>OX421314.1:18619673-21102821 GCA_949125395.1 Diaphora mendica | reverse complement strand
AAACGGCACGACACTTGTGTCGTGTGTTCAAATCCCACGTAGGACAACACTTTGTGTGATCCACAAATTGTTGTTCTGAGTCTGGGTGCTCTTTGTGTCCGTTTCATGTATGTTTGTAAAGTCCCCCGCGACACAGGATTTATTCCTAGTGCGGGAGTTGTCTTTAAAAAAAAATGCAACTGCACGAGCACATGAAAGCAGTTCTGAGAGAGAGATGCGATTAACTTCTGATAGGGAAAGAAGTGCTAGATCATGGGCATCTGAAACCTCGAATTTTCCATTTAAAATTAAAGTTAATGATCAATTTACTTACCAAAGATGCATTTTTTTGAGAAATTTTGTATTTCATGTACAATGTTGAGTAGCAAAAACGCGGCTTAATTCATGCACACATTCTGCTTTGGTTGAAAGACAAGATTCGGCCTAATGATGTAGATAGTTTAATCAGTGCTGAATTTCCAGATCCCATTGCATATCCTGAGTTATATGATATTATTAAAACTCATATGGTGCATGGCCCATGTGGTACATTGAATGCGAACGCTCCTTGCATGCAAAACGGTCGTTGCACTAAGGGATATCCAAAAGCCTTAGTGGACCAAACTATAACAGGTCATGATGAATACCCTTTGTATCGCCGCCGTTCAAAAGATTATGGTGGCTTTACTGTTGAGAAAAGAGTGTTTGGTCAACAGATTACTTGAGATAATAGATAGGTCGTTCCGTATTCGCCAATTTTATCCAGAACATTTCAAGCTCACATAAATGTTAAAATGTATAATAGCGTGGAGTCTATAAAATATATTTGTAAGTATATAAATAAGGGTAGTGATCCTGCAACATTCGCTTTGAGAAACGTGCACGATGAAATTACAAGATTTCAGTCAGGCAGGTATATTAGCTCTTCAGAGGCTGTGTGGCGCATTTTGAGTTTCAACATTTACGAAAGATACCCACCCGTGACACATTTGTATCTTCATCTCGAAGGCGGTCAAAGAATATATTTGAATGCAGAAAATATTACAGAATGATTAGGAACCCCAGACAAACAACTTTACTGGCATACTTTCGACTTTGCCAAACTGATGTTTTTGCAAAAACTTTATGGTACGAGGAAGTTCCATTTTATTATACTTACGATAAGCAACGTGGTTCTTTTAATCGTAGACGCCGTGGCAGACCAGTAGATGGCGAACCAGGTATTTTCAACTAACACGTTCTTGGTAGGGTGTATACGGTGCTCCAAACAATGCAGAGTGTTTCTATTTGCGATTATTATTATATACAGTACGAGGATCAACACTATTTATAGATTTGAGAATAGTAGATGGAATTGTATATCCTACTTATCATGCAGCTTGCCAAGCGTACAGTTTGTTAGAAAATGATCAGCATTGAGATCATGCTTTAGCTGAGTCCTGTATTAGTGATAATCCATGACGCTTACATTTGTTTGTCACAAGCGTTCAAAATAATATATATTACAGTAGGACATTGTTATTACGGTCTAGTCTACTGACTAATGAGTAATTTTACTTTGACCTAAATTAATAAAACAAAACTATAATAAGATTGTGTCCATTAACACTTTTCTTGTCTCTAATTAATTGAGGACGCTGTGTTCGTGTGTTCTTTTAATACACTACACAAAATGATAGCATTTTGTTCACTTTGCACTGTCACTTACCTAACTCAAAGGGTTTTATCCTTTTAAGTCTCCTTACAATGTCCGTGTTGTCAAGAAGCTGGATAGCCTCAACGTTTACGTGATGATAAAATCGGTGTCCATGAGCTTCGGCGTACTTCGATATAATGTCTGCGACTAGTTCTACTTAAAGGTCCCGATGGAGGTCGTGCATTGGAATGTACCAGGGTGCTTTTACAATACCTCTAAGTACTTTATTTTGAAAACGTTGTATCATCAGTGTATTGGATTGTTTTGGTGCATCCCCATAACTGGATACCATAAGTCCATACAGGCATAAGGACTTGTTTATACAGCAATATATCTTGTTATGTACGGACACTTTTGAGTGTTTACCCAAAAGCCAGTACATTTTTTGTAGCGAATATCCAGCTCATCACGTTTCTTTTTGACATGGGCTTTCCAGCGAAGCTTGGCGTCTAGTGTCATTCCTAAATATTTGGCAGTACTGACGTAGGGTATAATATAACTATTTATATATATCGGGTGATAGTTAGGTGCTTTATTCGTAAAATCTATGAACCGATTTAGATTCATTTAATTTTATTAGCCATTTACTCGTCCAGTCAGAAATGGTGTTCACTGCTACTTGGAGTATATCTACTGCTTCCTTATGTGTAGACCCAATGGTCATGATAGCCGTGTCATCCGCAAAGGTCGCAATGATGTATTCTTCTAATTTTGGCATGTCAGAAGTAAATAACAGGTACAGGACCGGGCCTAGAATACTTCCTTGTGGTACCCCAGCTTTAATAGGTTTCAGATCAGAATATGCTTCTCCTTCTCTTACTCTGAACGTTCTATCAGATATATAGGATTTTAAGATGTCTGCAAAGGCTTTTGGTAGCACTTTTCTCAATTTGTGCACAAGTCCCTCATGCCATACTTTATCAAAAGCTTGTGCTACGTCTAGGAAAACTGTGGAACACACTTTCTTTTCTTATAGGGTTTTTTCTATAGTATTAGTAATTCTGTGAACTTGGTCTATGGTAAAATGTTTTTCTCGAAAGCCAAACTGATAGTCGGGTATTAGATGCTTTGATCCTATTACGGGTTTCAACCTTTTTAATAATAGTTTTTCAAATAATTTAGTCATTATTGTTAATAAAGAAATGGGCCTATATGAGGTTGTTTCATGAGGTGGTTTGCCAGGCTTTGGTAACATAATTACCTCTACCACTTTCCACACGTCAGGTACGTATTTTAATCTAAATGCTGCATTTATGAGTGTCGTTAGCTTAAATATTGCTTTTCGTGGTAAATTATTTAAAACCTCCCCAGTTATTAGATCATAACCAGGAGATATTTTACGGTTCAGTAATTTAATTTCTCTGCACAGTTCTTTCTGAGTTATATGTCTTATGTCTTCTTCAAAATTTCTATTTACGTCTTGACATGTTTCGAACTCAGTATTTGATACATTTGGACGAAATATTTGCTCTAAATGACCAGCGAATCTTATAGCTTTCTGTTCAGTACTTACAGCCCATTGCCCATTTTCTTCACTAATGGGTGGTATCTGCGTAACGGTACTTTTTAAACTCTTTGTGACCTTCCATAACGAATAACCGGTAGTGCGGTCACTGGTTCTTGGTCACATCTTTGAACTGTTGAATCACTCGAGAAAGCTTGTTTGTGAGATTATTTAATAAAGTTTTGTCCGAAGGGTATCTTGTTTGCTGCCACTTTTGTCTTTGTTTTCTTTTTCGCTGATAAAATTTCTAGTCTCGATTGGATAGTTAGTACTTCTAATTTTACGTTTTAACTCAGGCGTATTTTTCCAAGCACAACTTTGAATGCTAGTCACAAAGGTGAGTATCTCTGATTCCAGATGCTGTGTGAGCTTTAATGGGACCTTTAGATTAATAGTTGACTGTAGGTCATACTTAAAGCTATCCCAATGCGTGAATTTGTTTACTAGCGTTGGGCGGATTTCTCTTTGTATTTTTTTTTTCATTTACTGTTAACATGATCGGTGAATGATCCGAATTCATATCACAACAGCTTTCTATACATATTAAAGTCGGATATGTTCTTATAGATAATAAAATCTATGAGGTCAGGCACTTTGTGCGGGTCAGTTGGCCAATATGTGGGTTATCCCGTAGATATAACGTTACATTGTAAGTCTCTAATTGCGCGTAATAGTTCTTTCCCTTTTGATGTAGTAAGTCTAGACCCCCAGTGGGTGTTTTTAGCGTTAAAATCGCCACCAAGAATAAATCTGTTAAAAATGTTAAAAATCTGTCAAAATAATATGGGAACAATTTGGTTTTTAGATGCACCCGGAGGAACTGGGCAAACATTTTTGACCAAATTAATTTCAGCCTATGTTCGACATCAGCGTAAAATCGCTCTTGCCGTGGCTTCATCGGGGATAGCAGCAACATTGCTACCAGGAGGTAAAACTGCTCACACTATGTTCAAAATACCGATCGACTTAAACTACACGGAAAGTCCAACCTGTAGTATTTCTAGAAATCGATGAATGGCGGGAAAGGAGGTGAAAATTAAACAAGGTTCTGACCTTGTGCAATTTTCACCTCCAGCCATTCATCGTTAGCTCCGTCTGTCGCGCTTACTGCGGCGCATAACAGACTGAGATCGCAGTCGGCTCAGACTTACGTCATTTTAGGAAAGATGATATTTTTAGGATCGGTAGTCTAAAATATACTCAGAAAGAAACGGATATTCACTAAGCTGAAAGCGGAGCCATTTTACAGTTAGCAGGTTTCAAAGGTGGAAAGAATCCATGCAAACTTAGGTACGTCATTTCAGGTAGCCTGAATTATCTATACTTATAATAAAAATGTAACAGGTCCAATTCTGTAGATTAAAGATATTATGAAATTTTTATTTTGGAGGGCTCTCGCCAAGCCAAAACAGTATTTCTTTCATTTTTGTCTGTCTGTCTGTCTTTCTGTATCTTGGCCGTGCATCACGCTGAAACTACTGAATAGATTCAAATGAAACTTGGCATGATTTGAGTTCATACTACGAGGTAGGACATGCGATACTTTTTATCCCGAAATTCAGCACGGCTTCTTGGAGAAAGGTGATGAAAGTCAAAATATGTACTTAGTTGTAATTCGATAACACGTAGTCCGATTTCTTTCATTATTTTTTTGCTAGAAAGACAAAAATAAAAGATAACGGGAAAGTATTTTTTTTGTCCGCGAATGTACACTGCCTGTGGCAAGCTGAGACAGATATGTAAATATGGCGGTACGAAGTTCGCCGGGTCAGCTAGTACATATATATCATTAAGTTAAGTGTAATATTATAAAATATTTTCAAAGAGCCAGACTAATATAATGGGCCAATATTTCGCCAAGACTCATTTTAAGTTTATTGGAACTAACGCCTCTGCTATATTTAAGGCAGAAATACGTGTCATGTGTATTTCTAAAAGTTAGCGTAGGCGTTCATACTTTTCAAGAAAATAGACCAAAATTAACTATATGTTAGACTACCGATCCTATAAACTTCAACTTCCCTAAAATGACGTAAGTCTGGGCTGACTGGGATCTTGGACTATAAGAACAATAAGTACATACACTGTGGCATAGCTGTAACCAAATACTGAATAACTTTTTATCCCAAAATTCAGCACGGCTTCTTGGAGAGAGGAGATGAAAGTCAAAATATGTACTTAGTTGTAATTCGATAACACGTAGTCCGATTTCTTTCATTCTTTTTTTTGCTAGAAAGACAAAATAAAAGATAACGGGAAAGTATTTTTTTTGTCCGCGAATGTACACTGCCTGTGGGAAGCTGAGACAGATATGTAAATATGGCGGTACGAAGTTCGCCGGGTGAGCTAATATATATATATATATCATTAAGTATAATATTATAAAATATTTTCAAAGAGCCAGACTAATATAATGGGCCAATATTTCGCCAAGACTCATTTTAAGTTTATTGGAACTAACGCCTCTGCTATATTTAAGGCAGAAATATGTGTCATGTGTATTTCTAAAAGTTAGCGTAGGCGTTCATACCTTTCAAGAAAATAGACCAAAATTAACTATATGTTAGACTACCGATCCTATATATAGGAGTTGAGTGAACATAGCCGTGAGTGTAGATAGAACATGTCAAAATTTAGGTGGGGCTTTGATTTATTTCTGGATCCTTCTATCATGAAGGTATAAATTAAGATATTTTGTGTTTCAAGGGCCTTTTCTGTTCCTGTCTTGAAGAAGAGTTGACAGTGTCAGGTTGTAATAATGTAGACTTTTCTTATATCTGTGTTAACATACCCGCAATACAGTGGTAAGTTGGTTTGATTTTTTTGTTAGGCTTTACATGTCTTTTCTTTTTAAAACATGCTTAGATGGTGTATTTGTCTGTAGGGTTCAAGGGTCCGGTTAATTGTTCCCGCTTCAAGGGTCCGGATAATGGTTCCCGCTTCTAGGTTCCCGCTTCAAAGAGACAGTTTCAAGGTTACTACTTCTAGGGTACCACTAATGTTTCCCGCTCCAGGTAACCTGATCATGGGTGCGTCTGCAGGTGTGCCATCCAGGTGTGCCACTCGAAGGTGCGTCACGGGGGCACACGGTTATCCTGTTCTGCACTGACATACCTTACAAAAAGGTCATGTAATTATTAAGTCTTATATTTTTCTTATTACTTTTCTACTCTCATTATTTATTTGTGTGGATGATGGAGGTGGAGTCGAACTCAGACTATCTTGAGTCTGTGGGGAGACGAAGAGCTGAAAGTCAAACCCCAGCTACCTCGAGCTGGTGGGGAGACACTGCTGGTATCAAACCACAAGCTATCTCGAGCTTGTGCGGCGATAAGAAGGAAGACTTGTAAATTATCTTGTAAATTATATACACTATGTGCGAAAAGAGCGTGACCGGCAAAATTTAATGAAAATCTTAGAAATATTAAACGATAAATTGTAATCAATTAAGTCTTTTATTTCTGTTTGATGCTATATATTAATACGGTGTCCAATCTCCATTATTATCCATAATCGCTTGGCATCTTCGCGGCTTACTTTCCGCCAATTTTTCAGCATAGCTGCTAGGTAAAGACCTCCATGCGGACTTCAGTTCACGAGTGAGGTCAGCGACGGTCACTTAATTTTTTGCCCTTAGTTGCTTCATCCACGCGCAAACCTTTTTAATTGGATTGGCATCAGGGGACTGTGAGAGCCAATCCAATACGTTAATACCATGTTCCGTGTTCCAAGTGGTGCAGAGCCGACTTCGGTGTTTAGGATCGTTATCCTTTTGCAGAATCCAGAAATCATTTTGGTGTGGAAACATCTTCTTAGCCGACGACAATAATGCTTTTTCATAAATTTTCGTCATCTTCTCAGCATCTAAAGTACCGGTAAACAAGTGCAAATTTCCGAAACAATTTTTTGAGAAGCATCCTCAAACATGCACCTTTAATTTTTTCAATATGCGTTTCAGAAAGGAGAGTTCTCTTCACATTGCTCCTATATTTCACGCTCTTTACAACTAAACGCCCTTTGATAGTGTCAAATGATATGATTAAACCCTTTTTCTTAAACTTTTCTTGCCCAGAGCGAAGTGATAATAAAGGATTCCTAGCAAACGGCTGCACAATCCGTTTATCCTCTGCAACCGACGTCTTTTTTTATTTACCACGATCTGGTAAGTAACCGACGGTTTTTGTTTGTGAATATCTCTTCACCCACTTGCTCACGAAGGCCTTGGACTTTTTCATATAATGGGCGGCCTAGTCGCGGGACATTTTGGGGCCTTTTGGATGAGTACAAAGAAACACAGCTTCAAATCGGGAAGCGTACGCGGCACTCATTGTAAAAAAGAATATTTTTAACAAGGAAAACTGGAGGGAAAACTTATGTTTTTTACAACGCATTTTAGGCAAAGGATTGTTCTATTCGGCCTAATAATAATTTTTATCAATTGCATTCCAAAATTTAAAAATATGCCGGTCACGTTCTTGTCGCACACACTGTACTTAACTATAACGTTTTTAACTGGTAATATTATATACTTACCCACTATTTATTCTAAGGTGTTAGTTGTAATATAAAAACAGTACTTATGTCTTTAAATGTACCTTATGTTTTTATAATTGAAATATATTGTGTTAATATGCTTATTGTTGTTTTCTCTGAAGTGATCCTTAAGGAACCCACACACACATCTTACTTCTCTTTTTTTTAACTTATTTTTTTATTCTCTTTGTTTAATCTCTTTTTTTCATTAAATAACATCTTTAATAAGGCGCCCTGGGTTCATACATTCTATCGATGGGTGGGCGATGACGCCTGTTCAGGCCTAGGATATCCACCTTGGGAACCGCCTGACAGGTCCAGGTGTTACAAACTATATGTTAGACTACCGATCCTATAAACTTCATCTTCCCTAAATTGACGTAAGTCTGGGCTGACTGGGATCTTGGACTATAAGAACAATAAGTACATACATTGTGGCATAGCTGTAACCAAATACTGAATAACATGACTAATAAATTTTTGATAGCATTTAGGATCATCATTGTCTCCAATTCCGTGTTTAATCTTATCTCATAACTTATAAAGAAATTGCCATAAGCCCGTGAGTTTGTTCGCGTAAATAAAATTATTATCATTAAGTACTTTAAACATGTACATTGTAAGAATGTTTGGCGCTGGAACTTATATGTTTTAATTTAGGAAAAAATGTATTGAGCTCCTAAACAGGAATGGGTTACATATAAATTACGAATATAAATTAGAGATTGCATGAGGGGGTAAGTAGTAGCTTATTAAGCTACATCGTAAAACGAGGAAGTATCCCGCAGTCCTTCCAGACTAGGTAAGGCTAACCATTGGCATGTATATCAACTCGTTGTCGAGGACACGAATGGTGTTTTGACCCTATTTTCAAATAAAGATATATTTAAGTCTATGCCAATCTTGAGAAGTGATACTAACTGTTCAAAATTTATATTCTAAGTTATGGGACAAAATTCATACACCATTCATACACCGTCGCTACGGTGGAACATACATAGACTGCCAAAACTATTATTCCTTTTGGCTTCGCCGACGCTTTAGTCGGGTTAACAGTAGTATCCTTGTCCACAAAGGTATATACGTATAAATTGACTGAGTCCTGGGCAGTTCATACATTAAATTTTGCCACCTACAGTAAAGTTTGTGCAAAGAAAACATCAACAACCAACTAATTTACCATCTTATTTTAGAGACTGTGAAAGGAATATTACTTGGGAGACGTCAATGTCCCATAGTTGACTTTGCTATACTTGGTAAGGTCAACTTTATCCTGTGCATGTATAGAATATCTATACGTTTCACTCATTTATTTGTTTGTTTTTATTTTATCTTCCACACTACGCCTTCCTACTAATTTATTGAATGTATAAATTCCTCTTTAATTTCCTTTTCCTATCCTTTTCTAATAAACCAGGCAGTACCTTATATATTTCATCCCTTTTCTTCTTTCTATTCCATGGTTGCCTGTAAGAGATTGCCTCCGAGTGATAAAGCCGCCACTTGCACTTCCCCAGTTTTAACTTAACCTTGGTGTATAATAAAGAGATGTATTATTATAAATCGAAACGAAATACATTTTTAATTTTCCAATACCAGTTCATGGCAAAGGTGAAAGGGTGTTTATGCTTACAACAACCAATTGAAATTTAAGCGATCTAACTCATAACGAATAACAATAAAAAATCACAGTACAAAAGTAAAAAGTGAATTACGACAATCTTATTTAGACGAACGAAGTCACGGGCTTCAAGCAGTTTTATTAAAAGTAATGGATATGGCTCAACAGGGAATTGATAAAAAAATGTTCGCAAACGTCACAAATTAATATTATCACTGATTTCATACTGATGTGATTCAGTATTCAGCTACAGCCATGCCGCGGTGGATGTACTTATTGTTTTTGTGCGCCGCAGTGAGGGCGACAGACGGAGCTCACGATGAATGGCTGGAGGTGAAAATTGAACAAGGTCCTGTACGTGGACAACTGGACTCAAGTGGAGAACTTTGGAATTTTTTCAATATACCTTACGCTACGGCACCAACGGGCAAAAACAAATTTAAGGTACCAAGATGAAAATTACGTAATTTATTAATGTGTTGACGAGCAATCACAGCCGTTAACTTGCTAAGGTGGAGTGTTATTTTTCATTAGATATTAAGGATTATTACATTGATAGAATTGAATTAGAGACTGCATGTTTGGTCTAGTGGTTTAACGGTCACCACGCCGTTTCCTACTTCGCCAAGTGTCGTGGGTTCAAATCCCACGTAGGACAACACTTTGTGTGATCCACAAATTGTTGTTCTGAGTCTGGGTGTTTTTTGTGTCCGTTTGTAAAATCCCCCGCGACACAGGATTTATTCCTAGTGCGGGAGTTGTCTTTTTTAACAAAAAAATAATTCTAAATAACTAAACTTAAAATAAGTCACTTCGGTGACTATTTCATTTAATATTTATATCATTTTGTACCTAAATATCTTGTTAACCGACTTCAAAAAAGGAGGAGGTTCTCAATTCGACTGTATTTTTTTTTTATTTGTTACCTCATAACTTTTGACTGGGTGACCCGATTTTGATAATATTTTTTTATTTGAAAGCTGGTGCTTCCCGAATGGTCCCATTTAAATTTGATCCAGATTGAAGTCGATTTTTTTTTGTTAAAATTTGTAGGTAATTATTTTAGTTCTAAGGTTAGAGGGGCTCTCTATGAATTTGACATGTTAATTATTCGTGAAATCATATCGTGGTGAAATTCAATAAAGACATCATTCTGTACTAATAAAGACGAAAACGTTGAATTTGATATTAATCCCACCGATTTTGAGCTTTGAACCTAGGTTAAAATTAGAAATGATTGATAAAAATGGATTGATTGATACTTAAAACAAGCAACATAAAACTTGGAATTTCATATTTTATTATTTCCGTATTCAAATACAAGTTAAACCATATGAAAGATATTTGTCGCTTAGCTATTGTTGCTGTTCTGCATAACTCGGTTTCGGGTTTCGGTTCTAGGAATTGTTCATAAGCCGTTGTTCTCGTAATGGTCTGGGCCGGGTGTTTATCACGCTGCTTTTGAGATCATAAAGCTCACAAGTAAAATGAACCCTTGTTATTTATTAATCTAAAGATTTTACATAAATTTTATTTTACCTTCTAGTAGCTAACTACAAATATTATGTTATGTGTGTAGTGTACACATATACAAGCATCGAAAATTTTAGGTAACAAGTAAAATTTTAACAAAAACAAAAACCGACTTCAAGGTTCGACTCGATTTCTATTAGATGCCATCATCAGATCTTAGTATCCTTATCATGGTACGACCGTTGGGATATCTTCTTTCCATTAAAAAAAGAATCATCAAAATCGGTTCATAAACGACGAAGTTATCCGCAAACCGCAAAAACAAACAAAAAATTCACAAGGTAGTAGAGCCACGCTGATTTCAGCACGAACGGGCCGGCTCGACCGGGGCGGTACTACCCTCGCACTGAAAATCAACGTAAAATGACAGCCTTCACGCTGTCGTGTTTCATTGGTGAGTGCCCACTAGCCCGCCATGGTGTGGGTCACCATGCTGCATTGTTGCATTGTCAGTGACCACCACTCGTGGATTCTGCTTATGCTTTCCATCAGGCAGAGTCATTTTGGCAGGGTCAAACATAAACAAATAAAAAAACACAAAAAATATATATATATGAACCATAAAATAGTTAGTCATGTTAAAAAACGATACCTACTTGGAGTTTTGAAAAATTAAGTAAATTAAATTGAGTATTTTTTTCAAAAAAGCAAAACATATATTGGAGTTTTGAAACATGACAGTTTTACTATTATAGTTATTATACATATGTAGTTAAACAGTTATTAAATAAATATAGTTGTTTCAACGAAGAAAACTTTTAAGGAAAAATATAATTATAATTAGGTGTACACATGCTTGCATTAAATTATTTTTCTTTTAAATTATTAAGAATTGAAGGAGGATATAATAACATCTTGTTTAGCATTTCTTAAGTGTTTATGAATATTTGATATGTATTATTAACCTCTTTGCAGGCTCCTCTTCCACCGCCCACGTGGACTGAAACATATGACGCTGTTGACAGAAGTATCATATGTCCCCAATCAGTATGGAAAGCAATGATGCCTGGAGACTTCACTATGCAAGAAGATTGCCTTATCGCAAATATATTCGTGCCTGATACCAGGAAAAATAATCTTTCCGTCTTAGTGTATGTTCACGGAGGTGCATTTCAATTAGGCTATGGTAACTTTTTTAAAGCAAAAAATCTTTTAAAATATAAAGATCTTATCATAGTCACATTTAATTATCGTTTGGCCATTCATGGGTTTCTTTGTCTTGGTACCGAGGATATTCCTGGCAATGCTGGCATGAAGGATCAAGTAGCACTGCTCAAGTGGGTACAAAAAAATATTGCCGCTTTCGGAGGCAATCCTAATGATGTTACTATCGCTGGAGCCAGTGCAGGATCGATGTCAGTCGACCTTCTGACGATCTCTAAAACTGCTGAGGGATTATTCCATAAAGTTATACCAGAAAGTGGATCAAATTTATCGACATTTTCATCTCAGACTAATCCCTTACAAAATGCTAAGGATCATGCTAAAACTTTGAATTTCACCAATGTAGATGACATTTACCAACTGGAAGAATTTTACAAAACATTGTCGTATGACACTTTAATAGGAGATGGCCTTGACTTTGAAACTCCTTATTTCTTTACACCATGTGTAGAGCGGGAAACGGGTGATGGTGCTTTTCTGACCGAATCTCCCTTCAGTATCTTAAAAAGCGGTAATTACAAAAAAGTACCAATGCTTTATGGTTTTAGTAATATGGAAGGCTTGTTTCGTATTCAGGACTTTGAAATAGTTAAAGCCAGAATGAATCAGAAGTTTTCCGATTATCTACCGCCAGATTTAAAGTTTGAAACTGAAGAGGAAAAAGAAAAAGTAGCTAAAGAAGTCAAAGAATTTTACTTCGGTAACAAGCCTGTCGACAACGACACTGTATTAGGCTATGTGGATTTCTTCTCAGATATTGTTTTTGTTTACTCCAGTCTTTGGGCGGTAAAGTTATATGTGAAAAGTGGTCATGATCAAATTTATTTATACGAATATTCATTTACTGATGATGATACTCCTCCTGTGATACATACAAATGTCCATGGTGCTACACATTGCGCTCAAACAATGGCTGTAATCGACAGCGGCAAAACTATTGGCTCGTCAGATGAAGATGGTATCACCGAAGAATATCGAAAAATGAAGAAGTTAATGCGAGAAATATGGCATAGCTTTGTGAAAACAGGGTGAGTTAAATTAACTTAAATAGGCATATTAAGTCATTAGTTTTAGAAATATAGACAACTAGCTGGTGCCCGCGGCTCAGTCCGCGTGGATTTAGCTTATCGCGGCAATGCCTACGTGTTATTCTGATGTTACTGTAAAGTTTCATCCAAATCCGTTAAGCAGTTTTTGCGTGAAGAACTAACAAACATACACACAAACTTTCGCCTTTATATATTAGTGTGATAACATTATATAACATTATATAACGTGATATATCTCGCCATCTGTATTATCACAAAATTAATTTACATATACATATACATTTTTATTTATTTATTTGTTTAATTTATGTTATATTGTTTAATTATTTATTATTAATACTTATTAGTTTTATTATAAACAATTATTTTTTTAACCTAAAAATATTCTGTCTCGGATTTTTTAGACAACACATTTTCAATATATTTTCTAATATACGAAATTTATTATAAAAAAACCAGTGCAAACTATACCATTTGGTTCTGATTGCTACTGCAATGAAACAACATACTAATCACTAAATTCTGTATATCACACAACTGTGCTAATAGCGTGGGCGCGCAAAAGCAAACTATGAACATTGTTTTTTAGTTCTAATTTTGCGATGAAACAACATGCTAAACGCAGTCTGTATCAGATAACTGTGTTACTAGTGTGGGCGCGCAAAAACATTACCCTTTGGTTTTGATTGCTACTGCGATAAAACAACATACGAAACACAAAATTCTATATATCACACAACTGTGTTAATAGGGTGGGCGCGCAAAAGCAAACTACAAACATTGTTTTTTAGTTCTAGATTTGCGATGAAACAACATGCTAAACGCAGTCTGTATCAGATAACTGTGTTACTGGTGTGGGCGCGCAAAAGGAAACTATTAACATTACACAACAAACGCAAAAATAGTATTGGGCATTCTGTCCCACTGTAGATTTTCTTGTTTCGCAAAAATAGTATTGGGCATTCTGTCCCGCTATAGATTTTCTTGTTTCGCTAAAATAGTATTGGGAATTCTGTGCCACGATAGTGGTTAGTAGGTAGTTTATTACTTAGGTAGTAGGTAGGTAATAAGGACAATGCAGCATGGTGACCCACATTATGGCGGTCAGGTGAGATGCTTTTTCACGACCTGCTGAAAGGACCCGGGATCATAGTGGGAAGGAAATGTCAGATATGTTTTTTATCAGCAAGTAATTTTAAAAACTGGTTACCAAAAGAATGATTGCTTTGTTGTAAATTTCAAAATGTCTAAAACAGATTATAAAATAAAATTTGACATACATATTATTGAGAAATACATACAAAGTAATAAGCCGAATAGTCGGCGCTTTTTGCCGACTATTCGCCGAATAACGTCGACTACGATAGTTACCGGATAGTCGGCTATACCGACTAGTCGGCACACCTCTAGTGATACATAAGTTGTAAAGGATATATTTATTTCATTTTAAAAAGAATACAAGAACCTCTAAGAAAACACTAATTACTACAATTTATTAATATCAATCAATTGTGCGATAAAGGAGATTATTGTTTGATATGAAAATGTAATAACAATCACAGACTTACTGTATAAGAACGGGACAGCGAATGACGTGTGAAATGAAATATAGTTGCATCGTAAATTTAATAGTAAATATTTATTTTCTTTTACAGTAAACCTATACCAGAAGGATCATCCTTACCGTCATGGCCACCCGCGGGAGCAGATACATCGCCCTACATGTCTCTAGGGCAGGCGATTGAGCTCCGTGGTAGTCCTTTGACAGAAGACAGGACGCGCTTCTGGGAGAATATCTACCAGAACTACTATCAAGAACCCGTGGCACCGCCAAAGCCCTCTTCAGGAGTACACACAGATCTATAAGTTTGAATGAAGAACTGTAATATCCGATTTGGCTTATAATATACTCAGAGCTTCAACGGATATAGACACAAATTTGTATTAGGTTAAAGCATTTTGTAACCTTATTTTATTATGTTATGTAAATTAAATATTGTTTTTTTTAAATCTACATTTAATTTATATATCTCCGCTCGCTTCCGGGACAAAAGGGAATCACTTAACGCTTGCTGCATTTCCACTATCTAAGGCAATTACCGATCTTAATTTTTGTCTCAACAGTACACCTTAGTTGGCATCACGTGATTATGATATTGATGAAAACTAGAGAAGGAAGATACGGCTGTAAGCATACATGACAGACATGAAATATCATGAACTATAATCTTCTGTATATATAAAAAAGGCAACCGTTACTGACTGACTGAGCTATCAACGCACAGCTCAAACCACTGAACGGATTGCGCTAAAATTAGGCACACATACAGCTACTATGCGTGCGCTAAGAAAGTATTTTACAAAACTCAACCCCCAAAGGGATGAAAAGGGGGTTCAAAGTTTGTATGGAGCACATAGCGTTTTGAAACTTCGTGAGGTTTGGTAGCAAGCATTATGGGTATCGTTTTTAAGATTTTTGGCCGCTGGTAACGAAAATGACATCGGTTTTCAATATTAACAATACAAACATGAAATATCATGAACTATCATTATCATGATAATAAATCAGTAGTATGCCCACGCTGCAGGCCTCTTTGTGCATTCGGTAAAACAGTACCTACGCTGATAAAGACAACGAAGTTCGCTTGGATATTGATTCGGTTAGGGATACACGATCTACCATTCTTCTGTCTAATCACATTTTGGCAAAATGGCAGATCCGATCTTCCTTCCTCCAAATCACATCATTGATTTTAAGTTTAAAGGCCACAATCGATTTTATTGGCTTCGTACCTATAAACTTTATACGGTAGGAGCAATCGACGTAATAATAATAGACTCTGTGTTCATCCCGCCCAAACAACATTATTGCATAAAAGTATTGTATGTAATAATGTATCCAATAATTTATAATAAGATCCCTGCTGATATCAAAATATTAAGGACAGAATTATTTAAAAGAACTTTGAAAAAACTGCTAAATGATAAATGTTACTATACTGTAGATGAATTTCTTACTGACGAAAGTTTGTGAGTTTTTATTGTGCAATATTTGTTTCGACCGGATTTGATTTGTTGTTGTCTGTTTGTATTGTATTGTTGCAACATTTTTGACATCTATTTTGTATTGACATTGATAATTTATATTGACATTGCTATTTTTATTTTTTATTATTATGTTGAATGTATGGTAAATGTAATTTATGAAATCCAATTAACTGATAATTAAAACAAAAAAAAAATTTGCATGCTGTTAAGGTAGACCAAAGAGGACATGTATGAAAAAAAATGTAACACCATGATAAATCTTTGATAAGCTAATAAATGATTATTATTATTATTCTCTTTATTAAACTTATTATATAATATATTATTTACATTTTTAAATGAACATATAAAAACAAATACATTTAAAAATATAAAAAATAGTAGACTACCGACTTCGGGTACAGGGACCAAGAAACCGGTGGTTAGGGCTCCAGAGACAGGAACCTCCTCACAATTCGAGCCGTGTCAAGGAGGACTGCCTTCTGCATCAGACCCTTGATCCAGCCCCCTAACGTGAGCCTCTTAAGATGATGATTTTGTCTTTGTTGATTATTATTATTAATATTATGAATAATTGTGCCATCAGCGACATTTACCACATAGTAGTAAAGTAACATTAACAGAGTTTCTTCCTTTGAGAACATTAGATACAACACACATTAGCGATACTATGCGTTTGACACTGACATAAAATTAGATACATATAATATTGTAGGCTAACACTTGAGTTGACACACACACACAACACATTTGAGCATTAAACATGAAGGTTTTCAAGTAATAACTTTTTAAAAGAGCTAGGATGCACTGCCATTAGATCAATAGTACAGAAATATTTGTTAAAACTATCAACCATTCTGTGCATTGGCGATCTTTTGCCAGCATTGGTTCGACATCGGGTAGTTGCAAAAATGTTACAAATATTACGGCAATGAGTCCTCGTGGTTACAACAACATAACAAAGTCTATAATGCTGGGGCTACACTAACGAGAAACGCGGTTAATTATCACGATGATGAACGTTTGACGTTGGTGTAGCCACGACTTATTGCGATCATTTTACAAAAGCATTCACATTGCCGTTTCCCATTTGGCGATAACTTGAGTGGCGGTACATCAGAGATTAATGCGTTGAAGCGGCCATACTACGTTTGTCGTTATGATGATGTTGTGATCATCGTAGACGTTTCCCGGTAGTGTGACCCCAGCATTAATGAGTGCAGTGCAATCATAGTTACTGTGGCACAGGTGATACAGTAGCATTGCTTCCAAATATAAGCGACTGAGTTTTAGCGTGATACAGTTTTAACCTATTAGAAGATCTTTGTATGAGGATGATTTGTGATAACACTTATAATGCATGCAGCGCAAAAAAAATCACTGGACTAATTCTATAGCAGTTACAAATTTGTCATAAAATTGATTCCAGACAGGCACAGCATATTCAAGTTGTGAGCGAACCAAAGTATTATACAGGTAACGATAAGTTGAGCGCTGATCTTATCTCGTTGTTGATTCGAGGTTAAGGTTTATAAATCTGCACTCAATGTTTCTCTACCAACTCTACTATTTTATCTACCCACACTTAGTGGCTTTTTTGTACTAGTTACACTTAACATTCATCACAACGAGCTAGGTATATTTTTTATTATAATGTCCGTGTCGAGAAATATCTTTAATTTTTTTTAACAAAAACCGACTTCAAGGTTCGACTGGATTTCTCTTAAATGCCATCATCAGATCTTTGTGTCCTTATCAGGGTACCACCGTTGGGATATCTCCTTTCGGTTAAAAAAAGAATCATCAAAATCGGTTTATAAACGACGAAGTTATCTGCGAACACACATAAAAAATATACGGTCGAATTCAGAACTGCCTCCTTTTTTGAAGTCGGTTAAAAACGATCTCAACAAGTTACTCCCGTAAACATTCATTCATTGTCTTTTAAGTATGTCCGAGTTTGTACACAAGTCTAGTTTGATTACTTTAAATTTTCTTTTGAACTTGCTTTATAAGGTACTAGCGACCCGCCCCGGCTTCGCACGGGTGGATTTCAGATGCCCTCGCCCACGACACGATTCGTGCATTTGAAATCTGTAATATCTTCGAATATATTCATTTAAATTAGATACTGTAAAGGGCCATTTTGATCTATATTAAATGCACAATGTATTTAATTTACTCAATTGTATAAGGATTCATTCTGTATTGCTTAAAATCGCTTCGTAAATATGCCATTATTTCTCTTAAAAAGAAAGGAATAAAAAATGGTTGTTGTGGGTTATCCCTAAGAGACAGACATATACCGTCGCGGACTTTTTTGTAGATCTTTTTAAGATGTACAATACTGTAGTACATTATTTTGATCTATCTCGTAGGGTGCAACCAGCGTTTGCAATGTTGCAAACGCGTTTGCAAAAAAAAGTGTTTATTTGCTACATCACATTAGAAACCTCGAAAATTAACAGTGTTTCCATACTATATTATGTATTTATAATACATAAAAACCTTCCTCTTGAATCACTCTATCTATTAAAGACACCCAAGGCATCAAAATCCGTTGCGTAGTTTTAAAGATTTAAGCAAACATAGGGATATAGGGACATGGGGACAGAGAAAGCGACTTTGTTTTATACTATGTAGTGATGTAAGACCATTTGTAAATTCGAAATTTTAATTCAGTTATACTGACCCCGTGGTTACAAATACAACAAGTCATACGGTAAAGCAACGCAACTTACTGTATGTATGACAACAGGGGCAGTATAACTTTGGCAGTAAATTATCAAACACCGACACATGATCTGGTGGGCGGATTTTGCGCGGGTGATATGTACCCAAAAGGGTCATAATTACGAAGAAAAAATTTTCTATGTGCGAGACTGGAGGCCAAATGATGCAGAAGCACCTCAATAGACCGCCACAGTGTAGGTCACCATTCGCAATGAGTATGATGACAAGTAATCTTGGATTCTGCTCATGTTTTCTGTCAGGCAGAGTTAAGTCATTTTGGAGGCTCATATTTATTAAAAAAATAGTCTGCTGCAAACATTAATCGCGCAGCTCACAAATCAAATTCATACTTTATCATACAAATTATAAAGATTACATATCACTTTTGTTTTTGTATTCCAGTAGATTCTACATAACACACTACACAATCCATTTTATAAATTGACATGATTGCATGACATAGCAAAAAAAGAGTTGTATAGAATAAATACAGTTGAAGGATGTGACTATATAATATAAATCACATTTGATAAAGAATATAAAAGCATGATGATGATGCTGCAATTAAAGATACCGCAGAAAAGCCGGTCATGATTAGAATGCAAGAAATTATATCTATTTTGCGTATACATAATTATGTGCGAAATAGATATAATTTCATTTAGTATTATAATTATTTAATTCATTTATTAAACTAAATGCTCGTTGGTCTCGCGGTTGGCGTGTGCGACTGCTGATCATGAGGTCTCGGGTTCGATTCCCGGTTCGGACCAAATGTTTGTATGATCTACAAATATTTGTTTCGGAGTTTGGGTGTTTTCTATGTATTGAATATTGATATCAGTTGTCTAGTACCCATAACACAAGCTCTGCTTAGCTTGGGACTAGATGGCGCGGCGTTGTGTGTTAAATATCTGAAACTTAAAAACTTATATTATTTGTGTATAATATGTATGTATTTACAAAAACAAAAAGTATATATGTATTTGTATCAGTTGTCTAGTACCCATAACACAAGCTCTGCTTAGCTTGGGACTAAATGGCGTTGTGTGTTAGATGTACGAAATATTTATTTATTTCATTTAAATAATAAAATAAAAGAATTTAACAAATAGTGTTAAAAATTTCAAGGGTTTATGAATAACATTTAATAATACCTCTTCCACCGGGTAATGACCTTTGTGCCGACTTTCATAAAATATCATAGATCTGTTACCTTTATGTCGAATTTTCATGATTCATTAATCTTTTATGCCGACTTTCACTGTATGCCGACTTTTATAATTTATGTATATTTAGGTTCATAAAGCCGAAAAAAATCAATTATGTAGTTTTAAGTACCACTTCGCCGACTATTTGTACAGTCATATGCAATTATCATATAAATACTGAAACTCAGTATAATGGTCTAAATTAAAAAAAACGTTAATAATAGTTATTTGTTATACAAGAGTGCAAAGTTGCTTTTTAACCGCGTGCTCAATTTTGATGACCGAGCAAGCGAAGGATTCCTGAGAATTACAATTTTATAATAATATATATAATTTATAATAAATAATATAATTAGAAAATTAGAATTCTGAGCGTCAGCGAGGGAATCAAAAGAGCACGAGGTGAAAAATCTTTGCACTCGAGTGCAACACGTAACTTTTCATTCCACCTCAGCGAGGAAACAACTAAATGCAAAAAAAGCATTAACAATCACAAGATACTTTTATTTCAGTTTAGGTATTATTAGGTACTACATTATGATAGGTAAGTATTACAGATTATTTTTTAAATTATTTCAAAAATACTTAGGTACTTGCTAGGCGGGACAAAGCTAGTCTAAAAAAGTAGCCTAAGTTACTCCTTAGATTATCAGCTATCTGCCAGTGAAAGTCCCATCAAAATCAGTCCGGCCGTTCCAGAGATTACCCGGAACAAACAGACAGACCGACTGACAGACAGACAATGTAACAGAAGTTATAAAAAAATATTTTAGTATATGTACCGTGTATACATACATATGCATTTAGTAAAAAGCGGTTATTTTAATATTACAAACAGACATTTCAATTTTATTTATTTGTATGGATGATATTTAAATTAAGAAAAATTGAAAGTTAAGTTGCTATAGTTACATAAGAAGAAAATGGTGCGGGCAGAGGAAATTAAAAAAAAAACTACACCAAGAAGGTTCCTAGTCTGAGTTTTTAACAAATTAAAAAATATTGTATGATTAATTCGGCACCATGGAGGTAGAAGTAAATAGTTTTAATGATGTTTTGAATTCACAAACTTAGCGCACTCGAGCGATGTTCTAAATTCAATTTACTTTATTCCTCTAGACTAGAGGATAAAACCGGCTTTTGCACTCAGATATCGAAGGGCAAAAATACTCTTTACGAGCTGGTGGGATGAAAATATATATATATATTTTTTTTTAATCTTTATTAATTTAGAGACTTTTATTACATGGTATTTAAACCAAATACCCTTTTCTCTACTTCTTTCATCAAAATATTCTTTAAATTTATCATAACACATTTTTTTCACGTTGCCAAGATGATCCGAATACAGTAATTTAATATTATAATCAATACCTTCTCTAGCTGCTTGTTTAGCTAACTCGTCAGCCTTCTCGTTACCACGAAGCCCTATATGCGAAGGTACCCATTGCAGTCTCAAGGTTTTCCCATCGTTATTAAACGAAATAATTTGCTTTAATATTTCATAAGCTATCGGTGCACCTCAAATATAATTTAATACAAACTTTAATGGATTTTTGTATAAAATAACCAAAATTAAAGTATTCTATTTCATAAAAAAACTTTTAACTTTTAAACTGACTTCAAAAAAACGGGGAGGTCTTCAATTCGTCGCAATATTTTTATATAATTATGATCGTCGATGTCTTCGTCGTTTCAGAACCGATTTTAATCATTCTTTTTGCATTGAGTTTGGTGTTGCTCTCAGGTGAGGTAGAATAGATGAAGGGATATTCTATATTTCTAAAACTATTCAAATATTTGCGTCTAATAGCTGTGATCTTAAGACAGTGAGCCGATAATAGAAGATACAACTCCTTAACGGTTAGGAGTTGGAGGATATTTTTTTTTGTAGCCTATACTCAGTTTTCTTACGTGCTTCAAGCCATTACAGTTATTTGCATCAGCAGGAGTGAGTTTTGAAGTTAGCAGTTTCCTTAGGTTGCCTCTCTGGACTTATATGAAATAGTTCAACCTACCTACTACTCACTAACGATTTTTGGTACTAAAAAAGAAAAATCAAATCCCAAAAATGATTTTGAAAGTATCAGTTAGAAACGAACATTTACGAGCCTTTATTTTTTTCAGATAGTCATCTACAATTTGTTTGTACCTTCTAACGCGGAGTTTATACTTTTCCATATATATATGTTATATATATTTTAATCGTTAAAAATGCAAGATTAGCACAAGCAGCGTGGTCACTGTGGACGCTCTCATGTTTAAACGTTTTAATCAAAGAAAATAAAATCGGGTTTTCTGACTTTTACAATTTTTTCAGCCGGGCATGCCAACTTTCTAAGGAATTTATAGTTCTATGTGGGTTACCATAACAGCTGACTGACGGCAGCACTTCTTGGATCATACACTGCTTAACGAAATAATTAATAAATTGGCTCTAATTCACACTGTTATCTCTAACTTCTTCTTTATGTATTTACAAAAAAAAGTATATATATGTATTTGTATCAGTTGTCTAGTACCCATAACACAAGCTCTGCTTAGCTTGGGACTAGATGGCGTTGTGTGTTAGATGTCCAAATATTTATTTATTTATTTATTTATTAACTTCAAAATTAATATTTATGAATCCTTCTGGAATATTTTCTTCGGGCAAATGGTCCAGGCAGTTATAAAGATTATCTTTTCTATCATATTCTTCATTCAAATTTAGTTTGAGAGTCATTTTCACATCCGACAATTGTTTGAAGATTGTAGAATAAACTTGTAAATGCTGTTTTCTTGCCCTACGCAAGCAATTTTTTATAGATTTGAATAGTGGAATAATGCCATCATATTTTTGGTCATTTTTAAATTCCCTGACAATTCCATCATAAATTAATGGAATCGGTCCCAAATCGCCCAAGTTGAAATATAATGCAAACATTACTATTTATATTCTGTGGTGCAGTCAACTGCCTAATTTTCAATATTATGATCGGCCACAAGTCTACAACTCACGAATCCTAAACTAATTTGATTAACTCACCTTTTATTGTGGCAAAGGATTACATCACCTACTGTTTTACTCATGCTTTTATTTTAGCACAAAGTTACATATTTGTTATCCACTGCGCTACAAGACATCTCAATATTCATTAATCATCTAGAAAATGTCATTGTATTTATCTAAATAAAGTAAAGAATGTAAATACTTAACCTCTTTACTGTTATTCATGTATTTCTTGTTTGTCTATCTGATAATATTTAGAAATAATTACTATATGGAAAAAAGTGGATAAACATTTTTTTCGTGAATGTGTAAAAATCGGCAGAACAAAACTGTAATTTTGAAACTTTGAAAATCAGTCAAAACGATAACAAATTTTAGTAAAATTGAAAAAGTCGGCATAGAAATGCGAATATTAATGAATCATGAAAATTCGGCATAAAGGTAACAGATCTATGATATTTTATGAAAGTCGTCACAACGGGAAAGTCGGCACAAAGGTCATTACCCCCCTTCCACCGCCCACATGGATTAGAAAACAATTTAAGGAAATCAGTGATGACGTCAGAATACAATAAAAATTCCTTAGGGAAAATACGTGACTGATACCAGGAGAAAAAATATATATGTTCTAATATATGTTCACGGGTACCCATTCCAAATAGGCATGATTTAAAGAATCAAATCTCTTGAAATTTAAAGTTCTTCTCATAGTTAAATGTAACTATCATGGTTTTGTTTGCTTTGGTTACTGATGATATTCCTGGCAATGCTGGTCATGCCAGCAAGATCAAGTATCACCGCTAAAGAAACCAAAAATTTTCTTAGGTGACAAGCTTGTAGACAACGACAATGTCTAAAGCTATATGGATTATTCAGAGATTGTTTTTGTTCACTGTAGTCTTGGGCAGTAGACTTATAAATAAGGGGTCAGAATAAAATTTATATATATTACGAAATTGTTTCGGAATTAAGGTACACCCGCCACATTTATATTAACATAGCGGGTCAATATTAACACCAAGAGAGGTTAATATAACCTCTCTTGGTGTAAAGTTCGTGCGTGAGTGATTATGAAAATGTAAGTCTTTTTTTTTTAACGGACACCTACCCCATTAGGAATATAAATCCTGTGTCGCGGGGGACTTTACAAACATACATAATACAATTTGTGGACACAAAGAACACCTAGACTCAGAACAACAATTTGTGGATCACACAATGTGTTGTCCCGTGTAGGATTCGAACCCACAATACTTGGCACAGTAGGTAGTGGCGTGGCGAACGCTTAAACCACTAGGCTAACCGTACAGTTGTTGAGTGAATCCCTTATTTTGACTGTAATACGTCGAAAAATTAAGAATTCAATCATTTATCTAAATAAAGTACCAGACTTATTAAATAAAATTGTGTGAGTTTATAGTGCATAAATGTGGTCATTAAAACTAAAAAAAGTCAAATAAATGATTTTGGTGACCTCCAAGTACAGGTTTTTAAACCTCTTGCACCGGTACTTACTAAGTTGCCTTATTAAGTATGTGGCATTTTGTAAATTACCTTAAAGTTTTGTGAGAGTGAATTAAGAAATTTCTTATTATTATTAAAATTATTAAAAGTTGAACCGACTTCAAACAATACAAAGAATAACTACATGCACTTAACATTAAGAAACAAACCCAAACTTAATTGCAACAACTAAAATAAATTAAAAAACTTTTTAAAAACAAGCATTAATTGAAATGCCATAATAGTACTTGTCCAGACGAATTAAAGGAGTCTAAACTCGATGGTATTGCAACGTTTCGTTACAGAGGTCGTATGGCCACCTTCCAGCTCTAGGAACACATCAGCTCCATTTCATTATAATATTGTATTGTCACGCTGTATACATATGCTTGCAAAATTTCAGCAAAATCGGTTGAAGATATCTGCTTCAAAATTGAGTTGCAAGATTCCACCCAAACATACTGTTCAGTCCTCTTGCCAAGGCAGCGATCACCTTGATGAAGTTTATAATACCTATGGCCCATAGATAGGCATACAATCACTAAGCTATGTCCACTGGCAAGAAGGCTGAACCACGGCTATGTCACCGTGTTCTTAATCTAAACTAAAATCATTAAGCACTTACTGGAGTGTGTGGCATCAATGTTCTCGGCGTTCCAAGAGATATCTCTTGGGTAGAATCTTCTCTGCGTCTTCACACAAACATAAACTCCTAAAGTGCTGTACAACTTCCAAGGTATTCGAATTACAACAACTCGCTTCAGCTAACGCGGAACGCGCCTACAAAACTCGCGAGTCCACGACCTAACACAATACAGTTTATCACTAAAGAGACCGCGGGTCGATGGACAATACAATTAGCTTACTATCAATTAATTTTAACAATAACAATCAATCTTCGGCTGTTTTCAACACGCCTTTCAAGTCCTTTTTTTACATTATCGTCTCACGCTGGCATACAGCGAGCCTACAAGTATGTTAGCCTAACAAAACCCACGGTGTAATCAATCTCACGCGGAAGCTATGCGAGTATCACAATCAAATTAAATTACCGCCCGCCATTACTCGACTTGTTCACGAGAGTTCTATTTTACCTTAACCTCAAACGTCAAAACGTCAACACGAACCAGAGACAATCAAAATGTTGCCAGTACAATGACGTTCGAAATCCAACACATACATACGTACTTACATGGCAAGTTGATAAAAAGCTTGTAATAAGTGCGACCCTCACTATAATAGGTAACAAAGTACATACGGTCTAGTATGTTTGAAGTTGGTACTTGATAGATATCAAATTATATTAATGTATGAGGATAAGAAATGAAGCAACATAAGTTACATAAAATATATATTCATCTCTATGTTATTCTACAAACAATAATTTCATACAAAAGGCTTTTTAAAGCCCGTAGCATGTTATGATGTATTTTTGTAGTTAAAAAAAAAACAAGGTTAATGAATTGGTATCAATACCAGATACCATTAACTAATAGAAAAAAGTCTTGAAGTACTTTTAAATTGGATATAATGTCCATATGAGTCCGCTGAGATGCAATCTGAAATTTGATCAAGATCGTCATCTTAATCAATAGTCTAGAATTGTCTACTGCGGATCTCTCCTTAGAAAAGAGTTTTTGGCTTACTGCTGTACTGACCAATGTTATAAATATTTTGAACTGACTATAACAATAGACACAAGACACAATGACTTGAAAAAGCAATTTAAAGTCATAGTATGTAATATTATGAATACCACTATTAATAAACCAAAAATTATTAAGTACACATAACACTTATATAATAATTATAAAAAACTTGTACAAACAAATAAACACCCTAGTCTCTCACTATTTTTGGAGAAATTTAAAAAAATCTGGTAAACATAGTGAATGTATTATTAAATAAAATAGAAAAAAATATCTGACGCTACCACAGTGATGTAAAAGTAATGAGACAGACCCCATTCCAGAGAATACAAAAGGTAAAGATACATTTGATAAACTTGTATCTATCGTTAAAATAGTATTTTCTACATTTACTACTTCCAGACATTTTTATGTTGTATGAACAAACTTGCGTTCAAATAGTACTCACTTAATAGACACCGCTCAAAAATAATTTACTTACAAATTACTTGTTACTCTAGATAAATAGAAATACAAGTTACCAACACTTTCTATTTGCTACTTTTTCCTTTAAAGCTTATTATGTGTTTCAGGTAGTGAATATTGAGGCGAAATAGGTTCTCTATAATATTTTTGGTAGATTTTTTGCCAGAAATTAAAACGTTCTGGTTCAATGGCTTTTCGTAGTTCCAACTTTTGCCCCAAAGACATGTATGGCGAATTGCCAACACCGACAGCCGGCCACGCAGGTAGTGATGATTCCTTTGGTACAGGTGTACTGAAATAAAAAGATGATATATTTTTACAGGCGAAATAAGAAAGCAGAATTTAATAGTTGTTACTGTGTAAATGTAAATTTTCATTGATCCGTATTTGAGCTGCTATTTACAAATATATTTGTATGATTATAAAACTAAGGCAGAATGAAAATTAAAAAAAACAATGCCCAAAGATGCTGAAAAATCTCAATAGGTTGCCATAATATGGGTCACCACACTGCATTCGCAGTGAGTATGGGGACCACTATTCTTGAATTCTGCTCATGCCTTCCATCAGGTAGAGTAGAGTAACTTTGGGGCTCTTATTTAAAAAAAAAAGTAAATTTTAAACCAGCTCGGCTTTGAAGCGATTGTGAGAATTTAAAAAATACAAGACTGCACGTGAATCCGATCACCAGGCAGTTGCGTTCTTGGGAAACCTGTACTAGCTATACGGGCCCATAGGTATAGCCAGCAAGTGGCAAAACAATCCAATTAGTGACAAGATATCATGAGGCGGATACACCTCTTAAAACAATTAACTAATACATACCGGATGTCGGGATTTTGACTGCACGTTTGGCCTAGTGGTTTAACGGTCACCACGCCGTTTCCTACTTCGCCAAGTGTCGTGGGTTCAAATCCCACGTAGGACAACACTTTGTGTGATCCACAAATTGTTGTTCTGAGTCTGGATGTTCACAGGATGAATTCCTAGTGCGGGAGTTGTCTTTAAAAAAAAAGTGTGATGATAGCTTCCAATCTCTGCGGCGAATAACCACGCAGTTCCGTACCACCACAGAACGATTCCGATTTACTATTCAAATGTTCCGTACGAGGCGCTATTCCCGATATAGCGCACCACACGGCCACAAACACTTCGACCGTACGAGGAGCCGACTATAATTCCGATTTATCGTACCAAACGGCCACAAAACCTCGTTTTAACAATTAATTCTATATTTCAACAACCCACGCGGTATTAACAAAGTCTTCGCGACATTTTTTTCTATAAGTCTATATCATTGATAAGGCATAAGGCATTTTGACAAGCCCTAGTGCTGCCATTATAAACTACATATTGTTACTATTTGTATCGAACAGCATGACTAACCCTGTAATTACAAAATTGTGCCAAATTTTTCGAATAATTTTCTTCATATTCTTATACTCTTCAGATATAAGGTCTTCCCTAACAACAGTTATATTCCGCCCATCTCCTAGAGCAAATGTTTGAGCCACATGCATGGCTCCTCGTTCGTTGGTATGCGGTACTACAGGAGTATCCTCGTCCACAAAAGAATATTCGTATAAATAAACTTGATCGTGGCCAGCTTCTACGTGTAATTTTACCACCCACAGTGCACCTTGTACAAAGAAAACGTCTGAAAAGTAATCTACGTAGCGAAGAATATTCTCCTCATTCACAGGCTTGTCACCAAAGTAAAATTCTTTAATTTGATTCGCAACTTTCACTTTTTGTTCTTCACTTTCAAACTTCAAGTCTGCTGGGAGAAAATCTGAAAACTTATTGTTCATACCATCTTTCCATATATCAAATAACTGTATTCTCAACAGACCTTCCATGTTAGCAAAACCAAACAAAACTGGCACTTTCTTATAATCTCCAGTTTTAAGTATTTCCAAGGGAGATTTTGTAAGGAATGCTCCGTCCCAATAGTCATTCTCAACACACGGCGAAAATGTAAAGGTAGAGTCGGTATTTTGAAGAAATGCGTCAGCTGTTAAAATTTCGTACGGTAGTGTCTTGTAGAATTCTTCTAAAGCATGTATATTATCAACGTCAGTAAAATTTAATGTTGTTGCAGGATTTTTAGCTATACTTAAAGGATCTGATTGAACTGTAAACGCAAGTAGGCTTGCTCCGCTTTCTGGTATAACTTTGTGGAATAGTCCTTCAGCAGGTTTCGAAAGCATTAGAAGATCTACTGAAGAGCCACCTGCACTGTACCCTGAAATCGTGACGTCATTTGGATTGCCTCCGAAACTTCGAATGTTTTCTTGTACCCAGCGAAGCAACGCCACTTGGTCCTTCATACCAGCGTTACCGGGAATATCGGCCGTACCAAGACAAAGAAAGCCATGTATGCCAAGTCGATAATTAAAATTGACTAAAATAAAATCCTTATATCTCATAAGGTTTATTAGATTCACCCAGTCAGAGTATCCAACTTGAAAACCTCCGCCGTGAACAGAGACAAGGACCGGCAAGTTTTGTTTTTTCGTATCGGGCACATAAATGTTTGCTATTAAGCAATTTTCTTGAACTATTCCTTCCTTACTCAAGTCAGCCCAGTAAAACTGTGGGCAGATGATTCGTTTACCGACAGCGTCAAAAGGCTCCGTCCATGTTGGAGGTGGAAGAGGTGCCTAAAAGTGAATTCGACAAAAGTTACATTTTCAACTATAGATCAATGGAAAGAGAACTACTAAGTATATAACACTAGTTGTTTCGTCATATATATTTTATCTTATATCGTTAACAAACTCTGTGACACTTGATTTTTATATGTTAGGTTATGCTTTAACTACCAATAAATAATTTGTACAAAAGTACAACATAAAGATCCTAAGGTTGCTTAGAAGAAATTACTCTTTTTACACTTTGCACATTACTTTTCTATAAATATTTTTCTATCCATCAATCAATTTATAATCTACTAGTTGTTGCCCGCGGCTCCACCCGCGTGTTTGTCGGTTATCGCGGCAAATAGTAGCCTATGTATTATTCTGATGTATAAGCTATATTACTGTAAAGTTTCATCCAAATCCGTTCAGTAGTTTTTGCGTGAAGAAGTAACAAACATACACACAAACTTTCGCCTTTATATATTAGTGTGAAGTGTGATTAGTGTGATACGAATATTATAAACGCGAAAGTTTGTAAGTATGGATGGATGGATGGATACATCGATGGATGGATGTTTGTGACTCTTTCACGCAAAAACTACTGAACGGATTTGGATGAAACTTTACAGTAATATAGCTTATACATCAGAATAACACATAGGCTACTATTTGCCGCGATAACCGATATATACGCGGAGCCGCGGGCAACCACTAGTTTCTTATAATAGGAAGAAAGACTGAAAAGTTGACTCCACATTTAATCAAGCAATTTAAACATGGAAAATATGAAATAAATAATAATATTTCATTAATCATCCTAATTATTTTCATTCTGACTACCTGAACTCGCCTATCTTAATATATATAAATCTCGTGTCACAATGTTTGTCCTCAATGGACTCCTAAACCACTTAACCGATTATAATAAAATTTGCACACCATGTGCAGTTCGATCCAAATTGAGAGATAGGATAGTTTAAATCTCAAATTATAGTCGCAATTTTAATTTATTGCTAATTATTGTATATAAATATGGCGGTACGAAGTTCGCCGGGTCAGCTAGTATAATATATAAACTATAACAGTATAATTAATACGGCGATTACTACTACGCCAACATTAATCAGTATTAAATTTGGAATTAATCACTCATTTTATTTATATTTAAACCTAATTAAACTTTTAGGAATTTATTTAACTATTTACCTGAAATTTATTTTTGGCTGTCGGTGCAGTAGCATAGGGCACATTACGAAAGGTCCACAGTTCGCCACTGGAGTCCCAGTAGCCCCGCACCGGACCGTGCTTGATCTTAACCTCCTTCCATTTCCCCTTATCAATTTCACTGCTCACTGAAGAGACGCACAACAAAAATATCGACGTCCACAACCGCATTGCTGTGACTAAGTACTGGCTTACAATAATCTACAACGATAAGGTTTCTATTTATAGGATTTTGCTTTGCTTTGACAGAGGCAGACATAGTCTATCTATTACGAGTATATCTGTAGATATTCGTAATTGTAAGCTACCTGAAGTCTGCAACTATTCCTACCACCATTTGAAGAAATAATACTTCTCTAATGCAATTCTTATAGATTTACTAAACACAGTTTTTCTGGAGAATTTAGTCCCAAATACGTCATCAGCTATCCTTGGGACGCGTTATATTAAACCACCGAACAAAGGTAGGTATATATATTTAAGAGAAATCAAAGATTTTCTTTTATTCCTGTTTTAACATAAAAATGTCAGTAAACTCAGTAACAAACTTACACTAAACAACTAGTTCGATGCTAGGTTGTAGCTTATGTACAATCATCAATTAGTTTTAGCTGGAACTCAACCATTTTATTAGTGTAGTGTAGATTTCCGTTTTTCACGTTTCTCCTTAATAGCCCAGTCATTTTAGGTTTTATCTGCGGAAAAATTCCTAGTGAGCTAAACTTTTGTATACACCTTTATTATGACGTTGTAATGAAAATGTAAAAAGTCGACATTGAAATCGTGCCAGCTAAAAAAGTTATAAAGGTCAAAAGGTCACCAAAATCAGTTTTTCACAAATATCTCTCGACCCTCGGACTCGGACTACGGGTTTCGTTTTTCGCCTTTGGCACGGAACTCTAAAAACGCGCCTTGCATTCTACCTCGAAGGTGGTGAGAAAACGAGTGCGTCGTATAATACATCGTATATAATATAGTCGCTTTCTCAGCGCTCTACTCCGAAAGCGGTAAATTTTACAGAAAAATGCAAAAGGCATTTTTATGGAGAATTTCAAGACAAACAATTTCATAATAACCTCTATTGACCTCCGAGCAATAGGTCGAGAGATGTTTGCAAAAAAATGATTTTCGTGACCTTTTGACGTTTATAACTTTTTAGCCGGCACGATATCAATATCGATTTTTCACATCTTTATTATAACGCCGTAATAAAAGTGTATGCAAAAAATCAGCTCACTATGATTATTTCCGCAGATTGGGGTTTAAAATGTCTAAAATGACTGGACTATAATGTAAAAACTCATAGTGCTCTTACTTCAGTTCCTCGACCAAACATCAGCGACGAGAACATACCGCGACTGTCACGCTTCGACCGTATCGAGAAGTTGAGGCAGCATTTTTGGCAGCGGTTCTCAAAGGAGTACATCTCTCTTCTGCAGCAACGAACGAAATGGCAGACCTCTGGATAAGACCTTAAGGCAGGAGACATGGTTTTGGTGAAAGACGCTCACCTACCTCCTCTTCTTTGGATGCTGGGCCGAATCATTACCGTCAAGCCGGTCTGACGGGCATTGTAGAGTTGCGGAAATACGCACGAAGAATGGCATTCTTACTCGTGCCTATAATAATATATGCCCTCTTCCAGTGTCTTGAAGTCCTCCGGTCTTCAATTCGGGGGAATATGTTTCTGCGTCTCATCGGGCTGCGCGTCCCTGCGCCAAACCGGCTTCGTGACCTTCGACAACGGCCGCGCGAGGGCTACGCGGCGCGGCGAACACTCACTCAAGAAAGGTCCACGCGTGCGCATCACGTTAACTTATTTGTTATTGTTAAAAGTGAAATACATCATTATAAAGTCTTCCACGCGTTTATTTTCACATCACACATCCAGTGAAGCACACCAGCCACACAACTGGAGCTTGGCATTCAAACACATATATTGATGAGCAGTAACCACTTAGTAATTTTTTTAAATATCAGTTGATCATCGAGAGGTATTCAATTTTTTTTTATAAAAAAAAATTATGCATTAAACAATAAACTATTTGCTTGATCACGTCACGTGGTTTTAGTTGTGGAGGCAACTTGTTAGGTTTGTTTTGGAACATTTCGAAGACATTTTATACTATTGTGGTGACTTCACAAAACGATGTTTTCATTTCTCAAAAATTCCCTGAATTTTCTTAGTTCCATTCTCTTCTAAGTACACACATCAAAAGTGTCTAGGGATCAACATATGTGCCTAGGGATCAACATATATTTTTGCAATAACTTTTCTCCTGATTGATATTAATTAAAATTTTCTTTAAGGATTCATCAAATAAAGTGTTTTCGTTTGTCACAGTAACGATAAACCAAGTCACCTTTGCATTAATAAAGAAATTTGCCATTTTCCTAATAAAGGGATTTTTGACATTTGAACCACTAACATTAAAGTTCGAAAAAAAGACTGAAATAACAGTTTTCTTTAAAATTTTATTAGGTAACTTAAACAATTAATAATCCGTGTTTCTACCGCGAACACTAACAACACAAGAATCGGTTTGGCATACTCAAAATGAGTTCATCCAAATCACGCTGTGGAATGGCCGCCCATGTTCGTTGCAACAACAAAAAAAGGTCTTCTTGCGACTGGATACCCTCCATATTCGGCAGAGCTCTTCTCTGTAGCATATCCCATGCATGCTCAATCGGGTTCAAGTCTGGCGACTGAGCAGGCCAGGGCCAAAGCCACATCTCAATCTCAAGAATACCGCATAAAAATGCTTGATCCCTAGACACTTTTGATGTGTGTATTTTCTTCCCACGATGCGGAAGATCTCCAATTAGTCTCATTTTTATTGTAAATACTGATCACTCATCATGATTCCATTAAATAATTTTGCCTATTCATAATATCATTTACACCAAGGCGATATGCGATATTATTATATCTAATAAGATAAGATAATTCGGGTAGCGAAGTGAGTATTTTAATTCAATTTCAATGAGTTCCAGTTTTTAACTGCTCCTCACAGGAAAGAAGAACCAAACCGTTTAGTTCCAAAGCGAATTTCTACGGCTCTGAGGCGGTGACTTCCAAGGCCAGCACATGTTGTTCTGTAGAGAAAGGGAGAAGGTGGGATCAGTTGGAAAAGCTCTTCAGAACACTCTCCATGGTAAAGGCGGTAGAGGACTGCCAAAGAAGAGATATCTCTTCGCAACGCAACGCTGCAACCGCTCGAGAGCATCAAGCAAATACTACGTGGACCCATCACAAAGATGAGAACAGTACACTACGCACGGGCGAACCTGGGTCTTATAGTCTGGTGGCTTGCTCCTTTACGTCTTATCTCCCCATGCTAAAGGGTGTGATCACCTATTTATACGATGGTCTACATCTGCACGGGCTCTCGATAGCTCCTCTCCTCAGATATCTCGGAAACCTCCAGTAGAAACACATATGTTCGAACGCGTATTGTTTTATTCGCGTCGAGCCCGACTTTACCTCCGGCTCCGGTGAGGTGATGAACCGTGAGGGTTTTTCACACAAAAGGAAACGAAATGCGACACCAACATAACGTACTAAACAGCAGGAAGTAAAACACATACTTATTTATACATATATTTAAGAAACACAGCACAGACTCTGCAATGCAACTACAATAATTTATTTAAAGACAGACAATTCATACTTTTTTATGACCGTTGTTGATTCAAGGTTACTGTTTACAAACCTGCACTCAATGTTTTCTAACAACTCTACTGTTTTATCTACCTACACTTAGTGACTTTTTTCTACTAGTTACACTTAACATTCAATAAAAAAAAAACTTCGTTTAAAAAAACCGACTTCAAAAACTGAAAAGTATATAATAACTTAATTTGTATGTGCTACCTATTCATAGGTTTGAATTCGGCGCCAAGCCAAATGTAATAGTAGGTCCCACACTCGCTATATTTCGAGACGAACGTCAACGACCTCACCGACGCTTCGGTTGTTTTGTCCTACGCGAAGAGCAGCTATCCCGCTCAAGGTCACGCGCGGCGAGTGCGGTACCTACTATTACATTTTGGCTCGGCACCGACTTCAAACCTATGAATAGGTAGCACATACAAATTAAGTTATTTTATGCTTTTCAGTTTTTGAAGTCGGTTTTTTTAAACGAAGTTTTTTTTTTATTTTTCGCTTTTTAGTCTTTCTCAAGTCTCTCATCATCATTTTACCTAAATAACTGGAAAGAATACGACTAAAGGTAACTTACAACATACTGTATAGAATAATAAATAAATATTTCGGACATGTTGTTTACAGAATATGAAAGCATGCAGACAATTGCCTTAACTTTATTGCAGGCGCTCACGTAAATTTGAGGGTTTCCTTCAATTTCCTTGGGATCCCATCATCAGATCCTGATATGGTGGCCATGGGACCACATGGGGAGCATACCCTTTCGAATACAAAAATAATTTTCAAAATCGGTCCACAATTGACGGAGTAATCAATGTACATACATAAAAAAAAAAAAAAAAAAATGCCGATGAAATTGAGAACCTCCTCCTTTTGAAAGTCGGTTAAAAACGAGCTAGGTATATTTTTTTTGTTATAATGTCTGTTCAATCTAGAACATGATTGCATCACCTGCAACATCATATCTATGTCGCACGCAGTGCTTGCACCGCACTCTAACAGTTAGGCAAGACCGAGATTAAGGCAGCTGCATCGACACAACACACGGATGGCACACATGTAAATAGCCATCCATGTGTACTTAGAGTAAGATTAGTTTATAAGCTATAATTTATGAAAATAAAACCAGTCATTTTGTCTAATCCAACTTTGACTCATACCCTTACCACTCACATCTCACTGTGGCCAAGACACCCTTAGCCGTCAGTAGATCGGTCTTGTGAGTCTGCTCGACCGGCATTGAGAAAACCATCTCCTAAGCCCAGCTCCCTTCTCGTCTCCGTCTGTTGCCCTAGGTCTCCCGGTAACAGACTTCCCGCACTATCTATATATGTATATATACCCTCACAGCAGGGTCTACATATTGGTAGGGATAGGGAATTAGAGATTTAGATAATTAGGCGTAGGTTACGTGCGAGTATTGAACGGTTCACTACGGTGCCCATTCGATACACGTACTTAGGTTGTAATTAGATATGGTTTCATTTTAACACGTACGAGTGCTGATTGGTGTTCCACGAAACCCGGACCGCACCCGTACAATGTCCGTGTCGAGAAATATCTTTAGACACGATCGCAACAATTTGCTCCCGTAAACATTCAAAAAGTGTCTTCGAAGTATGTCCGACTTTGTACACAAGTCTAGTTTGACTACTTTGGATTTCTAATTGCCTCATAGATAAGGTATGTAAAACATTTGTAAATTCAAGATTTTAATTCAGTTATTACTGGCCTCGTGGTTACAAATGCAGCAAGTCATACGGCCAAGTAACGCAACTTACTGTAATGTATGACTGTACATTATCGGTACAAAGTGCCTAGATTCCAGTGATACCCGTTTTAAGAAAACTTCAGTACCTCAGAGCGAGATATTTATTGAATATAATGTGAAGGCTTAAATACAATCGTTGTAAGTAAAGGATAGTGCGATTCAATTCGACACTAACGCCATCTAGGGCCGAACAGGATAATTAATTTACTTAACACTACTAACCTACTTTGTTTTTCAATGGTAACCTTGTATACTATAATATTAGGTTTTTGTTTACTGAATACTGAACAATGACAACAGGGGCAGTATAACTTTGGCAGTATATTTTCAAACACCGACACATAATCTTCGACACGTTGAATTTCGGGACACCCTGTATATATCCAAAAGGGTCATAATTATGAAGAAAAAAATAAAAATACGAGCGAGACTGGAGGCTAAATGATGCAGAAGCATCTCAACAGACCGCCATAGTGTGGGTCACCATATTCCATTGTTTGCATTCGCAATGAGTATGATGACCACTAATCTTGGATTCTGCTCATGCTTTCCGTCAGTTAGAGTAGAGTCACTTTGTGAGGCTCTTATTTATAAAAAAATAGTCTGCTACAAACATAAATCGCGCAGCTCACAAATCAAATTTATACTTTATCATACAAATTATAAAGATTACATATAATTTTTATTTTTAGTATTCCAGTAGATAATTATACATTACACACTACACTATACACTTTACAAATTGACAAGATTGCATGACATAGCAAAAAAATAATTTTATAGAATAAAAACAGTTGAAGGATGTGACTATATAATATTAATCACATTTGATAAAGAATATAAAAGCATGATGATGTTGCTACAATTAAAGATACCGCAGAAAAGCCGGCCATGATTAGAATGTAAGGAATTATGCGCACGTGTACGCAAAATAGATATAATTTCATGTATTAATAGTAAAACAAAACAATTTAATAAAATTGTGATTTTATCAATTTAATCAAGGTTTTATGAATAATATTTAACAATATCTCTTTCGCACGTACATCATCCACCGCCCACATGGATTTGAACATATATCATTACATTTACTATTGACAGATTCATATTGCCCCAATTTTTATAGAAATCAGAGATGACGTTAGAATGCAAGACGATTTCCTTATAGCAAATACCTACGTGCCTGATACCAGGAGAAAAATATATTTAAGATTATCATAGTTCATTTTAACTATCATCTAGGTATCCATGGTTTTCTTTGCTTTGGTTACTGATGATATTCCCGGCAATGCTGGTCATGCCAGCAAGTTCAAGTATCTGCTAAAGAAACCAAATAAATTTACTTTGGTGACAAGCTTGTAGACAACGACTATGTATAAAGCTACGAGTATGTGATTTTTTCTCAGAAATTGTTTTTGTTCACTGTAGTCTTTGGGCAGTAGACTTATAAATAAGGGGTCGTGATTAAATTTATTTATACGAATTTTCATTTACTGATGAAGGTACTGTTATAAGTAACGATTCCAGGATCGTATAAATGCCTAGTTCGTTTAAATCTTAATAATTACTAGACATACAATATTATATAATAAGTATAACCTTATAATTCAATTGGTGATTTTATAAACAAGTAAATAGTTGATTCATATTAATATCTTGGCGCCTACCGCTCGACAGCTTCCGGCGCGTCTTGTATTTCATAGCATACAACTCCTAATTCCAGCGTAATAAATCTTTAATGTTACACAATCCTGTATTATCAAATAATAATTGTATGCTAATAATCATTAGAATATTTATGTTAAACAATGTTTGATATTATCTACTAAATATGTGAATTTAGTATTAAATTGGGTCAAGACTGTCAAATACTATAAAAATACCTTGGTCCGAGTAATTTCACGCATTCATATTCTAGACGTTCTACTTGATGTGCATTGGAGATTATTATGAGCTAGTGCTACAATGACGTGGTTGCTTTGCCGCCGTCCTGGCTAATCCACCGTTACAGTACCTTTCCTCTAGTTCACACAAATGTCCGCGGTGTATTCTAGTTCATACAAATAATTGATGTATTCGATGGCACAAACGTATTTTCACACAGGCACAGAAAAAGTAGAAAAAAGTAAGAAGTGAATGCGATAACTTATTTATATTTCGATATATTATGAATGTTGCATAATTTTGCCTGCTCTATCGTCTAGTCAATGGTATATATGACTGTGTTTGGACTGATTTAAGACATATTGCCGAGAACTTTGCCACGATGGTTATTAGTGCCATTTCAGATTCGATTGTGGAGGTGAAACACAATAAGTAAGTCTCTAACGGTTAAAAGCAGCTATCTTGTATTTTAGGTTTTTAATTTTAATATTCGTATGGATGAGAACTTTACATGTATGTAGGTATGACGATGAAAATGTAAATCTGTTAAGTGAATCCCTTATTTTGAACTTATTTCAACAGTGATTAGAAATTAAGCAGGTAAAGTTATACACATATACACGTTACAAAATTTAATCCACAAAAAAATGGAGAATGCAATACCATATCTAAATAAAGTTACGAAATTAGTGAACTAAATTGATAAGATAAGATAAGATTCTTTATTTGCTAGAAATATGGTACATTATAGAGATCTTAAGGCTAGTTTTCGTTCTTCAAATTTCGCCTACTGGATTTGGCATGCAAATATTGTGTATGTTATATAAAAAAGCGGCCAAGTGCGAGTCGGACTCGCCCATGAAGGGTTCCGCAGCAGCAAGTAACATAATTTAATTTTTAACCGACTTCCAAAAAGGAGGAGGTTCTATGTTCCTCTGTATTTTTTTTTTTTATGTATGTTACCCGATTACTCCGTCAGTTGTGGACCGATTTAAAAACTTTTTTTTGTATTCGAAAGGGTATGCTTCCGAGGTGGTCCCATTGCCAGCATATCAGGATCTGATGATGGGATCCCAGGGAAATCGAGGGAAACTCTCATTTTTTATAGGCACATACTATGTTTTTCGTATATTTTCTGAAGTTACACCCGTATTTGCGTCTGGTATTCATCATTTTATGATGATGAGCTGATGATGTAAGGTACAACTCCTTAACGGTTATATATGTTACCTTTAGTCGTATTCTTTCAAATTATTTAGGTAAGCTGATGATGGAAGGTGGAAGGTACAACTTCTCAACGATTAGGAGTTGGAGGATAATTCTTTCAATTTCATACGTATCTAAAGACTTTCAGTCGTATACTTTCAAGTTATTTAGGTGAACTGATGATAGAAGGTTAAACTCTTCAACAGTTAGGAATTAGAGGATGATTTCAATATTACACGTACGTTTATTTATTTATTTATTTATTGGCTCACCAACAATTGTTTACACTTAGTATATATCAAAATACAGTTTAAAATATATCTTAGTCTAGTGTAACAATCACTAACAGATAAGCACCGCATGCACCATGCATGCATGTTTAGACCTTCATTTGTATTCTTGATGATGAAATTTGATGAAATAGTTCAACTTACTACTTACCTACGATTGTTTGCACTAAAAACTGAAAAATAAAAACTTTTTATAAAAAAAAAAACCTACTTCCAAAAAACATCCAACGAAAACTCTCTGCCAAAAAAGCACTTAAAAGCGTAAAATAAACTGGTTCTTCATAAATTGCCTATACCTAATTCTTTATTCATTTAAATAGTAGTATTATAATGTGTGCTAGGTACCTAAAATCTGTTTGAAGTCGGTGCTAAGCCAAAAAGAATACAAACGAACAATTACAAAAGTCTAAGCGATAGTCACTTGGCACCGACTTCAAACAGATTTTAGGTACCTACCACACATTATAATACTACTATTTGAATGAATAAAGAATTAGGTATAGGCAATTTATGAAGAACCAGTTTATTTTACGCTTTTAAGTGTTTTTTTGGCAGAGAGTTTTCGTTGGATGTTTTTTGGAAGTCGGTTTTTTATTTTATTTTTGTGTTGATTGAATGAAAGGTAAATTGCAGTTTACGATTTATGACGTATTAAAAAAAACTACTTACTAGATTTCGTTCAAACCAATTTTCGTTGGAAGTTTGCATGGTAATGTACATCATATATTTTTTTTAGATTTTATCATTCTCTTATTTTAGAAGTTAAAGGGGGGGAGACACTCATTTTACCACTTTGGAAGTGTCTCTCGCGCAAGCTATTCAGTTTAGAAAAAATGATATTAGAAACCTCAATATCATTTTCGAGGACCTATCCATAGATACCCCCCCCCCCCCACACGTATGGGTTTGATGAAATTTTTTTTTTGAGTTTCAATTCTAAGTATTCTAATCGATTTGATATTTAGTCAACACTGTATGTACTGTAACAACTACTGTATAAAAATCCCCCAAAATTTCTTGTTTTTTTTTTATTTTTGTATAAAAATCTTAAAGCGGTTCACAGAATACATCTACTTACCAAGTTTCAACATTATAGGTCTAATAGTTTCGGAAAAAAGTGGCTGTGACATACGGACGGACAGACAGACGGACAGACAGACAGACAGACAGACATGACGAATCTATAAGGGTTCCGTTTTTTTCCTTTATCACGGAACCCTAAAAAGAGGAAGGTGACTGACTGACTGACTGACATACCCAGAGATCAACGCACAGCCCAAACAGTAAAGCAAAGAAATTTTGCATGTAGGTTCTTTATATAATGTAAGTGAGCACTAAGAAAGGGATTTTTGAAAATCCACCCTTAAGGGGGTAAATCAGGGGATGAAAGTCTGCGTGAGCGAAGCCGCGTGTAAAAGCTAGTTGTGTTTAAATATCGTCATGACAACTAAAAATACTTTAAAACAAATGGTTTCAAAAAAACAGTTCAACGGACATAAATGACAATACAACTAAAAAAAAACACACAAATTTAATTGAAACAACTAAAATATTATATCTAATGCACTACATAACGTCTAGTCTGTTTGAAGTCGGTACTTGATAGATCTTTAATGATAATTAAGGTATGGGAATAAGAAATAAAGCAACGTACGTTAAATAAAATATGTATTCATCTCTATCATTCAAGTTATTGTACAAACATAAATTTAACATAAATTTTAAACAAAAACCTTTTTAAAGCACGTAGCTTATTATGATGTATTTTGTAGTTAAAAAAACCCAAGGTTAATGATATCGGGTATGTAAACTAATAGAAAAAATTATAACTCCAAAAGTCTCGACTCGAGATATTTTAAATTTTAAATACTGTCCATATGACTTAGTCAATCTGAAACTTGAACAAGATCATCATCATTATCAATAGTCACAGAATAGTTTTTTTTTATGGGATAGTGGGCAAACGAGCAGACGTATCACCTGATGGTAAGCGATTACTGCCGCCCATGGACACCCGCAATACCAGAGGCGTCACGAGTGCGTTGCCGACCTTTGGGGGATGGAGGGGAAAGATGGGGAAAGGGCCTACGGTATCCTCACTCACTCGGTGAAACACAGCGCAAGCGCTGTTTCACACCGGTTTTCTGTGAGGCCGTGGTATCAATCCGGTCGAGCCGGTCCATTCATGCCGAAGCGTGACGCTCCCACTGCTCGTCCCTCCTTAGAAAAAAGGTTTTGGCCTACGGCTATGCTGTCCAATGTTATAAATATTTTGAACTGACTATGTATGGCCAGCCAAAATGACTCTGCTCTGCCTGATGGAAAGCATAAGCAGAATCCAAGAGTGGTGGCCACCATACTCACTGCGAATGCAGACAATGCAGTATGGCGACCCACACCATGGCGCCCTAGTGATGCTGCTGCATCTTTTAGTCTAGTCAACAAGTATGGAACTTGTTGACTAGACTATTTGGGCCTCCGGTCTCGCACTCACCAACTAAACACGACAGCATGAACGCTGTCATTTTACGTTGATTTTCTGTGCGAGGGTAGTACCGCCCCGGTCGAGCCGGCCCGTTCGTGCTGAAATCAGCGTGGCTCTACTACCTATGACTATAATAAGATAGACACAAGCTGACTTGAAAAAGCAATTTTAAGTCTATGACTATGTAACATTATGAATACCACTATTATTAAACCAAAAATTGCATTGACCACAGGGGAAGCACAAGCTTTAAAAAAAATCATCAAAATCGTTTAACTTAGTCGAAAGTTCTGAGGTAACAAACATAAAAAAAATACAGTCGAATTCAGAACCTCCTCCTTTCTTAAATTCGGTTAAAAAAATTGAATTACAGACTTACTACGTTACTTATTAAGTACATACATTACTTATATAATAATTATAAAAAACATGTGCAAATAAACAGACACTCTTCTCTCTACCTTGGGAGTAATATGGAAAATTTTCTAGTATACAAACACACTGAATTTATCTATCTATACTTATAATAAAAATGTAACAAGTCCAATTCTGTACATTAAATATATTTTGAAAAATTTTTTTGGAGGGCTCTCTATTATCGATACTGAAGCCAAAACTGTATTTTTTTTAATTTTTGTCTGTCTGTCCGTCTGTCTGTCTGTCCGTCTGTCTGTCTGTCTGTATCTTGGCCGCGCATCACGCCGAAACTACTGAACGAATTCTAATGAAACTTGGCATGATTTGAGTTCATACTACGAGGTAGGACATAGGATACTTTTTATCTCGAAATTCAGCACGGTATCCTGGAGAGAGGGGATGAAAGTCAAAATATGTACTTAGTTGTAATTCAATAACACATAGTCCGATTTCATTCATTCTTTTTTTGCTAGAAAGAAAAAAATAAAAGATAACGGGAAAAGTGTTTTTTTTTTGTCCGCGACTGTACACAACCTGTGGGAAGCTGAGACAGATATGTAAATATGGTGATATGAAGTTTGCCGGGTCAGCTAGTTTTAAAATAAAATAGAAAAAATTATCCGATGCTACCTCATTGATGTAAAAGTAAGGAGACAGGCCACATTCCAGAGAGGACAACAGTTAAAGATACATTAAGTAAACTTGTACCTATCGTGGTAATGGAAATAAGATTATTTTATTTTACATTTACTACATTCAGACATTTTATGTTAGACTAACTGACCCACGCAACCTCGTTTGCGTCTCCTTTTGCCCGTAGCGTGATAATTTTCCCCGTTTTAGAAACATTCTTCATTGGTGCTCCGCTCATATTGGTCTTAGCGAGATGATATATGTTCTATAGCCTTCCTCAATAAATGGGCTATCCAACACTGATAGAATTTTTCAAATCGGGCCCGCGGTTCCTGAGATTAGCGCATTCAAACAAATAAACTCTTCAGCTTTATATATTACTAGCTGACCCGGCGAACTTCGTACCGCCTCATTTCGTACATCCTCATTAGTTTAGATAAATATAAATACTACAAGTGACCAACACTTTGTATTTTCTATTTTTTAACCGACTTCCAAAAGGAGGAGGTTCTCAATTTCATCGGTTTTTCTTTTTTCTTTCTTTTTTTTTTATGTATGTACATCGATTACTCCGTCAATTGTGGACCGACTTTGAAAATTCTTTTTGTATTCGAAAGGGTAAGCTCCCCATGTGGTCCCATGGCCACCATATCTGGATCTGATGATGGGATCCTAAGGAAATCGAAGGAAACCCTCAAATTTACGTGAGCGCCTGCAATGAAGTTACGAGCAATTGTCTGCATGGCTTCATATTCTGTAGACATCATTAAATTTTAAATGAAATGTTGATGAGAGACTTGAGAAAGACTAAAAAGCGAAAAAAAAAAAAAAACTTCGTTAAAAAAAACCGACTTCAAAAACTAAAAAGTATAAAATAACTTAATTTGTATGTGCTACCTATTCATAGGTTTGAAGTCAGTGCCAAGCCAAAATGTAGGTACCGCACTCGCCGCGCGTGACCTTGAGCGGGATAGCTGCTCTTCGCGTTGAACAAAACAACCGAAGCGTCGTTGACGTTCGTCCCGAAATATAGCGAGTGTGGTACCTACTATTCCATTGGCTTGGCACTGACTTCAAACCTATGAATAGGTAGCACATACAAATTAAGTTATTTTATACTTTTTAGTTTTTGAAGTCGGTTTTTTTTAACGAAGTTTTTTTTTTCCTTTAAAGCTCGGTATGTGTTTCAGGTAGTGAATATTGAGGTGGAATAGGTTCTCTGTAATATTTTAGGTAGATTTTTTGCCAGAAATTAAAACGTTCTGGTTCAATGGCTCTTCGTAGTTCCAACTTTTGGCCCAAAGACATGTATGGCAAATTGCCAACACCGACAGCCGGCCACGCCGGTAGTGATGATTCTTTCGGCACAGGTGTACTGAAATGAAAATATAATATCATTTTACAGAAAAAAACAGAATATAGTTGTCTACTAACACAAAGTTTAAATTTCCATTGGTCCGTATTCGATCTGCTGTTTCCAAATATATAACTATAATTATATATAAAATAATGCTCAATAAGGCAGAAGCATCTCAATTAGAGTTACCACGAAAAGTGATTTGGCCAAATACCGAATATTCGGTAATGCTGTCGGTCGAAGCGCCGAATATTCGGCACAAAATACATGCTTGTCGAGCGCGTAAACAAGAATAAGACACGTCACAACCTGTCTCGCTCGTTGCGGTGTATACGGGGGCGCAGGCGGTATTTGACTGTTTGTTTCAATTGTATATAAATCACGTCACAGCACGCTTTGTCGGATCATTATAAATATAATATATAAAACATTACTATTAAAAACAAGTTTCCTAAGTTGTAATTAATCTTGTAGCACCGATGACGATCCTTCTCCACTTCGTAAAAAAAGAAACTTGAATGAAACTGATAAGATTATTGAAATACACGACAGTTTTTGGAATTGGTTTTAGGAAGTCGCTGCAGATAATATGCGAAATGGTAATGATGAGGAAGATGTTTTAAGGATGCTGTGGCAAATGAGTTGGATTTTTAGTTAAAAACAATTCGCCTAGATCAGACGGCTGATCCTTACAAGTGGTGGTCCGCAAACGAAAAACAATACACAAACCTCTTGAAATTTGCTAAAGTTTATCTTTCGTCTCCTCGGTCGGTGTTCATAGTGAGAGGTTATTTTCTGATGCTCGTATCGTTTACGAGAAAAAACGTAATGGTTTGCTACCAACAAATGCTGAAAAGCTTGTTTTTTTTTCATCACAGCTTACCACTTATCAATTTTACTTACTAAAGTATTGTAATTTGGTAATGTATACATATTATAATCTTGAGTAATATGACGTGTCTTTTTTTCATGATTGGTATTCGGTATTCGGCCGAATAATGCGTACTATTCGGCTGTATACCGAATACGAATCAAAAAAAGTGGCCGAATAGGCCAAATACCAAGTAGTAGTCGAATATTCGTGGCATCTCTAATCTCAATGGGCCGCCATAATGTGGGTCACCACGCTGTATTATCTGCCTTTGCAGCATAGTTTATAATGTTCACAGTGAGTATGGGGCTTCCATCAGGCAGAGTAGAGTTACTTTGGTAGGCTCTTACTTTTTATTTATTAAAAATCAAGTATACTTTTCAAACCAGTTTTGCTTTGAAGCGATTGTGAGAAATTAAAAAAAAAATACACGACTACATAACTTACCCAGTAATTATAAAATTGTGCCAAATTTCTCGAATAACTTTTTTCATATTCTTAAACTCATCAGATATAAGATCTTCGTTAATAACAGTCATATTCTGCCCGTCACCTACAGCAACTGATTGAGCAATATGCGTGGCTCCTCGTTCGTTGGTATGTGGTACTATAGGAGTATCTTCGTCCACAAAAGAATATTCGTATAAATAAACTTGGTTGTGGCCAGCTTCTACATGTAACTTTACCACCCACAGTGCACCTTGTACAAAGAAAACGTCTGAAAAGTAATCTACGTAGCGTAGAATAGTGTCCTCATTCACAGGCTTGTCACCAAAGTAAAACTCTTTTATTTCATTCGCAACTTTCACCTTTTCTTCTTCACTTGCAAACTTTAAGTCTGCTGGGAGAAAATCCGAAAACTTTTCGTTCATACGTTCTTTCCATATCTCAAATAAATGTATTCTCATCAACCCTTCCATATTAGCAAAACCAAACAAGACTGGTACTTTCTTGTAATCTCCAGTTTTAAGTATTTCCAAGGGAGATTTTGTGAGGAATGCTCCGTCCCAATAGTCATTCTCGACACAAGGCGAAAATGTAAAGGTAGAGTCGGTATTTCCAAGAAATCCGTCAGCAGTTAAAATGTCGTACGGTAGTGTCTTGTAGAATTCTTCTAGAGCGTGTATATTATCAACGTCAGTAAAATTTAATGTTTTTGCATGATTTTTAGCTATACTCAAGGGATCTGATTGAACTGTGAACGCAAGTAGGCTTGCTCCGCTTTCTGGTATAACTTTGTGGAATAGACCTTCAGCAGGTTTCGAAAGCATTAGAAGATCTACTGCAGAGCCACCTGCACTGAACCCTGAAATCGTGACGTCATTTGGATTGCCTCCAAAACTTCCGATGTTTTCTTGTACCCAGCGAAGTAACGCCACTTGGTCCTTCATGCCAGCGTTTCCAGGAACATCAGCTGTACCCAGACAAAGAAAGCCATGTATGCCTAGTCGATAGTTAAAGTTAACTAAAACAAAATCCTTATATCTCATAAGGTTTTTTTGATTCACCCAGTCAGAGTATCCAATTTGAAAACCTCCACCGTGAACAGAGACAAGTACCGGCAAGTTTTCTTTTTTCGTATCTGGCATATAAATATTTGCTATTAAACAATTTTCTTGCATTATTGCTTCCTTGATCAAGTCTGGCCAGTAAAACTGAGGGCAGATGATGCGTTTACCGACAGCGTCAAAAGGCTCCGTCCATGTTGGTGGCGGAAGAGGGGCCTAAAAGTGAATTCGACACAAATTAAAATTTCAACTATAGATCAACAGAAAGAGAACGACTAAGTAATTACACTTGCTGTTTTGTCATATTTTTTTGATTATAACAATGTGGATAAAAGTAAAAGTATTAATATCGCTATTTTAGATCCTGGTTGATTTATAGATACTTTAGGGTTTAAATATTTTTTTGATGTCAAGTTATAAAAATGTGAAAATTAATTGTCTAAAAATTCAAAATAATATTTAAAAATAAATCTGAAGTCCCTATCATCTAAGATATAAAAATAACCTACGAACTATGCCTTATATCCAGTGGTGGAGTTACCACTAGGCTGAGTAGGCTGGAGCCTAGGGCGGCGGATTTTAGGGGGCGGCCAATTTGGACCATTTTTATGTCTAACAGAAAAAAAAAATACATGGCGAAAAGAAGTCTTGAAAATGTAACAAACATAACAATGTTTTAGTACAAAAACAGTGTACCGAATACTCTCCTCAACTTCAATACCTTTTCCAATATTTTTCCTCCAGTTGATATTTTTTGGGAAGCATATGTTTCTTGGCTTCTTTGTTACAAGTTTTTACTTAGTTTCGAAGCCAAGAGACACAGATATACCTACTATGTATTTTTTGCTATGTAAAACATTTTTGTTTCTTTTTATTTTGATTACTATTTGAAAACTTACTAGGTAACTAAACGCTTGGTGAAATATATCCTTGAAGATGTGAATTTAAAAAATATTTCAATAGTAGTTAAATATGACAACTAAAATTAATAATCTCGACTTGGACTTGGACTACAGTTTGTCCGATCTAGGAAGTAGATTTTGACAGGTGAGACTGACGTTCCGTAACGACAGAATGCAACCATGCACTAATGGAAGTGACCATAAAACTATGCTAATTTAAGTCAAATAAATTTTATAAACGTAATAATTTATACTACTGAGTTGAATGAATGTAATGGGGCATATTTCAGTTTAAATTTCTACAAATAAAATTAAATAGTAGCGTGATTCTTCACTTCTGCATGGTGTCTTAAAACAGTTACGTTCTATGATTTTAATTTTTTTAATTTAATGAAGTAACATTTTAATCGTTGCGGAGATTAAGAATAATCGTTTAGATTTACAAATCGGATGTAATCGACTTGCTAGCCAGTAATCATTTTCGTTATAATTAAGTAGCTGATACTTATTCATTCATTTTTTTTACTTTCATTTTATGCTTTTCGCATATTGAAATTCAAGTGAACAAACATTAACACTCATATCATTCATTTTTGTATTCTAGGACAATTTAAATAATATCAATGACACAATATACTAAATAGACCGACCCTCCCCTGGCCCAAACTGTACACCGATAAAAGCTAGAAAAATTCACTTAAATCTAGATGGCGCGCAAAAATAAGGTACTAGAAATAGTTTAACAAACTCTATCACCATTTTATTGATATGCTTCAATTATAGTAATTATTTTATTATTTTTCGAATATAAATCTTACTTTCTAATGCTTGTTTAAAAAAAATATTTTTCAATTGCGTAACTATAAGTTATCACCTATTTTTAGGAGATGTCGTTGCAATCGATTTAAATAAACTTGAATATAATGACCTATTTACTACGCTAGATGTCACATTTATAAGTTATTGATATGACATATAGAATATTATATGCTGGATGCGCGATGATAGCGCCACCAAGTGGCTACAATTACGTCGGACTTTGATTTGTCAAATGGTTAGTTGTCTTACGAAGAGTAAGTAAACAAACAAATTATTTCAACGATATATCGTAAAGGGGCGTCCATTAATTACGTGAGGCATTTTTGAGAATTTTTCGACCTCCCCTCCCGCCTTGGTGAGATATCGTAAGATTTTCATCAACTCCCTCCCGCGTACCCAAATCTCACGCGAGATTCTTCAAATTTATGTTTTGGCTGTAAACGTGTTGGATTATTGAACTGGTTCTATTACTTCGATTGAAGACTAGCAAAGCAAAATCGAATGCTACTTCGCTGCTCTGCGGAGTTCGGACGAATACGACAAACACTATTGTGTCAGATTTGGCCATATTTTATTCGGAAATAATTTTTCACGCAATTTTACACAATAATTACGTGATATTTGCCAAGACCCCCCTAAGTGAGATTTGAAAAGATTTAGCTCAATCCCCTCCCCCCTAAAACACCTTACGTAATTAATGGAAGCCCCCTAATTTAAATATATTCTATTCAATCATGTAAATCTATGGTGTAGATAATAATGTTGAGCGATTTTATTTCCTGTCTGATATGGCATAATCAATAAATTTTAGGTCATTATATGTCATTTTAATATAAAATAAATGATTGAACTGCAAAGTATAATCTTTATTTTGGAACGAAGTTCCTTATCACGCGTTGCGAAAGGGGGCTAGACGGAAAAAAATGTAACGACACTTTTCGTGCCAAAAATTGTAACCACACTTTTAACATTGAATTGGCGTCATAGTGCTGGATACTCACCGTTAAATATAACAAACTGATTGCCAACGTCCATACCATGTTGAATACACCGGTTCTCGTCCGATCATCGACGTTAAGCAACATCGGGCGTGGTTAGTACTCGGATAGGTGACCGCCTTGGAACACCACGTGATGTTGGGTTTTTGCATTTATTTACTTAAAATATATTGTTTTATAGTATATTTTGTAAAGCTTGATTATTACTAAAATAATTTGAGTATTTTATGCGCATTTTTATTAGTAGGAGCATATCAAATATAATATATATATAAACTTCGTTCCATCCGGGTCTTCTTTGACACCTCTCAAGTTTTTTTATACATATTTTAATTTGTACAACAAGTAATATTAAAATCACATTAAATCAGTCAGGAGATTAACAAATAAATATTATTTCATAGACATACACTTTAAACAGTTTTCTAACAATTTGTTTATCCTATTATTTAAATTACAGCAAAATCCAAAATCTGATGACAGCATTTTAAAATCTAAAGAGTTCAGAAGAGGTTTCTAGAGAATTGACATTGATGCAGCTACGAAAATAAAGGATATGAATTGGACAGAAGACGAAAATAAATTCAGCTTGTCATTATTTTACAAATCTAAAGTGTTTTTTTTTCTAAGGCGGCAAGGTGTAGTACTTGCCGCTCCAACCACAATCCGAAACTCCGAAAGTGGCTAGCAAAATCCGATTGTTTTGCCCTGATCTATTTAAAAAAAGAATAACAGAAATTCGAAATGCATTAATTAAAGATAAAGCTTGTGTGATCACTTTCGATGAAATCGCAATAATGTGTAACTTATAATATTCCATCAGCAGTAAAAGCAGAATTGTTACAACTCTTTTAAAAGCTACTATAAATAAACTATTTGATAATAAGTGGGCTTCTGCTAAAAGCTGTTTTTTGCGGTCGGGCTACGAAAAACCAAAATACATGCAAGAAATCAGGGATATCTAGTAACTTTTCCTTTTTCTTTTGCAACGTTTTGTAAAATTATTTGCGTTTTTTGATGTACCACATTTAATTAAAAGTATTCAAAATCATTTTTTAAACAATAACTATGTTAACGGCAATGAGCAAATTTCGTTTCAAGATGTTACCAAACCATACGAAATAGACAAAACTTAAAACTTGAATCGATCACTTACGCAGTAAACAACGAGAAACAAAAACCAACTTCAATGTTCGACTTGATTTCTCTTGGATGCCATTATCAGATCGTAATGTCCTTATCATGGTATCACCGTTGGGACATATCCTTTCCATTAAAAAAAGAATCATCAAAATCGGTTCATAAACGACGAAGTTACCCGCTAACACACATAAAAAAAACATATATACTGTCGAATTCAGGAACCTCCTCCTTTTTTTGAAGTCGATTAAAAATTGAATCAGGATGTAATAGAAAATTTGTTTGCGCAATTTCGGCAAAAGCAACAAAAATCCAACAGCAAAGTTGCTAAGGACCATATTTAGGAGTAATTTAGTTAATTTCTTAAAGAGTCCCCATAACAAAAAACTGTGAGGATGAAGATGGTGATTTTATCCAGTTAGCTGTTGGAGAAAGCAAATAATTTTCTCCAAAACCATCATTATCACCAAAACACGCAGTAAACAACGAGAAACAATGCACTCATGAACGGCAACTTATTTATTTATTATTTACCGCTGCCCATGAATACCCGCAACACCAGAGGTGTCACAAGGCTTTTAAGGAGAAGTATGCTCTTTTCTTGAAGATTGATTGAAGGTCGTATTGGTCCCGGAATACCGCAGTCGACAGTTCATTCCACAGTTTTGTTGTGTAGGGCAGAAATTTTCTCGAAAAGCGCACAGTTGACACCTAAATGATGATGATGATGAAAGCGTAGGATGATGGCAAAAAAAGGAGGCAGGGATCAATTCAATCAATTGCTCGGAGTACTCCCCATTGTAAATACGATAGCAGATGCGTAACGGAGCCACGTCTCCACACAGCGCGTGCAGCGCCAGAGATTCCAGCCGAATTGAAACTTCTTGACAATTGACGATTCGATTCGATTGTATATTAGTATTTCAATCATAGTGAATTGAATTTTGCGTGAAATAAGAAATAGGTACATTTTGTATACTCAGAACAATAAAATTACTTGAGGAACTTGATGAACTTGTAAGAGTTGGTTTGCAGATGTTTATATTTGTGCAAAAAAAAGCTGGCAGGTGGCTTAGAAACTTCAGTGAACACATGTAAACAATGAAGGCCTTGCAAATACTAAGTAAATTATTAAAATATTCAAGGAGCTTTTACAAATGCGTGTGAACTTTTCAACACCTACCCACGAAAAAAAAAAATTAACTTAATAAAGATTAAGTTTTACTTAAATATTTAAAAAGTGAAGATTATGAGCTGTTACATTATTTTTCTTTCAGTAATCGACATAGATATCATTATTGTGACATAATAAAATATACGTGTCGTTCCAATATGAATATCTGAGGCCACTTTAAGACGCCTCAATCGTGTTCAATTCAGTTCTCGTACTGTATTAATCCCAAATAATGTATCTAGGCCTGTTCCTTAACAGTAGGTTGACGACAGTTTCACACACACACTTTCAATAGTTTGCTCGAAAGCTTTTGCCGAATTTAGGTAAACTGAGTGTTGCGACAAGATGTACCGCAGAATTCTCCGGTTAATAACACTTTACGGTACCCGGTGTAGACGGTAGCACTGACCGCCTAGAGTAGGGTGCGCCACAGGAGAGTAGAGAGTAGACAGTAGAGAGTGTTGTTGGTTTGAGCCACACGCGTTTATTACATAATGTCTACGGAGGCAGAATGCGCGTTGTCAGGAATATCCATGTGAGATTTGTTCCGCGTAACGCAGGTTCTTTCCGGTCACAGTTGCTTCGGAAATACCTGCACGCGGTTACTAGAAGTGTGTTGAATCCTGCCTGTCCAGTGTATTGTGCCGATTCACTGTGCCATTACTTGAGCATCGCAGCGTTGGATATAGAATGCAGTTATGGGAGAATATCTCTCGCTGCCAACCATGTTATGCTCCATAGTGGATAGCAACAGAGTTTTATCTTCTGCGAAGATGACATTGCACAGAAAGAGGTGGCGGAAAGGACCAAGGATGAAAATTTCTACTTGGACCTAATTTGCCGCCAGCCGCTGAAACGGACGCAGCAGTGCATTCTAACAACTCATGCCACCTTCAGTGGTAATTAAGAAAATGTTTAGTTAAAATTACTAATTTAAATTGTAAAATTTAACTGCTATTGAGATGTCTTATGAACAGATATTTACAAAGATGTATTTTAACAAGCATATAGAATTTCTCAAACAGTACTATTAATACATTATTTCTTCTTGTTAAACTGCCAAGACTTAATTTCTCCATTTCTATTACAGAAATGTAGTTTTTTTAAATCATTTAATTTGCCGCCCCCTAAACGAAGCCGCCCTAGGCTTCAGCCTACTGAGCTTTCATCACTGAATAATATAACCTAATAAAACATATATAATATATGGATTTTTTCAACAAATTTTGATTATTATAACACAATTAAGTAGCTAGACCTACATACAGAGTTTTATGTGAAAATTTAAAAAGTTTCATACAAAAATTAATAAAAAAATATATATTCATGTACCGTATTTACTGAGAAGCATTTATGAAGAAGCTGTTTATTTGAAATTATAAACAGACATTTCAATTTTATTTATTTGTGTGCTCTTGGACGATTTAATAAAATATCACATAAATTACTAATGTAATTATGTGGAAAACGACATCTAGTGGGACATTTTCACTAATACAAAAACAAATAAACTTGACAGTTTACTCTCGGATTCGTATCGGAGTAGAAGCTCAGAAAATATCTTTCAAATTTACGATTTGATACACTTAGTGACATCTAGTGAACATTAGGCTTATTATATATCCGCGTACAACTCTAAGTTCATGCGGTGTAAGTCTAAGTATATATTTCGTCAGTGATAATATTAATGCGTTATCCGAAAGTATCATTCTTTCATATCTGTTTCAGCATTATAAGCAATTTAAATATTTCTAAAATTAAATACCTATTTTTCGTCACTTTATTTAAATTAGTTTGAGGTCAAATGTGTGTGAAAAAAACTAATGTCCCGTATAGAACAAGACGTTTAGATAAGAATTAGTATCGACACTAAACACAATTTATTTCAACAAACATACAATGATCGAAAAGTAAGTTCATTTCTTTTTAGGGTTCCGTGCCAAAGGCAAAAACGGAACCCTTTGGATTCGTCATGTCTGTCCGTATGTCACAGCCACTTTTTTCCGAAACTAAAAAAACTACAATGTTGAAACTTGGTAAGTAGATGTATTCTGTGAACCGCGTTAAGATTTTCACAAAAAATGGAAAAACAACAATAAGTTTTGGGGGTCCCCATACTTAGAACTAAAACTCAAAAAAATTTTTTCAACAAAACCATATATGTGGGGTTCTATGGGTAGGTCTTTAAAAATCATATTGAGGTTTCTAATATCATTTTTTCTAAACTGAATAGTTTGCGCGACAGATACTTCCAAAATGGTAAAATGTGTGTGTGTGTGTGTCCCGTAACTTCTAAAATAAGAGAATGATAAAACTAAAAAAAACATATGATGTACATTACCATGCAAACTTCCACCAAAAATTGGTTTGAACGAAATCTAGTAAGTGGTTTTTTTTTAATACGTCATAAATCGTATACTGCAATTTACCTTTCATTCAATCAACACAAATATATAAATAAAATAAAAATTACATTATGCTACTTGCTGCTGCGGAAACCTTAATGGGCGAGTCCGACTCGCACTTGGCCGCCGCGATGTTATTATATCTAGACGAGATGAGGTCCAGTAGGACCTCCTTCCTTAACACGAGCCTTCAGGGAAGCTTCGGCGACCCAGGAAGGCAAACACAAACAGCCTCGTGTCGGCGCCGCTACGGTACCGACACCGAAGACAAAACCGACCGCGGAAGGCAGAAAGGTCGCTGGCAAGCCGGTGACCAGGACGCCTAACGCGAAAACACCCGCTGGACGGGCGCAGCCTTTAACGAGCTCCATGAGCTCAGGCTGGACCCGGCCAGCCCCCGCAGCTGTTCCGGATGTAGCTCGACCCACAAACCTGGAGCAGACCGCGGGGAGGAGGTCTCAACAAGGCGAACCAGCCACGGACCCTAGCCTGTCCGGATGGCAGGTCGCCATGTCAAGGAAGAGGAAGGGGAAGAAGGCGAAACACGTAGTGTCGGCGCCCCAACCCCCAGCTTCTTCCGCCTGTGCGGCACAAGACAAGCCGCACAAGAAGAAAAACAAAAGGCAGCGTCGCAGAGAGACGGAGAGGCGAACTGCCTTAAACACAGACACGCCTCCGGTGCCTACCCCAAGGCAAGGTACCCGTCCGCAGGGGGGGAGTGATGCGTCCGCTGAACCCTCAGCGATGCGACGCCCACCTCCTCCCAAGGGCAAAGGGGCGCAAGCAGGACCTCAGGGTGGTAGTACAGAGGGGGGCCGGTACTACGCCAAAAGGGCACGTCTCGACGAGACAATATCTCCGAGAGGAGCCTAAGAGGCGGAGGACCGGACCACCAGGGGAAGCCGCTCAGATTGACCACGCGAGCGCGGTCAAGGCGGACCTAATGGCGGCGGTAACTACTGCGGCCATGGAAAACCTAAGCCTTAGTCAGTCTGAAGAGGTCCAAAAACGAATTGAAGAACTGCTGTTCGAGGAGTCGATGAAGCCGGGCAGCAGCAATTCAGAGGGCCCAGCGTTTCGGGGAAGGCCGATATTAACCGACGGCTACCTGAGACTCTGGTGCGAAAACCAGCCTACGCTGGAATGGCTGAAGCGCAGCGTGGCCAGCATCACCCTTCCCACGGGGGAGAAGTTGGTAGTAAAGCGCCCGAGCGAGATGACGAAGCGGGTCCGCTGCGGCATCTTGCTCCCTGGGATTCACGAGGACCACAGGAAGGTAGCACACATGCTGCGCTTCCAAAACCGGTGGACAGACATCGAAAGATGGCTCCTACTGAAGATGGACAGGCAAGCGACGGACACGTTTGCAGCAAGATTGACAGTGGGGGTGAGTGCGCGGAGGAGCTACGCAGGTTGGCCATCCAAAAGGAGAGCGGAGCCGAGGACGAGGACATGGCAACGGAGGAATCTGATTCCAATGGCGCTGTCTCATTCCTCGGCGTGTAGCATCCTACAGGCTAACCTCCACCACAGCTTGACCGCGACGGCTCAGATCCGCAAGTGGTTGGAGGTCAACAAAACAGCTGTCAAACTGATCCAAGAGCCGTGGGTCAGAAACGGCACTGTCTACGGACTCCGCAACATGGGAGGTAAGCTAACAGTTTACGCGGGACCAGAGAATCCCCGCACATGCATATACACTACAGCTGACATAAACATGCAGGCCCTAACTAGTTTCTGTTCTAGAGACATATATGCCATAAAGTTGCAGGGAGCCCAGGACACCGGCCTCGCGCAGGTGGTCATGGCATCGGTCTATATGCCTGAAGCCGATGACCTACCACCGCACGACCTATCGCGGCTGGTCCACTACTGCGAGGAGGCGGGACTCGAGCTAATCATAGGAACTGACTCCAACGCGCACCATGCCTTGTTGGGCATGTCTACAGGAAACGACAGAGGTAGGAAGCTCGTTGAATACCTATTTACGACAAACCTTAACATAGTAAACACAGGTTCTGTACCAACATTCGTCAACAGACGAAGCAAGACAATCATTGATTTGACCCTGGCAACTGAAGAAGTAGCGAAACACATCTCAAACTGGCACGTGTCCAACGATTTATCATGTTCGGACCATAGATGGATTCGTTTCGACCTTCAGGTAAGCATACTCACGGCACCACCTAGGCGAAACCCGAAAAAAACCGATCGCGCGCAGTACTCACTGCGGATCGGCCAGGCCCTGGAACAGGGAAGTAACCCAACTAGGATCATAGGTACCGTAGAAATCGAAAAACAGGTAAAGTTCCTCACAGACACTATGATGGACTGTTACCATCATACATGCCCCCTATCCATCCCACCAGCAGGCCAAATGAAAAATAAGAGCTGGTGGGGGCCTGAGCTGGAGAGACTCAGGCGCGAGATGAGGAAGCAACTCAATAGAGTGATGAACACCGGCACAGACCAGGACTGGGATAAATACAAGGCCACCAAGTCCAGGTACAAAAAACGACTCAGATACAGGAGTACCAACTCATGGCGGAACTTCTGCACAAATATTGAGTCTACTGCACAGGCCAACAGGGTAAGGAAAGTTTTCTCCAACAACTCAGCCATTTCACTGGGGTCCTTACGAAAACCAGACAACTCCCTTACCACCTCGGCGGAAGAGGCAGAACGTACTCTGGTAACAACACACGTTCCGGACTGTGAAATAATCAGTCCAGGCGGATGGCCAGATGAAGAAACCATCCCAACGGAGGAGGAATGGCAGCTGGCCCACAAGGTAATCGCCCCGCAATGGGCAATCGACAGCTTTGACTCATTTAAATCTCCAGGCCCGGACGGGATCTTCCCAGCCCTGCTTAAATGGGGAGGGAAGACACTTACTCAACGGTTGACCTACGTCCTGGGAGCCTGTCTGGCACACAGATATGTGCCAAGACAGTGGAGAGATGTCAGAGCAATCTTCATACCAAAACCAGGTAAAACCGACTATTCGGATCCCAAATCCTTCAGACCAATAAGCCTAACCTCTTTCCTCCTAAAAACACTGGAGAGGTTATGCGACAGGCACCTGAGGGAAACGGCGCTGACACAAGCACCACTACACCCGAACCAACATGCCTACAGTCCAGGTAAATCAACAAAGTCGGCACTTCATGCGGTCACAACCAAAATTGAGGTGGCGATCAAAAACAAGATGATGTGCTTAGGCACCTTCATAGATATAGAGGGAGCCTTCAACAAAACGAAATTTACCAGCATAACAGCAGCACTGGTAAAGCACGGAGTGCATGCAGTCATGATAGAGTGGATAAACAAGATGCTGAGCCAGAGAGTCATCAGACTCGAAGCAGACGCTACCAAACAAGCACTGGTGGCGAAGGGCTGCCCCCAAGGTGGCGTCCTCTCACCAATCCTATGGAACCTAGTGGTTAACGACCTTATCACCACTCTGAACAACAATCAACATTATACCATCGGATACGCGGAAGACATAGTGATATTAACAAGCGGCATGCACGCAGGTATAGTATGCGATGTCACGCGCTCGGCACTGGCAATAGTGGAACGCTGGTGCGTGGAAAACGAACTGTCAGTCAACCCAAGGAAGACTGAAATGGTAATGTTCACCAACAAACGGAACCTGGGAAACCACCGACTTCCCAAGCTGTTCAATACAGAGCTCCAACTTTCGTCTGAGGTAAAGTATCTAGGGGTAATATTCGACCACAGACTAAACTGGAGCGCCCACCTCAACAACAAAATTGAAAAAGCAACAGTCGTATTCTAGCAGTGCCGCAGAATGGTAGGTAAAACTTGGGGACTAAGGCCAAAAACCACTCTGTGGCTCTACGAGGCAGTTATCCGACCAATGGTAAGTTACGGCGTGATAGTCTGGGGGCCACGGACCAAACTATCCACAGCCGAAGCTAAACTACAACGACTCCAGAGATTGGCCTGTCTGGCGGCCACGGGCTGTATGAGGACTACACCGACTGCGGCTCTGGAAGCCATTATAGGTCTTCCACCACTCCACCTCTTTATAAGGCAGGAGGCTCTAGCTGCAGGAATGCGGCTAGTGAAACAAAATCTCTGGAGACCGCCTAGGGTACCACACACCGAAATCCTCTATGAGGCCATAGGTAGGGAACCGCTCATGGAAGCGGTAACTGACACAATACCCAGGCAATTCGTCTTCGACAAAAAGTACAAGATACAACTGCACGAGGATCCCCAAAGTTAAGAATCTTCACCGACGGATCCAAGACAAGGTCAGGCACTGGCTCGGGAGCATTCTCTGAGGACCTGAACATACACATCTCGACACCATTAGGAGCCCACAACACAGTCTTTCAGGCAGAGTGCATGGGTATAATAATGGCAGCACATGCGATCATCTCCAGAAAGGTAACGGAATATCCCATCCGCATACTTTCCGACTATACATAATCTGATAACCGAGTCAATGAGTAACCCTTTGAAACGGTTACAGATTGATTCGGTAACCGTTTATAACGCATACCGTTATGCATGGGTTTTCCGATCCCTGAATTAAAGTGTTATCGGTGTAACTGATTACGCCCAGTCCGGATGGGAAGTTTCCTGGAAGGCCCCAGTCGTCTACATAGTCTACTACTATCCGATTCACGCATTCTTTCATCCCGTGGTAGTGGAGTGCTTCTCGTGCAGCTGAATTGCGGCATTGCTGTTGGGTAGGCTCCGGTGTGGTGTACAATGCACGCGGGCGGTATTTTGAAGGAAGCGGCAAAAGCAAATATTGAAACAAAAACACCGTGCTCATGAGTTGGATGTCTTCTTCTTCTTTTGATGAAATGGCAACCAGCCGGATCCCAGCTATTTCTGCCAATGTCAAGTGTTTATAGTCTTCATATCATAAGTCTTCAAGTCTTTAAGTCTTCGTCGTGATGGAATTAATGATAAAAAATAATAAAAAATGTGAATGAGAGGAAATGGGGACCGTCTTCCGAAAAAAACAAAAACGATCTCCAAGTTGGATGTCAAATATCCGTATTTTTATCATGTCATATTCATGACGTCCGTATTGACAGTAATAAATGAAACTTTTACAAATGATCCACGTATTACTTTATAAAACATATGTATGATATAATCTTTCTTTACATATATCTACTTAGCTTAGTCACTATGTCGCTTATTTATAATTTAAATCACTCGAAATGCGCGTGTGTAAAGACTCCAAAATCTCCCATACTGGGCGAGAGTTAGAAAGCATGCGATGGCCAAATCCAGTGGCAGCAGCGGCGGTAAAACTCATTATGGAGGATTGGTTAGAGAAGAAACATGGGATCTTCATACCTGCTGAGCTGACGCAGGTCATATCCGGAAAAATATGCTTCGGAGATCACACAATTGTCAGAACACGTATACATGCACACGATGGCAGAATGCCCGGTTTGGGTGGAGCAGAGATAACATCAGACTGATCACCGAACTTCACGGGGCTAGATCCACGATCATAGAGACTAGAACTGTTTCAGTCTGTCAGGTCCGAGATCGAGCCAGGTCCTGCACACGGCTTAGGCGACCGACAAGCCTGGCCATTTGTCATCCTAGCAGAAGCAGACCTGAGTAGATCTTTAGTGTAAGGTAGGGGACACCGTGATCACCATACACGAGGTAACCATCTTTAAGCCGTAGATATCTTTAAATCCGTATTGGTATTAGTATCAGGAATTTTCTTCACAAATTACATTTAGTTTTCCGGCTTCTGGTACCCAGTAGATTTGATCGGCCTTAGTTTGATAAAACCACATCACTTATCATCCGGTGACGAGTATGAGTGGCGATTCTCCAAAAGAAGGGACTGACGCACGAAGCTTTTGTCGATATATGCGATTAGGCCGATAAGAGTGGCTAACACACTATAAATCCCCCCCCTCCCTCCCCCATATGTATGATCTTAGCCGTATCTCGTTGAATGGGATGATTGCTCGAAGGGGTTTCCACCCATAAAAAAGAGTTACTGAATTGCACAGGTTAATAGGGGCGGCAAAAACACAATAGCCTACTGGCGGCAAATATGTAAATCCGCCCCTTCTTATATCTCTTCTAAGTCACGTCTAGAAGCTTCATCTTTCATATTCAGCTTCAAGTTCTCAAGAGTAGTCACGAACCGTTATGTTCGAAGACTCGAAGAATTCCAACCACCGGAGCAAGCTGGATTTCGGAGCGGATATGGATCAGCAAGCAAGGCACATACCGTTGCATCGAGTAGTGAGACAAAGGGACGTTATTTCCCTGAAATTGTTCACATATGCAATGGAGGATTTCTTCAAGACGCTACACTGGAAAGGGCGTGGAATAAATATCAATGGCTAATACATCTCTCACTTGCGATTTGCGGACGACATCGTTATCATTACAGAGACGCTGCAGGACCTACAACAGACGCTGAACGACCAGGCTGACTCTTCTAAGCGCATCGGCCTACGTATGAACTTGGACAAAACCAAGGTCATGTTTAATGAACATGTACCACCGAATCCGGTCGCGCTATACGGTGCCGTTCTCGAAGTTGTTCAAAAATATGTGTACCTCGGGCAGACTTTGCAGTTAAATAGAAACAACTTCGAGGACGAGGTGAACAGGAGAATTCAGCTGGGTTGGGCAGAGTTTGGAATGTATGTTTTTTTTTTTTTTATGTATGTTCATCGATTACTCCGTCAGTTGTGAACCGATTTTGATATTTTTTTTGTATTCGAAAGGGTATGCTTTCGAGATGGTCCCATTGCCAGCATATCAGGATTTGATGATGGGATCCCAGGGAAATCGAGGGAAACCCTCATTTTTTATAGGCACATACTATGTTTTTCGCAAAGGGGTATTATACCATAGCAGAATATCTTGATGATAAAACCGCCTGGGATTGAGCTGCCCATTCTGCACATGCTGTTTATTTTGAATGTTTAAATTTATTTTGATGTGACGATAATTTATAGTTTGAAACAAATTCAATTTAAATTATTGCTATTGTTGACATTTTTTTTAAATTATTATCTTTACTGATTATTGTAATTGTGACTCAAATTGTAATTATCGTATTTCTTTTATTGAAATACTGTCTTTTGCATATTGTCTGGACTTTAAAAGAGACTGTGATCCCTGAGTTTGTTTCGTCCTTTCTTCTCAGGGCTAGTCCAGTTAGGAAAGGCCGAACTCATCTGCTCAAAAAAAAAAGTTTTACTTGCAATAGTATTCATGTAACCTAATTGCAGAATAAATTATTTCATTTCATTTCATTTCATTTCGTATATTTTCTGAAGTTACACCGGTATTTGCGTCTGGTAGTCATCATTTTATGATGATGAGCTGATGATGTAAGGTACAACTCCTTAACGGTTAGGAGTTGGAGGATAAATCTTTAAATATCATATGTACATATGTTACCTTTAGTCGTATTCTTTTAAATTATTTAGGTAATCTGATGATGGAAGGTGGAAGGTACAACTCCTCAACGGTTAGGAGTTGGAGGATAATTCTTTCAATTTCATACGTATCTAAAGACCTTCAGTCGTATACTTCCAAGTTATTTAGGTGAGCTGATGATAGAAGGTTAAACTCTTCAACAGTTAGGGATTAGAGGATGATTTTAATATTACACGTACGTATAGACCTTAATTTGTATTCTTGATGATGAAATTTGATGAAATACACACATCAAAAGTGTCTAGGGATCAACATATGTGTCTAGGGATCAACATATATTTTTGCAATAACTTTTCTCCTGATTGATATTAATTAAAATTTTCTTTACGGATTCATCAAATAAAGTGTTTTCGTTTGTCACAGTAACGATAAACCAAGTCACCTTTGCATTAATAAAGAAATTTGCCATTTTCCTTATAAAAGGATTTTTGACATTTGAACCACTAACATTAAAGTTCGAAAAAAAGACTGAAATAACAGTTTTCTTTAAAATTTTATTGTAACTTAAACAATTAATAATCCGTGTTTCTACCGCGAACACTAACAACACAAGAATCGGTTTGGCATACTCAAAATGAGTTCATCCAAATCACGCTGTGGAATGGCCGCCCATGTTCGTTGCAACAACAAAAAAAGGTCTTCTTGCGACTGGATACCCTCCATATTCGGCAGAGCTCTTCTCTGTAGCATATCCCATGCATGCTCAATCGGGTTCAAGTCTGGCGACTGAGCAGGCCAGGGCCAAAGCCACATCTCAATCTCAAGAAATCCGCATAAAAATGCTTGATCCCTAGACACTTTTGATGTGTGTAGTTTAACTTACTACTTACCTACGATTGTTTGCACTAAAAACTGAAAAACAAAAACTTTTTATAAAAAAAACCGACTTCCAAAAAACATCCAACGAAAACTCTCTGCCAAAAAACACTTAAAAGCGTAAAATAAACTGGTTCTTCATAAATTGCCTATACCTAATTCTTTATTCATTTAAATAGTAGTATTATAATGTGTGCTAGGTACCTAAAATCTGTTTGAAGTCTGAAGAAAGAATTAGGTATAGGCAATTTATGAAGAACCAGTTTATTTTACGCTTTTAAGTGTTTTTTTGGCAGAGAGTTTTGTATATTATAAATGCGAAAGTAACTCTGTTTGTCTGTACTGCTTTTATGGCATGGGGATAGTTTGATTCTTGAGGAAGGACATAGGCTACTCTTTGCTGCGATAACCGACAAACACGCGGGCGGAGCCGCGCTCAAAAGCTAGTTATAAATAATGATCAAGACGCTGACACCATCTCCCTTCATAGATATTATTACGTGTTACCTAGGGTTCGATGGATTTGAGAAATAAACCTTCTGACGTGTAAAAGAGACTTTATTAAAACACAAAATTACTTGTAATAACAATCCTTAATTGTCGCCGAGGTCGCTAGGTTAATCACTGTTAACACTTCAATACATCTCGCACTGTAGCTCAAACTGAACTGAACTACGGCCCGCGAGACGTTGTATTTATACCCATATTATTTTCATTATTACATTGTAGAAACGACTCGTACATACGGGGTGATACACCGTACAGGACGCGCCCGCCGGCGAGATCGCTAAAAGAAACAATCAACCGATATTCGACGCTATGTTTAATGAGGTAAGGTTCATTCTTCCGTGCCTCAGGAGATCGACGAGAACTATATGTGTATGTGTAGACGTCTCAAGCATTGTTCGCGAATATTCTTTCCTCGAACAATATCCAATCAAGAGTACAAAGAGATCTATTTACAAAGATATTCTGTGTTGAAAAAATGTTGGTTATAAGTTATAACAGTCCTAATAATCAGACCCCGGTCGATGGGTGGTTATGTCGGACTCAAATCGAAATAAGACGTATCCCGTCTCGGGTACCAGGGTAAGTTACCCTTTTTTTTTTTTTTTTTTAAACGTGTGGAAATCCCCTCGGACCTTCACCCGCGCCGGGGCTTGCGGCGGGGCGGTGTGTCGGACTCGAACCGACTAAAACCACACGGTGTGCCACTCTGCGCCTGTGAAGGGAGGAATCCGGGAACTGCAGTTATTAACACGTCCGGATCAGGGTAAGTTACCCTGGGTAACCTTAAAAAGAATTCCTTGATAAAAATCTACAGTTTACACATGGAATAAGTAACCCTCGTAGGTGGTGACTGCGGGAGGGGGGACTACTTTTATTGGGAACGTGAGCGTTTCAAAGCGTATCGTGCTGTGTAAGTTTAGGTATAGCATAAATTCTAGACAAAACCCCTCTGCGTTTAGAATACAGTTAGCATAAAAAACCTGAAAGTAACCGGTAAGGTTTTTTTTGTAACGAAGTTCCTTATGGCGCGTTGCGAACGGGGGCTAGACGGATAAGTCCAAAAGTTGTAACGACCATTTTCGTTGTAACGACACTTTTAACATTGAGTTGACGTCATAGTGCTAAATAGTATATATGTATATCACTACATAGTATAAAACAAAGTCGCTTTCTCTGTCCCTATGTCCCTATATCCCTATGTTTGCTTAAATCTTTAAAACTACGCAACAGATTTTGATGCGGGTTTCTTTTATAGATAGAGTGATTTAAGAGGAAGGTTTTTATGCATAATATAGTATGGAAACACTGTTAATTTTCGAGGTTTCTAATGTGATGTAGCAAATAAACACATATTTTTGCGCTTACATTGCAAACGCTGGTTGCACCCTACGAGATAGATCAAAATAATGTACTACAGTATTGTACATCTTAAAAAGATCTACAAAAAAGTCCGCGACGGTATATGTCTACCTCTTAGGGATAACCCTTTTTTTTTTTTTTTTAAACGTGTGGAAATCCCCTCGGACCGTCACCCCACCGGGGTTTGCGGCGGGGCGGTGTGTCGGACCCGAACCGAAATCGGAACCGAAGGGATAACCCACAACAACCATTTTTTATTCCTTTCTTTTTACGAGAAATAATGGCTAATTTTCGATTTAAGCAATACAGAATGAATCCTTATACAATTAAGTAAATTAAATACATTGTGCATTTAATATAGATCAAAATGGCCCTTTACATTATCTAATTTAAATGAATATATTCGAAGATATTACAGATTTAAAATGCACGAATCGTGTCGTCGGCGGGGGCTTCTGAAATCCACCCGTGCGAAGCCGGGTCGGGTCGCTAGTTGCAAATAAAGCAAAACTGAGACATTTTTCGAGCTATAAAATAGCAGAAATAACCTAAATGATAGACGCTTGTAATATGTACGTATATTCACTTGAACTAAACCTTTAGCACTAAAAGAAACAGGTATATGAGCGAGACCTACATTACCTCACAAGTAGCGTGGAAATGTGTGCATATCATGTATAATGTGACTCTTAGAATCGCGATATCTCAGGAATGATAACTTTTAGGAAAAATCATGAAGATCATTTTTGTAGAGAATTTTAAGATCTACATCTTTGTCTAAGTTTTCTTTTTATAAAACTTACCGTTATCGAGAAAAATACAAAAAACCTCATTTTGACCTTTGACCCCGAATAACTTTGGTAGCACACATGGGATCGATGGGGATTTTTTAAACTTTATTTATAATAATAAACCCCAGCCCTCCACCAATATTTGGCTCTGTAGCAATTTTTGTTATTTGACTACTACTTTTATGTCTAAATTGACCGGACTATTACGAGACGGCTGGTTCACAAGATTAAAGTGGCTCAGCGTGCTATGGAGAGGGCTATGCTCGGCGTTGCTCTGAGAGATCGCATCAGGAATAAGGCGATCCGGCAGAGAACCAAAGTCAATGACGTAGCCCAAAGGATTAGCAAGCTGAAGTGGCAGTGGGCTGGCCATAGTAACCGCAGAACTGATTACCGTTGGGGTAAACGGGTTCTTGAGTGGAGACCGCGTGTCGGTAAACGTAGTGTGGGACGTCCACAGGCCAGGTGGAGTGATGAGCTGCGCAAGACGGCTGGCAGGAGCTGAATACGAAAAGCTGAGGATCGAACAAAGTGGCATGAAATTAGAGATGCCTATGTCCAGCAGTGTACTGCGATAGGCCTTATATCAGAACCATCAAATATACACATAAAAACTTAAAAATTAGTCAAACCGTTTCGGAGGAGTTCAATAACAAACTCTGTGACTCGAAATATTTATATGTTAGGTTATGCTTTAAACTACAAAAAAAACTACTTATGTAATATTTTTATGTGATAAGACTCTTGTACAACTTGTTTAAATAAATACTTTTTTACCCGACTACGGCAAAGCCATAGGAGGGTTATGATTTTGACAGGCTATGTATGTATGTTAATTTGTTCCCTCATAGCTCCTCAACTACTTATTAGAACTGGACAAATGAGATATCGTTAGAAGCGTCTCGATCGTCCGCTGGTTATAGGCTATATGACGTGTCGCTGAATTTAATGTAGCGCCCCCTAGCCGACATAAAGTAATGAAAAAAAAAAATTTTGATAAATATGCGGTGTTTGGTATCATTGGAAAGGGCGTTACTTGTACATTTCAAATATATATATATTATATATTAATAATGGCACCAAAACATTTTAAATAAAAAAAAAGTAAAAATTAAAACCCAACTACGACAAAAAACGACGCTGAAAAAGTGTGAAACAAGTTTCAAAAGCCGTAGTCACACGTTACATAGAAATAATAAATAATAAATAAAAGTTTATTTATGAAACCAAGAAATAACAAATGACATAACAAAATATGGTTGATAATGGCTGCGATAGTTAAAAACTGTGTTGCAGCCACTAGCGCCCACCTCAGGAAAACAAAAAAAAAACAAACACTTAGTTTCGTAGTTACATCTTAAGAATTCAAAACATGGTTGTTGAATATAATACTAAATTCAAATAAGTATATTAATAAAAATATTGGACTGTTCGGTTACGTAAGAGTGTAGGTGTGTATTTGTTGTGTATGTGTGAATAATTGTGCGTGTGTGTGCGTATGCGTGTGTACGTGCGTGTGTGTGTGTGTGTGTGTGTGTGTGTGTGTGTGTGTGTGTGTGTGTGTGTATGTGTGTGTGAGGGGAGGGCTCGTAAGTGCGCGTGTGACATTTAATATGTATAATTGATCAATTTACTCATTGGATTCGTATTAGAAGACTTTCGGTTTCGTTATAATTTAGGCTGAGTAACCACTGCGTTACTTTGTCTTTACATTCATGCAAGACACAAGGGTATATATGTAATATTTTATTAACCTTATTATACAATATGGGAGCCAAATAATAAAAATGTCTTTTAGATAACTCTAATCTACAGAACTCCACATCACATACTTTATCTTTTCTTCTTTTATTGGTATTAAGTTTGTATTGTAATTCAGCGTGTTTACGTAGGATTATATTGAGGTAGAATATTTTTCTTACCGTGAGTACCTTTAATTCACTATATAAGTCGACGGTAGGATAGCGGATCGGTTTATAGGTCATAACCTTGAGTACTCCTCTTTGAGCTCTTTCCAAAGCAAGGAGCTTATATTTTCCAGTACCACCCCAGGCGCCTATACAATACGATAAAACTGACTGAGCAAGGGCGTAATATACAATTTTTAATGTACGCAGGTCTAGAGTTGTTCTTAGGTTTTTAAAAACAAACATTAGTTTCCTTACTCTGTTGGTAGTAATTTTTAAGAAATGCACCATAACACTTTAACAACGTGTGGGTTTTAGTTTTTACTTTTTTTAGCCATCAAGGTCTGGGCAAACAGCAATCGGGGCGGGACGGCGACGCGACATTGGCGGGACGTCAAGAGTTGTAATATATTAGTTAACTAGCTGACCCGACGAACTTCGTACCGCCATATTTACAAATCTGTCTCACCTTCCCACAGGCAGAGTACAGTCGTGGACAAAAAAAGACCGCTCCCGTCATCTTTTATTTTTATTTTTTCTAGTAAAAAAAAGAGAAAAAAACACTTCGTTTAAAAAAACCGACTTCAAAAACTAAAAAGCATAAAATAACTTAATTTGTATGTGCTACCTATTCATAGGTTTGAAATCGGTGCCAAGCCAAATGTAATAGTAGGTACCACACTAGCTATATTTCGAGACGAACATCAACGACGTCACCGACGCTTCGGTTGTTTTGTACTACGCGAAGAGCAGCTATCCTGCTCAAGGTCACGCGCGGCGAGTGCGGTACCTACTATTACATTTTGGCTTGGCACCGACTTCAAACCTATGAATAGGTAGCACATACAAATTAAGTTATTTTATGCTTTTTAGTTTTTGAAGTCGGTTTTTTTAAACGAAGTTTTTTTTCATTTTTCGCTTTTTAGTCTTTCGCAAGTCTCTCATCATCATTTCACCTAAAAAACTTGAAAGAATACGACTAAAGGTAACATACATACACATGACATTTAAAGATTTATCTTCCAATTCCTAACCGTTAAGGAGTTTTATCTTCCATCATCAGCTCATCATCATGAACTGATGACTACCAAATGTAAATACTGTAATAGCTTTCGAAAATATATGAAAAGCATAGTACGTGCCTAACAAATTTGAACACAATTGACGGAGTAATCAGTGTACATACATAAAAAAAAAACGATGAAATTAAGAACCTCCTCCTTTTGGAAGTCGGTTAATGACAGACAGATAAAAATGATCAAATTACAGTTTTGGCTTCAGTATCGATTACAGAGGGCCCTAAAAAAAAAATTTCAAAAAATTGGACCTGTTACATTTTTACTATAAGTATCTGTATAGATAATAGAGTCGTCGCACTCGACTAGCGGTCGCGTCACGACCTAAAAGCTGGGTATCCCTTATGTTCGCGAACTATTTGCGCTCCGCGCTCCGCGCTCCCGCAACCGCTCTGATGGAGACGGCACGCGCATCTCCATAGAAACACGCGTGCTCCACAGTACGCTTTCGAACATTGAACAAACATGTCGTCACCATTAGTGGCTAGTGCAGCAATTATATTTTATTTCATTATCTTCTCGAAGACTATAGAAGCCCTCCTCGCTTTTGGGAATCTGACATTTACAAAAAAAGACGTCCGAATACATTGGTGTTGGAACTCAAATCTCAGGAATTAAGTGGCCACTATAAAAACTTCATGCGAATGTTTTCATCTAATTTTGAATATTTGTATAATTTGGTTCTACCAGTAATACAAAAAAAAACCGACCACTCCATTTTTACGGAGCGTGGAGCGTGATACACGACACGATCGCACTATAGGGATATGTTGCTCGCGTCCACGAACACACTGAGCTCCCCTTTGTGTTCGCCCAAAAACCGCCACCAATTGGAGCACGGAGCGCGGAGCGTGCACCGTTGCACGCTCCGGGAGCGTGAACGTATCCACTATGGGAGCAGTTGCAGGAGCGCGGAGCGCAAATTGTTCGCGAACATAGTGGATACCCAGCAAGGTCACAAGGCCGCCGCGTTCGGCGGGAATTCAAAACGAGTGCGGTGTGGGACGGAGCGCGATCGCGACGTGAGCGCGATGACATTTTTGTGTTTTATGATATTCATTCGAGTAGTCAAATGGACAGCGCGACGGGAGCACGTCGCGTTCGGCGTGACGCCAATTTTGTATCTATTTACAAAGATGAACGTGGGGAAAGTGGAAAAATTCATCGAAATTGTTCGAGGCTACACCTTTATGTAGACTTGAGCCATCAACAGTACAAAAATGCGAACTTGAAAGCTGCGATATGGAAATCCATAGGCAAGGATTTGAATGAAACTCTGTTTTCGAAATGCTCGAGGAATCGCGCCAAGTGCGACGGGTCGGCCGACGCGATGCTAGAGCGATAATCACGCCCGCAATGTGACATCCACGCCGCGATGCCGTCCCGCTATCGTCGCTTCGCCGTCCCGTCCCGTCCGCTGTTTTCCCAGACCCTTAATCAATTTATAATCTCTTAAAAAGAAAACTGAAAAGTTGACTCCACATTTAATCAAGCTATATAAACATGAAAAATATTAAATAAATAAATAAATAATAAAATTTCATAAATTATCCTAATTATTTTTATTCTGATTACCTAAACTTACCTATGTACATAAACTAGACAGTATAATTAATACGGCGATTACTACTACGCCAACATTATTCAGTATTATATTTGGTACTAATCACTCATTTTAATTATATTTTACCGTAATTAAACTTTTAGGAATTTATTTAACTATTTACCTGAAATTTATTTTTGTCTGTCGGTGCAGTAGCATAAGGCACATTACGGAAGGTCCACAGTTCGCCACTGGAGTCCCAGTAGCCCCGCACCGGCCCTTGCTTGATCTTAACCTCCTTCCATTTCCCCTTATCAATTTCACTGCTCACTGAAGAGACGCACAACAAAAATATCGACGTCCACAACCGCATTGCTGTGACCAAGTACTGGCTTACAATAATCTACAACGATAAGGCTTCTTTTTATCGGATATTAGTTTGCTTTGACTGAAACGGACATACCTAATTGATCCATTATATCTGTATTCGTAAATATAAGTTGGCTGATGTGCGCAACCCAATCTACCACAACTTAAAGAAATAATACTTGCTACGAGCTATATTAAGCCACCGAACAAAGGTATATCTATACAGATAAATAAAATTGGAGTGTCTGTTTGTAATATTAAGGTGCAGCGCAGACGGCACACTTTTTGTGTGATCGAGTCTGCGGCGCACAAAATGTCTGCATAGCGCGCAAAAAGTCGGTCGCCGATTTTTCACAAACTCAACGTACACGACGCACATCTTCGATCATTGTGTTGCCAGAACTGTAGGGACGTAGACGCTATGGAAATCGTGCAGAGATCGCGAAGTATTATTTTGTACTTGAAGTACAGAAGAAATTATAAAAAAAAAAAAACCGACTTCCAAAAACATCCAACGAAAACTCTCTGTCAAAAAACACTTAAAAGCGTAAAATAAACTGGTTCTTCATAAATTGCCTATACCTAATTCTTCATTCATTTAAATAGTAGTATTATAATGGGTGCTAGGTACCTAAAATCTGATTGAAGTCGGTGCCAAGTGACTATCGCTTAGACTTTTGTAATTGTTAGTTTGTATTCTTTTTGGCTTAGCACCGACTTCAAACAGATTTTAGGTACCTAGCACCCATTATAATACTACTATTTAAATGAATAAAGAATTAGGTATGTATAGGCAATTTATGAAGAACCAGTTTATTTTACGCTTTTAAGTGTTTTTTGACTTTTTGACTTACATCTTGCTTTCCACATTTTTCTTTTTAAATGTCTATCATGATATTCTGCCTTCGAAGTATCATTGCTAGTCTGTTTTGTATTTCTTGAATTAAGATCGTTACACCGACCTCTGGCGCCATGGTAAAAGATCGCGTGCGTTACGTCCACCCCTAACAAATGCAGATTGCAGACTAAAGTGTGGCGTGTGCGCCGTCTGCGTTAGCGCGCGTTGAAGAAAACGTTCAATTTTTTTCGCACACATTTTGTGCGGAGCGGCGCGGCGCACTATGGGGTCGTAGGGTCATTTTCATGTCAAAAATCTATAACTTCGCTGCCTTAAAAGCTAAATGCCTGATTTTTATTATGTGTTAAGTTAGATAACTAGGCTTATAAATAACATTCACTTCATAGTGTTAAACACGCTATATAAATGATAAAAAAAATATGAAAATACAAACTTTGGTTAACATTACGTTTAACATCAAATTTTTCCTCTATTAAAACCTAAATTAAGATTGTTTTAAAAAAATATAAAGTATTATTTTACATAATAAATTTCCTCCATAACTTCTAATACTAGTACTAGACAAATAAAACTAAAAGGTAGTAGAGCCACGCTGATTTCAGCATGAACGGGCCGGCTCGACCGGGGCGGTACTACCCTCGCACAGAAAATCAACGTAAAATGACAGCGTTCGTGCTGTCGTGTTTCGTTGGTGAGTGCGAGACCGGAGGCCCAAGTAGTCTAGTCAACAAGTTCCATACTTGTTGACTAGACTAAAAGATGCAGCAGCATCACTAGGCCGCCATGGTGTGGGTCGCCATACTGCATTGCCTGCAGTGAGTATGGTGACCGCCACTCTTGGATTCTGCTTGTGCTTTCCATCAGGCAGAGTAGAATCATTTTGGCGGGCATACATAAAAAAAAAAAAGAAAAAAAAAATGCTTTATCAAAAAGTTTGAGGGATTTCCTCAGATATGGTTTTCTGAAACTCGTTATATATGGCTCCAAAGTATACAAAAGTGTAAGTAAAACATCTTCATTGGTAGCTGTTTTAGAGCACTTTCTAGGATGATGAAGTCTATATATCTTATAGACTTTATTCCGTGATTCTTGAGCATCCTCCGATAACTGCCCAAAAGGCATCTTCTGGCTGTATTTCCTTTGCCACTAGACAAGCTAGGTGTATCAATATTCAAACGTTTTTGCATGTAAGTTTTCTATTCTTTTTTTTTTATCTTTGTGTTCTTTTGTCTTGGCAGACCATTTGGCAAAACTTAAATTATAGGAAATATGCAACATTAATTCCATAAATCTGATCCAAAAATGTAATGTTGATTGACCATATTGATAAGCACTTTCAAGAGCAGGCTTAGATGTTACTTTTTCTAAATTGTTTATTTCTGTTGGTTTTGCACCACAAATATTACACACAGAACTTGAGGAGGTATCTGTAAGAACTTGAGTTACCTTTTCGTCAATCATTGTTAAAAAAAATTCATGCATTATTTGGACGTCTTCATTATTTTTATTCAATAAAGTAGGCGTTACAGTGCTAATTTTATTATTAACATCTATACTTTTCTTTCAAAAATTCAATTAAAATAGGTCGACAAAATGTTATCGATGAAGAAGACGAATTTTGCCACAAGTTTCATAACGGGCTACAGTATGATCCAAGATGTCTAATAAATTTATTTTAGCATTGATATTAAAAATTCCGATAGCTGATTTTTGCTGAATTAGGATCAGATACATATGTCGTGAAAATTGTATCGAATGTAATCACTAATTTTAGAGACATCATTTTCACTATTGATCAGAACAAGACATATGTCACGTCTGGTACAAACGAACTTTGCCATGATACCACGATTTAGACTTGTATTAAAAATGAAAATCAAATAATTACTGTGCATATTGACATGAAAACATACTATTTATAGTCAATATTGATGATAGTGGACGTGTGTAAATGAAAACCGCAAAAACCAATAATTTATCTCTCTCTCTCAAGGAACTCTCATGAGATTTTAGTTATCAACGATATCCTTATCAAAAACGTATATGGGATCAATACAATTTTTAAATCACACTAGCAATTAATAAGACATCCAATACATACATCGTGTGCAGATTAAATAGTTTGCTTTTAAGATTTTGCGTCATGTCGAATTTTGTCAAAAAAACTCAGTTACGCAACGAAACTGCAAATAATTTTTGTTTGCCGTTAAATATTCTGTAGTGTAAGTATTCTGTAGTGATTTTCATACGTGTCCACTAATAATGTCTTGAGTGAAGTCTTTTTTGTTGAGCCTTCCTTTACAAACTCGATGTTAGTTTTTATGTTTGTTGTTGTTCCTTTTTTCGCTCTCGCCAGTGATAAACTTATAGCTTCGCGTATGATGAGTAATACCCTATCATGGCAACGTGAATAATGACCCCGGTCTAATAGCGCCTTACAACCTGTCAGTAAGTGCCTGGCTGTACCTATTGCCGCATTGCACATCGTACAAGCCTTTTCTGTAGCTTTTCCCCACCTTACTAGGTTGCTTTGATCGAGGAGAGTTAATTGAAAGGCGTTGAGGTAGAATTTTAACAGGGCGGGTGACCAATCATATAAAAGTGTGCGCCATTTCAAAGCTGGTGGGATACAAAATTCTCCTAGAGTTAACCATTCCTTCTGCATTTCAAGGTTCATTGCGTGCACCTTGTACATAAAACAAGTTTGAAAAGCCGTAGTCACACGTTACATAGAAACGCACTATAACACTTTAACAACGTTGATTTATTTTTTTGTAGGGCTCTCTATAATCGATACTGAAGTCAAAACTGTATTTTTTTTTCATTTTTGTCTGTCTGTCTGTCTGTATCTTGGGCGCGCATCACGCTGAAACTACTGAATGGATTCAAATGAAACTTGGCATGATTTGAGTTCATACTACGAGGTAGGACTTGGGATACTTTTTATCCCGAAATTCAGCACGGTTTCTTGGAGAGAGGGGATGAAAGTCAAAATATGTACTTAGTTGTAATTCAATAACACGTAGTCCGATTTCTTTCATTATGTTTTTGCTACAAAGAAAAAAAATAAAAGATAACGGGAAAAGTCTTTTTTTTGTCCGCGACTGTACATATCTGTCTCAGCTTCCTACAGGCAGTGGCATGAGACAGATATGTAAATATGGCGGTACGAAGTTCGCCGGGTCAGCTAGTTTTAGAATAAAACTAGTTTTTATTTTTCATTACAAATCTACAATTTTATACTCTAACTCATAATATTGTAAGCTATATAACAAGGTAAAACATCTACGACGAAAATTCCATCATATATAGAGACTAGCTAACCCACGCAACGTCGTTTGCGTCTCCTATTGCAAATAGCGTGATATTTTTCCCCCGTTTTTGAAACATTCTTCATTGGTGCCCCGCTTCTATTAGTCTTAGCGTGATGATATATAGCCTATAGCCTTCCTCGATAAATGGGCTATCTAACACTGAAAGAATTTTTCAAATTGGACCAGTAGTTCCTGAGATTAGCGCGTTCAAACAAACAAACTCTTCAGCTTTATATACACACATCAAAAGTGTCTAGGGATCAACATATATTTTTGCAATAACTTTTCTCCTGATTGATATTAATTAAAATTTTCTTTAAGGATTCATCAAATAAAGTGTTTTCGTTTGTCACAGTAACGATAAACCAAGTCACCTTTGCATTAATAAAGAAATTTGCCATTTTCCTAATAAATTGATTTTTGACATTTGAACCACTAACATTAAAGTTCGAAAAAAAGACTGAAATAACAGTTTTCTTTAAAATTTTATTAGGTAACTTAAACAATTAATAATCCGTGTTTCTACCGCGAACACTAACAACAATGGAACATCGGTTTGGCATACTCAAAATGAGTTCATCCAAACACGCTGTGGAATGGCCGCCCATGTTCGTTGCAACAACAAAAAAAGGTCTTCTTGCGACTGGATACCCTCCATATTCAGCAGAGCTCTTCTCTGTAGCATATCCCATGCATGCTCAATCGGGTTCAAGTCTGGCGACTGAGCAGGCCAGGGCCAAAGCCACATCTCAATCTCAAGAAATCCGCATAAAAATGCTTGATCCCTAGACACTTTTGATGTGTGTATTAGTATAGATAGATGTATTTATTATACTCTTCTAAGATCTAATACTCATTATCAACAACACATTTATTTGGATAAATATTAATATTAGGTATTATGTTTACATTGTTTTGTACCTATACGTTTACGTTGCTATAAGACATTGCTTCGTACCAAATTTCAAGATTCTGAGTACACGGGAAGTACCCTGTAGGTTTTGATTTCCGTGAGTGTCGGAAATTTTCAGTATAAACGGCTGTATCTTTTGATTGCGTTGGCTTAGGAGTTTGATTTGTCACATCTCCAAGAGACAGTAGACCTGAGTATTTGATATGAGGTGCGAGAAAAAGAATCATGCCCACTTTACGTGTAGGGGAGGTACAACAAAAAAAGTATTTTTCGTGATTTTATTTTAGCACTTTCTCGGCGTGGTAAATACAAGTATCCATGCAGTTTCATCTTTCTAGCACTTACCCGAGCCGAGGACGGGCGGACAGCGCCCGTCCTCGGCTTTTCTTCCAAACGGTAAGTGCCAGACGGACGGACATGCCGAAACTATAAGGGTTCCGAGACGTGAACTAGGAAACCCTGAAAAACTAAATAATGGTTATGTTTAGGTTAATATATTTTAATACGATAATATGAAACGAAGGTATTTAACCTAAATGTGAGTGTAACGAATTGACTATTATTATGTAAGGATATTTCAAGTTTAACATTAAGAATGTTCAATAATTCAGACTGCAAGGCGATGAGTTTATTTATTTTGTTCTTTTTTTAACGAGCAGACGTATCGCCTTTCCTAATGTGCGTTCAACTTTAAGTTGCTCGTGCTTTGCATAAAGAAACAACCGCACTAAGTCTAAGCCACTCTACTTTACCTTTGCCGAGAGGTCAAACGGTCACCCATCCATAGACTGACTTGGCTAGGATTTCTTAACTTACATACATAAAATCACGCCTGTTTCCCCGAAGGGGTAGGCAGAGACATAATAAAACGCTCAATATTCGCCAGCGTTTTGGTCCTACTTTTGTTCCTTAGATCAGGCGACTGTATTCGCCGTGTGCAATATGACAGCGCCCCTAGTGACCACAATTATTGAGGACTTGAGATCAGCACTAAAACAACTTTAAAAGAGTTGTAATTGTAGCACGAGATATAGTGAAAATAAACTTTTTATTTATGTTTGGTCCGCCAAAATGACTCTACTCTGCCTGATGGAAAGCATAAGCATAATCCAAAGAGTGGTGGTCACCATATTCATTGCGAATGCAGACAATGCAGCATGGCGACCCACACCATAGCGGCCTAGTGATGCTTCTGCATCTTTTAGTCGAGTCAACAAGTATGGAACTTTTTGACTAGAACTAGAACTAGACTATTTGGGCCTATATTCACAAAGCAACGGCCAACAGATGTTGTAATTGTTGTTTAAACGAGTTTGAGTGGATTGTTTTGCGTTGCTTACTTTTCTCTATTCACAGCAGATAATAGTTTATTTATCTGCACAAGTTTCCGTTTTGATGTTGGAAACGAATTAAACTTGCACTAACCATTTTCTACACTCCAGGTATAACACGACACCTTCTGTGACCTACATTGAATTTAAACGTTTTTACTTAAAAATCTATACTCTATACTAGTATTATAAACGCGAAAGTTTGTAAGTATGGATGGATGGATGGATAGATGGATGGATGGTTATGAAATGAAATGAAATGAAATGAATGAATATTTATTTGTAAGTAAATCTTTTCAGATATTTTTACACGTCGGACTTTACAGCTAGAAGATACCGACCGGTTTGTTACTCTTTCACGCAAAAACTATTGAACGGATTTGGATGAAACTTTAAAGTAATATAGCTTATACATCAGAATAACACATACTATTTGCCGCGATAACCGACATACACACGGGCGGAGCCGCGGGCAACACCTAGTAATTAATAACGTTACTATGGAATTCTATGAAAGCATAGCAATTTGACACATAACTCTGCACAATGTGTTTATTTATATCTATGCCACATCACGCTCTGCGATTGATTTGACGGTCCCTACCATCCACTTTGCACATAGCGAATAGCAGAGCTGTGGATTTTTTAATTTGAAAAGTATTTACTTGTTTGTTACTACATGTCCTTTTGGTATATTCCACGTTGTTCACCTGTGTGATAGCACCCAGGTATAACCCAGATAAATCCATTAACAAAGTGGAATAAAACGTCCTTTTCCACCCAATAATATTATATAAAAAATTGATTTAAAATATCATTGGTCGCTGCTCTTCGCTATACCTACATATGTGCCGGTTGGCGGTCAATAGGTGGCTCGTGGTTGCCGAAGAAAAATGAAATGACTCTCATATGAAAAAAATAATTGATACATTTCAATTGCGAAAACAATATTTATTACATTTTAACTTATTGTGAACTTCTCTTATTAGATATTTCATTAATCAAAAAAAATAAAATATTAAATACGCTACTATTTTGTATGAGTAGGTATTCCATATAAATACTACACATAAAAATGGTTCATAGCGTTGTCAGTGTGCATCTGGACTGAGGGATTTGCGAAACGATATAAAATTCAAATAGGAATTAGTTAACAATAGTAAAGATCTAAAGCAATGGGTCATACATTTTTTAAAAGTGAAATAAAGCTGTTATGATCAAATAACTTGAGCCCTCAGTTCAGATGGTTGCAAAAAATTATAGTCTAGATCTTAAGTAGTACTGCCTCTATAAGGGTCAATGCTTTTTATTTAAGAATTTAGTTAAGAATTTCTTAAAACTTTTAAGAAAATTCCAAAACTGTACAATATGAATTTACGGATTTACGGCGGCATAATCTAGGGCCCTCAGTTCAGTAACATCTGTACGGAGGAATCTGCAATCAATGCAAAGCTTTAGATTTTTACTATTTTTACCCGACTACGGCAAAGCCAAAGGAGGGTTATGATTTTGACAGGCTATGTATGTATGTATGTTCATTTGTTCCCTCATAGTGTAATGGAACGCAACTATCAGTCAACTGACAACTGTCAAATTGAAACTGAAGTTTCTATGTGTGGCGCTCTGTGGCGCTCTTAGAGTTAATGTGGCGCTCTTAGAGTTAATAGTGGCGCTCCACCCCTTCTCTTCCTACTTAGCTCAACAGGTGTACGCACGCTATTGTAATAAAATAAGAAATACAAGTGGAAAATAACAATTTATTCTTTTTATTTAAATCAACGAACATTACATGGCGCAGTCGGTACAGAAGGACGCACACGAAGCCGTTTCAAGAATATAATAATATCAAGGTACATATAAACCGCATGGTCGCATGGCCGCATGGTCGCTTTGAAATCACAAATTTATTGAATAATTACAGTGAACGCCTCATAATTATTACATAATTATTATTTAAAAGTGCCTCAACAATATATTTTTTTATAAAAAGTCAAAAATGGTTGACGAAAAAGCAAGTGGGTTTGGAAACCACATGGGCGCGGTCGAGTATCGTATGCCACAGAGCCTCGATCTCGACGATATCGAGAAATGCTGGCCACGCTGGCAACGCTTCAAGCAAGCTTTCCACATATTTATCTTGGCTGCGGGGTTTGAACGCTTGTCGGAGGCTAGGAAGGCTCCGGATCCCCGCCCTGGGACCTGGAGGCGAAAGTCCTCGCGTCACTACATTGGTGGCGTGAGGACGCGCGGGCCCGCGGCGTGGGACCGACGCAGCGAGTTATCGAGCTGCGCCGGTAACAGCTGCGCGAGGTCCTGGTGGCGGAATGGCGGGACAGGCTTTTAAGCCCTTCCGCTGGCCTCGCCACTATCGAGGCCATCCGGCCAGTGCCCGACCTGTGGCTCGGGAGAGGGCACGGCTCCCTCTCGTTCCGTGTGACGCAGGTCCTCTCGGGGCATGGCTGCTTCGGGAGGTTCCTGTGCCGCATAGGCAGGGAGCCGGACGCTCGGTGTCACCACTGCGTCGACTGTCGGGAGGACACGGCGCGGCATACGCTGGCAGAGTGTGCTGCTTGGGAGGGGCCGCGCCGTGCCCTCATCTCTGTAGTAGGCAGTGACCTCTCGCTGCCGGCCGTAGTTCGTTCTATGGTCGACGGCGAGGAGTCCTGGGACGCGGTGGTGTCCTTCTGCGAAGCGGTCATCTCGCAGAAGGAGGCTGCGGAAAGGGAAAGGGAGATCCTGACCTCTCTCTCGGTCCGCAGCAGGCGCACCGGGCGTCGGGGGAGGGCCTACGCTGCCCTCCACCGGCCCCCCTAACTGGGTCCAGGGGTGGCGGACTTGGGGATGTCCGTCGCCCTCCAACTGGACCCGAGGTGGCGGCGCGTAGTGTTCCCGCGCGCCCCTCTTGAAGTCGCGAGGGAAACTCTCCCTCGCTGACGAGATGTGGCCCGCAGCGGCGGGCCGGCACCAGTCGGGGATCGCGGTTGTCTCTTATGTTCCCGTGATCCCCGGCGTAGGTGTGAGACGGATCACCGGGGGGTTTTAGTCAGTAGGAGTCTGACAGACCCCTTCGCCCCTTTCCCCAGGGCGGAGGACATCCATGAGGATTTCCCCCCGTCAAAAAAAAAAAAAAAAAAATAAGGCTAGGAAGGCTGCAACATTGCTGAACTGCGTAGGGCAACAGGCACAAGACCTGTATTACAACGTGCTTAAGGAAGAGGATACAGAAGATAAAGTAAAATTGGATGAAATAATAAAAGTACCTAGTTATTAATATTTCATATATTATTGTGCTTACATATTGCACATAGCTCCTTAACTACTTATTAGAACTGGACAAATGAGGTATCTTTAGAAGCGTCTTGATCGTCTGCTGGTTATAGGCTATATGACGTGTCGCTGAATCAAATCATTACTTTATGTCGGCTAGAGGGCGCTAGCCCTCTAGCCGACATAAAGTAATGAATTAAAAAATAAATTTGAGATAAATATGCCGTGTTTGGTATCATTGGAAAGGGCGTTACTTGTACATTTCAAATATATATATATATTATATATTAATAACGGCACCAAAACATTTTAAATAAAAAAAAGTAAAAACTAAAACCCAACTACGACAAAAAACGACGCTGAAAAAGTATGAAACAAGTTTGGAAAGCCGTAGTCACACGTTACATAGAAACGCACTATAACACTTTAACAACGTGTCGTAGTTAACAATTCGATTGGAATTAATCAATCGTAACAATTTTTGTCGTAGTTGTTAACTAATTAGGTACTATTTGAATTTTATATCGTTTCGCAAAAATTTAAAAAATGGGCCCTCTGTCCAGATGCACACGCGTTGTCATGATGGAACTATCAGAGGAACATCTTACTGCTAATGCATAGGTGCTTGTCAGATTATTATTATATAAATAAATATGCGAATTTTAAATTTATACATCATCTTACAATGTATTTTGTACAGTACAACCAGTCCAGATCAACTGTGAACGTTAGCTATTTAGGCATAGGCGTGAAACTATACTGTACGAGACCTAGTCGACTTGTACGGGACAAACACATGGATGCGCCGGATGATGTAACGTCATCGCACGTAAATAAAGGGGATAATTTCTTCATGTTTTCTTTCCTAAAGAAAATCATCCTTATTACAAACATCATCAACGCCTATTTTGGTTTTAATTTGACGCTCTAACTTTTCATGTAATAAATTTTTCAAGGTGGTTTAACACAATGTTATTAAATGAGAATACAAAAACATGTGGTTAACTCTCTGAATACGTTCTGTTCTTAGTTTTGTAAACAGTGAAATTATACCATGTAGTGGTAATACTTTTGCAACCATACTGTATAAGAGAGTTAGTATCAGTCCTGTTTAATAATAAATAGCATTTTACTCAGAAATCTGAACTGAATAAGAACACACCTACAATAAAATATTTATAAAAAATATTCATAGGTAGGTATAAATAGTGACACTTTTAGTGTATTATAGTTAGGAAAGAACATGTCACTAACAGACGTGAACAGAGAGGTTAGTATATTAAGATTGGTATTTTTTTTATGGAATAGATGGCAAATGAGCAGTCGTATTACCTGATGGAAAGCGATTACCGCCGTCCATGGACACCCGCAACACCAGAGGCGTCACAAAGCGTTGCCGGCCTTTGGGGGATGGGGATGAGGGGAAACAGTTGGGGTATGGTCCTCCGGTATCCTCACTCACTCGGTGAAACACAGCACAAGCGCTATTTCTCACCGGATTTCGAAGTCCGAAGACAGGGAGAGGACACAGTGACCCTAGAATCAAGCCATCTACTTTACTTCCGAGAAGGTGATAGCCTTTCCCAGGGCGGTGTCGGGTTTCTTGTCAACAAAGCCCTCAATGGCAACATTGTAGAAATATCTAGTGTCACGACAAGGGTAGCGTACCTCGTACTCAAATTGACTGAAAGATACTCTCTGAAGGTCGTACAGGTATATGCGCCCACTACCACACACTCTGACGATGATGTGGAAGTTCTTTAAGAAGAAATTGACAAAGCCCTGCACAATAACTCAAGGGCACACTTCAATGTTGTCATGGGGGACTACAATGCAAAAGTGGGAGTACGCACGGACACCGAATCGGTTATGGGGCCACATGGTATTGGGAGCAGAAATCACAGGGGGCAGATGCTGATCAACTTTTTGGAACGAGAAGGGCTATTCTTGATGAATTCGTTCTTCAAGAAGAAGCCCCAGAAAAAGTGGACCTGGCGGAGCCCCGACAACGTGACTAAAAATGTGATAGACTTTATCATGACGGATAAGAGACACGTATTCAGGGATGTCTCAGTGATCAATAGGTTCAACACCGGCAGTGATCACCGACTTGTACGAGGCACTCTGAACATAAATTTCAAACTGGAACGCACCCGTCTTATAAAGTCTACGCTCCGGCCTACTCTGCTACAGACTATTGCTGGCTCTGAAAGATTCCAAATGGAACTTCAAAACCGATTCGATGTGCTGGAAACCGAGTGCGACAGATTCCTTTGCATCGAGGAGTAAGACAGGGGGATGTGATATCCCCGAAACTGTTTACAAATGCATTAGAGGACGTCTTCAAGATTCTAAACTGGAACGGGCGGAGCATCAATATAAACGGCGAATACATATCGCACTTAAGGTTTGCCGATGATATCGTTATCATGGCAGAATCGCTGCAGGAAGTTCAAGAGATGCTGCACAGTCTAAATGAATCCTCCCAACGAATTGGTCTCCGGATGAACCTGAGCAAGACGAAGGTCATGTACAATGACCTCGTCGCTCCGGGACAAGTAGTCATTGATGGCACGCCTCTCGAAGTTGTCAAGGAATATATCTATCTCGGGCAACTAATGCAGTTGGGTAGATACAACTTCGAGAAGGAAGCCGATAGGAGAATCCAGTTAGGATGGGCAGCGTTTAAGAAGTTAAACAACATATTTTCGTCGGATATACCACAGAGCCTGAAGACGAAAGTCTTCAACCAGTGCGTCCTCTCAGTAATGACGTACGGTGCTGAGACGTGGACATTGACCCTGGGATTAATCCAGAAGCTCAAAGTCGCTCAGCGTGCCATGGAAAGAGCTATGCTTGGAGTCTCTCTGAAGGACAAAATTCGTAATGAAGTAATCCGTCAGAGAACCAAAGTGACCGACATAGCTCTGAAAGTTGGTAGGATGAAGTGGCAATGGGCTGGTCACATATGTCGAAGGACAAACAACCGCTGGAGTAAGCGTGTTTTAGAGTGGAGACCGCGTCTTGCCAAACGTAGTGTGGGACGCCCTCTGGCCAGATGGCGGGACGACTTACGTAAGAGGGCTGGCAGCGACAGGATGCAGAAAGCAACAGACCGGGCTCTGTGGTGTTCCTTGGGAGAGGCCTATGTCCAGCAGTGGACTGCAACGGGCTGATGATGATGATGAAAGGCTAGTTTTGTAATTCGAATATTAACTTACTCGTTTAATTTTTATGTGCAATTGTATTCAATGACTGAATTTATAGGTTTTCTGTAGGTACAACATATACTGCCAAATACAGTTTGAATGGATTTGTTGGACTGAGTTTAAACACAACGTGATGTTGTGTATACTGTTCCAACTGCATATCGTACTGTCTACCATCCTTAATTATATAAATAGTTCGATGGATGATATGATCGGCCACGAGACGCCTATCACATTTTTGTAGGCAACGGACAGAATGTTCCTCTCATCGACGTCAGTTCATTGTCGGACATATTGTGTGAGACAACGTTCTTCATTTTTTTTATTGGTTTGCTCCCTAGGCAAACGAGCAGGCGTATCACCTGATGGTAAGCGATTACCGCCGCCCATGGACACCCGCAACACCAGAGGCGTCACAAGTGCGTTGCCGGTCTTTTAAGAAGGAGTACGCTCTTTTCTTGAAGGTCGTATAGGTCCGGGAATACCGCAGGCAACAGTTCATTCAGAGGCAGAAAGTTCCTGGAAAAGCGCATAGTTGTGGACTGCCAACCATCTAGATGATGTGGATGAAACTTCTGTCGCCTAGGACGATGGCGGAAAGAGGCGGCAGGAATTAGTCCGAACAATTCCTCGGAGCACTCCTCATGGTAAATGCCTCCATCGCCTCCATCTCATCATAGCACTTTTTGCTTTTGATTCTTTGCGGAAATAACCCCGGATACCACCATGCTGATGGCATGTCGGACTCGAACTGACTAAAACAGCACACCGTCTCGGGTACTAGAAGCCGGGGAACCAGATACACCCTAGAAAGGAAAACCCTGGAACCTCATCATAGCCCTCAGCCTGCCCGGCTTTGTTGATAAATGATCGAATCGCCAAGTCAAGTCACTTATTTACTAAAATGGCTCTCGCGTTCTGTAGCCACGTTGAAAGTTCCGTAGGTGGCTGTCGGGTTAATGTTACATTCAATGATATGCAGAGTTCTTGATATAGAATATATATTTGATATACGTACATACTGTTATTATTTATAAATATGTATATACTTAAATTATTACACGACCTAACTCGACACATAAGAGGGAGATGCGACTGATGAATAATTTCAGTACTGCAAATAGAAGTGAAAAATTTGGCATTACTACGTACTTTTTTTATAGTTTACCAATTAATTGTTATTCATTATCTCTCAACGTTACATTTAAAAAAAAAACAATTTTTTACCAATATATCTGTTTAGCTTTATTTCTGTATCACTGATTTTCGTTACTGACTAGGTTAATTTTGAATCCTTCAACGATTGTTTTTTTTTTTCATTTTATCAAAAAATTAATTAGTTACAATTTTATATATAGAGTACTTAAAAATACAAATTACAATGGGATGTCATTTAAAATGGAAACTTTCGGTTATGTATAGTCATAACTTGTAGACTTGTCTATCAGACGTTGATAACTGAGCAAAAAAGTTTTACATCATAAAACAATGTACTAATTACTTGTAAAGAAAAGTTGCATAAGTTTACAGTGGCAATGCTGAACTTGCACATTAAAAAATAGCATTAGATCTTTCCCAGATTTAACACTCACATACTGGTGCTAAATTCTGTTGTTGCTAAATTATCTGCTATTATCTTATTATAGAAATTATTTCTTAAATTATATTTTTTTAGTTACGTTAAGCCTATTTTTTATGTTACATATCGAATTTTTTATCGAATCGAAGTTCATCCTTGACATTTGGAACGTCGTCGACAGGACAAATCTCACTTTTAGTTATTTTTAGTTTAGTTTAGACAGTTTTCGAACAACAGAATTAGCACCAATGTCCTTTCTTACTAAATTAGCATAAAAATGTAAAGATTTATAAATGTCAGTATTAGTAAAAATTAAAAAAGAATATGGTTTAAACTCAAGAATACTTACATTTTCAGAAGCATTTTTTAAACTCTTACATAATATAGTTAATAAATACATTTCATTCATATTTCTTGGTAATACTGACTTGAAGAGAGGGACATTTACACAAAACAAGCTAAGCCGCTATTTTTAAGTATCATATTTAAGTAAGTTAGCATCCAATACAGAATAATCAACAAACATACTTACCTAATGTCAACATATAGTACATTAATTTGGAATGTGGTGTACGAATCATTAAATTAAAGAATATAAATAATATTAATATATTAACACTAGCCGGACCCCGCGGTATTACCCGCGGTTAATGTAGTACCGCGGGTAACGCCGCGGGGCGAAGCTAGTCTAAAAAAAGTAGCCTAAGTTACTCCTTATAAAGTGAAAGTCCCGTCAAAATTGGTCCAGCCGTTCCAGAGATTAGCCGGCACAAACAGACTGACGCAGGATACACGGTAAATATATCGAAATGATATTTCGGTATATTTACCGTGTATACATACACATGCATGTAGTATAGGCGGTTATTTTAATGTTACAGATAATCCAATTTTATTTATTTGTATATATGTAGATATAGATTTCGTCTTTTAATGTTCGAGGATGTTGCACTATAGGCCAGTACAATTAATGAAATACGATAAACATCTTCACTATTTTTCATTGTCGATTTAAGTTTCATTAACAGATGCCTATTTAAAATTCTCCAATTCATTTAAGTACCAGTTTCTACTGATAATGTCCCTGAGACTAATATGAATTTGTCTGTCAAATAACTACAGATTTCAGTTTCACAAGTCTTAGATAGAAACATATTCAGATACACATGTATATATCGACATCTTTTATCTGTCAAATAGTGCTTTATAGCAGATAAAACTATCTGATATTTTAACTATCTGACATTTTCACGAACTGGTGAAACTAACCCTTAGAATCTACTATATAAAAATAAGTCGGGTTTTCCTTCCTGACGCTATAACTCCAGAACGCACGAACCGATTTCCACGGTTTTGCATTCGTTGGAAAGGTCTCGGGCTCTGTGAGGTTTATAGCAAAGAAAATTCAGGCAAATTTTCAACAGAAAAGCGGGAAAGTGTTACATAAAACAAAGCCATCTGGTGGCGAAACGGAGTTCGCCGGGTTTGCTAGTATTGGTATAAAATTATAAGCTGTATACTACTTAGGGTTATGAGTGTATAAATAATAAGTGAAAAAGTATAATAATTACTAAAGTATTTTTCTTTAGGCGTCATTCCTAGAAGACATTGGTCCCGCATGCGATATTGACATCGAATGCCTGCCTTTCGCGTCAAATGAATCGCTTTACGCGTTCTTTCTTCTAGTACAAGCATTTTTTTTATCTCACTGTCTCACTGTAAGCGAGTCTAAGTAAACAAGACCTATTCATATTGAACTTTCTGGAAATTTGTCGTAAAATTACACTTCAGATGAGATGCCAGAGTCCACAAAATCTATAATTTCACCCAATTATCATTGTGTCATACATACATTTACAACATTTCGCAATTGGGATTAAGATACGTTAAGATATAAGTAAATCAGACATTATAAAAGCCACACAAGCAAGTCTGACATCTAGATCCATTATTCGAAAATATAGTTCGTTCACACTACTAACAGGTTTAGTCTTTCAAGCGGTTACATGTTAGCACTGTGCTGCTTCGGTGTTGGCGTCGATGCTCAGGACGCGGCGAGATTGCGTTTGATGTTATAGAAGAGATTGTTCTATCATTATTTTCTCGTACCCTGATGGTGGAGGATATAAGAAATTTTCGAAAATGATGTCCAGGATCGCGCCGTCGTCAACTGTAACACGGAAAGATTATGATTATATTTTTTGCTATACGAGCACTCGGTTTTTGTAAGAGCATAATATGGTAGCAATAACTAAATTTTATTGCTTCTAATAGTATAAGTGTGAGGGATGCGTTTAAGTATGACGAATAAATATTTATTTTTAAGCTATTGCATAGTTTTTATCGCGGAATTTGAGGCCTTTGAGCGCGGCGTCCGAATCAAGAAATTCCGTAACACAAATAAAACCTGACACCCGAAGCTCGCACGGATCGAGACGAGCTGCTCCGAATGACGAATCAACGAATCTGTCTGTGCCAGTGACAGACAGATTCATTGACGAGCTGCTCCGAAATCCACACTCAGCGCCCTCTGTTGTTTGTTGTGAAGTTTTCGTATCTATTTTTGTTTTGTGTAATTTTGTATTACTTATTTAATGAATACCTATTTACTACAATATCAAGGAAACATTCACAAAAAGACGACGACGCCCAGTTGAGATTTGAACTCGAGGCACCTTCGTCATAAATCATTCACCTACACCTTCCAGCCAATAACTACTTACTACTAAATGTTAAAATTGTTGTTCTTATGCTACTTGATAAATTCTAACGGTCCGGTAATTCCAAACATACATTTGTTTGTTGTCAGTATGGCACCAATTATATAGAAGGCGGTGTGCTTCGAATGCGATGGAGCATTTGAAAAATAGTTTAGCATTTTTCATTCACATACTGCATAAATAAAAAATAAATAATTATAATTGCATAAGTAGATAAAAAATGCTATGCAATAGCTTTACCGCGGCAGTCCCCGAGTGCTACACGTCTTTTTTTTATTATATATTAGCCTACCAAAGTGACTCTACACTGACTGATGGAAAGCATGAGCTGAATCCAAGAGCGGTGACCACCATACTCATCGCAAATGACCCACACCAGGGCGGCCTATTGAGATGCTTCTGATTAGGCCCCCGGTCTCGCAATCACCAACGCACCACGACATCACGAATGCTGTCATTTTAGGTTTGTCTCCTATGCGAGGGTAGTGCCGCCCCGGTCGAGCCGGCTGTTCATGCTGAAATCAGCGTGGCTTTACTAACTTGTAAATGAGTTGTCAGAAAAATACTAGTTTGCTTGCAAAGACAAAATATAAGTACATTATTATTTTTCTAAACAAATATATAAGTTCCACGCTACGCATATTTAAATTGTTTCTACACAAAGTAAGGAAATCTGACAATTCTGAGGACAATTATGTCCTTAGTTTTCTATGTTATTCTCTACACACTTACCATACAATGCTGGATAAACAGTGCCCTTGATGCTACTGACAGGAATCTCCATATTTTTACCATTCAAGAAAAAGTTCAGATCAACGTGGTCGTAGGACACTCCTATTGTGTCGCCCTCTACAGGCATGACTGCTACTGTATTTGTCTCTTTCTCACTTTCCGGCTTCTCATTTTCTGTGTGAGAGGGTGAATCAGTCGATACCAGCAAATCGGCCGTGGGAGATTCTCGTGGTGCTGGTGCAAGGTGATACAGTTCTATGTTCGAATGTCGCACAGTCCCATCACTGTTGAGACACCATGATTCTTTGTCCATGCCACCTGTAAGTATAATAATATGTCACTTATTATCTATACTTCTATACTACTTTATAAAGAGGTTAAGTTTGTGAGTTTGTGCGTTTGTGACGTTGTAGGGGGTAATCTCTGGATCTACTGAACGGATTTTGAAAATTCTTTTACCGATAGAAGGCTACGTTATTTGTGAGTCTGAATCAGATACTAACAATAGTGTTTAACCGAATCTATGTACAATAAGGAGCCTGTAATACTACTCAGAAGAGTCTGATGAACACAAGGCCTTACGTTTTGATGAATTTCTAGACAAGTTTTTGACATTCCGGAAGACCACATACACACATACTCTCCGTAAGCGATCAGGGTTAAGGGGTTTATTATCGACTAGCTGACCCGGCGAACTTCGTACCGCCATATTTACATATCTGTCTCAGCTTCCCACAGGCAGTGTACAGTCGCGGACAAAAAAAAAGACTTTTCCCGTTATCTTTTATTTTTTTCTTTCTAGCAAAAAAAGAATGAATAAAATCGGGCTATGAGTTATTGAATTACAACCAAGTACATATTTTGACTTTCATCCCCTCTCTCCAGGAAATCGTGCTGAATTTCGGGATAAAAAGTATCCTATGTCCTACCTCGTAGTATGAACTCAAATCATGCCAAGTTTCATTTGAATCCATTCAGTAGTTTCGGCGTGATGCGCGGCCAAGATACAGACAGACAGACAGACAGACAGACGGACAGACAGACAGACAGACAGACAGACAGACAGACAGACAGACAGACGGACAGACAGACAGACAGACAAAAATTAAAAAAATTACAGTTTCGGCTTCAGTAGCGATTATAGAGAGCCCTCCAAAAAAATTTTCAAAATATCTTTAATGTACAGAATTTGACCTGTTACATTTTTATTATAAGTATAGATGATTGATATGGACAACAAAGTCGACGAAAATATAAGTTCATGATACTCCAACACAAAAAAACATGATCAATTATTGTACAAACTTCAAACCCTCTCTTTAAAAGATGACGAGTCTGTGTAACGTAAGTATATGAATATCACATGGAAACTAAATACATTTTAGTATTTTTGCACAACATGTTACATCAATGACCCAAATATCAATTTTGGCAACAGAAATAAATATTCCGCAAAGCAATATTGAAGGTCTTATTGCCCCTTGCTACCAATTGTTAGCCAAACTTAAATGCTAATGAGAAATGTACTGAATGTTAATTTATTTTGCCTACTTGAATTCCTTTTGAATTTAGTCGCAATTTGCTCTACAGGTATTAAGTCTTTTTTTTTTTATGGAATAGACCGGCAAACGAGCAGACGTATCGCCTGATGGTAAGCGATTACCGCCGCCCATGGACACCCGCAACACCAGAGGCGTCACAAGTGCGTTACCGGCCTTTGGGGGATGGGGGGGGGAGATAGGGGGAGGGGTTGGGGTATGGGCCTCCGGTATCCTCACTCACTCGGTGAAACACAGCGCAAGCACTATTTCACACCGGTTTTCTGTGAGGCCGTGGTATCACTCCGGTCGAGTCGGCCCATTCATGCCGAAGCGTGGCTCTCCCACGGTCTGCAGTAAATATTAACACATGAATATAAGATACACGTTGTCATTTTTATCTATACAAATAAATAAAATTGGAGGATTTGTTTCTAATATTAAAATAACCGCTTTTTACTAAATGCATATGTATGTATACACGTATATATGTATAACAAAAAAACATTTTTTCAATTTTTGTCTTTCTGTGTTTGTTCCGGCTAATCTCTGGATGATATGAAGAACCTGAATTACTAGAGCCTAATGAAAAGCGTTTCTCTTGCTGGAAGGCCGAAGGTAATTAAAAAGTGTCTAGACAGGATGCTACCTCCATATATTATATATTTTTGTGTGAGTAGATCTAGGTACCCAAAGTTATTGCTCTGATGGACTAATTTACACTTTATATTAGAACTACAATACAAACATTTCTTGGGTATGAGATAATCTGGCCGCAAGTTGCCAGAGAGTGGGGACCGCTGGTAACAGATGAATTGCAGCGGTCGGCGATAGGAAAAATACTATCGGGCCGCAATAATGACTACCTACATATATTGATTGGGCCAATAGGCGTGGGAAGCCTCGGCGGATTCTCCTAGGATATTGGTTGACTAGGCGCAATGTCGTTCATGCAATAACATGGTCTGGATCCTTTTCAGAGTAGGACGCCTCAGATCGGCTTCCTGAGTGGTTTTTAGTGGTAATATCATATACTTCTGGTTTCTGCATTCCTGAAGAGCCGGAAATCCGAAGAGATTTTAGACCCGTAGACAAAAATCAAGTTATGAGATAATCAGAGACATTCTCATTTATAAACTGAAGAATCTTCGAACTATAATTCATGTCATTTACTCACTGGTTCTTGTTAAAGAACTTTATGATGTCGTGATGCGTATTTCTATTTTACTTTCCTAGATTTATGAAGTTTGTGAGTAAATTCTAATTGAATTTATATATATAAAAATGAATCGTCGAAATGTATGTACGCGCATAACTTCCGATCGGCTGCATCAAATTAAATAATTCTTTTTTTATGTGTTCGTTACTGTTAGGACAAGGTTTGTGTGCAAGAAAAATTAAAAGATAACGGGAAAAGACAATTTTGTTTGTCCGCGACGGGAAGCTGAGACAGATAAGTAAATATGGCGGTACGAAGTTCGCCGGGTCAGTTAGTTTGGGTATAATACAAATTTCAATGGTAACCAAGTATGTTTATACTTTTTGAAACATAATAAGTCAGGTGAAGCCCGAAACTCGGTGTAACCTAGATTCTATTGAAAAGTGTGAGAGGAAAAGTCTATTTGTTATAAAAGTACAATAGCAATGTGCAGACACCTGTTGTCATTTTCACTTGCAAATTGTTTTATTTCGTATTGGAAACAGTGACAATTATGTAATATTTGGACAATTTTATAAAAGAGATTTACAAAACAACCAATATTTCATAAATATATTACTATTGTTTTTTTTCTGTTTTTTCGACATTTTCATGCGTGCTGTGACGTAATCTTTACTAATATTATATTGTAAAGCATTAGAGTTTGTTTGTTTATTTGGTTAAACAAGCTAATCTCGGAGATACTTGTCCGATTTGAAAAATTCTTTCAGTGTTGGATACCCTATTTATCGAGGAAGGCCATATCATCATGCTACAACACAATGTAGCAAATTAAAAACGTAGCAAAGACGCGGGAAAATTATTCCTTTTGAGAGCTTCCATTGTGTATACTGTGCAAATGGTTAAAGTTTCACAAAAACAATGTCTATGAAAGAATTTTTCTCTACTAAACTTTCAGACTTTCCGCAACAGCATAATTATGTCTATCTTTTTAACGGACTTTAAAAAAAGAAGGAGGTTCTCAATTCGGCTGTATTTTTTTTTATGTTTGTTACCTCATAACTTTCGACTGGATGAACCGATTTAAATGATTCTTTTTTTTATTTGAAAGCTGGCAAGCTGGTGTTCCCGTGTTCCATTTAAATTTGGTCCAGATTGAAGTCAGTTTTTTTTTTGTTAAAATTAGATTGGCTTATTAAAATCTTTTTTATGGTAAACGAATTTGTTAATGCTTTGATAACCTCACGCTACGGGCAATAGGAGACACAGATGATGTTGCGTGGGTCGGCTTGTTTGGCCTAGTGGTTTAACGGTCACTACGCCGTTTCCTACTTCGCCAAGTGTCGTGGGTTCAAATCCCACCTAGGACATGTGTAATCCACAAATTGTTGTTCTGAGTCTGGGTGTTCTTTGTGTCCGTTTCATGTATGTTTGTAAAGTCCCCGCAACACAGGATTTATTCCTAGTGCGGGAGTTGTCTTAAAAAAAAAAGACCCAGAGGCTCGTTGCGCTGGGCCGACCAAAACCACTCTACCCTTAGCATTACGATCCATGCTGCCCAATATACTGTTCAAGATAGAAACAGGTGGCGAGCTATCACTCGCGGAATGACTCTAAATAGACGTCACAACCCTCAGAATTGAGGATAACGACACTCTTACGTAATAGTTTCATTTTCATAAGCTTACACAGATTAACATAAACAAAGGATTTCAATGTTAAAATTATAATAAAAGTAATAACGTTACCATGAACTCGGTTAAGATCTGTCTCCCTGGTAGCTACTCCAACAGCCCACACGCCTCCCTGCTGAAGTTTCACTTCAAAGTATGATTTATTCTGGACCAATGGCGCATTTCCCAATGCACAGCCTGAACCACACACTCGCTGACCACCTTTTATAATCACCATCTCATGACCTACAATAGAAAATAGACAACAATTTCAGAAGCAAATAGAAACTGTGTTGTGATATGATACTATATGGGTTTGTATTATGAAATAAACAAAAATTTAAAAAGAAAACTGACTGCAAATACTGGATCAAATTGCAATGGGACCACACGGGAAGTATCAGCTTTTAAATAAAAAAAGAATCATCGAAGTCATTTCACCCAGTCGAAAGTTCTAAGGTAACAAACATAAAAAACATACAGTCGAATTGAGAACCTCCTCCTTTTTTGAAGTCTGTTAAAAATAAGATGTAAAGAAATTCTCGCTGTAGTGACAAATTAAGAAGTGAGAGACAGTGCGACGCGGATGACCTACGCGGATGTCCGCGACGGACGGTACAATGTATGAAGCGCATTCAGTTTTCCTATCCGTGCCACTCCTCCGCGCCGCAGACGCCTATTGCTCGTTACGTTGTTGTTCAGTGCTCGACGGACGGTCGGGCGGGGCGGATGTGAAATACTGTCGTCGTCGTCATAATTTTTTTATCCTTGACTATACTACTCTCAATCACGGTCCGCGCAGCACAGAACGACGAATTCATCCGCGACGGTCCGCGTCGCACTGAATAGCGCCTAAGGGCTCCCACACATTAACACGATACGACGTCGCGTCGTGGAAATCTACGATGAGCATCGTAAAAAAAACACGACATCGTAACGTAATGTGCCACGCAAAAATGGACCGCACTAGACGCATTCTGCTTCTTCTGTTAATAAGAAGACGAAGAAAGAAAATAGAGATACTCAGAATATATTGTATCCACCCATTTAAATGATCGACTTCAATACCATTCGTCATCTTTGAATTTCGATAACTGCGCAGGATTGCATCGTGAGTTTCTAACATCACGACGTCGTATCGTGCATCGACACGTTACGACGTCGTATCGTGCATCGACACGTTACGACGTCGTATCGTAGATTTCCACGACGCGACGTCGTATCGTAAAACGACGCCGTATCGTTGTACGACGCGACGTCGCATCGTGTTAATGTGTGGGAGCCCTTAGTGTTGTAAAAAGGTTTAACGTGTAACATTTTTAATAATTATGATCTTTTCAATATTTATTTCTTATTTCTTGCTAGTTAGGTGATCTGTCTTTCAAAGTAAGATAAAATGATCTATCAATTTTGTTATATAGTAACCGAAATATTGATCAGAAAAAATATCGTTTTGGGTTTTAATACTTTTCTAGATAAAATGTTGCTTAATTTTTACAATTTAATTTAAACATGAATATTTAATTAATGAAATGAGATTAAATTTAAGTAAAAACATCAATTTTTCGTAAAAAAAACAATATCATTGTATTATATATTAATTTCTTACAGTACAATTATGAAATAATTTTACTGAATATGGATTAGAACTTATACAATTAAAACAAAATGGCTCAGAAAGAAAAATAATTTTAAAATAAAATTAAAGGTTGGTTAAATACAAGAAAATTACTGAATAACATGACACTAAGTTAGGAACTTGTTTACCGAGGTATTTCAGTGTCACTATCTAAAATATTAAAATTTGTATTCCTTTTACTTTAAATTTTGGTCTTTTTCATAAGATAGCACGGTTGGGCCGGCACGACCGGGGCGGTTCTAGCCTCGCACGGAAGATCAACGTTAGATGATAGCGTTCGTCCTGTCTTGTTTCGTTGGTGAGTGCGAGACCGGTGGCCCGATACTGCACAAGCATCACTAGGCCGCCATAGTGTGGGTCACCATGCTGCATTGTTGCATTGTCTGCATTCGCAATGAGTATGGTGACCACCACTCTTGAATTCTGCTCATGCTTTCAATCAGGCACAGTAGTAATTTTGGCAGGGCCATACAAAAAAAAAGATTATCTAAAGATTTTCATGATGTGAACCATAGTATTCGGGAATAGTTTCCTTATTAACGAAAGCCAATAAACCTCTTTTTTCTGACGTCCACGGTTTTCTTTAGAGAACTTAAGATATTTATGTCATTCATCTTCATAGCTTCATTATCAGTAGTTTTAGCATAATTGCCACCTACATCAATACAAAAAGATTTAGGTATAATCTTTGAGTGTAATTTAATTCGTGAACTTTTTATGTATTCCCAGTCTCTTTTTCTGTTGTGATCAATGAAGCATACTGATCTGTTCTGTATATTGGCCCATATCTAGGTGATTTTTTTATATTTCTCAATAACCGAGTGGGCAGAATCATTCATTCACAAAAACTGTGCAATTACATAATTATACAACTTTAAAGAGAGAATTGATTCAAACTTTGCTGCACATTTAAAGCAAATAAGTGTATAATTTTGAGATTGTATAATACTTATGAAATGGAATGCTTATGTTATGGTAAAATTTTCGTTTATGTACATCTGAAGAGACACAACGCCTGCATTGCTCGATTGCTTCAACAAAACTAAAAATTATAATGTATTCGTGGGATACAAGTTCAAACTTCGGCTAATTTAAAACTAATCAATGCGTCATCTTGCGAGTGTTTGTTGAACTACGCTCTTTTGTCAGTATTCAATAGAAAGATACTGGTGATACCAAACGTTTCGGTATATTAACTCAATTTCATATATTTTTGGAAATTGCACACTTTTAATGCAAAGAGGTGAATTATTAATAATTTTTAAGATTACAAGATGATCCAAATAATATAATATAATTTGCTTCTTTAAACTGGTTTCATTCAATGCTAGATGACTGGTTCTATTATGTATTTAATATTCAACCTAACATATGTACATAATCTGATTAGTTACTAATTTTTTTCACTACTAAGCAAAAATTAACAACTCAGATTGAATCCTTTTATGGCTAGAAACATTACTTTAATGATATTATCATGATTCTATACCTAAATTAATTAAGGTTTTTTGATTTTATCAGTATCACAATTTTGTAAACTCCTGTTAGAATTATTTACCTAGCTGCCTTCAGATGCTTCAGATTCTTTCAATCAATTACTAATCAATGAATTCAATTTCCCAATTAGTCTAGTCAACAAGTTTCATACTTGTTGACTGGACTAAAAGATGCAGTAGCATCACTAGGCCGCCATAGTGTGGGTCGCCATACTGCACTGTCTGCATTCGCAGTGAGTATGGTGACCACCACTCTTGGATTCTGCTTATGTTTTCCATCAGGCAGAGCAGAGTCATTTTGGCGGGCCAAACATAAAAAAAAAAAAAAAAAAAAATTACTATAACTACCAATTTAAATAATATTATGTAAAGTACTCTGAATCAGGTACTACATAAACATTCTGTTATCTTCAACATGTCCATTCCTTCATAAACTTAAACGAACATTGAGCCACCCACGCAAAATCGATGGCGGTATACACAATGTCAAAAACCCTGTTTGTGAACACTGGTACTGCACAGAATGGAATTAAGATCTTGTCATCATATTTTCTATAAATATCTAACAATATTTGTACTGTAGAGTTACAGAATATATAAATAAAAACGAGATACAAACCCATGTGTAACGTATCCAATTGCACAGGATTTTCTTTGATTCGTATGGGCACAGTGGGTGTGAGCGAAAAGCCATTAAGACAACTTTTTAAACAGCAGAACATATTTAACTTATTTTATACACTCTTATTCTTTAATCTAAAGGAATTGATACAAACGTAAAACTAAACTTTTGTTGTCAGAATTTACGATTTAATGTCATTTTCTTTTGACAACATATGTCAAAAGTCTTTTTTTTTATCTAGATTTTACGGCTCTGGGTGTCAATATTCTATTCTTAGATTAAAGAATATTGACACTTATATTGACCTTAAGGTGTCAAGAAGATAGAAGTGTGCAGTGTTCTTATTGGTGGACGCACATACCAATTTGCACGACTGATTTGGCGAGAAATACACCAACCAATCAGAAGCTTGCGTGAGAGAGACAGACGCCAACCAAACTCAGTCTCTCTCTCTCTCTCTCTCTACTCCGATCACGCTTTCCGCCCGCTCAGTTACCCCTTCAGATATATATGCTCAAAGTTATTTAATGTCTCGAAATTAAAAAATACGTCCAATATAATTTGGTTTTGAAAAGCGCGGGAAACATCTTTTTGAGCGGGTGTATTTTTTTTGGCTGTTATAAATTTTTAATAATTAGTTTGTATAAAGCATCAGATAAGTTCTTAAATATACATATTATTGTTTATTTATATATGTTAAAAGTTGTAGTATAGTCTTCATCATCATTTGGTAAGTTTTACATACATATTTTTATTTTCATGAACGGGCCAGATGATCCTGGTGGGACTACAGTCCCCCAGGTGTACAATACTGTAACAATAACCTATGCTGGTTCGGGAATGGATACGGAGGGTTCTGTAATAGAAACAGATGGATCGGAATCTTCGCGAACCATTTCTAAAAGAAAAAGGTCTCTTGCCAGAAAAAATTGTAAACACTGTAATAAAAAGCGTCGACATCATAAATCTTCTTTGACAACTCCACTAAACATAATAGACTGTCAGTGTGAAACTTCTGATTCGGATTTTTTAAAAGTTAAGGCTAATATTACGGATTTCCCTTCACCCCTAATGCCTGTGCCTCCCTCTCAGAGTAGTATTACAAACCCTTTAAAAAAAACAATAGATATGAATACTGACAATGTACCAGAAAAAAGTCAACGTAACCCAGTAGGACGAGTTTATTATAGCGCTTCAGATGCCTCACCATTTGTAGTCCATGTGCAGAGAGAGCAAGTGTCTCCTAATGGCAATACTTCCATTCATCCCATATCATTTGGGTATTTTTTAAAGAACAACAATATTAGCAACATCGTAAATGGAAGTGTTAAACGTATTGGTCGAAATAGAGCCACTCTTGCCTTTAGTAATTTTGAGGCTGCTAATGCATTTATTACAAATCCTGCATTGAAAAAAAACAATTACAAAGCTTTTATTCCCTCATTTAACACTACACGCATGGGAGTTATTAGGGGTGTACCAATAAATTGGTCAGAAGAACTAAAATAAAATATTACTGTGCCTATAGGGGCTGGCAATATCTTAAAAGTAAGACGTTGGAAGAGAAAAAGTAATGTCAATACCAATTAGAGATGAAACGGATATTCGGTAACTATCCGGTAACCGGCCTATCCGGCTCAAATTTTAAATCCGGCCGAATACCGGATAAGAAACAAGTATCCGGCCGGATACCGGATTTCAAATAAATACGACATAAAGATTGAAGGCACTTTATTTAACATAAAGAATCCTGATTTTTACCTAAAAAAATACTCAAACTGCACTAAGGGCAAATTGTGATAAATAAATACCAATTTCTCTGCGTTAAAAGGTAACAGACGGTTTTGCTTGTCCTCTTATATAAGGCCAGCTCCCGAAAAAAAAATTCGCTATATACACTGCCACAGGGCGCTAAAAGGTAAACTCTAGTAAACTTCGTAATTTTTTATTTTAGTTCAGTTTGGATATTGTACAGCATTAGCTGATCACCAAATATAAGGATCACGATCGCGACCAATGCGTACTGAATTCAGATAAGAATCAATTTTACACGCAATTGCGTTTTTTCCTTGATCGTGACATTGACTTGTGTCGTTTTCTGTCGCTACGTCATTTAAGCAATACTTAAAGTCGTATAAAAGGAGATAGGAGAAACTGTCGCCTGCGGTATTCCCGGATATACGACCTTCAAACCTTCAAGAAAAGAGCGTACTCCTTTTTAAAAGGCCGGCAACGCACTTGTGACGCCTCTGGTGTTGCGGGTGTCATATGGGCGGCGGTAATCGCTTAACATCAGGTGATACGTCTGCTCGTTTGCCCCTTAATACAGAAAATCAACGTAAAATGACAGCGTTCGTGCTGTCGTGTTTCGTTGGTGAGTGCGAGACCGGAGGCCCAATTAGTCTAGTCAACAAGTACCATACTTGTTGACTAGACTAAAAGATGCAGCAGCATCACTAGGCCGCCATAGTGTGGGTCTCCATACTGCATTGTCTGCATTCGCAATGAGTATGGTGACCACCACTCTTGGATTCTGCTTATGCTTTCCATCAGGCAGAGTAGAGTCATTTTGGCGGGCCAAACATAAAAAAAAAAAAAAAAAAAAACTTTTTCTTTGGTAAATACCTGCCTTCTTTCCTTCCCCACTACGAGAAATTTTAACATTACATGCCTAACGAACAAGTAGCAAACTTTTAATCGTCACTTTTATATCAAAATATTTCCATACAGGTGATCTTTTATTTATCAAAGACATTTTTCTTCAGTACCTAAGTTTAGGTTTATAGAAACAAAAACATTAATAACTACCACAAACTCAAACAACAACAACAAAAGGTTTTCTCATAACTTCTTAAGATCGTATTTGCAATCAATTCAAGAACACAATACACTGAATCCACCCGATCGCTTAGTGATTCACTCCTGGAACGCGTCGCCATTCGACTATGTTCGGCCGGATATTCGGCGGCCGGATATTCGGCTATCCGGCTTCAAGGTTGGCCGGATATTCGGTATTCGGTATCCGGCTAAACATTTATCCGTTTCATCTCTAATACCAATAGTGAATTTGTTCCTATAGAAACTGTGGTTTTAACTTTTGATGGCCAAGTGTTACCGAAAAGAGTTTTTCTATGTTATAACGCTCTTCCTGTTGACCTTTACATATTCCCTACTATTCAGTGTTATAAGTGTTGCAGATATGGACATATAAAAAGTCAATGCAGGTCAATGCCCAAGTGTTATAAATGTGGTCAAGACCACTTAGGAGAGACTTGTTCTATCAATGACGATTTTGTTACTTGCTGCCTTTGCTCTGGGCAACACTTTGCCACAAGCAGAAAATGCCCTGAATTTTCGAGACAAAAATCCATAAAGGAATCAATGGCAAAAAATTGCATTTCATATTCTGAAGCTGTAAAATTACACAAACCGATAACCAAATCTTATGCAGATGTACTTACATCTATTGCACCTCAGACTTATAATACTACTCTCTCACACTATCTGAATTCTCCTTCTAAAAATCAATTCCATAGAACCTCATACAAGAAAACAGTTTCAATTAACAAAAACTCTCCTCAAATTAATAACACAGGTTATGATCGTGCAGCTCATGAAATATTAATCAAAGATTATAATACTCCATCTCCATCCAATGGATGTGGGTATGGTAATTCTTCTCTTTCAGACATGTCTGTAAGAGAATTAATCATACATCTAATTAATAAATTATCGCAATCCAGTTCTCCTTTACCGTCCAACGTTGCTATTTCTCTATCAGATAGATTAATCCCAAATAATACCGATAATGGATCAAATCCCATCAGTAATGCAGTGGAATTGCCATAGTATCAACAACCAGTAGCAATAATATCCCTTGTTTCCCTTCGTATCCCTTTTCCTTTCCGACTTCAATTGCCTACATAAACATTGCTGAAATGTTAATGTAGGTAATTGAAGTAACTTAATTATAAGTTTATATATTATATAATTTAAGTATTATTTGTTCATGAAAACGCAAGACATTCATGAGTAATCATGACACATGACAGTCATGACACATGAGAAATTCATTAATCAAATTTTTCATTTCATCTTTCATTACATTCATGAATATCGCTTTTAAAACCTATCTGATACCTATCCTATTTAAATTCCGTTTTCCTAAAATCCACTGTTTTTTATGTTGATAATGATTTCCTAAGCTTTACTTGTGCTTGGCATAAGCACAAACCGTGCCATTCACATAAAAAAAAAAAAAAATTGTTTAGATATGTCGACATGTATAAATCATGGTACATGAAACATTTACCATGTTTCATGTACCATGTGCTATAACAAAAATTATTTTTTCTTTTTTTCAATCTTGCGATCAGTCATAATTCAACTCTAAGCAGATGAGGTGTAAGTACTGTTGGCGTTCAGAGCGTCGCTCCCAGTGGAACCTGCCCTTTCTTTGTTTTTTTTTTTTTTCTGGAATTCGACCATCTACTTGTCAGATAAATCGCGCCGCTTTTTGAGTCGACCTATGGTTTCCGGGATAGTGACCTGTCTCGCTAGCTGGTTCGGGTGCTTTGATAACCTCAACTTGTAGTTGACTCCGTGGGTTTCTATTTCCTCCCTGATCATTGGTATGTCCAAAATTTCATGGACCACTGGCATTCTTACAAACCAGGGTGCATTCGATATTTGTCTTAAAATATAGTTTTGTGCTCTCTGTATAATCATTATGTTGGAGGCGCTGGCGGAGCCCCACAACCGTTATCCATAAGTCCAGATGGGTTTCAGTATCGACTTATATATGAGCAGTTTATTGTCCATGGATAGTTTTGAATTTCGTCCGAGCAGCCAATAGAGACCTCTGTATTTGAGGTTGATTTCTTCTCGTTTTGTTTCCATCTGTTTTCTCCAGGTAAGTCTACGGTCCAAATGCATGCCTAGGTATCTTACTGTCTGCTGGTGAGGCAGCTGTGTGCCGTTTAGGTAGACTGGAGAACAATCTTCTTTTCGAAGAGTAAAGGTAATGTGTACCGATTTGGACACACAGGCGGCAATTCGCCGCGTTGCCAGCCATATCTCAATTTCGTTTAGGTTGTTTTGTAAGACCTGTGAGGCTTTAATAGGGCATTTATTCGAGACGAGTAAGGCTGTATCGTCAGCAAAGGTTGCGACAGTTACTCCAGGAATTTGAGGTAAGTCATATGTATAGAGTGTGTATAGAACTGGCCCAAGCACCGACCCCTGTGGGACTCCTGCCAGTATTTCATAGAAATTCGAGGTACGGTCCTTCTCCCTCACTTGGAAAATTCTGTCAGATAAATATGATTTTAAGATATCATAGAATGTATTGTTACCCTCGCCTTACGGCGGGAACAATAAAAAAAATACTAAACGATTTACCACAATTTATTACAAAAATAAACTAAAACTTGAAATTAATTACAAATATATTTGGGGGTGAGGTTCAAAGCACTGGAAAGTTCTTTATTTATACAGGGACGAACCCTAAGCCACTTAACTAAGGGTCTAGTCCCGCAGCGTGGGGTCTTTAATGATGGTGACTGGCCGTGCATAATATTAGATAATTACGGAGTCATTTTGTACGTAATACTTTTTATGTTTATTTTTAGAGTTATACGTTTATAAATATATAAGTTTTGACTTTTAGGATCTTGTTAAAACGTAACAGTATGTGGTAATACAGATTTTATTTTATATAATAGACCCTTGTGCCAGACTCGGTCAAAAGCTTGCTGAATGTCGAGAAAGACTGAAGAACAGTACTCTTTTTTCCATTGCCTTCCTAATTTCTCTACACACTCTATGTACCTGTTCAATTGTAGCATGCTGTTTTCTAAAACCAAATTTGTGCTCAGGAATGAATTGTTTTTTTATTTATAACATTCATCATTCATATAGTAGTAGTTAGTATAACAGGGCAGGGTAGTATATTGTCCCCAAAACCTCCTTTTAAAAAGAGGCCAGTGTGCAGCAGTGGACTATTAAAGGCTGTTGATGAGGATGATAATAATAATTTAAAGTGCCATTTTTTTGTTTTTTTTTTGTTTTTAAAAAGACAACTCCCGCATTAGGAATATACATCCTGTGACGCGGGGGACTTTACAAACATACATGAAATGGACACAAAGTACACCCAGACTCAGAACAACAATTTGTGGATCACACAAAGTATTGTCCTATGTAGGATTTGAACCCACAACACTTGGCGCAGTAGGTAGCAGCGTGGCGACCACTTAAACCACTAAGCCAACAGTGTAGCCAATGCCGTAAACCCACACAAGACCCTTAGCTTCGCAATATCTTTGGTTTATGACAGAACCAGTCTCTGTTTATAAAGATATGCAAGAAAAGCCCTAGAAAAGTGCTTCTATTTTTGTAAATTGATTTGGAACAATCCACAGCGAAACAATTCCGATGTTTCACATCTGCCAGGCGTCCCGTGACGGCTCACGTTTTTACTTTTTATATTCAACTAGTTGACCCACGCAACCTAGTTTGTGTCTCCTATTGCCCGTAGCGTGATAAATTTTCCGCCGTTCATTTATCAATTAATGTTTCAAAAAACATTCTTCATTGGTGCTCCACTCCTATTGGTCTTAACGTGATGATATATAGCCTATAGCCTTCCTCGATAAAAGTACTATCCAACACTGAAATAATTTTTCAAATCAGACCAGCGGTTCCTGTTGCGGTTCAAACAAACTCTTCAGCTTTATATATTAGTATAGATTTATTCACTGACCAAACTCTGTCTAACTAGGTACTAAAAGTGGACTTAAGATATTGTTTATTGAAATTTATTTTATCACAATATAATTGTTAAATCTACTTTTACCTCTAAACTACCAGAATCAAGGTGTTAAGACATATCGAGGTTTTTATGAAAGAAGGTATACCTATTGGAGATCCTTTTTTGTTTTTTCGAAAGACGGTCCCCATTTCATGTCACCCACTTTTTAAATATTTTTTAACTAACTAAATTTTAAAGACTATAAATACTTGACATTGACAGAAATAACTGATCCGGCTTGAAATAGCTGATAGCTGCTAGTTGCCATCCCATCATCAAAAGAAGAAGATATATTTAATCAATTGGTGTCATCATCATTAATAATGAAGTATGGCTACAAGCTTATTATAAGGATGATAACACATGTACTTAATACACTATTTATTTGGTGAACACGTTTAGTGACACATGTGAAACACATGAATATCCAGACCAATGCAAAACCAGTTTTAACATTACTTAAAGACACAAATTACGAATGATTATGTCGCATCTTGACTACAGTGAACGAGCTACGTCTATCACAAAATAAAAGTTTTAGCCACTATTACTACTTTTAACTTTTAGGCTTCCTCTGATGTAGTCATTCTTCACCTTATGCATTCTAGTCACACCACACGTGCATCTCAACATTCGCATTTCAGCTACATGCAGGCGTCTCTCATACGTTTTCTTTATTGACCAACACTCAGATCCATGCAGGACGGCAGGTCTGATGATTGTTTTGTATATGTGTCTCTTTAAGATAAAAGGGCACTTGGGATCGCAAATAGTTCCCGTTACCTACCGCCACTTTATCCACCCTGCATTGATTCGATGTTGCACAGACCTATCTATATCGCCATTATTTTGTAACAGCGAACCGAGGTACTTAAAATCGGTGCAGACCGGAATAGCTGTTCTATTTAGTGACACGGCAGTAAGACAGGAGAGACCGCCGAAATCGCAGAACATGTATTCGGTTTTACTTCTGCTGATTTTCAAGCCAACATTCTCCAGTCTTTGCTGCCGAGGTCCAGCGCAGTCTCTAGTCTGCGCTGGACCTCGGACGCATCTTCACCGACTAACACAATGTCGTCTGCAAATAGCATGCACCATGGTCACCATTGTGCATGCTATTTGCATGTAGGTATGTGTATGTCCGATGTCAAATCATCCATTATCAGCAGGAAGAGGTATGGGCTAAGCCGATTCCTGGTGCAAACTAACAGAGACATTGTATTGGTCGGTGTTTCCCGCAAATTCACTAAATTCTTATTCTAATAAAAGGCATGTAGTGGATCAAACTTAATGGCGTGTAAAAGACAGAGTTACTTTCGAATTTAAAATATTAGTACCTATGGATTTTGTAGAAAATAACCGTTAGTATAATGTTGAATTTAGAGAAATTATAAGTTAAAAGGTAGGTACACTATGTTTTGACACACGCGGAAGTTTATTTAAAAGTTTTTATTTAAAATTTAACGCTTCTTCAACTATTTGTGGGCTATACATAACAATAAAATTCTAATAATGATCAAATGTTTTAACATTGTATAGTATCTACCTACGATTTCCTTAATAATCAATCAGTCATTATTAGTATAGATCATTATAAGGAAGAATTAGAAAATCCAATAATGGCATCGTAACATAAATCGAACATCAGCAGCTTGCAGTTTTACCTACTGACTGTCGGTCTAGACGACTTGTCCGGTTAATAAAAAACTTATTTTTATCCAATTCGGGCACGATAATTACTTAATCACTCCGATTATTGCGACCTTGATTATTAAAAGTTCGGACACCATGTCTTTTATCTAGGACAAAACAGTGTTTGTACAAAGACGAATCTTTTTTCAATCAATTAAAAATGTAAATATTGATTTCTTCTCTTTGTTTTAACAAACAGTAGGTATTGATATTTCGTCCTAATGCTAATATTTGTCGTTATGATTAAGGTATTGCGTAAGATTAGCCTTGAGATTGTGATTTAGTTTTTAACCGACTTCCAAAAAGGAGGAGGTTCTATGTTCCACTGTATGTATTTTTTTTTTTATTTTTTTTTATTTTTTTTTATGTATGTTACCTGATTACTCCGTCAGTTGTGGACCGATTTTGAAATTTTTTTTTGTATTCGACAGGGTATGCTTCCGTGGTGGTCCCATTGCCAGCATATCAGGATCTGATGATGGGATCCCAGGGAAATCGAGGGAAACCCTCATTTTTTATAGGCACATACTATGTTTTTCGTATATTTTCTGAAGTTACACCGGTATTTGCGTCTGGTAGTCATCATTTTATGATGATGAGCTGATGATGTAAGGTACCACTCCTTAACGGTTAGGAGTTGGAGGATAAATCTTTAAATATCATATGTATATAAGTTACCTTTAGTCGTATTCTTACAAATTATTTAGGTAAACTGATGATGGAAGGTGGAAGGTACAACTCCTCAACGGTTAGGAGTTGGAGAATAATTCTTTTATTTTTTTACGTATCTAAAGACCTTCAGTCGTATACTTTCAAGCTATTTAGGTGAGCTGATGATAGAAGATTAAACTCTTCAACAGTTAGGGATTAGAGACTGATTTTAATATTACACGTACGTATAGACCTTAATTTGTATTCTTGATGATGAAATTTGATGAAATAATTCAACTTACTACTTACCTACGATTGTTTGCACTAAAAACTGTAAAATAAAAACTTTTTATAAAAAAAAAAAAACCGACTTCCAAAAACATCCAACGAAAACTCTCTGTCAAAAAACACTTAAAAGCGTAAAATAAACTGGTTCTTCATAAATTGCCTATACCTAATTCTTTATTCATTTAAATAGTGTATATAGTAATAGTATTATAATGGGTGCTAGGTACCTAAAATCTGTTTGAAGTCGGTGCTAAGCCAAAAAGAATACAAACGAACAATTACAAAAGTCTAAGCGATAGTCACTTGGCACCGACTTCAAACAGATTTTAGGTACCTAGCACCCATTATATACTATTACTATATACACTATTTAGGGCCGGTTTTTCAATCCGCAGTTAAACGGTCTAATAACTAACAAGGGAATAAATGTATCCAGCTCTTTAACAAGCGAATAAACTTTTTGTGTTTTTCAATCGGGAGTAAACAGTCAGATAGTTACTTGATGGTCCTTCACAGCTATGTTCACTGTAATCATGCGCAAGTGAGATGCAGCTATACAGGTAGTCACACGTTAGATAAGGACCAGAAACTTTTAGACAACATTCAAGTTGCCTGTTCTTTTTCTATTTCTTTTTGTCTTTTTTATGATTGCCGGTTTGGGATATTTAATGAAATGAAATGAAAGCATTCGATTATAATTATTATTTGTCTATAATAGATGTAGTAAATAATAATTTAGTAAAAAGTCGTTTATGATATTCCTGTAGAGTCCATAACAAATATTAAAATCAAAATTTATAAAAATGAAATGCCGGGTTTGCGGGTGGTGCATAGTAATTTTTTAAACGGGTGTTTCTAAGTTTAATAAATATGTGTTTAAAAGTAAAAAGTATATTTGTATTTATGTCAGTTCTCTGTACTTATTGGTGATGAGCAGATTCCCTAGCGGCAAGTCGCAGAACTAACATATGACAGATAAAAATACGTATACACGTTAACATTCCACTTTTAGAATACTGTTTACCCTCACGAAGTGGTCCTAAAGTATTTTTTTTACTACTCCGTAGACGTCTATCAATGAAATCATTGTAGAAAGAATTTAAACGGTGACGAGCAGATTCCCTAGCGGCAAGTCGCAGAACTAACGTATGACAGATAAAAATACGTATACACGTTAACATTCCACTTTTAAAATACGTATTTTTTACTTCTCCGTAGACGTCTATCAATGAAACAATAACAATGCACTCGCTCTGTACATTAAACTGCCAGGTAGAAGTGTCTGTCATACGTTAGTTCCGCAAACGGCCACTAGGGAAATCTTCTCGTTACCAATAGTACAAGCTCTGTTTTGTTTCGAACTAGATAGCATGTGTAAAATAAAAATCCTTCATCTTCTCTATAGTATCTATAACCTATATTTCTCTAATAACCCTTTTTACCTCAGAACAAAAAGTCAATCGAGTCAAAAACATCCATAATCTATCAAATATTTAATAACGACAACGTACTTAAACTTTACCACAAATAGGTACAAGAGAAATACACAACGTCAAATCACTATTCTACAGAATAAAACACTAACTGAGGTTTGAATGCACAGATAAAGTTATCAGTCAGATTACAGCTTTATTCGTCTGATAACTGATGTCTGACTATTGAAAGACCCAAACTTACGCTAACTGAGGAATAAATGCTATTTGACTGTTTATCTGACTATTGAAAAACCGGCCCTTAAATGAATAAAGAATTAGGTATAGGCAATTTATGAAGAACCAGTTTATTTTACGCTTTTAAGTGTTTTTTGACAGAGAGTTTTCGTTGGATGTTTTTGGAAGTCGGTTTTTTTTTTATAATGAGATATATGCACATTCTTATCATTAGGTACTTATTTGTAAATTAGGATTGGTGTACACCGTATTAGCAATAAATGGTCATGAGTAGTTGGTATAGGTCTGCAAATTACTGTAGGTACAGGTTATTACATTATTTATTCTTGAAACAAAGATGTTTGTCGAAAGCTTGACTGTGTGTCATCGCAGCGGAAATCCTTATGCATTCCTGTGAAAGTCGAGAGTATCATTTTATGGTGTGACGCGGTGACTAAAAGGGTCGGTTTTTCAATCCGCAGTTAAACGGTCTAATAACTAACAAGGGAATAAATGTATCCAGCTCTTTAACAAGCGAATAAACTTTTTGTGTTTTTCAATCGGGAGTAAACAGTCAGATAGTTACTTGATGGTCCTTCACAGCTATGTTCACTGTAATCTTGCGCAAGTGAGATGCAGCTATACAGATAGTCACACGTTAGATAAGGACCAGAAACTTTTAGACAACATTCAAGTTGACTGTTCTTTTTAACCGACTTCCAAAAAGGAGGAGGTTCTATGTTCCACTGCATGTATTTTTTTTTTTTTTTATGTATGTTACCTGATTACTCCGTCAGTTGTGGACCGATTTTGAATTTTTTTTTTGTATTCGACAGGGTATGCTTCCGTGGTGGTCCCATTGCCAGCATATCAGGATCTGATGATGGGATCCCAGGGAAATCGAGGGAAACCCTCATTTTTTATAGGCACATACTATGTTTTTCGTATATTTTCTGAAGTTACACCGGTATTTGCGTCTGATAGTCATCATTTTATGATGATGAGCTGATGATGTAAGGTACCACTCCTTAACGGTTAGGAGTTGGAGGATAAATCTTTAAATATCATATGTATATAAGTTACCTTTAGTCGTATTCTTACAAATTATTTAGGTAAGCTGATGATGGAAGGTGGAAGGTACAACTCCTCAACGGTTAGGAGTTGGAGAATAATTCTTTCAATTTCATACGTATCTAAAGACCTTCAGTCGTATACTTTCAAGCTATTTAGGTGAGCTGATGATAGAAGATTAAACTCTTCAACAGTTAGGGATTAGAGGATGATTTTAATATTACACGTACCTTAAATTGTATTCTTGATGATGAAATTTGATGAAATAATTCAACTTACTACTTACCTACGATTGTTTGCACTAAAAACTGTAAAATAAAAACTTTTGATAAAAAAAAAAAACCGACTTCCAAAAACATCCAACGAAAACTCTGTCAAAAAACACTTAAAAGCGTAAAATAAACTGGTTCTTCATAAATTGCCTATACCTAATTCTTTATTCATTTAAATAGTAGTATTATAATGGGTGCTAGGTACCTAAAATCTGTTTGAAGTCGGTGCTAAGCCAAAAAGAATACAAACGAACAATTACAAAAGTCTAAGCGATAGTCACTTGGCACCGACTTCAATCAGATTTTAGGTACCTAGCACCGATTATAATACTACTATTTAAATGAATAAAGAATTAGGTATAGGCAATTTATGAAGAACCAGTTTATTTTACGCTTTTAAGTGTTTTTTGACAGAGTTTTCGTTGGATGTTTTTGGAAGTCGGTTTTTTTTTTTCTATTTCTTTTTGTCTTTTTTATGATTGGCGGTTTGGGATATTTAATTAAATGAAATGAAAGCATTCGATTATAATTATTATTTGTCTATAATAGATGTAGTAAATAATAATTTAGTAAAAAGTCGTTTATTATATTCCTGTAGTAGAGTCCATAACAATTATTGAAATCAAAATCTATAAAAATGAAATGTCGGGTTTGCGGGTGGTGCATAGTAATTTTTTAAATGGGTGTTTCTACGTTTAATAAATATGTGTTTAAAAGCAAAATGTATATTTGTATTTATGTCAGTTCTCTGTACCTATTGGTGACGAGCAGATTCCCTAGCGGCAAGTCGCAGAACTAACGTATGTCAGATAAAAATACGTATACACGTTAACATTCCACTTTTAGAATACTGTTTACCATCACGAAGTGGTCCTAAAGTATTTTTTTTACTACTCCGTAGACGTCTATCAATGAAATCATTGTAGAAAGAATTTAAATGGTGACGAGCAGATTCCCTAGCGGCAAGTCGCAGAACTAACGTATGACAGATAAAAATACGTATACACGTTAACATTCCACTTTTAAAATACGTATTTTTTACTTCTCCGTAGACGTCTATCAATGAAACAATAACAATGCACTCGCTCTGTACATTAAACTGCCAGGTAGAAGTGTCTGTCATACGTTAGTTCCGCAAACGGCCACTAGGGAAATCTTCTCGTTACCAATAGTACAAGCTCTGTTTTGTTTCGAACTAGATAGCAGTGTGTGAAATAAAAATTCTTCATCTTCTCTATAGTATCTATAACCTATATTTCTCTAATAACCCTTTTTACCTCAGAACAAAAAGTCAATCGAGTCAAAAACATCCATAATCTATCAAATATTCAATAACGACAACGTACTTAAACTTTACCACAAATAGGTACAAGAGAAATACACAACGTCAAATCACTATTCTACAGAATAAAACACTAACTGAGGTTTGAAAGCACAGATAAAGTTATCAGTTAGATTACAGCTTTATTCGTCTGATAACTGATGTCTGACTATTGAAAGACCCAAACTTACGCTAACTGAGGAATAAATGCTATTTGACTGTTTATCTGACTATTGAAAAACCGGCCCAAATAAAATAAATAATAGCGACATAGTCATATTTGTGACTAAACTCCGTAAGAAAAGATTTAAAAAATAATAATAATGGAAAACAGATAGGTATCCTTTACTTTTATTATTAGGTTTTACCTTGATATAACTAAGTTTTACCTTACCGTTAATTACTGTTGCATGTAGAAAAAAAACACGTATTGAAACTAAAGTCTAAAAATACTTAGGTATAGGTAGATATCGTTCATTAACATGGAAGAAAGGGTTTGCGGTCATGTAAGGTTGTATGTTGTATGACCGTTCTGTTTAGGTCAATGAAGAGAACGGCGTAATTAATCCAATGCAGTTTCTCTTAATATAATGATCTGTATTTATCAGGAATTAAATACCTATCTGAAGAAGTCACATACTTAAAATTACTTATGTCTCATATCATAAGTCATAACATAACCCTTACGATTTCAACTAAAAGAGTTTTCAGTACCTACTAAATGTTTCGAGAATTAGGGCCGGTTTTTCAATCCGCAGTTAAACGGTCTAATAACTAACAAGGGAATAAATGTATCCAGCTCTTTAACAAGCGAATAAACTTTTTGTGTTTTTCAATCGGGAGTAAACAGTCAGATAGTTACTTGATGGTCCTTCACAGCTATGTTCACTGTAATCATGCGCAAGTGAGATGCAGCTATACAGGTAGTCACACGTTAGATAAGGACCAGAAACTTTTAGACAACATTCAAGTTGACTGTTCTTTATCTATTTCTTTTTGTCTTTTTTATGTTTGCCGGTTTGGGATATTTAATTAAATGAAATGAAAGCATTCGATTATAATTATTATTTGTCTATAATAGATGTAGTAAATAATAATTTTGTAAAAAGTCGTTTATGATATTCCTGTACTAGAGTCCATAACAATGATTAAAATCAAAATTTATAAAAATGAAATGCCGGGTTTGCGGGTGGTGCATAGTAATTTTTTAAACGGGTGTTTCTACGTTTAATAAATATGTGTTTACAAGTAAAAAGTATATTTGTATTTATGTCAGTTCTCTGTACCTATTGGTGACGAGCAGATTCCCTAGCGGCAAGTCGCAGAACTAACGTATGACAGATAAAAATACGTATACACGTTAACATTCCACTTTTAAAATACGTATTTTTTACTTCTCCGTAGACGTCTATCAATGAAACAATAACAATGCACTCGCTCTGTACATTAAACTGCCAGGTAGAAGTGTCTGTCATACGTTAGTTCCGCAAACGGCCACTAGGGAAATCTTCTCGTTACCAATAGTACAAGCTCTGTTTTGTTTCGAACTAGATAGCAGTGTGTGAAATAAAAATTCTTCATCTTCTCTATAGTATCTATAACCTATATTTCTCTAATAACCCTTTTTACCTCAGAACAAAAAGTCAATCGAGTCAAAAACATCCATAATCTATCAAATATTCAACAACGACAACGTACTTAAACTTTACCACAAATAGGTACAAGAGAAATACACAACGTCAAATCACTATTCTACAGAATAAAACACTAACTGAGGTTTGAAAGCACAGATAAAGTTATCAGTCAGATTACAGCTTTATTCGTCTGATAACTGATGTCTGACTATTGAAAGACCCAAACTTACGCTAACTGAGGAATAAATGCTATTTGACTGTTTATCTGACTATTGAAAAACCGGCCCTAGACGATCAAAAATACATTTTATATTAGGTAGTTTGTGCCACCTACTTATTTGGTAAAAAATCTTATCTACCCACAACACCCACACAGTCGTTTAATAGAAAAAAGCAGTCACGTTTCAACTGATAGAAATCGGTACATTGCAATTGTTATTTTAGGTAAAGTTATAAAATAGTCTGTTACTAACCACGTCTACTACTAACAACGCTTATAACAATTACTTTAAGCTTCAAGCAGAGTGAAATCACAGAGAGATAATCTACCCGTAACGTAGACATATGGTAACAAATTTAAGGATAGGTACATCAATTTTTAAAAGACCATTTCTCATAACCATCCCTGTCGTCAAGCTAACATAATAAATGGTATGTTATAATAAGAACTTGTTTTCTTAAATAATGTTCAAAATTCCCCGCATAGTTTTGTAGCTCTCTATAGGTACAGTCTTGATTAGCCTATAAAGTGTATAAATAAAAGACAAACTGAAAGTAGACTACCTACTTAAAATGTTATTGGAAGGGACTCTTGCATATTTTTTTAAGGAACCGTACCTAGTTCTGGAAAAAAAATTGCATTATGACAACGTTTGTTAGATTCTCCTAGTCTGTTATGTACATAACCTACTTATGTCATTAGTATATGTACTAATGTTAAGATTTAAAACGATTTGTACCATTCACAGAATATTACTCATTTTTATTTCTCCTCCGATCCTTTTCCCAAACTATGTTTATATAGGCTTTGAATTTACTACGACACGGTTAAACTGCGAGTGATTGCCATCAGGCCTCTACTATTCATGTAGGTATTCTACTAGTAACCGAGATCGAAGTTCTATAGTTAGACTTTTGTTGAACTTTTTACTACGCCTCTCATTACCCGTAACGATGGCTACAGATCGTAAGGCAACTGGAACCGACAGCTTAACGTGCTCTCTGATCACAAAATATTACTAATTTCTATTTAAAACAATATATTTAAATATTCATATGTTTCAAAGTTCAAGCATTTAAATTCCGTTCAAGTCGGTTCAAGCATATAACCACAATTTTATTTCCTTTAAAACTGGTTTTATTGTGACAAATCTTCACAACATGCATCATTAATATCAAATCAATTTACTTACAATACAATGTCACTACACTACTGTCCCCATAATACGATCACCATAAAAATGTACGTACTTGTTGCCAAGAATATCAAAAAAGGGCACTAGGTGCCATATAAGTTGGTACTTAGTCATAGAGACACTACCTACAAATCCTAAAATGCAACGTCATTAAATATGTTGATAACATATAGGTATTAAAATCGTGATTGAAACAGAGCAGATGTAGTAAATATTCCCTAGTACTCGAATTTATAACAAGAATATAGTACTTCGATATTATTTACTAAAATAATAAAATCCACAGAAAATCTAAACAAGACGACGAAAAATGAAATGAAATTGTGTTCAAAAATTTGTAAAACATATTATTTCGTTCTTTTGTCATTTTTTAAATTATAACGTCAAAAAAACCCAAGTAACGGTATTATAACATATTTTATATGCCTACGCTAAAGTTTATTGAACTTAAGTTATTATAGAAACAACATAATAAAAGACGCAATAAATATTTTAACATATTTTTTATACGAGGCTTTACATGATAGACAATTAAAATGATTGCAATCAATGATTATTGCGATTCACTGACTTTCTTTTGATCGTTTTGGAATTCGGGGCATCGGAATCTTATTTTTTTTAAATAACTAGTTGACACGCGTAACTTTGTCTGTCCCGACTCTAAAAAGAAATAAGTCCAGGACAACTTTTGGCACATTTTTCATTAATGTTCCGCTCGTATACGGTTTTCGTAACGTGATGTTTTGTGACATATCAATTTTTTTTTTCTTAAAATTCGATTATCTATTCGGTCAAACACTGTTTTTTTTATGGAATAGGGGGCAAACGAGCAGACGTATCACCTGATGGTAAGCGATTACCGCCACCCATAGACACCGGCAACACCAGAGGCGTCACACGTGCGTTGCCGGCCTTTGTGGGAATGGAAATGTATTTGCTCTTCAGCTTTATATGAATAGTGACCATTTTTTACAAGTTTTATAGTGGATAGAGTTTTTAATATAACTCTTCGATAAATAATAGTACTGATCGAAGATATAACTGATAAATATATACATACTGAACACTAAAGCTTTATGCAACCACATATAGATAATTTAAACTTATAATATACTAGCTGTTGTCCGCGGCTCCGCCCGCGTATATGTCGATAAATGAAGAACAACTTGACCGATTTTGTGCAAACTTCACATAAACCATCTACTAAATAGTCCGAACAAAGCCTAAACATTTGGTTTGGATAGGTGAGCCCGTTCTTGAGTTATAAAATTACAACGAAAAGTGGATTTTTTATTATTTTTTATATAAATTGATATTGTTTAAAATTCTCTTTTCTTACTTTACTTCTTCTTTCTTTACAAATAAAAATTAGATTTACTTTCGTATGAAGTATAAAATTTTCTTTATGTAATAACTTAAGCAACCCGCCCCGGCTTCGCACGGGTGGATTTCAGATGCCCCCGCCGACGACACGATTCGTGCATTTTAAATCTGTAATATCTTCGAATATATTCATTTAAATTAGATACTGTAAAGGGCCATTTTGATCTAAATTAAACGCACAATGTATTTAATTTACTTAATTGTATAAGGATTCATTCTATATTGCTTAAAATCACTTCGTAAATAAGCCATTATTTCTCGTAAAAAGAAAGGAATAAAAAATGGTTGTTGTGGGTTATACCTAAGAGATAGACCTATACCGTCGCGGACTTTTTTGTAGTACTTTTTAAGGTGTACAATACTGTAGTACATTATTTTGATCTATCTCGTAGGGTGCAACCAGCGCTTGCAATGCAAAAAAATGTGTTTATTTGCTACATCACATTAGAAACCTCGAAAATTAATAGTGTTTCCATACTATATTATGCATTTATTATACCTAAAAACCTTCCTTTTGAATTACTCTATCTATTAAAGAAATCCGCATCAAAATCCGTTGCGTGGTTTTAAAGATTTAAGCAAACAAAGGGACATAGGGACAGAGATAGCGACTTTGTTTTATACTATGTAGTGATGATGATGTAATTACCTATAAGTACCATTTGCCACAGTCTGGCAATGCAAATCAGGATTATACGAAAGAAAATCTCTTAAGATAAAAGTAAGGAAATAATTATCAGATCAGATCCAGCTTCGATTGACCTTCCCTCGTCTAGTTTCCTGATAAAATTAATATTTCATAATACACAACAAAACTAATGCATAAATATACAAAACGTACAAAGGTTACCGTCTACATGCCGTCTACAGTCTGCTCAGAAGTTTTTTTTTTTTAATTATTGAATTCGTATTCATAATATTGTTTTGTAATACTTAGAGGAATAAATAAAATGGTAAAGTGAGCCTGTGTTTTATTTTTATAAGCATTTTATAAGCAATTTCGATGATTTGGCAAGGAAATTGGGTTAAAAGTATAGTATAAGCCATAAAGGTACACTATACCGTCTATACCCAAAATAAACTGATAAACAAAACGAAATGTGAAGTCCAAAACACAGGATTTGAGTAGGAACATTTTGACGTTTGAAAGAGGTCTCCAGTTTGTCGTGCCAGATTCTTGTTTCAATTATTTTTTTATTTTTCTTAACTCGGTTCGGTTAACGGAAACGATAGCGAGGTGGTAGGGACATGTCATGAGAAGGTCAGAATAGCACGTCGCGTCGTTAGGACGGCTCTAAGCCTACCAAAAGGCAGAAGCCGCGATCCATTGATAATATATTATACTAGCTGTCGCCCGCGGCTCCGCCCGCGTGTATGTCGGCTATCGCTGCTAATAGTAGCCTATGTGTTATTCTGATGTATAAGCTATATTACTTTAAAGTTTCATCCACATCCGTTCAGTAGTTTTTGCGTGAAGAAGTAACAAACATACACACAAACTTTCGCCTTTATATATTACTAGCTGTTGCCCGCGGCTCCGCCCGCGTGTATGTCGATTATCGCGATTATCGCTGCAAATAGTAGCCTATGTGTTATTCTGATGTATAAGCTATATTACTGTAAAGGTTCATCCAAATCCGTTCAGTAGTTTTGGCGTGAAGAAGTAACAAACATACACACAAACTTTCGCCTTTATATATTAGTGTGATTGTGATGTGATTGATTGTTGGACTAGCATGATTAAACTTCTGAGAATCTAACGGGATCCTCGATCATTTTTAAATATTATAAAATTAGGTCGCTTTCTGTTCTTATTTAAGAATCTATCTAAGATCTTTCAAACTGCGCATGGACTTTAATGCGGCTTTCATCAATAGAGATAGTGATTCAAGGGAGGTTTTTAAGTAAATACTTGCTTTTTATAGATTCACCACATTCGTTTCTACATTGAACCCATGGAATGCCAAGGCGGATCACAAGTATAAATTATAGGTATTTATGATAATTATTAAAATAGAAAACCTCCTTTCTGAGGTGATGTCTAGGCTCCAGCTGTGGACTAATAATATAATAAAGTGGACGATTAAAACTATTCACTGAAACTGACCAAATAATTGCTTGAAAATCTTAAAACTCGTCTAATATGCGAGACATCGTGTCTGTCGAGGTTCAGTCGGTCTGGCTTCGTCATAATCGCTTCTACGAGCACTTGACAAAAGTTTAGGCGTTAATGGGCGGCGGCTGTCACTCTTGCTATCAGGCGACCCGTTTCCTTGCTCTATCATAAAAAAGTATGATTATAATAAATTTAAAACATTCAGTCTATACTAATATATAAAGCTGAAGAGTTTGTTAGTATGCTTGAACGCGCTAATCTCAGGACCGATTTGAAAAAAAATCAGTATAAGATATCCCATTTATCGAGGAAGGCAATATATCATCACGCTAAGACCAATAGAATCAGAGCAACAATGTAGAATGTTTCAAAAACTGGGGAAAATGATCACGCTACGGGGAATAGGAGATGCTAACGATGTTGCGGGGGTCAGCTAGTTCCATAATAATAAGATACATAGTACAGTATCTATGAATATCCATCGAATTAACATAGCAAATCTTATTAGGCCTTATTTGTAAATAAGAAGTTAAAATAGGTACATTATATAGTTCTTTGACAGTTGGTTTGCGTGGTATTTCCTGTGGAAAGTTGGTGACTATTATAAAACTTACGTAAATATTAAAAACTTTTTATAAAAAAAAAAACCGACTTCCAAAAAACATCCAACGAAAACTCTCTGCCAAAAAAACACTTAAAAGCGTAAAATAAACTGGTTCTTCATAAATTGCCTATACCTAATTCTTTATTCATTTAAATAGTAGTATTATAATGTGTGCTAGGTACCTAGAATCTGTTTGAAGTCGGTGCCAAGTGACTATCGCTTAGACTTTTGTAATTGTTCGTTTGTATTCTTTTTGGCTTAGCACCGACTTCAAACAGATTTTAGGTACCTAGCACACATTATAATCCTACTATTTAAATGAATAAAGAATTAGGTATAGGCAATTTATGAAGAACCAGTTTATTTTACGCTTTTAAGTGTTTTTTGGCAGAGAGTTTTCGTTGGATGTTTTTTGGAAGTCGGATTTTTTTTTTATAAAAAGTTTTTATTTTTCAGTTTTTAGTGCAAACAATCGTAGGAAGTCGGTTAAAAAGCAACCCCTTCCACAGAAGCGAATAAACAAAGTTTATAGGCAACTTTTATTAGATATTAGTCATTTAACCATACATGGCGCTGTCAACGCTACGCTAACATACCTACTCGTAATAGTTGTCAAGTCAAAACAGTATAATTCTGTTAAACGTCAAAACGATACAGGCGGTACATTTCCGTATGAAATACCAAGACCCGACGTCATACCCAGTTATTGTCAAATGATTCATTCTTATTACGAGTATTTATTATGAGATAATTAATTCGTGTCGTACTATAAGGTTATACGTTTAATGATGCACCTGTAAAAAAGTATTTTAAACCTAGGAATCTACCCTTTTAGGACAACTTGCTATCACAATAGGTAGGTACTTTTACTGCTTTTACCTAAATACTAAATATAATACACATATAGAAGACAAAGCCATATTAGCGCAATGACATTAATCAGGAATAAACAAAAGAAAATTTTAAAAGAGAAAGACCCTAGCATGTACGTTATTGTTTACCCTGTAAGGAGGTCATACTCAATGCACAGTTCTAAGGAAAAGGATACCTGTATTCTAATTTCAAATTTTCGTATGCAAACCCCATCTGCGTCTATAGAAAATCGTGTCGATGTCGTGTACATTATATGTTTATATACGTTTACATTTGGGACTATATGACATTTATGAACGTGATTAAAAGCACGTGCGTTAAAAAGAAAGTTAAATTGCACTTTTGAAGGCAAGAAAATGTTTTAAATGTTGCAAGTTCAGAAATGTCAATAAATTGAACACGCCGATGTTTTTTTGACTTGTGGCGGCCTCCACATACAGCGCAACAACAACATAACATACTACAGCGTCATCTACCGAAGATACGTCGAACTACGGAGTAACTACGGACTTCACCGCAGCACCGCGCACCGCACGCCATCCCGACTCACTGGGATCAGCGGACTACGGTCCCGAACTTGCGGCACTCAGTTCCGGCTCACTGGAACTACTCACTCCTGGCACTGGCAAGCTCCACAACAGAGCACAGACAGCTGACTCATCATATATCGACCTCCGGTCTTGGAGGGGAGTGTTGTGGCGGCCTCCACATACAGCGCAACAACAACATAACATACTACAGCGTCATCTACCGAAGATACGTCGAACTACGGAGTAACGAAGGAAACTAAGAAACTACCAATCCCGAATCGCGCAGTGAAAGTTCTCGCGCACATTAACATATATGCAACATCCCAACATCAACAGTTGGGCAGTTGGCCCGCCAGGCACGATCACCTCGCCTGGTCGGAGGATCCTCCCTTTGTGTTGGAGGGACATCACATCCGTTCCTCCACAGACTATTCCTTAATACTTAATAAATATCTTGTTTATGTAAATAAGCAGGTTGCGCAGGTGTCAGGCATGTGCCCATAAAAACAAGGACAGAGGTCTTCAACAACTTCCTTTAATCCTCAAGATTACAGGTCGCTTTGAGAGTATATTTATGACGAAATAGATACAGTTTAGCAGTTATATTTATTAATATTAACAAAGGAAGAAATATTCTATACGCACAGGAAGATGGCCGGCGAGCAAGAGGAAGAGACAAAGAGTAGTGTTTACATAGACAAGACATCACAGATTATACACATGTAGAACATAATACCATCTCAACACTTCCCCTTATTATGTTCCATACATGGTCATTCATCAAAACATATATTACAAACATAAACATGCATGACCATGCTAGGCAAAACAACTTCACAACATTGACAAACAACATGTCTACATGCTTTTCATTCAATCACAGCAATAATAATAATTATACATAGAACAGCTCTACTATTTATAATTTAATATTGCCTTTACAAATTTACAATGTTTAATAGCGCTTAATGGTTTTGTAAGTACATCTGCTATCATCTGATCAGTCGACAAATATTTCACTTTAGCAAACCCATTTTGAATCAAATCTTTTACAAAATGATATCTTAAATCTATGTGTTTCGTTCTTTTATGGCAGTATTCCCTAGCTTCCAGTAATTTGTGAGCACTTTGGTTATCATTAAACAATACAATTTCTAACTTCTTATCCAAAATTTCAGATATAAAACTTTTAATGAAACATAAATCTTTCACTGCTTCTGTTATTGCTAAGTACTCACTTTCAGTACTAGAAAGCGCTATACATTTTTGCTTACGAGACTCCCAATTGACTGTATTATTGCCTAGTTTAATCACAAAGCCAGTATAAGATCTCCTGTCTACCACATCATTAGCCCAGTCAGCATCTGCAAAAGCAGTTAAGGTTAAATTACAGTTCCTATTAAAACATAGCCTATAATTTATCGTCCCTGCTAAATATCGCAATATACGTTTGGCTGCGAGCCAATGAGACTCATCAAATCCATGAGTAAACTGACTCAGTTGACTGCATGCAAAGCTCAAATCAGGCCTTGTACAAACACATAGGTACATCAAACACCCCAGCAACTCTCTATACCTATGTACATTCTCATCTAGGCATTTACCTTGAGGTTTACATAGTTTATTGCCTAATACCATGGGAGTAGATACTGCCTTACAATCTTTCATTCCAAACCGTGATAACAATCTTTTAATATAGTCAGATTGATCTAAAGTCAGTATACCATTGCGCTTATCATGAGTTACATTCATACCTAAACATGTTTTCAATGAACCCAAATTTTTCACATTAAATTCTCGTTCTAACAATGTAATTAGTTCAGTCTTAGTTGTGGAACTGTTGCTAAATACATAAAAATCATCAACATATAGTGCAATTATAGTTATACATTTCTCATATTTCTTAATGTATACACATGGTTCACATTTGCTTTGTGTAAAGCCATTAGTATTTAACAATTGATGTACTTTTAAATTCCACATCCTACTTGCTTGTTTTAAGCCATATATACTCTTTAACAATAAACACACTTTACTATTATCGGCACTGAAACCTTCAGGCTGTTCCATAAAAATATGTTCATCCAAGTCACTATTTAAAAACGCGGTTTCTACATCTAAGTGATCTATATTCATATTCAAGTCATTTGCTAATGCAAATAAAATTCTCATAGTACTGTGGCGGACGACAGGTGAGAATGTATCATTGTAGTCTACACCTTGCTGTTGTGAAAATCCGCGCGCTACCAAACGCGCCCTGTATCTGTCCTTACCTGTATTATCCTGCTTTGTTTTATACACCCATTTACATTTTACTATATTATGGGCCTTAGGTCGGTCTACAAGTTTCCATACTCCATTTTTAATAAGAGCATTATACTCTTTTTGCATGGCAGCTTGCCACTCCTCATTGCTAGATGAAGACATAGCTTCTTCATAGCTCATAGGGTCAGACTCTCCCTGAACTAACAAAGACATATCATAATCGCTATACCTGACTGGCTGTATACCACGGGTGCTTCTCATGGGTCGCCCAGTGATGGTCACTGAACCTTCATGACTAGTCACGGTTTCTTCCCCTGTAGGAGACCACCCAACAGGCTGCGATGATGTGTCATTTACATCAGCAATGGCGATCGGACTCTCTGAATTGAATGCTTCATCACCAGTTGTGTACTCCAACTCGGGAGCTGAAACCACTGTTACATTTTGATCAGAAAAACTGTCATTATCTATTATCTCATTCATGGATAAATTATTATTATCAGAATATATATCATTACAATTATTAGCATTATTATTTTCATTTAAAATATTCATATTATCATTTCCACTATGATTATCCATACTACTATTCCTTATATTAATGTCAGACTGATCATTTAAATAAGACTTACAGTCATATTCATAAAAATTTAAACTATTTGCTCTGTGCTCAACAGACTTTAAAAATTCAGTCTCTAAAAAAACCACATTCCTTGCATAAAATATCTTGTGGGGTACCAAAGGGTCGACAAGCCTATATCCTTTGGTAGTGTCACTATAACCTACAAAGATGCATTTCTTAGATTTAGCATCAAGTTTCTTTCGCTTCTGGTCAGGTATAAGTGCATAAGCGATGCAGCCAAAAACACGGAGATGACTAAGTTCAATTTTTGAACCGGTCCATATCTCCTCAGGCATCTGTCCTGCCACAGCAACAGAGGGGCATCTATTTTTCAGATAGACTGCGGTCATAACCGCTTCTCCCCAATAGCGCTGGCAGAGACCAGATTGCTGCAGCATACAACGAGCTTTCTCCATCAGAGTTCTGTTAAGCCTCTCTGAAACACCATTCTGTTGAGGGGAAAATGGGACCGTCACCTGATGAACAATTCCCTCACGCGCCAAGTATGTCGCAAACTTATTACAATACTCGCCCCCACCATCAGACCTTAGACACTTCAAGGAGAAGCCAGATTGTTTCTCAACTAGTACCTTAAATTGAATAAAAACTGACATTACCTCAGATTTATTCCGCAACAGGTATCCCCAGCTCTTTCTACTGTAGTCATCAGTAAATGTCAATAAGTATCGAGCACCACCCCAACTGCAGCAGCTTACGGGACCATTCACATCACTGTGGACCAGCTCAAGCGGATGGGTAGCACGTTTCGCACCAGAAGGAAATGGTTTAGCTACCTGCTTCCCCTCAAGGCATGCTACACAATTCTTCATCTTATTTTCACAGTTCTCACTGTCCTGAAATTTAAGATTATTAGCCTTCCGCAGAGCACACATACTAGAATAGTTTAAATGCCCAAGCCTCTCATGCCAGATAGATGCTGGCAATGCTGCGACCATCGCACTCTCTCTTCCCTGCACATCCGTTAGGGAAGGTGTAGAATGCTCCGCTTGCAAGACCCTATTGACAACCTTATCTAGCTTATAGATACCATTTACATTACTAGCACAACCTAGGCTATCCCCAATTATTTTACAAGCCTTATAAAAATGACACCCTACCTTGTCGAACACCACAGTAAAACCTTCCTTAGTAAGTTTACTGACAGATATAAGATTCGTGGATAAATCTGGGACTAGCATAGTTTCAGCAACCGTACAATCATTATTATTAAATGAAAACTTAACTTTACCTGAGCCAATACTACATAATCTATCATTATTTGCTATACACACATTCGTTTTGCTAGGCTTGAAGTCTATTAAATGCGTTTTATTGTTTGTCATGTGTGCGGTACAGCCACTATCAACAATCCAATCATTTGAAATAATTAAAGCGGCTTCGGTTGTTATAAAAGTTTTTTCAAAATTTTCACACTTTTTGTCACGCTTTAATTTAAAACACTTAGCCTTCACATGCCCTGACTTTTTACAATAATGACATATTATTTTACTTTTAGTTTTAGCAATATAAGCTGCATTATTTGTATCACTATGCACTTTTCGAAATTCTTCCTGTAATAATCGTGTTCGAACGAGCTCAGTAGTAAGGTTCCCGCTAATACATGCTGTCTCCAGGTTGGATACGAGGACATCATACTCAGTTGGTAAACCGCTTAACAATATTTCGGCAACTTCTGCATCTTCAATAATCTTGCCAATATCTCCCAACTGCTGTACAAGTGTCATTACTCCATTTATGTACTCACTCATTGATGCAAACTTGCTGAATTCCGTTTGATGTAGTTGGCGTGAGAGCAGCACACGCCGATAGAGACCTTTGTCTTCAAAAATGTTTGCTAATTTGCTCCACGCAGCTTTCGCTGTTGTGGCTTCTCTCACGTACTGATATAGCGAAGCTTGTAAGCACATGCAAATACGAGCGAGTGCACGTTGATCCCTGATAGGATCCGTATCCTGGCCTTCCACGCAACCCCACAAGCCATCCAATGTTAGTGCCATGCGCATTATAAATTTCCAATTTGTATAATTCGTCACGCCTTCTAATTTTTCAACATTATACGAAGCGTTGCTTCCTTGACTCACTTGAGGATGACTTGAAGAATCCTCCATTGTCATGTTTTCGCGAATGGGTATTTATTTCGCCTGACAAAATATTATAATAACGCGTTAGCGTATGATTTAAATTCTCAATGCTGGCGCACATAACCTGTAAATAAGCAGGTTGCGCAGGTGTCAGGCATGTGCCCATAAAAACAAGGACAGAGGTCTTCAACAACTTCCTTTAATCCTCAAGATTACAGGTCGCTTTGAGAGTATATTTATGACGAAATAGATACAGTTTAGCAGTTATATTTATTAATATTAACAAAGGAAGAAATATTCTATACGCACAGGAAGATGGCCGGCGAGCAAGAGGAAGAGACAAAGAGTAGTGTTTACATAGACAAGACATCACAGATTATACACATGTAGAACATAATACCATCTCAACAGTTTAGGTCTGAAAAATACACTGAAGTTGTACTAACCATAGGCAAATGATGTGACTGATTTGGAATTTTGCCATGAAAACTGTCTAGAGTATTTCCAATATTTAGCCAATGAAAATGACAACCGGTTTTGAGTAAATAATAGGTCTTTACCTATGATATTGTCGTATTGTATGTAATAAGTGAAAGTACTTATTTTTTCTAACTTTTTTATTTCTGTTATTCGAAGTAATCACCCATGCAATCGACGCATCTTTGCCAACGCATTGGCAGTCTATTGATGCCCTTCTTGTAAAAATCAGCTGGACGGGAGGCAACAAACTCTTCTAAGGCATTTTGTACTGCCTCTCGGGAATTAAATTTTTTACCCACTAAAAAGTTGTCTAAATTTTGGAAAAGTAATAGTTGGTAGGTGCAAGGTCTGGTGAGTATGGCGGATGAGGGAGAGCTTCCAACCCCAGCTCTGGCAGCATTAATGCTCATGCCGTTTTGTAAAAAGTGTGGTAAATCACACCCGCACCAGACCACCAAACAGTGACCATCACCTTTTTAGGGGTCATTTTTGGTTTAGGGCATTGCTTTGGTGCTGAACCAGAGTCTAACCAACTTGCTGAGCGCTTTCGACTGTCGAACAGAATCCATTTTTCGTCACACGTAACAATTCGTTTCAAAATTCCTTCATTTCTTTGCCTGTTGAGCAGCGCAAGGCAGGTCTTGACGCGTACGTTGCGCTGCCGATCGTTAAGGTCGATCTTCTATCAAGCTTTTTTACCTTGCCAATTTGTCGCAAATGGATCAATATTGTTTTGATGCTTACATTAAAATCTGCTGCTAGCTCAGCTGTAGATTGAGTTTCGTCAGCTTCCACAATCGCCTTTAATTCATTATTGTTAACCAAAGTCTCCGGACGACCACGAGCTTCATTTTTCAAGTCAAAATTTCTAGAACGGAACCGGGAAAACCAATAACGGGTTGTGCGTTCGTTTGTACAGTTCTCTCCGTAAACGTTTTTATGTTACGTGCCGTTTGTGTCGCGTTGGTGCCACGACGGAACTCATATTCCATAATTACACGAATTTTTAAAGTATCCATTTTGACGAAAAATGTTTAAATATAATGAAAATACAACGCTAATCAAAAAACAAAAGACTGAGTTTGTAAATAGAATGTCATGGTTTTAAAACAAAATTAATTTGAATTTAGAATACAGAGCCATAACAAACTTTTATTTATTTGAAATGACCAGTACTGAAGAAAGGCAATTTCATAGGTAAAGACCTAATATTTCGTGACTTTTGAGTTTCAGGTTTCTATGGGTAAAAATAGCCATATAAAGTGACCCGTCTACCCGATTGCATCCTATACAATGAATCTTTATACACACCTCAACAAAGTCTAGGGATATCATAATCCTATACTATTGACGACTTTAAAGTTAAAAATCTTTTTAGTTTCCATAAAAAGTGTATTTACTAAATGTAACCTCTTTTATTCTATTTTCAAAATTTAAAAATATAAAAAGAATAACAATGCTAAAAACAAAATACGGCGGCAAAATTGTTGGTAATTCACTGAGACAAGAAAAATTAAAATTGTTTCTATGCTGTTAATGAATTGAAATTGATTAGATTGTCTTTTTTTTAATTGATCTTGCTGTGCTAGCTTCAAAAGTCATGTCACGTCGCTCGCCATTTGAGTCGAGATGAAATGTTACGAGCCGTGGGCATGTTAGAAAATGGTGCTATTCAACGCGTCGTTGCTGAGACCTTACATACCAGCCAAAACATGATATCAAGATTATGGTCACGTTATCGCAGTACTGGGGATGTGGCTGAACGGCACAGTGGTAGACAACGGGTTACTACGCAAAGACAGGATCGATTCCTCATAGACAACCCAATATCACGGCGTTGCTACTTGTGCCAAGGCTCCAGGAGGACCATCAGCTGCTGGTAAGCGACCAAACCGTGCGAAGGAGGTTGCATGAAGTCAACCTTCATGCTCGAAGACCGCTACGTACTCCAGCTCTGCGACGTGGCAATTGCGGCCGGCGGCTTTCGAGGCTCGTGCGCAGCATTTGTCTTCGAGTGATCAACAATGGTCATCGGTGCTGTTCACTGATGAGTCCCGGATTTCATCCGGATTCAAGAAGAACTCGTGTTTAGAGAACTCCAGGCAGGCACGTCTGCGGCTCCCTCATCATGTCCACTCTTACCGTGGCGGGACAATCATGGTGTGGGCAGGAATTCGTCTTGTCGTCTTGGTGGGCAAACCCAGCTCGTTGGATTCAAGGCAGCATGACTGCATGAAAATATCTCGAAGAGGTAGTAGAGCCTGTGATTATCCCACACAGAATCTAAATGGGCCTGGAGTTTCTATTCATGCATGATAATGCTCCTTCTCGTACATGACATTCAAGTTTTGGATTGGCTTGCGCAGTCGCCCGGCTTAAATCCCAACGAGCATGCCTGGGACATGTTACAACGAAAAGCATTGCGAGATTTCCCGCCAAAACAAGACGACGGAACAAGAACTATACAGACTAGAGATGAAACGGATAAATGTTTAGCCGGATACCGAATACCGAATATCCGGCCAACCTTGAAGCCGGATAGCCGAATATCCGGCCGCCGAATATCCGGCCGAACATAGTCGAATGGCGACGCGTTCCACGAGTGAATCACTAAGCGATCGGGTGGATTCAGTGTATTGTGTTCTTGAATTGATTGCAAATACGATCTTAAGAAGTTATGAGAAAACCTTTTGTTGTTGTTGTTTGAGTTTGTGGCAGTTATTAATGTTTTTGTTTCTATAAACCTAAACTTAGGTACTGAAGAAAAATGTCTTTGATAAATAAAAGATCACCTGTATGGAAATATTTTGATATAAAAGTGACGATTAAAAGTTTGCTACTTGTTCGTTAGGCATGTAATGTTAAAATTTCTCGTAGTGGGGAAGGAAAGAAGGCAGGTATTTACCAAAGAAAAAGTTTTTTTTTTTTTTTTTTTTTTATGTTTGGCCCGCCAAAATGACTCTACTCTGCCTGATGGAAAGCATAAGCAGAATCCAAGAGTGGTGGTCACCATACTCATTGCGAATGCAGACAATGCAGTATGGAGACCCACACTATGGCGGCCTAGTGATGCTGCTGCATCTTTTAGTCTAGTCAACAAGTATGGTACTTGTTGACTAGACTAATTGGGCCTCCGGTCTCGCACTCACCAACGAAACACGACAGCACGAACGCTGTCATTTTACGTTGATTTTCTGTATTAAGGGGCAAACGAGCAGACGTATCACCTGATGTTAAGCGATTACCGCCGCCCATATGACACCCGCAACACCAGAGGCGTCACAAGTGCGTTGCCGGCCTTTTAAAAAGGAGTACGCTCTTTTCTTGAAGGTTTGAAGGTCGTATATCCGGGAATACCGCAGGCGACAGTTTCTCCTATCTCCTTTTATACGACTTTAAGTATTGCTTAAATGACGTAGCGACAGAAAACGACACAAGTCAATGTCACGATCAAAGAAAAAACGCAATTGCGTGTAAAATTGATTCTTATCTGAATTAAGTACGCATTGGTCGCGATCGTGATCCTTATATTTGGTGATCAGCTAATGCTGTACAATATCCAAACTGAACTAAAATAAAAAATTACGAAGTTTACTAGAGTTTACCTTTTAGCGCCCTGTGGCAGTGTATATAGCGAATTTTTTTTTCGGGAGCTGGCCTTATATAAGAGGACAAGCAAAACCGTCTGTTACCTTTTAACGCAGAGAAATTGGTATTTATTTATCACAATTTGCCCTTAGTGCAGTTTGAGTATTTTTTTAGGTAAAAATCAGGATTCTTTATGTTAAATAAAGTGCCTTCAATCTTTATGTCGTATTTATTTGAAATCCGGTATCCGGCCGGATACTTGTTTCTTATCCGGTATTCGGCCGGATTTAAAATTTGAGCCGGATAGGCCGGTTACCGGATAGTTACCGAATATCCGTTTCATCTCTAATACAGACACTTGCAAAGAACTTGGGACCTCATACCGCAGCAAGACATTGACAATTTAATTTTAAGTATGAACAATCGATGTCGATGTGTAATTTATGTAAGAGGTGACAACACTGATTATTAGATTTTATTACATTTTTAATTATTTTATTAATATTAATAATGTTATAAAAATTCTATGATTTGTTTTCGTACCAATTTTCTACAACAAAATAAAAAAGTTAACTTTTTAATTAAAAACAAAAGAATCACGAATCGCTTTCTTCTTTTATTAAAGTCCCTAAAATCAGCTACTTTTCTTCCATTTACTATCTATGAAAATTCTTCTTAGATTTTTAGATATTTGATGAAATATAAAATATCCCTAGACTTTGTTGAGGTTTGTTTATCTTCGTGTTCTTACACTCTGATATTATAACTTACACCAAATGGAACCTTATCAACAGCCTCTAACAGTAGGTTTTGGCTTACTACACCATGCTTGCCCAACGGGTGGATATAGGTTTTGTTTCAAGTTTTCCTTCTCTTTGCTCCCTTAGTCACCTACACCTCTTACGATACCCTTGGGATGAATAGAGATGATGACACTCTGTATTCTTCGTCACCACACAGATAGAACATTACTCACCCAAAGGGAAAGTAGGTAAGTTACCAACCTTTCTACCAACGGACTGCGTATTTATAACTCCTACAAGGAGAATATTTCAAATTGTTGAAAAACATATTCAACAACAACAGAAGCAGGTTCAAATATTAAATAAGTAATATTACAAAAAAAATGCATTTTGTTACCTCTAAAGGTCAGATATTCAATACGTTGTTGTATTTTGACTCTGCTAAAGTACCACAAATGCCACGCCTATGAATCATGTTGCATGCCAAAAGTTCGCGCTGAAATCACGTGACAACTGATGACATAGAACATAGAAACGGTTATACCGTTTCCTATCATTAACCTTAATAAGTATTTTTTTAAACTAACAAAATCAACCAAGTGCGAGTCGAACTCGCGCAGGAATAGTTCCGTACTATTATCTATACATTTCAAGCGTCTACCTCTATCTGTTGCCGTTATCAATATCGAGCAAAAACGAGCAAAAAAAACACTATTTTATTCTGTTTTTTGTTTGTTGTTATAGCGGCAACAAAAATACATCATCTCTGAAAATTTCAAGTGTCTAACTATCACGGCCTATGAGATACAGCCTGGTGACAGACGGACAGACAGACGGACAGCGAAGTCTTAGTAATAGGGTCCCGTTTTACCCTTTGGAACCCTAAAAAACACGCTTACAAAAGTCAATTACAAACAAACACTCAGACGGGTGAAGATAATAAAAGCGTGTTAAAAAGAAAAGATAAGTAGGTACGTTACTATTTACTTTATAGGTTACTAGTTGTTGGCCGCGGCTCTGTCCGCGTGTATGTCGGTTACCCCTGAAAATATTAGCCTATGTGTTATTCTGATGTATAGGTAAGTTAGGTATATTACTGTAAAGTTTCATCCAAATCCGTTTAGTAGTTTTTGCGTGAAAAAGTAACAACCATCGATCCATCCATACTTACGAACTTACGCGTTTATAATATTAGTAGGATATTATAATACAATACATACAGTAGATATTTTTATTAAAAAAAAATCGATGCGTATAAATCTTCCAAAGTCCATTTATCCTCAATTATTTTGTTTGACTTTGACGACATAATCAAAAATTATGAATTTTGCAGTTTAAAAATGTACTGTGACGTAATAATGTTTACGAAAAAAAAAATCAAACTACATTTTTTTTTCTGACAAAAATAAAAAGCTTGCAAAACTTTAAACAAACAATTCCGTGATAAGACGAACTATCAAACTTGTTTAAAAATAATCAAATCAGACTCAACTTTACAGACCTACGCTGGTGTATTAAGTAATAATACACTTGAAAAGTCTCATCTCCATTCATCCACTCCTTCATGCGTCTCCGGAATCTGTAATAGCAAGAAGCTTTCATGAGTTTCAGATCAACCAATCGCTGTCCACTGCTGAACGAAGGTCTTCCGGCATCCATGAGTTAAATGTTTAATATCTGCCAGAAAATAACTAACGTACATATGAATAGTGTCTAAGTGTGTATGTTTGCAAGCATGAAAACTCGACTAATCGTATTATATTATACTAGCTATCCCACGCAACCTCGTTTGCGTCTCCTATTGCCCATTTCCCCCCGTTTTTGAAACATTCTTCATTCGTGCTCCGCTCCTATTGGTCTTAGCGTCATGACATATAGCCTATAGCCTTCCTCGATATCGGACCAGTAGTTCCTAAGATAAGCGCGTTCAAACAAACAAACTCTGCAGCTTTATAATATTATAGTATAGATAGATGTATGTATTATACTCTTTTAAGATCTAATACTCATAATCAACAACACATTTATTTGGATAAAGAGTATTAGATAAAAAGAGATGTATTATGTTGATAAAAGCTCTTTGGCAAATAACTTATTATTAGGTACCAACTCTTAGCGTCTTATACTCGTGATAACTTCTAAACGAAATGTCCGATTGGGATAAAACAAAAAGTATTTTAGTTCTACATAAATACCCTTGGTAACGTAATGCTTAATTGATTTAATATTTTTTTGAACACAAAAGCGGTTATTGTGACTAAACCATGACAGTTAGATATATGCTCTCGCGGACTTTTATGTAGATCTTAATGGGACCTACAAACCCGTAATACATTATGTTGTTCTATTGTCAATAGCTTTTGCAGCGCACGCAAAAATAGGTTTTCGATTTCACACCTTGGGTTACGAAATAGCAATTTTCTTACGGATCCCTAATTTTTTTGAAAATAAAATATATCCTATAAGCCTTCCTCGATAAATGGATTATCCTACACTGAAAAAAAATTTCAAACCGGACCAGTACTTCCTGAGATTAGCGCGTTCAAACAAACAAACAAACAAACTCTGCAGCTTTATAATATTAGTATAGAAAAAACTTTTTATAAAAAAAACCGACTTCCAAAAAAACACCCAACGGAAAGTCTCTGTCAAAAAACACTAAAAAGCGTAAAATAAACTGGCTCTTCATAAATTGCTATGTGCCAATTCTTGTCTATACCTAATTTTTTATTCATTTAAATAGTAGGTAGTATTATAATGTGTGCTAGGTACCTAAAATCTGTTTGAAGTCGGTGCCAAGCCAAATGTAATAGTAGGTACCACTCGCTATATTTCGAGACGACCATCAACGACGTCAGCCCGCGCGTGTCTTCCAGCTTGGGTTGTTTTTAACCGACTTCCAAAAAGGAGGAGGTTCTATGTTCCACTGTATGTATGTATTTTTTTTATGTATGTTCAGCGATTACTCCGTCAATTGTGGACCGATTTTGAATTATTTTTTTGTATTCGAAAGGGTATGCTACCGAGGTGGTCCCATTGCCACCATATCAAGATCTAATGATGGGATCCCAGGGTAATCGAGGGAAACCCTAATTTTTACAGGCACATATTATGTTATTCGTATATTTTCTGAAATTACACCGGTATTTGCGTCTGGTAGTCATCATTTTATGATGATGAGCTGATGATGTAAGGTACAACTCCTTAACGGTTGGGAGTTGGAGGATAAATCTTTAAATATCATATGTATGTATGTTATCTTTAGTCGTATTCTTTCAAATTATTTAGGTAAGCTGATGATGGAAGGTGGAAGTTACAACTTCTCAACGGTTAGGAGTTGGAGGATAATTCTTTCAATTTCAGGCGTATCTAAAGACCTTCAGTCGTATACCTTCAAGTTATTTAGGTGAACTGATAATAGAAGGTTAAACTCTACAAGATTAGAGGAAATAGAGGATCATTTTAATATTAAACGTACGTATAGACCTTAATTTGTATTCTTGATGATGAAATTTGATGAAATAGTTCAACTTGCTACTTACCTACGATTGTTTGCACTAAAAACTGAAAAATAAAAAAAAAATTATAAAAAAAAACCGACTTCCAAAAAACATCCAACGAAAACTCTCTGCCAAGAAAACACTTAAAAGCGTAAAATAAACTAGTTCTTCATAAATTGCCTATACCTTATTGTTTATTCATTTAAATAGTAGTATTATAATGTGTGCTAGGTACCTACCTAAAATCTGTTTGAATTCAGTGCTAAGCCAAAAAGAATACAAACGAACAATTACAAAAGTCTAAGCGATAGTCACTTGGCACCGACTTCAAACAGATTCTAGGTACCTAGCACACATTATAATACTACTATTTAAGTGTTTTCTTGGCAGAGAGTTTTCGTTGGATGTTTTTTGGAAATCGGTTTTTTTTCTTATAATTTTTTTTTTGTTCTACACGAAATTACTGTACAATACTACTAAAGGTAACATATATACATATGATATTTAAAGATTTATCCTCCAACTCCTAACCGTTAAGGAGTTGTACCTTACATCATCAGCTCATCATCATAAAATGATGACTACCAGTCGCAAATACCGGTATAACTTCAGAAAATATACGAAAAACATAGTATGTGCCTATTAAAAGTGAGAGTTTGCCTCGATTTCTCTGGGATCTCATCATCAGATCCTGATATGGTGGCAATCGGACCACCTCGTTAGCATACCCTTTCGAATACAAAAATAATTTTCAAAATCGGTCCAGAATTGACGGAGTAATCGGAGAACATACATACAAAAGAAAAAAAAATACATACAGTGGAACATAGAACCTCCTCCTTTTTGGAAGTCAGTTAAAAAGCGAAATACAACTCACTTATTAATCACGAAATCTCAGAAACTATAACACCTACAAACTTGAAAATTAGCAGGTAGGTTCCTTATAGGGTGTAGACATCCGCTAAGAACGGATTTTACGAAACTCCACCCCTAAGGGGTAAAACGGGGTTGGACGTTTGTATGAAAGTCCTATGTTTTTGAAGTAAGAGACTTGAAATTTAAAATGTCTACTCTATAGACGGTGTGGAGGTGTACAGGTGTACTAATAATGTATCTTTAGAAATTAACCCCCTTTTGGGGTTAAAACGGGGGATGGTAGTTTGGACGCAAACGAGGTTGCTTGGGTGCTGACCCAAGCTACCTCGTTTGCGTCCAAACTACCATCCCCCATTTAGTATTAGTATAGATTAGTATATAGATTAGTCAAACAATCTATGTGATTGAGTGATCTCTCGCCATTAATGAGACCTTACTCATGTCACTTAACCAGGTTATTCATAACTAGAAAACACCAAAACTATGATAAATTTTAATAAGCTATATTAATGTTCTTCATCTGTTCATTTCTACTTCAAAAGGTGAAATATTTTTTTGATCCCACTTTGAGTACAATCCTATAATAAAAAGAGAATTATAGATATCGATCCACAAATATATAAAGATATTCCGTCCCTACTATGCAAAAATGACCTATCATGCAAAAACCTATTCAATCAAACATTTAAAGTCGTAAGTATAAAAATTTATATTTTTTTTTACAAAGTGGTTTCCAACTTTAATTAAATTTTACATTACTTATTCTAGAATAGTAAATTTTCAAAACGTAAATAACATTAGTGTTAAAAAATTATAAGAAATCACATTAGTAACCACGAAGATTAACATTACCAAGGCAGTAGAGCCACGCTGATTTCAGCACGAACAGGCCGGCTCGACCTGGGCAGTATTGCCCTCGCACAGAAGATCACCGTAAAATGACAGCAGTCGTGATCGTGTTTCGTTGGTGAGTGCGAGACCGGAGGCCCAATGATGCAGAAGCATCACTAGGCAGCCATGGTGTGGGTTACCATGTTGCATTGTCTGCATTCGCAACGAGTATGGTGGCCATCACTCTTGGATTCTGCTTATGTTTTCCATGAGGCAGAGTAGAGTCGTTTTGGCAGAGCCATAAATAAAAAAAATAAAAAAGTTCATGGTAAATCTAAGCAGCACGTAGTATTATTTCATTATTTCGTAGTATTTCACGCTGTTTGAGAACTATTACTGATAACTTATGTGAGATCCAACACATAACAAATAATTTAACAGACAGACATAATGGATTTTTATTTTACAAAGACATAATTAATACGCTGTCTTACTGTTACTGCACACTGAAATAGTAGTAAACAAAATGACAGAATATACTCACACAATAATAGAAAGATATCAGCATCTGTCCAGACTATGTGTAGTATGTGATGAAGAAAATAATAAGCACCAGCGTTGTCAACGTATCGTAGTAGTTTCTAGACAATAGAATTTAGTGGTACGGAGCGGAGGTAGTAAGTACATTGTAATGACACCACCCTGTAGAGACGCGAGGGTGTGCGTATCATCAGTCAGTTCCTCGATATAAAACGCTCGCGACGCGCACACGCATCAGTTTGTGGCGGCAGCACATACACACAGCACGGTAAGTGGAACCTTCTCTTAAAAATCAAATTTTCCTTAATTTAATTATTTACCTATGTGTTAATTGGAAATCTAACAAAATTTGTTAACTGGAACACGATTTTGAAGGGGCTGAAAATTACGGGAGAACTTGTTTAGTTATTTTTTAAATTTACGACAGAATACACAACGTATTTCCAAGAATTTTTTTTTTTTAAATCAATTTATACAGTGTCAGTGTCAAAAAAACTATAAAATAATAATACGAATAACACTAATCTGTTTAAAATCTATTTTACTATTCTTATTGAGATCCATTTGACCTCGGAAGTGTGGAGTGGAATGAACTTCTTTTGGCCCGGGGCAAGGTCGCTTTCTAACTGACATAGGACCGGGACCGGTCTGTGTTACCTTGAGAGTTGCGTAATCATTCCAGGCAGTTTGTAAACAAATCTCCCGATCCCTTCTCTACACATTTCGTGATAATGATAGTGTATTATGTTGGTGCGTTGTTACAAAAATTTTTGAACCCAAAAGATTTTCTCCAAAATAAGTTTTACTTTTTAAAAAACTTTAAGAAATATTTCAATAATAAGTGTTTATAGATTTTGTAATTGCAAAATACGTGGACACAAAGCTATATTTTAGCGAAGGCGCTCAAAAAATACTTGGAAAACTGTCACAAGTGTTTCTTTTTTAATAATGGTTGTTACTTTATACGTATTGAACCGGAAGAATCATTTTCGAAATCGGTTGTAGTGGTGAAGACCTATTTGCCCATATGAAATGAAAAAACAGTTCGATTGGTGTTGTTAGGGTTCCCATCCGATCTGTACATATCTAAAAATACTACAACCTTTAAAAAATAATTAGCGAAAAAAGGCCATCCGTATAGTATGTAATAACAATGTATTTATGAGATGGACATTATGTATTAAAAATTAAAAATACGTTTAGTTTAAAATATTCAAATATTGAATTATTTCATAAGTATTGAATTATTGCAGAAAAAAAAACAATTCTGCTTATATTAAAAAAAGCCTTGTGTTTATCCATTGAACAAGCAATTTTAGCAAATTAATCTTAATGTAGGTACCTATATCCGTTTTCTAAACTCATAAAAAAGGGAATTAGAAGTAATGTAAAAGTGACTTAACTTACGTTATAAATACAGTGTCAGTCAATAATGTATGTGACGCATCTGGTGTTGCGGGTGTCTATGGCCGGCGGTAATCGTTTACCATCAGGCGATACGCCTGCCAAGAACTTCACAAAGAAACGGCTAAGTACGAGTCGAACCACGCGAAATTTAGGTTTTCCGTAGCTTTTAAAAACTTATTTCGTTGTTCAAAAACGGTTTCAAGTTTTCAAAAACAGTTCACGGATTCGAAAAAGGCTTTTTATTAAATCAACATTATTGTAGAAAGTATTCAACGATAACGTATGGCATAGATGAAAAAAAACAAATCATCTCAAGTGTATGTGTAGAAGGGACCTTAAAAGTTTGCCTTCGTGATAAATTTACACTCCGTGTGCTGACGGATTAAGAATACAGAGTGTCAACCCACCCTATTCATCCCATGGGTGTCGTAAAAGATAAAGAAGAGAACAAACTAAGCAAGACAACGACACTGCAAAAAGTAGGAAAACTTGACATAAACTCAGCAGTGGACTATTAAAAGCTTTTGATGATAAATGTGATGTGATTAATGTTCAAATCCATGAAAAATCAGCAACTTTGTACCTGCTACTCTCTAAACTAAACCGCAGACATTCGGCCATAGAAACAAATGAATATGGTGAAATAACTACAAAAACTAAAATTTTATGAGCCCGTAACTATTAGTATTATGTGTTCCTCACATAAAACAAAGTCTTTATCTGTCTTATATTAATACACACACAAGTAAAAGTACAATTTAAGACTCAATTTCTTGATGTGTATAAACGAAATTAAAATATTTTATTACAGTTAGTTAGTCAAAATTTAAAAGTATTTCTGTAACGATTTCATTACCGTTGATTTCGATGTTAATGATAATAATTGAGTAGTAATTCTACATAAATATTGGTTTGGAGTAAATTTGATTTAGGTTTAAGTAATTAAGTGAGGAATTGTCGGTCATTAGGCTTACTCAATTTTGGAGAGCTATTTGAGATGTATATTGAGTACTTGATTCTAGCAACAGCGATGATTACTGATCTAATAATCCACATGTATATTCTGTTTAAATATTTGGTTAATAGTTTCTAGTTCATTTGGCTGCGACAGACGGGAGGTTGTTTTTAGAGTATATTTATTTATTTTTATTTGATAAGTTTTGTGAGGGACAACAGGCGTTTGAAAATTAGGTATAATATATAAATTAAAAGTAGGTATACATTTCAACGCAGGTTTTTGTTATGGTTTTAATTATTTATTTCTACAGAATCGACTATTTCGGCATTTAATAAAGAGAATTCAATTTGACTTGACAAGTCACGACGAATAATTGTTTTCCGTATGTTTTAAACACAGCCATGACATGGTGGGCAATCATAGCGTAATGTCGTTCTGTGTAGGTGGACTGTCTTTTTCCAGTCAAACCCGTTTAGTTAATTTTCATTATTTACATTTTATTATATAACTATACTTTGAATATTTTCAAATTGAAACTGCGCACCATCAAAATAATCGTATAAGGTCAATGTTCTCATTTCTAAATAAAACTGTTAAATAATAGGTTTTTTATCCAAACAACTTAAGTATATGATCAATTTTTACCAATATTCGGATCCCTCGGATTTCAAAATACTGTCCCCTAAAACTTTCGTGGGTATTGTGCATATATGAGATAACGGCAGAGTTTTAAATATCAGCTGCGGAAACATTTTATAGACACGCTTTCGGATCCACCACAATCTTAGCCTCTCCCCTTCAAAATTTAATAGTATGTAGTTATATTTATGTTTATGTATATATAAATATATATGTATTTGTGTTATATAGCAGTAGTTTATAGTATATAGTAGTAGTATCAATATTTTATATTATATTCTGTACATATAAGCAATATTTAATAAATACATTCTTTTTAGCATATCATTTAGAATGTTCGTGCATCTACCATATTTAGCTCTGCATCGCCCTAAGGTTGACTGGCAGAAAATGCCTACGGCATTAAGTCCGCCTTTGCAACATCTGTGCATAAAGCTTAAATAAATAAACAAATATGAATTATTGCTGCCTATTTTTGTAGTATTTGGAGATGGGTAAGATGAGAAAGAACAACTGACATTAAAAATATTAAATCAAATACTTATTTGTTACAGAAAATGCACAGGCTGTTAATCCTCGCCTTAGCCGCACTGGCACACGCACAGTTTCCAAATGGACGTGTCTTAGAAGCCCCGGTACCAACTCTGTGTGCTACGAGAAGTATTCATGAGAGATACATCGACAGTGAGTTCCTTTTTTTAAATTTTTTTTATTATTATTTTTTTTACTAGATAAAAAAGCATCATCATCTATCTTCGAAGTCGGTGGTCTTAGATTCAAATACCACTTAACATCACTGGTAGTAGAAATATTTGGTAGAATCTTTTCCCGCACGGTGCAGTAACAATATGCTGATTTCAAAATAGAATGTTGCGCAACTCTGCCTTGATGCGGGTGATGCAAATTTTGACTTCCCGCCACACTACGCAGTATTTAATCTTTTGCAAAAAGAGAATTCATTAGCGCACATTAATAGGTATGCTTCAACTGATGACTGTGATTGTACCGATTCGTCTAGAAACAACAACCTTCTAATCTAAATTTAGAATATATGTATTTATTAAACCTATCTATAAGTTAAAAAGAAATAAGTTCACTTGAATTTTCGAACCCCTAAATGAGTGTCTCAAATTCATCTGATAATTCAAGTAATTCCTATTAGATATTGATAAACAAAGTGGAAGGTCATGAAATTTAAAAGAAATGCATTACCGTGACTTGATATCAGTGCTTTTGAATTATTGGGAATAAAAAAAATCAAAGTTACACGTCAATAATAGTCCAAAGTAGAAACCCATTTACATTATAGTTACTTGGAGATAAAGATCACATTAATCAGCTAAAAATACTAAGTATACAACGAAAAAAGCATTTGAGTGGCAGGCAAAGTTCAGTCTCAACAAGGAAAGAGCTATCGCCACGAGCCGCCGAGACGTACTCGTTAACCTTCGCACATCTCCAACTAAGAAACCAACTTAATATGAGTTTATAACTATAATTAACAAGTTTTTGAATATGCTTCCGCTACCCATTATCTGAAGGAGAATGCGAATGAGTCGCCAGCATTTTCCCTGAGAAATCCATACTATTATAAAGCTGAAGAGTTTGTTTGTTCGAACGCGCTAATCTCAAGAACCGCTGGTCCGATTTGAAAAAATCTTTCAGTGTTGGATAGTACATTTATCGAGGAAGGCTATAGGCTATATATCATCACGCTAAGACCAATAGGAGCGGAGCACCAATGAAGAATATTACAAAAATGGGGGAAATTATTTACGCTACGAGCAATAGGAGACGTAATCGACGTTGCGTGGGTCAGCTAGTATTATATATTTCTGATTATTGAAATTAACTATTGAAAGTGCTACCCGGATGGACCTTGCGAGGTCTTCGTGGTGCAGTCTTCATCATTGTGTCTGTTAATTTGTGTATTAAAACCAACAAAAAAAAAGTTACTTACTTAGATACTTTAGACATTAACAAAGTTTATATTAACACTCTGTTGTACTACAATGAGATACTGTCCGTTGACAATACTCATTATTACAAAGGTGTCAAGCATTTTGGGAAAATATTACTACATACCGAATTATGTATATAGAAATAAGGAATAGTCCTTAATTTTCCTTGATCTTTAACATTTGTAAGTCCATTACATTAAATTATATGAGAAGCTTCTTCCTTACTGACCTTACTGACGGCCTTACCTGATACTCTCCTCAGAATTTTTTGAACAGCTTTAAACATCGGTCTATAAAGATAGTTTCTTCAGGTACTTAATAGAAAAAGCTTAGGCAAGTATATATATGTATTATATATCTGCCTATGCTCTCGGATGACTGTTTCTTAGTATAGGTCTGAAAATTACAAAGAGATTACTAATAATAAGCTTAAATTATTAATATTTATACCAACCTGTCTGGCTATCGTGGTGTGGCAGGCCAAAAACTCATTTAATAAAAATTTTACAAAATAAAAACCGACTTCAAGGTTCGACTCGATTTCTCTTGGATGCCATCATCAGATCTTAGTGTCCTTATCATGGTACCACCGTTGGGATATCTCCTTTCCATTAAAAAAAGAATCATCAAAATCGGTTCATAAACGACGAAGTTATCCCCGAACACACATAAAAAATATATATATATACGGTCGAATTGAGAAACCTCCTCCTTTTTTTGAAGTCGGTTACATCGTTTATTATCGACAGGCGACTACCGGACATTGATATCTCCAATTTCCAGTAGTCGCCTGTCGATGATAAATATTTACCACAAATAAATTATGAACTACGTAGGTCCTTCTTCGTTTACTTTCAATAGCGTTACCTCATATGACCTCTTTAAGAGTGTAAGCCTCTTGAAAAGTTGCCAGAAATCTTATGGCACACGTTCAAAAACTGGGCTAACAGAGTTATTGTTTTGCGTTTTCTGTATAAAAGACATCAACGCTCCTTTTATATTTGACAGGTAAAAGAAATGAAAGTAAAATATGTAATAATAAAAGAATGAATTAACACTATTAAATAATAATGCTTAGAAAGCTTGATAACAGTTACAAAATTATATTTTAAATTTCTTCATAGTATATCCAAAGGTATGTAAGTTGTAAGGCTTATCGCATAGCTTAGTGGGTCATGCAGGTGCTATTAGTCTGCGATAAGCCCAAACTCGATAGAAAGGATCGCGAATGTTAAATATTTACGAAAGCTTTTTTTCTCATAAAACTATGACTGGTTCCCTCATCTTTAGGTTACTTATCTGACTTTCTACTGATAAACCTCATTAGTGGCCTGTGCCATAACAGTTCTGAAGATAAGCAGGCAGCTAAAATATTTGTTAGAATTATACATTAGGGTCCGTTCACACAGACCGGCTCGCATTTTTCTATTCGCCCAGACCGGATCGTATACGCTTGGAATTGGCCGGAGCGGAGCCGCCAACTATTTCACATAGACCGGTTGTGGAAGAGAATCAGAGCCGTTCGGCTGCGCGAGCGTGAAAGAGCACGCAATCGGAGCCGGTTGACTCCTCTTATATTTCACACTAAGTGCGTTCAAGCATTCTTGATGACAAAAGAAGTCCACATGCAAATATAAACCTTACCACAATTACTCAAACCTCTGTTTGCAATGTGATAAAAATCTGCTCTCCTCTCCGAGCCGGTCTGTGTGAACGGACCCTTAAGCTATCTTGCGCGTTGCAAATGGAAATCTGTTATACGACAGGTATTCGAATTCGAATAACTTCTAAGGATACAATCATCGTTATCAAAGAAAAACAAAATAGTTTTAACATATTTGATTGTAATCAAAACATTATGACAAGTATGATGTCAATGTTTAAAATAATATCATTTTGTTTCTGATGCCTATTCAATACCCAAGCCAGAATTGTTAGAAGTAGTTTTAGAATGATAGGTATTTTCTAAACACAGGTGTGTTTTATTGAGGCACGCAGTATTATAACATTGAAATGAAAATAAAACTATTGATTGTCTTGACTACAAGAATAGAAATCATAATATTATCGAACTGGGTGTAATGTAGAAAATGGAGAAAACGTTTTCTAGTTCCCACGCGTCATGGTATCGCGAATCGGCGAACCTGCGGGAGAAATTTAAATTATGTGTCTAGTAACTAGCATTGGGTTAAAGGTTATATAAACCAACGACGACCTATGAAAGACCTCGGAAACAAGTCAAGTTTAATAATTTAGACAGGTCTCGAAAAGAATAAAGTGATAACAACTTTGCCTTTTTTTAACCAGCGTATTCTGCAATCATGTTTGTTTTTATTGACAGATAAACTTACGCAATAGTAATATTCCAATTCCAGCCAATCTTTTTAATAGTGTAGTTTTGGTAATCGCTTTAACATACTATTTTCCATAGTCATGGGCGTAGCTAGGGGGGTTTTTTGGGGTTCAAACCAGAGTTGCCAGATGTCCCGATTTTGGCGGGACGTCCCGCTTTTTGAATCAAAATTGTAATATCCCGCGCGTGACAGGTTTTGTCCCGCTTTTTGGGGATAACTTGTCGGACGCCCAAAATAAAGTTAGTTAGCCGTAGTGCTGTATCGTACAGGAAATAGGCAAGCAATACAAAACTGAAATTTTCACCATTACATTACAAATAGGAAATGGCACTAGTTCTTCCACAAATTAGGAATGATGTAAGATAAACATTCGAATGACCTTTTTATTCGTCACTCTTACTCATGTGACGTAATTTCGGAACGTATTTTTACTTTGTCCCGCTTTTGACGAAAGAATCCCGCTTTTTTCACTAAAATGTCTCAAAATCCCAATTTGACTCAAAAAAATCTGGCAACGCGGGTTCAAACCCACCCCGAAATGTTTCTACACTATTTGCTTTACCCCTCTCATTTTTTTCGTTGTAAAATTAAACGGAGAGACATTTTATTGTCTTGGAAGCGGCCCCCCCCCCCCCCCCCCCCCCCCGAAACTAACACCTGGCTATGCCCGTGTCCCCAGTACTTATCCTCAAAAGTTGTCGTCTCAGAAAATACCAGGTTGTTTTATTTGAAAAATATTTAAAAATAATTTTAAGTAAACCGTACGTTTTTTTGTAATCTATAGGTATTCCATGGTTGTATTTACTCCAAGCTCAATAACTTTTAGGAAGGCCTAATACAAGGTTATTATATAGATATTTTAATTTCACGCAGCGATAATTATCAACTTGCATATTAGCTATAATTTAGATAACAAAATAGCTATACTTAACATGCTCATAAAACTGCAAGTGAAGAATGTTGAATTTAGGTAAGTGATGTGTGAACCTTGCGTCCATACAAGTATAAAAATTACCACAGTATAGTAATTTCGAAATGAGATGAAAAATGAAATAAAGTCTAGACTCCAGAGTGAATAGGTATAGGTAAATATTCGTTTCTGCAAAGGTCTAAGATCATTAACTGTTACTTTCGTTTTAATATTTGTGCATTAATACAAAATCCTCAAACATAATTAAGCTAAACTTTTAAGACTACGTAACACTTTAGGTAGATATTAATCATCACATCACACTAACATTATAAAGGCGAAAGTTTGTGAGTGTGTATGTTTGTTACTTCTTCACGCGCAAACGGCTGGACCAATTTGGATACAATTAGGTTTGCAGGAAGCTGACACCCTGGAATAACACATAGGCTACTTTTTAACCGACTTCAAAAAAAGGAGGAGGTTCTCAATTCGACTGTATTTTTTTTATGTTTGTTACATCATAACTTGCAACTGGATGAACCGATTTTGATGATTCTTTTTTTATTTGAAAGCTGGTGCTTCCCATGTGGTCCCATTTAAATTAGTTCCAGATTGAAGTCGGTTTTATTTTGTTAAAATTTGAGATTATTATATTATTTACTACTGTGAGAATAACACCGATATACACGCAGGCGGAGCCGCGGACATCAGCTAGTAGTAACGAATTTTTTTGGAATACCTGGCAGGTACATAGCTAGAATTTCTTTCTGTAGAAACTTTGTTACGTTTATATACCTAACTAGCTGAGCTCTACTGTGTTACCCGCGGTTATTGTTTTACTGCAACCGCAGGTAATGCAACTCCTTAAATCATCAGCTGTCTGCCAGTGAAAGTTCCGTCAAAATCGGTCATGCTGTACCCGGAATAGCCGGAACCAACAGACAGACGGGCAATTTTTTTTTTTATAAGATGTGCACCGTATTTATATAGGTACTTTCATATGCACTTAGCGAAAAGCTGTTAATTTGAAATTACAAAGAGACACTTCAATTTTATTTATTTGTAGAGATGACGGTTAGATATAGGTATATGATAAGCAAACGTAGTGTAGTGCGCCCTGCGGTACGATGGTGATGGACTGACAATTTGAAAAACTGGCTAGCAGCGGATGAATGTGGATTGTCCAAGACCGGGATAGGTGGCGCTCCTTGGGGAGAACTTCGTTCAGCAGTTAAGCAGGTCCAGGATCATCTATAATTACATACCTAAGAAAGCATTTAGCAAGCAAAACCTAGGCAGAGGCATACGCCTCTGCCTAGTTTAGTTTAGGGATTCCAATTATAACGAAGATTTCGATACTTCGACTAACTAGTTGGTCAGAACAGATTAGGTACTACACGCACGAATACTCGAACACTGATTCATCTTACACGTATTGTTACTTTACTTAGTTGTACCCAAGGGCGTCGCCAAGGGGGGGCAGGTAGGGGCAGCTGCCCCCCCCCCCTAGAGATTTGATTTGATGCATATTTGAATTTGAAGAAACATATTGAGCATGGAAAAATAATGCCAGCTAGCAATCAAATGATATTCGAAATTAGATCATTCTAACAGATCTACGCTCAGAAATTGTTAATACCACAAGACCATATTTTTTATTACTAACCGTAGGACAAAAATATTAAATAATAGGTTAAAGTGTTCTCTGTCCAAATGAAACAATGCCCGGTGATTAAATCGGTAGGTGACACATTCAGTTATCTCTATCCAAGCTTCGAAGCTCGTCAAATCGGCTCCGACAGCGCGTTGGCTGGCACAAACCTGGGTGTCGAGCCGTGCCTGCCAAGCCCGTTGGGCTTACGTATTTGCGTTCTGAGGAAGCATTCCGAGCTCATTACCCGGCGCTGTCTCTTCGCCATTCCGACCGACAGAACGAATTTCGTCGTAGACCATTGTGTCCATGTCGGTCAAAATGTCGAAGAGTGGAGATCGCGCCAGGATCGTCGCCGCCTCGTACGAGATCGTACATCCTTACATCGCCTTACATCGGGAGGAACTCGACGGTGCCCCATAGACGCCCATGGATCGCACGACGCCCATATAGAGGCAGCGAACTTGGCAGTCCGGTATATCAGGGCGCTAGAAAATCTGCCTTAGTTTGTCTCCCAGCACCGACAGAGTGATAACCAGCGCCCGACCTGGAAAACACCATCAGGTCCAGGAGCGGTGTTGCGGGAAGCCAGCCGCCATACGGTTCCATCCAGCTCTCGCTCCGATACCTCACACTCGTCGGACCAGAATTGCCGATCCGATTGCGTGGGAGGGATCGGGAGACTGTCCTGGACCCTTGGACAGAGCGTGTCTGTCTAGCACTTTTCCTAGAAACTCCGTTCCCGACTAGTACCTAGGGTGTTAAACAATTCCTATCCGTTGATTTCTTATCTCGATTGAACAATTACAGAAACAGGAGAGAAAAAAATCAGTAGTAATAGCAGTAGGAAAAAAATACCTAGAACCGCGCCTGCTACCGGCTATGGAGTGGATGACGGTCGGTAGCGAGAGATCTCCTCCGACAACTTGCCCCTACCTTTTACTTTTCTTTTTTTTTTACGTGTGGAAATCCCCTCGGACCGTCACCCTGCCGGGGCTTGCGGCGGGGCGGTGTGTCGGACTCAAACCGACTAAAACCACACGGTGTGCCACTCTGCGCCTGAGGAGGGAGGAGTCCGGTAACTGCTGTTATTAAGACATCCAGACCCCTCCCAGCGCATGCCCGCACAGAAGCGGGCACCCTCTACGAAAACCTCTCATTTTAGGCAACGTACGGCACACACGTAACGTCGCCATCTCGCGGGCGGCCACTAAAGCGGATGGAAGGGAAAGCCCGTCCCGACCATCCGCGGCCAAACTTGCCCCTACCTAGGCCAAGGGCTGGCGACGCCCTTTGTACCTATATATATAATATGCATAAATAAAAGAGAATCTTCTCAATAGCAACAAAGAGTTGAGCCCGTGTTTCCAATAAACTATTTATGGAATAATTTTATAATTATCTTGCAGATAAGGGATATTTCTTCTCGTGGAAAGACCCTAACCTTCGCGGCGTGGAAGAGGACTGGTTGAGCGCCAGAAATTACTGCAGACAGCGTTGCATGGACCTCGTCTCTTTAGAGACAAGTGACGAAAATGAATGGATTAAGTCATTCATCACTAAGGACAAGGTAAGCAAAAAAAAAATTAAAAAACTATAACCCGACTTCGTAAAAACTTTTGATGAAATTTATATAAAATATGTCACCCCGGCCATTATGACGAATCTATTGACACTTTTTTCATTAAAATCAGATCAGTAGTTTAGGCGCTACGGTAGAAGATACAAACATACATATACTGCCAACACTATTATTTTTCCTTTTCGCTTTTCCGTAGTCGGTTCAAAATCTTGCCTAGAGTCCGTCTACCTTGTAGCTTTAAATTTAAACAAACAAAACAACTAATTGACTTACTAAGATAAAATGCAAATATTTAAATAAGTATTACAGTAGATCCTTGACTTATTTGAGTGTAAAACGAGGCAATACTTAGCTAGTTGCACAAAACACTCACGCGTGTCATGTGTTCAAAACATAAGGAAAACAATTGGAACCGTGACGCGAAAACATATCACTTTTTCAAAGCTAAGTAGAAAGTATTGTATACAATGTATGTGGAATATCTAACATTGTCAGTTTTCGTAACACCTACTTTACAGCCAGTAAAGTATACTTGCGTGAAATACTTGTTCCAATAATGGACCACATTAACAATGGTAAAATTTTGTCGTCTTAGTTAAAAGAATAATTTCAGGAACGTGACAACAATAAAGTACGATTTTTCCTAAACGAGTTTCTCAGCTGTTAAGACTGTTTGCATTACGTGGGAATTACAAGGTTTTGTTTTATTGTTTATTTTTCTAAACACCATTGACAGGAATTGCTTGATACTAAACAGTTTAGAAATCTGTCCGTGACCTGTAGATATATACCTCTGGCAATGTTTCCATTTTTTCCACCATACCTTTAAAAGTTTAGTCCTTTTTGACATTGTGATTTAAAAAATAATGTCTATTAGATATTTTAACTTTAACTGAGCTCCATTCAACTCAATGGACACTAGTACAATTATTTATGCTTCTTCGCCTGGCTGATGTTTGATGAACGCTTAAACAATGGTGACAAATTAGTTTATTCATCACGCTACTTAGATAACGGTTGTTTTACAAGCCACGGCAATGATTTCGCGAAATAAGTATCTTAATTCTTAATGAGCAGCTTTACCGTTGTTATGTTTTGATTTTTGTTCAGATTCTAGCTGATAGGTGCTGGACAAAACGACAATAATTCGGTTTACGTGTTCACTTGAAACATTTTGTGTCAAGGCATATTCATACTTTAAAGACAAACCATTGTTGGTATTTTTGAGAATCACAGAACAAAGAAATGTTCTGTGTTGAGAATGGTCATTCATTATTCTAATAACAGTGTAATTTCTATCGTAGCAAAAGTACATCTGGACATCAGGTCGTTTATGCGACTTCAAAGGATGTAATCGCCCTGACTTGGTCCCCAACGAAATCAATGGCTGGTTTTGGACCGCAGAGCTTCAGAAGTTAGCTCCTACAACCAACCGTCAGCAGAACGACTGGTCTGAAGGTGGCGGCATAGGCAAACCTCAACCCGACAACAGGGTAAGAATTATTTTCTAAAGTATTAAGAATTCAAACCAGGAATGACTGTAAAAACTACACAATAGTAAGTAAAAACACAAGAAAGCATGACATTACGAAATCGGCCATATGCTGACGCAACATATGGAACCAATTCCGCGAACAGTTAAGTAATGTTTTATCATAAACACTTGACAAACCTGTTAATGCATCTGTTCGCCGGCATTAACGCAATGAAATCGAAAGTGACACGTGAATATTTATAGGCCTGCGAAATATTCGCCGAAGGGCGTACCCGTATGCATGTGGTAGGATACTTTCTACAAACACCGACCGCAAGCTGTACAGCCAAAGCTCATCTTTATTCGAAGTGCGTTATCGGCGTCTCTCACTTTCCCCGTGTTGCGAGCGCGCAAGCCGCGGCCGACGGAACAACAAACAATACGTAACCCTTACGGTCGCACGCTTTAGTGCGCATCCTCCATATCCGTCACTTCATTACGCAGTCGTTAGGCATTCAAGGCCTCACGTATTAGTTATCTACGCAATCGACCACAGATAATTAGCTAAAAGGATTAATGCGTAATCAATTACTTAAATTATGCTTAGGTGCGTAACCTCGTAAAGATTTACCGAACTTATTTTAAAATCGATACACTTGAGATTGTGCAGTTCATAGGTTCAGTTGGAGAATATCTACAAACGTAGTTTGATTCGAGTTCTAATTCCCTCTGTTTATTAGGTACTACTGCAATAGGTATGGGTATCTATCTGAATGATTAAATAGGATCAATGACTTTTCTGAATTGGTTTCTTTCGATAGTGAAAGAAACCTCTTAACACTCAAAAGCATAACAAGAATGAAGGTTTTAACATTTGTACTATTTGATGTATCTATATATATATATATATATATCAAGACAATAGGTACCTACCACCTATTGTCTAGATATACTTAAAGCAATTAGCATCGCATCGTCGGGATATTTGATGCTTCATTCTAATTTAGAGTCTATTTTTAATATAATTTACGTCTAATCCTCAGGAGCTGATCCAAGGCGGTGCTTCTGAACACTGCATAGCCATCCTGAACAATTTCTACAAGGACGGCGTGCACTGGCATGACGTAGCCTGCCACCACCGCAAGCCCTTCGTCTGCGAAGAAAACGATGCCTTGATCAAATACGTCCGATACACCAACCCAGGCCTTAGACTATAAGAAAAAAAACGTACAATCTCAAGAGATGTTGTCGTATATAGAATCAGTATTATGTAAGATGTAAGCACGGACAATTAGTACCATAAAACAATTTTAAAGAAATAGATAATCCATGCTTAAAGAACGTAACTTCGCACAGAGTAATATTAAGATGTGATCATTATCTTATACGTTTCAGAAAGAAAGAGAAATATTTGAATTTCCCATACTACCACCACTGTCCTAGTGTTAAATACCTCATACTTACATAAATATTTAATACAGTAGGTGTTGTACATTGTAATTTTAGTCATTTATCTTTTGCAGTCGAAGTGTACACAATACTATGTTTAAGATCTGTCATTAAAGACTGTTTTGATTTATAAAAGTTTTTTTTTCATCCGAAATAATTATTCCCTAAGTGCAATTATCTACGAACCGACAACGGAACATTTATATGAAAAAAAACTTTCTATCATAGGTGGCAGCTAAGTACGGCGATGCGAACCATTACTCGGTTCGTTTCGCACCCATATAGGTAATGCATGTAGCTACAACATTATAACTGGATCAAATTTAAGGTTTATTGAAATATGTGGTACGTTTCTTTTACTTGCTCTTAGATCCTCAATTTTAGTTCCAACTCTTTGAAGGATCAACGATCTTAAAATCGATCGTTGCGGTATTGTTAACGGCGAGTCAAAAAAAACTTAGTCATTTTATAATACCCATTTGTTTTTAGAATGTTAATTTTGGGGTAGGTACTTGCTTGGATTTGCATAACGTAAGAGTCGGACCAACAGGAAAAGAGTATGTGTCGTCCGATCAGTCGAAGTGATCAGTCCACGCGGTCATAGCCGCTACAGGCAATTGGAGACGCAGACGATGTTGATTGTTTACTTTTTAAGGCGCAAGTCTGGCCGCATATTAACTCTTCTCATAACTATGCTAGTATCGGGTGCTCCCTCTGGACCAGCCTCAGCCAGAAGCTATCCGATTGACTTGACTCCTTGGCCCTTCTTCCGCTACGTTTCACACGGCAAATTTTCATCTCCACTACGTGGATAATTGGCACTTCATCACTGTACGCTTTTCAAGACACTTTGCCTCGTACAAATAATCTCTGGTCTTCCACATATTGTATAGACGATCATTTCTTAATTATCGTCTACGATATTTCCGGACCGATAGGACCTTCAAGAGTAATCCTACCACAAAAATCAGCAAATCGATTATGACCCCTGGAGTCGTCGTCGAGTCGTTCATGGGTGGAAGTAGTCACTTTCTATCAGGTGACACATCTGCTCGTTTACTCCATCATAAAAAAGAATGTAATACTTCTTTGAAACACAATGAAAATTTTGTAACAGAAAAATTGAAGATTGTAATAACACTTAGTCAACACGAAAGTCAATCGCACTTTATCGCACTAAGCAAATTTTTAATATAAGCGTTAATAATGTGTACCACTAATAATAAAAACATGTTCAGTACATACAAGATAGAAGACACAGAAGATAGAAGGCAAAAAGTTCGAGCACGCTGAAAATTTCCAACTTTCCCATCTTTTAGGTGATAAAAATGAAAAAATGGGTGCCAGGTTCACTACAGTAAGCTTTATCCAGGTTGAGTAAAAGAGTGGTTCTAAACTATAAATTACTGCTTATGGGGTACTGGCTAATCATTTTATGATAATGATTTGTGATTAGTATTGTGCATTAGTAATTTTTGAGCACTTCTCAAAATAATTAACACAAAATTTAAAAACTTTAAATGCATTTATTTCAGCAATATGCTTCACAATAAAATTTTACCTTATAAAAAACCATATTGCACTATTCAAAAGTCATTAACTGAAGAAATATATGCAAACAAAAGTTATATTACACCTCATCATGGACTTGAGTAAGTCTCTATAGTGAAGGACTTTAAAATAGTGCATTACATAACATTAAGATGGTATAGAGACTTTAAACCTGTATCTGACAGACTTGGGCGACAATTTCTTGCTCATTATGAACCACAGGCAAACATTACCAAAGTATACTAGAGTAAGCAGCATAGTGACGTGCATTAAACGACAGAGGCGGAGGAAGCTGAGCTTTAAGCTGAAACTGGAAATAACACGGAAAAAATATATGTAGTAGCAATAAGGGTGCAAACATGATCACAAACAAGGTCAAGTGCATTAACAGAATGCATTTTATATGAATGGTATATTAGAATAACACTTAGGCCATGTTCAGATGAGACGCGTTAACAACTCCATGTAAAAACGCGCGTTAGCATGTGTACTCCTAGAACAAATTACATGTAGTTGTAAACGCGTATTATTTTTAATTTAATTTTTAAATTTAATTTCATCACTAGCTAACCTGGCGAACTTCGTACTGCCATATTTACATACTGTCTCAGGTTTCCACAGGCAGTGTACAGTCGCAGACAAAAAAACAGACTTTTGCCGTTATCTTTTAATTGTTTTCTTTCTAGCAAAAAAAGAATGAATGAAATCGGACTATGTGTTATTGAATTACAACTAAGTACATATTTTGACTTTCATCCCCTATCTCCAGGAAACCGTGCTAAATTTCGGGATAAAAAGTATTCTATGTCCTACCTCATCTAAATACATCTCTTTTTCACTATTTGTTATTTCATTGATATAATTTTATCCCTATTATTAGGGTTCCGTGCCAAAGGCAAAAAACGGAACCCTTATAGATTCGTCATGTCTGTCTGTCTGTCTGTCCGTTCGTCCGTCGTCGTCCGTATGTCACAGCCACTTTATTCCGAAACTATGAGCACTATACTGTTGAAACTTGGTAAGTAGATGTATTCTGTGAACCGCATTAAGATTTGTCCCCATTAAGTAATGGGGGTCCCCATACTTAGAACTGAAACTCAAAAAAATTTTTTTCATCAAACCCTGGGGTATCTATGGATAGGTCTTCAAAAATGATATTGAGGTTTCTACTATCATTTTTTTCTAAACTGAATAGTTTGCGCGAGAGACACTTCCAAAGTGGTAAAATGTGTGTCACCCCCTGTAACTTCTAAAATAAGAGAATGATAAAACTAAAAAAAATATATGATGTACATTACCATGGAAACTTCCACCGAAAATTGGTTTGAACGAGATCTTATAAGTAGTTTCTTTTTAATACGTCATAAATCGTGAACCGCAATTTATCTATCAAAGTTACAACGAACTACAAGAACTTTTATATTATGTTTCTTGCTGTTTCGGAACCCTTCATGGGCGAGACCGACTCGCACTTTGCCCCTTTTATTTATATAACTTAAGATAGTTATATAAGACTAGCGGACCCACGCAACCTCGTTTGCGTCACCTATTGCCCGTAGCATGATAATTTTCCCCAGTTTTTGAAACATTTTTCATTGGTGCTCCACTCCTATTAGTCGTAGTGTGATGATAGCCTATAGCCTTCCTCAATAAATGTACTATCCATCACTGAAATAATTTTTCAAATCAGACCTGCGGTTCCTGAGATTAACGCAATAATTCAAACAAACAAACTTCAGCTTTATATAATAGTATATAGATTAGTATTTTTATTTTTTATGGTATAGGGGGCAAACAAGCAGACGTATCGCCCGATGGTATGCGATTACCGCCGCCCATGGACACCCAGCAACACCAGGGGCATCACAAGAGCGTTGCTGGCTTTTTAAGAAGTAGTACACTCTCTATAGTATATGACTAATGTTATAGCGACATATTATTATACATACATGTATGTACCTATGTATGTATACATTATCATTATTAAACACCAAGCTATAGCCCCAGCGACAATCACAGTCTTATTGGTAAATTATCTCTTCATATCGGTACACTTATTTCCACATAGGCCAACTTTGATTTATTTTTAATTAATCTAATCTTAACAAAAGAGCAGTGATATTTTTTAACTGATAAGTAATTGATAACATGAAAGAATGTTGGTTTAAATTAGGAAAAAGAATACTTAGTTACGATTTTAAACAAATTAATGAATAAAAGTATGCTACACAAAATTAAATTTTGAAATAACTATCATGGAAAGCTGTGGATAATATTGAACATTATCCAGTTCTTATTATCATCAATTTAATGATAGTAGCTAATTAATAGGTGAGGTAGTTAGGAGGTATTAGGGACTTACTCTCTGTTAGCAAAACCCTCTATGGTGCTATCAATTGATTCATGGGAACTTTGAGGATCAGGCAGATTTGAAAAGTCTTTATCAAACTGCTCTTGCAAGCAGCAAATTCTTTCCATAATGAACAGCAGAATTATCGCCCAGAAATATTCAAATTCAAAAACCATATCGTTCATTTTTTGCCTTCAACCATTATGATATGATAACCAAACTTGGTTTTAACAGGAGGGTTTGTATACACGGGGTTGGAGACTGAAGAAATAGGCAGGGCAAATGCTGCATCCTGAAAGGGGCCGACCATAGACCCACGAGTCATCCAGCCTAAGTCACCACCTTGTCGCGCCTTATCTTCGCTGTAAGCAGCTGCTACGTCAGGAAATTTCTGACCGGCCTTTAATTTCTCCAGCGCCTCCAAACATTTCGACTGCTTTTCGCACAATATGTGACGAACTTTGACAGCAGTCCCACCTTTTTTCTCCTTTCCAGCCGATTCTAAATTTGAAACAAAAAAGTTTATATGTAGGTTTAGTATTATTTCCTTTTAGAATTATTGTTACAGTTAGACTCACCTTTAGCATCAACTCCAAATGCTCCACTTTTAGTAGCGCCAGCGCCAGCCGATTTACCTCCTTTTTCAGGTTGCTTTTTAGGAGGCATATTTCAGGCGATATGCGATTGCGAGAATGACAACCAAATCAGGAGGAAGTTGTTTACAAATATTTTCGCTTATCAGAAATTATATTATATAAAAAAATCATTTGGAGTCTTAAATATTTTAATTGATTTTGAGTATTATAAATTTTAATATCATGATAATACCTATTTGCTTCTACTAAAAGTAAACTATCAATCAGCTGTTTAATAAGTTAGGTTATACCACAGAGTTCAAATTTTATTTTATTTCCATATCAATCTAAAAGCATATATATACCCGGAGGGGCAGCCGAACGGGCGGAAAGCGTGATCGAACAGAAAGAGAGAGAGAGATAAACTGAGTTTGGGTAGAGTCTGTCTCTCTCACGGACGCAAGCTTCTAATTGATGGACGCATATACCAATTTGCATGTCTCATTTGGCGGGAAATACACCAACCAATCAGAAGCTTGCCTGAGAGAGACAGACACTACCCAAACTCAGTCTCTCTATTCCGATTACACTTTCCGCCTTCGGCTGCCTCTTCAGATATATATGCTCTAAATAAATTAATTAATTAAAATAAAGATGTCAATAATAATAGTGCTGTCTAATGACAAACTTCTACAATTTTTTTTGTTGATGATGCAAATGATACAACGATTTTTTCAAACATCGATATATCGATCGTAAACATTGAATCAATGTTTTAACATCGATTTTGAAACCCTAAATATCGTCCCTCCATGGTCCCTCCACACTACTCGCGAAGTTACTCGACGAACTACGAAGTACTCGCGGAAGTCACGAAGTTGAACAAGGTTAGGCGAATACGATAGTGCTGTGGAGAGGCACTTCGCCTTACTTCATCTTATTTCGTCTTACCTCGGGTCGCCTCGGGCAACTTCCATTTGTCAGTTTTTGCACCCGAGTCAAAGGATTCGAAGTTACAAGAAGTGCCTACACGAAGCTCCTCTCTACACTACTCGGGTACAGTGTAAGCAACCCTACAGCTTTGACTGTATATCTACAGTTTTTTTGGAAATCCTCTCAGTTTTTAGTTCAGGCCTCTAAGGCGATTATAGTAGGCAGCAAACGCATAATGAGCAGACTCGACACTGGCTTTATTTCACCGATCATCTTTAACAGTTCAGTTATTCCGTTAAGCCTCGTAGTTAAAGATCTGGGCTTGCTTATTGACTCAACTCTTGACTGGCAAGCTCAAGTTACTCACGACAGCCAGAGAGTAACTCGAAACTTTCGCACTTTGTATCGCCTGAAAAACTTCCTGCCTCCTAAAACCAAAATTACTCTCATGCAGTCAATAATCCCAATAATAAAAAATGGTGATGTATGTTATTTCTACCTTTACCTCCTCTACCTACCGTAGACTCCTCAATAAACTAGACCGACTTCTCATTAACTGCATTCGATACATCATTCATCTTCGCAAGTATGACCATGTGTCTCGTTCCCAATTGAAATGGTTACCTATTTGCCTACGCCGTAATGCCTTGTTAGTCTAGCGGTTGACGTATGCGACTGCCGATCAAGAGGTCTCGGGTTCGACTCCCAGGTTTGGCCAAAAGTGTTATTGAGTTTTTACCCGACTACGGCAAAGCCAAATGAGGATTAAGATTATGACAGGCTTTGCATGTGCATGTATGTATGTATGTATGTACGTGTCCCTCATAGCTCCTCAACTACTTATCAGAACTGGACAAATGAGGTATTGTTAGTAGCGTCCGCTGGTTATAGGCTATATGACGTGTCACTGATTCTAATATGGCGCCCTCTAAAGGTCTTAAAGTAGGTACTATGTTAAAAAAATAAATTTGAAATAAATATTGGTTTGGTATCATTGGAAAGACCGTTACGTGTACATTTCAAATATATATATATTATTAGCATTTGCTCGTGACTTTATCCGTATTTATTCGATAATGCGATATTTCTATGGTAACTATTTAAAATTTATTTTGCAAAGAAATTAATATTATATAGGCACCAAAAAAAAAGTAAAAAGTAAAAGTTTGAAAAACCGTAGTCACACTTTACATAGGAACGTACCATAACACTTTAACAACGCGTGACTACGGCTTTTCATACTTGTTTCATACTTGTTTCATACTTTTTTGTCGTAGTTGGGTTTTTTTTTTTTTTGGCCCGCCAAAATGACTCAGCTCTGCCTGATGGAAAGCATAAGCAAAATCCAAGAGTGGTGGTCACCATACTCACTGCAAATGCAGACAATGCAGTTTGCAGTGAGTAACCCACACCATGGCGGCCTAGTGATGTTTCTGCATCTTTTAGTCTAGTCATCAAGTATGGACCTCGTTGACTAGACTATTTGGGCCTCCGGTCTCGCACTCACCAACGAAACACGACAGCACGAATGCTGTCATTTTACGTTGATTTTCTGTGCGAGGGTAGTACCGCCCCGGTCGAGCCGGCCCGTTCGTGCTGAAATCAGCGTGGCTCTACTACCTTGACACCTTGTTTTAGTTTTTACTTTTTTTTCTGATTCTAGAAATACTTAATAACAGCTCAGAGTTTGGAAGGTAGAGTCGGAACCACCGTGCCTTGGATAGCACGTAGAGCTGTCGGTCCTGCGCCTGATCTCTCCCCGGTCGTGTCGGTTAACCATCCCATCAGATTATGAGAGAGAGGGAACAGAAAGGGCACCTGTGTTTGTGCACACACTTGTGCACTATAATATCCCCTGCGCAATTGGTTAATCTCCATTGAGACTGGCCGCTATGGCCATAATCGGCTAGGAGAACATCAATCAGCGAGCACTTACCTCCCTATTTTCATTTCACAACTCACCGTTTTCGCACCTACATACTTGTCCCATACTTGCGATATCTGTCTTCTAATCACAATAGAAATCTTTGCTCGGAAAATAATCTTCTCTTGTGCCGCTCCCACAACTCCGACTTCGTAAACTCTTCATTATTCATTCAAGCAATACTACTTTGGAATGCAGTCCCACTCGAAATCAGGATATCCACAAACCGTTGTACGATCAAAAGGAAGGTACATGATCTCCATCTCTGAAATATATGTGTATTTAAGTCGTGTGTATTGCATAAGTGTATATGTATGTTCAAGTCTATGTAAGTAAGTAGGTATGTAGTGTATTCTCAGTCAGTACTCATTATGTAACCTTGTGCAACTCCCTACAAGATTTGTACACCACCCTAAGGTTGACTGGAACAGAATGCCTCGGGCATTAACTCCACCGATGTACAAAGTGCATAAAGTGAAAAAAATATGAAAATTATCAGCCAAATCTTAAATTCAGCAATTCAGGGGAAACAATATTTTTTATTGCAACTTGTAGATTTGGTTACCATTAACTGTAAAAGGCTCGATCATAGCTACTAACTTAGTAGCTATGTAGAGATGATGATAGTAACCAAATCTACAAGTTGCAATAAAAAATATTGTTTCCCCAAGCATTAAACTAACATTCAACATACTGGGCAGTAAATATTCCAAATGCAAAACACCGAATATGTTCACGAACGAATAAATGGCTTCACAAAAATCTGCGAATTCGCAACGCATCTAAAATATCTGCAAGCTCGCACAAATGCACCGCAAGAACTTCACGCCGCATCGCATCGCAGCTATGTGTGGGAGCCCGAATTCAAAAAACGAACGTGTGGGGCCGGGCTTATATAACTATTTGGTAGGGTTCCCAACTTAGGGGTTTTCCCCTAAACTTAGGAGATAAATAAGTAGGTTGGGATTTTTTCAGGGCATTGTATTTTTAGGAGTTTTTTGAACTTCTACATGTTCATTTTTTATTAATAAAATCGATACTTAATGGTGTTAATTTTAAAAAAAACTGGGGTAATCCGATCTAGCCAGTTACATTTATTTCTTGACCTTGGTATTGGCTTTGACAGGCATTTGTCACACTTTTAATTTTAAACGCACATTCTCCATCTTTATTATTGTTAAATATAACTTACTTAAATAAAACTATCTATTCAAATGTTACAGAGCATCATGATTACAGCGAAATTATGGATCTTGCACAACATTTAATCCATCCGCATAATGTTTCGTTTATATAATGTCAACATGTATGATTTCAAACACTTAGAACCAGAAGAATATAAAATTAAATTTGAAGTAATAAAAAATAAAATATATTATTATTGACCAAAATAAATATTATTAATTAAATAAAACATGTAGAAATTAAAGAAAAACTGTGTAGTCTTTTTTATATTTTGTTTATAATAAAATATCAGATTATAAAATTATTAAAAGTTTATCTTAAATTCAGTTTTTTTTAAGGGCAATTTAGGGGTTTTTGATCTTAACTTTAGGGATAAATGTTTCTGATAGTTGGGAACACTGCAATTTGGTTTGTATCCCATAGAGCTATTATAGATAGAGTGGGGAAGACATACGGCTGACAGTTAGAAAAGACGGTTAGAAAAAGAAATAGGATCACGGTACCGAGTCTGTCTTTTTTATTGACGCATGCGCAGCAAAGGAGTAATCATGGTTATCCAATCACAACAATTAACCATCGAATCGTTCTGCTATACGCATGCGCAAGTAGAGAGAGACAGATGGGTACCGCGATCGTTTCTCTCTTTCTCACCGAGGGACGGCTGGAGGCTTGGCTCCCCTACTCTATCTATAAAAACGTGTGGCACTCGGGGACTGCCGCGGTAAAGCTATTGCATGGCATTTTTTATCAACTTATGCAATTATATTTATTTTTAATTTTTTTATTTACGCAGTATTTTTTTTGGAAATATTGACATCAAGTAAGTTAAAAAATCATAACACAAATATATCACATTATTTCTCCATTTTGTAAGTATTTCATGTTAATTTAAATAGTTAACGACATGGCAAATTTCATAACGTTGACAATGATGTGCATATTATGTGCTAAAATTACATTTTAATACGAAAAAAAGATATGATAGATACATATACAACTATATACTTTCTCACAAACAGCTGCTTACGTATTCGTCCGATTTCGGAGCAGGTTGTCTCGATCCGTGCGAGCTTCGGGTGTTAGGTTTTATTTTCGTTACGGAATTTCTTAATTCGGTCGCCGCGCTCAAAGCCCGCGATACAAAGTTTTTTTTTTAAAGATAACTCCCGCACTAGGCGTAAATCCTGTGTCGCGGGGGGTTAAGTTAAGCAATAGCATAATAACTCTATGTTGTATCCTCCAACCACAGAGTATAATACAATAATAAATACAGAAACCTACAAGAAGCCCTTTGTGGTTGTGGTCTGTGCCTCCAATGCCTTGCCTTATTTATTTATTGAACTCTGTGGTTTGTGTAGTTGTAGTAAAATTTTAATCATGTATTATTTGAGTACAATTTAAATGAATGGTCAGTACTCAGTGTTGCTGTACTGTTGTTATTGTGTGATGTAGTTGTGTACATGTCGTTGTGTATTAAATTTACAAGTGTTATTGCGAAACAGATACATCTCTCTGCCCTGTCACCATGGGTATTATGTATGAAAAACGGCCTCTGAAGAGGCCTAAATTGGGTCCTCCCGATGTTTACCCTCAGGAGCCTCGTCAAAAGGAAGACGAACTTACATCAACTAATGTGAAACACGGTTTCTCCACAACCCCACAATCTAGTGATGAGTTTGGAACAGCCAGAAACTTTAATTATTCGGCAACAAAGGTAACTACAAAGTGCAATAAAATCTTCTCCTCCAATCAATTTATTTTCTGTTGACATCATTTTACAATACACAACATGTGATCTAATTTAAATACATTATCATTATCTCACTTGCAGATAGGGCAATTTTTCTCTAGTATATTATCTAAAAAGGAAGAGTTGAATACTCTACCTGACTGTGGGCGAAAGAGACCGCAAGTAAACCCTAAAGACAATTTTTGGCCAGCAACAGCACGCACTAAAGCTCAGATTGAAGCATGGTTCAAGGATTTGGCAGGTAAAGGGACCTACTTATATTTTTATTATTAAATATAATTATATATGTATATTTTCTTGCCTTTACATGTGCCCTCATCCACATGTAAATCCATTATAGTGGTTAATAGTAGCCTAGGTCTATCCTCTAAAATCAAAGTATCTCTAGTGTAGTAGCTTCATTAAAATCTGTTCAATGATTTAGCCATATAAGCATAACAGTCAGACAGACTTAGAATGTTAGCATAGAGAAAGGTATTAATATAAACAAGAAATGAGTAATTGTTACTACATGCAAAACAGGAATATATGACACATTCAGTTGCTTGTTTGTAAGCTCATGTTCTACGAAACAAGTGGAGGAATATTAAGAGACTTGCTATAGTATGTTGATGATAGAGGTTATAATTAAGAATAATGTAATGTTGACTTTGTAATTTACGGAAACTGGGAAAAAAAAACTTAAGTTAAACATTTTTTTTTAATATAAAGTAGTTATCATATATATCAATAAACAGTACGCTGGTTCATTATTTTATTACTTATTACAACAATTGTTTTTATTGTTATACTATTGACTATAAATTTGCAATTATATGAAACTATGATTTCTTCAATCAGAATAAAGTAAGGACAAAGGACACATCTATACTAATATTATAAAGCTTAAGAGTTTGTTTGTTTGAACGCGCTATTTTCAGGAACTGCTAGTCCGACTTGAAAAATTATTTCAGTGTTAGATAGCCCATTTATTGAGGAAGGCTATAGGCTATATATCATCATGCTTAGACCCATAGGAGCGGATCATAAATAAACGGAAGAAAATTATTACGCTACGGGCAATAGGAGACGCAAACGGGGTTGCATGGGTCTGCTAGTATTTTAACATAAACTTTTGTCTACTTGTACCTGGATGACTGTATTTTTTGGTAGATTTTCTAGATCTATCTGATCGATCACCCCTTGCATATGAAATTTGTTGAAGCTGTTTCTGAGCTTCAGCAGATTGCTCTTTTTAGAATTGCTCTTTTAAAGGCATACGATTTTGAAACAATTTGTAATAAATATGAAGAGCAAATAAAAAATGTAATTGCTTGTAAAAACTTTCAGGTAGCAAACCTCTTTCTCAATTAGCAAAGAAAGCACCAAACTTCAACAAGAAAGAAGAAATTTTTATAACACTTACTGAGTATCAGGTCTCCATGCCTCGGGCAGCTTGGTTTATAAAACTCAGTTCAGCATACACGGTCGCTGTTTCTGAAGCTAAAATTAAGAAGCGGCAACTGCCTGATCCAACCACAGGTATCAAGATTATAATAAATGTTATATATTTTATTTATGAAAATTTCTCAGCCCTCTTTTAAATTTTTTAACTTACACAGTAATACCAGAAATCATCTTTCCTAAGTTTCACACAATGAAGTTAAGTAATGCAAGTTTTCAAATACGCATTTCGACATCTCTGGCAAGTATGTTAGAAGTAAGTACGTAAATAATCACAAATTTTAACAAAAAAATACCGACTTCAATCTGGACCAAATTGAAATGGGACCACACGGGAAGCACCAGCTTTCAATTTAAAAAAGAATCATCAAAATCGGTTCACCCAGTCGAAAGTTATGAGGTAACAAAAAAAAATACTCCTCCTATTTTGAAGTTGGTTAAAAACGATTACTATCCACTTTTAAATGGAATATGAGGATGTAAGAATAATTAGTACATATTGTAATATAGTTGACAAAATAATTTATTGGAGAATAGAGAATAATACTGTTTTACTAGTTATCACTACTTAAATATTTATCACACTTGTTTTAGAATGGACAACAACACTAATAAAATTCCTCAAAGACCAAATACCAAAATTGGCTGAACATTATCAAAGTGCAGTTCCGGGCAACATTTCTGATAAGACACCACCCTCACAATCGGGTATGTTATTTGATTAAAACTATTTTTAATAATCTTATTTTTCGCAAGTATATTATGTATTATAACATACCAGTGTTTTCTATAGAATAACTAAGGATATACAGACACAAATGTATTATATTATACAAAAAGTGACTGCCGATCAAGAGGACTCAGGTTCGATTCCCGCGTCGAACTACTGTTGGATTTTTCTTACAAGAAATTCTTAATAGCAACCCGGAGGATGGAAGATGGCGGTGTTTCCCGCCCGTGCCTCGTAGAGCACATTAAGCCGTCGGTCCCGGTTGTCATGAACATCTATGGCAATCATTATTGAGAAGTTAGTGCCTTCAAATATACTAACAACTAGTTCAACCTTGGAATTTAGTTCGTCCTCAGGGTTACGGAGATCCGATGCCAGTCGCCATATAAAAACTGATATTCTGGTAAAACCGGTTGAACTAGTAGCCGACCTCAATTCATCCTGGGAATAATAAAGGCTAGAAAGATGATGAGTTAATTTTCCATGGATTCAGGGGTTACTTAGATTAGTTTATCAAACTTTCAACAAACGTTTATTAAGTTAGCCAGAATTAGAAGAATAATAATTTGTAACAATGTGTAAAATATAATAGCCAACCAAAAGTGGCCATGACTTCAGTGCCCTCAAACTAATCTCACAAATAGTACTAAATATTAATATAGCTTCTGACCTACATTCCTAAGACACATTGTGACATAGATATTGTTATTTTTTTAAACACCTTAGACCATAAAAAGAATGCTCATGAGAATTTTTATTTCAGGCCAAGGCACTCCTAGCCATAATTCATCAGGCAATCCGCCTGGAGGGTCCACACCTAACTCAACAGTTCCTAACTCTATGCACTCACCAGGAAATTCTAGCAGTAAGTAATATATTGCAATTAATAATAGTGTTTATAAACTACATATTGAAATTTCAAGTGTTTCAATTAAAATAATATCTCTTCCAAATTACAATAAATATATGAATAACAACTTGTCTGGGAAGCGTGGTATAAATTGGCCCAAATCTCCTTACTAAGGACAGAAATGTACTGTTAAAGCCTGTTAATTAATGTAAATATAACTACATAAATTATGACTAAATAAATCGATTTATTGTATAAATCGATTTATTTTGCATAGTAACATAAATGCTACTGATGTGTGACTATGCAACTGAAAAATGTACATCATTTTAGCGATACCTTGCCGTGTTTCAATGTAGCACATACTGGTTGTATAAATGAGGAACAAAAGTGGCGCGAAAAATATATAAAAACTATCTTTCAAGCTGTTTGCATATTTATAGTGTCAAAATTTCATAGCATAGCATAGCATAGAGCTTTATTGTATTGTGTATGTTTAGCCTTAGGTTCTTCAACTCCTGGATCAGGTGAGAGTACAGACTGGCGACAGGCTCTGAAGCTGTGGAACTACTGCTGCCGCCTCGCAAAGTATTTATTGGACGAAGGTTTGCTCGACAGACATGATTTTCTGACTTGGATCATTGAACTTCTTGACAAGAGAGCGCCTGATGATGGACTTTTACGGTTAGTCACGAGATTTTTTTCATCACCTTTTTCAAAACACTTTGCCTTGCACAACTATTCTGTAGACAAATTATCCTTTGCGATATTTCTGAACCGATACGACCTTAAAACAAGTTCAAATTATTAAAAATAAAAAACCCGACTGCGTCAATATTTAACAATAAAAACATATAAAGAGACCTATTTCTTAGCGTTCCATGGATTTACCGTGCGGGTGCCGGGTCCATCGCGTGATAGATGGGGCAACACATGCGACTTCGACAGTGCCTGGGAATTGCGACCCAGGTTTAGGTTTAAGGAGCACTCCTTACGACGCGTCAACGCTCACCTCCACTGTCCGCCGTGTTACCCCCTCTACCTAACCATATTTGAAGTGAGCCTAGCAATGCCGCTTTGGATATTCGTTCAAGAAAAGAGCTTACTGAAGCTCTTGGCAATCCAAGGTCTTTAAGCAGGTTATAGAGGGATTTAGCTGGTATACCCCTCGCACCCACTTCCACGGCATACAGCGCAACGACATAACCATTTTTAGTTATTTCGTTGGTTAAGTCAAAGTACTTGTTTCTTTTTAAAGCGTGGTCTTTATGGATGTTCGTTTCCCACGGCACCGTGAGTTCTACTAGTACTACACGCTTAATTGACATTGCATAAAGAAGTATGTCAGGTCTGGACGCCGAGGCACAGATATCCTCCGGTATTTTGTAGTGATTTTCATACGTGTCCACTAATAATGTCCAGTCACTGGCGGTATTTATAATTGAGTACGGCTTTTGTGTGAGTGAAGTCTTTTTTGTTGAGCCTTCCTTTACAAACGCGATGTTAGTTTTTATGTTTGTTGTTATTCCCTTTCTCGCTCTCGCCAGTGATAAACTCATAGCTTCGCGTATGATGAGTAATACCCTATCATGGCGACGTGAATAATGACCCCGGTCTAATAGCGCCTTACAACCTATCAGTAAGTGCCTGGCTGTACCTATTGCCGCATTGCACATCGTACAAGCCTTTTCTGTAGCTTTTCCCCACCTTACTATGTTGCTTTGATCGGGAAGAGTTTTAAATATATTCTTAATCACCGTAAAAAAATATTTATTTTGATACCACACTTTTTTATATTACTTTTTGGCGCCAAAAATCCTTTTTTTTTATTTTGATGTACCCAGTGTCACTCTCACGACTAAGACGAATCTATTGACACCACTCACATACAAATACCACAAGCCGTTTAGGCTCTAGGGCGTGCCAAAGAAATATACATACATACACTCGAAAAACATAACCCTCCTTTCGCAGTCGGGTAAAAAAGCGTACTCTTTTCTCAAAGGCCGGCGACGCACTTGTGACTCTCGATCAGGTGCAGCCGCTCGTTTGCCAGTTCTGTCACAAAAAAGAATCCAACATTGAATGTAATTTATTTAATTATCTCACTAACAATTGTATACACTGTTTAACAGTTAAAAGACATTTTGCAATAAGTATGAAGTGCCATATCTAGTGTTACAATTGCTTTAGGTAAGCACCACATGCACTATAAACAACGTACGTCGTGCGGTAACTGAAAGACCGTATTTCACTAGTAGATCGACAGTAGATCAATACTGATTTTTTTTGTTATGAGATTTGATCTGATTGTTATCAAGTAGGTCATGTAATTGTGACCTTAAAACCTTTTATTTAACTACTAGCTGTGCCCGCGACTTCGTCCGAGTGGAATAGTGACTGTGTAACATTTATACAACCTTGCTTGCGAAAAAGGGTTGAAAGGGGGGGGCCCTTTCAACCCTTTTTCGCATTAAAAAGTAGCCTATGTTCTTACTCAGGCTCTAGACTATCTGTCTACCAAATTTCGTTGAAATCTGTTCAGTAGTTTTGGCGTGAAAGCGTGACAGACAGACAGAGTTCCTTTCGCATTTATAGTATTAATAAGGATTTACAATAAATAACTAATTGGACTTACTTTGCAGGTTGTTTTTACCATTGGCTTTACAACATATGTCGGAGTTCGTCGGCTGCGAGAGTCTTTCTCGTAGGCTAGCTACTTCTTGCGCCAAGAAAGCTGCTGCAATATGCTCAGTGCTATCCGATACTACTCTAAGAACCTTAAACCAACCTGCCGTGTTTTCCAAGACTGTTGATAGAAATGCTGGTAAGTTCTACGACTTTTGTTATAGGTGTAAGGGCTCCCACACATAACTGCGAATTCGCAACGTATCTCAAATGTCTGCGAGCTGGCGTGAATGAAACCACAAGAACTTCACGCCGCATCGCATCGCAGTTATGTGTGGGTGCCCTAATATCGACATTCCATTGTCATATACCATTCAAGAATAATTACGGATTATCATGATGTCACAACTTTCAGTTTCCTTTTCTTTTGGGAATAGCATGGAGTATAGAGGTAAGGAGTACAATCTCTGATGGGCTCTTAAGGAGAAAATTGTCCATCAAACATGACTAAATAATAGTTCGAGAACCGACCACAGAGGCGCTAGAGTGAGACGAGAGTGTGATATCGTTTTATTCTTTTTATTAAATTGTGATTTAAAAATTAAAAACTTTGCGTCGTAAGTGTCCGACAAACATAATCAAATAATTAAATAGTGGTTTGAAAATTAAAAACTTTGCATAGAATCCTGTCCGACAAACATAAACAAATCATAGTTCATTTGATTATCTTTTCTAATTCTTTAAAATTTACACTTGTTGCACAGTGGCGTCACCTAATTAGTGCATTTTGGCGGACACTTTTTTAACATAGAGATTGTACTCCTTATCTCTACACTCCATAGGGAATAGGGTAGATGACACCTTAGTCAAATTAGTTACTTTTTATCATCTATCAAAACGATATCTTTATATGAAAAATGTACTAAATACAAACTTGTGACGTCACTGTTTTAGACGATTCAATTGAGCAATATAGGTATTTCAATGTTTATTTGATTAAAATTTGTAATAGTAATGAAAAGCAGTGATAATTATGTTTTCCGAGATGTTTGCTAAAATTATCTTAGCTAATTTGGCTAAGGTGGCATCCTACCCTATTGCATTAATGAAAAATGAGGGGTACAAAACTGAAACGAAAGATAAATAAAAATAATATTTGAAACTGGTTGTATATACTGTATGTCGAAATTTGACCTTAGTGTAGAACTTTTTTAGTTTTTAAATCATACACACACCAACGTGATGTTTTTATTTTTTGGAACGAAGTTCCTTATGGCGCGTTGCGAAAGGGGGCTAGACGGATTAAGACCAAAAGTTGTAACGACAATTTTCGTTGTAACGACACTTTTCATTGTAACGACACTTTTAACATTGAGTTGACGTCATAGTGCTGGATAGTATATATATATAATATGTATATAAACTTCGTTCCATCCGGGTGTCCCTTGACACCTCTCAAGTTTTTTATTTTTATATATGTACTATCCACAAATTTGAAACATGTCCCACCATAAGCTTACTTTCTTACAGACATTCAAATACAATTAGGTGGACATTAGACCTTGTTATCTTATTACTCGTATTTTGTTCTGAGTTATAGTATTCCAAAGAGCATGGATTAAAAATATGATTATTACTGTTTTATTAAATAATGTAATATGTACTCCTATATGATGATAAAGGTAAAATTGCATAGATTTCTGACCAGTATTGACATAGCTTGCTTAATATTTCAAACGTCATAAGTGCGCCATGCACTGTAAAGGAGTGAAAACTTTGTTATTTTGACGGTTTTAAACGTTTTATAGGCAAAGTCGATCATGATTCAAGTTTGTCGATAGTACGTTGAAGATTTATTAGCGTGCTATCATTTTCTATCTCGAGTTTTCAGACTACTACGACTTTATCAGAAGCTTATATTTCAGAAACAAATGGTCAACCAATGTCACCAGCTCCCGAAAATACTGACGTCAAGTCGAACATATCTCAAATTAAACGCGAGCCCACACCTATAGAAAACCAAGGGACACCGAATCCAAACCACTCGTTAGGGACGCCAAACCCCAACCACAGTCTCGGGACACCAAACCCTCTAGGCACACCAAATCCATCTCAACCGATGGACATCGTGAAAGAAGAGAGGCCCTCCACACCTAGGGAGAACAAACCTACGATTAACACTGTTGTGACGGCCGCTTTGAATCCTGTACAAGTCGGCTTTGGAGAAATATTGAACTGTTCTTATCATAGAGATGTCATTATCCAGCTAGCAACAATTTTGCAGGTAAATAATTTTATCAACTATTTTGCATTAGCAAATATTTGTAAGATGTATTGTAAGAAACTGGAACGAGACAGCAATACTTTTTATTTCTTTGTACTGAGATTTCAGGGCCTTAGAACGGGACTTAGAATTTGGCAATTAACGAAAATAATTACAGAATAATGTTAATGAAATATTACTACATTCATTATTTTCATAAAAAGACAACTCCCGCATTAGGAATAAATCCTGTGTTGGTCGAAACAATTTGTGGATCACACAAAGTGTTGTCCCATGTGGGTTTTGAAACCACAACGCTCAGCGCAGTAGAAAGCGACGTGACGACAGCTTAAACCACTAGGCCAACCGTGCAGTCGTTCATGTTGGTATATCGCTTTAATTTTCGACTATTAACGATTTTCGATATTTCTTTCAAGATATATACTAGTTGTCGCCCGCGGCTCCGCCCGCGTATATGTCGGTTATCGCGGCAAATAGTAGCCTATGTGTTATTCTGAAGTATAAGCTATATTACTGTAAAGTTTCATCCAAATCCGTTCAGTAGTTTTTGCGTGAAAGAGCAACAAACATCCATCCTTACAAACTTTCGCGTTTATAATATTAGTATAGATATACCTTATCTCCTTCACTCTGACCGTTTCTAGACACATATTTACCTTCTTTCGTTATCTCATCTAATATTTGTACACTTTCAAGACTAGTTGTCGATAGATAGAGGGCTGCCAATGAAAGAAACTACCCTTTGCAATTTCCAGCTGGTTATAAACGAAAAACGGCTCGTTTATAATTCTTAAGAATTAGATTCAGGAGATTCGGTCTAGAATATATTATAAAATGTTAAATAGATATTTTTATTATATTTGTTACTAGATCATATGCATCGAGTGTCCTACAGCCATGGTGTGGTCTGGATGTGGCTCATCTTTACAAGGGTCACCATTAGACTTGCTGCCTTTACCACCCTCTGCATTACCCATGCCGCACATGGATACGGATTACACCGAAGAACATCGGAAACTGGTTGGTATATATAAGCCACAGGAGAGGTTTACTTGACCAAGCTTACTACAGAAAATACACACATCAAAAGTGTCTAGGGATCAAGCATTTTTATGCGGATTTCTTGAGATTGAGATGTGGCTTTGGCCCTGGCCTGCTCAGTCGCCAGACTTGAACCCGATTGAGCATGCATGGGATATGCTACAGAGAAGAGCTCTGCCGAATATGGAGGGTATCCAGTCGCAAGAAGACCTTTTTTTGTTGTTGCAACGAACATGGGCGGCCATTCCACAGCGTGATTTGGATGAACTCATTTTGAGTATGCCAAACCGATTCTTGTGTTGTTAGTGTTCGCGGTAGAAACACGGATTATTAATTGTTTAAGTTACCTAATAAAATTTTAAAGAAAACTGTTATTTCAGTCTTTTTTTCGAACTTTAATGTTAGTGGATCAAATGTCAAAAATCCCTTTATTAGGAAAATGGCAAATTTCTTTATTAATGCAAAGGTGACTTGGTTTATCGTTACTGTGACAAACGAAAACACTTTATTTGATGAATCCTTAAAGAAAATTTTAATTAATATCAATCAGGAGAAAAGTTATTGCAAAAATATATGTTGATCCCTAGACACATATGTTGATCCCTAGACACTTTTGATGTGTGTATATAACAAAACATTAGTTTTTCATTAATCTTAATAGGGAATATGCATAAAAAATATTTGTCTCAAATATTTTAAAAGTATTTTTTTTATTTTGTGGTTGTTTTAAACCAGAAAATAAAAAATAAAAAGTGAAAATTAAGAGAGGGAAATTCAAACCTACAAAACGCGTCCTATTGGTCGAAACGAAATGTGACGTCGATTGTCACATTATTATCGGCGTCGAAATTGCTACTGTGTTATAGTGTTTGTGAGAAAAAATAACTTCTTCCATGATTTTTATAGCAATTAAAACTGTAAATAAGTATAAAATAACTGAAACTCTGAATAGTAAACAAATACGAAATGACAATGACGTCATTGGTCATGTCAATAGCGCGGGTAAAATGGCGGCGTTTGAATAGCTCAAATTTAGTCAGTGTTTTAAATTTCACTTTGAAAATTAGTTTGAATATTTTTAAGCCTATTTAATTTTTTTTCTATGTTATGGAGACTTATATGATCAGATTAAGAAATAAAAAAAAATCATGCATATTCCCTATTAGTGTCTTTACGTTTGCCAATAGGTTGCATCGTTCTTGCATGTAATCCGAATGATCTTTAATTCCATTGTCCTAATATATTTTTTTTGCAATTTATGATAAATTAGTTTATAATTTTTTAAAATTATTTTTTAATAAATACTGAACAAAGAAATTTTAAGTGATTCGATATTCTGAATATTTATAATGACATCTTCATATCTTATTTCAAACATCATAAATATTTCAGTCTAAAGTGTCGTTGACTGTAACTTCCTGTGTAAAATTTTACTATATTTTATATTTATTTAAAAATAATTAAATGATAATTTTAAAATAATTAAATGATTTAGGTGTATGATGCAGAACAAGAAATCTCTGCCAGAAGTAAAAAGGCTGAAAGTAAATGGTGCACTGACAAGTGGCAAACTAGTTCTCAAGGTAATGATGTTATTAGATTTGCTACACTTTCTTCGCGTTCTACGAAAGTGGATGCGGGTGCCTGCTCGCGTGTCCCACGGTTTATTTAATCACTTGTTTTTGTTTGTGATGAACAACTGATATAGTTAAAAGATAAACAAATAAATAAAATTGAAGACTCTGTTGGTAATTTCAAATTAACAGCTTTTTACTAAGTGCAAATGAAAGTATAAATACGATACCGTGATCAAAAAATCTATTTTTAATTTTTTTGTGTGTCTGTTCCGGAAAATCTCTGGAACGGCTATACCGATTTTGATGGGATTTTCATTAATATGTAGCTGATGATATTAGGAGTAGCTTAGGCTACTTTTTTTAGACTAGCTTCGCCACGCGGCATTACCCGCTTTTATTGTCGTACCGCGGGTAACACCGCGGGGTTAACAAATATATGGACTAATGTTTGAAATAAATAATAATTATTGCCCATCAGCGCGAGTACTAGCAGTGTTGGAGGCTCTTGACAGACACTGTTTCGACCGCGTGGATGCAAACAATAATTTGGACACCCTGTATAAAGAAGTGTTCGCTAACTGTCCACCACCGTCGAAAGATAATGCAGATACCAAAGATCCGGTGAGTTATTGAGTTTTAAATAAACTTAAATGCAAACATAAATTATGTATATAGGAGTAAAATAACAGTAAGTACTATTACTTTTCACTCTGTTGGTACCACATTCCACGTTCCCGTTATGAATATACCCTCTTGAATCACTATATATTGCTGTCATCTGTATTGAAATCCGTCAAGTAGTTTAAAATATCTAAGCAAACAGACAGCCGAAGTGACTTCATTTTATAGTCTGTAAAGATTTTATACCAGATTTGTTGAAAGTAGGCTAGTTAGTACTTAAAGTATGTTGTGGTATGTCCAGGAGTGGGCGTGCCCGTACAGCGTGGTGCGCGTGATCTGCGAGTGGGCCGTGTGTAGCGCGCGCTGGGGGGAGCACCGAGCTCAGGCTGCGGCGGCCCTGCTGGACCGGCGCCAGCACCACACCTTGCACCACCACCACGAACACCACACCACTGGTACGTATCCACTATTACTTACTGAGGGCCTAGTGTGAGTTTTTTTTTCGTTACTGATGCATGCAGCGATTGATGAATATGGACGAAGTAAAAAACAAGTGTCAGGATTGTAGTAAGTGGAGATCAATTTTCTCTGCCTTACTGAGGGCCTAGTGTGAGTTTTTTTTTGCGTTAACGATGCATGCAGCGATTGATGAATGTGGACGAAATAAAAAAGACGAGTTAAGACTGTAATAAGTGGAGACCAATTTTCTCTGCCTTCCCCTTTGGTAAATAGGCGCGAAATTATGTATGTATGTAAGTCGCCTTAGGTGACCGCACTCGGCGATGCGATTGGTGAAGAGTTCTGTCGGAACTAATCTCAACGCCGAATGCGGTCACCATAACGATCGAGTAGATAAAAAATAAACTCACACTAGACCCTATGAACGCTTGCACTACACATACACACATCAAAAGTGTCTAGGGATCAACATATGTGTCTAGGGATCAACATATGTGTCTAGGGATCAACATATATTTTTGCAATAACTTTTCTCCTGATTGATATTAATTAAAATTTTCTTTAAGGATTCATCAAATAAAGTGTTTTCGTTTGTCACAGTAACGATAAACCAAGTCACCTTTGCATTAATAAAGAAATTTGCCATTTTCCTAATAAAGGGATTTTTGACATTTGAACCACTAACATTAAAGTTCGAAAAAAAGACTGAAATAACAGTTTTCTTTAAAATTTTATTAGGTAACTTAAATAATTAATAATCCGTGTTTCTACCGCGAACACTTACAACACAAGAATCCGTTTGGCATACTCAAAATGAGTTCATCCAAATCACGCTGTGGAATGGCCGCCCATGTTCGTTGCAACAACAAAAAAAGGTCTTCTTGCGACTGGATACCCTCCATATTCGGCAGAGCTCTTCTCTGTAGCATATCCCATGCATGCTCAATCGGGTTCAAGTCTGGCGACTGAGCAGGCCAGGGCCAAAGCCACATCTCAATCTCAAGAATCCGCATAAAAATGCTTGGTCCCTAGACACTTTTGATGTGTGTATTTTCTAGCAGAATAGATGACTCGGAGAGTAAAGTCAATAAAATTAATTTTAAGTGAGTCGAAAGTTTGTATGAAATAATAAGTCATGACTTCAATGATGAATTTAGTTTTGTTGTTGTTAACTTGTCAATTTATAATAAAACTTACAATGTTAAATACCTCTCGTATTACGAAGTCTTTTCTCGTATTCTCGTATTGAAATGTAAAAATGCAAGTATAGGACAAACCAATTAATTTTACAAGGTAAAATCATTAGTTTATTAACTGATCGATGACGTTTCAGGATCTGACGACAAAGAATCAGTGAGTTCCAGCACCGGTCTATATAACGGCCCACCAATATTTCAGAATCTCCTTCTACGTTTCTTAGACAATGATGCACCTGTTTTAGGTTAGTATTGACTCTTACAAGTATGAGCGCCTTTAAATATTGATACACATGCGCTGCTGTAGGTACTTGCCTTACAAGTATTGCCACATAAAAAATACCTTAAAAGTATTGCCAGCCGAAATAAAATTCGTTTTTGTTTTAAAACTAAAAAGTATTTAACACATTGTTCAACCTATTTCCTCTTTCTTATCACTAGTAGAGGGTCAAAAGTACCTTCAGAAATAAAATTTATATTCTAAAATAAACTATACTCTTTGCGCTGTAGCATGGTGCTGCATTTATTTGTAGACTAGAACATTCTGGTTGGTTTAATTTAATTTACTACAGTTATTAATGATTTAATATATTGCGAATGTGCTACAGCTGAAATATTAAGAAGGGTGAAAATTGGTGAATGTTACTGAAACTGTCACGCACCATGCTACAGCGCAAAGAGTATAGTAATATTTAACTGTCATTCTTGTTTTTCTTTATGTACTCGATAAATATAAAATGTCCGATAAATTTCAATTAAAGAAAATATTTCTACACGAGAATAATGATACGGAAAAATTGAGCATGAAAAAGCACTATTTAATAACACTTCTAGCAGTTTTGTTTAAAATACGGCTGCATTTCGCAAAAAAAAAAAGTAAATAAAGACATTTATGTATGGTATTAACTATTAAGTAATGAGTTATTTTCAGATGAGAGTCCCAATGCGCCACCAGGGAACAGGCAGCAATTCGCTAATTTGGTGCATTTATTCGGCGAGCTGATAAGAAGGGATGTGTTTTCGCATGATGTATACATGTGTACACTTATATCTAGAGGTTAGTAAACTACACTTAAAAATAGGTCTGGGGGCCTAGTGAGAGTTTATTCCATATCAAATTCTTCGTAACGGTGACCACGTTTTACGTAACGATTAACTTGCACTGAACTTTTCATCTATGGCAACACCGAATGTGGTCACCGTGACGATCCAGGTGATGTAAAAATAAATTCATACTTATTGACTTCCATTCCTTAAAGTTGAGTTGTTTGCAACATATCTAAACTTGTTTTTCACCTGTTATTTTATTATGCTCAGGAGATCTGATATCCCCAACGGAACCAACGTCGACAGTCAACAGCGTCCACACTGTGGCGCCCCCTGTCAATAGCACCGGTACTAATCACAATATGGATGAGGATATTTTCGCCGGTATCGATCTCAAACCTAAAATGGAGGTACGGAATAATACATTTTATTGACTTAGTAGATAATATTATTTCTAGAATGTATTGATCAAATAATAACAAGAAGTCGGTTAACAATTATGTTTTAGGAGAACGTGCGAATGGATTTGGACGATTCGAAAATTGATGATGACCTTGATAAGTTATTGCAACATATCAAAGAAGACCAACAGAATTCTATGGATGCTCCTGACAGCCCCAAGGACCCTGGAGAACCCTCACACAGGTGAAAGACAAGAAAACCTGTTTTTATTGTTTTAAACAAAAACATCAAACTCTAATATATAATCTAATTTGTGGTCGCATTCTACCGGAACGGCTGGACCGATCAAAAAAAAATTTTATTTGCAGTGTAACATCACCAATGATGGGGCCTAGCAGTATAGGCATACCTGGAATGCCAGGAATGAGTATGGGACCGATGTCAGTACCAGGTATGTAATGGATTAAATATTTTATTACTAAAAACAAAAATTGCTTTTCATTTCGGCTTTCAATTTCATATTTTAATAATTTCACAAACAATTATAAATTTTTAGAGCACCTTCTTCTGTACCTTCGTAAAGTAGTGGTCTATAAATAAAAACATTGTTTGAGCGTCTCAAGTAAATTATGCAACTTTCAACCTTTTTGTTCTAACTACCGTAGTTAGCGTCTGACCTGTTTATAATCAATTAACCACTCAATTCCAATAAATATATGTTTAGGTATTGTAATATTTTGAGAAAGTTATCTAACTAGTTACAGTTGCAAAACCATTCCACAATATGAATCATCGAATTTTGTCTTTCGCTTTTATCCAATAAAGGGTATTGCTCTCGGGGGATAGAAAATGCTTTTACAGTTGGCCTAGGGACAAGTACACATCTAAGATAACTTTATATTCGCAGGCATCCGCACCACAAGCTCCGGCCCATCAAGCGGATGTGGTGGTGGTGCCATTGTTACTGGAACAGTGTCCCGACATTACCACTACACACTGCACTTCCCCTTGCCGCCTACGGAACCTGAACATACACCCCATGACGCCAACCAACGACACATACTGTTGTACGGCGTTGGGAGGGCAAGAGATGATGCCAAACACGCCGTTAAGAAGATGACCAAAGGTATACCACTTTAGGTCAAGTGAATAGTGAGACCAAGACATTAATGGCAAAAAAATTAATCTCGATTATTAGAAATCCAAAGGGATTTAAAATATTTAATTTAATAGAATAAAGGCAATAATCCAAGGCTAGAATATAAGTAAAATTATACGGTTTAATCGGTGTAACAGTTTAGCCGTGAAAACGGGACAGACAGGCAGAGTTACTTTCGAATTTATAGCATTAGTATAGATTATATTTCCAAAATTTAATATACCTGTCGGAAACGAGTATTTTCGGTGCACAAAACCAAGTAGGTACAAACAAAAAATAATCTTCATTATCAAGTAGGTAGCTTGAAGTGGAAACAACGAGCCGTAAAGTAGTTCCTAGACTTGTTGTCCGCGCGGTGGCCGATCGGTAAATGAGCTCCGCCCGGTCCGCACGAACATTTATCTAGACTCTGCCGAAGCAATGATGTTTCATCGCTTGCATCTCGCTGTCAAATCAGCTCCCGTACTATTGACCGTTCCGCCATACCTTTATTTGTCTTGCAGTATTTGTAACTTAAAGTAGCATAGATAACAAAAGAACAGTACTATTTATTGTATTTTTCGTCTTATATATGCGGCAAGTAGAAGATAAACATCTAGTATATTTAAATTTATGAATGCACTTACATGTGCATAAGGAATATGGAGGTAAAATTAAATATACTTTGTTTTATTCATAGAAATATGTAAGCTGTTTTCTAAGAAATTCTCGATCGACGTGGCGGAGGGTGGGAAAATTAAGAAACACTCTCGCAGTGAATTTAACTTTGAAGCGGTCACACAAAAGTTTCAGGTTTGTTACTTTTTACTTCAGTGTAAATATTTTTATGATTATTGATTGTATTGAACTTCTAGCTTTAAAATAGCAATAGTGATTATGTTATATTGAATTTTTGTATTTGGTACATATTTTTAAACGTTTTAAATTATTATACTGTCTTAAAATATATATATTTATATATTTAATTATCTTTAGAATTTTTAAATGTGTTACAATTTTAAATGTGTATCAAACTTATAAGGTGTTATAAGTTAGACGAGTGCATAGGAAACTATATTTGACATATCGATCAAGGCCCCTTGTCCTCTTTTGATCTCGGTCCTTTTTGTTGAAAAGATGTTTAAGTCGGGTGGTTCATTGTTCATGGTCCTATTGCATAGTCCTACTAGTGTACCACGGGCAAAAATTATTGCCCGTAGTTCTATCAGTTGGACTGGGAATATCATTATGTGTAGTCCTACGGTAGTACCACGGATATACTTTCCTTGCCCATGGTTCTATCGGTTGAACCATGGAAGCAATTCATTACCTATAGCCCTATAGTCGTACCACGGGCATTTTTTCCTTAAATATCTTATATGAAAACAATTTTTAACAAAAAAGAAACGACTTTATGAACTCGACTTAATTGTATTGGGAAGCACCAGCTTTCAAATAAAAAAAGAATCACCATAATCAGTTCACCCAGTCGAATGTACCGAGGTAACAAACATAAAAAAAACAATCGAATTGAGAACCTCCTCCTTTTTTGAAGTTGGTTAAAAACTTTGGAGTGTAATGGCAGGCGATGTCAATGTACGAGCAAGGCGCGGTGTCGTGGGCGGTGGGCGGGGCGGTGTGCGAGGCGCTGGCGGCGTACGCGGCGGGCGCCACCACGTACCTGCCGCAGCCCGAGCACGTGGCCTTCGCGCTCGACCTCATGGAGATCTCGCTCAACGTGCACGGGCTCATCGACACTTGCATACAGGTAACCGACGGTTATACATATCCACTTATATAAACAATTTTGCGAGATTGCAAACTATCGATAGATTGTCAACTGTGATATACTGCTTACGTGCGTCAATTTGTCAACTGTCCCTGGCTGGTCGGTTTTACAGTAGGCCGTTCAATAGCCATAGAGCTAGGTTAGAACTTCTGTGATTAATAACAAATTACTTTTACTGTCACAACAATTTATATGACAATCTTTCGACTGTTTGTAATCTATCTAGATTACGGTTTTGATCATCTGACGGTAACAATTTCATCATTTACTATCAAAAAGCTGTACAATGGTACAGTCATGACCAGCAAACTCTAAAATACATTCTAAAATTAAAATCACTTGTACTTATTACACTATTTTATTTCAATGCAATCTTAATGCCGCAGACCGACCACAGAGCTAAACCGTCGCTCTGTCGCATTATCAACCTTTGAAATATGATGATTATTGAGTATAAATTACATCAAAATTATTTCATATATTAAATACCTAAAAATGAAAATCACTTTTTGTTATCAGCGTTATCCGGAAGTTTAACCAATTGCACTGCTTGCTACTGTGTATCCTAACTAATGTTATAAATGTGAAAGTGAATTTATTTGTTTGTTATACTCACACTCACACAGTTCCGTCCGTGAATCGATGTTGATCGGTCGTGTGTCGCTGTCGCAAGTGCCGTGCCAATTGAACCTGTTAATTCCTTTTTTTCTATTGGTCGAGTGACTATCTGTTGATTCCTTGTCACTCGTACAGAGTCTTTACGACTGGGTGCCGCCCAGTGGGACGTCGTCGACAAGGATATCAATATACCCAAGTATTTCGGTTTATGAATCTCAAAAAACCGACCTAGTGATTTGCCGAGATTTGATCAGTGATCGTCTGTGGGAGTGTCCTTGGGCGTAACCTGTTTGCCGCTCGACCACGGAGGCAAGTAGTGGACATTACAAATTCAACATCTGCTACGCGCCACACTGACGTCAGCAAGCGACTACCAACCCCCACTCACGGCAATAGCTAGGTGTCGACGCGGCTACGCTACACGCCTACGCGCGTTCTCACTGTGCTACGACGCACATTACCGCCTATTAAATGAGTCTTACCGCTATAACCTACACTTTTTGCTGAAGTCGTTAACAAGCTAAGTACGTGGGACTGAGATATTAATGTTTCTATCATTACTATACCGTTATTGTTACACTCAGCAGTAAAATGTCGATACATCGGACACCACCTAAAACCCCAACAACCCCTATATGCCATACGCAGTCTGAATCTGATTTGGACTCGCTGCAACTATCCGAAGTTTCCTTCGTAACTACTAAAAGAAACAAATGGCCGCGCACGGAGTTGCACTCAATGGTTGGAGCGGACGATAAGGGAATCAGCGAGGAAATAAGGGAACTGCTTAGCGAGTGGAAACTGGAATTCGATGCAAAGCTAACAGCTATGTGTGAAAAGCAAAATGATCTCATTACCAAATTATCGTTTGATATCTCTGAACTAAAACAACAAACAACAGTAGTTCAAAAATCAAACAACGAAATTGTGGTTTCGATTGCGTTCATAAACAGCCAATATGAAGAAATAAAATCAAACCTAGAAATTTTACAAAAGGAACGCCTGGTGCAGCGAAGATCTATTGAAACATTAGAAATGAAGATTCATGACCTTCAGCTAAAAACTAGAACATCCAGCATAGAGATTCGAAACATCCCGCACGCTGAAAAAGAATCCACTGCCTATCTGACTGATACCGTGTGCAAGGTTGGTCAAGCTATAGGCTCAACCATAACCACGTCTGACCTTCGAGATGTGTACCGCATGCCAGGCAAACCAGGAATTACACGCCCAATTATTGCGGAATTCCAAACTGTGCAGATGAAAGTGAATACCTTAATTGCAGCACGAAATTTTAACAACAAAAAAAAAACCGTACAAGAGAAACTAAACACACAACTCATCTCGATTCCTGGTAAGCCGCAACCCGTATATTTGGCTGAGCATCTTCCGGCAAGCTCAAAAAAACTGTTCTTCCTGTCACGTGAATTTGCCAAACAAAATTCTTTCCGTTTTTGCTGGACGACACATGGCAACATATTTCTTCGGAAGGCTGAAGGTGACAAGCAGATCCTAATTTCATCCGAACAAAGCCTGGACAACTTGCGTAAAAGTATGTGACTAACCAATATATCTTTGGTGTTTTTTTGTCGGTCTTGCCATTTTTACTGTAAAATATATATTAAAACTCAACTCTATCATACCTTTGAAAAAGGTCGCTCTATCCGTGGATTTTATAATCTTAAGCTATCATTTTATGTAGAACAAGGGATATATTTATGTATTGCTTTTTGCCTCCATATGATATTTACTTATATACTTCATTATACACACACAACATACTACATACTACAAAAGCTCTCACTTATCACAACACTCATCCACACATACATTACTCAACATATGAGTTACGGGACCTCACGTTATACAAAACTATCTAGTTTCAATATTGCAGACTCGTATCGTATCTCATAATAAAAATGACTAACATAATAAATATCAATAAAGAACTAGATTCATATAAGCCATCAGACATATATACACACATCAAAAGTGTCTAGGGATCAACATATGTGTCTAGGGATCAACATATATTTTTGCAATAACTTTTCTCCTGATTGATATTAATTAAAATTTTCTTTAAGGATTCATCAAATAAAGTGTTTTCGTTTGTCACAGTAACGATAAACCAAGTTACCTTTGCATTAATAAAGAAATTTGCCATTTTCCTAATAAAGGGATTTTTGACATTTGAACCACTAACATTAAAGTTCGAAAAAAAGACTGAAATAACAGTTTTCTTTAAAATTTTATTAGGTAACTTAAACAATTAATAATCCGTGTTTCTATCGCGAACACTAACAACACAAGAACATCGGTTTGGCATACTCAAAATGAGTTCATCCAAACACGCTGTGGAATGGCCGCCCATGTTCGTTGCAACAACAAAAAAAGGTCTTCTTGCGACTGGATACCCTCCATATTCGGCAGAGCTCTTCTCTGTAGCATATCCCATGCATGCTCAATCGGGTTCAAGTCTGGCGACTGAGCAGGCCAGGGCCAAAGCCACATCTCAATCTCAAGAAATCCGCATAAAAATGCTTGATCCCTAGACACTTTTGATGTGTGTATATGCAAACCTGAAAACTGCCCGAATTATCTCAGTAACAAGAATATAGCCCTGAAACTTCTTCATGTTAATATACGTAGTATTAATAAAAATTTTGATCAATTACGAATACTAATATCACAAACAAGGATTACATACGACATCATAATCCTTACAGAATGTTGGCTCAGTAAAGTCAACCATTTACCTAACCTAGATGGATATTTGACGCATTCCACAAAAATGACATCTAATCAAAATGATGGTATAGTCATCTAAACAAACACAAACATTGTATGTAAAATAACTGAACCAATTTTTAAAAACGCTAACTGTTTAATCTGTACAGTAGGTAACACGAATATAGTGGCAATTTATCGATCACCATCATTCAAAACAAGAAATAATTTCGATGACTTCATTGATAGCCTAAACTGTGTTTACACTAGTAGTTCAACTAAGGATCTGATACTTGTGGGCGATATAAACATCAACATAGGCCCTAATAGTAAAGACCTTTTAGTCGAAGAATATCTCACCTTTAATGCGTCTCATGGTCTCTTTCCTACGCACACTCATCCCACGAGGACTGGTACATGCCTAGACCACATACTAACTAATTCCTCTCACTTATCTACTACGCTTATACTCGAATCTTTCATTACTGACCACCTACCTTTAGTTTTTATAATTAATAAAGCCCCTACACTACATCAATGCAGACTCAGTAAGTCGACTGTTGACCATTTAAAAGTAAAAACTGAGCTTCACAATTTGGACTTATCCTATATTCTAAAAATGAATGATGCTAACTTAGCTGCGGATAGTCTTCTATCAGAGCTATCAACAACAATCACTAAGCATACAAGCTTCACCATCCTAACAAAAAAAAATCGAATTCTTAAGCCTTGGATGTCTGTCGGCCTACTCCGTTGCATAAGAAATCGGGACAGACTACACCTAAAATCTAAAAAATCCCCGGAAAATATGACACTGAGAATAACATATACGCGCTATAGAAATTTTTGTAACGACTTACTCCGCAAGCTTAAAATCGAACATGCCAGAACTTTAATTGACAAAGCAGGTAATGACACTAAAGCTCTATGGAATGCCATAAAATCCATAACAAACACTAGCAAGTCAAACCCCAGCCCTATTGAACTTCTGCAATTATCAACAGACCCTCAATCATCAGTCAATCAGGTATGTAAATATTATAATGATATAGGAAAAAACTTAGCTGACAAGATTTCATCCAGCACTCAGCCTTCGTTAGGATCAGCTAACCTAACGCCAAGTATACATAGCCCATCAAATTCACTGGGCCTCACTGAGGTTTCTGAGACTGAGATTGATGCCATCATTATGCGGCTCCGGTCTGATTCTGCTATTGGATGGGACGGTATTTCCTCTCAGATTCTTAAGGACTCCCGAAGTGCATTGACTCCTGTCATAACCCACATATGCAACTTGGCATTGGGTACTGGTGTATTCCCGGCTGCCTTTAAAAAAGCGATCATTCACCCAATTTACAAGGCCGGGGACAGGGACTGTGTTAGCAACTACCGACCAATCTCGATCCTAACGGCATTATCTAAAATTCTGGAAAAGACTTTGAATAAAGCACTACAAAATTTCTTAAATAAATACAACCTCTTAGCGAAGAACCAGTACGGCTCTCGTCCAGGTATCTCAACTGAAGACGCGGTTCTTGACTTAACAACTGCTATAAGCAAGAATCTAGACGCGAAAACAAAATGTCTCTGCATTTTTCTAGATCTCTCCAAAGCGTTTGACACGGTCTCTGTCCCTATCCTTTTGGCTAAGTTGGAAAAAATAGGAGTGCGTGGTATGCAGCATAAAATTTTTGAAGACTATCTTTCAAATAGGAAACAGTTAGTAAAAATAACGGGATATGAGAGTGAAGAGGCTACGACTTCTCACGGGGTTCCACAGGGGAGTATACTGGGTCCCACGCTCTTTCAAATTTATATAAATGACCTCTGCACACTCTCTCTACCAAATACCAGTATCTTTGCCTATGCAGACGACACAGCTATCCTGGTGACGGGATCAAATTGGCAGGAAATTAAGGATAGAGCAGAACTCTCTCTAGCGAAGGTAATGAGCTGGTTAAATGCAAACCTCCTGACCCTTAACTTATCCAAGACCCACTATGTCCCTTTTACAATTACAAAAGCAAACACGGCACCACATTTTTTTTCCATAACGGCCCACAACTGCTTGTCCCCGAACACCTGCTTCTGCCACGCACTAACCAGAGTAGAATCAGTCAAATATTTGGGAGTTCAAATAGATAGTGGTCTGAAATGGGATAAACATATACGCCTGACAACGACACGAATAAGAAGGCTGATACATTTATTTAAATCTCTGAGAGACATCACACCATTAGACAAATTAAAACTGATATACGTAGCACTGGGTCAGTCCGTCCTCCAATATTGCATTTCTGCATGGGGCGGTGCAGCCAAAACCCATCTTATAGCCTTGGAGCGAGCGCAAAGAGCCGTGCTAAAAGTGTTAACAAAAAAACCGTACAGATATCCCACAATAACACTCTACTCGGACACCAAATTACTAACGGTTCGTCAGCTTTATGTGCTCCGACTTGTCCTAAGGAAACACACAACTGTACCTACGCCCTCGCTAAAAAGAAGACGTAAAAAGGCTGTTTTTCTTAATGCATCCTGTAGAACAACCTTTGGCACACGTCAATTCTATAGTATGTGCTGTAAAATATATAATACCACTAACAAAAAACTAATTATTGCTGATCTAAACAAACACGAAGTTAAAACCAAAGTCACTGCCTGGCTACAACAGCTCGATTATCAAATGACTGAGGACCTACTCAAACAAGTAACATAAACACCATCACGCTTAATCTAAACTAACTCATTCACTCATACACACAGTTTCACACACACATACATATATAGGCACGCACGCACACACACACACGCACACACACACAACACACACGCACACGCTCCCCCACACATGCTCACATATATACTAAAAATAGGCTCTTGAGTATATGTTTATTTTTTTCTCAAAATAAAACTTCTAAATGTATTTAGTAAGAATGTGTAATTTATATGAAAAATACACAGCGACACCACATGTTTCTTTACTGCAGTACTGTAAATCGGCGACGGAACACTGTTCTTCCAAAATACAGGTTTTTGCCTAGTTTGGAATGCAGTTTCTGTACCTTTTGTGTAACACATTCCTGTAATCTAAAATTGTAAAAATGTCTACACCTGTCAATGTGTTTTTGTTCTGTGTTCAATAAATGCATTACTTTCACGCTTAAACAGTTAAACCGATTCTAAAATTCATTTCACGAATGGATAGCTACATTATGAGCGTTTAACAGGCTACTTTTAAAGAGAATAACCGAATACACACAAGCGGAGCCGCGTACAAAAGCAAGTTAAATTATGAAACATAACAAAGAATATGTCTTATTGTATTTTGAATGATTAAACTTTACACTAATATGAAAGACCCCATCAAAAAAATAAATCAATAAATAATAATTTGTACCTTAATTTAACACGATAATAGTCTCGTCGGTAATGTTAATAGATTTATGCTTTTATACAAACTGTGATAGAAAAAAAACATTATTATTATTTGATATTTGGTTTATTATTATTTACTTAATGTATACAGATACTAAAAGAACTCTCAGAGGTGGAAAGCGCCTTGATATCTCGCGGAGCTCCCAGTAGCGGTCTTGCGGCCCCGCGGGCCTACACTTCTGCCTTAGCTTTGTACACTGTCGGCGCCCTTAGGAAGTACCACTCATCTTTACTACGTAAGTTTATTATATGAAAATATTTATATCCTAAATTACAGGTCTACATTAAAATCTCTGTCTTCATCATAGGCAGAAAGCAAGGCAAAGTTTACACAAAATAATCATAGTCATAAGCAGACTTAGTGAAGAGACAACCCCTTAATGAATATGTAACTTTAATGTATGTTAATCAATTTAACTCTTTTTTTAAAGGTGTTGATTTTTTAAATGAGTATCGTATCTTTCATAATCTATGGGGCCATCTACTACACCGAACGTTTAGTAATACCTCTAAAAAATTTTTAATAAATTTTTGAACGCTGGCTGCATGCACGAAAAAGGATAACTCAATGTCCTGTTACGCTCATTATCCCGTTAGGGTCCGTTCACACAGACCGGCTAGGAGAGCATCGACTTGCATTTTTCTTTTCACACAGACCGGATCGTATACGCTTGGAATTGGCCGGAGCGGAGCCAACTATTTCTGCTGTGGAAGAGAATCAGAGCCGATCGGCTGCGCGAGCGGGAAAGAGCACGCAATCGGAGCCGCTCGGCTCCTCTTATTATTTCACACAAAGTGCGTTCAATCATTCTGGATGACGAAAGAAGTGCACATGCAAAAATAAACCTTAATACAATTACTCAAACCTCTGTTTCCAATGTGATAAAAATCTGCTCTCCTCTCCTAGCCGGTATGTGTGAACGGGGACCCTTACGCTCATTGTACATTATCAATGTTTTGTTATGACGTTGTCACGTTAAACTATCGTCCGTAAACCGACTTTACAGACAACCAATTTTTTACCCCAGTTTTATATATTTTCTAGCTAGTTTTAGTAAAAATACTTTTATATTTTCTATTCAGTGTGCGTCGAACAGACGTCCGCAGTGTTCGAACAGCTGTGCCGTTTAGTGAAATGCGTGGTGAACCCCGGGGACTGTGGTTCGGCTGAGCGTTGTGTGTTGGCTCAGTTGCACGACTTATACAAGGCGGCAGCGCATCTATTCCATGCTCCACATGCTGACACCTTCGCTAACGCCTACCCGAAAATCAAGTTTGTACATGATTACATTTTTAGTTATCTGTATAACTTATGAGCTTCTCGGTCTTTGATTTAAGTCCAAGACACGCCTATCATTTCATTTGTGAGTTGTCACTCGAGCGTGTTAGTTTAGAAAAATAAAAGCTGACATTTATTATCCATTCGGATTAAGAACATAGTAACGCATCGATCAAGCCCCGCCCCCTTACCAATCAGATTAAAATAAATAATTATATAATCGTTTCGTATGGAAATTTGAAACTAATTGTTAGGGTGAGCGACTTGATCTGACACTACTTTTTCAAAACGAAAAAACTATAAATAAAACACCTTGTTGATGTAATCATTAATTGATATACAACTTTGTCCATCCTTACAAAAATATATTCACATACTTCATACTCTATAATAATATTTTTAGTTTCATAGGTAAGTACTATATTCTGAGACATGTAAACTACAAAAGTTAAGGTTTACATCATTCAGATATGCATAAGATACTATTGTAATCTAGTGTTTTGGTTAACCTAAGTTTTGTAATAAGGCTAGTATTGAAACTTCATTGACATACGACATACGTATATTTTGCAGGCAAGCTCTCTATTCTCCACTGCAGCCAACGCCGTCAAACTACCCTTACAACCCACAGTTTCTTAGTGAATTCTTCACGAATCCACGTAAAGGTATACCGTCTATTGTGCTTTATTCAGACTAATGGATATAGAATCCTGTTAAGATAAATGTTTTAAGAGTTACTTTATTTCAATTATGTTTATTTTCAGGTAAAATAGAAATAGCATGGGCCCGGCAAGTGGCTGAATCGCCGGCTAACAGATACAGTTTTGTATGTTCAGCTATGTTAGCCGTGTGTCGTGAAGTCGATAATGATCGGTAAGTCTGATTCTTTTGAACAATTTACTAAATTTAATATCGAAGGGTTCATCTTTATCAAGGACTTAAATGCATATTATGTCTTTTTTTAAACTACGTCATTTTTTCCCCACATCGTTTCTCAGTGCAAAGTGGCAACTGACATTCTGGTTTTATATTGACAAACAATACTTCACACTAGACACCTTAATAAGTTCTTGACACCCTAATCACTGCCAGGAAAGGAAACAAACCAGATGGTGTACTGGTTTAAGCGGTCACCTTACTGCGTTAAGTGTTGTCGTAGGTTCGATCTGCACATGTACAACACTTTGCGTGATCTACAAGTTGTTGTTCTGAGTTTTCTTTTATAAAGAATTGTGTTTTTTTTAAAGGAGGGTAGTATAGGCTTCATTATCTTAAACAATCCATAACTGGACATATTCTTCTCCTTAGAAAAGAGTTATGACTGTCACTATGACGGCCTATTGAGATACTTTTGCATCATTGGACCTCCGATCTCGAACTCACCAACGAAACACGAAAGCTATAATATTAGGTCGGTGTTCTGTGAGAGGTAGTACTGCCCAGGTCCCGGTATATAGTCATACTAGCTGACCCACGCAACCTCGTTTGCGTCTCCTATTACCCGTAGCGTGATAATTTGCCCCCGTTTTTGAAACATTCTTCATTGGTGCTCCGCTCCTATTAGTCTTAGCGTGATGATATATAGCCTATAGCCTTCCTCGATAAATGGGTTATCTAACACTGAAAGAATTTTTCAAATCGGACCAGCGGTTCCTGAGATTAGCGCGTTCAAACAAACAAACTCTTCAGCTTTATAATATTAGTATAGATATTTGATGAAAAGTGTGTAAATGATGTGCATGTGCAACTTAGTACAATGTTGTGGTGGTGCAGCGTGAACGAGCTGGGCGTGGTGTGCGCGGAGATGACGGCGTGGTGCAGCGGGCTGGCGGCGGAGTGGCTGGGCGCGCTGGTGGCGCTGTGCGGCGCGCAGCACTACCCGCTCGCCGCTCCGCACGCCGCGCCACCGCCGCTGTACCCCGACCTGCTGCACCACCGCGACCTGCACGACACGGCCGCGCACGACGCGCTCGCCGTCTTCACCTGCATACTCGTCGGTACGTACTCACTCACTCTCTCACTCTCTCACACTACCACACTTATCTCACTTACTTCTCACTAGACCACTTAAGATTATGACACTTCTCTTGTAATAGACCCACCCTTGCAACACCCTTAACCACTTAAGCGTTGTTTAACTTAAGCATCGGTTGTGTATTCAAGGCTGCTAGTTACTTGTAGTTCTGTAAACCAATGTTAAACAATTTTTCCGTTGCTTTTGATGATATTACCAGCGCCTTAACAGTGCCCTCCCTTTGATTATGGAGGGGAGGACTCAAAGGGCGCCAACACAAAGTTGCAGGTGTCAATGGGCGTGGGTCAATCGATGATAATCGTTTTAAGAAAACTTCTGCATCAAAATATGAATGAATGAGATACTCAAAAGTCCATGAGAGGGCAGCGAATCTACAGGATTTTCAGAAAACAAGTGTTACAATTACAATTGTAAATTAAAAAAATATTGAGATATGTGTGATTTTTTTTGTACAGACTCACACTGGGACCCCTCAGTGTGAGTTTATTCTTCAACTCGTTCAAAAATAGCCTTTGCCAAACTGTACTTAAGTTTTAAAAATACTAACAGTATTGAATCGCTTAAACTTTTCTACTTATTTACTCTTTTGACTGTATGTATAATATAGAATGTTATAATATTTGAATAATGTTTTCAGCGAGGCACTGCTTTTCTTTGGAAGATTTCGTGCGTCATGCAGCACTTCCATCCCTTCTAAAAGCGTGTGGAGGTGGCGGGTCTGGTAACCCTGCAAACGCGCCGTCCCCTGACACGGGCGCCCGGCTCACCTGCCATCTGCTCCTCAGACTCTTCAAGACTGTTGATACTCCGCAACCATGTGAGCAACATTTATATCTTTTATGGAGCGTATCCACCGAAATTGTTGGCAATTTCAGTGTTCCCAACTTTATGCAACTCTTCAGAAAATTGACAACTTTTGTTTCCGTTGTGTCTATACCGAGTCGCCAACAATTTGATAAACATTCGGACTAAGCGTCTCCACAGAGCCAATAAAAACTGCAACAAGCGTATTCTTTTGATGTTTACCGCCAAAAACAGAAACACTTTTCCCAACATATTTTTTGACAATATTTGTTGCCAACACAAGGAAATTACAGAAATTTTTGTCATCAACACGTGTTGACAACACAAAAGTTGGCAACTTTTATTCGGTGGAGACTCAGATTAAAATACATATAACTGCCTCGGTGGCGCAAGTGGTAGTGTAAGCGACTGCTGTGCTTGAGGTGTCGGGTTCGATTCCCGGGTCGGACCAAATATTTGTATGATCTGCAAATGTTTGTTTCGGAGTTTAGAAGATTTCTATGTATAATATGTATGTATTTACAAAAATAAGTATTTGTATCAGTTTTCTCTGGTACTGGTCTGTCTAGGTACTTCATTCTATCGAGTGATATCACCCAGGTGAACATAATGGAAGCAAGTCCCGCCAAGTCAAGAATTTCGGAAAATAATCCTAACAAACTTTATTTATTTTTTCGAAAAACTAACTAATTAACACTACACTCTAAAGTCAGCCTGTAACCACAATCGGTGCAACCTGTTCGAAACATCAGGTATTTCTGAGGTTATGTACTGATTAGTCTATCGTGAGCACTTTAATTCCCGTAGTAATAACCTAGAATTTCTCAATTCACAGGACGGAAATCAAAAGTTAACAATAATGCAATAAAGTTTATTATTGAATGTGCCTCTAGGTTTATACTCTGTATCGACATCACCTGGACCAGGCGGAGCAGCTGCAGGTGTGCGATTATCATGCGACCGACATTTGCTTGCCGCGGCTCATAAAAATATAGGAGTGGGACCCGTACTCGCTACACTGAAAGCCATACTTAGTAAGTCTTAATGTTTTTATTTCAGCGTTGAAATTTCATAGTTGAAATAGAGTAGAGAGATTAGTTTACTACCTAAAAACTATTACTTGATTTATTACTACATAATCGTCTTGGAAATTCTGTCTCGATTATTTATTACGTTGTCTGCAAATAAAGTCTATAATAACTGCAAATAAGGATTTCACACAAAACAACCGTGGGAGAGCCACGCTTCGGCATGAATGGGCCGGCTCGACCGGAGTGATACCACGGCCTCACTGAAGACCGGTGTGAAACAGCACTTGCGCTGTGTTTCACCGAGTGAGTAAGGATACCGGAGGCCCATACCCCAAAGCAACGTACTTGTGACGCCTTTGGTGTTGCCAATGTTCGTGGGCGGCGGTAATCGCTTACCATCAGGCGATACGTCTGCTCGTTTGCACCCTATCCGACGAAAAAAGTTCTATCTTTATGGTTTTTTGCGTGAAACATACTCCTGAACGTTTAGAATATTTCTTGGAAAATTGCGTTGCATTCTTACCCAGTAAAAGTATATACTGGCGGGAATACCATGTGTCCATTAGTCTAAAGTTTTAAGTATATAATATGCAGTTACAAAAGATACTTTTAAGATGTTTAGTATGGGCAAGGCTATACGTAATTTGACAGCGATATATGTATGTATGTAATAAAAACTTTAACGTTTTAATCATGCACTATTTAAAATTATTATCACCATAGTGGTTGGTGATTCGACTGCTCGTGACGGCGGTAAGCCTGGCGGGAAGAAATCATGCGAGTTGTCGCACATACTGGGGACCAGCGACACGGTCCCTACCGACGCACAGTTAGACCTGATGTCGTAAGTAACAATGCTATTTCATCATAATTTATGTTCTATCATCACTTGCAATTACAATGATCCTTGAAAATCTTCATCCGATTTACAATAATCTTAAAATCAGGTCAAAATACAAGACCTGATTTGAAATAGTTACTAAATCATTCAAGTATTGTCCGTATCGAAAGCTTCAATCGAAATGTTGTAGAAAATCCGGCCTAGAAGTACCTAAGTTGCAAATCTTATCTAAAATAACTGACTGTATTCTATTAGATTGTTATATCCATCTATAACTCTACAACCAATTTAAAGCTATTGCATAGCTTTTATCGCGGGCTTTGAGGCCTTTGTGCAGAAATTCCGTAACGTAACGAAAAAACCTAACACACGAAGCTCGCACGGATCGAGACGAGCTGCTCCGTACGACGAATCAATGAATCTGTCTGTCGAAGTGCATGACAGAGACAGACAGATTCGTTGACGAGCTGCTCTGAAATCTGTCGACAGATTTCAGAGCAGCTCGTCACACACAGACAAAACAGTCTGAGTTTGAGAAAGTATATAGGTGTATAGGTATCTATCATTTCTTTATAATGTCACACTCACCGCATGTGCGCCCTGTAAGTATACATGTTCAAAGAAAAGAAAATACTGCATAAATAAAAACCGGTCAGCGCCATCTGTTAAAGCTGTTTCGCAACTACGAGGTACACTAACGCCCTCTATTATTTAAATACTTTGAACAATAATAAATGAGAAACTGGCAAAATAAAATTAATTATATTGCATAAGTTGATAAAAAATGCTATGCAACAGCTTTACCGCGGCAGTCCCCGAGTGCCACACGTATTTTTTTTATATTTTTTTTTTCATGAATTTATCAGCGATAGACAGAATAAGAGCTATGCAAATATAGATATAGAAGAAGAACAATGAATTTCCAAATGCGATTTTATATTGGTTTCTTTGGTTGTTGATATAAATCTTTACATAATATAGTCCAGGATTCCCGGAACAAATTTTACAAGTTATTACCATCAAGCTAATTTTTCGTGAGTGGCTGCATTTTGATGAGGGGACCACCTTTCACCTAAAAAAAATTAATTTAGATTGTGGCAGCTAACAGGGATAACGTACCAAGCAATTTATAGGACAATGTGGCTGTTAAATTATATAAATACTTCCGGGGATCCCGGACTAATAGTTTAAAATCAAGTCGCTGCCGCTGTCTGTTCGTTTCGGATCGGTAGTTAGATATAGATTGAAAGACTGAAGATTTTAATTTATTCCTAACATAAACACTCTTTGATATACTCATGTATCAGATTGTTGCTTTCGATATGTGTACTTAATTATCATTTTTTTACAAATTGCGATATTATTTGCGTCAGTATTTGATATTCTGACCATTATAATAAGGTATTTGTATTACATCATGGATCATAAACCATTTAAACATCGTTATATTTTATTTATATTTTTAGCATAAGGAACACATAATGACTCGCGTTGTTTTCTATCCTTAGGATGGTAGATTCAGAGATGAGTGGGGGCCATAGAACTCCTAGGTTTGTTTATTTTGTTATTGAGTTACACGGTTGCACATCCTACGAACGGACATAGCTTTACTGTGAACTCGTTTTGTACATATTCGTATCATTCTGACATTATGTACATACAATGTTGGTGTAGCTAAACATTTTCATCTTCCTCAGAAATTAATTTCAAAATACAAGCGAACGTACTTGACCTTTATCTATTCGCTAAGCTAGATAACTTCTGTAGTACGTCTCATACAGTTAAACCCTCACATACTATATATAAATTCTTCGAAGATAGTGATCATTACTGGTCAATACTTGAAAATAACAGTACATTTCTTGAAGTATCGTGTCGTACTGATTACACTATGTGGCTTGAACATCTCTTGCTACTCAATGCAATTTGCCATAAAAACGCTATAAATGCTTAGAGAAAATGGCTGAACATATTTTTTTCATATAATGATGAAATACCAAAGTCAAACTCCCAAGACAGTCCACTACTAATATGTTTAAATCATGTATTAACTACACCAACATTACCTCGCTTCGCTTCTCTTCACATTGTTTTGCTCCTCAATCATGCTGTGCCAAGGGAAGTCTCGATGTGTAGTTGCTTCTACCTGTCTGTTTAGAGAAGACCCTACTTGGATGTAACGTTGCCCTTCTAACTATTTCACCTCTTTACTTACAAATATTACGTTTATATAACTCGAAATCAGTAAAAAAATATTGTTAAAAAATACTGTTAGCCCACAAAGTTGCAAAATCATATTAGCTAAGTCTTATTCCAAGAAAGAATTAAGACATCAGACATTTTGGAGTAATTTCACCAGTTCATGATACATGGTATAAAATTCTCAAGTCACAATGTTAGTTACCGCCGTTACTACTCCTCTGAAACGGCTGGACCGATTTTTATAAAATTTGGTGTGCATGTCGGGTAGGTCTGAGAATCGACCAACATCTATTTTTTATACGCCAATTTTTTTTATGGCATAGCAACGTTTGCCGGATCAGCTAGTTTCATATATATATATATATATGTATGTACATGTCTCCAATGTAACATTATTAATATAATATATGTATACCTGACATGTGTCCTTGTCCGAGACTTGTGAAACTGAAATATGTAGTTATCTGGCAAATAAGTTCACGTTAGTCAATCAGGATATTTACCAGCGAGCTGTGAAACTGGCCTTAAGTCAATTAAAGTGACAGGTATGCAAACCTGATCTAATCTAACTATTCATTCTCAAATCCATTCCTACAATCAATATGCTTTTACTATAATGGCCTCTCCTTCTTGTCTACATGTATTTTTATTGCATCCTAAGTTATCCCTAAAGTAAAAACTGATAGCAACGGACTCATCGAAAATCAAACAAAATTAACTAAAAAACAAAATATGTTTATGCATTTATGTATCCGTAATCTGATCAAATAATTATTTTGGTTCATATATTTTGCAACTTTGTATCTCATTACATGACATCTTTCTGACGAACATATGATATCTTTCTGATGAATGTATTACATACCAATGTTTATAAGTAAAGAATTCTTTCATCACGGTTGTGTTGTCCACAGGATCACCGTATGTGTTTAACACTGTGTACTTCCAATTTCCATAGGCCTACACAACGACTCAATTAATCACATCTATCTCCCTACACGTCTACAAACCTAGTACTTGTCCGTAGTCTAAACCTAGTAGAATATAAGTGTTTTATGTGGAAAGTTCATGAATTTGGGTGATTCGTGCTTGTTCATTATATTAACTAAACGCACAACAGAATCATATGGAACTAATGAGGGGAATTTGTGTTATATACCATCACGCATTACGTTTATGACACTGATCTTGAGCTCTGAGTTAACAAACGTCATGCAATCCTAATTTGTGACCAGAGGTCAGTATGTAATTTAACTTGTAACTATTTCAAATTATAATTTCTGATTTTAAATTAAGAATTTATGTTTTATATTGTATATAATTTTATAGTGCATTCACGTTAAGAAAATACTGACGCATCGCTCAAGCCCCGCCTTTTACCAATCACGTTCCAAGCTCTCGTACGAAACGATATTGCTTGGAAGCTCATTGGCCAGGGGGCGGAGCTTGTTCGATGTCTCACTATTTTCTTAAAGCGAATGATCTATAGTAATAAAAGAAGAGCTTATTGTATAAATATCGTTCAGAGCTCAATATCATCTGTCCAGTTACAGTACACTCGTACTGTCATATATAAAGTAACTCTAGATATGATTACAGGGGTAGCGGAGGCGTTGGTTCGACGTTACTTGACTCCTCCCAGTCATTGTCTTCATTAGCGAGGCGGGTACTAGCAGAGATATGTTCTGAAGAGTGGGTGCTTCAGAAATGTTTACAGAACCCTGATGAACTCTACCAGCCAGATATGCTGCTCGATCCAATGCTCACCACCAGACAAGCACAAAGGTAAATAACGTTATGATGGCTAACGTTTACTATTTCTTATTTTACCATAGTACTGACATAATTTTCACCTTGTTTCATTCAGACTTCTTCATATGATCTGCTATCCTGAGTCAGCGAGTCACACACATCCCGATTTAGATCAGAAGACTATAATCACACGACTACTGGAGGTATGGACATAAGTTTCATTGTAATCTATACTAATATTATAAAGCTGAAGGGTTGTTGAACGCTGTTGTTTGTTTGAACGCGCTAATTTCAGGAACCGCTGTTTCGATTTGAAAAATTCTTTCAGTGTTAGGTAAGCCCATTTATGGAGGAAGGCTATAGGCTATATATCATCAGGCTTCGACCAATAGGAGCGGAGCACCAATGAAAAATGATTCAAAAACGGAGGAAAATGATCACGCTACGGGCAATAGGAGACGCAAAGGAGGTTGCGTGGGTCAGCTAGTAAGACAATATAATTATACTGACTATAATAAACGATTAGTCTATATTATTTTCAAAAGACTATAGTCCGTTCGCGAAAAAGAAAATGACGCTAGTTTTGACTGGATGCTTTTACGGCTTGCCGCCCTTAAAATATAGTACTCGGTAATATTACTGACTAGTGGTTGCCCGCGGCTCCGCCCGTTTATATGTCGGTTATCGCGGTAAATAGTAGCCTATGTGTTATTTTGATGTATAAGCTATTTTACTGTAAATTTTCATCCAAATCCGTTCAGTACTTTTCGCGTGAAAGAGTAACAAACAGCCATCCATCCGTACTTACAAACTTTCGCTTTTATAATATTAGTATAGATATGAATAGTACTTATTTTTATGTCACAATCGTTCATTCGATATAATAAGTAGTTAACGCTTTATTAATTATTACCAACAGAACCTGGAACAGTGGTCGTTGCGTATGTCTTGGTTGGATCTCCAGCTGATGTTTAAACAGTTTACTAGCCCATCTTCAGAGTTAAGCGCGTGGCTGGATACGGTAGCTCGCGCTGTTATCAATGTATTCCAACAGCCCGCACCGCCGCCACCAGATAAAGATCGGTATGTAGCAAAAATACATTTAATATTTAGACGTTTTTGTATGCAGAAATAAATTGAATGTTCGGGTATGTAACTGAGTTTCTTTATTTCATTTCATCATTTGCCCGCGGCTCCGCCAGCGTGTATCGTCAGCGCGACAGAAATCAAAGTACCTATCTAGTTTTTAAAGACAACTCCCGCACTAAGAACATATCCTGTGTCGCGGTGGACTTTACAAATATAAATGAAACGGGCACAAAGAACACCCAGACTCAGATCAACAATTTGTGGATCACACAAAGTCTTGTCCTATGTAGGATTTGAAGCCACAATCTTGCTTCACTTGGTGCAGCGGAAAGCGGCGTAGCGACCGCTTGAACCACTAGGCCAACCGTGCACTCACATTGAAATCGGTGCAGTGGTTTAGCAGTGAAAGCTTAACAGATAGAGTTACTGTCGAATTTATATTATTATTATGGATAACTTACAAGTGCCTAAACGGATTTGAATATATTATATTCTATATATATTCTATATTATATTCTTAGATATCTTTGGAATCCTAATATTCCCAGTGAACGCCTTAGGAATTTCAGAAGGCTTTGTTTTTGCGGTATGTTGCCAGGTCCGATTTACTTCTACTTGTTAGGGTCAGTTCACACAGACCGGCTCGGAGAGGAGAGCACACTTTTATCACATTAGAAAAAGAGATTTGAGTAATTGTAGTAAGGTTTATTTTTGGATGTGCACTTTTTTTGTCATTAAAAATGCTTGAACGCGCTTCGTGTGAAATAATAAGAGGAGCCGACCGGCTCCGATTGCGTGCTCTTTCTCGCTCGCACTCGCACAGATCTCTTCCAGCCGGTCTATGTGGCGCCCCCGCTTCGGCCAATTCCAAGCGTATACGATCCTGTCTGTGTGAACAGACCCTTACACGTTAAACTAATAATAATTATGATTTACAGGCTCGAAATCGTGTTGACTAGTTTTGGATGAAATAACACTTATTAACTTTATTTGTATTGTGTAATAGGACGGGCACAGATCGGGGCGTAGTAAGCACAAGCAAATGGTCGGAGTCTGTTTGGTTGGTTGCTCCTCTCGTGGCCAAGCTACCCGCAGCTGTCCAAGGACGGGTGCTGAAACAAGCTGGACAGGTAACACAGTCATCATGACAAGAATTAAAATCGAATAAATTTTCGCTATTAGTGAGAAAACAATATTTAAAAAAATTTGCTTTATCGTTTTCTACCATATACCATTGCTTTCTTATTTGCCTCTCATTAAATTTCAAGTTTTAAAAATATGTTATATGTAGTAGGTTTATATTTTTTAACCAGTTCAAAAAAGTAGAAGGTTACCTATTCGACTGTATTTTTAACCGACTTCCAAAAAGGAGGAGGTTCTATGTTCCACTATGTTTTTTTTTTTTATGTATGTTCACCGATTACTCCGTCAGTTGTGGACCGATTTTGATTTTTTTTGTATTCGAAAGTGTATGCTTCCGAGGTGGTCCCATTGCCAGCATATCAGGATCTGATGATGGGATCCCAGGGAAATCGAGGGAAACCCTCATTTTTTATAGGCACATACTATATTTTTCGTATATTTTCTAAAGTTACACCGGTATTTGCGTGTGGTAGTCATCATTTTATGATGATGAGCTGATGATGTAAGGTACAACTCCTTAACGGTTAGGAGTTGGAGGATAAATCTTTAAATATCATATGTATATATGTTACCTTAAGTCGTATTCTTTCAAATTATTTAGGTAAGCTGATGATGGAAGGTGGAAGGTACAACTCCTCAACAGTTAGGAGTTGGAGGATAATTCTTTCAATTTCATACGTATCTAAAGACCTTCAGTCGTATACTTTCAAGTTATTTAGGTGAGCTGATGATAGAAGGTTAAACTCTTCAACAGTTAGTGATTAGAGGATAATTTTAATATTACACGTACGTATAGACCCTAATTTGTATTCTTGATGATGAAATTTGATGAAATAGTTCAACTTACTACTTACCTACGATTTGTTTGCACTAAAAACTGAAAAATAAAAACTTTTTATAAAAAAAGAACCGACTTCCAAAAAACATCCAACGAAAACTCTCTGCCAAAAAAACACTTAAAAGCATAAAATAAACTGGTTCTTCATAAATTGCCTATACCTAATTCATCTGTTTGAAGTCGGTGCTAAGCCAAAAAGAATACAAACGAACAATTACAAAAGTCTAAGCGATAGTCACTTGGCACCGACTTCAAACAGATTCTAGGTACCTAGCACACATTATAATACTACTATTTAAATGAATAAAGAATTAGGTATAGGCAATTTATGAAGAACCAGTTTATTTTACGCTTTTAAGTGTTTTTTTGGCAGAGAGTTTTCGTTGGATGTTTTTTGGCAGTCGGTTTTTTTTAATAATGTTTATGTTTGTTACCTCTAACTCTTTTTTCTCTTAACTATCGAATGGGTGAACCGATTTTGATGATTTTTTTTATTTGAAAGCTGGTACATCCCGTGTGGTCCCATTTCAATTTGGTCCAGTTCTTGAAGTCGGTTTTTGTAGACATTTGTGATTATTAACTTTTTATTTTGTAATGTCAAAATAGACTAATGTACGTGATGTAATCAGATTATACGACCTTTCTCCGTATTATGCTAACTTACACAAATGTTGTTTCTCATCATTCATCATCTCATCACGTATCATTTTATTTTAAACTAGCCGACCCGGCGAACTTCGCACCGCCATATTTTTTTTCGTCAATATTTTCATTTTTTTAAACTATTTATACCAGCTTCAGATTCCTACAGGTAGTGTGGCAGTGGCGGACTTCGAAAATATAACACTTCCAGATTTCTTTCAATTTTCTTCTATACAAACCTTCTCCTGACAATAACAAACACATTAAAATAAAGAATTATCCAATTTGGTGCAGTCGGTCATAAGTCGTGTGCGTAAATATATTTCGGCGGTTCATTTTTATCTTTATTATATATATAATTCTTCTGTGAGTGTGTATGTCACTGAACTTCTCTCAAATGACTGGACCGATTTTGATGAATTTTTTTGTGTGTGTTCAAGGGGATCTGGGAATGGTTTAGATTCACAAAAACGTAAACGATGTTACGTGGGTCAGCTAGTTTATATATAAGATATAAGATTAATTAACCAAACTATTATTATGTTTCCCCAATTCTCAGATATTGGAGAGTGGTTGGGGTGCTGCTTGTAGCGGCAACTGTTCGAGCAGTAGCGGTGGAGGTGGGAGTTCACATCGCGACTGCAAGAGCCACCAGAGTCCCAGTTACAAAGGGTTAGTGTCAAAATAGTTATTTTCCTTGAAATTATATGTTTGTTATTTCTCTAACGATTTTCTTACTAGAAGTTGCATTGTGATTGACTATCTATATTACTGATCGAAGCGTTAATTCCCGGTCTTGGGCAATCCACATCCATCTGCTGCCAACCAAAACCTGGAACTCACTACCAGTGCACGTGTATACCACCCTATGACCCCAAGTCCTTTAAGCGGGGCATGAAAAAGCATCTAACTAGGCCGCCATAGCGTGAGCGAATGGGGACATACTGCATTGTCCCCATTCGCATTGTGGATATGACCATTACTCTTGGGCTCTACGAATGATTACCATCAGAGTAGAGTCCTTTCGGCAGCTAAACATTAAAAGAAAAAATATTATTTCCTTAAGTCCACTTCCATTCTGACTATAAACTATTATTTCACAATAGGGTAGTTGACTCATTAGTCAAATAAGGTTATTTTTATCATCTGTCAAAACGATAACTTTGTATGAAAAATGTACTAAAAACTAACTTGTGACGTCACTGTTTTAGACTACTTAATTCAGCAATATATTTCAACGTTTATTTGATTAAAATTTAAGCTGTAATAATTATATTTTCCGAGATGTTTTGTAATTTTCGTTAAAATGAAGGGGCCATCGGTATTTATTTACGATACAGTCAACTACCCTATTACAAAAACATAAGTAGGTATGTGTATTATACGTATATATTTTACAACTCTTTCGAAATCTTTAGTAATATGGTAGCAATTTTTTTAAACATTAACTGTACTGTAGGTCTGCTGGAGGCGGTGCAGGAGGCAAGCGAGGTGTCAGCAGCGGAGGTTGTTCCGGAGGTTGCGCATGTGGCGGAGGTAACGCAGTACGTCTCGCCAACGAGCCGCTACTGTCGCTCGTACTCACGTGTCTACGACATCAGGACGATCAAAAGGTTATCATTTGTTGGCTATTTATTCAAGATAAATCGTAACCCATTAATTTATTATTACGATGAAATACAGCTTATACCTTAACTCTCTCTAAAAAAAAAATCGGCCATCTTACATATAACGCCATCTCATTCTCACTAAGCATAGCTTGTACTATAAAAGATAGATTGACTAATACTTATAACAATTTGGAAATACATACATATTGTACGTAGAAAATATTTAAACTCCGTAACAAACATTCGCAGATCATATGGTCTGACTTCAGCACAGTAGTTGCATACTCCACCCCTATACCATATAGGCGGTCAATCAAACACAACTTTTATCAGATTCAGACATTATTGTAGTTGAGATATTTGCATGATAACCGTTGTTCCATGTGAGGCGGATTAAGAATACGAGTTGTTACAAACCACGCAAGACAACATTACTACAAAGAGAAACTTAAAACAAATGCTATACCAATCTAGCCAATAGTGGTATAGTAGGTACAAAACCTATTTTTCTAGGAGAGGAGGAGAGTTAGTTCTATGTCCGACAGTAGACTGTAATGCACCTAGATGTAAATCACTATCGTTATAGCGTTTGACCTGCGGTACAAATCGCCTAGAGTAAAAGAACTTTAATCCACCTAAACCTGTTGAGCACATAGTACATACAGATGCCTCTGTCCAGTGACTGGTAGTAATCATTATGGATTGTTCCAACGAGGCCCCCAGTGTCCCCCTACTATTGGCGTACGTGTGCATTTCCCCGATAGATGGTAGCGGGCCTGCTGATGGTAAAGATAATTTGGGAAGCTTGACCTAAAGGTCTGGGGAGCAGGCCAGGGCTCGAGGTCAACGGTCAACGTCAAAGGTTTAAGAAAGCGTGATCAGCACAAACCAAATGAAATGTAGGTATTTAATTGTCCATAATCTTACCCTTCGATTCGCGTGAGGCGTTAAGTACCATTGGGGAAGTTATGAATCTGGTGTATTATTTCACAGGGTAACGCGGTGGAGGAGCGTTACCACAGAATAACTAATAGTGCTTACGTACAGAAGTACCACTGTCGAACAAAAGTCAAGTTTAGGCATAAAATTTTTTCAACTCTGTCACCTCGCAAGCGAAATTGAATCTTGTCGTGTGACCCGAGTGTTCAATTTCGTTAAACACCGCTCGATTAACAGCAAGAGCCCAGGGGACTACTACTAATCGACAGCAAGCGGGGACCACTTGCTGTCGATTAGGTAAATATTAGAATAAATAATAAAGATTTAGTAACACCTTTAGTAACAAAGTAAGTAAAAATGTTTTAACAAACATGATAATCTTGTCTACTACTGGTCCTGTCCTCTCCCACCTGTCGTACTAGGTTCCTATTTGCTTTTTTATTTACTTTATATATTTTTATTTTATTTATTTATTACACAGAAAAAGAAAACTGAATTACAATCTTTGTCCCCCAAAACCTGGTTCATGGTTTGACTGGGGGATCGAGTCTCCGTACAATTATGAACTTATAAAATAGTATTACTAAATAAAACTAACAATTTGGAAAACAAAACTTACAACTATGAAATGAAGAAATTATTTTTAAACTTTTAAAGGTAGGTACAAAAATTTATTATAGTGAATCCAATGAATACTTTTTAGTTTCCTTCTAGAAGTTTTTTAATTTGGTTCCTCCCTGATGTCCGCCAGCAGACGACATTAGATTGTAAGGATTTTTTAGAGTTTTGTCACCATAATAAATTATGCGTTCTTCGAAAAGTTACCTAATTGAAATTTTTGTATTGTATTAATACATGTCTGTCTTAACATAGTTTTTAAACAACTAATTAAATAACTTTATTGCTAAGTTACTACAAACATAATAATTCGTTCGTTTCATAATCATTTTTCGTAGTAAGTACACGTAATATTCAACTTGTTTACGCCGAGTGGCAATCATTGCCTACTAGTCCTTCCCGGGAGGCGCTCGGCGGAACATACCGAAACTGAGAAGTGAAATCCCCCTGGCGTTACCCCTTATTGCTGATGTTTTAACGCCTTGTTAAGGCTAATGAATAACTGTGGAGTGTTGGTGTGTAGGAGAGCCTGCTGAGCTCGATCCACGCACAGCTGCAGCACTACCTGACGCACGCGCGCGAGCACGAGCGCGCGGCGTGCGGCGACGGCTGGCACGACGAGGCCGCGCCCGACGCGCTGCAGCTTCGCTTCTCGCTGGCGGGCGGCATGTTCGACGCCATCCGCCGCTCCTACCAGCTCACCGCCGACTGGGCCGTGCTGCTCACGCAGCTGCTCGCGCACCAGCTTATCGACGCCTACAACAACAGGTAACCGCCTGCACACACGTCTTATCGTGTCGATACGACCACCTCGCTTCGGTATCGTGCTCCCCCGTTATTATTAGTGCGGTTGTGGCATTTATTTGTCTCTTAAGGCGTGTCTCCACCGAAATTGTTGGCAATTTCAGTGTTTCCAATTGTTGGCAACTCTTCTAAAAATCGCCAACATTTGTTTCCATTGTGTCTACACCGAATTACCAACACTTTGAAAAATATTCCAACCAAGCGTCTCCACAGAGCCAATAAATATCTGCAACAAGCGTATTCTTTTGATGTTTACCGCCAAAAACAGAAACACGGTTCCCAACATTTGACAATTTATGTTGCTAACACAAGGAAATTGCAACAACTTTTGTCACCAACACGTGTTGACAATACGAAAGTAGCCTACTTTTGTTCGGTGGAGACTCCGCTTTAGTGTATACAGTATATGGAGGGAGCGCTGAACGAGCGGAAAGCGTGATCGAGAGAAACTGAGTTTAGGTAGAGTCTGTCTCACACAGTCACTGTGATTGGTTGGTGTGATTTGGTGGGAAATACACCAACCAACCAGAAGCTTGCCAACGTTTTAATTCGTTAAATTCAAATGGCATTATTCATGGCGTTAAACATTAAGCGATAACTTGAGTGTCGGTTTTTTGGACACATCAAAGGGTTTTAGCGCTTAGTTTAGCGCACTAATTGATGTTGGCTACATTAACGCCGTCTAATTCTATCGGACGCGTGCACATAGCAAGGACGAGTGTACTTTGTTTAAGGCGGGAACTGCTTTTACGAGAACGACAATGGAGTGGTCGAATGAGAAAACTTGAGACTTTTTAGAACTATTACAATCAGAGCCGAGAGTGCTTACCGATTTCTTCAACGATGCATTTGAATCATTCACAATTTTTTTTTTTCGTTTTTTCTCTCTTTTTAACCGACTTCCAAAAAGGAGGAGGTTCTATGTTCCACTGTATGTATTTGATATATATGATTACTATATGATTACTCCGTCAGTTGTGGACCGATTTTGAAATTTTATTTTTGTATTCGAAAGGGTTTGCTTCCGAGGTGGTCCCATTGCCAGCATATCAGGATCTGATGATGGGATCCCAGGGAAATCGAGGCAAACCATCATTTTTTATAGGCACGTACTATGTTTTTCGTATATTTTCTGAAGTTACACCGGTATTTGCGTCTGGTAGTCATCATTTTACGATGATGAGCTGATGATGTAAGGTACAACTCCTTAACGGTTAGGAGGTGGAGGATAAATCTTTAATTATCATATGTATATATGTTACCTTTAGTCGTATTCTTTCAAATTATTTAGGTAAGGTGATGATGGAAGGTGGAAGGTACAACTCCTCAACGGTTAGGAGTTGGAGGATAATTCTTTCAATTTCATACGTATCTAAAGACCTTCAGTCGTATACTTTCAAGTTATTTAGGTGAGCTGATGATAGAAGGTTAAACTCTTCAACAGTTAGGGATTAGTGAATGATTTTAATATTACACGTACGTATAGACCTTAATTTGTATTCTTGATGATGATATTTGATAAAATAGTTCAACTTACTACTTACCTACGATTGTTTGCACTAAAAACTGAAAAATAAAAACTTTTTATTAAAAAAAAAAAAAAACGACTTCCAAAAAACATCCAACGAAAACTCTATGCCAAAAAAACACTTAAAAGCGTAAAATAAACTGGTTCTTCATAAATTGCCTATACCTAATTCTTTATTCATTTAAATAGTAGTATTATAATGTGTGCTAGGTACCTAAAATCTGTTTGAAGTATTCGAAAGGGTTTGCTTCCGAGGTGATCCCATTGCCAGCATATCAGGATCTGATGATGGGATCCCAGGGAAATCGAGAGAAACCATCATTTTTTATAGGCATGTACTATGTTTTTTGTATATTTTCTGAAGTTACACCGGTATTTGCGTCTGGTAGTCATCATTTTACGACGATGAGCTGATGATGTAAGGTACAACTCCTTAACGGTTAGGAGTTGGAGGATAAATCTTTTATTATCATAAAAAATCTGTTTAAAGTCGGTGCTAAGCCAAAAAGAATACAAACGAACAATTACAAAAGTCTAAGCACTAGTCACTTGGCACCGACTTCAAACAGATTCTAGGTAACTAGCACACATTATAATACTACTATTTAAATGAATAAAGAATTAGGTATGGGCAATTTATGAAGAACCAGTTTATTTTACGCTTTTAAGTGTTTTTTGGCAGAGAGTTTTCGTTGGATGTTTTTTGGAAGTCGGTTTTTTTTTTTATAAAAAGTTTTTAAGTTGCATAAAATAATTTATGACGCTCATTGTCGCAACTAGTTTAGCTGCTTCAAGCTCCATTGTGTGTATTATGTGTTAACGCGTTAATTCATGAGGAATTAACTTAACGGCATTATAACCTTAATGTAGCCAACGCGCATTTTTAGCGCGTTAAGTAACGCGTAGTTTGCCATTGCCATTAACGTAACGCTAACCCAGGTGGAGCAGTAGCATTAGACTGTGTTTACGACTCAAAATTTATCACCATAATACATCACCACCAGTCTTTGTAATATGACTATAGTAATCTAAAGGGAATGTGATCGTTACTAATTTCTTCCAGGAATAAACACACCTTCATTGGTGCATAAAAACAATTTTGAAAACTGTTCATGCAAAATTTTCTTTTTATTGCTGTATGTTTTAACTTGTTTGAATAAAAAGTTAATTTTTATTACGTTCCTACTGTCCATAACTTTTCTAAATTACTTCTATTTCATTACTTTTTATGGTCTTAAAATTGTTATATTTATTTTCAAAAGACCTTAGTGTTATTTTCAGGGGTCGTCGGATATGGCATAAAGGACAGTGTCTTTACAATAAATTAATATAGTTTGTGTCGCAGCAACCTATTCACGACATTGATCGACATGCTTGCCACCTTGATTCACTCGACCCTGGCGGACGGAGGAGACGACAACAACAGGAAGCATTACCAGAACCTCATGAAGAAATTAAAGAAAGAAATCGGTGAACGTCATGGACCTTCAGTTCAGTGCGTGCGACAGCTACTACCGCTGTCCAAGAATACTATTATAGAGGTATGTTATTGTTCTTTTATGGTTAAAGCTAAATTGATTTATTTTAAAAGATTAACTGTAATTCATGTCCTCTTAACTCACACAAGTAATTAATTTATAAAGTTTTTTTTTAAAACAAGCTATTATTACTTTTATTAAAAAAAACTTTAAGCCCTTTCATTAAATACTCATATTGGGTGGGTTGTCCAGAAATATGTACGCCGCCATTTTGTGACGGCGGCCATTTTGGATTGATAATAATACCGATTATATAAAGTTTCCATTGTGTCTACACCGAGTCGCCAACAATTTGAAAAACATTCGAACTAAGCGTCTCCACAGAGCCAATTAAAAACTGCAACTAGCGTATTCTTTTGAAGTTTACCGCTAAAAACAGAAACACGGTTGCCAACATTTGTTGTCAATTTTTGTTGCCAACAGAAGGAAATTACAGAAACTTTTGTCACTAACACGTGTTGACAATACAAAAATTTACAATTTTTGTTCGGTGGAGACCCGGCTTTACACTCCATATTCATGTTTTTAAATGGTTGTTATTTTTAACCGACTTCAAAAAAAGGAGGAGGTTCTCAATTCGACTGTTTTTTTTAAAATGTTTGTGACCTCATAACTTTCGTCTGGGTTACCCGATTTTGATGATTATTTTTTTATTTGAAAGCAGTTGCTTCCCGTGTGGTCCCATTTACATGTAGTCTGATTGAAGTCGGTTTTTTTTGTTAAAATTTGTGATTATGTCTTTATAGGTGATTGCCTGCGAGCCAATAGGATGCGTAGTAGACCAAAAAGGAAATAAAATCACAGGATTCGACAGTGATAAGAAACAGGTACGTTTACACATATCAAAATAAACTAATATGGACCTCTTAGTTTCAATCATCAATAAAATTTAACCACCTTAGGAACTGGACTGATTTTTAACCGACTTTAAAAAAGGAGGATGTTATCAGTTCGACAGTATTTTTTTTATGTTTGTTACCTCATAACTTTGGACTGGGTCAACCGATTTTGACGATTCTTATTTTATTTGAAAGCTGGTGCTTCACGTGTGGTCCCATTTTAATTTGGTCGAGTTTTGACAATGCCATACATGACAAAACCATATAAGTCTTCAATTTGCATTAAGTATGTGCGCGACAAATTGACGAATAACTCAATATCACGCTAACCGATTTCGATGATTCTCTTTTTACTAACCGACTTCAAAAAAGGAGGGGGTTGTGGAGGAACGGGTGATATGTCCCTCCAACACAAAGGGAGGATCCTCCGATCAGGCGAAGTGATCATGCCTGGCGGGCCAACTGCCCAACGGCTAATGTTGGGATGTTGTACATATGATAATTGGCGCGCGAACTTGCACTGCGCGATTCAGGATTGGTAGTTTCTTAGTTTCCTTCGTTACTCCGTAGTTCGACGTATCTTCGGTAGACGGCGCTGTAGTATGTTATATTGTTGTTGCGCTGTATGTGGAAGTCGCCTCACTCCCCTCCAAGACCGGAGGTCGATACATGATAAGTTAGCTGTCTGTGCTCTGTTGCGGAGCTTGCCAGTGCCAGGGGTGAGTAGTTCCAGTGAGTCGGAACTGAGTGCCGCAAGTTCCAGTGAGTCGGAACTGAATGCCGCTAGTCCCAGTGAGTCGGGGCTGTAGTCCGCTGATGGACTGTGGTCTCAATTCGACCGTATATTTTTTTATTTTATTTTTTATGTGTGTTCGCGGATAACTTCGTCGTTTATGAACCGATTTTGATGATTCTTTTTTTAATGGAAAGGAGATATCCCAACGGTGGTACCATGATAAGGACACTAAGATCTGATGATGGCATCCAAGATAAATCGGGTTGAACCTTAAAGTCGGTTTTTGTTAAAATTTTAATTATTTGAAAGCTAGTGCTTCCCGTGTGGACCTATTTCAATTTGATCCAGTTCTTGAAGTCGTTTTTTTTTGTTAAAATTTTGTATTATATTCTTGTAACAGGGTCTTCGATTGACGGACAAGCAACGTGTATCCAGCTGGGAGCTTGTTGAAGGAGGAAGGAACCCAGCACCGTTGTCATGGGCGTGGTTCGCTGCCACTAAGATCGAGAGGAAACCTCTTACATACGAGAACGCGCACAGGTTTTACATATTTCATTACTAGTTTTTGCCCGCGGCTCCTCCCGCGTATATGTTGATTATCGCGGCGAATAGTAGCATATGTGTTATTCTGATGTATAAGCTATATTACTGTAAAGTTTCATCCAAATCCGTTCAGTAGTTTTTGCGTGAAAGAGTAACAAAATCTATCCATCCATCCATACTTACAAACTTTCGCGTTTATAATATTAGTAGGGTTATAAACGAAAGAGGAATACAAAGAATAAAACCAATGAAAGTCGGTATAAGTATTTATCTTTCAATGGAACTTCGATTGCATAATATACTTTTTCTTCTACCTACTCTTAAATACACATGATTTGCCTTAACGTTCTCTAGTATACTCTATTCGCTCTAAAGCTTTGCTGAAAGCAAAACTTAGATTTGTCTTATGCTAGCCTTTGTATTGTAATTTTCTTGTCACTTAATTATTTTGTGTATAATAAAGAATAAATGAAATAAATTATTCTATAAAAACTAGGCGACTATAATTTGGTGGTGGCGCAGTGGTAGCGTATGCGACTGCTCTTCTTGAGGTCTCTGGTTCGATTCCCGGGTCAGACCAAATGTTTGTATGATCTGCAAATATTTGTTTCGGAGTTTGGGTGTTTTCTATCTTTAATATGTATGTATTTACAAAAAAAAGTATAATTTTGTATTTATATCAGTTGTCTAGTACCTACAACATAAGCTCTGCTTAGCTTGGGACTAGATGGCATTGTGTGTATGTCCGAAATATTTATTATTATTATTATAATGAATTTTAATAACATTTCACTCATTTAGGTTGCTGAAGTATCATACGCACAGTCTTGTAAAGCCGCTAAGTTATTATTTGGAGCCACTACCTCTTCCACCAGAAGACCTCGAAACTAATGACATAAAACAGGTATGATATATTTAATGTTCTTCACCAACATCTCTCGACCGTTTTCTTTAATAGTACACTGTCGGACATAGGCCTTACCTTCGAAAGAAGGTTTTGACAATGATATAAAAATACAGGTATGACATTCCGAGATACATAGTGGACGAGATGACGTCATCATCACTATCGCTGGTTCAGTGTTACCAGTAGTGTGAAGTAATAACTCCCCAACCACCATTATTCCCTTTGTGAATTCGATAGAACAATAAAGTTTTATGTTATCATATATTTAAATTCAAATATTTTGTTTGATTATGTACACAAAACAAAAATTTAAATGCATTTTACATTTTTTTCAAATAGAATTGCGACTGAAAATGTTTCCATCATTTCATGTTATGTTGCCATAAACTGGTAACTGGATAGTGACGTCACCCTGTCTAGCTTTCGGAATGTCATACCTGTATTGTTATACCATGGTTTTGGTCTCCTATACCACTTTGGCCTGACGGGTTGGTATAGGTTTAGTTTCAAGTTCTCTTTGCATTGATGTTATCCTGCATAGTTTGCTACTTTAGTAATCTCTTACGACACCCATGGGATGAATATGGGTGGTGAAACACTGCTATACTAGTGGTATTCTTAATCCGTCATCACACGGATAATGCGACCGTTGCAAGGGACTGTCTGGCTGAGGCTAACCCTCCTTGAAAGGAGCAAGTTAAATGGGGAGAACGAGAAAGTTACTCGAAAAGGCCTGTCGCTTATCTACGTCTTAAGGCGTGTCTCCTAAAAATAACAAAACATGAACTAAACCTGTTATCAAAACATTGCAGTCTTCTGCGACTTTTAAAAACGAACATCAAACATCTACTCGACAAAATGACTTCGGATGAAGAAAACGTACTCGATGATTTAGAAGTTATTTTGCATACAACAAGAAAGCAACGTACTTTTAATATTTACGCAGAATTATAAGTGAAAGATCGATTTGGACTGAAATCTTTTTTTCGTTGCTCAGAAAGTGCAAATCAGGAAATACGAAACACAACCTTAATGTTCGCAAGCAACTATGAAATGAAATTAGCCCTCCCCGGCAGGCAAACGCGGAGATGTTTTCCGTCCGCTTCAGATAACATGTTTGCTTGTTTGAGCTAACAAAACTGTTAGGCCACACCCATATTTTGTTAGGTGTTAGAAAACACAAAACAGTGTCGCAGGACTTGCGGCTGCAGGCTGGCGGCAGGATGGTTTTATGATTGCAGAGGTATCAACTGGCCATACTATTCAAATAAAGAGCAATATTCTATCTAAACTACTCATGTAAGTACGTTTCCTAATGATGTTGGTTTTGTGTAGGATCCTGGAAGTCTGGACTCAAGCCCTACTGGCGCTGGAAAAACAAGATCACGTAACGTTCCAGGCAAAAACATTAAGAAAGCGAAACCTTCTACGCCGGTAACTGTAATATCAATTTTTAGAACTATTTATTCTCTCACTTTGAGTCTTAGATTGAACTTTTGAGCAGAGTGGCCTAATCGCACTATTGCAATTTGTACCTTAATTTAATAGAAACTAGTCTATGAATAAGGAGTTTTATTGCTTTCTGTTTTAATATCAAAGACTGACTTGGCTATGCAAATGACGTAGTTGTTTTAACGGATTCCACGTCGCTTTCTACTGTGTTGTGGGTTCAAACCTCACATAGGACAACACTTTGTGATCTAAAAAGTGTTATTCTGAATTTAAGTGTTTTTTGTGTCCGGTTCATGTATGTTTGTAAAGTTTCCCACGACACATGATATATTCTTAATGCAGGAGTTGCCTTTTAAAAATAATTTTCAGAATTGCAGTGTACTCACATATTTTAGCGATCATAATGTAAAAAACTTTTTTTTTAATGGAATAGGATGGCAAACGAGCAGACGTATCGCCTAATGGTAAGCGATTGCCGATGCCCATGGACACCCGCAACACCATAGGCGTCACAAGTGCGTTGCCGGCCTTTGGGGTATGGGTGTAGGGGTTGGGGTGTGGGCCTCCGGTATCCTCACTCACTCGGTGAAACACAGCGCAAACACTATTTCACACCGGTTTTCTGTGAGGCCGTGGTCTCCGGTCGAGCCGGCCCATTCATGCCGAAGCGTGGCTGTCCCACGTACAAAGTTCATGAAAATGTGATTATATAATGTAGCTAATTCAATAAATGGTATATCTACATAGACGAACGGAGTCCCGGCGCAGGGCGGAGTGGGTACACCTGGCATGCCGCCTGCACCTCAGCAGCAACCACAGTTCATGCAGCAACAGCAGCAATGGTACCCACCGCCTGGACAGAACTACTACAACCAGCCTGGACCTGGACCAGGTACTATACTACGTCATATACCTTAATCTATACTTAATATTATAAACGCGAAAGTTTGTAAGTATGGATGGATGGATGGATGTTTGTTACTCTTTCACGCAAAAATCACTGAACGGATTTGGATGAAACTTAACAGTAATATAGCTTATACATCAGAATAACACATAGGCTACTATTTGCAGCGAAAACCGACATATACGCGGGCGAAGCCGCGAGCAACAACTAGTACTAAATATTAGTAGCTGTATAATGTATATTCTAATCCAATTGAGAACTTTTATTGCTTTTCATATAATTTTTTTCTTTATTGTATACGAATGGAAAACGTTTTAGGGACAACATTGAACCGAGTTTAATTAATGAGACGTCAATAGGTGTTACATAATCGGGTTATAGCTTTTTGTTGTGTACAGTGAATTTGTTTTTGTTTCTTTATTTACTGCGGTCTGTCACACACTGGGACTTTGAATAGTAAGTTGGTTGCGGTTTATAACCGGGTCTCCACCGAATAAAAGTTGTCAATTTTTGTCAAGTTTCTGTAATTTCCTTGTGTTGGCAACAAAAATTGTCAACAAATGTTGAGAACAGTGTTTCCGTTTTTGGTGGTAAACGTCAAAAGAATACGCTTGTTGCAAATATTTATTGGGTCTGTTGAGACGCTTAGTTCGAATGTTTTTCAAATTGTTGGCGACTCGGTATAGACACAATGGAAACAAAAGCTGGCGATTTTTTGAAGTGTTGGAAACACTGAAATTGCCAACAATTTTGGTGGAGACGCGCCTTATCATGACATGCTCGGTATGTGACTTGTGCCACATTCTTCTTTACTAATTATAAACAGGTTTATTTAAGTATATCCTAGGGCAGTCAATAATTATAAACGAATGATCATGTATGAACTTGATGGTATAAACCTAGGTGTGCTAGTTTGCTACGTTTTTTATTATAGGTTGAAAAATGATATATAGAATCAAATAATGTTGCCGAGTGTATATGGTAATATATAAATCTGACTGCACGTTTGGCCTAGTGGTTTAACGGTCGCCACGCCGTTGTGTCACGCCAAGTGACGTGGGTTCAAATCCCACGTAGGACAACACTTTGTGTGATCCACTAATTGTTGTTCTGAGTCTGGGTGTTATTTGTGTGCGTTTCATGTATGTTTGTAAAGTCCCCCGCGACACAGGATTTATTTCCAGTGCGGGAGTTGTCTTTTTAAAAAAAGAAAAAAGAATCTTCATTTAATTTCAAACGAGAGTAATAGAGACCAGATTATAAAATATTTGGAGAATTAAAAAAGTTTTGCAAACAGTTGTAACAGATCTTTATTTACCCGTTTGTTCATGTAAGAAAAAAATAAATTAAAGGAAATGAAAAAGAAGAAAGAAAGACATCTGCTGTTCTTTGTACATAATGATATGGTTATTTCAGCTGGTGTTAGTCCCCGCGGTGTGTCAACTCCGTCCAACAATCAGTCAAAGCAGGCGCTCAGCAATATGTTGCGACAGAGAGTACCTTTCAACCAAATGACGCAGATGCAGGTAATTTTACCTTTTCACACTAAATTTCATTATCGATACCCATCACCCATGCAACGAAAATAGTGTTCTTCTATTGACCATTGAGAGTTTAGGTTCGTTTTCTATATAATTTGTCGCAGAAATCATATATACAGAATGTCAAAAATCATATATTATGTAGTGCAATAAACAAATGTAAAATTCAATTGAAAATATATCATTAATTTATGTTGCTTACGATTTTAAATTGTGAGACAGAAATCGAGTATTCCCTCGCAGGATAAATAATTGTGATAAACACGATCATGTTACTTCAAGAAATAATAACTAATAATACCTTTACAAACAAGTTATTTGTTGTGTAAGTGTTTTTATAAGTTTCATAGATAAAGTCCAAACTATAGACAAACAGGTACAGCATAGTTGCGTAAGAGAAATAATTTATACATGGTTGTCTGTAGGAGATTGCCTTCGGCGATAAGGCAACCAATTGTACCTTTTAGTTTTAAGTTACTTTTATTAAGTAATCTGGTGTACAATAAAGCGATTACTATTATCACTTCAAGATGCGAAATATGTAAATTTTAAAACTTTTTTAATACAATGAACTATTTTAATCAGTTTTTTTTTGCATATTCCTAGACCGGCGGATACCCAGGCGCTCCCCACGCTCGCGCTCCGTTCCCTCGGCAGCCGATGAGACAAATGCAACCTAACCAAATGGGAGCCATGCAGACAGCGTAAGTACATTCACATATATATTAAACGAATGTCACATGTTTTTTGATAACTTCTTATGATAGAGTAAACCGCTTCGTTACGTAACGCGTTACGGCGCCAACCTGTCTGGCTTCCCTTTCTTTCACGCATACGGCAGCGGTAGGCAAGCTCCTTCTCTCTCACTCTACCCCACAGCGCTAGCACACTTTTTTTTTATCAGCAGCAGCTTATTATGGAACAGTAGATGAGATAATACATAATTTTAACAAATAAAACCGACTTCAAGAACTGGACCAAATTGTAATGGGCCCACACGAGAAGCACCAGCTTTCGAATAAAAAAAGAATCATAAAAATCGGTGGCGTGATATTTAGTTGTTCGTCAATTTGTTGCGCACATACTTAATGCAAATTAAAGACTTATATGGTTTTCTCATGGATGACCATCTCAGAACTGGACCAAATTGAAATGGGACCACACGGGAAGCACCAGCTTTCAAATTAAAAAAATCATGAAAATCGATTTATCTAGTCTAAAGTTATGAGGTAACAAACATAAAAAAAAAATTTAAAAAATACAGTGGAATTGATAACCTCCTCCTTTTTTTGTAGTCTGTTAAAAAATCTTCCTTCACCTATTTTTTTTTTAATTAACTTAATTAGTATAGATAATACTGTAATGTAAATTAAACCACGATTTCGCACTTAGGATAAAGTGGTTTCGATTTTGATCCTTATACACAACTGACATAAAACAATTCTTAGCAAAGCCTTATAAAGCTTGTTAATATGACTGTTTTGCACAAAAACAAAACAGGTATTATGTGTAGGAGAAAACACACAGCATTGAGATGAAGAAGCAGCTCTGTGATTTGCCTAAATACCGGAATATCATTGAAAAAACATACCTTCACTCCATTTAGTTTACCAATTTCGTCACCAGAGGCGCTAGCGACGTCTTGTTGCCGCGCTCTTAGCTGTCAAGTGTCATAGTGTCTTCATCGCCAGCAAGCCCCTTGAACCAATGCTGTGTGTTTTCTCCTACACATAATACCTGTTTTGTTTTTGTGCAAAACAGTCATATTATGTGTCTCCAAAAACACACAGCATTGAGATGAAGACCTGTTTGATATCTGCTGGTGACTAGAATTATATGCACAAAACGCTATGTGATGTACAAATAAGTTTCAATCTTGGCTAATATTATCCAAGGTGTAAATGTAAAACAATTTACTTATTTGTTTAACTATTTATATTTGAGTATCACAGTAATCAAGACACAAGGCAGTCTAATCAGTAATCTTAGAGCTATATTTAACTGAAAAGAAAACTTTATCCTCTAAAGATAAAAATTTAATTCAAATAACATTCAAATTAAAATTAAAATTCAAACAAAACTAAAAGTTTTAACCTTCTCATATTAAACAGTGTTTACTTATATTAAACAGTCTTAAAGTTATCATATAACAAATCATCACAATCATTACTAGATCTGTTCACATCTCGACAGTAAAACTTTTTAAAAGTTTCCACACATTTCCAATTTCCTCTCTCCAGGATCTCATCTACAGGCCTGTTATCTAGCCAACCTCGAGATGCCACGGCTGATCGAATACTCCCTGGAGACGCATCTAACTTAGCCTCCTTAAATATTGAGCGTAGCCATCCAGCAATGACAGTTCTGGATGCTGGTTTTGCCTCACCGGTGACAGTTATGAAGAGACATTTTATATCTTTTGTGCTACGTCTGGCCTCCGAGACCATAATTAACTTTCGCACATGAGTTACAGGGCAGATACGTTGATCTTTGTGCTTGGTTAGCAACCACCCTGATTGCCTGTGATTTCCTGTATCAGTCTTAGAACCAAACTGTGGCCAGAATGTTACACTGTTTTCAGTGCTTGTAAACCTAACACTAGAGAGCTCCAGAAGGGTTAGATCATGCAATCTACGACCAGATGCTAATAACAATATCAAGGCTGTTCTTCTACTTATGTTGAATAATGACCCAGAGCATGAGGTTGATTTTAACCAATCAAAGAGAATATTAACATCCCATATGGGTGGTTTAACAGATTGTGGTTTGGAATATGAAATAGACTTCAAAACTTGTTGTATAAAAAAGTTTTTAGAAAGATTCTCTACTGTGGCTGCACAGTAAGTAGAAATGGCAGATTTGTGTAATAAAATGGTGCTATAAGAAAATTTATTTTTTAAATATAGATTAGCTAAAAATCTTGCCACATCTTTCCCTTCTGGATTTCTACACTGAATATTGTTATCACGGCACCAATTCGACCATCTTTCTAAAGCAGCCCTGTATGTCTTTAAAGTGGATGGACGCCAACTATTTATTAACACCTGCTGCTCATCCTTTTCCCAAGTGGTTATTTGGTCAGCCCACCCCCAATTTTCCAAGCCTGAAGTATTAGCTTGTCTACCTGAGGTGGGCTCATACCTGTTGAGCAGTCCACTAGAACCTTCCGCAGGTTCTCTATTGGTAGGGGATCTGCCAACGCCCTCCTCAGAAGGTCTGGGTACCAAAAACATTGTGTCCACTGTGGAGCTATTAGTATGTATGTTCCAATCGCCTTGTTGAGGTGGGCCAATACTCTGGGGATTAGATTGGGCGGTGGAAACACCCAAGCGGTCTGAAATGCCCATTTTCGACTGAATGCGTCGTAAAAAAGAGCAGATCCATCTCTTAAATCCAGTGTTACGTAACGTGCCACGACGGCGGTTTCGTTGGACGCGAATAGGTCTACCTCTGGTATGCCCCACTCTATGAATATTGTTCGCGTGGCCCGTGGCAGCAGGTGCCATTCTGGCACCTGTTGTCCCCTTGACAAACGATCCGCGATACCGTTTAGTCTTCCCGGTAAGTAGAATGCTGTCATTGTTATGTTTAAAGAGCTGGTCACTTCTAGTAGCCTGGTAGTTAGACCCAGAAGATTCAGAGACCGAGTGCCGCCCTGATTCCGGACGTAGGCCACTAGTGTCCGATTGTCTGACTGAATAAGAATGTGCGCATTCCTCAATAGAGCACCTTTGGTTTTGATGACTGCAAACACTGCATACATTTCTTTCAGGTTTGAGTGCCAAGACCTCTGATTTGGAGCCCATTTGCCTGACATGTACTCGTTGTTCAAATGAGCTCCCCAGCCCGCATCCGCTGCGTCTGTTGTTAAGAAGTGACTCACTTCTTTCTTGTGAAGTGGAGCTGGACTGCAATCTACTGCATCCAACCACCACCTTAGCTCCTGTCGCACACTGGGGCACAATCGCCTCCTTTGGCCCTTTGGGGTTAACTTTTTCATAAAGATTTGTGACCTGCAACAGTGTAGCCGGCCCTGAGGAATGGCATAGTTGGCAAAATTTAGCATGCCTAATACTCTCTGAAGCTCCTTTAGAGAGCATTTGTCTTTGTTCAGCATCTGGTACAAAGATCTCTTTATTCTGAGGACTTTCTGAGTTGGCAGGGCTAATGTTAGGTTCTGGGTATTCCAGACTAGGCCCAAATATTCCACCTTGTGTGTGGGTTCTATCACCGATTTCGTGTAATTGATATGCCAACCCAGTGACTCCAGTGTCGCTAGTGTTTCCGCAACCTGCGCAACCAAACTGGATTTGTCCTGACATGCCAACAGGTAGTCGTCCAAATAGACTATGACACGAATACCTTGTTTTCGAAGGGTTTCCGCAACCCAATTCGATACTGCCGCAAAGGTACGGGGGGCTGAAGATAGGCCAAAGGGTAAGGCGGTCAGTTGGAGGATTTCTCCGTTGTAAATTACTCGAAGGAAACGTCTGTGCGTTTCCGCTATACTTAAATGAAAATAGGCTTGGTGAATATCTATTTTGACTAACCAATCCCCTGCTTGGAGAAAGTTCATTACATCTATTTGAGAGATGAGTTGAAAATGCTTTGTTGAAATGTAAGTGTTTAAAGCCCTGAGATCGAATATTGGCCGTAGTCCCCCGTCTCCCTTCTTGACTAGAAACATCTTTGAAAAGAATCCCGGACTTTGAACCAATGGTCTCTCCAGAATCCCTTTGTCTTTTAAATCCTGAATCATTTGAGTCATGTTCGGAGAAACTTGAGTAGCTAAAGCCTTTAAAATGAGTTGGGTTGGGAATTTCAGATGAGGTTTTATTCTGAAAGGTAAACGGCAATTGGCTATTGATTTTAAAATAAACTGATTTGCTCCCATCTGTCTCCAATTTTCTATAGCCAATTTCAGACACCCCCCTCTGAAACTCTGCTGAGCCTCATATTTGTTTATTAGAGGTGGAGGCTCCCTTATTGGTATCACGTTGACGAAAGGACTGCTGCCTTTTATTATTGTCCTTAAATTTTCTATGAAATTTATTAGTTTTATATGACTTTTGGTTAAATTTCTTATTAGAATTTGTATCTTGCCGTTCTGAACGATTAAACCCTTTCTTATCTTTTAAATAATATGGAGTGTTTAGCCATACTTGGGTGCCACCAAGAGATTGAATAATGGGCTGGAGCATCTCCCTATTAAACAGATATTCTGAACTCGGTGGGACATTCTGTACTGTTGCCTTAAGGTTTTGGTTACCTATCTCCTTTAGGATTCTGTCACGCCTAACTTCTATACACTCTGAACGTTTACCACAAATAATGTGCATTGTGGTCTCAGAATTATTATGACTTGCAGAACCTGGGCCAAACATTTCAGAAATTTTTTCAAATAAGGTATTTGGATCTAATTTACTTGGATCGGCTGAAGCCCAATCAAGTATAGACTGTAAATTTATTTTTAATAATTGTCTTTGTTCTAATATCTTATTAGAAAGACCCGCTAATAAAAGCTCTGTTGAGGCTAGGTAATCTTTACCTTTGTTGAAGTGACATAACTCATCATTCACTTTTAATGCAGTGAACCCGGGGGAAGCTAAACTGTCTTGTAAATGTTTTTTGTATCTAATAGCTTTCCATGCAGGGGAATCAAACTGTTGAAGCTTCTGTAGTTCTAATAGACGCTCTTTATCACTAGGTTTAATGATTTTAGTGCTATCAAAGTCTGTTCCCAGGCTTCCTAAGGTTAAAGTTAATGGTTGATCTATTGCGGACTGAGTAGGTTTAGCGAGAAATCGTTCGGAACCACTACTGGTACTAGGTCTAACCTCATTATTGTTAGTACACATATTGATCTGAGTAGGTAAATGAGTTAAGTAATTGGTAATATAAGACATTTGCGACATTAAGTTATCGACTCGCGGGTCCAAACAAGTCGCAACCTGTTTATAATTACGTTTGCGAGCCATTCTTGAACGCTTATTAGGCAAAGGCGATGCAAAGCCCTCCTCATCCTCCTCCGAGGAGGAGGAACTACTGCCTGATGAAGTCGAGGTCTGTTCTCCATCCGGAGCAACATCCCTTCGACTAGCCTGTTCTGCGTCTGTCTCCTGAATTGGCTCCATAATAAGAAAAAAAAAAAAAATATTGCTTACCCTGACAAAATAACAATGCTGTGTGGGGTAAACGACATACACATAATAATTTCACTATAAAAAATTAACTTTTTTATAATATATATAATATTTAAAACGCTTTGACTTTACTCGTGCAAATCACAAAAACGCTATGACACTTGACAGCTAAGAGCGCGGCAACAAGACGTCGCTAGCGCCTCTGGTGACGAAATTGGTAAACTAAATGGAGTGAAGGTATGTTTTTTCAATGATATTCCGGTATTTAGGCAAATCACAGAGCTGCTTCTTCATCTCAATGCTGTGTGTTTTTGGAGACACATAATAGGTCTTTACCTATGAAATTGCCGTTTTGTATGCAATAAGTGAAAGTACTTATTTTTTCAAACTTTTTTATTTCTGTTATTCGAAGTAATCACCCATGCAATCGACGCATCTTTGCCAACGCATTGGCAGTTTATTGATGCCCTTCTTGTAAAAATCTGCTGGACGGGAGGCAACAAACTCTTCAAAGGCATTTTGTACTGCCTCTCGGGAATCGATTTTTTTACCCACTAAAAATTGTCTAAATTTTGGAAAAAGTAATAGTCAGTAGGTGCAAGGTCTGGTGAGTATGGCGGATGAGGGAGAGCTTCCAACCCCAGCTTTTGCAGCCTGGAGACTGTCTGTTGGACGTGAAGGAGCAGTGGGGACGACCGATTGACCAAAGCTGGTTGCAGATGTGCAAGCTTCTCCATCATTCTCTCCAGTTCTTCACAGCACACATCTGCATTAATGCTCATGTCGTTTTGTAAAAAGCTGTGGTGAATCACACCCGCACTAGACCACCAAACAGTGACCAACACCTTTTTAGGGGTCATTTTTGGTTTAGGGCATTACTTTAGTGCTGAACCAGGGTCTAACCAACTTGCTGAGCGCTTTCGATAGTCGAACAGAATCCATTTTTCGTCGCACGTAACAATTCGTTTCAAAATTCCTTCATTTCTTTGCCTGTTGAGCAGCGTAAGGCAGGTCTCGACGCGTACGTTGCGCTGGCGATCGTTAAGGTCGTGGGGCACCCATCTATCAAGCTTTTTTACCTTGCCAATTTGTCGCAAATGGATCAATATTGTTTTGATGCTTACATTAAAAGCTGCTGTTAGCTCAGCTGTAGATTGAGTTTCGTCAGCTTCCACAATCGCCTTTAATTAATTATTGTTAACCAAAGTCTCCGGACGACCACGATCTTCATTTTTCAAGTCAAAATTTCCAGAACGGAACCGGGAAAACCAATAACGGGTTGTGCGTTCGTTTGTACAGTTCTCTCCGTAAACGTTTTTGATGTTACGTGCCGTTTGTGTCGCGTTGGTGCCACGACGGAACTCATATTCCATAATTACACGAATTTTTAAAGTATCCATTTTGACGAAAAATGTTCAAATATAATGAAAATACAACGCTAATCAAAAAACAAAAGACTGAGTTTGTAAATAGAATGTCATGGTTTTAAAACAAAATTAATTTGAATTTAGAATACAGAGCCATTACAATCTTTGTTTATTTGAAATGACCAGTACTGAAGAAAGGCAATTTCATAGGTAAAGACCTAATATTAACTTGCAATGTATGTATGTATGCTTGTATGTTCGGGTGGAATCTTGCAACTCGATTTTGAAGCAGATATCTTCAACCGATTTTGCTGAAATTTTGCAAGCATATGTATGCTGCGTGACAATGCAATATTATAATGACATGGAGCTGATCTGATGCTGGAGCTGGAAGGTGGCCATAGGAACTCTGTAAAGAAACGTCGCAACATCATCGAGTTTGGATTCGTTTGATTCATCTCGAGGCATTCCAGTAAAAGCTTATTTTTAAAATGCTTTTTAATTAAATTTATTTACTAATACAAACTACAACATATTTTACTATACACTTTTAATTTTTAGATAGTTAGCGATATTAAAATAAGATAAACATAATTTTATTAAATGCCCTTTAGACAAATGAATCCAATGGGCGGAATGCCAAATATGGGTCCTATGGGGCAAATGGGAGGAGTTCAAATGCCAAGTCAAATGGCTGGAGGACAAATGGCAGGTGGACAGATGGGCGGTAGTCAGATGGGTGCTGGCCAGATGGGTGCGGCGCAAATGGGAGGAAGTCAGATGGGAGGAATGGGTGGACAGATGTTCGGAGGACAGTACGGAGGTATGCAACAGAGCTATGGCGGCTATGGACAGCAGATGATGCAAGGAGGACAACAACAAATGATGAATCAGGTAAAACACAATAAGTAATAACATTTGTTTATGTGGCTGTTTGCATGCATTTCAGGGTGACCGCTAGTGGCATGTTACCATGAGCATCTCCGTCACGTTAAGCAGTCGGTCCCGGTTGTTATCATATGATAGCAGTCCTGAAGCTTAGTTGGAGGCCTTTGGGTGGCTTAAAAACATCCAATGACAAGAAACGTAGCCACAACGTTGTCTTGCCAGTCCCCAACCCGCACTTGGCCAGCGTGGGGACGTATGGCTTTAACCCTCTCCTGAGAGGAGACCCGAGCCCAGCAGTGGCACGTTATAGGTTGTTGATGATGATGATGTAGCTATTTCATTGTGTGATAAATATTATAAACAAGAAAAGAAATTGAGTAACATAAGAAGTTTACAGGAACTTTAATAAGTGTTTTTTTCCATATTTTTCTATAGATTACATCTATTTCAATTTTAATATAATTCTATCAACACAGATTTTAGATGAAATCTCGCAAAATTAATACAATGTATTTCCAATAGCAAGCCATTCTATTCAAAGAAAGCAGCGAGAGTGGTACCATACTAAACGATAACTTTAATTTTCAGGGAATGGGTCAAAGTGTAAACCAAATGGGACAACAAGTAAATCCTATGAGCCAAGGAGTGAACAGCATTGGACAAAACGTTGGCCAAATGAGCCAAGGCGTTGGCCAACCTTCACAATTATCACAGACTATGGGGCAGATGAGTCAAGGCATGGGTCAGATGGGACAGCCTATGGGGCAAATGGGTCAAATGGGCCAAGGTGGTGGAATGAGCGCAATGAACAGTCAAGGAGGGTCAATGGGTCCTCAAGGGGGTAATGCTATGGGAGGGTTCCCTGGACAGCAGTCATTCCAACAGGTACTGGAATTTTACACGATTTTTTAGCTGACTTTGTAACAATACTTTGTTATATATCACACTCACACTAATATATAAAGGCGAAAGTTTGTGTGTATGTTTGTTACTTCTTCACGTAAAAACTACTGGACAGATTTGGATGAAACTTTACAGTAATATAGCTTATACATCAGAATAACACATAGGCTACTATTTGCTGCGATTACCGACATACGGGCGACATAGCTAGTAATACATAATTATAACTCGGAAGTCAATTTCTCCTTTTAATCTTCTTAGCAAACTCAAACTGCCTCGGTCTCGGGTTCAATTCCCGGGACGGACCATACGTTTGTATGATCTGCAAATATTTGTTTCGGAGTTGGGGTGTTTCTTAAGTACAATATGCATATATTTACAAAAAAAGGCATAAATGTATTTATATCAGTTGTCTAGTACCCATAATACAAGCTCTACTTAGTTTGGGACTAGATGGCGTTGTGTGTTAGATGTCTTAAATATTTATTGTTACACATACAAATAAGGTCTGCGCGTGAGCTCCGAAGAATCTCTCGAGGAACCCGAATTCGTTTCAATATTTCCTACATCAAGACTCTGGCTTCCTTCGGAAAGCTATTCCTCGGAATACCGAAAGGAATTTGGTACAATTTTAAAACCAATTAAAAAGTTTCGTGACATGTTACTTGTTTGTGCGTTTAGAATCTGATGGGCGGAAGAGCGAGCCAAGAAGCATACTTGGCGCAAAGACAAAATCCTCGACCACCTTATATGCAGGTTAGTGTTACTGGCCATTATTTTATGTCTTTATAAATATACCACTGAGAAGGAAAATGTTCAGCACTGGAATGTCTTATTCGATAGCAAGTAAATACAACTTTATGCCAAAGCAACAAACTGAAAGACAATGCTACACAAGTTTCTTGAGTCGCATCTTGTATAATAACTCCACGTCTTTTACACAACGATTACGACAACGATTTATCCAAAATCTTTAATACGAATTTTACGTACCTAAAGTCTGCCAAACTTTCGTTTCGTTGTCGTTTTTCGTGTGTCGACAATTTGCTTCCTTGTTTTTGTTTTACTGGTGTTCCATAAAGTATACTTACTAATATTATGTACAGCAGGCACCCAACGTCACAATGGGTGGAATGGGGGGTCCCGCACCCCCCTACCCTCGTACCATGCAGCCGCAACAAAGTGCACAGTACCAGCAACAGATAACGCAACAGCGCATGCGGCAACAGATGATGGCCATGCAGCAGCAACAGCAGCAAGGACCTTTAGTGCAGCATTTGCAGCGACAACAGCAGTACCAACCGCCTTATTAACATACGGGACCTTAGCTTCGTTACAATAGTGAACTTTTGTACCATGACATAACAGTGAACCCTTGAGGCTAAATATTTCTACTGATAACTCGCCCAGTCCTGGCAAAGAATTAACTATAAATGTCGGTACCTACACTTACCTTTGAATAAGAATGGACCAAGTTAAGAACAACAAAAAACAATTTTATACGAGATGTATTTATCACTGAAATCTGGCTCCTAAAAGTTATTGAAGGTGATAATTTCTAGAACGTTAATTTAATATGAAGTATACAACCTCGTTTCCTATTCTCCTATTATTAAATGTTTTATATATAACGTGAATATTTATAATAAATGGTATCTGTAACATTTAGTTGTGCGAATGATTACGACAGATGTGTAATATTTGGTCGATTTATATTAATGTTTTTAAATGTATACTTATTCTTTTATTATTCTAGAATGATCTGTACCTTCCTAAATGTGCATATAATTTAATACTTTTAGCGCATTCGCAAGCTATCCGAGCATTTTGTGTTATTTAGAAACCAAAAACTTATAGACAGCTAGCTGACGTTACAAATAAAACACCAAATCGAGAATTTATAAAAATATTTTCTAAAAGTTTTTCTGGAGATGTTGACTGGGCAGTGTTACAAAGATTGATTTATGTCTGTTTATGTAATTATATGTGTACTCTATGTACCAAGTAGTTGTATCTGATGTTAAATATTAGTAAATTAATGTGTATTTATAATTTAATTTCAAAAATGATCTTATTTTTTTGCGGAGTGCTCTTATAGCATTTCTTTTTTTTAATTGAGAATTCTCAGAAATCATACAAAATACGTAGGTATGTAACACTAAAGTACTGGTTATTTTATTATATTCTAGTACAATTTATGACCTCACATGGTTTTAGTATTAAATTATATTGTAAATAGTTATGGTTAATTTTTAAATGTAAGGACAATTGAGATAAATATCTTAAATAGTTGTTTTATTTTTCACCCTTTTATTTGTTACATTCGAAATTCTTTTTTTTTCTGAATTAGCTGAGCGCCACGTTTGTTGTAATACCTTTACAAAGAACAATCGCAGATAACGCCAGGGTCGAAACTAGTATAAAAAAAGTTGTCTTAGTTACTCCTTACATCATCAGCTATCTGCCAGTAAAAGTCTTTCAAAATCGGTCCAGCCATTCCAGAGATTAACCGAAACAAAAAGACGGACAAAAAAATTTTTTTTTAGATGTTAGTACCGTGTATACTTTCATATGCATGAAGTTGGACTGGACCAAGAGCTACTGAACCTTTCGACCAACGGTGTGTCTGTAAGGCTAGAAACTCTTGTAGTGATGAGTCATAACGTGCTAAGTACGTAACCATCGCCTGGCAGGCCTCAGCCCTGAAAAAAAGAAAAATCTAAAAGAATTAAGTTAAAATTTCAAACGATGGGCGACCACTATATAGTAGATATTTTTTGTACCACTAGTATTATCTTTGACGCCCAACATAAAAAATCGTATATATCGATTAGTTGAAATGTATATTGCATTGATTTAGATGCTTCCGACGATTTAATGTTATTTATGACTAATAATGAGAAGTTTGTCGAGTTAGGACCGACCAAGTGTTCTCAGACACATTTTTACTTGCACTCAAGTGCTATCTTTCTCCTCACCTGTCTAGGAAATAGGCTAGCTTGCACCGCCGGTCATTGTTCCTACTTTCTTTAAATCGCTCAGACAAACATATATATGAATTACAAATTTACAGAATAAAATTTATTTACATTGATGATGTAATTGAAGAAATGTGTGTCTTTCTGTTCGCCTGGCAGGTACTAATGCTCATCGGAATCGCCTGTCATTTTGTTTTTGAACTTTTTAATGAATGATCTAAATCCTATACAAATTTCAGCCTTACAGGAACAAGTTTTTTTGTGTCATTTTAGATATGACGGCGCCATCTGTCGAAGATACGTCGAACTACGGAGTAACGAAGGAAACTAAGAAACTACTAATCCTGAATCGCGCAGTGAAAGTTCTCGCGCCAATTATCATATATACAACATCCCAATATCAACCGTTGGGCAGTTGGCCCGCCAGGCATGATCACCTCGTCTGGTCGGAAGATCCTCCCTTTGTGTTGGAGGGACATCACACCCGTTCCTCCACACTTGGATTTTCTTAATCATAAGTCGTAACTGTTTACTAATTTAAACAACCAAATAGCAAGGAATCTAAAGTAGTAATAAGAAGGAACGAGTGTTCTTTCTCCAAAACTCCAAAAGGGAGGATCTTCCTTATTGACCATACGTCCATACCTGGTGGACCGCTCTCCTATCATCATCAGCCTATCGCAGTCTACTCCTGGATACAGGCCTCGCTCGCTCTCCTATAATAGGCCAAAACCGCCTTTCTAAGGAGAAGCTTATATCCAGCATGCAAAATGTTGATATACTTTGCAGATGTACCTATATCAACATTTTGCACCACGATAACTTTTATAAGGTAGTGTGCGGTGCAGTTAGTATTTACTCCGTAGTTTGGTATGTATTAGATAACATTAAAAGTAACTTGTCGATACATGTTGAAAAGTCATTGTTATGTACTATTTTACTCATTAAAATCATGGTCTAAGAAATATATTATTCTACCATTATTAAAATAACGGCACGTAAATCGAAACTAGCTTGCTACATTATAATAATCTGTGATCGAAACGTTTGTTTATAAACTAAAATCATCTGTCAAAATAAAGCAAGAGGTTTTTGAGGTTATGTTTAGTAATGTTTTTAAATATAAATTTATAGATCTATTTAAAATCTGATAAAATGCTCCAATATACAAGAATAGTTAAGCGTATTACTATAAGGCATCTTATAACTGTGTACAAACGTGAGTGTGTTAGTAGGAAAATACACAATGTTGGCCTAAATGATATACCGAAAATAACAGCTACAGATATTCGAAAACTATTGCGACAAAAAGGTTTTGCAGTACAGGACGGATATACAGCCCTCACCACAAAATGTTCTATATGCTCAGGGGATCAAAAATGTGCCGATACTAAAGTATATGTTAATAAAACCACAGGTAAATAAATCATGTAAACACAACCTAGCAACCTTTATCACTGTATGTTTGTCCGACTGCCAAGCTGTTACGATGTAGCAGTATTCTAGTTTCTTAAACTTGGAAATACCTAATTTGCTACTAATTTTCCTAGCTTTTACACGCAGCTTCGCTCACGCAGACTTTCCTACCCTGATTTACCCCCTTAGGTGTGGAATTTCAAAAATTCCTTTCTTAGTGCTCACTTACGTTATATAAAGAACCTACATGCAAAATTTCAGGATTCTAGCTTCAGCGGTTTGGGCTGTGCGTTGATCTCTGGGTATGTCGGACAGTCAGTCACCTTCCTCTTTTATATATTTAGAGATTATTAGAAAAATAGTTTTTCTGCTAGGCCCTATCGGTGTGTCCTGTGCCTCCCATGTGGACTGGTAATAGCTGATGACTTGTTATATCCAACTGACTGCAGCCTAGATTCCAGAATGTAAACTGTCGAAAATCAGCCAATATAACTTTATTTATTTACAGGATACTTTGTCTGCCCTAAGTGCAATGTCCATGGTGATTGGAACATAATGGAAAGGCTGGTAAAAAAAGCTAAAGTTGAAGCAACAATCAAAGACTTTATAGAACAGTGTCAGCAAAAGGCAAAACAATTTGATAAAGCCTGGGAGTCAGTATTAAACGAAACCACTTCATTAACAAAATTAAATGAAACTGAATTATTAGATTTATTTAGGTTATTTGAATTACCTGTAAGTATTCACACAATTTTGATATTTACTACAAGAAACATAAAGTTAAAATTACAGTTATGACACTTTTCGAAATATATCAGAAGGCTTAGAATTTCTGGTAATAGCCAGTTCACATCCGATCTCTCCTTTGACAAATCAACCTACCGCCGTCTACTATCTATTAATTGGCTTCCTAATTTTCTTATCCATAATTTAATGTTTCTCACCTGATCTTGCCCCTTATTCAGCCCTATTAAGCTGTTGATGGTGACAATAATATGTAGGTAAATACGATCATTTCTTCTTACAGTTCCACTCTGAAGCCAACAAGTTACTATCAGATGTGAGAGTTTCATCAGACCACACCTCACTATTTTTCCCCTTGAAAAATTCCCTAGACAATGTAGTAGGCTATCGGAAAGTTCAGGCAGGTAGAGAGGATGAGACTGAAAGTTTTGGTCTACACACTGCAGGGCTATTCTCATGCCGGGCATCGAAAATCAGCCGAAATGATCAAGCAATTCTAGTTCCAACAATAGAAGATGTATTAAATTTAGCTGCACAAAAAGTGTCTGGTTAGTATTGCTTGCATTCTTTGTTATTTCATGTTTTAACATTTTGTTATATGTCTTGTTTAAACTTTGCTTGTACCTCAAATACTTCTATTCGTTTTTTTTAAAGATAACCTCTAATAAAGATGTAGGGGACTACATGGAATATTCCTGTGCTGCAGGACACACACACACAGACTCAATTTGACCCAGAACAGCAATTCGTTGATCGCACAAAGTGTTGTCTCATGTTTGGTTTGACCTCGCAATATTCTGCCTAGCAGAGAGCGGCGAACTGATCCCTGATACCAATTCGCCATCCGTACAGTCAGTATATAATTAAAACACGATTTCAAAACATTCCCATGTGGACCCAAATATGAAAAATGTTTTAGTACCACTTTATTCATTATGAGACTGAGTCACTATAATAAAAAGGAAGCCTATTAACTCTATCGTAAAACACCTGATTCATCTACACCTGTTTTTCGAACTACCTTGTCGTACCACCTCCTACTCGCGTACGCAGTCGCCACTCGACAAATAATTGCCCCATCGGCCTTCGTTTGAGCAGGCAATTGCCCGACCCATTGCCATTCAAGTTTTGCAATTCTCAGCACTGTCAGTGACCTTGTTTCGTCTGCATATCTCCTGACTCCTGATTCGATCAGGCAGAGAAACTCCCAGTGTTCTGTTGAATGTATACCTATCCTGTTGTGTCCTTAAATTATGATTACTGCTCAACCTAGCCTAGAAGTTGAACAAGGCTAATCTGCCTGCTTGAGATCAGACCGCATGTTGTGATTATCGTGGTCACAAGATTTCGAATCAAACACACTCCTTGTTACCAGGAACCCTTATATGGTTAAGTAATTGCAGCCTACCGCCGATAGTTCTACCCACACTAGAAAATTATCAAAAATTGTGCCTATGGGGTGATTGGGACAACATGAGAGCCGTGGCCGAAAAACTGGGCGAGGAAAGATGTAGATTTGTAAGGTATTTATGTATTAATTTGCTAGTAAAAAAATGTGACTTTACATAATTGCAAAAATTAACGCTTTACAACATTTGTTAGGTCACATTTTTTTCTATTTTTGTAAATTCACACAGCGCATTATGACGATATAAGAAATAATATCATGACGGACAACATCATCATCATAACCCTCCTCAAGTCTCTCCAATAGGGAATATGTATGAAAATTTTATTTGTCTCAAACATTTTTTTCTAGATTCTTTATTGTCTTTACAATATACATAAATGGTATTTTTTTTATTTAGTGATTATTTAAACCCAGAAAATATTAAATAAAAAGTGAAAATTAAGGGAGGGAAATTCAAACCTGCAAAACGCGTCCAATAGGACGCGTTTTGCAGGTTTGAATTTTTCGTTTCGACCAATAGGTCGAAACGAAATGTGACGTCGATTGTTACATTATCGAAATTATCGGCGTCGTCACAAACACTACTAACACAGTAGGAATTTCCTACTGTGTTAGTAGTGTTTGTGAGAAAAAATAACTTCTTCCATGATTTTTATAGCAATCAAAACAGTAAATAGGTATAAAATAACTGAAACACTCATTATTAAACAAACACGAAATGAAAATGACGTCATATGTTATGTCAATAGCGCGCGAAAAATGGCGGCGTTTGAATAGCTTAAATTTAGTCGGTGTTTTAAATTTCACTTTGAAAATTAGTTTGACTATTTTGAAACCTATTTATATTTTTTTCTATGTTATGGAGACTTATATGATCAGATTAAGAAATAAAAAAAAGACATGCATATTCGATCCTCGCAACAAAATTGTGAAAGAAATTTAAATTGTAAAACTGATTCTGAATAAAAATAAAATTCTAATACTTCATTATTGTTATGTTATTATAATATTACGTGTTCTTAATATTATGTCATTAGTCAGTTTAATATAAAATTCTTAGTCTAAAAGTTTGGTATTACATAACATCGTGTAAGAATGTTAATTTATTATTTCATTTATTTATCTTTATTGTACACAGATAACATGGTTTTAATCTGTTTATTTTTCTTTAAGAAGGCAAATTATTTATTTATGAATTATGACGTAGGCCCACGGATGGCTTAGTAACAGCATCGGAAGCGGCAGCAGCAAACCTACCGCTGAAGTCGTTGGTAGCAGAGGCGAAGCCAGCGGCTCACCGTTCCATCACAACATTCGCCGCACTCAGGGACGATGTCTACTTTGAAGTTACCAATGTTGATAAGGTAACCACAAGTCTGTGATCATAATAATTTGAATGTCTCGCAATTAAAGCCTATGCAATTCCTCGCAACACATGGCTGCGGCCATGTTGCGAGGCATTGCATAGTTCAGATTACCAAGCGAGAGTACCACCACCCCGATGGCCGCCATGAAATCACGCAGCATTTGTGTCCACCAAACCGTGGACAGTGTCCACGGTTTGGCCATCGCAGTGGTGGCATCGGCTAGTTTTCCCTATAAAAAATAGTTTAAATCGAATTTTCTGATTATAGAAATACTTAATAACAGCTCGGAGTTTGGAAGTTGGGGTCTGAACCCCCGTGCCTCGGAGAGCACGTAAAGCTGTCGGTCCTGCGCCTGATCACTCACCGGTCGTGTCCTGTCGTGTCGGTTAACCGTCCCATCGGATTATGAGAGAGAGGGAACAGAGAGTGCACCTGTGTTTGCGCACACACTTGTGCACTATAATATCTCCTGCGTAGTTGGCTGGTCTCCGTTAAGACATGCCTCCGTGGCCGTAATCGGCTAGGAGAACATTAGTTTAAATCTCATGACTTCAAAACCAAATGTAATACAGGTTCGTGGTATAAAATGGCATCGCTTCCCTGCACTGACACGACTTCTGGGCGGACATAGACGAGGCGAACTGACCGTACTGACCGGCCCCACTGGCTGTGGCAAGACTACGATTTGCGCCGAAATGTCTCTTGATTTGGCGCAACAAGGGGTTCGTATTGTCCTCTATAATACCAACTTTCTAAGTTCTCTTTTACGTTAAGCAATTTGTAACAACTTGTGATCGCCCAGTAGTTGAAATTTGACCATTATTTTATTCTTTCTACACTTCATTGCATATAAACTTTAACTGTAGGTACCAAATTTCATTAATTTTCGTAAAGTGATACAAAGTATTTGCTTCACGAACTGATGTATAGATGACGCCGTTTTTGTATCTATTTAAATAAAAATAAATCACTAAAATGTATGTACGCGCATAACTTTCGATCAGCTGCACCAAATTGGATAATTCTTTTTTTTGAACGAAGTCCCTTATGGGGCGTTGCGGAGGGGTACCCTAGCCGGCAAAAAACGTCTGTAACGTAAGATTGACGCCTCGGTGTCAAAATGGTAGCGAATGCGAATGTTGTGCTTGAGGTCTCGGATTCGAATCCCGGGTAGGATCAAATATTTTTTTAAGCGACTTCCAAAAGAAGGAAGTTCTCAATTTCATCGGTATTTTTTTTATGTATGTACACGGATTACTCCGTCAATTTGTGGACCGATTTTGAAAATTATTTTTGTATTCGAAAGGGTATGCTCCCCATGTGGTCCCATGGCCACCATATCAGGATCTGACTGATGATGGATGGGATCCTAAGGAAATCGAAGGAAACCCTCAAATTTACGTGAGCGCCTGCAATGAAGTTAAGAGCAATTGTCTGCATGCCTTCATATTCTGTAGACATCATTTAATTTCATAATATATAAAACGGTTCCTAACGATATCAGAGTTTACCTCAGACAGTCAGTTTACCTCAAATCACTTGAATTATAGTAACCTATTGGTGACGAGCAGATTTCCCTAGTGGCCGTTTGCGGAACTAACGTAAGACAGATACTTCTACCTGACAGTTTAATATACAGAGCGAGTGCATTGTTATTTTAAATTCTTTCTACAATGATTTCATTGATAGACGTCTACGGAGTAGTAAAAAATACTTTAAGACCACTTCGTGAGGGTGATCAGTATTTTTAAAGTGGAATGTTAACGTGTATTGGTGACGAGCAGATTTCCCTAGTGGCCGTTAGCGGAACTAACGTAAGACAGATACTTCTACCTGACAGTTTAATATACAGAGCGAGTGCATTGTTATTTTAAATTCTTTCTACAATGATTTCATTGATAGACGTCTACGGAGTAGTAAAAAATACTATAAGACCACTTCGTGAGGGGGATCAGTACTTTAAAAGTGGAATGTTAACGTGTATACGTATTTTTATCTGTCATACGTTAGTTCTGCGACTTGCCGCTAGGGAATCTGCTCGTCACCAATAGAAGATAGTCCATTTGAGATTTTATTACAAAAAAATACCTGAAGTCCTTTCGATTCTATACAGTATGTATGTTACCTTTAGTCGTATTCTTTCAAGTTATTTAAGTTAATGATGATGAGAGACTTGAGAAAGACTAAAAAGCGAAAAATAAAAAAAACTTCGTTTAAAAAAACCGACTTCAAAAACTAAAAAGTATCAAATAACTTAATTTGTATGTGCAACCTATTCATAGGCTTGAAGACGGTGCCAAGCCAAAATGTAATAGTAGATACCGCACTATGCGGTAAAATGGTAGCGTATGCGAATGTAGTGCTTGAGGTCTCGGATTCGAATCCCGGGTAGGATCAAATATTTTTTTATGATCTGCAAATATTTGTTTTTTCGGAGTTTAGATGTTTTCTATGTGTAATAAAAGAGCTGAGGTTGGAATCTCTCCCTCATCCGCCATACTCACCAGACCTTGCACCTACCGACTATTACTTTTTCCAAAATTTAGACAACTTTTTAGTGGGTAAAAAATTCAATTCCCGAGAGGCAGTACAAAATGCCTTTGAAGAGTTTGTTGCCTCCCGTCCAGCTGGTTTTTACAAGAAGGGCATCAATAAACTGCCAATGCGTTGGCAAAGATGCGTCGATTGCATGGGTGATTACTTCGAATAACAGAAATAAAAAAGTTTGAAAAAATAAGTACTTTCACTTATTGCATACAAAACGGCAATTTCATAGGTAAAGACCTAATATATAAATACTTACTTTGGCCATAAATACTGTTGCAAAAAAAAAAAAATATTTGAGTTTGGAATCTAGTATAAATGAATTTTCATTATGTTAATTCATATTTTTGCACAAATCATTTAATACGTTAATAAATATGTTTTATGCAATACAAAAAAAATAGAAAGAATAAGTATAACATCATTAATGCAGTATAGCATGATTAGTTTGCTGATTTTTAGTCTTAAATAATTTTTAAAAAATATCACTGTTCTTAGTAAAATTATTTTTCCATTTTAATTAGGTAAACACGCTGTGGGGCAGCTTTGAAATCCGCAACTCGCGATTAGCTCGCACCATGCTGCAGCAGTTCGCAGGCGTCCCTCTAGAGCAGAATCTCCAGGACTTCGACAAATACGCTGATGAGTTTGAAAAACTGCCCGTTTACTACCTAGCCTTTCACGGACAACAACCCATCAAAGTTGTTATGGAGGTATCACGAGAATATAAGATATTCTTTTCTCTATCTCACTTCATGACATCACAACACACCACACCAGAACTCACTACCATACTATTGTCTATTTATGTAACCGAACATGAGCCTATATAATACAACTCAGGAATCCTAGTATGGGATCTAGGGCTTCAACTCATGTATATTTGTTTTCATGAGACCATAAAAGTTATCTTCCTATATATAAAAATCAATTGCTGTTCGTTTGTATCGCTAAAACTCGAGAACGGCTGGGCCAATTTAGCTGATTTTGGGTTTGAAATGTTTGTCGTAGTCCAGGGAAGGTATAAACGGTAAAAAATTAAAAATAACTTGAAAATCCAAATGTAACGTGTACGAAGTAGCGGGCACAGCCAGTTATTAATAAATATTGGGAAGCATAGGTCTTCCACGGTAATTATTTTGTTTTCCTAAAGAAAGAAAGCAAAAACTAATATTCTAATTTATTAGGCAGTGGAACACGCTCGCTACATGCACGATATATCCCACGTGGTAGTGGACAACGTGCAATTCATGCTGGGCTTAGGCGAGGAGCGGGAAGGTGACCGATATCAGAGGCAGGACGCTGTCATCGCTGCCTTCAGGACCTTCGCCACTGCTAGGCACTGTCACGTCACGCTGGTTATGCACCCTAGGAAGGTTTGTGAAATATTGATTTATCGACTTTTACGTACAGGAAAACTTTCTAAAATAAATCTACTCTTATAATAGATATTATAGAGGTGAAAATATTAAATGCACTAATCTCAACGAGCCTGCGTCTTTTAAGGAATCGAGTAGCCTCAGTCGTAATCCGCAGGCAAGCACTCATAGACGGTACAGATTCTACGCTCTCCGGCTTCACTGACCCACTCTCGTCCTCTTTCAGTGGCCCATAGCGTACTAACGTAGTGGCAGACACTAGAACATTGACAACTTTCATATCTAGGTACCTACAGAAATATGATACCTATTTTTAATGCTGGGGACACACTACCGGGAAACGTCAATGATGATCATCGCGATAAATACAGCGTTAATTATTACGTTAATTAAATTTTGTTCACAACGACATACGTAGTGTGGCCGCTTCAACGCATTCATCTCTGATGTACCGCCACTCGAGTTATCGCCAAACGGGAAACGGCAATGTGAATGTCGTTGTAAAATTATCGCAATAAGTCGTGGCTACACCAACGTCAAACGTTCATCATCGCGATAATTAACGGCGTTTCTCTTTAGTGTAGCCCCAGCATAAAGGAATAAATTAAGGAACTACCGCCTTCTTTTCCAGGAAAGAGAATCGGAAGATCTTTCAACAAGTTCGATTTTTGGTAGTGCAAAGGCATCACAGGAAGCAGATAATGTACTTATAATTCAGGTAATACGATCATCGAATAGTGTAATTTTATATTTTGGAATCATTTTAATATTCATTTGTTCATGAAACATCTTTTTACCAGGATAAACGATTGACAGCAGTTCGAGGCAAAAAATATTTACAAGTTGCCAAAAACCGGTACAGCGGGGAATTGGGCATCGTACCATTAGACTTCGACAAAGACGCACTCAGTTACCAAGCAAAGAAAAAAACGAAGAAGTCGCAAGAAGAACCAGAAAAGCTTTTAAACCAATGCTTTCAAGAATATTCAATAGACGAACCGACTTACGTGCAAGATTTCGACGAAAAGCTTAACAAGCACAATTTGTCGCGGAAATATAAAAATACGCGCAATACGGATCAATCGAGTTTTTTAAGTGATGTATTAAATTCAAAAACATAGCTTTTAAGTATAATTCATTCCTGTACATTTAAACATGTAATTTATAATAAATTTATTTATTTATAATACAGTTGGTAATTTTAGTCAGTGTTGACTGGAGTGACAGCCTCACTGCAGTAGCAGGGTTCTCCAAGAGAGTGAGGTTAACGGAGGCACATCCTTGACGGTTTCCCCAGTTTCCCTTCCTCTAATTGTGTCTTTAGTGACAGGTGACCATACCATAGGCTTCAGTAGTCACTCAGGTAACTCGTCTGCTCGTTTGACATTAATTATCGTACCGTAAAAAAATCATAGTCAAGCTACGCAATCGTTACGGGCGATTTTGATAGCATTGTTTTTCGTAAAAATGGACTACTCGTATATTCTTGCTAATCTAAGAGGGCGCCACCGATCTTTAACGTAAACAATATTAGGGCGGTAAACTTTTAAAGTTTCAATAGTTGTATATTTTATTTTCATATTATTATCAAAAATGGATAATAATTATGAACGTCTATTTCGGAATTAAAAAAGCTGCTCCGGAAACGCGGCGCATTCTTCAAAGTAGTTCAAAGGAAAAGAAGGATATTAATGAAAGGCTAATTCTGTATGACGCAAATAATAATATTGTAGCTTTTTGTAGTGAAACCTACTACTTCTTCGTTATATATTGAAGATGATAAAGATGAAACTAGTTCTATATTTATGCCAAATATAAATAACTTTAAAGATAATACAACTCTAATTAAGCTCCTATAACAATGTCAAACATAATAAATTATTTTATAAGATTTGATCTAACCATAGAAAAAGGAAATAAAATGTATACAAGTGAATTTCTATTATTTGTGAGAGTGGCATATTGATCTGAACACAGTTACGACGCACAGCTATCTGCCATTGTTTACGCAGCTTTTGATCTTTAGGAAACAAACGTATTCCGATGTGTTTGCACCCAAATGCACAAAACTGATGCATATTTATTATTTTCTCAATAAACAAATTTAGTTTTGAAGCAAAAAGTACTATTATGTCAACAAAAACGTTCTAATTTGTTTACGTTGTAGTACGGTGGCGCCTCTATCGGGAGAGTTTGGCAGTGATATTCCCTATTCATTCTTAGCAGTCGTTTTGCGTGAATAACAGCAATCTTTACAATCGTTAACTTTTAGAGTTTAGGAAATTAATGAAATTAGGAAAATTACTAAAAAGTAAAAAGCTACTAGAAAGAAGGTTTAGTTGATTCGACACAAAAATATTTGTTCATATGGTGGAAATCAATATTCATTTCTTAATTATGATAAAACAGAAGAGACATCTTATTTTGCAGCAAACTGTATGTTGTGAACAGTAAGACCTATTTCTTAGCGTTCCATGGATTCACCGTGCGGGTGCCGGGTCCATCGCGTGATAGATGGGGGCAACACATGGGACTTCGACAGTGCCTGGGAATTGCGACCCAGGTTTAGGTTTAAGGAGCACTCCTTACGACGCGTCAACGCTCACCTTCACTGTCCGCCGTGTTACCCCCTCTACCTAACCATATTTGAAATGAGCCTAGCAATGCCGCTTTGGATATTCGTTCAAGAAAAGAGCTTACTGAAGCTCTTGGCAATCCAAGGTCTTTAAGCAGGTTATAGAGGGATTTGGCTGGTATACCCCTCGCACCCACTTCCACGGCATACAGCGCAACGACATAACCATTTTTAGTTATTTCGTTGGTTAAGTCAAAGTACTTGTTTCTTTTTAAAGCGTGGTCTTTAGGGATGTTCGTTTCCCATGGCACCGTGAGTTCTACTAGTACTACACGCTTAATTGACATTGCATAAAGAAATATGTCTGGTCTGGACGCCGAGGCACAGGTATCCTCCGGTATTCTGTAGTGATTTTCATACGTGTCCACTAATAATGTCCAATTACTGGCGGTATTTATAATTGAGTACGGCTTTTGTGTGAGTGAAGTCTTTTTTGTTGAGCCTTCCTTTACAAACGCGATGTTAGTTTTTATGTTTGTTGTTATTCCTTTTTTCGCTCTCGCCAGTGATAAACTCATAGCTTCGCGTATGATGTGTAATACCCTATCATGGCGACGTGAATAATGACCCCGATCTAATAGCGCCTTACAACCTGTCAGTAAGTGCCTGGTTGTACCTATTGCCGCATTGCACATCGTACAAGCCTTTTCTGTAGCTTTTACCCACCTTACTAGGTTGCTTTGATCGAGGAGAGTTAATTGAAAGGCGTTGAGGTAGAATTTTGACAGGGCGGGTGACCAATCATATAAAAGTGTGCGCCATTTCAAAGCTGGTGGGATACAAAATTCTCCTAGAGTTAACCATTCATTCTGCATTTCTAGGTTCATTGCGAGCACCTTGTAGGTCTCGTTTTCATCTTGTTGTATGAAAGATTTTGTTATCTCTTTGTCGGTCTGTCTTCTAGCATTTCCCAATCCACCTCTACTGGACTGTGTACCCACCATGATTTTTTTGTGGAATTGGAGCCGTGACTCTAGCTCTGATGAATTTTTGTCTTTTGGAAGGGATTTAACGATTTCGTCTTGGGATTTTGACAAGACATGCATTTTGGTAACTCTTAGGTGTTTGTAGAGTTCCGAAGGTTTTTTTAATTTCATTCCAAAATTATTCGAGCCCCTGTACAACGTTGACGGGTATGCGGATGGTGCTAGCCCGAGACACGACTTCAATGTCTTAGTGACTTTCGCGTCCAGTGTTCTTATGTGGTTCTGGTTTATATCATATACTAGAAACGGCCAGTTGAGACGTGATGTTAAGTAGTTGTCGTAAATCCAAGCTTTTTTTACGTTACTAATTGGCAGTTGGTCTACCTTGTCAATGTCTTTTACGAAGTCATCGACTATTACGTTTATAGATGGAGTACGACCTTTGTAGTCTATATTTCTTCCAAGGAATTTAAAGGGCACGGTATCTGACATTATTGAAACACTTTCCCCACCAATAGTAATTCCGGGCTCATATGAGGTACCTGGTGCCTCGCCGGCCCAGACAAAGGCAATAGCATTTGCTAGGTTTTGTCCTCATTCCCTCCGTCCAGGTACAGAAGTCATCTACCTTACGCAGTAGTTCTTGGCACTGCTTTGGATTACGTGTAATGATCGCAAGGTCATCTGCGAACGCTAAGATGGATTCCGTATATTTTCCATTGACCTTAAACCGATAGCCCCACCTCTTTTCGCATGTTGCGATATTCTCTATTAATATATTTATAACTGTATTAAACACTACTGGCGATAAGCAGCAACCTTGGAACAACCCTATTCTGTATTCGAGGGGTTTCGTATGTCCCTCTTTTGCTGTGATTACAAATTTTAATTTACTGTAGTATGATGCAATTATTTCACAAACTGTTGGCGGGAAGTTATACCATTTCAAGGCAAATAACATAAGCTCGTGCTGTACTGAGCCAAAGGCATTTTCTAAATCTATCCAACAGACTGTAATTTGCCTTTCATTTTTCCTAGCATCTTTGAGACTTTCCGCAAGTAATGAGTTATGTTCCAGACATCCAGAGATTCCGGGCATGAACCCTTTCTGGTAATTTGGTCTGCAGTAATTATTGTTGGACATAAACTGTATTATTTTTAATTGAAGACAGGAGAAAAATATTTTAGAAATTGTATTGGTTAGGGCTATGGGTCTAGTGTCCCTGGGATCTACTACTTCACTTTTCTTAGGAATGAGGTCAAAATTTACTTTACCAAACGTTGCTGGTATTTCCTTGTTTGACCAGATCTTGCCGAATATACTTAGGTGTTTACGCACTGATGGACATTTTTTATATACTATAATTATAAGGTATACCATCAGGCCCTGGAGCTGATTTTGAATTTTTCCTCCTAATTTCGATTTCTATGTCTTCTAAGGTTGGCGGGTTACAATCAAATTTAAAACGAGGGCTTGCTGGGTTTAATAGTATATATTATTATATATATAATAGTAATAGTCTGGTTTATTTTATGTAAATAATTTTAATGACGCAGACCCAGCTGTGTGCTATTGTATGTTTAGTATCACATACTAAATAATAAACAAAAAACTTACTGCTAAAATGTTAGTACATTTTATAAAAGTTGTCATAAACACTGGCACTGTTAAACAATGCTATTCGCGTAGGTGCATACTCATACTATAAAATAATTTTATAATATAAATCATTCAAGCAATAGTAGGTATGACATAATATTTTTCGTTTAAATAAAATCAAATGGCAGTGTACAGCATAATAGCAGCCATTCAAAAAGTAGGCAAAGGTTTTACCATAATTATGATATAAAATTAAATAGGTCATCAACTAGATGAAATATACAATAAAATATACACCATCTGATAAAATAATATTATAAATTAAAGCCAACACTAGTAACATTTTTAATATCTCATCACAACACATTTCTAAGGAGCACACCAAATAGGTTTGTTTGATTCTTAATGCCATTAAATTTTGGCTAACATTGTGAGTTCAGTTGAACTGATACAACATGCACGCTTACTTATATTTCCTGCAATATACTGGACTGTCTGAAACGAATTTATATCCCTTTACTCTCCCTAAAATACTGGACCATTCTCTTAGCTTCCTTTCCACTATTTTAATGATATATCTCAATATATAATAGTAATATAATACAAATTACATTTCAACTATATAGGCTATGATATATAATTATTTTTAAGCTAACTTTAATAATAGAATTAAAGTTTCAAACCAGATAGCTTAATTATGTCATTGTGAAACTATGTGCATTGAGTCCTTAGAATTCCAATTGTTGGGACATATGTTACTTAAGTTTCAATAAATAAAATATATTGATTTATCAAAATTATCAAAACATAGATTGAACTTATAAATATAAAATAGATTCATCTAGTGATCATATAAATGTCATATCACATTTCTAAATAAAAGTCAGAAACAATTTACAGGTAGTCGCGTGATCTGTACTATTCATAAAGGGTATGTACCCTCATTATTCATAATACATTTTTAGATATATCACATAGTTACATATATAATTATTTAGTCTTAAAACACGTTTCGGTTATGTCACACAAGCAGAACTACCAAGTAAAGTACCAACCAATTTGTAATCTCCAGGTTTCTTTGTACATTATAGCTTTTTACAGATAAATCAAAATAATACTAACACCTTCCAAATTGAATATACATATTTATATTCTACAAAAATTGCATATTTTATAATTAAAGATATCGATTCTATTTGACAAAATTAGAATTAACAGCTGTTAGCAGAGAAACTTCAGAACGATTTTGGATCCTCTTACATTTTGGACAAGGTATGTTGGCATTCAGACATTTGGAATGAAAGACACTTGAACAATCATTACAACGATAGGTTGTACTTGTATCAAATGGATATAATATCTGTGGATCACGACAAACCTCACAAATGAATCCCTTTTGGCTGCAGAGCCAACATTCTATGACATGTGTCTTTGCAAACATAACAACTTTTTCCAGTTGCAATGCTAGAGAGCCATTAGGTATTTGGGCCAAGTCTGATATTGTGTATAAATGCAAATGTTCATACAGATACTCTCGTGGCCAAACACGCTTCTGCAACTCCTCAATAATGTGTTCCCTACATGTGAAAATATAAGCCCTTAAAAAGTTGAGCTGTATCCTTAGCTCCTGTAACTGTGCCATATCAGAAACTCCATTGTAAATCTTCGGGTTAAGCTTCTTCATATCTATCCAAGGATGATGTTGAAATTCTAGCAAGAAAAGAGCAGACTTTTTTGAGACAGGATATCTCTTGAAGTCCCAATTATGTATAACCCTAGCAGGGATTATAAACACATTAGGGTCCATGCAGTTGGAACAGTAGTATTCTCCAGTGTATGCACAAACTTTTGCCTTAGAGATAGTGCTCCCTAATAGCTCTCGACATCCCTTGCACTGATAGTTTTGGTGGTCCAGTCCCTGTTCTCTTGATAAGGTACCCAGTTGTGATATCATTTTTTGCAATTCCGGAACTGTGAATGATGTCGTCATACAGTTGGGGACCACTTCGAAATCTAGACCCTGTAACATGGGATCTTCTGGAGTTACACTTTCCACATTCAAGGTACTAACTGTTTCAGGTTCATCTGAATTCAGTTTCAGTTCCTTATGAATATCTTTCATGATATCTCTCAAGTTTGGGGTGTTAGAATATGTTCCACCATAGTTATTTGTGTTATCTACAAGAGATGATAAACTTTTGAGTTCTGGAGTTTTTATCATACTGCTGCCATGAGATGAATTAGAGTTTATGGAGGCATTCATTTCATCATTGCTCTCTGCAGACCATCCTTTGCCGCACAATGAATTGCCAGTTACAACCACCTCTGAGGGAGCAACAAAGTCCTCGGAGTCCACCGAGCAAGTTGAAAGTGACCTCAAGTCTCTTGGCTCTTGACTAGTTGAAGGCTGATCCACCTCTAACTTACTATCCTCCTCCTTTTCTAAATCTATTTCTTCTTCTTCAGTTAAAGGAATAGTTGAATTAGTCTCTACTTCACTTTTATGTTTATAATCAGTGTTTATATTATCTTTTGAACCTTTTGATAGTATAAAATCCAGAGCCTCGTCTTCATTCAAAGCTAGTTGGGAAAAGTGTTCCAAACCAGTAAAATTAGAAGTGTTTGTGGGAGTTGAAGCCAATTTAGGTTTATTTTCTTCATCAATCATAGTACTTGCAACGTCCAAAGCTGCACTAATCGGTGCTTGTCTGATCTTAGGCACCCATATACCCACAAGCATCAGTACTTGTTCAGGCCAATAGTTCAACAAGCTTGAATTTATGGGCAAATTGAATTGTGTGCATGTCTCTAGCCCTTCTATAAGTTTTTGTGCCAACTCCAATATATCTGCATCACAAACAAAAGCGGTTCTACTGTAAAAAGGTTTTATTGCTGATATATTCTTCAGAAGGGTTGACATATACGAAGACAGCAAACATTCATTCAACGCGATCCGGAGCCACGCGCGGCACTGACCTATTTCAGTGTTGATCTGGGGCAATGAAGATATTTGGTCAATATTTTGTCTGTGTGATAACACAAGTACCAGAGGCCAAAAATTGGGCTGCGGTTGCTGATCAGAATCACCAGTGAATGCATTTTTAGCCTTTTTCAAGAAAGTATCTTTCAATCCATGAAGAAAAACAGCTTCGAGTGCCATGCATAATGTGTTTGTAGAATCGTTTGAACCCAGTACACTGTGGAAGTTTTCTTCAAACTGGTTACCAAATTGTATCTCCTTTACACTTTCCGAGAGGTTATTTAAAAGGGTTTCTTTAAGTATTGAATCGCGACTACGAATTGTAAAGCCCGATGCCACATTTTTAAAGAAAGACATTTTTACTATTTCCGTTATACGACGTTAAATCCTGCCGTCAATTTATTGTGCGTGTGACAGAATGAACACTAACATTATCTTGTTACTATTTGATTATACTTTATATGCGACCCTATTTATTAGTATTGACATCATTTTAATTATCAAAGCCAAACAAACAAATCGCAAAAGTCACATCACAGTACTCACTCACTTTTATAAAACTAGATTTTACGGCTCTGGGTTCTAGCCCTTTTAAGGCAGTCTTGATATTTGATTGGAGACAGTATAATGGAGAGCTTTCTTTCAAGTTTACAATTTATTTTCGCAACATTTTACAGTTCACTTCACACGCGTATGCGATGCGGCGTGAAATTCTTGCGATGCATTCGTGCGAGCTCGCAGATATTTGCGATGCGTTGAATTGTGTTGCGAATTCGCAGTAATGTGTGGGAGCCCTTAACGTAGGGCTGCCATCTCAAAAATTGAGAAACCAGGACAACAAGCGTAAAATCCCCGGATTTTTGCTGTTAAAACCCGGACACTTTCATATTTTTTTATTTTATTTAGTCGAAATCAAAAGAATACATAGTTCAATCAGAGGCGGACTAACCCCGTCAGAGGCCCGGGGCGGCATAGTTGAATGAGGCCTTAATGTAATTAATTTCACATTGCGTGTGTTCCATTCAGTATGTACTTATGTTAATTAATTTATATTTTATAATTAACGTTTGAATTAGACTTTCATGAACAGTTAGGAAAATGAAATACGTTTTAAAAAAAAAAAAGTGACAGAATTTATACTATAACGTGCCGGACGTGATCTCCAAAGTATGTTTTCTGGACATCATCTGCGTCAGTCGGTACGAGGGGGTGCTGTATTTCTACTCCGGCCCATCTTCCCAAACGGCAGTACGGTACTATTTCCTCTCTCGCACTGCACTCATCGCTAGGAGGAAATGAATGAATAATGTCGTGCATTTACTGGCCTTAACTCTCTCCTGAGAGGAGACCCGAGCCCAGCAGTGGGACGTTATGGGTTGTTAATGAATGAATGATGATGTCGTGCAATGCAGACCTTGAGAAGCTCTCCTGCTTGGGCTAAACTGGCTGCGCTGACACTTTAGTTAGTGTCGAACTACCAAAAAGCGGCGCACCTGTCTGCCAGAGGTACCGCACTGGTAGGCGCTGAACTTTGACACCCGTAAGTATAACACAGAGGTCCTCTTATTTTATGGGCTCTGTCGTTGCTCACTCCCTGGTGACTTAATCTTGATTAACTCGATCCTCGTACTGGTTCAGGCCTAAACCAAGTTTCTGTGTCTAATCCTTAACGAAAGATGGTTCTTTGATGAGTGTTTCCGATGTCCACCCATCGAGTTTACTTTTACTGTGATTGTAGGGAGGACTTATGTAATTTGCCCAGTTTAGACATAACAGCCTAGGGTCCTCCTTGCAGTCATTAGAACCTTCTGCTAAGATGTCATCTCGCGAAAGGAAGCGGCGAAGAGGGTTCGGAAAGAAGATTGCCACTCAGACACAATTAGCCGTTGACGAACCAGAAAGCAGAGTCACTGATTTCAGGGCCTCATGCCGACCTGAGTGGTGATTAAAAAATAGTTAAAATTAAAAATTACTACTTTGAATCTACAGCTACTGCAATAATTTTAAAATCCAGAAAGTGACTCGTGAGTTCGAGAACGTTGCCACTCCAAAAATATCTCCACGCCAAAAATCAGGTTTACCCCTCGCCTATAGATGTTTCACATCAAAAAGTGAGCCGTCACGGGACGCCAGGCAGATGTGAAACAATTGCAAATGTAAAAAAGAATTGAATTGCAGTGGCGAAGATCAGCGCTTCGCGGCGAGCGTCGCCCCGCCAGAAATCTCGCCACTCCAAAAATCTCGCCACGCCTAAAATAAGGTTTACACCTCGCCTGGAAGTGCTGTGACGACACTCGCCGCTTCGCGGTGATCAATTTTGGCCTAATTCTGCCACCCCTAAAATTTGAAGCCCTAGGCGCCTACTCAGCCTAGTGGTAAATCCACCACCGGTTTTATTAGTATCACAAGACATTTCACCTATACTTGTTATATCAACATATATATATATAACACTTATTATAATAGTTTTTTTGAAACTTTTTCTTCAACATTTAACACCATTTTTACACCTAAAACGATAGTGGTTAAAGGTAACGCCACATTTAGTGAATGGGCTACCCCTGGCTTACTCAAAAGTAGGAAAAGGTTATACGAGCTATACGATGAGAGAAATTATAATAAAAGTGAACAGTTTCATAATTATGTTAAAGAATACTCGAAGCTGTTTAGGAAACTTTGTAAATTGGCTAAGTCCCGTTTTATAAGTTCAAAGATTAAAAGTAGCGATGATAAGATAAAAACCACATGGAAAATTATTAATAGTGAAACTGGTAAAAATCAATACCGTGACAATGAATTTAATTTAAATATAAACAATAAATTTATCACATCAAATGCTGAGGTTGCTGCTGCATTTGAGAATTTTTTTACTAACATTCCTGTATCAACTACTAAATCTTTGAACTCCTCACCATGCCTTGCAGAATCAATTTTAAAAGAGAATGTTAGTAGGGTTGATAGTGAATTTAAGTTCCAATATGTTTCCCCCTTTGAAATTATTAAAGCCTTTAACACTATTAACGTTAAAAAAACAACCGATCTATGGGGAAACTCTGTATTAATTACTAAGACAATTATATCTGTAGTGGCTAATCAATTGTCTTTTACATTTAATCAATGTGTTGATAGTGGTGTATTTCCTGATCTTATGAAGTCTAGTAAAATTATTCCGTTATTCAAATCTGGTAGTACATCTGACCCAACTAACTTTAGACCTATCTCAGTACTACCAGTATTTAGCAAAATTTTTGAAAAAATTATGTATGATCAATTGCAAAGCTTCTTTAATAATAATAATTTATTACACAATAGACAATTTGGTTTTACAAGGGGTCGCTCCACAACTGATGCCAGTGTTGAGTTAGTAAAACATATATTTGATGCCTGGGAGGATGCCCACGATTCTCTAGGCATCTTTTGCGATTTATCTAAAGCATTTGATTGTGTTGTGCATGAAACGCTGATCAGGAAATTACAGCACTATGGTATCTGGAACTTCTGGCTTCATATCTGTATAATAGAATTCAGCGAGTTGATATTAATGGTGAGCGTTCTCCAGGCTCTGTGGTAGAAATGGGCGTTCCGCAGGGTTCTATTCTCGGCCCTTTCTTATTTTTAGTATATATTAACGACTTACCTCACGTTGTCAAGACAGTCTCGAAATTGTGTTGTTTGCAGATGATACATCACTATTATTTAGACTAAAACGGACACTTACTAATTTCACAGACGTAAACAGCGCCATTTCGAGAGTGGTTCATTGGTTTGACATCAACAATCTGCTTTTAAATGAACAAAAAACTAAGTGCATACGTTTCACAATGCCAAACGTCAAGCCAGTGAAAACTACAGTGGTAATTAAGGATGTCGGGTTAGATCTTGTGGACACTACGACATTTTTGGGTATAACACTAGACTCTAAGCTACAGTGGGGCCCACATATTGATAAATTATCGAGTAGACTCAGCTCAGCAGCATACGTAGTAAGAAAAATTCGAGAGTTGACTGATGTTGATACAGCACGACTTGTTTACTTCAGTTATTTTCATAGCATAATGTCGTACGGTATTCTACTGTGGGGGAATGCTGCCGACATTCAAACTATTTTTGTACTGCAAAAGAGGGCGATTCGAGCACTCTATAATTTGGGCAATCGTTGTTCATTAAGGCAGAAATTTAAAGAAATAAACATAATGACAGTGGCAAGTCAATATATCTATGAAAATGTAATGTATGTTCAGAAAAACAAAGATAGCTTTTTGAAAAGAAGTGATGTACATTCTTTAAATACCAGGAATAAAAATAAACTTGTAGTACCCGCCACTAGGCTCCAAAAGATAAACAAGTCTTTTCGAGGTCAATGTGTCCGATTTTATAATAAAATCCCAAATAATATTCAAGATTTAAGTATTAACAAATTTAAATCCGCAATAAAACGTGGATTGTGTAAGAAGGCCTACTATTCAATTTTGGATTATATAGAAGATCAAAATGCTTGGGATTAATTAACGCAGGCTATTTCTTAAGGAAAAATGTGGTGTTGGCTAGTGTGTTTTTTATTATTATTATTTTTTTTTTCTATTTTTTATGCTACATTTCATTTTCTCTTTTATTCGATTTTTTTTTTCTTAATCTTGTTTTCTCTTCATTGTCCTTTTACCTTTTAGTACTTAATAACGGACATACTGGCACACATCAAAACAATGTTGTGGTACATGTAATAATGCCATCTATCTGTAATTTGCAAAAGAGTGGCCATGAGTTTGTTTGCCCTTTCTTCTCATAAGGCTCAACTCCTTGGAAATGGGCGGTTGTAGATCGGCACAGGCAAATACTCGTAATAGATTTTGTATGAGTTTAATTTTTATTAAGCTTATTTGCTTGCTATTTGACAAAACAGAGATTGTTGCTATTGTGTGTGTTGATCTATGACTTTAGAGTCTACATAAAAGACGATTTCAAACAATTTAAAAATTTTTATGAAATAAAGAGAGTTTGAGTTTTGAGTTTCGTCTGTCTAGACGAACATGGACACTTGGACGACTTTTGTAATTGTTCGTTTGTATTCTTTTTGGCTTAGTGTATGTGCCTATAAAAATGAGGGTTTCTCTCGGTTTCCCTGGGATCCCATCATCAGATCCTGATATGGTGGCAATGGGACCACCTCGGGAGCATACCCTTTCGAACACAAAAAAAATTCAAAATCGGTCCACAATTGACGGAGTAATCGGTAAACATACATAAAAAAAACATACAGTGGAACATAGAACCTCCTCCTTTTTGGAAGTCGGTTAAAAAAAGGGTGTGTGCTTATTCGACGTACATATTCAGGCGCACGAGAACTACGAGAGTAAAAAATACACTTCGTTCATTCGATCAGGGATTCCCCGACCGATTCATTATAAAATAATATTATAACTTTAAAATACTATGGCCATCTATATTGTATACGCGACAATATAGATGGCCATAGTATTTTAAAGTTGATGAAAGTAAAAACTACGAAGCTGAACATTAGAAAGATAAGCCAGTAAAAGTAATTTTATTTAAAAAAAATGTTTACTACCGGTACAGGCTGTACCTAATTATTTGTCTACGGGGCCTCCAACCCAGAACTTCCTCTTATGTTTTTAAAAGTTTATTTACGATTTGATCAAGGGAACTTGCAGCCATTTGGAGGCCCCCCAGGACCGGAGGCCCGGGGCGGACCGCCCCCTCCGGCCCCCCCCCCTTAGTCCGCCACTGAGTTCAATTAATCGAAATAGTTCTTTTACTTATTTTCATGTACAGTTTTAATTAAATTTAGTTAATTTTCGTCGAAATCAGTGAGAGAAAACTAAAATCTCACAGTTTTGAAAATGCTTTTCAAATAGTAGTTGACTTTCATAACATTTTTTTTAAACCAGACTTATGACAAAATAAGTTGAAACACAAGATATCATTCCGTATCCAAGCTCAAAGTTTTTTTTTAGTCTTTTATCAAATAAAAAAATATCTGTTAGAGCTTTAAAGTTTTCATCAGCAGGCATATTAAGTTTTTTTTTGGGTTTTCATCTTCTTTAATTAGAATATATACTCTGAACATTCAATAGCAAGAAAGTTTCTCTATTTCGATCATCCAAGCTTCTTGAAATGGTTGCAAGTATCCTTCTGGTTTCAAAGACTGATTTTTTTTTCTAATGCCTTTACTTTTGAGTGAATGATGTGCATAATTGAGTGCATGAAAAACAGGTATGCCTCCGATTTAAAAAAAAACATATTTTTTAAGCTTTTGAAATAATCCACATTCAGGAATTTCTCGATAGCTGCAAACAGATTTTGCCAACGCATCTTTGAATGATAGAGAAGCTGTTTATACTCATCCTCGGTTGTGTCAGAGAGTTCTTTTCAAGTGAACTTTTCAGAATTATATAACATTGTTGGTTCCATGGCGTTCTACTCCACCGAAGTTTGTATTACAATCAGGGCCGGACCGTGAGTTTAGGGGGCCCTGGGCTAATACTACTTAGGGGCCCACCAAATTCTTTTTTTTAAAGACAACTCTCGAATTAGGAATATACATCCTGTGTCAAGGGGGGTCTATAAACATACATGTAACGAACTCAAAGAACACTCAGACTTATAACAACAATTTGTGGATCACACAAAGTGTGGTCCCATGTGGGATTTGAACCCACAACACTTGGCGCAGTGAAAAGTGGCGTGGCGCTCGCTTAAATCACTAGATCTGGCAATCATCAATCAATCAATTACTCAAATATATAGGATTAAAATTAAACGATAAAATATTTAATTTGTATTTTAATATATTATGCCGTATGGCTTAGTGCATAATAAGTAGGTACAATCGTAATTAAATTGACAAATGATAAAGCAAACTTTCTGCATTTTCCTTTAGCAAATTTAATTTAATTTGCTTTTCACATTTTTAACTCTTAGTTAAATCAACATTTATGGACAAAACGGATAAAAGCCTATATATGCCATCGCTCGGCTTTACATCTTGTGATTAGTATGGTTAAATATATTTTTAAGATTGTATAGCAATTCGGAAATACGTCAACAAGCTCCTTTTTATAAATAATCGCGAAAATGTCTACGCAAGATGAATAGGACTCTGTCGACTGAAGCAAATAAGTTTTTAATTAGATGCATTCTTTGACTAAATATTCATCCAGATTATCGGGATAATAGTTGATAACCTTACGTGTGCTTTTTAAAACAATGTGTTGCACGATATTTTCTTGTAAAACCATAATTTTTTTTTTTTAGTACATGTCTCAAAAACTTGACTTTGATCTTTGATTATATCCGTATTCGGTTTATTTAGTGCAACGTTTAGCGTGTCTATTTTAAACTTTTCTGCGCCGTTTACTGCGATTGTCTCTGTACAATTATCGGAATACTTTGATGTAATGTGTCTCTTAGTTATAGTAATGTGTCTGTAGTTTATACTTAGTTTTTGGCTTTATCTTTGTAACCCTTTAGCTTCTGATCTCTTTTAATGACACAATTAACTTACATCCTATGCAACCAGGACTCTGTATTTTTTATTAACTGAATAAAATCTTTCAATAATTTCTTTCCAATAAAAAATAAACAAAATTGCCAGTTTATTGAATAAATTTCTTGCCTCTTTTCGAAAATCAGCTTTTTTCCTCTTCATTTTCGCTGAAACTTATCAAAAATTTCACTATGTCATCATAGTAGTTTTAAAGCTTTAACAGCATCGTAGTGGCGATACCATCTAGTCTGACTTAAACTTTTTAACGCAAATATCAGTTTTGTTTCACAATTTAACAATTCCTATCTATATGGGTTGAAGCAGAAAAGAAAACATATATTTTCGCACTTCTCAAAAAAGTTTACGATTTCGGTTCCAACCTTCACAGATTCTTCACCAACTTGGTTAAGAGAATGCGCAGCACATGACACGTAATCTACAGATTTATTTATTTGTTCTAGTATTGCTTCTACACCATTGTAACGACCCGCCCATTAGCAGCGTTGTTGTTTGACTCTCTCCTTTTTTTTGTGCGGAAATCCCCCCTGATACCACCGACTGGTGGCATGTCGGACTCGAACCGACTAAAACCGCACGCCGCCTCGGGTACCAGGAGCCAGGGAACCAGGTGGACCCTCGAAAGGAAATCCCTGGAACCTCGACGTACCACGGGCCATCTAGGTTTTGTAGATGTCCCCCTCCTGAGCACGAATCCGGATGTTCTCTTGCTCCAAAAAAGCACTTGCGCCTCCACCCCGGGCTACTTCTGCTAGGGTAACAGGTGGCCTCATCTGCCAGCCCCAGGCTTGCGCTTATGGAAGACGGAGATCGTTCTGCGACCACCGGCGTCTGAGTCGTTTGCGGTACCGAGCCCATTCCCGGGCCTGGCAGATTTCTGATCTTCGATTTCTCGAATCTCAGGAGACCTTCCCAACTTCCGCGCCACCTGGAGATACTGATAAAGAGCCGCAAGGTCTCTTGCCTCCAAGTCCCATGGTGGAGTTCCGGCCAGGAGACTTGCCGCCTCAAAAGAGATCATGCGGTACCCCTTTATGATCCTAATGGCCGGCACTCGTTCCGGTCGTCCCAATAGCGCGATAGTGCTGGCCCTCAGGGCCTCCGCCCATTTTGGGGCTCCATAAAGTGCCATGGACCGCACGAACGTTTGACTGTCCCCTAGGTATATTTATCCAGTGGTAATCCATTTTTTCAAAAAGTCTTGTAAAACATTAAATAAATGTAAGCTAGTATGACTACCAATTTAAATTGACGATATAAATTTTTCGTACACTTTGCCCCAAAAACAGTATCGAAGTGCGATAGTTAACTGATCATTATGAGATAGATCTGGGACTGAGAACAGGACCACAAAAAAGAACAAAATTACGCTAGGTGATAAGCGGCGGGAATTCCCCCGTATTATAGACTCACTCATAGGCTCACTCACATTTTCTTGTTTTTATGTCCTGGTAGCAAGATATATGAGCCAAATATGCTTGCTCACTCTCGAACGAAAAAATACTTGATAAAAATAAAAAAAAATCGGACATTTTAACACACAACGCCATCTAGTCCCAAGCTAAGCAGAGCTTGTGTTATGGGTACTAGACAACTGATATAAATACATGTATTACTTTTTTTTGTAAATACATATTATACATAGAAAACACCCAAACTCCGAAACAAATATTTGCAGATCACACAAACATTTGGTCCGATCCGGGAATCGAACCCGAGACATCAAGCACAGCAGTCGCATACGCTACCACTGCGCCACAGAGGCAGTCAAATGTTTGGTGTGGGTATAATTAGCGGAACATAGTTATTATCACATAATATTTAGAAATACTGTAAGTATTAACGTTAATCACGTAAAAGGAATAAAAACTATGTTATATTATTTAATATGTGAGCAAAATCGTTATTAAAATATTAAATCGTAACGTGTAAAATTGTTGAAGCAGTATCTACAACTCTAGAAAATTAAGAAAACATACTGTCGTCTGTATATAACCGATGGGGAAATCCCCGTTCCGTTTGACACGCATTATCGTCTATGTTTTACTTTAACCTGACTTAGCTGAGGGCCCCTGGAATCCACGGGGCCCTGGGCTTAAGCCCAAAAAGCCATATGGTAGATCCGGCCCTGATTACAATTAACTCCAGAAAATGCAGCACATTAAGTTAAAAGATCATGCTGTTCAAGTTGCTCAGGGCCGGATCTACCATAAGGCTTTTTGGGTTTAAGCCCAGGGCCCCGTGGATCCCAGGGTCCCTCAGCTAGGTCAAGTTAAAGTAAAAAATAGACGATAATGCATGTCAAACGGAACGGGGATTTCCCCATCGATTATTTACGGACGACAGTATGTTTTCTTAATTTTCTAGAGTTGTAGATGGTATCTACAACTCTAGAAAATTAAGAAAACACAACAGTTTTACACGTTACGATTTAATAATTTAATAACGATTTTGCTCACATATTAAATAATATAACATAATTTTTATTACTCTTACGTGATTAACGTTAATACTTAAAGTATTTATAAATACCATGTGATAATAAGTATGTTCTGCTAATTATACCCACATCAAGTATTTCTTCGTTCGAGAGTGAGTAAGCATATTTGGCTCATATATCTTACTACCAGGACATAAAAACAAAAAAATGTGAGTGAGTCTATAATACGGGAGAATTCCCGAGGCTTATCACCTAGCGTTATTTTGTTCTCAGTCGCAGATCTATCTCATAATGATCAGTTATATAACTATCGTACTTAGATACTGTTTTCGGGGAAAAGTGTACGAAAGATGTACCTATATCGTTAATTAAAATTGGTAGTCATACTAGCTTACATTTATTTAAGGTGTTACAAGACTTTTTGAAAAAATGGATTACCACTGGATAACTGTAGGGGTCGTGCGATCCATGGCGATTTATGGGGCCCCAGTATGGGCGGAGGCCCTGAGGGCCAGCACTATCGCGCTATTGCGATGACCGAAACGAGTGCTGGCCATCAGGATCATAAAGGGGTACCACACGATCTCTTTTGAGGCGGCAAGTCTCCAGGCCGGAACTCCACCATGGGATCTGAAGGCAAGAGACCTTGCGGCTCTTTATCAGTGTCTCAAGGAGCAGCGGAAGTTGGTAAGGTCACCTGAGATTCAAGAAATTGAAGATCAGAAATTCCAACTCCGCCAGGTCATCGTCGAGGAATGGAAGAATAATAAATAAATAAATAAATAAATAAATATTTCGGACATCTAACACACAACGCCATCTAGTCCCAAGCTAAGCAGAGCTTGTGTTATGGGTACTAGACAACTGATACAAATACATATATACTTTTTTTTTGTAAATACATACATATTATACATAGAAAACACCCAAACTCCGACACAAATATTTGTAGATCATACAAACATTTGGTCCGACCCGGGAATCGAACCCGAGACCTCGTGATCAGCAGTCGCACACGCCAACCGCGAGACCAACGAGGCAGTCTGGACTGGACAGAATGAGTTGGGCAACCGAGCGCTGGGCATGCTGTTATTACGGTGGTAAGACCCGTTATGGAGGTTTGGCTTGAGAGGCATCACGGGAGCCTCTCATACCGGCTGACGCAGGTGATCACTGGAAAAGGATGCTTCGGCGATCACCTGAGTCTGATCCGTAAGGAGCCAACGTCTAAGTGCCACCACTGCGATGGCCAGACCGTGGACACGGCGCTCCACACGCTGGCAGAATGTCCGGCGTGAGGGTAGCCAAGCCGCGAACTCGTGGCGGCCATCGGAGTGGGGGTTCTCTCACTCAGTAACATGATTGCGGCCATGTTACGGAGCGAGAGTGCGTGGAAATCCGCACTCTTTTTGCGATCAAGTTATGCTCGTACAGGAGACGGCGGAGCGGGACCGGGACAGGTTCAGAACTCTCTTGGTCTGCCAGGCCCGGGATTGGGCTCGGTACGCAAACGACTCAGGCGCCGGTGGTCGCAGAACGATCTCCATCCTCCATAAGCGCAAGCCTGGGGCTGCCAGATGAGGCCACCTATCACCCTAGCAGAAGCAGGCCGGGGTGGAGGCGCAAGTGCTTTTTTAACCGACTTCAAAAAAAGAAGGAGGTTCTCAATTCGACTGTTTTTTTATGTTTGTTACCTCATAATTTTCGACTGGGTGAACCGATTTTGATGATTCTTTTTTTATTCGAAAGATGGTGCTTTCCGTGTGGTCCCATTTCAATTTGGTCCAGATTGAAGTCGGTTTTTTTTTTGTTAAAATTTGAAATTATTGTAGCAAGAGAACATCGGGGTTCGTGATCAGGAGGGGGCCATCTACAAAACCTAGGTGGCCCGTGGTACGTCCAGGTTCAGGGATTTCCTTTCGAGGGTGCACCTGGTTCCCCGGCTCCTGGTACCCGAGGCGGCGTGCGGTTTTAGTCGGTTCGAGTCCAACATGCCACCAGTCGGTGGTATCAGGGGGCATTTCCGCACAAAAAATGGAGACAGACAAACAACAACGCTGCTAATATGGCGGGTCGTTACAATGGTGTAGAAGCAATACTAGAACAAAAAAAAAACTGCGGATTACGTGCCATGTGCTGCGCATTCTCTTAACCAAGTTGGTGAAGAATCTGTGAAGGTTGGAACCGAAATCGTAAACTTTTTTGAGAAGTGCGAAAATATATGTTTTCTTTTCTGCTTCAACCCATATAGATAGGAATTGTTAAATTGTGAAACAAAACTGATATTAACGTTAAAAAGTTAAAGTCAGACTAGATTGTATCGCCACTACGATGTTGTTAAATTTTTGAAAAATAACTATGATGACATTAAGAAAATTTTGATGATACTCAGCGAAAAGGAAAAGGGTAATTTTCGAAAAGAGGCAAGAAATTTATTTAATAAACTGGCAATTTTGTTTATTTTTTATTGGGAAGAAATTATTGAAAGATTTAATTCGGTTAGTAAAAAATACAGAGTCAGAAGTCAAAAGAGATCAGAAGCTAAAGGATTACAAAGAAAAAGCCAAAAACTAAGTATAAACTACAGCTACATTATTATATCTAAAAGACACATTACATCAAATTATTCTGATAATTGTACAGAGACAGTCGTAGAAAACGGCGCAGAAAAGTTTAAAATAGACACGCTAAACGTTGCACTGAATAAACTGAATACGGACTTAAATCATAGAAGTCAAGTTTATGAGACAGGTAGAAAAAAAAAATCTTTAATGGTTTTGCAAGAAAAGATCATTCAACACATTGATTTAGAAAGCACACGTAAGGTTATCGACTATTATCCCGATAATGTAGATGAATATTTAGTCAATGAATACATCTAATTAAAAACTTATTTGCTTCAGTCGACAGAGTCCTATTCATCTTGCGTAGACATTTTTGCTATTATTTATGCAAAGAAGCTAATTGACGTATTCCCGAATTGCTATACAATCTTAAAACTATATTTAACCATACTAATCACAAGATGTAAAGCCGAGCGATGGCAAATATAGGCTTTTATCCGTTTTGTCCATAAATGTTGATTTAACTAAGAGTTAAAAATGTGAAAAGCAAATTAAATTAAATTTGCTAAAGGAAAATGCAGAAAGTTTGCTTTATCATTTGTCAATTTAATTACGATTGTACCTACTTATTATGCACTAAGCCATACGGCATAATATATTAAAATACAAATTAAATATTTTATCGTTTAATTTTAATCCTATATATTTGAGTAATTGATTGATTGATGATTGCCAGATCTAGTGATTTAAGCGAGCGCCACGCCACTTTTCACTGCGCCAAGTGTTGTGGGTTCAAATCCCACATGGGACCACACTTTGTGTGATCCACAAATTGTTGTTATAAGTCTGAGTGTTCTTTGTGTTCGTTACATGTATGTCTATAGAGTCCCCCTCGACACAGGATGTATATTCCTAATGCAGAAGTTGTCTTTAAAAAAAAGAATTTGGTGGGCCCCTAAGTAGTATTAGCCCAGGGCCCCCTAAACTCACGGTCCGGCCCTGATTAGTTGCTTTATTATAAGTTCAGTAATTATATCAGATATGTCATGTAATTTCGACTACTTTCTATTCCAAGCATCTTTGTACTGATTCAGTTTATCGTAGCATTAAAATATTGAATTATTAATGGAAAATAATTTTATGATTTTGTGGTTACTAACATCAGTAGCTACGGTGATGAATGTTACATCAGATAAATCACATTTGATGTCGGCAATTGACAAAGGGCTCAGCACACCGGTAGCTATACTAGCTATTGCAGATGGTTTTGTCCGATTAGGTACCTACATGTAACTTTTTTTGCAATATCTGACCCTCCAAATATTTAGCAGTTAAGAGAACAAGTGCAGTCTAATCAATTGAAAGACATTAGATGGCTTACTAATAACAATAAGTAATATAATTTTTCAAACCCGGACTACGAATGAAAATCCGGACGACTATAAACTAGGACAAATCCGGGGAAATCCAGACGAATGGCAGCCTTACCATAACGTCACTTAATTAACGTAAAGGAGGGTACTCACCTAGCCGTGTAGCATGTAATGTATCTGATACTGTATCAAGTGAGTACGTAGGAACGAGTCCGCTGCGAGCGGCTCGCGCGTGGAGCGCAGTAAACTCGCAGTTACCCACCGAGTGGCGGTATCGCTACCGCTACGAACACAAAGGCGGCTCGCAGCGTGCGCGTGGACGGCGACACGACCGCTTGTGTAGTGAGTACGTAGGCACGAGCTTCAAACGAACATCTACTAGGAACCAATACTGGTACATGCCCCATTACATCAAGAAATATGGAACAGGCATCCCAAAGATATACGTTTGTAGAACAACCATCTTCTGAACAGCTATCAACCGACGAACAATATGCTACGTCGTCTCCGCACAGTGAATTTTCCGAGATTTTGGATATGGATTATGTTTAAGTTCTATTTCATTTGTCTATGTCACTGATTCAGTTTCTAAATTAAAAAGTTCAATTAACTTTACCTTGTCTTTTAATACCTTGTCGGTGTGATATCATCACGAGCACTGCGGAATCCGCAGTGCTCGTGATGATATATCTCGAGATATATCATCAGATGATATAGCTCGAGACACCGCTCACGGATCCGCACTGCGGATCCGTGAGCGGTGAGCGGCGGAGCGATCGTAGCTATACACACTTGCAGGTTGATACAGTATCAGATACATAAATACCAGTGCTGCCACCTTAGCGCTTTCGGAGTTAGATCTAGCGCTTTTTTGAGACACTTAGCGCTGAAATTTTAATATTAACTCCTAGCGGAAAATATAGCGCGTTTTTATGACAGAAAAACTTAGTAGTAATGAGTGTGTTCAGGACAACTAATCACAAAAGAGGAAAAATATTTGAATTTGGCGCTCAGAAGTTTTAATAATTTGTGATGAGTGTTGAGTTGTGATTAAATGTCATAAACACACTCAATCATAGACAGTGATTGTGTTCACAGTCACCTGCATAGTTTTTAGCTTTTCATAGATTAATGATAGGCAATACTTAGCATGTACCAAGTACCAGTGTCAAAAAAACAATAATATTATAAACAACGTTATAAGACTGAATGGGAAGTAAAGCCTGAGTTAAAGCATTGGTTGAAGGCGTTTCCAGGTGATTCTACAATCTACAAGATTCCTCAACCCACTCCTCGGTAAGGAAAGTACTCGATAGTTCAATATCGAGTAGGTACTTTCCAATAAAGTATCGATTCTTTTATGAAATAATGAGTACGATCCTTTTTTTTCGATACTACTCATGCATGAGTACAGTATTGCTACTATTCTATTCGATACCGTGTCCTATTGGCGAGCTTTTTTTTTTATCTATACTTTGGTTTCGATACCGCTAGATTGCACTAGGGACACCCTAGTGCAATCTAGCGGAACCTAGCGCTATTTTCAAGCGCTTTTAGCGCTGGTTGTTCTCAGAGAGGTGGCAGCACTGATAAATACATTACATGGTACACCACGGCTAGCGGCTAAGTGAGTACCTTCCTTATCGTACGTACCAGCTGTCAAAAAAGTCGGTCTCGTGTCTCGGTCTCACTCACCAATACTAATTCATTTATTTGTGTTGATCATGGTGTTGATGTTATGATAAAAAATAATTTTATTCTTGTTACAAGTGTACATAAAATAATTTACGCCTTATTTAATTTTGATTTCTCTTGGACTTTAATTATTTTTCTTGATTGTTTAAACTCTTAGTATCTTCAAAATCTTTGAGAGAATCCATCTCGAAGCTGATACCAAAGATACTGATTTTAATTCTAATAGCAGGTATAAAAAGGCATGTTTTATCTTTTACATATTGTATTAATTTTATATATTTCATGCAATTCCTACACCTTTGCGGGGAAATATCCAAAGTCTGACAAAAATGGACAAGGTAAGGTTTAGAACAACAAATATTTGTTATTTTTCTTTACATAACATATTTGTGAATTGCTATGTTTGCTTTTAGAGCTACTTTTATGCCGTAAATGTGGCGCTGACGTGGCCGACTCTTATTACTTGTTTAGTAAACCAAGTCCAGGTGCTCATAAGACCGACAAACAGAATTTGTTTGGACAGCAAAATGTCACAGTGCAAACTTTGGTAAACCCATTTGGCATTAAATTTGATGTAGTGACTGCAGAAAAAGCAAGATGTGATAACATAGGACCTGTGAGTAATAAAAAATGTTTAGTTATTGCATAATTTAATAAAAACATAACACAAAACCTACTTGCTTTTCAGAATCAAGGTGCAGACTCTTGGTTTCCTGGATACAGCTGGCGTATCTGTGCATGTCCACATTGTGGTCAACATTTAGGTTGGACATTTGAAAAATCTATTTCTAATAATATAGACAGCACTTCAAGTGATAATATTAAATCGTTTCATGGACTGATTTTGAGGAATATTCTTGGTGAAAATTGTAAGTATTCTCTTTCAACCCATATGAAATATTTTAAACTGTATAATTTTGGTAAGGAATTACTAAGTTTGCCTCTGTGGCACAGTGGTAAGCCAATGCAACTGCTGTACTCGAAGTCTCGGGTTCGTTCCAGGGGTTGACCAAATGTTTGTATGATCTGCAGAGTCTGTTTCAGAGTTTGGGTGTTTTCTATGTATAATATGTATGTATTTAGAAAAAATATGATCATGTGTATTTATATCAGCTGTCTAGTACACAAGCTCTGCTTGCTTGGGACTAGATGGCATTGTGTTTTAAATGTCCGAATTAGTCCAAAATATTGAATTAAGTGGATGATATGCATTGAAACTAAAAACCACAATAAAAGATTGTATGGGTATATTTATGACTTGACATTACTGTAGCAAATGATTAAATACTAACTATCTGATTCGCGGGGAACTTTACAAACATACATGAAACGGACACAAAGAACATCCAGACTCAGAACACCAATTTGTGGATCACACAAAGTGTTGTCCCATGTAGGATTTGAACCCACAACACTTGGCGCAGTAGGAAGCGGCGTGGCGGCCACTTAAACCACTAGGCCAAACGTGCAGTCAAATTTTGAAGCAGTATATTTTCTGTTTGCATTATGTATAAGCTCCTAGTCCATTTGGTGGCGGATTAAGAATACGAAGTGTAACACTCCCTATACATCATGTGGGTGTCGCAAGAGCTACGTGAACAATTTACACAAAACTACATTACAAAGAGAGGGCAAACTTAATACAAACCTTAAGGCGCGTCTCCACCCTAACTTTTGTTTGGTGGAGACTTGGCTTTACAGAAACTTTTGTCAACAACACGCGTTAACAACACAAAAGTTGCTTACTTTTGTTCAGTGGAGTCTCGGCTTTAAACTAAGCCAAAACCCCAGTGGACTATTAAAGGCTGTTTTTCTCTAACTTGAGTTGTAAAAATTATTAACATATTATGTTTTTTTTTTTCAGTTACGGACTCTCTTATAATGATGCCTAAGATGTATAAAATGTAAGTTATATTAAATTGTAAGAATAATGTGCACATTTCTGTATTATAAATGAATATTACCTTTGAACATGTATACTCGTATTTCAATGTAAATGTGAGAAAAGATTGTAAGTATAAATATAAAATACTATTTATGAACAGAATTATTTTATTTTCACATCTCTTATTTCTAATGTAACAAAAATATTTCCGTACACCTAGGATCAGTTTTAGTTTTAAAACCAATATTGACAAATAAAACATGTTACAAATAGTTAGCATTCATTCAGCAAATCACAATGTGGATGTATGTCATGTATGACCAGAAAAACCTTAATCCTATATTTTAATGATAAGAATTAAGAAATGACCTAAAGGTCTTACTAATTAAATCGACTTTTTCTTTTTTTGTTCCCGACTGGATAATTGAAAATTAAGACATAACTCCAAAAACAGTCTTAATCTGTTGATCAACACAATACCACCAGACAAAGCTAAACAGAAAAACGCGGCAAAAAAAAACTTACTACTTTTTCAAACATAAGCTGCAACTGTTTGGAAGACTTAACTTCTACTGCTTAACTACAATTGCATTGACAATATTCAATGCAGTACATGTTCATTATGAAAAGGAGAATGTTATCCTAACCTGAAACTTAATGCTACTAGTAAACAAATACTATTTCTTAAAATTAAATATGTGGTAATACCAATCAACCTCAAGTGGGCATTGCATTATTACTATTAGATACTTTATTTAAAAAAAAATAGTTTTTTTTATGTATGGTCCTGCCAGTGCCATTCTGCCTGATTGAAAGCATGAGCAGAATCCAAGAATGACAGTCACCATACTCATTGGAAATGCAGATAATGCATCATGGTGACCCACATCGTGGTCTAGGTATTTATTCTCAAAAATGAATCAGAAACTTAAGAAATGTTTTTAGAATGCCAAAGATCCTAAAGACATTAAATAAAAACTGTGATGTAAGAATATGGAGTATTATTTTCTTATTTATCCTGTAAAGAATGAAAACTTGCCACAAACCCTATACCAACTTGTCTGGCCCATGTGATACAGCAGGCCTCACCTTTTAAGGAGATGTCTTTGGCCAGTAGTGAATTGTTAAGGGTCCGTTCACACAGACCCGGCTCGGAGAGGAGAGCATCACATTAGAAACAGAGTTTTGAGTAATTGTAGTAAGGTTTATATTTGCATGTGCACTTCTTTTGTCTTAAAAATGCTTGAACGCGCTTCGTGTAAGGAGGAGCCAACCGGCTCCGATTGCATGCTCTTTCTCGCGCAGATCTCTTCCAGCCGGTCTATGTGGCGGCTTCGCTTCGGCCAATTGCACACTTATACGATTCGGTCTGTGTGAAAAGAAAAATGCGATCCGATGCTCTCCGAGCCGGTCTGTGTGAACAGACCCTAATGATGATGAATAAAAAACCGTGTTGACAAAGTTAAAGCATCTAAAGATGCTGCTATAATAGATACGATAGTATGACAAGTTATAATACTTTCAACTTGCTTATGCTTATTATGCTAAAGTTTTCTTTATTTGCTTAAAAATTAGACAGTGTGTTAAAAATAAAGAGTTGAATATTACCAAACATACAAATTTCATAGTTTTGGATATTTTTTTGTATGTACAAAAGAGTTGGTTAGGGTTAACGCGGATTTAGTGGCTGTCAATCAAGTTCTTTACAAAAATAACAAACATTATCTAAGTGAGAGTGCTCTGATTCATCCAAGTTGACCCTTAGCCTAGAATTGAAAAATTATGAATTAAAGTGAGGCATTTTTTTCAGAAATTGTCTCATTTTCGATTTTCTTAAATATTTGTCTACTAGAAACGTCATATAACAAAAGAAAATATTTACACACTAGTATTGTGAAATCATTTAGTGTTTGATCGAATTTTGTTAATTTGTCTTAATCTTATAAAAATATTAAGACATTGAGTTTGAATTACTATTTATTAATTAACAATAGTTTGGTATTACTATCTACCAATTTGTCATCCCAGTTAAAGAATTGCCAATGTTCTCCAGCTCCTCAGTATGACTGACAGCCATTACTTTTGTAAAAAAATGTGTATACTAATTTTTAATCTTGTTTTTAATTTACAAATACTAATAACCTATTACAGGCAACTTTTTCTCAACAATAAACAAATGTTTTATTAACTTTTGAATCGTTAAAGAATAGTAATAGCAAAAGAAAACTTGTTTAATGTCCCTGTGACAGATTAGTAGTATTTTTAATCATAATCACCCAGTATATTTAATATAAAACAGTACATGAAAAAGGAGTTACAATATTAATAAAGAAAAGACATTCAATTGTAGCAAGCTCACATCAAGTGATACAATTATTCCTGCACTGGCCATTGTGAGCGATGCCTAATTTGTGTTGTGTTATATACTCTCTAGGTCATCATTTACTCACTTTCAATTGCACTGCCATTCTTAATAGTTTAGAATGTTTAGTCACAATGTACTTTTAACATTTGTATATATCACTATTTCTTTTAATACAACTAAGTACTGGCAAATCTCTGATGTAATGTCTGTTTAGTAACAGTAGGTACTACAGTGATATTTACCCCAGCTGGAGCCTCACCATTAGAAGCGTTAACTCCATATGTTTTACCTTGAAGAGACGCTATCTCTTTCTGCAGTTGAGCATTGAGAATATGTTTGTTGACAAAATTACGACCAACTCCACGATTACCGCCGCGACCTCTACCTCTGGTTTTAGTCGATCTTCTACTAGCATTAGACTGATTAGATCTATTCGATCTATTTGAACCCACAGATTTAACACTGCCGGGACCTCTTCGAGTGTTATATCCTCCAAAATGATTATTTAATTGAGCTAGACTTTGCTTGTTCAAATAACCTGCGCTACCAACACTATTGCGACGTCTTTTCGCAAAATCGTTGGCAACACTAACAGTCAACTGAGAAGCTGAACTAAATGAATTATTCCTTGATCGGGTGAAAGTTTGGGATCTGATTATGTTATTGCGTAGTAACATATTCTGTCGTCGTTCCTTGATAATTTGATCAGATCTTAGGCCTACAGCACTGTACTGGTTGGCAGTTGTTAAACCTCTTCCTCGTTTAGCGATTCCTCTTTTAGCTACAGCCAACGGTCTGCGAAGGTTATACATTCCCCTGCGCGTATTTACTCCCAGTCGACTGTGTATTCCTCCTTGTACTTTCATATTAAAATTAGTTTGTTGGAGACGGTTATTCATTCCACCTGAAACCGAAATATTAGTTAGATAAGTAACTAGATATTAAATTAAAGGACCAGACACCTGAGCCATAACTTATTTCCTAAAGTGCAAATTGTGGGGCCTCGAGTAATGTTTATATATCCAGCATATAAGCTAAGTTGGTTAGATTCTAAAATAAGATTTCTAAACTCAGTTGTGCGTCAGAGCTGACACACTTTCTTCTTAAAAAAAGAAAATGATTGAGGTCTACTCTATTTCATATGTCGAAAAATTCTCTATAACTATAACAATATAACATGTAGCCACAATCCTCTGATTTTAAATATTAGTCAACTTTGCATGAATTATAAACAAAACATCTAGAAATAACAGCAATATGGAGTTATTGAGTATGTTTTCACATTTGGATCCTCTTATCTATATATGTATGAATATGTCAAAACCATAGAACATTGAAAAACTATGTATAGGAAAACATTACTCGAGAATGCTAGATCTCTTTCAGCAGCAGTGACAGAAATTTTTCTATCAATTAACTCTGCAATTTCTATATCATGTGTGTGTATCAAGATACCACTTTCTAAATACAGTAGTAAGTAACTACTGTACTCCACTTTCTACTAATTTTATAATGTTTATTTGCTTGAACGCGCTAATCTCGGGAAGTACTGGTCCGATTTGAAAAATTCTTTCAGTGTTAGATAGCCATTATCGAGGAAGGCTATAGGCTATATATCATTACGCTCAGACCAGTAGGAGCAGAGCACGATTGAAGAATGTTACAAAAACGGGAGAATTAAAGACATTAGGTAAAAGATCATTAGGCTAGGCTCATTAGCTAATTTTCTGATATAAAGGTAATAAAATTATTTAAGGAGTCCTAATTATGCATTAGACTGACTAATACCAATACTCACCTCACATCTTAGGTTTAGGAGCATTAAACTAGGCTCATTAGCAAATTTTCTGAATTTCAGGTAATTAAAATTACCTTAGAAAACCTAATTATATAGTGTCAGACTGTCTAATATTCATATCATAAGATAATGAGCTTAACATTAGACTTATTATGTAATTTTCTAATTTTAAGTATTAAATTCTCAGTAATACACATTGACAATCGATAGTAACGATATTTAAAATGCAATGAAATACATAAAGCGATATTAGAATTTTCAACATTTATCTTGTATGAAACTATCTGAATTCTAAATGATGTAGGTAAATTGTCAGATGTGACTATAATCTTGCATCTTCGAAAACAGAAATTAAAGCAACATTCTATTTATAAAGAAATAAATATCTAGTTTTTTCACTTGGCTGACATTACAATTTAGAGAATTCATAATTCTTCTCCTAAGGTGAAAGTTATGGTGCAAAGCCTATAATCTTCCTACTATATCAAAGCAAGGAAAGCTTTATGTTGTTAAAATAATACCACTAAAGTAATTATTTTAAGCTTAACTCGAGTAAAAAGACAATATTTTTTTATGGCTTTCTGCCACTAGATCTATTAAACTAAATAGTTGTATTATGGATTATACGGAAATATCGTAACAACTAAAAGACAAGATATTGAATTTTAGAGTTCATGTTTGGGGTTCAGAAAACACCAATAGTACCTGTTGCGCATACCTTGTTAAAAATCTGTCATGACAAGATGGGGTCCTCTATCCAATCTTTGTTATAGTTTGTGTAAACAGAAAGTTTCATTGTAGTAGTACATAATTGGAATTGTTTTATGGAGATAGTACTTTATTAGTTGCAAATTTCTTACCTCTATTTAGTCTACCACCTCTTCTTACAAGTGGGGGCATTTGTGGTGTATCTTCTAAGCCTGCTCTGCCTTTTGGAGTCAAACCCCTAAGACGTGATCGAGATCTCGAAGCTGACCTAGCTCGTGAATTCGAGCGGCGTTGTTGTGAACGAGAGCGGTTTCGAGTTTGGGAAAGCGCGCGGTTGCGCGATTGTGAGCGCGAGCGTGACTGGGAACGTCCACCAGGGCCCCGTGAGCGAGATCGGGCTCTACCAGCATTTGGAGTACTCGGTCTTGATTGAGATTGACTCCGATTAACGCCTCCACGACCACGACCTCGGGTACCGCCACCTCTGCCTCTGCCGCGGCCTCCACCGCGTACATTGCCTCCACCACGTACATTTCCTCCACCTCGACCGCGAGTATTAACTCCACCGCGTCCACGCGATCGACTAGCACGATTTTGTTGGATTATCTCGTCTAAAAACAAATAAATGGTTAGCGACTAAAGCACGACATTTTTTAAATTGGCGGGCTGTGCTGTACGAATATAATAAAAGACCACAGTAATTTACAACTTCTATTAAATCAATAAAAATATCACATTCATTTACAATTTATAATACCTAAACTGATGCAAAAAATACCACGTTCATTAAATATATATATGTTTATAACAGGTCAAAAAAGAGCACTTTGATTGGAAATTTCTAGTAAATCAAATTGTAATTCGATAATTACAGAATAATAGTCACTAAAAGTATATAACGTATATGTAAGCTTCGTTACTAATCATCCTAAAATAGATTATTATTTAGTATGTTTTGGATATGCACATGCTATTTTTACTTACCAAGAGACATATTGACTGAATCCGACATGATATAAATTTATGAGTATTACTTCACACAAATTACGAACTGAGAGTAAATTATTATAAGTTTTTAAAACCACAACAAAATCTTCAGATTATGTAGAAAATAAAAGCTTTGACACAGCTACTTCTTTTATGACACTATCACCGCACTGCACTGAGCACAGAACACAAATGAAAAATGAATGAATGCATCTCTTCGCACCGCACAGGCCACAGACTCAGCAACAAACATCAAACCAATGTTGCCAACTCTGAATAAAATTAACCCACTGAAACTTTTTAGTTCAATACCGATTAATCGTAATCGTAAACATTTAATTATACAATTACAATTGCATTCAAATAGGTAATATGCGAAAATATATATCTGTTTGTTTCCTATAAATATTAACACTATAAAAGTACGTAATTAAAAAACAAAGTAATACTTATGTCCACGAAGCAAATACAAAGAGGAGATGCCCTAATGAAATTTTTGTATGAAACAATGCGTGACAATTTGCGGGGGTGAGGGGGGGTTACTTTGCCCTTTGCCATCTACCAATCAATAGCAAAACTACTTGCATCGTTACATGTTGATGTTGCTATGTAGTTTAGCTATTTGACACTAAGCGTATGATGTAAGGGACATACAGGGACGTACTCAGAATTTTCTTATCAGGTAGTTATTTTTTTAAAGTCAATTTTGTAAATCATTTTGATGCATGTATCGCAAAAATATTATTAGTAAGAAACATCGTACATAACATCTATACTAATATATTCTATACTAATATATGAAGCGTAAGAGTTTGTTTGTTTGAACTCGCTAATCTCAGGAACTACTTTTTGAAAAATCTTTTTGAAAAAAAAAAATGATTTTTTTTTCTTTTTCAAAAAAAATGTTTCAGTGTTAGATAGCCCATTTATCGAGGAAGGCTATAGGCTATATATCATCACGCTTAGACCAATAGGAGTGGAGCACCAATGAAGAATGTTGCGAAAACGGGGGAAAATTATTACGCTACGGGAAATAGGAGACGTAAACGAAGTTTCGTGGGTCAGCTAGTATAGTATAAAAGTGAAAGTTTGTGTGTTCTTTATATCTTCCCCGTAACCTTGGTGATGTATTTGATTTATTACTTATTTAAATATGTCACCGTAAGATTATAAAAACCGTTAGATTATAATCTTCCTAGCGAGATTGCCAACTATCGATGTGATATACTACTTACGCGCGTCAAATTGTCAACTTTCCGAGATTGTTCGGTTTTATAGTAGGCCGATCAATGCCCATAGAGATAGTTTAGGTTATTACTTCTTTGATTAATCACAAATTATTTTTTCTGCCACAGCAACTTTTTTTTTTTATGTTTAGACCTCCAAAATGACTCTACTCTGCCTGATGGAAAGCATAAGCAGAATCCACGAGTGGTGGCCACCATACTCATTGCGATTGCAACAATGCAGCATGGCGACCCACACTATGGCGGCCTAGTGATGCTTGTGCATCTTTTAGTCTAGTCAACAAGTATGGAACTTGTTGACTAGACTAATTGGGCCTCCGGTCTCGCACTCACCAACGAAACACGACAACACGAACGCTGTCATTTTACGTTGATTTTCTGTGCGAGGGTAGTACCGCCCCAGTCGAGCCGGCTCGTTCGTGCTGAAATCAGCGTGGCTCTACTACCTTTAGCCTACTAATCCTAAAGCTGTGAGGTATTTTCAACATGAAATCAATTTACAATCACAGAAACACTTTACATTTGGCATCAAAGACAAATTAACAAACAAATATGGCGGCGCGGGGACATATGCTGTTCAACCAATCAGAGCGCGACTTGCGATTCGTAGATACCATTTTACAATCTCGCGGGATAGATTACAATCTAACGGTTTTGACAATCAGACGGTAACATATATATTAAAGAGAGAGAACAAAAACAAAGAAATATAGTACAGCAACAAACACATACAATAAAGAGAACAATAACATACAAGTAGGAGTATAATACAAAAAAAAATGTTTCTACAAATTAGTTTTTCATTTATTATATTTTCAAATTCTTCAGTTTTCGTTTGATTAATTTCGTTGTGGGTTCCGAGAAAGTTTAATTTTCCTGGGATTCCTGGGATAGAATTTTAGTTAATTAGAAAACCTATCAAATAATCAGAATAAGTAAAATTTGTTTCATTTTCAAGTACTTTAAATTCTAGATTAATATAGATATAATTTGAATATAGATAAAAAAATTAATTCTAATTACGACCCTGTCTCTTTGTTCTGTTGATGTTTGTTTTCCTAGTTGACGATAGACGTCAGTGTTCACAAAATGATTACAAAAAATACAAATATAATACTTTTTCGATTAAAAATTCTTTAGGCAAGAATGCAGAACATATTTCAATATTTTTTAATGATTTACTTTATAAATACTCAGCTCTACGAACCTTTGTATTTTTATTTCCCATCACACAAAGTTTTTCCATCTAGTGGCGAATAGATTTAACTATATTTCAACAACACACACGAGATTTTTCTAGAACTATTTTAAGAAATTAAGTATAAAATTACTTACAAATGAAATATTATGCCATTCATGGCACCAGAACGTCTATCCAAGTTATTTGTACAAGATAAAACACAACACTTCATCTTTTACTTAATTGTACCGAGAATATTCAAGGATTGCGATTTTTCGATAAAGTTCTAGAACATTGACGTTGACAGTCTAATTTGTAAGTTGCGATAACTGCGATGACGTCAGGACCTGTATTTTGTCACGGGACCTATGCGCTTATGCCATCTCCTCTTTGTATTTGCTTCGTGCTTATGTCTCACTTTATACTTTACCAGCTGCCCAGTACGTGCTTCGCTACGTATAAAGTGAAATAAAAAAAAATGGTGATATAATTTCAGATTTAAACTATCCTATCTCTCAAGTTGAATCGAACTGCACATGGTGTGAAAATTTTATTATAATCGGTTAAGTGGTTTATGAGTCCATTGAGGACAAACATTGTGACACGAGATTTATATATATTAAGATTATTTGACTATGAATTTACCTACAAATTACTTACCCACATTTCTTGGCTATTATTAATTATAATTTATAATACGAACTCCTGCAACACTCCCAGTACGTGTTTTGAGTGTCGCTTACTTGTGTATTATGTTATTCTTTCAGACCTATGATCAAATAAAAAAAGGTAGTTATCACACCTAGATTAAGAAAATGAAGCCATTTTATAAATATGTGACTGACTGAAGAGTTGCAACTTTTTAAAAAACTGTCCATGGGAATAGGCTATTTGACTGATTTTTGGAAATCGTTTTAAATTATTCTTTGTTACGTAATAAGCACACTGCGTTAATATTTTGCGGAATTTCATCTGTAATACGAATAAAAATTTAAGTAAGATAAAGTTCAAGTTTGACAACCGCGTCAAAAAACGACATTTCTACAATGGCGCTGGTCACATGACACGTGTGACGTCACACGCTAGTAAACAAATTCACAAAACGCGAACAATACCCAGTCGAGGAATCTTTCGTTTACTAGCGTGTGACGTCACCAGAGTTGCAACAAATCACAAGGCGTTCATGTCGCAGAAAATATTTCAAAAAATTGTTACAATTTATTTCGTGCAATCTGCGAAAAAATCACATTATTTTGTTTAATTCATAGTGAAATATGTCTTTTTAGGCTATTATCTGATAGAATACAGGATACTACAAGGATGACTACAATCCATAGTTTATTTTCAATATTGTCAAATAGCCTATTGCATTAAAGTCTAAAAACTATGCGAAAATAAATCTGTTTCAAAAATTACAAATAGATTGCACATATCGCACCTTCGGTGAGACAAGGGCATAATCGCATGTTTTACAATTTTTCACTAGAGCCATTTTACGATTTATTTTGAATACTATTGTGTTTTTTGCCTACATTAATCTAAGAAATGTAACTTTTTTGGCGTGAAGTAGTACCTTAGAATTTAGTGAATATAAGCATGTTCTTTACTTGTGTTAAATATTCGTATTTATTAATATATTTAAGTAAAATACATTTATCATGCCCTTTTTGCACCAACATTTAAATAATTTTGTAATTATGACCCTAGGTGTACAATCTTTTTAGATGATCTATAAAATAAAAATAATATTCTTGTTTACAATTATCGTTTATTTTCTTATTATTTAAAGTATATTACTAGCTTATATATGTAACGGACACAATAAAAAGCCCAAGGCGCTTAAAAAATCAACTTCTACAAACTATCACTACTCTCAGCTACTATTATTTAGCTTAAATCAGTCTCTCAGTACTCTTTGGGTCAATAATACTTTGTTTAAACATAATCATCATAATCATCTCAAGCCTTCTTCAACCAATTTGGTGTAGGCCTTTTTTTTTTTTTTTTTTTTTTTTTAACGTGTGGAAATCCCATCGGACCGTCACCCCACCGGGGTTTACGGCGGGGCGGTGTGTCGGACTCGAACCGACTAAAACCACACGGTGTGCCACTCTGCGCCTGTGAAGGGAGGAATCCGGGAACTGCTGATATTAACACATCCGGACCCCTCCCAGCGCTTGCCCGCACAGAAGCAGGCACCGTCACCTGATGGACTATCTACGTAGGCGACGTACGGCACACGCGTACGTCGCCCCCTCGCGGGTGGCCACTAAAGCGGATGGAGGGGAAAACCCGTCCCGACCATCCGCGGCCACACTCAGGGCGGCATGAGGCGCAGATAGGCGCGCCTCCGCCGCCCGGTTCGCCGGCGGCGGATTGGGTCCGAGTGGATATCATCCTCCCGGGCCTTCTCCGCCACCTCCTTCTGCGAGATTACATCTTCGCAGAAGGTTGCGACCGCGGTAAAACTGCTGTCGCTACGGGCCATGGAGCGTATGACGGCCGGTAGCGAGAGATCCCCTCCGATGATTGCAGTGAGGGCCCGGCGCTGCGACGCCCAAGCGGGGCAAATCGCCAGCGTATGCTGGGCCGAGTCCTCACTGCAGTCGCAGTGGTGGCAGGCGGGACTCAATTCCCTCCTAGCGACCGAGTGCAGGTACTTCCCGAAGCAAACGTGCCCGGAAAGGACCTGCGTCAGTCGGAAGGAAAGGGTCCCGTGCTGCCGCCCTGCCCACTCGAGGATGACCGGCTGGAGAGCCTCCACGGCGGCAAAGCCAGCGCGTGGAGTCTCCAGCCGGAACGACCATCTGTCCATAGTGGCTCGACGAGCGGCTTCACGCCATTCGCGTACCTCTTCGGGCGGAGGGCGATAGCCATACTCCGCCCGATATCCAGCCACCCGTCGATAACCTTCGGCGAGCACTTCCGCCTCCAAATCCCACGGGGGTGTCCCGGCCAAGGCGCACGCCGCCTCGGTCGACACCGTGCGGTATCCGCGTATGGCTCTGACTGCCAATACCTTCTGAGGCCGCCAGAGGCGGGCCTTATTTAGGGCAGTCAGAGCCACCACCCACACCGGTGCACCATACAGCGCCATCGACCGGACCACCCCCGTGTAGAGGTGTCGTGTTGCGACGCTGGCTCCACCCAAATTGGGCAAAAGTCGCCCAAGGGCAGAGGCAGCGTCGACCAGCTTTGGACCAAGCTGTCGGAAGTGCTCGTCGAAGAGCCACCTACCGTCGAGGATCAGGCCCAGATACCTCATCTGGGCCCGAACCGGTACGAGGACCGAGTTGACCTCTATGGAGGCGCCGGCGGGTGGACCACGACGGGGCCCATGGAACAATAGGGCCTCCGTCTTGCCCAGGGCCACCCGTAAGCCCAGCGCCTCGATGCGCCCGACCACCAGAGAAACACCCCTGGTGGCCCGGCGCGCCGCCTCTTGGAAGTTCGCCCCCCGGGCTGTGACAAGTGTGTCATCGGCGTAACAAATTACGCCCAGCCCGGGAGGCAGACGACTTCGTAGGACCCAGTCGTACCCCACGTTCCACAGGAGTGGTCCAAGGACAGACCCCTGCGGAACGCCGCACGACATGGGTCGCTGTCTCAAGACGCCCTCTCGGTCCTCGTACACGACGGTACGCTCCTCTAAATAGTCTGCCACCAGCCGCCTCAGGTACTCTGGCACCCCGTGGTAGTGGAGTGCTTCCCTGATGCAGCTAAATGGCAGACTATTGAAGGCGTTGGCGATGTCCAAGGACACCGCCAACACCACGCCGCCACAGCTCACTGCCTCTTCGGTCACGGCCCTAAGGCGCATCACGGCATCGACCGTCGAACGCCCCTCTCGGAATCCGAATTGGGCGTCCGACAGGTCGGGCCCCACCTCGCAGAGGTGCTGGACGATGCGGGCAGAGAGTATCCTCTCAAAAAGTTTACCCGCCTCGTCCAGCAACACGATGGGCCTATAGGCTGCGACCGAATCGGCAGGCGGTCCCGGCTTCCTCAATAGGACCAGCTTCCCGCATTTCCAGCACGGGCGGCACATCGTCCTCTCTACCCCCGTCATCTATGACCGCATAGGCCATCGACGGGGGCGTGTGCTCCGCCCGCTCAGGGAAAAGGCCCTCGACCACTTCCTGCAGGAAGCTGGGCTGGAGAGTCTCGGTAAGGGGGGGGCCCGACGTGCGGAGCTTCTGACGCACCGCACGGTATGGGCGACCCCAGGGGTCACGGTCGAGACTCTCCAGCATCTCCTTTCTCTTTGCGTCTTTGGCGCGGCAAATGGCCAGCTTCAGAGTTTTCCGCGCTTCGCGGTACTCCTCATGAAGCTGGTCCCCGCCACCGTCTCCACGGTGACGTCGCCTGCTGCGGGTGTAGGACCTCCGGGCACGAGTACACGCCGCACGGAGGTCCGCCAACTCCTGGGACCACCAGTAGACCTCCTTCCGTGGAGGCCGACGACCTTGGATGCGAGGCATGGCCGTATCGCACACCTGCGTAATCGCATCGCGAAAACGGCCAGCCCCTACGTCCACGCCGACCTCCCCTGTCGGGGCCTGCGGAGACAGCCAAGATTGAACAATGGCCGCCTCCTCTAGTAGGTCCCTATCGAGCTTGGCGACAGCCCACCGCGGAAAGCAGGATGAATGCCGCGCCGTGTGACCCCTACTGGGGCCCTGGGACCGGGAGAGCTCGAACCGGATATATAAATGATCCGAGAGCGTCTCGACCTCTTCCAGGACACACCAGTTCCTTACTCGTGATGCAACAGCAGGGGTAGCGAACGAGAGGTCCACTATCGACCCCCCTTGCTGTCGCACGCACGTGTTGGTGGAGCCTCTGTTTAGTATACAGAGGCCCACCGAAGCCGCCCACTCCTCGACGGCCTCGCCCTTGGCGTCCGTCCCGGGGGACCCCCACGCAATGGATTTTGCGTTGAAGTCCCCCAGCACGAGGACGTGCCCAGACGCTAATCGCCGCATCGAGGTCTCCAGGTTGTTGAGGAAGACCTCGAAGTCGCTCAAACTCCGGTTGGGGGAGAAATATACACCGTAAACGGTGATCCCCCCCCACTCGGCAGCAACATATCCAGTGCCCTTGTCTCTTAGCGACAAGGGCGGGGAATCAGCCGCCGCGGAGCCGACGACTGCCACGGAGCCGTCCCAGTCACCCATCCAGTTTGGACGGGGAGGAACGAAGTAGGGCTCCGCGACTACGGCAACACCGATCGACCACTGCGCCATGGTTTGCAGGAAGAGATCCTGCGCCGCGGCGCAGTGGTTTAGGTTCGTCTGGACAAGGAGGTTGGAGACGTGGTCCATTACTGGATCGTCTCTACAACCTCCATGGACGTCGACGTGGACGGACGGACAACGTCTGAGGCAGCCTGGGTCGCCAGGCTAGCCCCCGACGTCTGCCGAGATGCGCGGGAAGGCTTGCAGCCCCCCTGCCCCATCTGGTGATTAGCGGGCTTATTGCCCGCCGCACACACAGGGCAGTGAGGGGCAGCAGAGCACTCCGCCGCCTTGTGCCCCGGTCGACCGCAGCGGAAACATAATCCGCTGCAGTCGAAGCAGCTGTCACATTTGATGCGGGTGTGTCCCGCAACCAGGCATTTGTAACACCTCATCGGTCTCGCCGCCAGAACTGTAACTCTGGCGCTAACGAAACCGATGAGGATCCTGCCGGCGTCGCCCAAAATTTTGGCCGACGCTACGGGACAGCTGATCCACACCGCACCAAGGCCTCCTGGACCGGGACGGATGGTGCCGACCTTGACGTTGTCCGCGTAGGGAACTCTAAGACTCGAGCTCCCGTCTGGGAGAGGCGCAATCGGACTCCTGCTGATGCAAACTCACCTGCGAGACTGTCCCGAGCCTTCTTGAAGACGGCCGCGTAGGACAATCCGCCGGTTGTTGCCTCCGGTGTCACAGTGACCACCACAGCCGCGGTTTTCGGCGGCTGCAATTTCCGCGGCTTCTTTTGGGTGGTCCCTGCCACCGATGGCGACTGCGGGCCAGAAGCCGCCTTTTGGGCAGCCTTCTTGGCCCGCTTCTTGGCCTTCTTAGATATCTTGTCCCATCCGACTACCTGCCAACCCTCATTGGAGGGGGCAGATGTGGAGGGGCCAGGCAGAGGTGTTGGAGTGGAGAGCGGAGAAAGCTCCGCCCCAGACGTTGCCACCGGCTGCGGCGGCGCAGAAGTCTTGGCTGGAGCCTTCGCCCGCTGATGGGTTTTGCGCGTGGCGGCAGGGCCCGGCACCGACGTCGCCGCTGCGTACGTCACTCGACCCCCCACCACGGGGAGCGGGGTCGGCGCTGAGGCGTCCTTCCTCCTCGGTGTCGCGAGCGGCGGCCGAACAATAGGGGCCGGAGGCAGCCTCGCCTCCAGACCCGCGATCCGTCCGTCCACCAGGTTACCCATGGCGTGCAGCATGTACTGCAGCATCTGCTGCAGGACGTCGTCGGGTACCCCGGGGACAGCAGGGGCCGGCCGGGACGCAGACGGGACCGGCCGCGACGCAGACGGGGCCGGCCGGAAATCAGACGGGGCCGGCTGGGACACAGACGGGGCCGGCCGGGACGCATACGGGGCCGGCTGGGAGGCAGACGGGGCCGGCCGGGACGCAGACGGGGCCGGCCGTGACGTAGACGGGGCCGGGGCGGGTCGCTCCGCCCGGAATTGGTCAAACTGAGCTCTAAGCTCCGCCACCTGCCCCGTCAGGCGATCGTTGGCCGACTGGAGGCGAGCCACGTCTCCCGCGAGGGATTCGACTAGTCCTGCCAAGGCAGAAGAGGAGTCCTTTAGAGCCCTCACGAAAGGGCCCTTTAGGTTCACGGACTTGGTGGCCACCTTGTGGATTATGGCCACCGCCGCTTCCGCTCTCTCCTGCAAGGAGGCCGGTGTTTCGGGCACTGGGTCCCCATGCATCGGCTCCCCGATTTTGAGCAGGAGACCGCTGATCTCCTCCTCCGCCTGCAGTTCGCCGTCAGCCCTGGTTCTCCTGTAAGACTCTGCCCTACAAAAGGCGGAGCTCGACGAGGCCGGCACCGGGGTCAGCGATCGCTCCCTCCGACTGCTTGCCACCTTCGGAGGCAACATCGCCTGAGCGATGTCACTCTCGCAGCCAGTGGGGCGTCCGCGCTTCCGGTCCGCCTCCACGTCCATCGGCTCCGGCGTGTCCGTCCTCACACCGGAACCGCCACCCGCGACAACCACGGCGGACTTGGAACGCGTGCATTCCATGGTTCTTCGGCTCCCAGCAGTCGGATTGACTTCTGGGAGCCCCACCACTGCAGGCGTTTCAGCCGCAGCAAGCTCCTCGGTGGAGACCGAGGGCAGAAGGGCGTCCGCCTTTCGGAACTGCCCTCTGCTGTTCCACGTCTGCCTTTTCGTCTCTGTTGCTGTTGTTGTTGTTGTTGGCGCGTCCTTCGCGATATTTTGGTTGCCGGATTTACCGCTCGGCAAAGGGCGTGTAAGACATTGGGTGCCCCCCCCATAATACGATTGGGGGCTGCCGGAGCCGACTGGCTCCGGAAGGGATTCCCCAGACGCGTCGCGTCTAGGACCCTCCTGGGTAGGTATATTCCTATAATTGTCCATGTCATTGGTTTTTTGAAGTTTAATGTCCTCCGACAGAGGACGCCCTTGGCACTGGACTCCCTCCAGCGATTCAGCTCATTGCCAGGCGTCAGAGCGTGAGCTTGGGGTATTTTTTATAGAGGTTTACGTCCTCGTGGCTTCGAAGAGCCACCGGTCCTGTCCGTTCAGGATTACGGCTGGGCCGGACGGGGTCTGCACCAGACCTGATCCGTCCGCCCCCTGTCCCTCTCGGAACTACTGGCACTCTAATACGCCCTCTGCTAAAGCAGAGGGACGTTTAGAGTGCCCCACGCGGCAGTCTCTTAAGACTCCGTCTCGTATCCCATTCAGTCTGGGGTCTCCTTCTGGGCCTATCCGGCATGAGTGGCTCTACCGGCATAGCCCCAGAAATCATTGACCCACGCAAGCCCCACCACGACGACAACGTAGGGATACATTGGGGGGAATTTGGTGTAGGCCTCCTTCAACCTTCTCCACTTCTTTCTATTTTGGGCAGTTAGTATCCAATTTTGGCCAGCCATCTTCTTGATGTCATGCGGCCTGCCAACTGATCTTTAATCCCACGGTCTCCATTCTAAGAGGTCTTTGCACCACGAATCAGACTTACGGGCTACGTGACCTGCTCATTGCCACTTACAGCTACACGCTTTACTATGTCTGCAACTTTGCTTTGTTTTCTCAATCATTTGTTAGTTTTACGGTCTCGTAAGGATACTCCTATCAGCTTACTATCCATTGCTCTTTGGGTGATTAAGAGTCTCTGAAGTATAGCCTTCGTTGTCACCCAAGTTTCAGCTCCGTAGGTAAGGACAGGTGAGGCGCACTGGTTGTATATACGTGCTTTCTGACTGCTGGTGAGATTCATTTGAAAAGCAAAGTCCAGGTTTTCAAAGGCAGCCCAGCCAAGACACACCCTTCTGCTTATTTCTGTTTCCTGGTTGTCTTTTCCAAGTTTGATTTCTTGGCCAAGATAGATATATTTGGTGAGTCTTTCCAATGGAGCTCCATTTATTGTGATCGCCTCTGTGATTTCAGTGTCATGACCTTGGACTTAGATAAGTTCATTTTAAGGCCAACACTAAGGGATGTGTCATGTAGTTCCGAACCATTGTCTGGAGCTCTTCTAGGTCACCAGCGAATAACACTATATCACGCGCGAATCGGAGATTCGATAGTCGTGTGCCCTCTATTGAAAGTCCTTTATTCTTCCAGTTAACTTTCTTGAACACGTTCTCCCGCATCAGAGTTAACAGTTTGGGTGAGATAGTGTCCCCCTGCCTAAAATCCCTTTGGACCTTAACTGGCTAAGTGTGATGAGGAATAGCTACCTTCAATGTCGCGTTTTTGTGTAATATACTATCTAAGATCTAAGTGTAGCGTCTATCTATTCGGGTATGACGTAAAACTTCCGAGACAGCCCACGTTTCGACACTGTCAAAGGCTTTTTTATAGTCCACGAAAGCGAGCTAGATCGGGATTTGGTACTCCGTGCTTTTTATAGTCTACGAAAGCGAGCCATATCGGGATTTGGTACTCCGTGCTTATCTCTATGAGTATCCTCGTGGTCAGAATATGGTCCGTTGTACTGTACCCTTGTTTAAACCCAAAGTCCAATTTTCTTGTAAGGTGATTAGTTAGTACCTCAGAAAAAAGTCAGTAAGTTTGTGAGAGCAAGTTGAGCTGAGAGCCTACCTCAATATTACATCTACTGGAATGACATAACCAGATTTGTATTAAAGACCACAAAATATTTACATAATGGACATACAAAGTCTTTCAAGCATTTATGCCTTATATATAAATGCTTGACAGACTTTGTTCTTCCAAATAGGTGCCCATTTAATAGGCGTGAGTGCATCAAATCTGACTTTGTCTTTCCAGAAATTCAAACAAAAAAGGGCATATTTACCTTTAGGGCTTTGACGCACCAAAACACAGCCACTTATTCCGCAAGCGACGTCACAACTGACCAATGAGAGTTTGTCGCTCCAATATTGACAAGATAAAAAAAAACTTCGTTTAAAAAAACCGACTTCAAAAACTAAAAAGTATAAAATAACTTAATTTGTATGTGCTACCTATTCATAGGTTTGAAGTCAGTGCCAAGCCAATGGAATAGTGGGTACCACACTCGCTATATTTCGAGACGAACGTCAACGACGCTTCGGTTGTTTTGTTTAACGCGAAGAGCTATCCCGCTCAAGATCATGCGCGGCGAGTGCGGTATCTACTATTACATTTTGGCTTGGCACCGACTTCAAACCTATGAATAGGTAGCACATACAAATTAAGTTATTTTATACTTTTTAGTTTTTGAAGTCGGTTTTTTTGAACGAAGTATTTTTTATATTTTTCGCTTTTTAGTCTTTCTCAAGTCTCTCATCATCATTTCATTTAAAATTTAGTGATGTCTACAGAATATGAAGGCATGCAGACAATTGCTCGTAACTTCATTGCAAACTTCATTCGATTTCCTTAGGATCCCATCATCATATCCTGATATGGTGGCCATGGGACCACATGGGGAGCATACCCTTTCGAATACAAAAAGTATTTTCAAAATCGGTCCACAATTGACGGAGTAATCGATGTACATACATAAAAATAAAATACCGATGAAATTGAGAACCTCCTCCTTTTGGAAGTCGGTTAAAAATGCACAAATGGGACAAAGGCACCAGCGCCGTCGGTGAAATGGGACTGAACTAAATGACTGACTTTGTTCTACCAGATAAGAGAGTGTTTTTAAAGCACATTAGCATACTTAACTCATTTTGAGAATTTGCTGCAAGAGCTGGGGTTGGAAACTCTCCCTCATCCGCCATACTCACCAGACCTTGCACCTACCGACTATTACTTTTTCCAAAATTTAGACAACTTTTAGTGGGTAAAAAATTCAATTCCCGAGAGGCAGTACAAAATGCCTTTGAAGAGTTTGTTGCCTCCCGTCCAGCTGATTTTTACAAGAAGGGCATCAATAAACTGCCAATGCGTTGGCAAAGATGCGTCGATTGCATGGGTGATTACTTCGAATAACAGAAATAAAAAAGTTTGAAAAAATAAGTAATTTCACTTAATGCATACAAAACGGCAATTTCATAGGTAAAAACCTAATATTTACCCACATTTCTTGGTTTTTAGGAATACGAACTCCTGACAACACTCGCTCAGGACGACTACGTTTCTGTGTGTATTTGGTGTATCTGACTGCCTCGTTGGTCTCGCGGTTGGCGTGTGCGACTGCTGATCATGAGGTCTCGGGTTCGATTCCCGGGTCGGACCAAATGTTTGTATTATCTACAAATATTTGTTTCGGAGTTTGGGTGTTTTCTATGTATAATATGTATGTATTTACAAAAAAAAAACTATATATGTATTTGTATCAGTTGTCTAGTACCCCATAACACAAGCTCTACTTATCTTGGGACTAGATGGCGTTTTGTGTTAGATGTCCGAAATATTTATTATTATTATTATATTATTTACGTATGAAATGTTCTTTTTTCAGTTAGACTTTTTGTTCACTTTTGTATAATTTTCAGTTTACACTATTTAATTGCACAAGACGACATTTTGTAGGTGCACGACAACTAGTACGATACAAACGAAAAGTAGCGTAGTTTGTCTCATAATATGATAGCCCTTGGCATCATTCATTGCTATGGAGACGACAGCACAGTTCATGGGCGATATATTGGATACCCTAAAGCTAACCTTGTAGAAAAACGACAGGAGCTTGTCGATCTACTCGACCATGTTTTGGGCCGCATTTCTTAATGGGGCTGTGAAAATCTGGTCGAGTTCAACGCCAAATAATAATCACAAATTTTAACAAAAAAAACGACTTCAATCTGGACCAAATTTAAATGGGACCACACGGGAAGCACCGGCTTTCAAATAAAAAAAGGAATCATCAAAATCGGTTTACCCAGTCGAAAGTAATGAGGTAACATTTAAAAAAAACAGTCAAATTGAGAACCTCCTTTTTTTTAAAGTCGGTTAAAAAACAGGTGTACGAGCTCTCAACCAAAAAGTTCCTTCCCTCTTCTCACTTTTCAGAACACTCAACTGCCACTACAAGGTAAGCTCAACGTACTTACGTAGGTTGCGATCTCGGCAGATATCCATACCCAGGATGGGTATGGATATCTGCCGAGATCGCAACCTACGTAAGTACGTTGAGAGCGTCACTTAGGGGGGCTCGTGGAAGCCAGACATACTGAACAAGATGAGACGTTTCTACTCGACCGAGCACCTGCGTCTTCTTTATAAGACCCATGTTTGCTCTTGCGAGAAGTACTGTTTTCACCTTTGCGATGAATCCGCACAGTACTTACTGGACGCTCCTGATCGGTTATAGCGGCGAGCAGTACGCATTATCCACAGTCCCGAAGCTACCGAGTCACTTGAGCCTTTGCAGTTGCGAAGAGATGTCACCTCTATGGCAGTCCTCTATCGCCTTTATCATGGAGAGTGTTCTGACGTGTTTTTCCAACTGGTCCCACCTTCTCCCTTCCTCTACCCGATAACACGTGCTCGCCTTGGAAGTCACCGTTTTAGAGTAGCCGACATTCACCTCTTCCTTCCTGTGCTGATAAGTTAAAACGTATTTTAGTTAAACGTATATTTAAGAAGCTGGAGAACATTTATTGCGGTCAAAATATAAAAAAGCAAATGTTCAAATAATAAAATTCGAAATAAGATTTGTAAAAAAAAAACGGTCAAGTGCGAGTCGGACTCGCGCACCGAGGGTTCCGTACAAACCTGTAGGTATAATAATAATTATTTTTACGGGAATTAACGCGATCACTTATTTCAAGGTATTACATACCTCTGTTTTGCCTGACGTTTCGACCAGGTTGCACTGGCCGTGGTCACAGGCTGACTGAAAAAAAAAAAAAACCTGTAGGTATATAAGTAAAAGTTTTCAGAATTTTTCTGTTAACTGTGCTGTTAAGCAGCTTTTAGGTTTTGATTCCCTTGCGAGCAGTCGCGAGTTTCAAAATATGCGGTACTCGTATAAGTGGTTGTACCTTTTGCGTTGACTATTTTTTTTTTTCAAAGCATAAAGGCAATTAGACCTAATTTTCATATAAATTTCAACTTGATACTTTAAGATTTTCGAATTTTTCCTTTATTTGTGCTATAAAACGTTGCTTCATGCCAAATTTCAAGATTCTAGGACGGCTGGAAGTATGCTTCAGGTTTTGATTTCCTTGCGAGTAGTTGCGAGTTTCCAAATATTACATATTATATTTAAATTGCTGTTTCTTGAGATTGCGTTAATATAGAAATTTGTTTTTGTAACAGCTTAAAAGTATTATAGAACTGAGTAATTGATATGAATTTCAATTTAATACCTCTACGAGTTCATGAGGAAAAGGGTAGTAAGTTAATTTTTTTTAAATATTTTTGTTTATTTTTTTTATTTTATTTATTAGGTACAGAAACAGACAACAAACCAAAAACAAACAAATACTATAAATTGCAGTTTACAATAAGTAGGTCTGAAGTCCAATTACAACCGTACACAGCACTTAATGTTGTAATGCTTCATTGGAAAAGATACCACACATCAGACTATATATATTCTATTCTTCAGATGTTTTCCTTAATGATTAAGGTTTTAAATTCGCTATATGAGTTGAAAAAAAATATCCACCTTGGAGCATATTTGGTTGTAACTAGTGCACATTCTTGAGATTGGACCGTTCTGAGACACATTATTGTTAGAGTAGGTATGGTAAAGAGTTGTGGGATACGCACAGATCGAGACGGTATCTTAAGGTTTATTTTCTCAACAAGTTCATAGTCCAAAGAACCGTTGATAATTTTGTGTAGATTGCGCAAGTCGCTTATCCACCTCCTCTTCTCCAAGCTCATTATTTTAAATTCTCGTAGTCGGTCACTATAGTCTGTCAATGTACGTCGCCAGTTTTTACACACAAAGCCCTGGCAATTTGTCTCTGTATAGCTTCTATTCGATCGGTGTGATTCCCATATATTGGTGCCCACACAGGTGAACAGTACTCGAGTATGCTTCTTACTAGACAGTAGTATAATATCAGTAGAGTACTGGTTTTGTCACTTTGTCTAAATGGTGTAACTAAAAATAATATGCTTTTCGCAATTCTTCCTTTATCTGTGCTATAAGACATTGCTCTGTACCAAATTTAAAGGTTCTGAGTTCACGGGAAGTAACCTGTAGGTTTTGATTCCCTTGCGAGTGTTGAAAATTTGCATCATAAACGACTTATTAGACGAAGCAACTAATAATTTATAATTTTCGCAATTTTTCCTTTATCAGTACTATAAGATGTTGCTTCGTACCAAATTTCAAGAAGATGACATCACGGGAAGTACCCTGTAGGTTTTGATTCCCTTGCGAATGTCGCAAATTTGCAACATAAACGGCTGTATCTTTTGAATGCGTTGGCTTAGAAGTTCGTTTTTTCACAGCTCCAAGGGCAGGGCAGCTTGAAACCTTCACGCGTTCCTGAGAATTAGTTTAGTCAACAAGTTCCATACTTGTTGACTAGACTAAAAGATGCACAAGCATCACTAGGCCGCCATAGTGTGGGTCGCCATACTGCATTGTTGTATTCGCAATGAGTATGGTGGCCACCACTCGTGGATTCTGCATATGCTTTCCATCAGGCAGAGTAGAGTCATTTTGGCGGGCAAATATAAAAAAAAAAAAAAAAAAAAAAAAAAAAAAAGGGTCATGAACTCATGAGAGATAGACAGACGGACAACAAAGTGATCCTATAAGGGTTCCGTTTTTCCTTCTGAGGTACGGAACCCTAAAAAGAGGAGCTGCGCTTCATAGGTTTCGCACACAGGCGCTGCTAGGGGTCGGCGCGGCCCACACACACACACACAGCGGCGCACACGTTATTATTTATCAAACAGAGACAGCAATATAGTGTTATGGTAGTAACGCGTAGTACGCGCCGTAGTACGCGGCGGAATTCATAGTGTTATGGTAGGTATTTCTCTATGTAACGTGTGACTACGGCTTTTCAAACTTGAATATGTATATCTCTGTACACTGTGGAATATCTCGCGTCTTCGGTAACGTCGTTTAATTCAGTGTCCGGTTAGTCTTGTCTATACTTTTACTTGTTTTGTGTCGTGGTTGGGTTTTGTTTTTACTTTTTTTATTGAAGAATACATACGGTCCATGTGTTTAAAAACAAAATGAAAATAGGTGGAAATAAATAACATAATATATTTTCATGTCGTATTAATTTGTACATTATGTATTTTTTCTTATACGTAAATTATATTTTTCTACAAAAGGCAATAACGCACATAAAATACCAATTGAGTTAATAAACAATACTGTCATTATACTACCAAGAAATATTGTTACAAAAATTGTGAAATAAATATGTATAATCACAAATATTATTTCATAAACACATATTTAAGATTTTTAACAATAACAACAACTTTAAAAAAACATTGTGTGTAGTACATAGCATGTTTTAAATATGGAAATTGTTATAAAATGTGACCAGAAGTGACTGTTACTTTTCGATATTTCTTGTAGAAGAAACATTGAATAGGCAGATTCTTGGATGATTATACATAGAGTGGTATATAAAGATTCAGCCGCTTCAATTTATGCATGTGGTATTAAAAATATAATCAAATGATTGTTTTGGTTTAACCAATACACAAGATTCATAAATACTACTGTCAATTCCTAATACCTTGCACTTATAGATAGATAGCCAGAGGGAGGTAGACCTCTTATAAATAACATGTATGAAACACAATCATTATCATAATTGAACAAGATAATGTCGACTTGTGTAAACAATATTGTTATTATGAAATATAAATAAATTAAGAAAAAAAACATGTCATATATCTCAGTAGTATAACAACAGAAAAAATGTTTGGCAATTACTTTTCACAAATATTATCAATAAACCTAATTGTAACTTCCAAGTGCGAATATTCGATACAATTTTAATTAAAATTTTATAATTGACTAATATTATATTTACAAACTATAATATTGTTACAATATTTTATATACGATAAAATATGAGCTGAGTTTGTAAAGTGAATCACAGTTAAGTAAATGGTGTTTAACCTGAAGGCCGTATACGTAGGCGTAATAGCATTAAGGCCATAATTTGACATAATATTTAGACTCGTTAATACAACAACAGGTTTTTATTAGTAGTAGTTATTAGTAGAAGTAATCAATATCAGTAATATCAAAATATTTTAAACTTAAGTACATTTACGGTGCTAAATCGGATAGAGGTAACAATTTATCGGAAGCAGTGCGATCATTGGAGCAAATATACAAAAGTTATTTACACAATTATTACTTTTGTAACAACATTTATGACGTTCGGCCGTCTTAAGCCGACGAGTTATTTTAATTAAACAGAGGCACTTTGCAAGTGACACTCTCAACTATTAAAAAATATATTAAAGAACGGTACGGCGTATCGCTACGTTCGAGTTACATCGGACACCGATCATACAAAACGATACAATTTTAATGTCAATGTTTAGAGTTTACAATATTATAGCGCTACAGGAATGAGAGTACGCCCGACGTCAACAAGGAGTCGCACAACACTTGGCACCTTCTGAGTATTTACGCATCTAACGCTACCATGTATAATATACTTAAACGTACCGGCTTTCTTCCAGAAACATACTATTATCTAGAGGAGGCACACACTTCAGGTCGACGAAAAGGATCTCGAAAAATATAGAAATAAATACAGCCTTAATTTTAAAATTGAGTCCTGGCACGTATCGTAGTGGCGAACGGCTAGAGGCGGATGTCGCTGGTGGCGGCCGCCAGCAGCGACGGCGCGTGGCTGTGGCGCCACGCCGCGTCCAGCGCCTCGCCGCCCGCGCCCTCCCCCGCTCCCACCCCCACCCCCGCTACCACCCCCGCCACCGCCCCCGCCGAGCGCCCCTCGCCCGCCGCGCGCTCGCCCTCGCCGCCAGCGCCCGCGCCCTCCGCCGGCCCGTAGCGGTGCAGGCTGAGGAACTTGAGGTTGGCCACGAGGTTCGTCGGCCTCGAGGGGATGTTGACGGTGGTCGCCGACCGCTCGATCCGCCTCGTCCGCTCCTCCGAAGGGGCGAGCTCGAGCGACTGACCGCGCCCGTGCAGTCGCGACTGACCGAAGCGCGGCGTGAGGCGGCCGATGAGATTTTCCTCCTTTCGCGTGCAGCTAGGTGCCTTCTCGTCCGGCGGCTTCGATTTTCTTTTAAGAAAAAACGGCGTGAGACGTTCGGCCAGGGGCCGCGACGTCGTCGCCCCGGCGTCGTGCACGTTCGACGTCGAGCTGGAGGTCTTCAGCGGTCTCGAAGAACTCGTTTGGCTTTTGATAGGATTAGATTTTCGCTGGGCGCAAACCCGCGAAAACGGTCCAAAGTCTCGCCTCTCGTCTACCTTCGGCCGTTCGACACGCGTATCCGTTTCTGTCGGCTCCGACGTTTCATCCTCGCACACTTTTAAAACACAGTAAGCGTCGCGCTGAAGCTCGTCCAGTAGACTGTCGTCCGTAGAAATAGTGTCCATCTTACAGGAGGTTTCGAGACTATCCGGTGAAGGATCGGAGGCCGGTGAAACGAGGGGTCTCGGCGGCGACGGGTCGGCGGAATCCGTAGGACGAGGCGGAGGCCGGGCTCGAGCCGTGTTGCCTCTGGGCGGCACGGCAGGCGGCACCTCCTCGTCGGCAGCGCGCGCATGGCTCATGAAGTCCGTCATGAGCTCGTACTCCTTGCAGCGGTACACGAGGTCGGGCTCGGGCGCGTCGGGGCGCGCGCGGCGCTCGGGCGGGCGCGGCTCCACGTGCACGTACTCGCACACGGAGGGCGCGCGCGCGGGCGACAGGCGCGCCGGTTTGGGCGGGCGCGCGGGCCGCCCGGCGGAAGCGTCGCTGTCCTCGCTCGGCTCGTGCTTGATGCACGACATGGTGAGATAGCCGCTACCGGTGGACTTGGTCGACTTGCCGGATGAACGTTCATCGGCGTGACGCGCGAGCTTGAGCGATTCCGTGCTAGAGGCGAGGTCTAAGGAGGTGTGAAGCGGTAGAGTTTTGCCGTCTAGGTCGACGGTCGGCGAAGTGTCGCTTCGCCAAGAGCGCCACAGGAATTGGCCAGAATCGACGGCACCCGCCGCACCTGCCAGGTGTAAGTAGTTGTCGTCACCGATGGGCGCCTGTTTGCTGCCGTATTTGGTTTCGCGGGCGAGCGAACGCCTGTATATCCGATGTCGATGTTCGAGGTCGAACATGGTCTCTTGCAGCTCACGAAGCGTGGCCGCTTCCGCTTCGCGCTCTTCTACGCTTGTAGTTTCTGAGGAAAAAATAGAGATTACCACTAATAGTTTTAATCGTATTCGGTTTTACTATCAAGTTATTTATCTATCGGGATATGAGGCCGGGCAGTATAACTCGTATCTGAAGGGCAAACCTTGCGGGCGATGCAGGCGGTCGTCGAGGCGCGGCGCGTGCGCCACGAGCAGCGCGTGCAGGCGCTGCAGGTCGCGCGGCGGGTCGATGCGCAGCGCCAGCGCGGCGGGCGCGTGCGTGGCGCCGGTGGCCGCGCCGTTCTCCTCCGTGCCGCCGCAGCCCTCCGCGTCCGGCTCCGCCCGCCCGCAGCTGACCACCACAAACACAACGTTACACGCGTACCCTCACCACAGGGATGACGGACACTATTCACAGGTATACTATAGGTAATCCGAAACCTGGCTACGATACTTTTTACTACTACGTCAGGTTTATTCTCGTATCTGTAACCCCTGTCGTAAATAACCTGACACCCCAAAAATAAAATAATCAGGTGCAATTATTGTAGTTCACGTCTTTAAAATGGGTACTTAGCCATCTTATTATGTGTTGAAAATAAAATAAATTCGTCTTCTTAAATAATTAGACGTTGAGCGCTAGAAAGGAATATGTTGTTGAATGCATGATCTGGGTGGAGATGAGGAAGGGAGGAAGGAAGGCAGTAGTTACCAGGTCCAGTGCGTGTGCGCGTAGTAGCCGGCGTGCGGCGGCGCGGGCGAGTGGCGGCACAGCGCGGACAGCAGGCGCACCCACTCGGCGCGCTCCACGCAGTTGCTGGCCTGCACGAACACCACGCGCTCGCGGTGCACTATACATAAACAATAATACCCATGTTAAATTACTTGCTAAAAAACACCATTACTACTATATTTATCTACACCCATGCTATAAATCCTCTAAAAGTTTCTGAAACAGTTAGCTTATTGCCAACATTAAAACCCTGTGTCATAATAACCATAATAATAAATTATCCAAACGAGTGTTATAATGTTGTACTAAATTTCATAATGCAACTCCTTTTTCAAAAAAGAACATAGTCAGACACGCGCCTTTCACTACCACAGCGCCGTATTTAAAAAAAGAACTTATTCGAATTCACGCCGTATCCCGCCATTGTTGTTCGCCATTTAGCTAACTGTTTCAGAACTTTTATAGAGGATTCATATCATGTGTGTAGATAAAGTCTTGTATGCAACTGTACATAATTAGGTATTAAAACACTCATAACCAAATTCGTATTTTAATACCCCTTAGTTTAAAACAGTTGCATAAATAACAATTCTCATAACGCGTACAAAATTCTGATCTTCAGGAAGTTGCAAAAGGTTTTTTTAATACTATTTGTCTAGTTACAGGTAGTTATCTACCATGTAACACTATTAAACATATAAAAGTTGTTGATATATTATATACATAATATAGTTATCAACAACGTATGTTAATCTGACATGTCTACCCTAAACTTATGAAACTGAATACAATTGTCTGTTGGGTAGATAAGTTTTGAGTATAGTCCATTCGCTTAGATACGGTCACTTTGATCGCGCCGCCGTTTTACGTGAGGCTTTTCGTCAAAACAAAGCCGCCACTAAATCGAAGGGGCCGCCTGCGGCGTACACCCACAAGTAATTATGATTTGTCAGTTTACGCTGTTTTATGAATATTCGTATATCACAACAAAAACAACAATAGGGAATATGCATAAAAATTTTATTTGTCTCAAACTTTTTTTTCTAGATTCTTTATTGTCTTTACAATATACCTAAATGGTATTTTTTTTTATTTAGTGATTATTTAAATCCAGAAAATATTAAATAAAAAGTGAAAATTAAGGGAGGGAAATTCAAACCTGCAAAACGCGTCCTATTGGTCGAAACGAAATGTGACGTCGATTGTTACATTATCGAAATTAACGGCGTCGAAATTACTACTGTGTTAGTAGTGTTTGTGAGAAAAAATGACTTCTTCCATGATTTTTATAGCAATCAAAACTGTAAATAGGTATAACATAACTGAAACACTCAATAGTAAACAAACACGAAATCACAATGACGTCATATGTTATGTCAATAGCGCGCGAAAAATGACGGCGTTTGGATAGCTCAAATTTAGTCGGTGTTTTAAATTTCACTTTGAAAATTAGTTTGACTATTTTGAAACCTATTTATATTTTTTTCTATGTTATGGAGACTTATATGATCAGATTAAGAAATAAAAAAAGACATGCATTTTCCCTTTTGCGTACGGGTGTATCAACACTATCTACTAAACGAATAGACTATAGTATTGCAGCTATTCTAAGATCAGCCAGCAGTGAGGAAGAATGGTATAGGTGGTGAAAGCAAGGTAGCGAGTGCTCACCGAGATATAAAGACTATTAATAATTGACATTGGCAGAAATAGCTGATGCGCTGGTTGCCATTTCATCAAAAGAAGAAGAGTGCTCACCTATCTGGAAGATGTTGTTGGCTCCTAGAGGCGCTCCGGCGGGCGGACAGTCCACGGCCGCCACGGCCAGCACGCCCGACAGAGCCAGCCGGTGTGCAGGCGTCTTCGCACCGCAACGGGACCACGTCAACTCACCACTGCCACAGACGGTACAACATACTCAGTTTTAAACTTCAATACAGGACACTATTACGGCTACAATTCAGAACATTGGGTGTTGGGTGGTCGCGTCCCTACTGTTTAGTATATTAGTTTAGTGTCATCCCTAGAGCGTGTCATGTTGACACTTCCGCTGACTGTAAGACAGATTGATTCTAGACAGCTAAGCGAAATCATTGTGTGTACTGTGAACCGTAATAAACCAAGTCAATTCTGAGACGTGTTTCATTGAAGCCTCGAAACATAAAAATTGGCAAGATGCTGATGAAGATAAAGCATGAATAAAGAAAATAACTTTTGAAAGGCATAGCGCAGTTAGATATAACAACAGTTTAGAAACAATATACTCGCTGAGACCTCATAACTTACACTTAGCATACTTCTAACTTCGTATCTCAGGTGCAAAGTTTACCATATCTATACTCTTTGCGCTGTAGCATGGTGCGGCATTTATTTGTAGACTAGAACATTCTGGTTGGTTTAATTTAATTTACTACAGTTATTAATGATTTAATATATTGCGCATGTGGTACAGCTGAAATACTAAGTCATAATTTGTAAATGGCGGCAACTTTCAAGAGTGAAACGAAATGTTACTGAAACTGTCACGCACCATGCTACAGCGCAAAGAGTATAGTCAGCTGTTATACACATTTTTTTTCTTTTTTTTAAAGACAACTCCCGCATTCTTAATATACAATTCTTGTCGCGGGGGACTTTAAAAACATACATGAAACGGACGCAAAGAACACCCAGACTCAGAACAACAATTTGTGAATCACACAAAGTGTTGTCCCATGTGGGATTTAAACCCACAACACTTGTAGCCGTAAAGAGCCGCGTGGCGACCGCTTAAACCACTAGGCCAACCGTGCAGTGCATATAATAATGTAACTTATTTTTGTTAGCGAGCCTGTTTATCCATATAAAATACATATTTTTAGGACATTAGACTAACCTCGTAAGTCGAAAGTGTCGTCTCTTGGCATACGCGTGTGCGGCTCGAGTCCATCGCCGACGAGGAGACCCAGCGACCGCTCGTCCAGCCTCCGATCTTTTTATCATTGTCCTGTACAATATTAACATTTATAATGTCTAATTGGCTCATAATCATAACACAAATTATATTCGAAATCAAAAATCATGTTGATTATATAAATAACTAGCTTTTGTCCGCGGCTCCGCCCGCGTGTACCGCGACACAAAGTAGCCTACGTCCTTCCTCAGAAATCAACGTATCTCCATGCCTAAATTCAATAAAATCGATGCCGTGGTGAGACCGTGGGAGAACCACGCTTCGGCATGAATGGGCGGGCTTCAGCATGAAAAAAAAGTGGTTTAGCCGTGAAAGCGAGACAGACAGAGAAGAGTTACTTTCGAATTGATAATAAAACTAGTTGTTGCCCGCGGCTCCGCCCGCGTATATGTCGGTTATCGCGGCTAATAGTAGCATATGTGTTATTCTGATGTATAAGCTATATTACTGTAAAGTTTCATCCAAATCCGTTCAGTAGTTTTTGCGCGAAAGAGTAACAAACATCCATCCATCCATACTTACAAACTTTCGCGTTTATAATATTAGTAGGATTATAGTATTATTTTAGATTTCAAAATAATACACAAATCATTTAGTGGTCGAAATTAAATTCACGCTACACCTATTTTCTTTCATGTATAAGTAATTCAACTGAAAATAATAAAAAACAACTAGATTTCTATATAGTTATAAATTCATTTAAATTTTGATTTCAAAATTAACCTCTTAATTTAACCCGTCAGCATTACAACATAAACATACCGTTTTCTTAAATCATAATTTGCCGAAATAAAATAAAAAGTCAAATTTAAAAACTTTGTGACCATACTCACCCGTATCTAGTCCAAGAATGCGTAAGGACAATAAAAAATGTATATATTTTATTTTTTTATTTCGGACATCTAACACACAACGCCGTCTAGTCCCAAGCTAAGCAGAGCTTGTGTTATGGGTACTAGACAACTGATACAAATACATATATACTTTTTTTTTGTAAATACATACATATTATACATATAAAACACCCTAACTCCGAAACAAATATTTGTAGATCATAAAAACATTTGGTCCGACCCGGGAATCGAACCCGAGACCTCATGATCAGCAGTCGCACACTCCAACCGCGAGACCAACGAGGCAGTCGATTGTATATTTATGCATGACATTTGAACTCAATTTTACACTGACATTATATAAAATTCTATAAAATAAATGAAAATAAAGTATACTGACCCTTCCTTGAGTAGCACAGGTGTTTCTAAGATATTGTTGTTCTGTGTCTCTGTGCTTGTGGAGATAATTTCTAGGAACTGTTTTATTGCTTGCACCTGGAATACATAAAAAAGGCAATTAGTGGATTTGCATAAAATTGCTTCTCAAAGATACTTAAGCATGTCGGATAGGCTTATTTATGTGGATGATTACTTGCAATAGGTTTAATGTTACACATATTAATTTGAGTACAAGTTGTTTTTTGTGCAGAATGTACTTACATGTCTTGGCGTGCAGAAGCTGCGGTACAGTTCCGCCATATACTCCTCCTTACACACCTGCTGAGCGGAACGGCTGCTCACCAAGTTGCCTAGCGACTGGATAGTCTTAGAGATCAGTGTCAGAGTCCTGTTCGTTTGTGGGTCCTGAAATAAAGCGTTCAATGATTGTGTTATGTTACGTTATGTTAATTTATTATAATATTTATAAGTATAATAATAATATATTATTCTTAGCTCTAAGTTTGTCTTGGAAAAAAATAGGTATCCCTTTGCAAGTGGATCTATTGCTAGTATTGTATACTTTAAATATGATGACTTCTATATCTACTAATGACTATTTCCATTTGACTAGTTATGTCTAGTTAGTTGCCATATACGTACAACTTTGTGCATTTGTAAAATGGGAATGAAAACATTTCATATTTTAATCTAATACTAAATATTGCTTCATCTTAAGATTTTAAATGCGGTAACATAGAGAAGAGGCAACTTTATATCTAAAATGAGTCTTTAAAGTTATGTTTTACATAACTCTCGTCAGCAAAATTGCGCGTTTAATTATATTTTGTACTTTATTTTGGCAGTGGCACCCATTGTTTACATAATGAAAGGTTTTGTTATTACACACTACCTCGCAAGCCCCGATAGGGTGATGGCCCGAGAGGGTTGCCGCAAGTTACAAATAAATAAGGTAGGCAATATTTATGATTCCTGAAGTAGTGTGATCCCGAGTGGGTGAAAGCAGTACTTACAATCTGTTCGGAAGTGAGATCAAAGAGCCTCGGGCCGAGGATGGCGGGCGCGAAGAACCGCAGGAAGATGAAGCCCGACACGACGGAGTAGCGCACCTCGGCGTTGCGCGGGAAGTGGCGCGCCGCACACTGCCGCAGCGCGTCGAACAGCCGGCACATCGCCGACGGACACGTCGCGTACGACGACGTTATCGCCGCGAACACCTACACACGTACACCATTATTGCTACTAAATTATGTACGATGACACTCGGTTGGTACACGATTCAAGGTAGTAGAGCCACGCTGATTTCAGCACGAACGGGCCGGTTCGACCGGGGCGGTACTACCCTCGCACAGAAAATCAACGTAAAATGACAGTGTTCGTGCTGTCGTGTTTCGTTGGTGAGTGCGAGACCGGAGGCCCAATGATGCAGAAGCGTCACTAGGCCGCCATAGTGTGGGTCACCATGCCGCATTGTCTGCATTCGAAATGGGTATGGTGACCATCACTCTTGGATTCTGCTTATGCTTTCCATCAGGCAGAGTAGAATCATTATGACAGAGCCAATCATAAAAAAAATACATAACTAATGCAGGAGTTGTCGTTTAAAGAATCGTGAGTCGATGCTAAACCGTGGTCTAACTGTATTCATAATGAGACGCTGTATTACAACTTAAATTATTTAGTAAAATATGAAAGTACAAAGTTACCCGTTCGACGTAGTCTTTGAGATTAGCGAGGTTGGAGGCGATGGCGGCGGAGGGTTTAACTCTGGCGGGGTCTATCTCGCAGGGCTTGCGCTCGGCCAGCACGGCCGCCAGCGTGGGCCGAAGCACGGAGCGAAGGTACGACGCGCCACTCAACCGCATGGCTTCGTCCATCATCTTAGACACTAGAGTATTACCTCGAAATATTGTAGTCGCGTCACTGCAATATATTATATTACTTACATTCAGCTCTTACACCACCATAGCATTCAATGTTTTAAGCGTATACTTTTACCACTAAAAGGGTTAAAAAGCAATTGGGTAAAAGCTTACGTGAGAGCAGATATCTCTGCATCGGCGAGCTCCTTGACGATGGGCACGATGAGATCATGATGTGTGAATAGCCTCACGAGTGGTTGTGCCGCATCCGTCTTACTAGGTACTATTTCGCCTAATATATACACTGCTGATGCTGTGATTGGCTGAAAATTAAAAAGAAGAGAAGTTTTAATGACATGACACAATTATAAGAAAGAATCACTATTAAAATAAAAGAATTTTTGGCGTTCGTTTTGCGTAAACTGCCGGCTGCCAGGATGGTACGTTTATTGTGTTATTTTGGAGATTTAAGTTACAAAATTGAAGTGAGCAATATATTACCTTTTGACGAACACTTCTAAGAAAAAGCTCTTCTAATCTCTGATAATGCTGTATTGGGAAGACGTGATCGACGGTATACTGCAGCAGCAGTCGCAGAGATCCGAGCGTTGCGCTTCCAGCGGCCGACAGACGCGTGCCAGGCGGCGTGGCACCGCGGGACAACGCGCCTCCAGCTCGCGACGTCAGAAAGAACCTGTGTTAGATATGCATTGTAATTATTTTTAAGTTCACATATTACCAAAAATATGTCGAGTTATTCATTTTTTTAAATTTATTGTGGATTTACACATCTCTACATATGTATGAATAACACAGCGTTGCCTATGTTATAGGTCCGTAAATCCAATGACTCCCAGCAAAGCATAATACACTGGTGCCAGAGATTTTTTTATTATTTAAAATGTTTTAAATCCTTAAAGTTTAAATTTCATTAAATTCTAAGTTGTCTTTTAAACTCAAGTTATTTCATGTTTTTCCTTATATCTCTGCTACTGTTAATCATCACGCGATCAGATGTTCAAATATTCAAAGTGAATAATGTTGCGGTTAGCTACGTCACCTTCAGTAGAATTTGCGAGCCCACAAAAAGAAACAATTCTAGTACTATTATAATCAACAGTTTATTTAAATATTCCTAGTATTGTATATGAGTAATTTAACAAGCGAAACTCGTTGCTCTTTCATATACGACTCATTACAAATAACGTTAAATAGGAAAAGAGAAAGTAAACTATTGCCATCCATGATTTCATTTACATTTCAACTCAGTTATTTTAAATTTGACTACTCTTCAAAATGTTTATGAAAATGTGCTTTTAGAACTTTATACTTACCAAGCACGGAGAGGTGTTGGTGAGGGTTGTCGAAGCTGTAACCGCACCTCACCAAGGAAAATCGGCGTCGTAGCGTCGTGCCACACCGACACTCTGGCTTCACACGCCACACCTGCCTACATAAACAATCAAATCATTAATCCGATTCAGGAATTTTCACAAAAAACATTAATTGAGTAATGCAATCGAAAATAGCTTACCGATTGTGAGCCATCTTTATCTTTCGGGTCTGCTTCCATAACGAGATCAAAGCAAAAAATTTCATCAAATTGCGGATTAACAGTCTTCTTTTTAGGCTTCGTGCGTTTTTCAACTCTTCGTCCGTTTGAATATAACAACGTCACGAGAGCAAAAGGGTCACACTGTCCATTTTTTGTTGTAAGTTCGGAACACTCTAGCACTCGAAGGCGTAAAATATCGTGTCCTACGCGCGCTGCGCAATGTCTCTCAGGGTCTGACCAGTAGTCAGCAGCCGTGGGAGTGGGAGATGCATCAGACTCGGGCATTGCGTGCATGGGGGGCTTAGTCCTAGTCGCCCACTGCGCTCGATCTTTTAAACTCTCTGATCGCGATAGCGACAAAGAAGGTTCCGTGGCGACTGCACTTAAAATTTTCTTACTAGTGGAACTCGAACAAGATCCAAATCTCATACTTTCTTTACAATATTCAGATAATCTAACTAAGTTATTCCCTTTACTTTTTGTCGAGCAAGTATCGGTTACGGGGTCAGGGTCAGGTGGCTTCGGTTCCATTCGTAGTCGTTTCCTAGAGTCTTCAAGTGTGAGTTCAATATATGCCTTTCCTTGCACTTCTGAGTCTGCATCGACGGGTCGTAATGCGAACCAATGGTCTTTGTTATTATACCGATGCAAATCTTCTCGTTTGATAGCCACTTTGCCAAGAACTTTATCTTGTTTGAGGTGCTTGTCGCGGTCGAACACGTATATGGAGAGGTATCGGAATCGTCTGGGAACCTCGAACTGGAACTCCTCTCCGAAGAATGGGCTATAACAAAGAAATAAACAATGGTAAATACGTTTTATAAAATGATTTATATTTATTTGTCATCAAAAATGCAGTGAGTATTGCTAAGAGCTGCGAACTCTCCGCCCTTTATCTCAAAAACGGTTCGGGGTATATAAAAGTTTGGGGCACAATTTGTAGCAAATTTTTTGCTCTACAATTTTTTTAATATTTATTAACCATCATTGGAGCAAGAAAAAAAAGATATAATATCGATTTTTGTGACTCTTGACCTTGAATAACTTACGTCGCAGACACGAGATTTTATGAAACTTTTGAGACAACTTTTAGAACATCAAAATAAAGGTGTACTCGAGTTTGCAGAGGTAATAATCTACATATATATAAAAATGAATCGTCTAAATGTATGTAGGTACGCACATAACTTTCGATCGGCTGCACCAAATAAAATTATTATTTTTTATGTGTTCGTTATTGTTAGGACAAGGTTTGTGTATAAGAAAAATTAAAAGATAACGGGAAGTCTTTTTTTTTGTCCGCGATTGTACACTGCCTGTGGGAAGCTGAGACAGGTAAACATGGCAGTACGAAATACGCCGGGTCAGCTAATAGTTAATAAGAATTGTAAAAAAGGGACGATTTTTTCGGCGTTTTATCATTACAATTTTGGTATAAGCTAGGTTTTACAGCTAGTAATTGTTGGTTTTGAGAATAAAACAATGAGTACTTCTTAATTATTTATTTCAATTACCTATATTTAGGTTACTTTTTTTGTATTAATGGCAAGTTCTTTTTGTTTTGAAAGAAATAAAAAAAAAAACCTTAACCAAACCACTAGTTGAAATGAACAGTCTAGACAGACAGAACTGTTTTGTTTACCATTAACAGTTGGTAAATCTTAGGTTTTACTGGAAAATCTTAGGATGAACCGTAATCTATGCTTATAATAAAAATGTAACAAGTCCAATTCTGTACATTAAAGATATTTTGAAATTTTTTTTTGGAGGGCTCTCTATAATCGATACTGAACCCAAAACTGTAATTTTTTTTATTTTTGTCTGTCTGTCTGTCGGTCTGTCTGTCTGTCTGTCTGTATCTTGGCCGCGCATCACGTCGAAACTACTGAACGGATTGAAATGAAACTTGGCATGATTTGAGTTCATACTACGAGGTAGGACATAGGATACTTTTTATCCCGAAATTCAGCACGGTATCCTGGAGAGAGGGGATGAAAGTCAAAATATGTACTTGGTTGTAATTTAATAACACATAGTCCGATTTCATTCATTCTTTTTTGCTAGAAAGAAAAAAAATAAAAGATAACGGGAAAAGTGTTTTTTTTTTGTCCGCGACTGTACACTGCCTGTGGGAAGCTGAGACAGATATGTAAATATGGCGGTACGAAGTTCGCCGGGTCAGCGAGTAGTTAATAAGAATTGTAAAAAAGGGACGATTTTTTCGGCGTTTTATCATTACAATTTTGGTATAAGCTAGGTTTTACAGCTAGTAATTGTTGGTTTTGAGAATAAAACAATGAGTACTTCTTAATTATTTATTTCAATTACCTATATTTAGGTTACTTTTTTTTGTATTAATGGCAAGTTCTTTTTGTTTTGAAAGAAATAAAAAAAAAAACCTTAACCAAACCACTAGTTGAAATGAACAGTCTAGACAGACAGAACTGTTCGGACTTTTACCATTAACAGTTGGTAAATCTTAGGTTTTACTGGAAAATCTTAGGATTAACGTAATTCGGCCTTTTACAGTAACGTAATATGCATTCATCACATGTTATCCCCAGGAGCGGTCGCAGCCTGAAATTTGGGGGGTGGGTCACTAATTTATAATCAATTAAGTCGAGTAAATTAGACTTTATTGCAAAATACACTATTTTATTGCACACATTAAAAACAAATAGATATCTTTTGTTTTTTATTGGTAAATCTATTGCGATGATAATATTTGGTAATCAGGTTCTAGTAGGAGGGAAAAAGTTACATGGGTACGATTTGGGGGGGGGGGGGGGGGGGTGTTGTCATGTCCCCTGTGATAGTGAAGTATAATTGCAGAACAATCTTGCATACAAGTAATTCTTGTTGTCAGGCGTCAAATTTATCAGAATACACACTTAATATCTTATTCACTCTGCACAAATGTTATCAGGTTTTCGCCAGCCGCAAATAATTTATTACAGCGATCCAATATTAAGGCCGCTTGGGGTGACTGTCTTACAAGATCGTCAATTTTCCACCTACAGTGTATTAACATGATATGAATACGTAAATGTAGTTAAATTTTATAGCGCGTTAACCAGAATATATTCCGCATGAGTTTTACCGAGAACTCAATTATAGTTCAGCGGTAGTAATAAAATAAATTAGTTAATTGTATCGGGTCTGTGAAATCGGTTTTAGAACTTTATAGGTGTCTACTTGCAATATAGGATGGGAGAAACAATTGTGTCGATTCTAGGAAAAGCAGTATCCTGTAATGTGTTAGAATAAGGAGCGTGGTGATGGGAACGTACTATAAGAATAGGATTTTTCTCACGTGTTTTTACGACAGAAGCACATTTTTTTTTTTTTTTTTTTATGTATGCCCGCCAAAATGACTCTACTCTGCCTGATGGAAAGCATAAGCATCTATACGAATAAATAAATATGATATCTATCTATATATATAAAAGAGGAAGGTGACTGACTGACATACCCAGAGATCAACGCACAGCCCAAACAGCTGAAGCTAGTAAATAGATAAAATGGCTGAATATAAATAGTCTAGTTTTAAGATTAGTTTTGCAACGCGGGTAAGAAGTATCAGCAAGTAACACATATTTATATATATTTATTTATGTAACAAAACTTATCTTTGTATTATATATATATATGTATATATTTACATTATTATGTGATTTTTAATAACCATTAATTCAAATAACAAAGTAATTACCTTTATTATAATGAATGTACGTATACGAACAGTGATAGGTATATTTATTAGTTCCTTATTCAATTACCTAGTACTAGGAATAACAATAAATATTACTCAGGGTCAAACATCTATACATATATTTTCAAAACATTTGTGACTAACTGTGCACCACAGTGTTACTCGCGGTACAATACCAACCGCAGGTAACACCGTGGGCCAAAGCTAGTCTATCAAAATCGGTCCAGCCGAAGCCAAACCGACAAAAATTTTAAAAATTGTTTTTGATTTGATGAATTAATTACTTTCATATGCATTTAGTCAAACCTTTGAAATTAAAAATTAAATAAAAAAAAATAATAAAAAAATAATATATAGATGTGTAGATTTATCTACTGTTAGTAGTAGTTGTGACTAATATGCGATTACGTTTTATTCTAACTGCACTCAGTAATAAGCATGACTAAATATTTATTTCGTACACATTACTCAACATTGTAGTAACTTTCAGCAGAATATCTCAGTTCATTATTATCTTTACAGGCAATGATATTTTAAAAATAATATCATTGTTTACAGGGCAAAAAAATTTGAAAAAAAACCTTAGGAATATATTTTTTTCTTAAAATTTGGACTAATGTCTTTCAGGAATCGATTTGACTGCCTCGTTGGTCTAGCGGTTAGCGTAAGTGACTGCCAATCAAGAGGTCTCGGGTTCGATTCCCAGGTCGGACTGCTGTTGGGTTTTTATTACAAGAAATTTGTAATAACAGCCCAGAGTATGGATAATGGCGGTGCTAATCCCGCCCGTGCTTCGGTTGTTATGAACAACTATGACAATCGTTATTGGGAATCAGTCTCCTTAAATATACTAACAACTAGTTCAACCTTCGAATCCAGTTCACCTTCAGGGTTGCGGAGTTCCAATGCCAGTCGCTCCGTGGCTAAACTGATATTCAGGTTAAACCGGTTAAACTAGTAACAGACCCCAATTAATCTTGGGAATAATAAAGGGTAGGAAGAAGAGAGTCTTTCAGGAATCGATTTGAAAAAAATATCTTATTGTCTGCTAGTTTTAAGGTCAAAATCATAAAAAACTTTCATCCGAATGGAGAACCTTCTACCAGAGTTATTATTAAAAAAAAAAAAAATATTATAAAAAAAATATATATTATTATAGAGTACGTTAGTTAGTTGGAGTGCCAAAACAGACATAATTTTGAGAAAGAGAAATTATTATTAAGTACTCTCATTCTGTTGAATAGTCAACGAGCAAGTGACACTTTCTCGGCTAGTAGCGAACAATTTAAAGAAAGAACCATTCGATTTATATTACTAGATTTACTAGATTCGATATCTAAGAAAACATTGAAATTTGTCGTTATGTTCTAGAAACTAGATTCGACATCTAAGAAAACATTGAAATTTGTCGTTATGTTCTAGAAGTGATAAGTCTAGCTTATTTTTATGAAGAAATCTAATACCTTTAAACGAGCAATTCTTGTATATATATAATATAATCTGAATGTCGGAAACGGCTCCAACGATTTTCATAAAATTTTGTTTGCAGGGGGGTTTCGGGGGCGATAAATCGATCTAGCTAGGATTCATTTTTAGAAAATGTCGTTTTATTCGTGGTTTTAACAATCAAATATATAAAATCAATGTACATCTAGCGCCATCTATCGCAACTCGATCGAACCAAATTAAACTATACTGGAATAAGGTGCAGAATAAACAGTATCAGGGCGTACCAAGAGACTTAACTTATTTTTTTTATTGGAAGAAAAATGTTGCCAAAAAACCCATTTATAAAAAAAAATACCGACCGATGCTTGGTCGTCCAGGTACTATGTATAATTTACACACGTATGTTTAAGCGACGAAGTGTCGCGTAATGTATTTGAGAGTTTATGTCTACTGTAAATATAATAAAAGCTGTCGCTGAATGATTCTAGTAAGTACACAAGTTTGATGTCGTCGTACTCGTAATGTAAAACTTTGCATGCCTATCTACATATGCGTGGGATTGTCTTATCAAAGGTGAAAGTTTCCCCTTCCTCCGCCACGCTTCGTCTTGTAGATACGCAACCTCGCTCAATTACAATAAGCCCATTCAAAAAATTAGTAACAACTGCTGCTACTTATCCTCATATTAATTAATAAGCACCAGTCATTATTACTATTAATTTGTTTCTGTTTTGTAAGTTATAAATAATGGTTTACAATTTGGAGTAAACAATAAATGCGAATAACTATTATTGTTTCAAAATCATATTTGTATTTAATTTAAATAGTTGTATATAAAAATTTAAACTATTAGTAAGGTACTGGCAATAAGAAACTTTAATTAAATTTATTGGGCAATTTTTTGATTATGCGAAACAGTATTACCTATTTAACACAACTTATAGGTCCATGCATATACTGTCACTAAAGCGTGAAGAGCAACCATAGTTATTTGAACGCATTACGTGTAGCTATTTGTAAAACACGATAATAACTCAATAAAGGGGTTTATTGACTCGCTTGAGTGTATTACCACGTAGGTATGCGTATGAGGAGCTGTGGTGTGACTCGGTGAGTCGGCGGCAGCCTCGCGCATCCGGCGCCGGTTCGATATTTATAAACCGGAGGCGGAACCGCCACCAGCTGAGCGGGGGCGGCACAAGCTTAGTCGCTATCGCATACTTCGCGCCTTCAATTTCAATACGTTGAATTCAGTAAGCGTGACTACTTGTTCAATGGTCTCTGTTAATGTAATATTTACCATTGTCCCCATGTATCGGATGTAGGATATAGTGACGTTTACTGCCTAAACAGAAATCAGTCGTGCTAAAATTCACTGTTCCATAAACGAACTAGCAATAAAATCAATAATCAATTTATATAAAAATCAATGCCACTTTTCGTTGTATTTTTATAACTCAAGAACGGGCTCACCTATCCAAACCAAATGTTTAGGCTTTGTTCGGACTATTTAGTAGATGGTTTATGTGAAGTTTGCACAAAATCCGTCGAGCGGTTCTTCATTTATCATAAATGTTCAATGTGTATTAGGTATGTACATATTGAATTTAAATTGTTGCTTAAAGAAAAAAAATCTATAATCCTTAATAGGTATAATAACTTTTATGAAACAAAATTGAAAAGAAATCCAATAGTAAACTACAATTATATGCACTAAATAAATTAAATTAAAAGGCTTTTTAAATAATAAGCTTTTACTGGAATGCCTCGAGACGAATCAAACGAGTCCAAACTCGATGATGTTGCGACGTTTATTTACAGAGTTCCTATGGCCACCTTCCAGCTCCAGCATCAGATCAGCTCCATGTCATTATAATATTGTATTGTCACGCTGTATACATATGCTTGCTAAATTTCAGCAAAATCGGTTGAATATATCTGCTTCAAAATTGAGTTGCAAGATTCCACCCGAACATACAAGCATACATACATACATTGCAACTTAATGACAAGCTTGTAATATAAACATTTATATTCCAATCCTTATGACAAATAAATCATAAAGGTACAGAGTATTCGCGAAATGGGTTAAATATTCACCTTTCTGTCTGTGGGCATGAGTCGCAACTGGCGTAGAGCACAAAATAGCCCACAGTTTAAGAAACCAGAGCAATGCACTTCAGACTACCGACGCTCCGGCCGTGGACCGCTCAGACGAAGGCGATGATCATTTTACGTGCCACGAGGTTCCGGGACCAATTTATCACTTAAAAGCTTCCGTTTAATGTTGGAGATCTACTAACTTTTTTATGAGGATATCTTCACAAACTGTTGCTCCTGTTATTTTTTTCTCGGTAACACTTATAACTAGGTTTGATAATGTTTCAGTTTTATGACAATGTATTGCCAATGAAAAATATTATAAGTTTATAGAATACCGATCTGTCATGTATTTATGTATCTACAGTTAAGTTGACTTTAAGATCCATTGTTAACTATTCCTAAATGTTTACACATTCAGATATATACAATCATAGTGTATGAGTCAACTGACACTTGCATATTGCCGACACACACAATGAACATGCGAGTGGCAGATACATTTTACTGGAATATATGAATCTATTTAGAAAATGACGTTTTAATAATAAATTGTTTATAATGAACTAAGTAATATAGAGACGAATTTTTATTATCAAGTATATCAGTGAGCACGAGGCGAAGATGAAGAATAGCTGCAACAGTACTCACGGTTCTTTGTTGTAGTAAATATTCTAGCAATCCTTTAATTTACAAACTTCTAAGTTTGTATACTACTTTTTAACCCCCGACGCAAAAAGAGGGGTGTTATAAGTTTGACGTGTCTGTCTGTGGCACCGTAGCTCGCGAACGGGTGAAGCGATTTCAATTTTGTTTTTTTTTGTATGAAAGGTGAGTTACGGGCGAGTTTTCTTATGTTTCATGAAAATCGGTTGAGTCGTTTAAAAGTTATGGGGGTGAAAGTGGGGAAGAATAACAGAATGTCTGCAAAAATATCATTGGCGTATGATTACTCGATTAAGTGCTTGAGAATGGGGTTTTTAAAATTTTGAATTTTAGCTTGTTAACGTGACAAGGAAAACAGTTACAAAACTGGCATGTTATATGTATATTATCAGTGGTACATAGTAGTGAAGCACAGATAGTTTAGACAGAGGCAGAAGCATAGTAAGTGCACTGATAAGGTATCGCGAGACAAAGAACCCATTAAATTAACTCAAGTGACGTGACATTTCCTTCGATATCCGCTACTGTGTCCTCACCTCTTAGGTCACAAAATCATTATCGCTTCCGTTCATTAACAAGCACAACAGACTACCATTAAGCATAGATAAAGATTCAAACGTACGACGTATAGTTTGGTCGCCCAGTAAAACATCTTCAAAAACAGTCTATAAGATATATAAAATAAATAATAAACATATACATATATAGATATACACTTATGAAGTCATACTTTTTATTACAACCCATATTCATCTTTATTGCTGTAAACAGCTAGCTTCTGCTCTCAATGTACCATACGTTTTTACAAAAACGAACTTAATAAGGTTAGACTGTAATTAAGTTCTTTGGTACAGTCTAACAGTATTTTTATTCTCACTAAAAATTGAATAGTAAGGGGGGTGAAGCGGACGGGCGTTCCGCACCGGCGCACGCGCACCGGAAATGCATCCGGGACGTGGCGCGCCGCAGCGCCGCCCTCCCTTATAGCCGCACAATAGCGCCTCCCCCGAATTATGTCCTACTATACAAAGCGACCGCAACGACGAATTAATTATGACTAATGTTTAATTGATGACAAATCGTTGGGAATGCGAAGCAAGTGACAAAGCACCTGCCATCTACAAAATGAGTTTAAACATATACGCTATATAACGTTATTGTTACCGCATTAGTTGTTACAGTCCGAATTATGCGTATAATTTGAATAATTGAAATAAGATTAATAGCCTATGTTTATGGTTAGTTTTTTTTAAAAGTTTTAGTGACATTTTTTTTTTAAACGTCTTCTAAATTTTCCAAAGGTCCAATATTATGTTGATTTCTCATGGCATGGACACAGTGTCACTTCAAGTTATACCAGTCAATAATAATAACTTGAAACCTTAATGATAATCAATATTCGACCATCAAGCAGTGACTATTAAACTTAAATATTAAGTAGCTGTAACGTACATCACACATAATATGTAATAGTTTATTTCGTTCTAGTTACGGTCAATAACACGGATATTACACGGTGACACATGCTCGTGAAAGCGCCGGAAGTAATACATATATATGCATCGTAACGACACATTTAACGTTTCAAAGAAAGTCAATCCTAGTGCATACTACGAACAGGAACATCGTACTGAAATTGATTTCAAAATAATACTGATTTTCAATATATTTTTTATGCTATAGTGGCCAAACGAGCAGACGTATCACCTGATGGTAAGCGATTACCGCCGCCGGTATGGGCCTCCCGGTATCTCACTCACTCGGTGAAACACAACGCAGGCGTTGTTTCACACCGGTTTTCTGTAAGGCCGTGGTATTACTCCGGACGAGCCGGCCCATGCATGCCGAAGCGTGGCTCTCCCACGGTCAATCCTATATGTTGTATCCATACTAATATTATACATTTCAAAGTAACTTCGTCTGCCTGTCTATTCCGCTTTCACGGCAAAACCACTGCACCGATATCAATTAAATTTGGCATGGGTTTACTTTGATTCTTGGCTTGGGGACATAGCTACTCTTTACCGCGCTAACCGACATTTATGCGGGCGAAGCCGATAGCAAAAACTGGGTTTTTATGATGTTATTAATAGACTAAGGATTGAAATAGCAAAGGGGATAAGGAAGAAAAGGGGCAAATATTTTTAGTTGTTATTTAAGATAGGTTTACTTATGCGCATATATAGTAGCTAAATTTCTCGTTATACTACGGATCCATTTTACTAATAACTATAAATTCTCAAAATTTAAAAAAAACCCCCGACATAATAACCTGAGTTCCCTTGAAAAAGTAAAAAACACATTATGCGCTTTCATTTAAGACCCCACTCTTTTTTTTTTTTTTTTTATGTTTGGCCCGCCAAAATGACTCTACTCTGCCTGATGGAAAGCATAAGCAGAATCCAAGAGTAGTGGTCACCATGCTCACTGCGAATGCAGACAATGCAGCATGGCGACCCACACCATGGCGGCCTAGTGATGCTTCTGCATCTTTTAGTCTAGTCAACAAGTATGGAACTTGTTGACTAGACTAATTGGGCCTCCGGTCTCGCACTCACCAACGAAACACGACAGCACGCTGTCATTTTACGTTAATTTTCTGTGCGAGGGTAGTACCGCCCCGGTCGAGCCGGCCCGTTCGTGCTGAAATCAGCGTGGCTCTACTACTCGATGATGTTTTTGCAGACATTCGGTTACTCTTCCCCACTTTCACCCCCATAACTTTTAAACGGCTCAACCGATTCTCATGAAACATGTCTAAGAACACTCGCACGTAAATCACCTTTCATACAAAAAAAAAAAACTAAATTGAAATCGCTTTATCCGTTCGGGAGCTACGGTGCCACAGACAGACAGACACGTCAAACTTATAACACCCCTCTTTTTGGTCGAGGGTTAAAAATAACATAAAATTTATACAATGTAGGCATCATATCTTAACTCGACCAACGCGGTGGAAATGACGAAGAATCGAACGGTATCGGTGAAGGTAATCAATCAACAGACAAGTACAAAAGAGTGCAGACAATATTGCATTTTTTTCTTTTTACCTATTTGTCATAATACTTAGGGCATATTTCAATGGTATGTATACCAGGTAGTAAGTCTACTTGTACGGGTTGTTGTTAATTACCGTCAATTAAGCGTATCAACCATTTTAAATAGCTATTCGTAAAGTACGGAAACCTTGACCCATTAAAGCGTTTGCTCTCCCTAATGTCAATATATGGTTCCCAGCCGATAAGACCGGAAGCGGGGCCGGACACCGGACAAAGGATCCGTTATTATTGTGTCAATTCTGGAGCATAACGTAGTCATTATATTATACAAGCCATGAAAGATTCGACAGGAAATTTTAAATAGTAACGGCTTTGCCTATTGCAAGTTACCAATAAAATAAAATTGTTGCGAACGAACTTCAATATAACACGTGTCTTGTATGCAATGCAGTAAATAGTAGGTACAAGTAATTTATAGGAATATTTAAGTTTATTTTATCCTATACATTACATTTTTTTTTTTGAGATTCCTGTCTTTCTCTTTTTGTATATTGCGAAATTAATGGGTCCTACTACTTTTTCAACCGACTTCAAAAAGGAGGAGGTTCTCAATTCGACTGTATATTTTTTTTTTTTTTTATGTTTGTTACCTCATAAGTTTGGACTGGGTGAACCGATTTTGGTGATTCTTTTTTTATTTGAAAGCTGGTGCTTCCCGTATGGTCCCATTTAAATTTGGTCCAGTTCTGACATGTCATCCATGAGAAAACTACATAAGTCTTCCATTTGCATTATGTATATACGCGACAAATTAACGAATAACTCAATATTCCCGTATGGTCCCATTTAAATTTGGTCCAGATTGAAGTCGGTTTTTTTTTTGTTAAAATTTGTGATTATTTTTATATATGGGCCTGCCAAAATGACTCTACTCTGCCTGATGGAAAGCATAAGTAAGCCAAGAGGGGTGGTGACCATACTCATTGCAAATGCAATGCAACAATGCAGCATGGTGACCCACACCATGGCGGCCTAGTGAAGCTTCAGCATCATCATACTTCATTAACTACCGAATCATAATTTCTTGACCCGGGAAATAACCTCCCTATTCATGCATATACATATAAATACTATACTATCATTCAGAAGGTATTAAGTTTCAATTGAAAACCAGCATTAGAAATGCTATATCATTACTAATTACTAATATCTAGTTTGCTTATACTTAGTGGATAATCAACACTTTGGAACAAGGTTAACTCATTTTCTATCATCATACCCATTGTTAGAAATTTAACGTCATTGTAATGGCAACATTTTTGATTGTCATTTTTCTTGTTTGACGTTTTGACGTTGACAGATAGTATATTGAGACGCTTGGATCGGTCGAGCTGGGCTTCGTAATTGACTGCCGGTTTAAGTTAATTTAATTGATATTTAGCTAATTGTCTTCAGATTCGGTTCCTTTAGTGGTTTACCGTTATGATTGGTCTGATTTGGACTCGCGAGTTTTAGTAGTCACGTTACCATTAGGGGCGATCCGCGATAGTTAAATCAGGTGTGTTATAATTACTAATGTGTTATAAATACCTTGGAGGATTGTACAGCATTTTGGAGCATGTATGTGTGAACGCGGCAAGACAAACGGCAGTGGGGTACCCCATCAACGGCCGACGAGATCAAGGACATCACGCATCTCCAGTAAGTGCTTGATTACATTAGTTTAGAATAAGAGCACGGTGAAACAGCCGTCAGTTCATTGCTCTCGCCAGTGAACTAGTTTTAGCGATTGTTTGCTTATAACATGGGCCTATAGGTATTGCAAACGTCACAAGGTGATCGCTGGATTGGCGAGAGGATTGAACACCCATCATACCTACTTTACCATTTTCTTTTGTTTACATATTTAAAAGCTAGTAGGTAAATAACAAGCAAAATGTATTTCTGATAAATAAATTTGCCTTGTATAAACGATAACGAGTGTTCACATCACAACCAGTAGATATGGATTGTGATCTAGGCTATATCGTTCGTGCTATACGAGCATGATATATTTTTTATAAATGAAAATGTCAAAAAACTACATATTAATAAAAAAGCGCCCAAGTGCGAGTCGGACTCGCCCATGAAGGGTTCCGCAGCAGCAAGTAAAATTTTTTATTAATATATATGGCTGTGTGTTGATTGAATGAAAGGTAAATTGCAGTTTACGATATATGACGCATTAAAAAAAACTACTTACTTACTAGATTTCGTTCAAACCAATTTTCGGTGGAAGTTTCCATGGTAATGTACATCATATATTTTTTTTAGATTTATCATGCTCTTATTTTAGAAGTTACAGGGGGGGGGGGGACACATTTTACCACTTTGGAAGTGTCTCTCGCGCAAAGTTTAGAAAAAAAATATATTAGAAACCTCAATATCATTTTGGAAGACCTATCCATAGATACCACATACGCATGGGTTTGATGATAAAAAAAAAATTGAGTTTCGGTTCTAAGTATGGGGGTAAAATTAATTGTTTTTTTTTCTATTTTTGTGTGAAAATCCTAATGCGGTTCACAGAATACATCTACTTATCAAGTTTCAACATTATAGGTCTTATGGTTTTGGAAAAAAGTGGCTGTGACATACGGACGGACAGACAGACAGACATGACGAATCTATAAGGGTTCCGTTTTTTGCCTTGGCACGGAACCCTAAAAATGAAATTAAGACATTCTTTTTTTACATATAAATAAATATACATACATATATTTATTGTCATGAAAGTCATTAATATTTTTGTCTTACTAACTTGAGAGTTCTCTCCATGGTGGATGTGCGAAATATTTCTTCCTGGTCAAGCGAGAGCACGCAGTATATATCACGGTGACACGGCGCCCCATGACTACGTCCTGGCAGGTTTTTCGCTTCACCTAAAACAAAATCAGGTATGAATTATACTGATACCCAGAACCATCTTAATTAAAAACGACAATCACAAATAAAACTCATATACGAACGTATCAGATAAACTGCCCAATGCAAATTTTGTTACACGGGTAGATACAGTTGACGCAATAAATACGATCTCAATTAACTATTACTGAAATATATAATGCAATCATTATGAATACATTATGTTTTAATAAGAGTTCTGATTATGGGTCTTCTTTTTACACATTACATTACACATTAAAATCATCACACAATTGATTTTCATTCATCCGTCGTACGTGCATAGCATGACATAACATTAAATACATTAGGAAGTCATATCAACAGCGCCTAACGAGACATCTCCGGTGACATAAGGTATCGCATTGATCAGTTCTCCTTTTCGGCCAAATGTCGTCACAACCGAAGATCTACTCATTTGTCTTACCACGAATTCATTGGCGTCTTATCTTTATTTCATACTTGTCATCAGTTGCACGTGATATTTAAATGTTCCTACTCAGCTAGGATTGAGATGCCCGTGGCTCGCATTTACTCATTTGCTTATTTCGCACTGTTTGCAAAGTCAGACCTTGAGCGGTTCATTTTAATTGAACGTCAGCTACTTGCAACTGTTTTGGATGGTGTCAAGTACCTTTCTCTTTGTTAGCGACGCTGCGACGTTTAACAGTCATAACTTGGCCCAGCTGTTCAACTATATTGTTCTGTTCAATACTCATCATTTAAAAATACTATTTTTAATTCAATATAATGCAATAAAAAAGTACTTACTATATTCTAAAACATAAAATTTTGTTGGAAGGTATTATTTTTAATTGGGACTTATCCCACTACATACTCTTTTCACAATAAAGCCAATCAAGATTGTTGAAGGCGTCTCGTCTCACACATACTAGGAAATGAGAAAAAGTTCTTAAAAGATTCAACGCATCTATTTATTCTGTAAAGTTTATTTCTTTAATACAGGAGCTTAACGAGTGTAAAAGTAGGCGTTTAAAAATAATGTTATAAATCGCACTGAAAGTTAAAAAGCCTAGCACTCGCATATTTTAGCTTTAGATGTGAAGCGAAAATATATTTTAATTTTTTATAAAGAGTTCGCATGCTCCATCTGGGGGATACTTTTTTCAGTCTGGGTATCACAGATTCCAATTCAGAAGCATTGATAAATCATAATTTTATTGACAACAGGCTGAAAAATGCCAGACAATCCCAGCGCATACCCAATGTAGTTAATATGCAGGTCAAGTCAACTGCAAAATTCAGTCATAAAGATAGGGTTCTCGTTAGTTCATTACATTTTGGGAGTAAAGACTGAAATAATGATCCGCTAAAAAGGAAAGACCATCAGTGGTTGCGCAACGTGGCGCGACCTCGTCGGTTATCGCTATTTATGGAGAGACAAGGTGAGGTGACCATCGGCACAGGCCCATAAGAAACTACTGACTGCAAATGGAACCTGTTCAACCTTCTTATGTTCAACTAAGCACTAGATCATTTTGTAAGTATTTTATGATCAAGTATTGCTATGTAACAAGTGGGTAAGTAAGACTATATTGTCTTAAAAGTATGTGTAATATATTTTTAAGCCAAGCATATTTTAACATCCAAATTAGTATTGAAAGGCTGCTTATTAAAATGTAGATTAATCATACATTGTTTGTTCTATTAATTTATTTACAGTAAAACATTTTTGAGAGTCGTTAAATGTGTAGTTTCATATTTTATTCAACGGTGGTTTACCAAAATGTAGCAATTTATGCTATTACTTGCCACGCATCGCTAATCCTGTGAATCGACCGGAACCACTTCCGTCAGTACCGATAAAAGTTGGTTTTTTTTTATACCCTGAAGACGTATATCAGCCTAAGAATTAGACTTCCCAGCATCATCATATTTACATTAACGTTATTATTGAACTATAAAGTATTATCTGCCGGCTTTTTACACCTCCTAGTGGACCAAGAGCTACTGAACCTTTAGACTAACGGTGTGTCTGTAAGGCTAGAAACTCTTGTAGTGATGATTCATAACGTGCTAAGTACGTAACCATCGCCTGGCAGGGCTCAGCCCTGCACAACATCATCTTTCATGGTTTTGAAAGTGTAAAAAAAATGACACAAAAAAACTTGTTCCTGTAAGGCTGAAATTTTTATAGGATTTAGTTCATTCATTAAGAAGTTCAAAAACAAAATAACAGGCGATTCCGATGAGCACTAGTACCTGCCAGGCGAACAGAAAGACACACCTTGCTCCAATTACATCATCAATGTAAATAAATGTTATTCTGTAAAGTTGTAATTTATATAATATGTTTGTCTGAGCGATTTAAAGAAAGTAGGAACAATGACCGGCGGTGCTGGCTAGCATATTTCCTTGACAGGTGAGGAGAAAGATAGCACTGGAGTGCAAGTAAAAATGTGTCTGAGAACACTTGCGTCGGTCCTAACACGACAAACTTCTCATTATTAGTCATAAATAACATTAAATCGTCGGAAGCATCTAAATCAATGCAATATACATTTCAACTAATCGATATATACGATTTTTTATGAACAAAAAAAAATACATACAATGGAACATAGAACCTCCTCCTTTTTGGAAGTCGGTTAAAAATAAAGCATTGCCCACACTATTCTAGCCTTATAGACACACCGTTAGTCGAAAGGTTCAGTAGCTCTCAGTGTATAGTGCAGGTAATATAAAACGGTTTACAGTAACTGTCAGATCGATGTACCCATAGTTGTAATAAGATAATACTAGTGGTTGCCCGCGGCTCCGCCCGCGTATTTGTCGGTTATCGCGGCAAATAGTAGCCTATGTGTTATTTTGATGTATAAGCTATAATACTGTAAAGTTTCATCCAAATCCGTTCAGTAGTTTTTGCGTGAAAGAGTAACAACCATCCATCCATACTTTCGCGTTTATAATATTAGTATAGATTTTGTATAATATTGTTTATATGAACTTATTTGAAGGACTGTATTTCAAAAAAAAAACTACGAGTCTATAACACTGGTAGGTAGTCCCTGAAAAATACGGTTCTCCAAAACACAAACACTTCATACTATATTTGATGTCGATGAACAATAGAAGAGAAAATAAACTACTTCAGATAGAGATAGATTACGCAACAGGATTAACGCAATGCTGCTGTTTTTTGCTTTGACACAGCTTTCCTTAACTAATTCTGTCATGGTCAAAACTGCTATTACATTTTATAACAAACGTTAGGTAAGTAGTTACATTATATTTATCTGACATTCATTTGTTAATACACACACACCACATCGAATTATGCTCTAGCAAAATAAGTTCACGTTTAATAGTTGCATTGTCACAGAATGAAATTAACAAGGTTAATTTGCTTGATTGCATTTTTTCATTTGCATTCATTGAAACTAATTCTCACTGTTTTCTTCAATCGTAAACAGTAACAATTGAGTGCTTTGAATGGTACCTGACGAAATGCTATTATTTGTATTGTAATACACACTGGCTGACTACAACAAAGCCGTGTCAACATTTTATCATAAATATTCATGTATTGACTATACCTACTAACTTGTTCTTATCAAGTGGCTTACTACTGGGTGACATTTTTCGAGTGGTATATATATATATCTTCTTAGCTATACATTATAATGCCTCTTCTTTTCAGTTTATTCAATCTTATCATAATATGTCGTGTCTCGTCATGTAAAATAGAAATTCTGTGCCCTTAGCTATGCCGCTGCATAGGCAAAAGAAGTTTGGTAAAGGCTTTCTTAAATTAACATGCATTGTTTTATCTCATTTTTTAACAACATTAAATAGGTTTTTAACTTAACCTGAACTGTGATATCTTGTGAGAATTAAGCAATAAATCCTCTATTATACAGAACTAGCCGACCCACGCAACCTCGTTTGCGTCTCCGATTGCCCGTAGCGTGATAATTTTCCCCCGTTCTTGAAACATTTTTCATTGGTGCTCCGCTCCTATTGGTCGTAGCGCGATGATATATAGCCTATAGCCTTCCTCGATAAATGTACTATCTAACACTGAAATAATTTTTCAAATCGGACCAGCGGTTCCTGAGATTAGCGCGTTCAAACAAACTGTTCAGCTTTATTTATTAGTAGGTATAGATTATGCACATTTCAAATTATGTCAAATTGACACCTACGTAAGCCTAAATAAAATTGCTGAACTAAAACAACGAGTTTTAATTTTTTACGTGACAACGTCTAATAAATTGATGAACGCCGGCTGGATGCATGAAAAAAAGCGGCTAAGTGCGAGTCGGACTCGCGCATGAAGGGTTCCGTAGCAGCAAGTATATAAAAGTTCCTGTAGTTCGTTGTAACTTTGATCTTTAAATTGCGGTTTACGATTTTTGACGTATTAAAAACTACTTACTAGACGATCTCGTTTAAACCAATTTTCGGTGGAAGTTTACATGAATGAATGAATATAAAAATTGGTTGTCTGTAAAGTCGGTTTACGGACGATAGTTTAACGTGACAACGTCATAACAAAACATTGATGAAATGACGAGAGATCATTTATATATATATATAGATTCATATATTTTTTTAGTTTTATAATTCTCTTATTTTATTCTCATAAGTTACAGGGACACAGATTTTACCACTTTGGAAGTGTCTCTCGCGCAAACTATTCAGTTTAGAAAAAAATGATAGTAGAAACCTCAATATCATTTTTGAAGGTCTATCCATAGATAAATAATAAAAAAAAATGAGTTTCAGTTCTAAGTATGGGGACCCCCAAAATTTATTGTTTTTTTATATTTTTGTGTGAAAATCTTAACGCGGTTCACAGAATATATCTACTTACCAAGTTTCAACAGTTTAGTTTTTATAATTTCGGAAAAAAGTGGCTCTGACATACGGACGGACAGACACAGACAGACATGACGAATCTATAAGGGCTCCGTTTTTTGCCTTTGCCACGGAACCCTAAAAAGGATGACTCATTATCCGGTTACGCGCTTTGTACCGTTACGTCCATTGTCCCATTACGCTCATTGTAGGTACTTCAATGTTTATAAGAGATCGATGAGGCGAAGGAAGAGGATCTCTCGTCATTTCATCAATGTTTTGTTATGACGTTGTCACGTTAAACTATCGTCCGTAAACCGACTTTACAGACAACCAATTTTTCTATGACTTCAATAATACCATTAGATAAACTTTTCTTTTAACTAAGTACCTACAGTACAACTTACAGAGTTCTCAAGCGAAGCATCATGATATACACATATATCTTGAAAATACTGACGTAAGCTTTATTAATATTAATAGGAAATTATGTTTTGAAAACAAATTTCCTGGTTTATGGAAACAAAATGAATGGGCTTAATGGCCGTGACTGATACTGGCTCAAGTTAGTACGGTTCATTCTTTTACAATACACTTATAATATTGAACGACCGTTCGCAACGATAACTCGCTGATATTGATTCGTCACAGCGTTTTAGTAGAACGTGTTTTTTCTCAACCAAATTGCCCAATTATTATGTGCGTACGTAACTATTGTAAATTGATGCACGCTGCGATAGTTAAAGTACGTTAAACAAAGGAAAGACCTTCCTACGACTCTCACAAATTCGTAATTTTAGTGCGAGAGAAACTCACAACAAACTGTACATAATTGCTGATGCAAAAACAACCGTCATCATCATCAACATGACAGTAACACACGCCAAGAAACTAGATCGTGGGAGAGAAACGGGATCCTTTGAATAGTGCCATCAGCTACTGAGGAAACGAATACGCACCACCTATTAAGCCCCAGCCACAATAGCGATCATTAAGATGTTTCCACACGCTAGTATGCGTAGTGTAATTGTTTCGAAATCGAGAGTAGTTTACATTGGCTTTTGTGGGAGCGCCTGGGAAACGTTGCAGCAATGAACTGATCGATTTCATTATACTTTAATATTATCACTTATGGGAGATATTACATCTTTACGTCTGCACAAGCATCTTACTAATATTATAAGCGTGAAAGTTTGTAAGTATGGACGGATGTTTGTTACTCTTTCACGCAAAAACTACTGAACGGATTTGGGTGAAACTTTACAGTAATATAGCTTATACATCAGAATAACACATAGGCTATTATTTGCCGCGATAACCGACATTATACGCGGGCGGAGCGACTAAAAACTATTTTAGTCTACTAGTATTACTGATTCGTTCGAAAGAAAATTATTTCATTCATACTTCGACGTTACAGAGCACCAGCTAAGCAAGCGCGTATGTTCCGCAAAGTGCGCCCCTCACGGATTGTCACAAGACGAGCTAATGAGTTACTGTGCGCAAGCGCCAATGGCTTAAGAGTGGCTAGATCAGAACGAAGTTGAAGAAGCAGATGATTTTACTGAAAATCATAAGGACATGTTGGTTCCAATAGTCTCTCTTGAGACCGCGCATGATTCTCCATGGACTGAATTAGAGTAGATATTCTTTTTTTAATCACAGTAGTTACGTTTTTTTTTCTTTGTAAAGACAACTCCCGCATTAGGAATAAACATCCTGTGTCGCGGGGGACTTTACAGACATACATGAAACGGACACAATTAACACCCAAACTCAGAACAACAATTTGTGGATCACTCAAAGTGTTTTCCCATGTAGGATTTGAACCCACAACACTTGGCGAATTGGCAAGCAGCGATTTAAGTATTATATTGTATTTTTATTACACTTATAATTAAACTCTCAGCAATATTGATTACTAGTCTTAACTAGTCGTAAATAAAAGCACGAAGCAATTTTTTTTCTTTTTACAATAACAATCCAACGCGTTTACGTAAGAAACCCACATTTTGAAAAATCTCACGTGAGATTGGGGGATGGGGGAGGGGGTTGAATAAAATCTCACCACATCTCACCAGGGGGCGAGGGAAAGCCAGAAAATTTAAAAAATCACCTCACGTAATTTATGGACGCCCCCTAAGTAATTCTTTGTTAAATTTTAATTTGATAGGTAGCATGTATGCTATTGTAGGTTTGTTATTGAAAAGGAGTGGCCGTGAGTTTTATACTTGTTTTTTTCGGTTGTTACTAATCGTTGCTCTACATATTTAAATACGAACATCATTGAATGTTAATGTAGCTTTTTCAGAAATTGTATATTTCCTTGTACGTACCGTATAGTACATATTTCTCATAGGACCAAGTTAAATCCTTCTAACTCTACCATGTGTACAATACGGTTAAACAGCTTGAAAGTATGTATTTTTAAGTTAGGAAACTGAAATGGCTGTAAAAGGTAACAATATCTTATACCTAGACAATGTATACAATACCTAAAACGTGTAGGTAATGTGTGAAATATTATTTATTAACCCCCGACCAAAAAGAGGGGTGTTATAAGTTTCACGTGTCTGTCTGTCTGTCTGTGGCACCGTAGCTCCCGAACGGATGAAGCGACTTCAATTTAGTTTTTTTTTATGAAAGGTGAGTAACGTGCGAGTGTTCTTAGACATGTTTCATGAAAATCGGTTGAGCCGTTTAAAAGTTATGGGGATGAAAGTAGGGAAGAGTAACCGAATGTCTGCAAAAATATCATCGAGGGGGTCTAAAATGAAAGCGCATAACGTATTTTTTACTTTCTAAAGGGAACTCAGGTTATTATGTCGGGGGTTTTTTATAATTACTTTGCCTAGGTATTCTATACAATAATGTAAGTATATATGTGTCTGTAATGTACTATCTACGGGAACAGGTCACAAGCAATCCACTCAAACTCATCTAATCCAAATGATTCTACAACAACACTGGGGATCTGGAGTGGTCACTGTTCTAACCTAAACCCAACCTATATGATTCTGAATAAAGTTGATTTTACTTCGTACACGTGACATTTGGATTTTCAAGTTATTTTTAAATTTTCACCGTTTAAACCATCCATGAACTACGACAAATATTTCAAAACCAAACTGCACGTTTGGCCTAGTGGTTTAACGGTTACCACGCCGTTTCCTACTTAGCCAAGTGTCGTGGGTTCAAATCCCACGTAGGACAACACTTTGTGTGATCCACAAATTGTTTTTCTGAGTCTGGGTGTTATTTGTGTCCGTTTCATGTATGTTTGTAAAGTCCCCCGCGACACAGGATTTATTCCTAGTGCGGGAGTTGTCTTTAAAAAAAAAAAAAACAGCTAAATCGTCCCAGCCGTTCTCGAGTTTTAGCGAGACAAACGAACAGCAATTGATTTTTATATATAAGAAGATAATAAGTTTTAGATAGATGCGTGTTGGTTTAAAAGTTAATGAGCGGAGATGACGAAAAAGTCAATATACTATATAGTCATCTTTAAAAAAAAAAGAGATAAAAATACTACACAAACAGAAAATCATTCGTATGGCAGTGACTTATTTATTATATTGGTACTACGCAAAACCATTCATTATCATGAGAACAAGCTATCTTATCCGTCATAATTCGTATCTGATAGACGAGTGTGTATGGTAATTGAATGAAAATATGATATTGGCAAGAGGCGCGCCAGTGAGCACGTGGTAGCGCTTCGCAGACGGCGATAACGGAGACGATAAATGAACGCGTTTTTCATTAACGGATCGACGAGTTTCCATGAATGGATACACTGAATGGAAAACGCTTCGTCTGCCCCATTCAGAATGCGGGCGCGACTCCGCCCACCACCCACCAGCATAGCGCAGTAGCGCTTCAGTGATAAAAGTGTGACACCCGTTTAGTGTCACGCTTACACTAATATAAGGGTAGCCATACACGGTGCAACATACACACTCAGGTGTACCAGTAAATTCATTTGTGCAGGCAAACCTATAAGGTACACCCTACCGTGTAATACCTCCACCTTTTATATTAAAACTAGTTTTTAGCTAACAAGCACACATTATTCTTCACTGCGGCGAAAATGATTTTTACTCGTAATTATCCATTTTGTTAAACGAGAAATACATATACTTAAGTACTTAGGTGTTAACTTCCTGCGAGATCCCATTTGAATTTAGGTTAAAATACAGTTTGCTAGGTAACATTTAATGCAGATCTGTTGTAACAACAACAAAATGTTTCTGATGACATGTTTTTAGAAGTTCTGCGAAATATCGCAGCTTAATAAGTTTGGTAGTGTTATATTATATACTTCCCTACACTATGTAAAAGCGGCTGCTGGCGAATTGTCCAATGACAACGCAGATTTATTTGAGTTTTAAATTACAAATTATTTACTAAGTGCTTGCTAATTAGTTAGTATAAAAAGTAAACCAGAAAAATCTTTACTTAAACCTTTTTCAACTATTTTAAATATAATTTAATTGGTTTGTGTGTGTATTCATTAACTCTTACTTATTACTTTTTAAAAGTAATGAGTAATATGTCAGTCGTCGTTGTGAAACTTGGCGAATTTTTAAAATGCACTTTTAGTATACCTATTCAGTGACACTTCTAATAACTTCTTTGCTGTTTTCTTTTCAAAAGCATCCCGAGCCTATAATTGTCGCATAAATGACAATTATGACAATCGATTATACTTTCATTTGTTATCGCGCATGTAGCTAGCGCAAATAGCCTAATTAGGAAGCTAAATTGCAATTACCATCTAGATACTACTACAATATCTAATTCGTATTCTATTCTTATTCATAAGAGTTTTCTGTATCTAAAATCAATCTCTTTAAAAGTATGTTCTCTGGTTTGTTGTTTCACGCAATAACGGATGAAGGTATTATTCTTAATAGGAATAGTTTATGGGCCGGATAGTGAAATAGGCTACAGTTAACATTTTTTTTCTCACATTATTCTTGAGCGTAGATATTTCTTTTCTTCATTAATATACATTAGCGAAGCTGTGGGCAAAATGTATTTCATATTTGTATAGTATATTGTTTGTCTTCGTGTTACTTGCCGTAGTGTTAATTACTTATCAATTAGTCACTAGCTAACGAACTGAGACTACGTACTAAGCATTGCCTGATCAGTAGGACCTGTTTTAATAGACTCGTATTTATACAGTACATTTACATCAAATATAAGCGATATTTCAACTTGAAGATACAGTTTCAAAGAACGACTGCACGTCCGTTAGGCGACAGTCGGTGCAAAGACATACTGCTAATCATAAACCTTAGTTTATTTAAGAAATACGACCGTGACTCACATTCACATGTTAACATGCAGAATAATTTAAAAAACCGACTTCAAAAACTAAAAAGTGTAAATGAACTTAATTTGTATGTGCTACCTATTCATAGGTTTGAAGTCAGTGCCAAGCCAATGTAATAGTAGCTACCACACTCGCTAAATTTCGAGACGAACGTCAACGACGCTTCTGTTGTTTTGTTCAACGCGAAGAGCAGCTATCCCGCTCAAGGTCACGCGCGGCGAGTGCGGTACCTACTATTACATTTTGGCTTGGCACCGACTTCAAACCTATGAATAGGTAGCACATACAAATTAAGTTATTTTATACTTTTTAGTTTTTGAAGTCGGTTTTTTTAAACGAAGTTTTTTTTTTATCATTCGCTTTATAGTCTTTCTCAAGTCTCTCATAATCATTTCATTTAAAATTTAGTGATGTCTACAGAATATAAAGGCATGCAGACAATTGCTCGTAACTTCATTGCAGGCGCTCACGTAAATTTGAGGGTTTCCTTCGATTTCCTTAGGATCCCATCATCACATCCTGATATGGTGGCCATGGGACCACATGGGGAGCATACCCTTTCGAATACAAAAATAATTTTCAAAATCGGTACACAATTGACGGAGTAATCGATGTACATACATTAAAAAAAAACCGATGAAATTGAGAACCTCCTCCTTTTGGAAGTCGGTTAAAAATAAAATCCTTTGTAGGTTGTAGGTTTTTAAACTTCAAAGGTGCAGTAAACGGTTGATTCATACCATACATAAAATAAAAATTAGGATTAATTAGCGGCTGCCCTTTCGGGTTCAGTTATGCTAGTATGAACAAAGGTGTTCGACAGAGTAGATAGGTACAGGCGCGACGGAAGTTGCCATAAGTGCGTTGCATGCTCTGAAGTCTCTACCGCATCTATCGCTTGTACCTACTTATCCAAGCAACTGTGACTCTGAGACCGGTGTCGAGATGCTACCACTTCATTAAAAAATCTAACGAGAATGAACGTCTTAAGTACTAAACTAATTACGTAGCTTTGGTAATGTATCGCTCATGAAATTCTGTGGTAATATTTAGTACATACGGTATTTCTTTGGTTAAGTTTACTTAATGATAACATTAACCTGCTAAATGACACTGTATATTTGCCAATATCTTTTGTCTTAGTGACTTTTTAACGAGTAGGTTTGAGTATAAACACGCAGAGGACTTTATCACTATCATTCAAATTGGAACTACTAAAGTATTCGAATCTCTACAAATAAATAAAATGAAAGTGTCTGTTTTTAATATCAAATTAACAGCTTTTCACTAAATGCATAACATGGAAGTCCATACGGAACTTATATAAAAAAAACAAGTTTTTTTGTCTGTCTGTCTGTTTGTTCCGGGTAATCACTGGAACGGCTAGACCGGTTTAGATGGGATTTCCACTGACAGATAGCTGATGATATAAGAAGTTGCTTCGGCTTTTCTTTTGATTACCTTTGGCCTGCGGCGTTAACCGAGGTTACTGTTGAACCGCGGGTAACACCGTGGTGCTCAGCTAGTTTTCAATATGTTGTAACTAATTGCAATTAAATACTTAAATTAAATAAAAAGGCATAACAACCTAAACTTTCCGGAACTTTGAGGTGGTATAACGTAGTTTCCTCAGATACTGAAAACATTTTTTGGTATATTTTTCTAAATAATACTTTAGAGAAAGGAACAGATATAGCGTACATAACCTACTGTTATTATTTGCTCAGAAGGACAAATAAAATTTAAACAATGTGTATTCTATTTGTAAGTGATAGTGAACAGAGTAAATATATTATAATCGAAAGCGTCACGGGTCGCGCCCCGGAAGGCGTACTGCACCCTTATCAAGGCAGACACACTTCACGTTATCGTAGATTTATGCTCTTGCGCTGCCATATACACAAATCAATCATAAATATACTTTTTCTAAGTATAGCATTATATTACACTAAGCTCACGTCATCTGATTGTTTATTGTGCTAAGTTAAATTCAACACATCAACCTCATTATCGAATAATAATATATACTCCAAATGATTTTTTACAAATATGAATAGTTGTTAGTGAACTACTCTATATAAATGAATAAAATTGGAGTGTCTACGAAGTTCGCCGGGTCAGCTAGTTATAAATAAAACAATTCTCATCTCGCTTAAGAAAATAGTTGTAATTAAGCACAAAACATAAATTTGTATCCTACAACTGATCAAGTTTTCTTTTTTTTTTTTTTTTCTTTATGTTTGGCCCGCCAAAATGACTCTGCTCTGCCTGTTCATATTTTTGTATTGTAGTCAGTTCCCATGTGTGGAGCAACATCAAGTGACCTACTTACTTAATACAAACATATTATAGGAAATGTTAATAGAATTGAATCGTTCAAATATAAGTTGACACAACTTGTTGAAACATGAAATAGTATGGGTCATAGTGCGATGTTAATCTTTCAGTCTTTCTGAATGAATCACCTATTCAATTCTAACTAATGGTTCCAGGGATAGTCCACTTTTCACTAAATGCGTCCAAAGTACATTATACCAAAATATTTTATTTTTCCATTATTGTATGTCTGTCTGTTTGTTCTGGCTAATCTCTGGAACAGCTGGACCGATTTTGACGGGACTTTCTCGGCTAGTTTCTTATAAAAGTAATGTAACCTGTATAACATGCCACCATCACTGTAACTGCTGTACACCATAATCAACAGCATGTAACAAAGTCGATAAAACCTACATTTTTATGCAAAGAAGATCACCTTTTTGCTGTTCTCAAGCTCAACCTAAGTTAGATTCCAAGCAAATTTCCCTATTTTCGGGGCTAATTCCTTACATTGGCACCCAGATATTTCCATGTACCCACAGTTGTTATGTTTTAGATGTGAAGATTTTATACAACCACTAGCTGATCGGGCAAACATTGTTTTGCCATAAAAAAAATGGGGTATAAAAAATAGATGTTGGTCAATTCTCAGGCCTACCCGATATGCACACCAAATTTCATCGAAATCGGTCCAGCCGTTTCAGAGGAGTATAGTAACTAACATTGTGAGACGAGATTTTATATATAAGATTAACCTTTGATGATGACATAAGGTGAAACGGTCAGGTGTAAACATAAATAAAATAGTGGAATAAGTACAAGTGATATTAATTCTAGAATGTAAAGTAAATAGTCAGTTCCCTTGAAGACTCCTTTAATTACAAGTTAGCTTGGTTTTACTCCCTTTCAGTTTATATAATTATGGTAGTTTTGTCTATACATATTCACATTAATTACTTATAATAAAAATGTAACAGGTCCAATTCTATACATTAAAGATATTATATATATATATATTGATAATAAATATATATTTTTGGAGGGCTCTCTGTAATCGATACTGAAGCCAAAACTGTTTTTTTTTGTCTGTCGGTCTTTCTGTATCTGGCCACGCATCACGCTGAAACTACTGAATGGAATTCAAATGAAACTTGGCATGATTTGAGTTCATACTACGAGGTAGGACATGGGATACTTTTTGTCCCGAAATTCAGCATGGTTTCTTGGAGGGAGGGGATGAAAGTCAAAATATGTACTTAGTTGTAATTCACACACATAACACATAGTCCGATTTCTTTCATTATTTTTTTGCTAGAAAGAAAAGTAATTACAGATAATGGGCAGTCTTTTTTTTTGTCCGCCACTGTACACTGCCTGTGGGAAGCTGAGACAGATATGTAAATATGGCGGTACGAAGTTCGCCGGGTCAGCTAGTTATAAATAAAACAATTCTCATCTCGCTTAAGAAAATATTTGTAATTAAGCACAAAACATAAATTTGTATCCTACAAATGATCAAGTTCATATTTTTGTATTGTAGTCAGTTCCCATGTGTGGAGCAACATCAAGGACCTACTTAAGTACTTAATACAAACAGATTATAGGAAATGTTAATAGAATTGAATTGTTCAAATATAAGTTGACACAACTTGTTCAAACATGAAATAGTATTGGTCATAGTGCAATGTTAATCTTTCAGTCTTTTTGAATGAATCACCTATTAAATTCTAACTAATGGTTCCAGGGATAGTAAGTATAGTTACTAAAAAAAATAGTATAAATATAAATTAGTAGTTTAGTATATTATACTACATATTAAATTTAACTCAATCACTAAAATAGCTTTCACTTAATTTTGGATCTGGAACCTAGGCAAGTGTCAGAAACATCACCATTTCAAAGTTGGCTCATATGGCTTTTGTTTCTCTAGCTACATTAGTAGGTTTATAGGAAGTACACAAATGTCATTTTTTTAAATAATTTATTAAACAACTAAATGTTCCCAAAGATGCTGCAATTTTTTTAAAATTAATTAGATATGAGATCTGTTTAGCAGAGTCAATGAGTATCTTATTTTTAACCGACTTCCAAAAGGAGGAGGTTCTCAATTTCATCGTTTTTTTTCTTTCTTTTTTTTTATTTTTTATTTATGTACATCGATTACTCTGTTAATTGAGGACCGATTTTGAAAATTATTTTTGTATTCGAAAGGGTATGTTCCCCATGTGGTCCCATGGCCACCATATCAGGATCTGATGATGGGATCCCAAAGAAATCGAAAGAAACCCTCAAATTTACGTGAGCGCCTGCAATGAAGTTAAGAGCAATTGTATGCATGCTTTTTTAAATGAAATGATGATGATGACTGATCTTGAGAAAGACTAAAAAGCGAAAAATAAAAAAAAAACTTCGATTAAAAAACCGACTTCAAAAACTAAAAAGTATAAAATAACTTAATTTGCATGTGCTACCTATTCATAGGTTTGAAGTCGGTGCCAAGCCAAAATGTAATAGTAGGTATTGCACTCACGCAATTTAAGTTAATTTACACTTTTTAGTTTTTGAAGTCGGTTTTTTTAAACGAAGTTTTTTTTTTTATAAAGTCTTATAGAAACTGTAATGTAATTCAAGGGGGTTTAAAAGAGATTCATTATCGGAATAATTTAGTCTATTATATACTGTGTGCCAAGCACTACTTACCTACTTAATTTGTAATTATTATGTCTTATATATATGTATCTATGTTTATAACTAACTTATGTTTGTAACTATTTAATACTAGTTGTTGCCCCTAGCTCCGCCCACATATATGTAGGTTATCGCGGCAAATAGTAACCTATGTGTTATTCTGATGTATAAGCTATATTACTGTAAAGTTTCATCCAAATTCGTTCAGTAGTTTTTGCGTGAAAGAGTAACAAACATCCATCCATACTTACAAACTTTCGCGTTTATAATATTAGTAAGATATATTTTCTATACAACTAAAATAGCAAAAATATAGCACACCGATGTTCAGTGGTACTTATTCATTTGTACATATTTTTTAAGGACTTTTTTTTAAATGAGAATATGAGAATAGCCACCACAGTAATTAGTATGTAACAATGTATAGGTAGGATAAATAGAAAGTAAGTTTATTAAATAAGAATTTTCCATGCATGTATCTTAATAGCATTTGAAACAGTATAGATTAAAATGAAGAACTTTTGCAGTATAAGCATGAACCTAGCTAAAAATCCACAACAGTACCAATTAAGTAAATAATCGAATGATAGAATATCACTCTAAAGAAATAGCACTGCATTTACCAACACACTTCACATATTTGGAAAGTACAAGAAAATAGGAATTTATTGTTCCGCATGTAGTAAAGGTCCATACTTTTATTAATAATGATTCGAGTACACTGTAATATCTAATCTAATGTAAGATCTAAGCACGAGATTCATTGTTTTCACGGCAATTCGATTTCATTCATAAAACTGATCGCGAACTGTCAAAACAGTACAAAATGAAAACAAAGAACTAGAGTGATTTCTTTAAACATGAAAATGATTATTGCCATTGGGATATCTGCACACTCACTTTAGGCAGCCACTCAATTTACTGATCCAATAATATTCATTCATTTCTGGGCCAGAAGTTTAGAAAATCCCTAGTTCTCATAATACCACCTGTTCATCACAATGACAACAATAATTTGCCTTGCTGCGCGTCAGAGCCCAAAAGAAGAATTATATATTGTAAACCGATTCAAGAACTTAATTTACTAGTACACTCATTGTAAATAGTAATAATCAGTACTAACCGATCTTTATTTTCAATCTTTCTTCAACTCGCACTTTACGCGTATCGTCCGCCATGTTAAACCCATAACTGTTTATCTCTTTCATCCGCTGTTATCTCTTTCGGAACGAGCCAGTTCGGCCGGCTTGTCCCGCCACTTCCGGAGTGTCGTAATGGTCTACTTGAGCCTGTTTTCGATTCAACTGGGTACTTGAAATCCATATACAAAATTCACTCTAAGAATCCACATTTTCGACGATGTTTTGAGTATACATTTATTATACACAGTAAACTAAATGAATTCACAACTGCATTGCGCATGTGCTCAATACATACATGCACTCTTCACTTATATGAATGGATGCACTTAGTCCATTTAAATAAATCTTTTATTCTTGGATACTATTTTAAAATCAATCACTTATCTCACATTTCTTAACCTTGATTTTAAACAACACACCACATGATCACAAAAATGTTTTGAAAACTTCATTTCTCAATGAATAAAACCTATGAATGGGCAATTACGTCACGTCAAGACGTTCAACGTTGCGCCTGCGCGGCCACGGATAAATTTGTTCCAACTTTAAACACTTGAATCACTCACTTCTCTCCTCTACGCTGTTTAGGGAGCAAGACAAAAGTATTTGCATCTTGCTCTAACAGTATTTCTATCGCATTTCATATTTTTTACATCTGCTCACACAATATTTTAACGTTAGTAACACCTTTTAAAATATATCATTTCATTTCATGCAGAGTTTGGAATTCATAAATATTTCTCAAAGTTCGAATTAAAAGTACAATAATATATATTTTAATTTATTGAAATCATATAGCTAATAAACACATATACGTTGTTGCTGTTTTATTAAACTTATATAATAATATATAGTGAATAAAATTCTGATTGTGTGATTTTATGAACGAAGTTCAGTCTGTAACCGCACAGCCGTATTCGGCTACAGCGAGTTAAAGCTCTTTAAGGCTGAGGCCGCACTACGGTTTTTTCCAGCCAGCGGTTAAACCGCCAAACCGCAAAACCGCCCGAAGCGCACACACTACGGTAAAACCGCGAACAGTGTTGCCAACAGATAAACTAGCTCTCCTTTAGATTGAACTTTTAAAACCGAGACACTCTAAGTTAAAACCACCAGAAAACCAAATCGGAATGAAATGACAGATCTGAGATAATTACTGAGCTTATAAGAAAGCAACTGCAACAGCATGATCTTTTAACTAAATGTATTGCATTTTCTGGAGATAATTGTAATACGAACTTCGGTGGAATAGAACGCAATGGAACCAACAATCCATACTTACATTATAAATGCGAAAGTAACTCTGTCTGTCTGTCTTGCTTTCACGGCCAAACCGCTGCACCGATTACAATGAAATTTGGTATACAGATAGTCTAGAGCCTGAGAACGGACATAGGCTACTTTTTAATGCGAAAAAAGGGCAATAAGGGGTTGAAAGGGGGGATGAAAGATTGTATAGAAGAGTGGTTGTTAACTCGCAACACGCATGCGCGTTGCCTTAGTGACACAGGGCGTCTTGGCAACGAGTAAACAAGGATGTCAAATTCATTAAAAAGATTTCACTTTTTAAACAAATAATTAAATTAATATAATAATCTAAGATTGATACAATTAATACAATTAATAATTAATACAATTCTTTGGCAATGTTATAGAAATCCAACAAGATTAATGTTTAAGGACCATCTTTTAGACTCTGCCGTTGGATGTCAACAGGGTGATCCACTGGGACCAGTTATCTTCAGTTTAGCAATACATCCCAATAGAGCAGCTAAAATCTAAATTTAACATTTGGTACCTTGACGACGGAACTTTAGGAGGTGAAGTAGATACAGTTTTAGAAGATTTAACTTTTATTAAAAATAAATTTAAATCCATTGGCTTAGACCTCAACTCGGACAAATGTGAAATTTTTATTTGTGACAATACAGACAGACTCTCGACTATACAAAAATTTAATTCCTTGGCACCTAACATTAAAGTTTTAGAGAAAAGGTCTCTTCGCCTTCTTGGTTCTCCGGTCTTGGAAGGTTTTCAGACATTCATAGATGACAAAATAAAAAATTTTGATGAATTTTCTGATCGTTTACTTAAAATCAATAATCATTCGGCTTTTACTATTATTCGTTATTGTCTTTTTGTACCTAATTTTACACATGCGCTTCGGTCATCACCCCTTTGGAAATATTCATCACTTTTGGAAAAAGTAGATAAAATTATACAAAACACGCTTAGTAAAGTTTTGAATGTGGCTTTAAACGATCGAGCCTGGCTCCAAGCATCCTTACCAGTTCGTTTGGGTGGTCTTGGAGTACGCAAAATTGTAGATGTCAGCCTTCCAGCATTTCTGTCTTCGGTTCATGGCACAGAAGAGTTAACCAGGAAAATTCTTACAAACACACTGGTTGATTCTGAAGTATCATGCAAGGCCATTGCCATAGATGCTTGGCAGATAGCTTGTCCCAGTACTGCATTACCTGTTAATCCATTTTCTCAGCGACAATGGGACTCACCGTTATGTATTTTAAAGCAAAAGATACTTTTAGATACATCAACCAGTCTTGCTGAGCGAGCTCGTTTGTTAGCTGTGGGAGAGTGGGAATCAGGTTTATGGATTCAGGCACTTCCATCACCCAACATAGGTACTTTGTTGGACAATACTACTTTTCGCTTTGCCACTTGCCTTCGTTTAGGAGCGCCTTGTGTTTCTCCGCATTTTTGTCACTGTGGAGAAGCTGTTGACAGTTTCGGACATCATGGCCTTTCTTGTAGCAGAAGCGCTGGCCGAATATCTCGACATGCCAATATTAACGACATTATCCGTCGTGCTCTTGTTACCGCCGGCGTTCCAGCTGTACGCGAACCAAATGGTCTGGTACGGGACGATGGCAAGAGACCAGATGGTATGTCGTTACTGCCATGGAAGATGGGTAAGCCTTTGGTGTGGGACGCAACTTGCGTTGACACCCTCGCGCCATCTCATCTTCCAAGTACAGCTTTTTATGCCGGCGCTGCTGCTGCTTCTGCGGAAAGCCTCAAACGGCGTAAGTACCAACATTTAATAGGTAATTACATTTTTGAACCGTTTGGGGTAGAGACGCTAGGTTCATGGGGTCCGAGTGCTCGCGCTATGTTTAAACAACTAGCCAAGCAACTGATTGACGCTTCTCGCGACCAGAAGGCCGGCCTTTTTCTAGCACAGAGAATCAGCATTGCCATTCAACGTGGTAATGCTGCCAGTCTTTTGGGAACGCTACCAGTAGGCGAAGATGTGGAGTTTTTTGACGCTTGTATGTAAATATTGTTATTTTTTTTTATAAATTATGGTTATGTACATAGGTTTCTATATTATGTAATAAAGATTAATACATACATTGATAAATGTGATTTGTATGTTCATTATATTAATAGAAATAAATAAGACAAATTACAAAACAGTGTTTCTAAACTTCAAAAATCTCTACAAAAGTATCGTCATTTTAAGCTAAAATATATCATTGGCTAAAATCATAATATTTATTTTTTAGGCTGTTGATTAGATATATATAAAAACATTAATAATCAAAGATAAAAACGTCATTTAAATTTTGTAAAAATTTTACCATAAAGGGCGTAAAATAGCAATAGGGGATGAAAGTTTGTATGGAAATATGCAAGGTTTGTCAAAATTTAGAGCTATTGAGATGTTACATTTACTGAGTTATCACAATATGCCTAAGTGTGCTTACCCGAACGGGCAGACACGTGAGGGCAGACGACTGTGCCGCATGCGGATGTTGATTTTTGCCACTACAAATTCGTTATTATTCAATAGGATTAGTTTTTTTTTCATGATTTTTTGTTTAATCAAATAATTTTCTTCGTGAAAAAATCGGAAAAAAAGTATCCGGGGGGATTTAAACACAAAATAATACAAAATTTTAACAAAAAAAAACCGACTTCAAGAACGACCAAATTGAATTAAGTTATTTGTCGCGCACATACATAATGCAAATTGAAGATCTGGGGGCACGGTCGTGCCCCCGCCAAGACGAGCCAAGCGAAGCGCAAGGGCACTACCTACCTTTTCTAGAAGTGTTTCGTCGTTTTTTTGAACCCTTATAACTTTGGTTCCCGATATACCAGATCGATCAAATTCTTAGAATATGATGTTACCCGTAGACTAATCAAACATACAAAGTTTCAATTGCATAGCTCTGATACTTTAGATTTTATTGATACCTAAAAAACACCGATTTCGTCACTGACAAACTGATGATCATCAAAACTGCCTCGTTGGTCTAGCGGTTGACGTGTGCGACTGCTGATCATGAGGTCTTGGGTTCGATTCCTGGGTCGGAACAAATGTTTGTATGATCTACAAATATTTGTTTCGGAGTTTGGGTGTTTTCTATGTATAATATGTATGTATTTACAAAAAAAAGTATATATAATAAATAATATAATATATAAATATAAATATTTCGGACATCTAACACACAACGCCATCTAGTCCCAAGCTAAGCAGAGCTTGTGTTATGGGTACTAGACAACTGATACAAATACATATATACTTTTTTTTTTTTTTTTTGTAAATACATACATATTATACATAGAAAACACCCAAACTCCGAAACAAATATTTGTAGATCATACAAACATTTGGTCCGACCCGGGAATCGAACCCGAGACCTCATGATCAGCAGTCGCACACGCCAACCGCGAGACCAACGAGGCAGTTCAGCATATATGTATTTGTATCAGTTGTCTAGTACCCATAACACAAGCTCTGCTTAGCATGGGACTAGATGGCGATGTGTGTTAGATGTCCGAAATATTTATTTATTTATTTAACTATTAGGGTACTTTCTGAAGTGCTAGAAAGCTAAAATTTGGTATGTAAAGTAAGTTTAGTATACAAACAACAAAAAAAATTATAAACCTATTACTTTGCCCCCAACCCCCAAATTTGGGGCGTGGAACTTTGTATGAGACTTTCACAAAAAATGTGTATGCTAGAGGTTTTTTTTTTGGTACACGGACTTTTTCGAAAGAAGAAAGAAGATGTACAAGAATTACAGCTCAAAAAAAAAAGGCCTTAAGCAACTTACAAAAAGAAATGAAATCCCACCAAAAACATTGGCTTCGCCGTTTCGCTACCATGCCGTCACGAAGGGGAAACGAACACCTTTTGTGTTTGCAAATATTTAGTTTCTGAAGTAACGAAACAGCCAAGCCATACATTTTTACTGAGATGTAGAGTTTGTGAAGTTAGGATTGGGAGAGTTAGGGTGTGTGGATTCAAAACCTTGGTTCTACATGAGATCTGATATCTTTTTCACAGTTTAAGCCATATGCAGTCGTCTTGGCAACATTTTACATGAAAATGTTTTTGGTGGGATTTATATGATTTTCTCATCATGGATGGATGACATGTCAGAACTAGACCACATTAAAATGGGACCACATGAGAAAGAAACAAGTTTTAAAATAAAAAAGAATCATCAAAATCGGTTCACCCAGTCAAAAGTTATGAGGTAACAAACATAAAAAAAAGTCGAATTGAGAACCTCCTCCTTTTTTTGAAGTCGGTTAAAAAAGCAAAAGGGGTACGCCGCAAGATGAAATAAATGCCTGTATGAAACATATGTATTATGGGTACTTGTTAAATTCACAATGATTTATGAGCAGTGTCAATATGCAAATGTTCATCTAAAAATAGGAGAAGATTGTATGCCAAATGACAGTAAAGACATGATTACACTGAGACGTGAATCCTGGTATATGATGGCACACATGATCTAAAAATAATATCTATTTTGATCCGCCGACTAATGAGACAGTTATTAAGTAAACGAACGGATCATGTCAGACGTGGAGGAAGATGTTATCGAATACCTCTCAGGAAACAACGTAAGGGAAACTGAACCAGTCATATCATAGCTTATGCATAAAGTTTCTCAACTCTTTAGAATTATCAGGAGCGCCTTCCCATAAGTTGAGACTGAAAGTGAATGTTCCAGTCCTATTAATAAGAAGTCTTGAGCGCCAAAGCTATGTAATGGTACACGGCTACAAAATACACAACTGGGGTACAACATTGTAAAAGAAAATGTTTTATTTCCCCGTATTCCAATAATTCAAACTTATCTGCAATTTCAATTTAAAAGAATGCAGTTTCCGCTGAAAACAACATTTGCAATAAAAAATATCAAAGCCCAAAGACAGACGGTTAAAGTTGCAGTTCACATAAAGAAAAACATGTTTTTCCAATGGGCAGCATAATCGCGTGTATCAAATCAGCTCAATCACAATATTTTGGCAAAAGATGGCAAATCAAAAACGTAGTATTTTAACATTGTAAAAATTGAGAAGAATTTGCTTAGCCTGAGGGAAAACTCAAGCAGAATCCAACAGTGGAGGCAACCATACTAGCTGAGAAAGCAGACAATGCAGAACCAAACCGTTTGGTTCGAGAGCGTATTTCTAAGAATGAAGCGGTGACTTCCAAGACCAGCACGTGCTGTTCTGTAGAGGAAGGGAGAAGGTGGGATCAGTTGGAAGAACGCTTCAGAACACTTTCCATGGTAAAGCGGTAGAGGACTGCCATAGAGGCGATATCTCTCCGCCAGGGCCGGATCTACCATATGGCTTTTTGGGCTTAAGCCCAGGGCCCCGTGGATTCCAGGGGCCCCCGGCTAAGTCAAGTTCAAGTAAAAAATAGACGATAATGCGTATCAAACGGAACGGGGATTTCCCCATCGATTATTTACGGACGACAGTATGTTTTAGATACTGCTTCAACAATTTTACACGTTACGATTTAATATTGTAATAACGATTTTGCTCACATATTAAATAATATAACATATATTTTATTCCTCTTACGTGATTAACGTTAATACTTAAAGTATTTCTAAAAACCATGTTCCGCTAATTATACCCACATCAACCTAGCGTAATTTTGTTCTTTTTTGCGGTTCTTTTCTTACTGCCAGATCTATTGTATAATGATCAGTTAACTATCGTACTTCGATACTGTTTTCGGGGAAAAGTGTACGAAAGATCTACTTCGTAATTAAAATTGGTAGTCATACTAGTTTACATATATTTAATGTTTTACAAGACTTTTTGAAAAAAAATGGATTACCACTGGATAACTGTAGCGGACAGTCAAACGGTCGTGCGTCCATGGCCCTTTATGGGTCCCCAGTATAGGCGGAGGCCCTGAGGGCCGGCACTATCGCGCTATTGCGACGACCGAAACGAGTGCTGGCCATCAGGATCATAAAGGGGTACCGAACGATCTCTTTTGAGGCGGCAAGTCTCCTGGCCGAAACTCCACCATGGGACCTGGAGGCAAGAGACCTTGCGGCTCTTTATCAGTGTCTCAAGATGGCGCGGAAGTTGGGAAGATCGCCTGAGATTCGAGAAATCGAAGATCAGAAATCCCAACTCCGCCAGGTCATCGTGGAGGAATGGAAGAACGACTTTTGCAACCGAGCGATGTGCACGCTGTTATTGCGGTGGTAAGACCCATTATGCAGGATTGGCTTGAGAGGCATTACGGGAGTCTCGGATACCGGCATCACGGGATACCGGCTGACGCATATGATCACTGGACAAAGATGCTTCGGCAATCACCTGTGTCTGATCCGTAAGGAGCCAACGCCTAAGTTCCACCACTGCGATGGCCAGACCGTGGACACGGCGCTCCACACGCTGGCAGAATGTTCGGCGTCCATCGGAGTGGGGGTTCTCTCACTCAGTAACATGATTGCGGCAATGTTACGGAGCTAGAGTGTGTGGAAATCCGCAGTCTCTTTCTGCGATTAAGTTATGCTCATGCAGGAAACGGCGGAGCGGGTCCGGGACAGGTTTAGAACTCTCCTGGTCCGCCAGACCCGGGAATGGGCTCGGTACCGCAAACGACTCAGGCGCCGGTGGTCACAGAACGATCTCCGTCCTCCATAAGCGCAAGCCTGGGGCTGGCAGATGAGGCCACCTGTCACCCTAGCAGAAGCAGGCCGGGGTGGAGGTGCAAGCGCTTTTTTGTAGCAAGAGAACATCCGGGTTTGTGCTCAGGAGGGGCCATCTACAAAACCTAAGTAGCCCGTGGTACGTGAAGGTTCCAGGGATTTCCTTTCGAAGGTGCACCAGGTGCCACGGCTCCTGGTACCCGAGGCGGCGTGCGGTTTTAGTAGCTTCGGATCCGACATGCCACCAGTCGGTGGTATCATGGGGGATTTCCGCACAAAAAAAAGGAGACAGTCAAACAACAAAGCTGCTAATATGGTGGGTGGAGTTCACTAACATCCGTGGACTTCATGCAAACCTCAACACCGTCCACCAGCATCTTGAGATGGCTCGGCTGGCCATGCTTTTCCTAACGGAGACACAAATACGCCGCCCTGCCGACACGACATTTCTTCACTACCCCGGCTACGAGCTTGAGGAGTGCTTCCTCGCGAAGGCTGGGGTATGTCTTTTCGTCAGGGCGGATGTTTGTTGTTGCGGATTACGCTGTCTTGAGGACCCATCCTTCTCCACTATTTGGCTACACGTGGATATTGGATCTATGAGCCGAATCTACGTATGCCTATACCGATCCCATTCTGGAGACTCCGAGACAACTCGACTTTTTGATCATATCAGTCAGTCAGCGGACTAAGCGCAGGAACAGTTTCCGACCGCCGAACTGTTGTTTCTGGGAGACTTTAATGCCCACCATGAGTCCTGGTTGGGATTTTCCGGAATAGACCACGCGGGTCGGACTGTCCAGGCATTCGCTCTCACGCATGACCTCACCCAGTTGGTGCTCCAGCCCACCAGGATACCAGATATACTGAGTCAAGTGCCTTCCTTGCTGGACCTTCTGCTGACAAGTCACCCAGTGCAGTACAGTGTATCGATGCTCGCCCCTCTGGGATCCTCCGATCACTGTCTGGTGTCCACCACGGTGCCTCTAGTTGCCCCCCAACGACTAGTGGCAGCAAAAAGACGGTTATGGCACTACTCGTCAGCAGACTGGGATGGAATGCGGGACTATTTCGCATCCATCCCGTGGGTACGATGCTGCTTTAAATATGGAGATCTAACCCAAAGTGCGGCCGCCGTGGCTGGCGAGATCACTGTCGGAATGGAATACTATATTCTCTACAGTGAGGTCGCCAGCGCAACTACCCGCCCCTGGTCCGATCGCGAATGCGCTCAAGCTGTTGTCCAAAACCAATCGGCCTACCGCGCATGGATCAGGGAACGCGCTCACGGCCACCCCAACGTGGATCGACTAAAAGCAGCGTTTAACAAATCACTAGGGAATGCAAGAAGGCTTACGTCACAGCGGATGCCCAGTACATTGCGCGGCTTTGCCAAGAACTCGTCGCATACCCTACGGGTAGCCGTAAGTTCTGGGGATTGGCTAAAGCCGTGCAGTCCAGCTTCTGCCAGCCCTCGCTACCACCGCTGAAATATCCTGACGGATCACTTGCCCATCAGCCGCAGGAGAAAGCAAAACTGCTTGTTGATCTCTTTACGGCTAACTCCCGAATCGATGACCGCGGCATGCACCCGCCTACCATTCCGGCCTGCGACGCTACAATGCGGGATATTCGCATCCGGCTGAGTGATGTCTGAGCGGAGCTTCGGTCAGTCAACGTCCGGAAAGCTAGTGGACCCCACGGTATCCCAGCGGTGGTTCTTAAGAACTGTGCACCAGAGTTGTATCCGGTATGGACGCGCCTATACTGGAATGCCTGGAGAGAGGCGAATATTCAACCCATCCCCAAAAAAGGCGACCGCTCCAACCTAGCCAACTACCGCCCGATAACTGTCACCCCCATTATCTGCAAAGTGTTCGAACGGATCATTAACAAACAATTGGTCCACTACCTGGAGGATCACTAAAAAAAAAAAGCTTGTTGACGTATTCCCGAATTGCTATACAATCTTAAAAATATATTTAACCATACTAATCACAAGTTGTGAAGCCGAGCGATGGCATGTATAGGCTTTTATCCGTTTTGTCCATGATTGTTGATTTAACTAAGAATTTAGAATGTGAAAAGCAAATTAAACTAAATTTGCCAAAGGAAAGTGGAGAAAGTTTGCTTTATCATTTGTCAATTTAATTACGATTGTACTTATTAAACACTAAGCCCTAAGGCATAATATATTAAAATACAAATTAAATATTTTATCGTTTAATTTTTATCGTATATTTTTTTTTTTTTATGGAGTAGTCGGGCAAACGAGCAGACGTATCGCCTGATGGTAAGCGATTGACGCTGCCCATAGACACCTGCAACACCATAAGTGTCACAAGTGCGTTGCCAGCCTTTTGGGGATGGGGGGGGGAGGTAGGGGTAGGGGATTGTGGTATGGGCCTCCGGTATCCTCACTTACTCGGTGAAACACAGCGCAAGCACTGTTTCACACCGGTTTTCTGTGAGGCCGTGGTATCACTCCGGTCGAGCCGGCCCATTCATGCCGAAGCGTGGCTCTCCCACAGTCAAGATTTTTGTACGGTCAAGTTTTGAGTAATTGTTTGATTGATGATTGTCAGATCTAGTGGTTTAAGCGGTCGCCACACCGCTTTTCACTGCGCCAAGTATTTTTGGTTCAAAATTGTTGTTATAAGTCTGAGTGTTCTTTGTGTTCGTTACATGTATGTTTATAGAGTCCCTCTCGACACAGGATGCACAGGATGTATATTCCTAATGCGGGAATTGTCTTTCAAAAAAAATTGGTGGGCCCCTAAGTAGTATTAGCCCAGGGCCCCCTAAACTCACGGTCCGGCCCTGTATGATCCTATTTCAACCTATAATGATTTTTGTTCTCGATTGAATACTTTAAAAGATATGACTATCCCTAAACTCACTAAACCAAATAATTTTAAAAGCAGACCACCAGCTCCTTGGTGGAATGACATTTGTGAAAAAAGTGTAATTGCCTCTTACAATGCATTGAAACATTATAGAAGTGAACCTACAATGGAGAACTATTTAGACTACAAAAGAAAAGATGCACTTAAAAAAAGGACTATATCAGAGCAAAAAAGAATAGGTTGGGATAACTTATGTGACTCTTTCAATAGAACTACCCCTATTAGTAAGATTTGGAATCTTCTTAAAATGTTTAAAGGTATAAGAGCTGGCAATAAATCACATAAAGATGAGTTTATTTCTCCATTTCTAGACAAATTATCCGACAATAGCAATTTAAATGATGCTGATAGTTTAGGTAACATTTTCGAATTAAATAATGATAGTCTAAATACAAAATTTTTGCTAGATCCTTTTACATGGTCCGAATTTAAAATTAGTTTGTTATCTCGGAAAGACACTACACCTGGATTAGATGATTTCCCCTATTGTATTATTAAAAATTTAGATGAATCTGCACAAAAATTGTTTCTTAATATACTTAATTTACTTTGGCATTGTAAATGTATTCCGCAATCATGGAAAACACAATGTGTCATTCCAATACTCAAACCAGATAAACCTGCAGAGCTAGCCAGCTCTTACAGACCAATATCACTCTCTTCATGTCTAGGTAAAATATTTGAAAACATGATTAAAAATCGTTTGGATTGGTATATAGAATCTAATGGCATCATTCCACATATACAATATGGATTTCGTTGAGGGCGAAGTTGTGCAGACAGCTTCACTTCTTTAATTTCGGACCTGAAACATGCAAAGGATAAAAAGTTACACACTGTTTGTGTATTTCTAGATGTTCAAGGTGCATTTGACAGTCTAGATCCTGTTATACTAGTACAAGTTATGTTTAGGCTTGGCGTGCCAGGCCAAGTATGTAAATGGATATATAATTTTTTGAAAAATAGAACACTCTATGTAAGATATAATAATACACTACATGGTCCAAAATGTGCATCTAAAGGTACAATGCAGGGTGCTACACTATCTCCTTTGCTTTACAATATTTATACAAGTGAAATCTGTAAATTTGTAAATAGTAATAATGTAGATATTTTGCAGTTTGCTGATGATATTGTTTTGTACAGTAGTAATTATAATGTAGAAATTGCAATTAACAATATTAACAGAGCCTTGTCCCAACTATTTCACTATTATAATGATGTACTACATTTAAAAATTAACGCCTCCAAAAGCAGTATCATGATATTTGGAAATGAGAATTCAAATTCAAAAGTAGTTTATAATGGCGAATTTATAAACCCAGTAAATTCAAAGAAATTTTTAGGCATAGTAATAGATAGGAAATTAACTTTTCAGGAACATATTAAATATATATCAAAGAATGCTCTAAAAGGTCTAAATATAGTTAAATGTCTTGCAGGTGTCTCATGGGGAGCAGACCCTAAAATATTGTCAAATCTATATAAAAGTATAGTTAGAAGTCATTTTGATTATAGTTCACTAGTGTATATAAACAGTACTCATGTAAATAAACTAGATCTATTGCAGAACAGGGCTTTGAGAATTATTTCTGGTGCAATGTGCTCTACTCCGATAAGGGCCATGGAAGTAGAGACTAAATTGATGCCCTTAATTTTGAGACGCATTCTACTTGCAGAGAGATTTTGTCTTAAATTAATTGCTGCAAATCACAAGAAAATTATTAACAAAATTGTACCTTCTGTAAGTAGTGCTCCTGGGCCTCTAGCAACAGGAGACAATCTTTTGAATGGCAAATCTCCAACATTGTCCAAAATATTGCTAGAAATAGAGAATACTTTTACTCATATAAGAAAACAGTGCCCATGGCCATGTTACTCTTTCTCTTATCAGTGTATTTCACATCCCATCAAAGAATTACAAAATTCAATTAATAATAATTTAGATATGCTACAGTTTTTGGCAGATAATGATAATCATTATGTTATTTATACTGATGGTAGTAAGGGAAGTGATTATGTACGTTCTGCTATTTATGATCCACATACAAAATTCTCTCAAAGCTTTGTTCTGCACAATACATGTAGTATATTCACTGCAGGTGATGCACTCATATGCGGTTTATCAGGCTTTATTACATATTCGCCAAATTAACAATTGTAAATACTTTTTGATTGTTTCTGATTCAAAGAGTTTGATAAAAGCCTTAACTAATCTTACACTTTCATTTAAGTCGAATTATATTCTGTATTTTATCAAAGAAATAATATATCAATACTATCTTAAGTACATAAAAATTTCTTTCCTATGGGTACCTTCTCACCGAGGTATCTCGGGTAATGAAATAGTTGATAAAACCGCATATGAAGGTAATAATGCTGTTGATGTTAGAAATGCAATGGACATTCCTATGACTGATTTTCTGCAAAGTATCAATGAAAATGTATGTAAGTTATGGCTAGAAATGTGAAAGAAAGACCAAGACATCAAAGGAAAGTGGTATGGAAGTATTCAAGAAAGATTGCCTGTTACACCCTGGTACAATAGATTGAAAGAAGCCAGCCGAGACTTTATAACGACGATAAATAGATTGCGCTTTGGCCATAATACTGCACCGTCACACCTTTCTAGACTTGGCATTATTACAGACAATACATGCCCATATTGCGAATCTCTTCTTCTTCTTCATTTGATGAAATGGCAACCAGCCGGATCTCTCGGATCAGCTATTTCTGCCAATGTCAAGTTTAATAGTCTTCATATCATAAGTCTTCAAGTCTTTAAGTCTTCGTCGTGATGAAATTAATGATAAAAAATATAAAAAATCTGGATGAGATGAAATGGGGACCGTCTTCCGAAAAAACAAAAAACGATCTCATTGCGAATCTCAAGAAGGAACCATGGAACATCTGATTTTTGATTGTCAAAAATTCTTGCTTGACAGATTAGTGTTGGCTAGTGAACTCAGTGATTTAAAAATTAAGTGTGATTCTTCATCCCGCCCGCCGCCACTAGAACAGTTATTAAAAGACAAAAACACTTACAAACCAATATATAAATATATTAAAAATACTATTAAAACAATTTAAAAATGAAGTGAAGTGAAAGTGCAATGTTTGTTCAAATAAAATAAGACTTGACTTAAAGGTCTTACTTACCAGGTCATAAAATCCCAAAAAAAAAAAAAAAAAAATAAAAAAAAAAAAAATGATATGACATCTGTCCGCCTGTCAGGTTTGTTCTATCAATCAATTCAAAATTTGAATAGTTTTTATTTATTTTGGTTGATAATGCTAGTGATATGTTTTTACATATTGGACGTTATAAATGATTTATATTGGTAAAGATAAATATGTTTTATATTAAATAATACCACTTTAATGTAAATAATTTGAATCAGTTAAAATTAACCTCTCCACAATACAATAAATGCATAATGAATGATTCCTACGATCACAAACAATATCATGTATTTTATATTGCTGAAAATATAATAGGTCCAGTGGAACAAAGTGCTGATTATGAACAATTGGTAAATAACTTTAACTCTCAGCTGGGTGGCTCGTGTAGTTGTGAAGAAAGTTGTACTTTTCCTTCATGTACGTGCCTTCAGAAGTCTGGCGGGGAAAATTATCAAGCTTATTATCAAAATGGTCAGCTGAAACATAAGATCAATAGTAGAACAGAATCACTTCCTATATTTGAATGCAGTGAAAGTTGTTCGTGTTGTAGAGATTGTGGTAATCGAATTGTTTCACAGGGGCCTGTTGAGGGACTAGAAGTTAAATCTTGCGAAAAAGGATTGGGTCTTTATTCAACACGTTTTATTCCCAAAGGGATGTTTATCTGTGAGTATGCAGGAGAATTGATAACAAAAACCCAAGCATCAGTCAGACACCAGATAAATCAATTGCATTCTAAAATGAATTATATATTTTGTTTAAAAGAACACTTTGGTGGTAATGTAGTTAAAACATTTGTAGATCCAAGTGTTTTTGGCAATATAGGCAGATATATGAACCATAGTTGTGAACCAAACTGTTATATATTGCCAGTTAGATGTGAAAGTCCTGTACCTAAGTTAGCAATATTTTCAGCATTTGATATATGTTCTCATGATGAATTGTGTTTCCATTATGGTTCTAGTGACTCAAATGATCCTCTTCATGCAGACAGCAGAATTAAGTGTTTGTGCAAAGCTGAAAATTGTATGGGATTCATACCATTTCATAATTATTGAACATTAAAAAAATAAATGAATGTCTGTCTTTAAAAACACTTATTATTACAGAATGATTGACATCTTACTTTTATATATAATAGTTGCCATGCTGCCTGATGGAAAGCATGAGTAGAATCCAAGAGTGGTGGTCACTGAGTTGCTCATTGAGAATGCAGCATGGTGGTCCACTCTACAGGGCACAGTGGGACTTTGGTGGAAATTTGTGAAATCAAAAGTTATGACCCTTGGTTGTATTTATTCTTTTTTAGCCTTATATATCAGTTTTTACTGTAGGAGTGGAATGCTTCAAGGCAAATTAGTAAACAATGGGAGAGTAAGTAGACTGCAATAGGCTGATGTTCAGATGCCCCAACTCGATCAAAGTGCTATCACAAAAATAAACAAACAGACGACAATTATGATCTTACTAGTTGTTGCCCGCGGCTCCGCCCGCGTATATGTTGGTTGTCGCGGCAAATAGTAGCCTATGTGTTATTCTGATGTATAAGCTATATTACTGTGTAACCCCTGAACTTGTCAGGTGGAAACTCACCGGTTTCGACTCAGGATAAAATATGAGACCTCAGGGCGCCGTAAGAATTTTGATAAAATTTTGAGTGAGGGTGCAGAGGGTCCACGGAAGGCTTCAGTGAAACAACTCACGACACATACAAACTTTTATTTTGTTCTAGTTATTTTACATATGTTAAATTAAAATATAAAGTTATAAGGAAACTTATAAGGTAGTTTAAAAATAAAAAATAAAATTATTCCGTCTTTTTCTTCGACACTATAAGCCTGTAGACTGGTCAGCACAGGATAGCCACCCTCTGGTCACCTCTCTGACTCAAGGTAGTCAGCCGTAGACTCTCTCCAGCTCAAGGTAGCTTGAGGAGACGTCCACCAGTGATCCACTTGTAGGTGCTAAGTAAAAATATTAATTAATTTCAATTTAAGGATTATGTGAACTTCCCTCAAGGTAGGGCAGATGGGTCTTGAGGAGTGAGCTGTGAGCTGCCAATAGTCAACCCTCCTCAGCAACAAATCTTGAACCACAAGGCGGGTAAAATGTAGGTAGATTTTCAGCGGTAATCTATCGACCCTATAAACAAAATTAAATAGCCTGAGGACATATTCTACATACATTAAGATAATAAGGAAAAACCTTTTTGAGGTTAACTTACCACAGACAGTGGGACTTGAACACTCACAAACACTACCAACAAGGATATCAATATTCACAGTAAGCAAAGCTTCCTCAGAGTTCATGAGAGAAGATTTAAGAAATGAAAAAAGAATCTGCCACACACCCATCTATATAGACTTCTAATCGAATATTCTCGATGAAACCCCTACCCCATTTCTGGATGTGCGAACAAGACGTACAACTTCCATTCTCCTTGCTTATTTGCGATCAATTTAAGATGTAATGAGAATCGTATGATACACATATGATAATGTCTCACTATTTCTAAGTGTCCGAATGTCAACAAAAAAATATCCTTCAAAACATACGCCACCTGGTGCCACCTAGGGGTACCAAACAGCCCGGTACTTCGATCGCGCTCAATCATCCAATTGTAGTTCGAACTACAGTGAACGAGAGGGCGCTGAAACAAAAATTGTTAAACATTGAAAGCAAAAAAAACGATGCTACACCACCCCCTCCCCACAGTGTTCCATGAGTAGAGCACGAAAGGAATAACCAAAACAGCAACAAACTAAGAAAAAGCTGTGATGACCTCAACTGTTAGGACACACAGAGTTTGTAAGAATTAAATCTAAAATTAAATATAGGTAGTATAAGAAAAAAAACTTAACTCCTAGTGAAACTACTCTAATGACATCACACCCTATTACAAGGAATAATGCACACATATATGAGCACCCGAGTGTAAGGTGTGTGTCGAAGAGGAACCGCTCGACACAAAGGGTATAACTTTATGTAAGAACAAATGACTTAAAGATAGAACCAATACATTGAGGAGAAAGAACAGAAGGTGGTTCCTCCTCACTATATTTCAAAATATCTTTAATATGGTAGACTCCCAGATTCTTACCATCCAAATCTGACAATTCATAGATCAAAGGCGAACGTTTCGCGGTCACTATGCATTTCAGAAATTTAGGGGCCAACTTGGATGTGAAGTTCTTATCTTTGTTGGATAGGTAGTGCGTTCTCTTATAGACAAACTGTCCCACTTTTAATTCCACGTGTCTTTTTCGGAGATTGTAGTACTTCTCGTTACGCCGGTGGGCAACATCTAAGTGTTTGTTCACCTGGTCGTATATACGATGAAGTTCCTTCAACCTTTCTCCGAAGGACACAGGGTTGTCAATAGTGACCGAGTTAGGATGGGCAGAAATGTCTTCCTGTCTATAAAGAACTCCATCCCCTATGAACTCCCTGCCGTGAACAAGAAAATAAGGACTGAAACGAGTAGCCTCGCTTACCGCCGTGTTTAAGGCACACTGAAGTTCCACGAGGTTCTCGTCCCATTTCTTGTGATGTGACTTCACGTAACAGGAAATTCCCTGAACCACGTTGCGAATAGCACGCTCTGCCTGGTTGGTCTGCGCGTGATATCTGGGATTATAATAAATGTTTGGCACATTGTATTTAACTAATAAGTCTTTAAAAGGTTTGCTAATGAACTGAGGGCCATTATCCATATAAATGGTTTTACAAACACCATGTACTCAGAAAACATTCTTCTCAATGAATCTCGCAACAGCAACGCCTGTAGCTATCCTTATAGGATACAACATGACATATTTACTGAAATAGTCCGAGACCACGATTAAATGAACGTTTCCCTTGCTGGAAGTAGGGAATGGACCCAACAGGTCACAAGAGATGGCTTCAAAAGGTTTAGACACACGTTTTGGATTACCCATTAGGCCAGGATGGGCTGTGTTTACAGGTTTATACTGCTTACAAGTTTCACACTTGCCCACATACTTCTTAACGCTATTATACATTTTAGGCCAGTAATAGTTTAGGGCCAGGCGTTTGTGGGTTTTCCAAACACCTCCATGGGCACTCAAAACGTGGTCATGGTACTTGGTGAGCAGGGATAGCCTGTCCTCCAGAGGCACCACAAGCTTCCAACTAAAATCAGAAGTTAAAGAGTATTTATTTTTAGATAACCTGTATAAGGAGTCATTACGAATATCAAAGTTGGGAAAATTACGAGGATTCTTTTTCACACTATTAAGGGTGTGGAGATACCACGAATCCTTGGTGGTGCTGGTGCCTATCGCATCAATCCGTATTCGCGACAGAGCATCGGGCACAACATGATCTTTACCCTTTCTATGCTCTATGTCGAAGTCAAACTGACTCAATCTCATGCTCCAGCGCGCTAGGCGACCAGTAGGATTCTTCAGCTTGTGAAACCACAGAAGTGAGGCGTGGTCTGTAACCACGGTGCACCTCTGGCCCTCTACGTATTGTCTGAACTGTTCTAATGCAAAGATCACCGCAAGTAGTTCACGTTCAGTGGTACTATAGTTGACCTCGCATTTGTTAAGAGAACGACTGCAATACGCGACAGGGTGCTCCACTCCCTCGTGTGTCTGCGTGAGGACTGCAGCCACAGAGAAGGATGATGCATCACTGAGAATCCTAAAGGGTAATGAATAGTCAGGCATTTTCAAAATAGGTGCGGTGACCAAAGCGGCCTTCAAAAGGTTGAAAGACTCTTCAGCTTCACGCGTCCACTCAAAGGAAACATTTTTAGAAGTTAGCTTACACAAGGGTTTACTAATTTTAGAAAAATTGTTGACAAAACGACGATACCAACCGGCCATGCCCAGGAATCTCTTCACCTCCTTAGCATTGGAAGGTGTCGGATAGTTGAGAATAACCTCAACCTTACCCGGGTCGGTCCGTAAGCCATGTTTGTCAACATAGTACCCGAGGTACTTCAGCTCACTACGACAGAAGTGTGATTTCTCCATGTTAATCGTGAGGCCTGCATCCTTAAGGCGCTGATGGACTCTATGTAAGAGATCCACATGCTCCTCAAAGCTGCTAGACACTGCGATGATGTCGTCTTGGAAAGCGAAAACTTTATTGTCGAATTCTGGACCAAATAAGCGGTCCATTAGGCGTTGCATCGAAGCAGAGGCTCCGATGAGACCGAAGCACATCACGTTGAACTGAAATAGACCCCTCCTAGGGACAGTAAAAGCAGTTTTCTCAGCGGATTGCGGCGAGTCAAAAGGTATCTGCCAATAGGCTGCACTTAAATCGATAGAAGTTAGGTATTTAGCATTATTCAGATGGTCTAAGATTTGATTTATGTATGGCAATGGATACGCATCGCTCTTAGATACAGAATTAAGCTTTCGAGAATCAAGACACAATCGTAAGTCACCATTCGCTTTCTCCACCATCACCACTGGCGAGTTCCACGCAGACTGAGATGGGTTCACTACTCCCATCTCCAACATCCGGTCCAGTTCCTCTTCCAAGGCTTTTTGTTTGAGGGGAGAGAGCGGATAATAACGTTGCTTGATTGGTTTGCTGTTACCTGTATCTATGACATGGTGCACAAGAGAGGTACGGCCTAAGCCTACCCTGTCGGTGTTGATCGTATCGAACTTTTCAATAATGCTATTAATAATCCGCTTCTGATCAACGGTTAAATTGTTGTAATCCTCCAGGCCATGGTTGAGAGCCAATGACTCCACAGGATTACAATCATCAAAGTGGGAGAGATTGATATTTTGAGAGATCAATCTGTTCCCTAATTGGAACTGTTGCCAGAAGTCTACACCGAATATCATGGCAGTAGTGATTTCTGGGACAACATAAAACTTAATAACTCTGACAACAGAGTTATATACTATAGGAAGAAAAATACAGCCTAAACAATGCAGATATGATCCGTCTGCTGTTGTTAGACTAAAGTTAGGGCTTATGCTTTCTAGATCAAACCCTAATTCAAGAAAAACGCGGTGTGCACCCTTACCTAACACAGAGCAGGCTGCACCCGAATCAAGTAAACCCAAAATATTTAAGTTCAGGATCCTTACTACTAAATACGGTCTAATATCGTTATCCCGTTTATTATTAAACAGGACCTTATCAGAGCAATTCTCAGACAGAGAAGAACGCTCTGTGTCACATGGAAAGCTCTTAACAAGGCCCCGACCTACCCGTTTTTTGGCTTGACGTTGCACTGGGAACACTCCGGTGCTCGGACACCTTTTTGTCCACACCGGAAACACACCACCTTTCTCGACTGTGGGCAGCTGAAAGTAGTGTGGCCGCCCTCCCCACATCGGAAGCACTTATCTTCACTCGAGGTGGACGGACGGGACACACCAGATACCTATTGAGAAGTTTTATGTGGTGGTTTATTTTTAACTTGGTGTAAATCAGCAGTGATACTAAGTGTTTCCAATAACGGTTCATGAAATGCCTCAGCTCTAGCACGAGCAAGCTCTAGGCGCCTTCCTAATCGCTTCAGATCCAAGAGAGACTTTACGTCATGAAGAGCCAATTCCTTCATGTAGTCAGGTCTGATGTTGTGCATCAGAATGTCCATTTGTTCTTCACTAGGCATCTTGTATGAGAGTCTAGAGAACATGGCCTGCATTGTAGAAATGAAATTACCCAATGTTTCAGATCGGGTCTGTGTACGCTGTTTGATTTCATTGCGGAGGCGGTAATCATAGTCAGGAAGATCGAAGTTCTCTCTCAGCTCCTCCAACATGACCTCATAAGAGGTGAAATCCTCCTTGTTGGTGCGAAACCAAGACAAGGCAGGACCTTCCAACAGGTCAGAGAAAGCTGTGAGGATTTTCTCCTTGGTGACCTCCCGAGCACACCTAAGCTCCTCAAGTCTTTCGATGAAGACACGTACACAAGAAGTGCCATCAAATTTTAAGTTAAATGAATTTAAATTAACAGGTTTATCCCTTAATACTACAGTTGGAAGTGAGTCAGAAGTGGCAGCGTTGGGTCGCGTCGAACGGTCCCCCCTCGACACAGGTGAGGTGTAATTTATCTGGTCAGTATGTGTAGGAAGCATCTCCCTCTCCGATCCATCAGAGTCAGAGTCGGTAGTAGCTTCTGATACAGACAACATTTTAACTAACCGGGCACGGATACCCACTAGTTCTGGACAGTCAAAACCACACCTTGCTAACCTAGCGAGAAGATAATTAGCCCTCAAGGAAACTCTTAGGCGACTAGTCTTATTAGAAACGAAATCACCTGAAGAAAGGACTCCTTCCAGTTCCAGGACCTTCGGCTCGCAGAAAGACAGCTCAGAAGCAGCAGAAGCAGGGACGAAAGTGCTGGCTTTAATGCTGCCACGCCGGATAAGCCGCAACGCAGTGCGCAGCTCACTCCTCAAACTGACCACCGTGTCATCGGGATTCGCTGAAACACCCATGGCAGACAACTCGTTAATAAGTTCATCCTTCTTTAGATAATTAATACATTTAATCAGCTGGGCCATGATGTTTTAAAATTCAAAATAAATTTGTTGACAATTTAACAAAGTTTATATAAAGCACTAAGTTCTTCTTAGTGAGAAAATAAAAGATTCAGTCCTACAAAAAGATTAGGCTTTTACTTAATTTGTGGGGTAACAAAAGAAAACTTTTTTTTTTGATCCCCTTTCTAACTCTAAGTTAATTACAGATTCGATTCTAATACATTAATGATGCTTGCTTCATATTTCCACAACTATAAAGTAGTTACTGACAATCTATATTCAATGAACAATAGGTTCCTGCTTCTTAAAACCATAAAAGAACAAAAGTCTTAAGTTATAAAAGTTTTCTTTACTATAGATAAAAGTATACCCTACTTTTATTTATGTAAAGTGTCCTAGATTGAAATTTAACTTGATACATTAAAAGGTTAAATTATCATGTAAAAATTACAAACAAGATAAAGGGAAGCACAATATCCTTTTGATTATATCATGCAAACCCTCTTATAGAATTAAAATGAAGTTAATTACACATTTATCTACTTAATTTGTAAGTAGGTAGGAATATAAAAAGTTAAAAATAAAGTTATTCAAGGAAAACCCGAACAAAATAAAAGCTATATGTATGTGCTGATCCCTTAGGGAACAAACACAAGAACTTAATAAAACACAAACAAGAAAAAAAAAATAAAAAATAAAAATGTTCTCGCCAAAATAATTCAAAAAGACTTACCAAAATTTGTGCAGTTAAAATTTTGATTAAATTTTGAATTTCGCTCAAAGCTTTTCCACACCGCAGAGATGGTAAAATGTGCTGAAAAATGCAATGAGAGAAATTATTACATGCGAACTGCACTTCACAAAACCAATTAACGTCCTGGGTAGTCTCGGACGGATAGTAAGCGTCTCATCCAAAGTTCTCCCGGGAACTACACTCAGCACACCCTCAGGGTTCGAGAAGTTAGCCCCACGTTGGGCGCCAATTTGTAACCCCTGAACTTGTCAGGTGGAAACTCACCGGTTTCGACTCAGGATAAAATATGAGACCTCAGGGCGCCGTAAGAATTTTGATAAAATTTAGAGTGAGGGTGCAGAGGGTCCACGGAAGGCTTCAGTGAAACAACTCACGACACATACAAACTTTTATTTTGTTCTAGTTATTTTACATATGTTAAATTAAAATATAAAGTTATAAGGAAACTTATAAGGTAGTTTAAAAATAAAAAATAAAATTATTCCGTCTTTTTCTTCGACACTATAAGCCTGTAGACTGGTCAGCACAGGATAGCCACCCTCTGGTCACCTCTCTGACTCAAGGTAGTCAGCCGTAGACTCTCTCCAGCTCAAGGTAGCTTGAGGAGACGTCTACCAGTGATCCACTTGTAGGTGCTAAGTAAAAATATTAATTAATTTCAATTTAAGGATTATGTGAACTTCCCTCAAGGTAGGGCAGATGGGTCTTGAGGAGTGAGCTGTGAGCTGCCAATAGTCAACCCTCCTCAGCAACAAATCTTGAACCACAAGGCGGGTAAAATGTAGGTAGATTTTCAGCGGTAATCTATCGACCCTATAAACAAAATTAAATAGCCTGAGGACATATTCTACATGCATTAAGATAATAAGGAAAAACCTTTTTGAGGTTAACTTACCACAGACAGTGGGACTTGAACACTCACAAACACTACCAACAAGGATATCAATATTCACAGTAAGCAAAGCTTCCTCAGAGTTCATGAGAGAAGATTTAAGAAATGAAAAAAGAATCTGCCACACACCCATCTATATAGACTTCTAATCGAATATTCTCGATGAAACCCCTACCCCATTTCTGGATGTGCGAACAAGACGTACAACTTCCATTCTCCTTGCTTATTTGCGATCAATTTAAGATGTAATGAGAATCGTATGATACACATATGATAATGTCTCACTATTTCTAAGTGTCCGAATGTCAACAAAAAAATATCCTTCAAAACATACGCCACCTGGTGCCACCTAGGGGTACCAAACAGCCCGGTACTTCGATCGCGCTCAATCATCCAATTGTAGTTCGAACTACAGTGAACGAGAGGGCGCTGAAACAAAAATTGTTAAACATTGTAAGCAAAAAAAACGATGCTACAACTGTAAAGTTTCATCCAAATCCGTTCAGTAGTTTTTGCGTGAAAGAGTAACAAACATCCATCCATACTTACAAACTTTCGTGTTTATAATATTAGTATAGATAGAGATGGTACAGTGTATGTATGGTATTTTAAGTCCTTTTACAATACAAAAACAATGTCTAGATCTAAATAGAATAATGAAATAAATAATTTATTTGAATTTTAATGTTTTTTCTTTTTGTAAGTACACACATCAAAAGTGTCTAGGGATCAACATATGTGTCTAGGGATCAACATATATTTTTGCAATAACTTTTCTCCTGATTGATATTAATTAAAATTTTCTTTAAGGATTCATCGAATAAAGTGTTTTAGTTTGTCACAGTAACGATAAACCAAGTCACCTTTGCATTAATAAAGAAATTTGCCATTTTCCTAATAAAAGGATTTTTGACATTTGAACCACTAACATTAAAGTTCGAAAAAAAGACTGAAATAACAGTTTTCTTTAAAATTTTATTAGGTAACTTAAACAATTAATAATCCGTGTTTCTACCGCGAACACTAACACAAGAACATCGGTTTGGCATACTCAAAATGAGTTCATCCAAATCACGCTGTGGAATGGCCGCCCATGTTCGTTGCAACAACAAAAAAAGGTCTTCTTGCGACTGGATACCCTCCATATTCGGCAGAGCTCTTCTCTGTAGCATATCCCATGCATGCTCAATCGGGTTCAAGTCTGGCGACTGAGCAGGCCAGGGCCAAAGCCACATCTCAATCTCAAGAAATCCGCATAAAAATGCTTGATCCCTAGACACTTTTGATGTGTGTACATTCACACATACTTATAAATTTTGTAGGTTCCATTATTTGTAAGATTGTTACCTGAAACGGCTGAAACTGACATTTATTTTCATGTCTATTTTAATTTTAAGTTGACAGTTTTTTGTTCCTGTGCAATACATTCAAACAAACAATAATGTCAGTAATTGTGTAGGTACTTAGGTATAATTACATGCATTTTTCTGTAAATTGCAAGTAGTGATTTTTATATTACGTGGGTACGTAGGTATCTATTTACTACTAAACTTAAGGGGCGCGTCCCTAAAAACGCGCGAAAAGGCACTTGCAGTTTTGCAAAACACAAACAACTCAATTCATATTTGACACAAAAAAAATTATCTCAGTAGTTTAATAAATCAGTCTACCAATCTACCGAGTGACATTTATGAAATAATTCTTTATTTTTGTGAAAAAAAGCCTTAACAAAGATCAAAATCATCGAAATCGACCTTTTTAATTAGCACACTCTGCCCTATTTCGTGCTCTATTTTAAATGTTTTTTTTGTTATTTCGCGAGAAAAAACTATGGAAAAAAGATTTACCGGTTTAGTTTTTTATTAATTCTCACCAAAAAGCCATAATCTAAGGCTAAACATCATTCATTTTTAGCGACAAAAGTTCCATACATTTTAGTACGTAGATATCGTCTCCCGTAAATTGCAATAAATAAGTTTTATCGCGCTAAAAAAATTCAGTGCCCGCCGAATATTCAAGGTGACACCACGTCCGTTTGTAGTTCGCACTGAGCTCCATAATACGTAAATGACAAGTTTTAGGGTGGGTTGCCAGTGAGTGTCGAATTGTAACTGTTAATTTGTATTCTTGAATTTAATTTAATTTTTTTAAAGAATAATTTCAAAGAAAAATATTAGTATTTTTTATTAACACAGAACTTATTTTTATGTTTTTTTTAACTTGCTATGTATGTATATATCTAACTATATTTGTTAAGACGGAATCTTGCAACTCAATTTTGCAGATATCTTCAACCGATTGTGTTGAATTTTTGTAGGCATATGTATATAGCGTGACAATGCTTTAATATGATGACATGGAGCTGATCTGATGTTGAAGCTGGAAGGTGGTCATAGGAACTTTGTAACGACGGAACCTATCGAGTTTGGAGTCGTTTGATTTGTCTTGACGAGTACTTTGAATGCACTTTGACAGACCGAGACACTTTGAGAAATTGTTTTTAAAAAAGTAAAAAAAAATTTTTTTTTATCTTTTCTGTTAGAATTGAATAACTACTACTGAAATAATGAAAGACCTTAAAATTACAGTTTTATTTTTGACTGCATGGTTGATCTAGTGGTTTAAGCGGTTGTCTCGCCGCTTCCTACTGTATCAGGTGTTGTGGGTTCAAATCCCACATGGGACAACACTGTGTGATCCACGAATTGTTGTTCTGAGTCTGGGTGTCCATTGTGTCCGTTTCATGTATGTTTGTAAAGTCCCCCGCGACACAGGATTTATTGGATATATACGGAAGTTGTCTTTTTTGAAAAAAAAACTAGCTGAGCCCCACGGTCTTACCCGTGATACTACACCAACCGCGGTTACTCCTTATATCATCAGCTACCTATCAGTAAAAATCCCGTCAAAATCGCTCCAGCCGTTCCAGAGATTAGCCGGCACAAACAAACAGACAGACAGACAAAAATTGTAAAAAAGGGTCCCATCTACACTTTACGTCATTTCCATTATTATTCATCCCTTAAGTTCGAATTTAATCAATTGGTGAATTGTAAAATAATAGATGCCCTATCCCTTATATTATCTGATATCTGTAATCTGTAAAATCTGTAAAAAAAAAGTACGTAAGTAAGATTTATGTAGTAAAATTTAGTCAATATGAGCAATAAAAGCGTTCAAAATTTATAATTTTAAGAAACATTATGTTCCATTAATATAACATATATCATACAAATTTTATTTCATAACATAGCATTAAGATCCGTTGATTACTGTAAAAGATCTAAGCTGACAGATAGCGCGAGCGACTTAATTTTATACTGTGTAAAAATATAATATTTGTCCATGAAATGAATTAAAAATGAATAGGTACACTTGAACCCCATTCTCGGCCGTTGACGAGTTACTTAAAGCCCGCGGGCTTTCCGATATGACTAAGATACATTGCGTGCTTTGTAGGACATTCTAAACATTCTTCAAAGGCGAACAGTTAATGAATATGTAACTAGAAGAAAAAACCGAAAGTAAATTTATTAGTTGCCAGGGTTAGTATGCAACAGTGGCCAATGCGTTTGTGTGCATGTAAAATATGAATGTGGGTGTTCAATCACAAATTCCCACGCTCAAGGACTACAGTCTTAACTATTATAATATTATGTACTAGCTGACTGGCGAACTTCGTACCGCCACAGAATAATAAATTAATAGTACTGTCGTAGTACCGCCATATTTACATATCTGTCTCAGCTTCCAACAGGCAGTGTGCTCAGTGTGGTCAGTTTCCCGTTATCTTTTATTTTTGGTTTCAAGCAAAAAAAAATGAAAGAAATCGGACTGTGTTATTGAATTACAACTTAGTACATATTTTGACTTTCATCCCCTCTCTCCAAGAAACCGTGCTGAATTTCGGGATAAAAAGTATCCCATGTCCTACCTCGTAGTATGAACTCGAATCATGCCAAGTTTCATTCGAATCCATTCAGTAGTTTCAGCGTGATGCGCGGCCAAGATAGAGACAGACAGACAGACGGACAGGCAGACAGAAAAAAATGAAATAAAAATACTGTTTTGGCTCCAGTATCGATTAAAGAGCCCTCTAAAAAAAACTTTCAAAATATCTTTAATGTAGGACAGAATTGAACCTGTTACATTTTTATTATAAGTATATTTTATTATAAACAGGGCTTTTTTTGGGATTTCTTTTATGGGGGCACGCTAATTCTCGAAAAAAATGTTTCCCCCCCACCCTTTTCACCTTTGATTTGAGTTAAACATTGTAATTATTTTTTTATTGTTTAAAGATATAATATCTTTGGAAATTAAACATGTACTTATAACATTAGGTGAGTAACAATGTAAAAAGTAACATTCGTTGTCAATATAATTATTTAACCCAAGGTTAACATTTAATAACAGTCTCCAAATTTTAACAAAATGTTCATCATAATTCTGTTCTTGCTTACGGACTTTACCTTTTTGGTCCGTGGCAGAATGATAATTTTTTAATAGCCATGAATCCACATACTTCAGAGGGTCAAAAACTTTTAGTGGTGGACCAGGGTGGACCATTCAACTTGATAACCAATAACGATGAAATTGTTTTTACGGAAAGAGAGGCTCTTTGTGGGGTCATTCACTGTCATTATTAAGTTCATCTGCGAAAATCCTCTCTCGCATTCACTTGTTGAAACTGCTATGGATAGTATTGATGAGCGGAGTTAAATTTTTTGGCACCTTTTTGCAACCAAGTAATCGCGAAATGCCCGGATTATATTTCGTTTATTTATCTGGAACTTGTGCTTCAACTTCATCTGGCCATTTTTCGGGTATGTTAACACTGCATGCTTGAACGATATCTCTATCATTCGATTCTATAAGTCTATTCAACTTCCTCTGAGACAAAAAGTAAACAAACCAGAAAAAGGTTCTTTAATAGGTCAAATTTTATATGCATCTAGAATCAATAAAAAGGTGACATTTTCTTTCTTTTTCTTGGAAAATGGCAAACTGTGCCGATGTCGACAATTCTGCCAGTGTCAAGTACAACGGAAATACGTATGTTAAAAAATAAAATAATTGCAACTGTCCAAATTTTCCGAGTTCACAGTGGACTGACTAAAAAGTGACACTAAAAAAACCTAAAACTGTAGCTGTTTCCAAACTTTGAACGTATTATAACACTACTAAATTGAAGAGTAGTGATAAGGCAAATAATTTACGTAGAAATGTGAAATTTTGTAATTAGTTTGGTTACACCAGCCATCTTTACTCTCGATCAACTCGTTTGAGAAACGTTGGTTTCTTTGTTTACCTTTTGTCTCAGAGGAAGTTGAATAGGGTATGGTAAGCGATCTTTCATAGAAGCTGCCAAATGAGAGTAAAAAGTTTCTGGATCTATGGGTTGCTGTATTTTTCTTTTGCTTTCGTTGTGTAGCTCCACTTCAAAGAAAAACAGTTTATTCACCGCTTCCAAAGCCTTCTCATAATACGTACCAGGTTCAATTATTCTTTGTCCAAATATTTGAACCACATTTTAATTTTTTTGACTAGCACTTATTAGGCTTACATCACGATTTTGTAAATCTAAACTCAGATCACTTAGCTCTTGAAGAGCGTCGCACATTAGCGCCAAATCTAAGACAAATGCCGTGCTAGTGATTTTTTTCATAAGTCCGCTGAATGTACTTTTTTCATTTTTATCTCTCGTATCATCAGTACTGGCATTATTAAAATGTTCAACTAATGCAACATAGCTGTTCCATGTAGCTGAATGAAACCGAACGAAAACTAGAAGCACTCATCTTGTACTCAAAATTCGTCCTATTTTAAAAACTTCTTCCCAGATGAGCACAAGTTTTCAAATCTCTGGAATTTTTCAGGGACGCATGATATAACGCATATAACTTATCCATGAACACCTTGAACTTATTAATTTCCCCGATACACTTGACCGTTTCATTTAGTACTAGTTCCAAACGATGATTAGCGCAGTGCCACACTCGCGCAGTGCAACTCCATTCGATCTACCAAGCATAACAGCAGCACCATCACAGGCAAGAGAAATTAAATAATCTTTAAGATACTGCTTGGTCATTCCATAAAACTGAAGACAATTCATATTTTTTTTTTTAAAAGACAACTCCCGCATTAGGAATAAACATCCTGTGTCGCTGGGGACTTTACAGACATACATGAAACGGACACAACAATTCACCCAAACTCAGAACAACAATTTGTGGATCACACAAAGTGTTATCCCGTGTAGGATTTGAACCCACAACACTTGGCGAATTGGCAAGCGGCGTGGCGACCGCCTAAACCACTTTTTTTTTTTTAACGTGTGGAAATCCCCTCGGACCGTCACCCCACCGGGGCTTGCGGCGGGGCGGTGTGTCGGACTCGAACCGACTAAAACCACACGGTGTGCCACTCTGCGCCTGTGAAGGGAGGAATCCGGGGACTGCTGATATTAACACGTCCGGATCGACCGCCTAAACCACTAGGCTAACCGTGATTCATAACGGAGTTGAAATTCTTTGCTGCTTTAACACCTTCCTTTAACTCTCTAAAAAATAGGATGTACTCAGTGATGAAAGTAATTACACTAGTAAGTTCATACATTAATATAAATTTAAGTATTTTATTGTTCTTTACGTAATTTTATAATATTTTGTTTAAACTTCCACTCTCCTTTCTTTGGGGGCACTGCCCTTTCTTTGGGGGCACTGCCCTTTCTTTGGGGGCACTGCGTGCCGCTGTGTGCCCCCACAAATAAAGCCCTGATTATAAGTATAGATTGGCTTCAGTATCGATTATAGAGAGCCCTCTAAAAAAACTTTCAAATTATCTTTAATGTACAGAATTGAACCTGTTACATTTTTATTATAAGTATAGATTGCAGAACAGAACTTACCTTGCCCTTCATTTTATTTATTTGTCTGTCCAATGTCTGTCGAATATGTACCTGTAAAATAATGAATAGCAATGTGACCGAAATGCGTCGCTACATAATAATATTTTTACTAGGAGTCTTAAGTAATTCCAAACTTTATTGTATTACTAGCAACCCGCCCCGGCTTCGCACGTGTGGTTTTCAGATGCCCCCGCCGACGACACGATTCGTGCATTTTAAATCTGTAATATCTTCGAATATATTCATTTAAATTAGATACTGTAAACCATGTCATTTTGATCTATATTAAATGCACAATAAGCACAATGTATTGAATTTACTTAATTGTATAAGGATTCATTTTGTATTGCTTAAAATCACTTCATAAATAAGCCATTATTTCTCGTAAAAAGAAAGGAATAATAAATGGTTGTTGTGGGTTATCCCTAAGAGATAGACATATACCGTCGCGGACTTTTTTGTGGTACTTTTTAGGGTTCCGTGCTAAGCAAAAAACGGAACCCTTATAGATTCGTCATGTCTGTCTGTCTGTCTGTCTGTCCGTCTGTCTGTCCGTCCGTATGTCACAGCAACTTTATTCCGAAACTATAAGACCTATAATGTTGAAACTCGGTAGGTAGATGTATTCTGTGAACCGCATTAAGATTTTCACACAAAAATAGAAAAAAAACAATTAATTTTGGGGGTCCCCATACTTAGAACTGAAACACAAAAAAAATTTTTTTCATCCAACCCATGCGTGTGGGGTATCTATAGATAGGTCTTTAAAAATGATATTGAGGTTTCTAACATTATTTTTTTCTAAACTGAATATTTTGCGCGAGAGACACTTCCAAAGTGGTAAAATGTGTCCCCCCCCCTGTAACTTCTAAAATAAGAGAATGATAAATTTAAAAAAAATATATGATGTACATTACCATACAAACTTCCACCGAAAATTAGTTTGAACGAAATCTAGTAAGTAGTTTTTTTTTAATACGTCATAAATCGTAAACTGCATTTTACCTTTTATTCAATCAACACAAATCACTACATAGTATAAAACAAAGTCGCTTTCTCTGTCCCTAGATACTGTAGTACCTACATTATTTTGATCTATCTCGTAGGGTGCAACCAGCGTTTGCAATGTAAGCGCAAAAAATGTGTTTATTTGCTACATCACATTAGAAACCTCGAAAATTAACAGTGTTTCCATACTATATTATGCATTTATTATACATAAAAACCTTCCTCTTGAATCACTCTATCTATTAAAAAAACCGTATCAAAATCCGTTGCGTACTTTTAAAGATTTAAGCATACATAGGGATATAGGGACAGAAAAAGCGACTTTGTTTTATACTATGTAGTGAAGATATGATTGATGATACAATGTAGTCATTGTACGAAATCTTTCGAACTTTTCGAAGTAAAGACCTATACCTACTATATATATATAACTACCATATATATATAACTATATATAACCTACCTACTATATATATACCTACTATATATACCTAACTACTATATAATGTATAATATGTATGTATTTACAAAAAAAAAAGTATATATGTATTTGTATCAGTTGTCTAGTACCCATAACACAAGCTCCGCTTAGCTTGGGACTAGATGGCGTTGTGTGTTAGATGTCCGAAATATTTATTTATTTATTTTATTTATTTATATATAACTATATATAACCTACCTATAATTTTCAAGATTTTAACATCCATTATATAAATACTAGCTTTTGCACGCAGCTTCGCTCACGCAGACTTTCATCCCCTGATTTACCCCCTTAGGGGTGAAGTTTAGTAAAATCCGTTTTTAGCGGATGTCTACACCCAATAAGGAACCTACCTGCCAAATTTAAAGTTTGTAGGTGATAGTTTCTGAGATTTCGTGATTAATAAGTGAGTGGTATTTCGCTTTTTAACCGACTTCCAAAAGGAGGAGGTTCTCAATTTCATCGGTTTTTTTTTTTAATGTATGTACATCGATTACTCCGTCAATTGTGGACCGACACTTTTTTTTTTTGACCTGCGATCAGTCGTCTAGACTATAATCAGGTGTGTTGAATGTGGTTGGCGTTTGGAGAGGTAGAGCCACTGCTCCATCTCCCCTTAGTAAGGCAGCACATCGGCTCTCTTGAGTCTTCTAATTGGATTTGGCTGCAGAAGCATACTGGATAATGGGTTTGGGTGAGTTGTCAAGCGATCCTTGTAGTTGGCTGAATAACGCTTAGCTTCGTCCAAAATGGTTGGGATTTCCAAATACTCGTGTATTTCCGAGTTGAGAGCATACCAGGGCGCCGAGGAAAGTACCCTTAGAATATTGTTTTGGGCTCTCTGCAGACACATAATGTTGGATTTGCTGGCTGTCGACCACAGTTGTATGCCGTAGGTCCAAAAATATGGATATAAAAAATTATGGAACAATATACCCTCAGCTTGTTGGATAGAGATAAGGCAGACTGTCTACCGAGGAGCCAGAGTAGGTTTTTGAATCTAAAATTGATTTCGTTGCGCTTCGCTTTTATATGGTCCTTCCATGTCATCCTCCGGTCTAGGTGAAATCCAAGGTATTTGACGCAGGTTGATTGCGGTAATGTGTCGGTGCCTAGGTTGACCGGGGGGCAGGTTTCACGCCATGGTAAATGTGATGTGGTGAGACTTTGGAGTGCTTGCTTTTATGCGCCACTTGATCAACCAATCATTGGTAGCGTTGAGCTGGGTTTGCAACAATCTGCTCGCTTTATTTGGATCACGGTCACAACTCAGAAACGCCGCATCATCGGCGAAGGTTGCTACAACTGTGTCAGGTGACTGGGGCAGGTCACTAGTAAATATATTGTAAAGGACCAGCTGTGCAGCTATAAAGAGAAGATCTTGCGTCACGGAGCCTGACTTGAAACTTCCTGTCACTGAGGTAGGATTCCATCAGAAGGTAGTAGGAGTGTGGAAGATACTGTTTAATTTTACACAGTGGTCCCTTATGCCAAACCCGGTCGAAGGCCTGTTGTACATCGAGAAAGGCAGCCGAGCAATACTCTTTCCTTTCCAGACATTCTCTTATTGTAGAATAGACTCTATGTACCTGCTCTATAGTTGAGTGGTGCTTCCGAAAACCAAATTGGTGGTTAGGTATTAAACTGGTGGACCGATTTTGAAAATTCTTTTTGTATTCGAAAGGGTATGCTCCCCATGTGGTCCCATGGCCACCATATCAGGATCTGATGATGGGATCCTAAGGAAATCGAAGGAAACCCTCAAATTTACGTGAGCGCCTGCAATGAAGTTACGAGCAATTGTACGCATACCTTCATATTCTGTTTACATCATTGTCATTGTCATCATTGACATCATTAAATTTTAAATGAAATGATGATGAGAGACTTGAGAAAGACTAAAAAGCGAAAAAAAAAACTTCGTTTAAACGAAGTTTTTTTTTATATATAGATGACACTGAAAAAAGAAGTATAGATGCAGGTATTTGAATGAGATAGAACCATAGTTTTCTTTGAAACGGAACATGTTTTGAGTAAAATTATCATAATGATTTACATTACATTAATGTCACGGAATGATGTGTCATGTTGTTGTCATAAAACTGTGATAGAACCACGAAGCAAATTTTGCTTCGTGGATAGAACTGATAGATATTATTGCTTAGTGCTAATTTATTTTGAAGGACATACATTTATATTTTAGCTGTTGCCCGCGGCTCCGCCCGCGTGTTTGTCAGTTATCGCTGCAAATAGTACCACGGTCAATTGCTACTTACAAACGAATTGTATTTCCTTATATACTTACGTAGATATTTATTATTATATATCCTTTGATTGGCTTTGATATTAAAAAACTGCAACTCAAGGATATGTGGTCAATCGTTCTGACAAGTTTCTCAGTGTTATTTGTTCTTTAATTTACGTTCACAACCTACCTCTTTTGGGTTATTACGCTGTGAGGTTTTCATATTTTAGTTGACTTTTTATTGTATGTTATATGAATTATTGTGTTTAACAAAAAACATCATCCGATAAAAGACATAATATTTATTTAGTTACTACCTTGTCAATTTTGTTCTTATTTTTACGTCACAATGTTACGGTGGAGACTGTTGTCATGGTGGAAGTCAAGAGAGCTTAAGTAATTTCTTCTACTTCGCCTCATGACTAGGGCTAACAGTTCTGACTCAGGCGCGGTTTCAGCCTGAAATTTTGGGGGGGTCACTAATCAAATAAGTCGAGTAAATTAGACTTTATTGCACAATACACAATTTTATTTCACACATTAAAAACAAACGGATATCTTTTCTTTTTATTGGTACATGATACATCTATTGGGATCATAATATTTGAGACATCTGTGACAATCTCTGGATGAATATTTAAAAGATCTAGCTCCGTTGGGGGACGAAGGGCGTGTATAGAACTCCCGACAAATCGGTCTAACTACTAAACCCCGGCGTGGGCCTATATATGCAGTCAAGAGGAGCTCCAGGAACGCATCAGCGGCTTCTGGAGTTCCCCCTGCCTTCCCAGAGCTGGGGTTGGAAGCTCTCCCTCATCCGCCATACTCACCAGACCTTGCACCTACCGACTATTACTTTTTCCAAAATTTAGACAACTTTTTAGTGGGTAAAAAATTCAATTCCTGAGAGGCGATACAAAATGCCTTTGAAGAGTTTGTTGCCTCCCGTCCAGCTGATTTTTACAAGAAGGGCATCAATAAACTGCCAATGCGTTGGTAAAGATGCGTCGATTGCATGGGTGATTACTTCGAATAACAGAAATAAAAAAGTTTGAAAAAATAACTACTTTCACTTATTGCATACAAAACGGCAATTTCATAGGTAAAGACCTATTATCATCGCGCTATTACTAAAAGCAGCGGAGTATCAAAGAAAAGTGTTGCAATAACGGGAATGAAATATTTCTGTTGAGAGCTTCCAGCGTCAAAGGTTAAAATTTCACAAAAACAAGGTGTGAAATTATTGTTTCCCTTTAAAAGTTAAAAAAAAATCCACGACAGTTTATGTTTATCTTTTAAGGTTGTCTCACTTTATGGTAAACGGTACCCTACCTAATAGGAGACTCAGGCGGGGTTGCGTGGGTCAGCTAGTTAATGATTTAGTGATCAGATACTACATTAAAGGTTCAGTACAATCAGTACATAAAACATGTCCTGGAACTAAAGCAGTTATTTCTAAGTGAAGTTACTTAGAAACAACTTTACCTTAAATTATGCCTAGAGGACCCTTAAGCGTCTGTTCTGAACTTTGCCAGTACCAGCAAACACTTCCTAAGAAGAAAAGCTGTGAGGCGTGAGAGCCGAATCTACAATTTTAAACCAATTTAAACTAAATTATCATTATAAAAATGTTCTCCAAGCCGTTAACGGCCAGGGCTCGGCGGCCAGTCTCAACCGAGACCACCAACTACGCAGGAGATATTATAGTGCACAAGTGTGCGCGCAAATACAGGTACACTCTCTGTTCCCTCTCTCTCAGAATTTAATGGGACGGTAACCGACAAGACCGGGGAGAGATCAGGTGCAGGACCGACAGCTTTACGTGCTCTCCGAGGCACGGAGGTTCAGACCCCAACTTCAAACCTCCGAGCTGTTATTAAGTATTTCTATAATCAGAAAAACCCTATAACACTTTTTGGCCCGACATGGGATTCGAACCCGAGGCAGTCGCATACGTCATCCACAAGACCAACGAGGCAGTTATTATCATTATACAGTCTTTAACAATCCAATGCTGGACATAAGTCTTTTCATAGAAAGGTGGTTGATCTAAAGAAAGTGTACATAATATTTACATATTAAAAATGTGTTTTACTTATTACAGGCTATTAACAATACTTACCTACTGTCATTGAAACTTGTGATAGAGTTTCAAATGTGTAATGTCGGTGAAAAACATTATACAGGACCACTAGCTGAGCCCCGCGGTGCTACCCGCTTTTGTTTTAGTACCTTTACAACAACAACCGCGGGTAACGCTGCGGGGCAAATCTGTTTTAAAAAAAGTAGTCTGAGTTACTCCTTATATCATCAGTTAAAGTTCGGTCAAACCGTTTTCCAAAAATTAGCCAGAATAAACAGTCAGCCTAAAAATAATAAATTATTTTTTTGATGTAAGTGCCTAAGTGCCTATACACACCTCAACAAAGTCTATGGATAGCATAATCCTATACTATTGACGACTTTATAGTTAATAAAAATCTTTTTAGTTTCCATAAAAAGAGTTTATACATAATGAAACCTCTCTTATTATATTTTCAAAATTTAAAAATATAAAAAGAATAACAATGTTAAAAACAAAATACGGCGGCAAATGGATAATTCATTACGACAAGAAAAATTTAAATTGTTTTTATGCTGTTAATGATTTAAAATTTATTAGATTGTCTTTTAATTTAACTTGCTGTGCTAGCTTCAAAAGTCATGTCACGTCGCCATTTGAGTCGAGATGAAATGTTACGAGCCGTGGGCATGTTAGAAAATGGTGCTATTCAACGCGTCGATGCTGAGACCTTACATACCAGCCAAAACGTGATATCAAGATTGTGGTCATGTTATCGCAGTACTGGATGTGGCTGAACGGCACAGTGGTAGACAACGGGTTACCACGCAAAGACAGGATCGATCCCTCCAAATGAACGCCAAAAGACAACCCAATATCACGGCGTTGCTACTTGTACAAAGGCTCCAGGAGGACCACCAGCTGCTGGTAAGCGACCAAACCGTGCGAAGGAGGTTGCATGAAGTCAACCTTCATGCTCGAAGACCGCTACGTGCTCCAGCTCTGCGACGTGGCAATCGCGGTCGGCGGCTTTCGTGGGCTCGGGAGCATTTGTTGGAGTCATCAACAATGGTCATCGGTGCTGTTCTCTGATGAGTCCTGGTTTGGATTTCATCCGGATTCAAGAAGAACTCGTGTTTGGAGAACTCCAGGCAGAGTTAGCGGTCTGCAGCACCCTCATCAGGTCCACTCTTACCGAGGTGGGACAATCATGGTGTGGGCAGGAATTCGTCATGGTGGGCGAACCCAGGTCGTTTGGATTCAAGGCAGCATGACTGTACGAAAATATCTCAAAGAGGTAGTAGAGCCTGTGATTATCCCACACAGAATCCAAATGGGCCTGGAGTTTCTATTCATGCACGATAATGCTCCTTCTCATACGGCGCGACTGGTATCGACAGCTCTTCAAGACATGACATTCAAGTTTTGGATTTGCCTGCGCAGTCGCCCGACTTAAATCCCATCGAGCATACCTGGGACATGTTACAACGAAAAGCATTGCGAGATTTCCCGCCAAATTTGACGACGGAACAAGAACTATACAGACACTTGCAAAGAACTTGGGAAATGGGACCTCATACCGCAGCAAGACATTGACAATTTAATTTTAAGTATGAACAATCGATGTAGATGTGTAATTAATGTAAGAGGTGGCAACACTGATTATTAATAATTAGATTTTATTACATTTTTTATTATTTTATTAATATTCTTAATGTTACAAAAATTCTATGACATTTGTTTTCGTACCAAATTTCTACAACAATTAAAAAAGTTAACTTTTTAATCAAAAACAAAAGAATCACGAATCGCTTTCTTCTTTTATTAAAGTCCCTAAAATGAGCTACTTTTCTTCCATTTACTATCTATGAAAATTTTTCTTAGATTTTTAGATATTTGATGAAATATCTCTAGACTTTGTTGAGGTGTGTACTTCCATTTGCTTTTAGTGAAAAGCTGTTAATTTGAAATAACAAACAGACACTTGAATTTTATTGAATTGTATGGAATAACGCTAATAGAGTCTCACAAAAAATTAGATGCTAAGCAAATCTTTTAATTTTCTTCCCTGAGTACCGATAAACCGCCATGATTTCTAACACACGCCCTTTTGTTAATTGAAGGAGTTCAAACGAATAATAGTAATAATAATACACTCACACACGACAGTCTGTTCTAAACTATTTCGTGGGAGAGCCACGCTTCGGCATGCGGCTCGACCGGAGTGATACCACGGCCTCACAGAAAACCGGTGTGAAACAGCGCTTGCGCTGTGTTTCACCGAGTGAGTGAGGGTACCGGACCCCACCCCAACCCCTTCCCCTCACTATCCCCCAAAGGCCGGCAACGAACTTGTGACGCCTCTGGTGTTGCGGGTGTCCATGGGCGGCGGTAATCGCTTACCGTCAGGAGATACGTCTGCCCGTTTGCCGCTTATACCATAAAAAAGAATTAGGTAGAGTCTGTACTATGATTACCAGACTACTGATAAAGAGACTTATTTATTTCCAAATACATATATACCTATTGTAGTTAACTACATCTATTAGTCCGGGATCCCCGGAATAAATTTCACAAGTTATTACTATCAAGCTAATTTTTCGTGAGTGGCTTCATTTTGATAAGGGCCCACCTTTCACCTTAAAAAAAATTCGCTTGTGGGAACTAACAGGGCTAGCAGGGAAAAAAACTTTTTATTTTTCCAACAACGTTTGAACTACTCTATTCAAAAATTGACTTTTTAACCGACTTCAAAAAGGAGGAGGTTATCAATTCGACTGTTTTTTTTGTTTGTTACCTCATAACTTGTTGAGCCAATTTTGATGATTATTTTTTAATTTGAAAGCTGGTGCTTCCCGTGTGATCCCATTTCAATTTAGTCCAGTTCTTGAAGTCGGTTTGTTTTGTTATTGCAGATTCGATATTATTAATAGGGACCATCGAAATAATCGTGCTCGTCGTTTTGTCCCGGGTGGAATCGAACCCCGGGTTAGTAGTCAGCTTCACTAACCACGAGACTAGACCAACAAGTCATCAGTCTATGCGGATATATTTTTTAATGTAGGGTGCGTCGTCGAACAGTGAACCACCTGTTTTTCTAACTCGTATAACTTGTTAGAAAATAAAGATAAGAGTCTGATTTTGGTGTCATCGTTTAGGTAATTTTATTAGGTTTCTTAGTTAAAGACCACTGAAAAACCAAAGAATTAAAGATAAACTGCACGGTTGGCTTAGTGGTTTAGGCGGTCGCCACGCCGGTTGCCAATTCGCCAAGTGTTGTGGGTTCAAATCCTACACGAGATAACACTTTTTGTGTTCCACAAATTGTTGTTCTGAGTTTGGCTGTTAATTGTGTCCGTTTCATGTATGTCTGTAAAGTCCCCCGCGACACAGGATATTTATTCCTAACGCGGGAGTTATACTTTAAAATAAAAAAATAAAAAATTACTAAGACGGTATAGAGGTTTAAATACAAAATGAAATTTGGCTCACTGTGTACTATGGATGGTTCACACTGAACCACCCTTATTTCAACAGTGAACCATAATATCATTGAGTCGATAGGACATTTCTTTGTAGAAAAAGAACACAGAATCTTAAATAATCATCTTTCATTCCTACCACAGAGATGACAAATAAATTCTGCCAAGAAAAGCTACCAATCTTCATTAATTTACCTATCACTGCAAAATCAAAGACAAAATAATGAAATCAAAATGCTTCAAATTCATCAAAGACAAGTCATATTATGCAAAGACAAGTTTACATTAAATGAATATTTAATAAGACATATAGACGTATAATGACACGAAATTATAGATGAACTTTCTCGATCTGGGTTCTAGTTGGTTCCCTAAATTTAAACGTCATGTCTCTTTCATAGAAGTTGAATCTCTTGATTATTGCTTTTATTTATGTCGAAAATTGCAGAAGCTGCATCATTAGGCAAACTTTGTGATATAACTGTCCCATGTTCAATTTTGTTTTTCTCGTAATGACGCAATGTAGGGTATGGGATATTACAAGCTTTTGCCGCCGCTCTAATGGAGTTCTAACAGGGCTTCAAGTTTAAGGTCTAATGTTTCAACACCTCGCCACATAACTATTTACCATTATATTGTTTTAAAGTAAATAAAGATCGCAGATTGCTACTTTTTAACCGACTTCAAATACTAATATTATAAACGCGAAAGTTTGTAAGTATGGATGGATGGATGTTTGTTACTCTTTTACGCAAAAACTACTGAACGGATTTGGATGAAAATTTACAGTAATAGAGCTTATACATCAGAATAACACCGACATATACGCGGAGCCGCGGGCAACCACTAGTATATACATATATTTTGTAACACATTTTTTTGTTTTTTTTTTCCATTTTTGGGTGTACATAATAAAGGTATAAATAAATAAATAAAGTATCCTTTTCTGTGATATATGTTTTTTCGAGTTTCGACAGTTAGGAACTCGCCGTTCGGAGCCGTCCTATCTTTAACTCCTTATCTTTTTGCCTTGGCATCCCATAACAAAAAAAAAATTAAAATTACACTTCAAGAAACAGTGAACCAGGATCGTAAGGTACACAGTGAACCGTTTCACTGTGTAATATGCAGACCTGGCTCACTGTTCAATATAGGTACTATTCAACTTTCATGATAAAAAATAATAAGTCTTATCTGGACTTTCCAGAATGCAATATGCTCATAATACATCCAAAGCTATAAAAATATTTAGACCACACCACTTTTGTTCTTATAATTAAAAACAAAAAATACAAAAATCGAGACACTTACTTGAAAATAGTACGTTTTTTCGGCGGGAAACAAACAAGCACATACCACACATTTCGCTCAAGCCGTGGTCGTCGGCTCACTACGGGAGAAGGGAAGAGGGTACATGGCACAGGTTTTGACACCATCGTGCAGGTGAGCAACATCGCGATTTTAGAAATATGACGGTGGTTCACTGTATCTGGTTGGTTCACTGTTCGACAACCGACCCTAAACAAAAAAATTGCTTTTGATTTACCGTTTACCTACATTTTTATAATAGGTCTTTACCTATGAAATTGCCGTTTTATATGCAATAAGTGAAAGTACTTATTTTTTCAAACTTTTTTATTTCTGTTATTCGAAGTAATCACCCATGCAATCGACGCATCTTTGCCAACGCATTGGCAGTTTATTGATGCCCTTCTTGTAAAAATCAGCTGGACGGGAGGCAACAAACTCTTCAAAGGCATTTTGTACTGCCTCTCGGGAATTGAATTTTTTACCCACTTAAAAGTTGTCTAAATTTTGGAAAAAGTAATAGTCGGTAGGTGCAAGGTCTCAGCAAGTTGGTTAGACCCTGGTTCAGCACCAAAGCAATGCCCTAAACCAAAAATGACCCCTAAAAAGGTGATGGTCACTGTTTGGTGGTCTAGTGCGGGTGTGATTCACCACAGCTTTTTACAAAACGGCATGAGCATTAATGCAGATGTGTACTGTGAAGAACTGGAGAGAATGATGGAGAAGCTTGCACATCTGCAACCAGCTTTGGTCAATCGCTCGTACCCACTGCTCCTTCACGACAACGCGCGACCCCATACTGCGCAACAGACAGTCTCCAAGCTGCAAGAGCTGGGGTTGGAAGCTCTCCCTCATCCGCGATACTCACCAGCCCTTGCACCTACCGACTATTACTTTTTCCAAAATTTAGACAACTTTTAAGTGGGTAAAAAATTCAATTCCCGAGAGGCAGTACAAAATGCCTTTGAAGAGTTTGTTGCCTCTCGTCTAGCTGATTTTTACAAGAAGGGCATCAATAAACTGCCAATGCGTTGGCAAAGATGCGTCGATTGCATGGGTGATTACTTTGAATAACAGAAATAAAAAAGTTTGAAAAAATAAGTACTTTCACTTATTGCATATAAAACGGCAATTTCATAGGTAAAGACCTAATATTAAGTGGAATCTAAAAAAAAAATGGATGTAAAATTAGTAATTGTACTATTGCTACAAGATTTTCCTTATCAATATCAATTCATAGAATTAGTAATTAAACGTCAGGCAAATCAGAGGTATGTAATACCTTTTAATAAGTGATCGCGTTAATTCCCGTAAAAATAATTATTATTATATGATGGAACGCGAAAGTTTAAAAGTTAATATAGTAATTAGACCTTAAATTGTACTGTTAATTCAGTATTAATTACTACTGAAGAAGACACTAAATAACTTTTAATTTCAGCTCAAAGTTGGGTTCTATAGAAAAACAATTAAAACTGGGCCAGTTTTTGGCAGTAAGTTTCTGACGGAACTGGTTCGGACTTTACTAAGGCTTACAAGCTTCATTCATAACAAGCTTTTAATTTTATTTAATCATTGTCATCTATCTATCTATATATATAAAAGAGGAAGGTGACTGACTGACTGACTGACATACCCAGAGATCAACGCACAGCCCAAACCGCTGAAGCTAGAATCCTGAAATTTTGCATGTAGGTTCTTTAAATAACGTGAGTGAGCACTAAGAAAGGATTTTTTTTAATTCCACCCCTAAGGGGGTAAATCAGGGGATGAAAGTCTGCGTGAGCGAAGCCGCGTGTAAAAGCTAGTCCTAAATAAAAATTAACGTCGACAAGTTCTTATCATCAGAGGAAGCTTGCAGTTGCAGTTGTACATTGGACTTACTACAGTAAAACCGAGACTACAAATAAGTTACTACTTAACCACACTGGTTTAAAATATTGTATAGTATGTTTCAAGTTTTTTCTCTTTGCAGTGCTGTGGAACTGTGTGGTTTGCTCCCTATATTGCCTCTCACAACACCCGTAGGATGAATAGGGATGGGAACAATCCGTATTCTATAACTACAGGTACTAAGTGAGTAACGTTAAAATAGGATACCCTAAACTGTTGTTCCTGGAGTATAGTAGCTGTTTGGGATACCTGATTATACAATTGGATATTATTATATATTCTTTTTTGAACCTATTCATCTTAAGAGAGGTGACACAATAAGAAGAGATCTAAGTTGATCAAGGTTCTCTGGAAAATATTCATACCATAGTCATAGGCACTTGAGGTTATGAGATAAGGCTAGCCAGGTCAAAGTAAATGCATAGTACATTATCGTGAATATACAATTATTCTGGAATATCAAGACTTTAACGTAATAAAAAAAATAAAAGTATCCTCAGCACCTAGATTGTTGCATCTTCTATAGAGAAAATTTTCCTCCTGAGGTAAAAACTAGATTTTTCCGTAGGTATATTGTTTGTTAGCCAAAAGCATATAATTTTTAAATGAAACATGAGTGATAAAAGAACGTACGAGTAAATGTGGAATAAACAGCTTAAAAACGATTATCTACGGTTCTCGGACCGGGTCGATGAGCAACATTGGGAAGCCCGCAAGTCGGTGCGAGTGGACGGTAGGTACACCTATACATACACGATGTACATAAGCCATTCGCGAGCCGCGTCCTAACGAGTTTGGTGCCGACCGACGACGAGCACACACGCTCCTCAACGCGTCTCCATAACATACACTGTACGAGGGTGAACGTGGAACGTGCCAGAGCTTGAGGGACAATTGATGCAATCATCTCGTTGAGCGTAAACAAACGAGTAAGTATCGCCTTGCTTTATGTAACAACGTATCGTTTCACTGCTAACCGGTGTTAAAATTATCTTTGTTTTGACGTTGTTTGTCTATAGGTAAACGATTCATTCTGCAAACAACAGTTTTATAACTGTTTCGTATGTGTAGGTTACTATAGGCCGTGTATTGTTTTCACTGGATCTATTGCAAAGAATCACCTATTGAAATAACATCAATATTGTAACCACAAGTCTGAATGTGTGGTGTTACTTCATCAGTATTCAATTATTCATGCTTGTTTGGTTTATGTGGGTTAATAATACCTAAGCTTTGGATACATTTATAAAAATTTTGGTATTTAGATAGTACCTATAAATCAAAATAAATAAATCATTTTGTACTGATTCCCAACCATATACTTTTCTAAATGTTTCACACTGGGTAACTATTTTGTTCTCTATAAGATAGTGCGCCTCAATTTTAATAAATATTGCAAAATCAAGAAGTTGTATTGCTAGGATGTCTCTGCAAAAGCGTTGTTATTATTGGTTTGGTTTTCCCGAGCTGTTTACGCACTTAACTTCTTGATTGGGCCATGGTAGGTGGTGCGTTCTTAATATGTATAACATACCTAAGTCTTGAAAGTTTTAACAGATTTAATTCTGAAGTCATATTCGTGCAAGTGGTATCATGTGTGTAGACAGGTGACGTGATCGCATGATCCGCTGTCGAATTAGGTTGACTTATTATAAGATTAGGCAGAGAAGTCTTACTTTGGTTGTTAATATCATTTAGTATAGTAACAATAATAATGATGTTAAGTACGCTAATTTAGGTGTGATATAACGCCTTGTTCTTTAAAACGTAAATTGTCATAAGACTTATGTGCTAGCTAAGATCTATATTAATAACGTAAAGAATCAAGATCAAAATAACACAAATTTACAAATTTATATAAATCTGTCAAGACAAGAGAAGCTCAGAGCAGATTTCGCTTATCAAATAGATGATAAATTGTTAGACTTTTGGATATGTTTAGTATGTTTATACTTAATCCTACCAAACCATTAGTTTGTTACTTTTGTTTCGAGACTCGTAGTGATATGAAAAGAAGTAAAATCATTTATTCTGCAAAAAGGTTACAAGGATATTGTTGCATTTTAAACTTTTTTCGAAAAAATGAGTTCGGCATTCCCTATCTGGACTAACTCTGAGAAACTGAGAAGAAAGAAGAAACAAACTCAGAGATTGTAGTCTTTTTTTAAGTTTAGAAAAGATTTAAATGCAAAATATATTCTCTAAGTATAAAAAAGCATAGGTAATATATGAAAAAGCGGCCAAGTGCGAGTCGGACTCGCGCATGAAGGGTTCCGTAGCAGCGAGTAATAAAAGTTCTTAAAAATAAAAAACCTAATATAAAAGTTCTTGTAGTTCGTTGTAACTGTAACTTACTCGATAAATTGCGGTTTACGATTTATGACGTTTTATAAAAAAACTACTTACAAGATCTCGTTCAAACCAATTTTCAGTGGAAGTTTGCATGGTAATGTAGTTCATATTTTTTTTTTAGTTTTGTCATTCTCTTATTTTAGAAGTTACAGGGGGGGGGGGGTGTAATGATATAAGAAACCTCAATATCATTTTTGAAGACCTATCCGAAGAACCCCACACGTATGGGTTTGATGAAAAAAAATTTTTGAGTTTCAGTTCTAAGTTTGGGGACCCCCCAAAATGTATTGTTTTTTTTTGTGTGAAAATCTTAATGCGGTTTACATCTACTTACCAAGTTCCAACAGTGGCAACAGTATAGTTCTTATAGTTTCGGAAATAAGTGGCTGTGACATACGGAGGGACAGACAGACGGACAGGCAGACGGACAGACAGACAGAATCTATAAGGATTCCGTTTTTGCCTTTGGCACGGAGCCCTAAAAATGGCCAACAATAGTTATTTGTTATACAAGAGTGCAAAGTTGCTTTTTAACCGCGTGCACAATTTTAATTACCAAGCAAGCGAAGGATTCTAAAATTGTGCACCCGAGCGATGTTCTAAATTCAATTTACTTTATTCTCTAGAGGATAAAAACGGCTTTTACACTCAGATATCCAAGGGCAAAAATACTCTTTACGAGCTGGTGGGATGAAAAATATCTTTACCGGTATCAGAATAGGTAGGTACATACATAGGGAAACTACTCGCATAGAATAAAATTGAAGTGGGATATTCCGTTGCAGTGCAGCTTATATGTATTCCACAAATCAAATTCATCCATCACGTCAAATCATTATTATAGATCGTAAGATGTAAATCTTAGACCCACAGACTGTTACGGGAAATAACATCACCTTGTTAGACTTCAGAGAAAAAACAGTCTTAATTAAACTCAATTGATACTCTTCTCGCTAATCGGATACATAGATATCTATTTTTTCTTTTATTTATATTTTCCTCAATCAAGATTTACCTGTTCTGCGTCCAGTTCATTCAACTTTTTATAAAGCCAGCTACCTTCGGTTCCAATTATCACGTCTTGTGAGTTTTACGTTTTTTTATAATAGTCACCTTGTCTAACGTTTTTCTTTCTCGTTTTTATACTATAACAAGTTTAAAATATACATCTTCTCAATATAATTTGGCTAAACTTTAACTTCACCAGTCTGATACGAGCATACGGGCAATCATTATTGCTGTAGGGCCTGCTGATTACTTGATTTATATTTAACATATATAACTTAATTATTATTTAAAGTATGTTGAAAGGTACCTTTCAATATACTTTAAATAATAATTAAGTGTGTACCTACAACTAAACGTTTTATTTTAAGTTGTCACTTAGAAACATGATTATCACTATTATTTATGACTTATGATTTGTCATGGTACCACATGAGAAAAAATACTCGACTTGGAAAATACTCATGTCTAAATCACGGTAATTTTGTGTATTTCTGTCGTAGTGTTGTTGATATAGGGTACCTACTCAGAAACAAAATGATTATATCTTTATCGCCTACTTCAATTGAGAATAACAATATCACATTTTTAACCGACTTCCAAAAAGTCACGAGTTCGACACTAAAAACTGAAAAATAAAAACTTTTTATAGACAAAAACCGACTTCCAAAAAACATCCAACGAAAACTCTCTGCCAAAAAACACTTAAAAGCGTAAAATAAACTGGTTCTTCATAAATTGCCTATACCTAATTCTTTATTCATTTAAATAGTAGTATTATAATGTGTGCTAGGTACCTAAAATCTGTTTGAAGTGTTTTTTTTTTTTATTAAAATGCTTTAAAACTAACGTATAAACAAAAAAGATAAAATCACTCAGTGATAACGTTAAAGGTTTCTATTAAACATAGAAAATTTAAATTTGGTAAGAAGCAATAGCTCACACCACAGGTAACAGAAGAATTCAGAAAACTGTTACTTATTTACCTTTTTTTTACGCGGGGAATGCTTTACGCACCAAACCCTCCATCGGGGACACGAAGGGCGTGTGTGGGACTCCCGGGGAACCGGTCTACCCACTAAACCACCCCAGCGGCCTACCTCGGCAGTCTGGAGGAGCTCCAGGAACGCATCAGTGGCTTCTGGAGTCTCCCCTGCCGTACCTCGATCGAGGTCGATATCACGCCTCTCATCGCTCTACACAATAAGAGGCGGAAGACCGACCTGCCTTAGACGACACCCCCGGCCGCACCGGGGTGTCACTGGGGTCTCGGGTCGCCTACAGCGGTCACATCTTCTCCAGATGTGGCCACAAACGACCCTTAACTAACGGCCTCTACCGCGTCCCCTTCGTCGCTTCCTTCGAGCGGGATCGACCCTCTCCCGATCCTGCTCTGCGGACTCCTTCTGGAGCATAACGCCCTCACAGAAGGAGACCGCGGCTTCCCATTCCTCGTCACTCGCCAGCATTGCTGCGATCAATGCTGGCGGTGACAGGTTTCGTCCGATCTGTCCGACCAGGACTCGACGCTCGGACTCCCACGCAGGGCAGTCCTCCAGTGTGTGCTGGGCGGAGTCCTGGACCCGCAGTGGTGGTATTGTGCTGTGTCCTCCCGTCCTATTCGATTCAGATACTCACCGAAGCAACCGTGCCCAGTGAGTATTTGAGTCAACCGGTAGGTGACACAGTCGGTCCTTCCCATCCAAGCTTCGAAGCTTGGCAGAACGGCTCCGACAGCGCGTTGGCTGGCACAGCCCTGGATTTCAAGCCGTGCCCGCCATGCACGCAGAGCTTGCGTATGCGCGTTCCGCCGTAGCATTCCAGGCTCATGGTCCGGCGCTGTCTCTTCGTCATTCCGACCGACAGAACGAATTTGGTCGTAGACCATCGTGTCCATGACGGCCAGAATGTCGAAGGGGGGATACCGCGCCGGGACCGTCGCTGCCTCAAACGAAATCGTGCGGTAGCCCCGTACGACCCGTATGGCCATCAACCGCTGCAGACTCCTTTTTTTTACGTGTGGATGCCCCCTCGGGCCTTCACCCCACCGGTATTTGTGGCGGAGCGGAGCGATGTGTCGGAATCGAACCGGTTAAAACCACACGGTGTGCCACTCTGCACCTGAGACGGGAGGGATCCGGGAACTGCTGTATTTTTTTTTTTTTTTCTGTAAATGCCATACTAATAAAATATATATTTAACATTGCTATTACGATCTAGTCTGCTGACTAATGAGTAATTTTACTTTGACCTAAATTAATAAAACAAAACTATAATAAGATTGTGTCCATTAACACTTTTCTTATTGTCTCTAATTAATTGAGGACACTCTGTTCGTGTGTTCTTATATTACACTGCACTAAAATGGTAGTATTTTGTTCACTTCGCACTGTCACTTAACTAACTCAAAGGGTTTTATCCTTTTAAGTCTCCTTGTAATGTTCGTATTGTCGAGAAGCTGGATAGCCTCAATGTTTACGTGATGATGAAGTCGGCGTTCATGAGCTTCGGCGTACTTCGATATAATGTCTGCGACGAATTCTACTTTAAGGTCCCGATGGAGGTCGTTCACTCGAGTGTACCACGGTGCATTTACAATACCCCTGAGTACTTTATTTTGAAAACGTTGTATCATCAGTGTATTAGATTGTTTGGTACATCCCCATAACTGGATACCATAAGTCCATACAGGCATAAGGACTTGTTTGTATAGTAGTATCTTATTATGTACGGACACTTTTGAGTGTTTACCCAAAAGCCAATACATTTTTTTGTAGCGAAGATCGAACTCGTCGCGCTTCTTTTTGACATGGGCTTTCCAGCGAAGCTTGGCGTCTAGTGTCATTCCCAAATATTTGGCAGTATTGACATAGGGTATTATATGACTATTTATATATACCGGATGATAGTTAGGAGCTTTATTTGTAAAGTCAATGTGAACCGAATTAGATTCATTTAATTTTATTCGCCATTTACTCGTCCAGTCACAAATGGTGTTCACTGCTACTTGAAGTTTATCTACTGCTTCCTTATGTGTAGACCCAATGGCCATTATAGCCGTGTCATCCGCAAAGGTAGCAATGATATTTTCGTCTAATTCTGGCATGTCAGAAGTGTATAACAGGTACAGGACCGGCCTAGAACACTTCCTTGTGATACCCCAGCTTTAATAGGTTCAGATCAGAATATGCATTTCCTTCTCTTACTCTGAACATTCTATCAGATATATAGGACTTTAAGATGTCTGCAAAGGGTTTTGGTAGTACTTTTCTTAATTTTTGCATAAGTCCATCATGCGATACTTTATCAAAAGCTTGTGCTACGTCTAGAAAGACTGTGGAACACACTTTCTTTTCTTCTAAAGTTTTTTCTATGATATTAGTAATTCTGTGAACTTGGTCTATGGTAGAATGTTTTTCTCAAAAGCCAAACTGATAGTCGGGTATTAAATGCTTTGATTCTATTATTGGTTGCAACCTTTTTAATAATAGCTTTTCAAATAATTTAGATATTGTTGGTAATAAAGAAATAGGCCTATATGAGGTTGCTTAATGAGGTGGCTTGCCAGGTTTTGGTAACATTATTACCTCTGCCACTTTCCACATGTCAGGTATGTATTTTAATCTAAATGTTACATTTATAAGCGTAGTAAGCTTAACTATTGCTATTCGTGGTAAATTGTTTAAAACCTCCCCAGTTATTAGATCATAACCAGGAGACTTTTTACGGTTCAGCAATTTAATTTCTCTGGACAGTTCTTTTGGAGTTAGAAGTCTTATATCTTCTTCATAATTTTCATTTACGTCTTGGCATGTTTCGACCACAGTATTTGCTACATTTGGACGAAATATTTGCTATAAATAACCAGCAAATCTGGTAGTTTTCTATTCATTACTTACAGCCCATTGCCCACTTTCTTCTCTTATAGGTGGTATCTGCGTAACGGGTCTTTTTATGTTCTTTGTGACCTTCCATAACGAATAATCTGTATTGCGGTCACTGGTTAGTTGGTTTAGGTAAGTACACATACATTCATCTTTGAACTGTTGTATTATTCGAGTGAGCTTTTTTGTGAGATTATTCAATAAGGTTTTGTCCGAAGGGTACCTTGTTTGATGCCACCTTTGTCTCTGTTTTCTTTTTTCGCTGATTTAATTTCTAATCTCGATTGGATAATTAGTAGTTCTAATTTTACGTTTTAATTCTGGCGTATTTTTCCAAGCGCAACTTTGAATGTTAGTTGCAAAGGTGAGTATTTCTGATTACAGATGTTGTGGGAGCTTTAATGGGACCTTTAGACAGATAGATAGATAGAAAACTCTTTATTTGTACACCGTATTACAGATTTAAAATAAAATACAGAAAATGACGAATGAATAATGTACAAAGGGCGGCCTTATTGCCGAAAGCAATCTCTTCCAGGCAACCTTAGGATGGATCAAAATGTATCGGAGAGTTTTGAAAATTTATATATTTTTTTTTTATGAATATAACTAGAAACACATGTATATCTCCATACATGTACATGTACACACACATATATATAGATATATATAATCACACATACATAAAACATACATAGACATATACATACATACATATATACACACACATACATGTATACATACTAATAACTATAACAACTCAATTATACTAATCTTAATATATATATTTCTTGTGTGCGTGTGTATGTGACTGAACTCCTCCCAAACGACTGGACCAATTTTGATGAAATTTTTTGTGTGTGTTCAAGGGGATCTGGGAATGGTTTAGATTCACAAAAACGACTGGACCGATTTTGATGAAATTTTTTGTGTGTGTTCAAGGGGATCTGTGAATGGTTTAGATTCACAAAAACGTAAACGATGTTACGTGGGTCATAAATATGGCGGTACGAAGTTCGCCGGATCAGCTAGTATTACTATATATATACATATTGGTAACTGACTCGGTTATGACGTATAAAATTCCTGTACCATTTTCTTAAAACTATTTACTGTTTGCGCTTGCCTAATGTTTGTCGGCAATACATTCCACAAGCGTACAGCTTCAACCGTAAACGATTGGTCATAGAATTTTGTAGAATGCAGAGGCATCTTCAGTCTCAGATCTTCGGATGACCTTAGACATTTGTCATGTGTGTCATTGAGGAACTTGAATCGTTCTTTGAGGTAGAAGGGGCTTTAGGATTAAACAAGATGTTATAAAGGAAAATGAGGATATGAGTATTCCGGCGAGAGCGAATTGGAAGCCACTTGAGCATTTGACGGAATTCAGAGACATGAGCATATTTTCGAAGGCCAAATACAAATCGAATACAGAAATTTTGTAGTCGCTCAAGCTTATCAAGTTGTGCTTCGGTGAGATTCAGATAGCTGACATCGGCATAGTCGAGAATTGGGAGGAGAAGTGCTTGTGCAAGTGCAGCCCTAGTAGCAGTTGGAAGAAAGTTACGTAGTCTTCTCAGAGACCCGGCAGAAGCAAATATTCTTCGGCTGACTTCCTGTATATGAGGACCCCAAGATAAAGTACTATCTACGTAGATCCCTAAATTTTTGACGGTAGTACTGATCTCAAGGGTGGTGCCATTGAATTGAATTTGTGGGAGCTGTGTTAAATCAATTCTTGAGACCATCCCGGGACTGCCTATAACACACACCTGCGTTTTTACAGGATTAACCTTGAGTCCATAATTTTTACTCCATTCTCCAATACGCAATAGATCAGCATTGACTGTATTGAATGCCTCCGATAGCAGGTTAACCGGAGCTTGAGTATATATTTGCAAATCATCTGCATAAAGATGGTAGGAGGAACTTAATTGATTTGAGATGGAGTTTATGAAAACAGCGAAGAGTAAAGGAGATAGAACGCCACCCTGTGGTACACCAGCAGAAATATTGCACCAGGTGGACGTCGAGTCTTCAATGCAAATACGTTGCCGGCGACCAGACAGGTAATTGTGAAACCAATCAATTGTCTTTGGAGATATGTTAAGAGACCGTAGTATGCCAAGCAGAATGTGAAAATCTACAGAATTAAAGGCGTTGCTAAAATCAAGTAAGGTGAGTACTGTTATCAATCCACGGTCCATGCCTAGTCTTATACTATCCGTAATATGTACCAGCGCAGAAGTCGTGCTATGACCAGGACGAAAGCCAGATTGGAAGGGATTCAGTAAAGAATTTTTGGAAAGGAAGTTACTCAGTTGAGAGTGGATGAGGCGTTCAAGGACTTTGGATAGGAAAGGTAAAATGGATATTGGGCGATAGTCAGAAACGATAGGCGATAGGTAGATTAATAGTAGACTGTAGGTCATACTTAAAACTTTCCCAATCAGTGAATTTATTTACTAGCGTTGGGCGGATCTCTCGTTGTATTGTTTTTTCATTTAATGTTAACATGATCGGTGAATGATCCGAATTCATATCACAACAACTTTCTATACATAAGAAGTCAGATACGTTCTTATAGATAAAAAAGTCTATGAGATCAGGAACCTTGTGCGGGTCAGTTGGCCAATATGTGGGTTTTCCCGTAGATATAACGTTACATTGTAAATCTCTAATTGCGCATAGCAGTTCTTTCCCTTTTGAAGTAAGTGTAGACCCCCAGTGGATGTTTTTAGAGTTAAAATCGCCACCAAGAATAAATCTGTTTCCCATTTTTTAGGAGGTTTTGGTATTGGGTGGATTTTAAAGAATATCTTGGTGGGCTGTAGATTGGAGAAATTGCTATGGCATACCTTTCAGTCATAACACATACAGCGACAGTTTGTATCTCAAGCTCTTCGTGCTTGAATTTCTCGTAATGAGAAATGTTATCTTTTATTATAACTGCGCTACCACCTCTGGCTTTGTTATCCGGATGTAAAGCATGATAACTGCTGTTATTAAGACATCCGGACCCCTCCCAGCGCCTGCCCGCACTGAAGCGGGCACCGTCTGCTGGTGGACTCTCTATTTAGGCGACGTACGGCACACGCGTAACGTCGACCCCTCGCTTATTTTCTCGATGACAGCTCTGTGTGTAAACTTGAACGAGCGTCTTTTTTACATTATGTATACATTATTTAATAAAAATATTACGCTTACGCACGTACAAGGTCATAGCAGATGGATGGAAACTCATAGGGATGCAGCTATCGATAAACGTAATACGATAACAGACCCGATATTTTTTTACAAAGTGTAAGAAACTAAACTATTGCCGGATAATTTTGTACAAATTTATTAACTAATGTTACATTTCATTACAAGATGTAATTAAATTATGTTGATTCTTTATTTATTTATTTTAATCAAAATCTGATGAATCGTCACTGTCACTCGATGAGCTCTCCCTAACATATAACTTCCTGTACTTCTATATTATCGAATGCCACATGAATTTCCCAAACCGACGCTATAATGTTTTACTTCCGCACATGCATTTTTTAATAAATCTAACATCTTGTTTGCCGTAAAAGGGGGATGGGTATTGTTTCGAGCGGCGTGTCCTTTGATTTGTGCCCATATTAGTTCTATAGCATTATACTGGCAATGATACGGTGGAAGTCGAAGAACCCAATGACCACATTCGGCAGCTATTTCGTCCGTAATAGGTATATCTTCTAGGGAGGCTTTTTTTGATTTTATAATATTCACTAATTGTACTTTTAATAAAGTATTATCCACATTTTCGCCATGACGTTAGAGCCAGTTATTTATCTCTTGTTTTTTATTGGCCTGCGTCGGCATTTTATCAATTTGTCTGGAGTGATATGTAACATTGTCCATAATAATTATCGACGGTTCTTCCAGAGATTGCACCATTTCTTAGATTGCATCATTTCTTTAAACCATCCTTCGTAAATCTCTGCGTTCATTTCTTCGTGGTAGTCCACTTTTTTCCAGGGATATTCCGGTTAGGGTTAACCTAACCGAAATAATCTGTTATTAACCCTTTTGGATATGGGTTAACCTTAATTTAGGATTAACCTAAATATGTGTTACCGAATTATAACTGTTAACAGGAATAATCTAATACAGGATAATTACGGTTAACCTTAACCGAATTTGATATAGGTTTCTGGATATTTGTAGGTCCGTGATTCATTTTTCGTTACAGTCGTCGGTGACGTTCATTATTTGCGTGGAATGGGAAAAGGGGATAACAAGTTTTTTTTTTTTCACAAGAGATCAAGTAAAATTGATTAATTTTCGAATCGCGTCACGTCGTAAAATAACCGAAATCTTGGGTTAACATCTATCATTTGGGTTAACAATTTCAAAAACATAAACCCTTTAATTTGGGTTAACCCTTATTGTTTGGGTTAAAACAATAACATATATAATCTGTTAACCGAATCGATGAGTAACCGAGTAAATCGAGTTTGAAACGGTTACAGATTGATTCGGTAACCGTTTATAACGAATACCGTTATGCATGGGTTTTCCGATCCCTGCTTTTTTCTTGGATTTAAAGGCCAGTAAAGCATCTGACACGAATCCTTTCGTAGACCCTGCATGGCATATGATAAGGCGTTCACCTTTTGGCATTGGCACTGAACTAGTGGAAGCGGTGGTGTCGTCAGTCCAGTTCTTAGATACTAAGTGGTTTGCATTTAACCAAGTCTCGTTAGTGAAAATAATATTTCACCAATCTGAGATCTTTTTATTAATTAAAATTTATAAAAAAAATATAAAAATTCGCAGCGAGCCATAGCAACTTCGTGACGCTCTATTAATATTTTACGTTTGTTCGATTTTTTATGAGAAAATCCAATTTCTTTCAAAACCAAGCTAACTGACGATTTTTGGCCGTGGAACAAAACATATCCACGTAAAGAAACAACAAGTTTTTTAAGTGTTGGACTTTCTTTGCGTAAGTAATAGTCATATAAATATATGACGGCGAATAGCGACAGCGTTGAAGTTGTCAACCGATGTCACACGACGTGGTTGGCGTTTTTATTCGGCGTACGAAGCTTATTTTCCTGTGTGCCGCTTGTACCGGTAGTAATTTTTGAAATTGTAGGTCCTATTTCTATTCCTAATGCGGCCTAAACACGCTCTCGCACTTGCAATAGTGGTAATAGCGGGCCACCATTTTGATACTCTGCTTTAAAGTAATTACGAACCTTGATCACCAGTTCTCTCGTCTGCCTTTTCAGAACAGATCCTTTAGGCATTTTTACATTTGACAGCTGGGACAGCAATCAACACGGAGGAACACAAAATACACAGCGTAACGTATGTATGGATAATGTAAAAAAACTCAGCGAACAGAAATGTAGTGACTTTAAAGCACGACCGTCTTATTGCGAGTGACAGATTAAAACAAACACAAAATGGTAGTGGGTCATTGAGTGTTCCCAGCTTGCAAAAATATATTTAAATGTTTTTGTTGTATTTGTCTTTGTTCAAAACATAATAAATATAAGCGGTCGATATCATTACTTATTTGGTCACAACACTACAACTATCAAATTAGAACTGTCATCGAGAAAATAAAGAAATGGAAATAGTATAGTTAATATTAAGAATGAAAAACTGCTAAATCCTATTTTGAAAATGTTACTGCATTACAAAAGCCTGTTAAGTCACAAAAGTGATAATTAATTAATAAATATTATAATAACTTACTCTTTGTTTATTTTATATTATAGAACAAAAAAATACACCAACTGTATTTAAACCGTTTATTAAAATTAATTTCTAAATATTTAAGAATATTTTTTGTCTCTCCTGTAAAGTTACCTACTATGTCGTTAGCAGGTTTACACTTTAAGGCGACGATATTTTTTTTTTAACATTTTCAATAAAATCTCCAACACACTTCTCAATAGTACACTAGTTTTTTTTTCTCCAGAGTATATGCCACTTCTTACAATGTACAGATGTTGCTCTGCGTCTTTCTCTATCGCAATTATACATAAAACTTTGTCTGATTTTAAAATTTTAAAACCTTGACAACCGTTATCTATGAACGGATTTTTTCAGACAACCTTATACTACTGTATTTACCTACAATAAAATTACTTTTATTTTTATGTATATTTCAAGTGAATAACAGATGGGTGTAATTATCAATATTTACTTACCTATTTATATGCGGTTGTCAGGTAATAGGGACCAGAAAAGGGTAGGCAACCTAGGTGTTGCATATTACACATGTTATGTATTTTCTATTGGCGTTAAATTCGTTTGGATAACATGTAGGCGAAATTAAGAAAAAAAATTACTTTATTTAATGATGCTCGTGAACATTTTATTTTAGGCAACTCACATGCGTTATAATCGGAAACTAATTTTATTCAATATAATATATATTCTAGTTCGGATAACAGATGGGTGAAGGTCGATCTTACCTCGGATCTCGTACTATCATTATATTTTAGTGATCGCGTTCTCAAGAATCGATTGGACAATATTCAAACAATGTTTGTTTTGAAATAAAAAACAACTGTTGATTAAATATTTCATACATAAGTTATTTAAGTTAGTTAAAAACCGAAACATGCAGAACAAATAGAGAATCTTTTCCTCGTAAACAGCTGGTAAACATGTATAATCAACTGTTTATCGTCGTTTCAAGCGCAAGTTCTCAGTAGACAGACACTTGACCTTCGCTAACTGCTGGTGTTTATCAATAGGGAGATCGCTGCATGACTGGACCGCTGCTGGTTACATAATATTTGTTACAATAAAGATATCTGTACGACTTTTGCCATCTAAAAGAACTTTGTTCGTAAAGTTTGAAAAATAAAACACATTGTATTCGTCGAAATTCATATCGACTCTGTGTATTGTAGTCATTATATTTTAGTTATCGCGTTCTCAAGAATCGATTGGACAATATTCAAACAATGTTTGGTTTGAATTAAAAAACAACTGTTGATTAAATATTTCATACATAAGTTATTTAAGTAAGGGCAAAACCTAAACATGCAAAACAAATACAGAATCTTTTCCACGTAAACAGCTGGTAAACATGTATAATCAATCAATGTTTATCGTCGTTTCAAGCGCAAGTTCTCAGTAGACAGACACTTGACCTTCGCTAACTGCTGGTGTTTATCAATAGGGAGATCGCTGCATGACTGGACCGCTGCTGGTTACGTAATATCTGTTACAATAAAGTTATCTGTACGACTTTTGCCCCGCGCACACCGTTTAACATTAATATAACCGATAACACTTAGTCAACGAAGTTTTGGAACAATATTTTGAAGAGTGACTCCTGTTTCGTGTACCTATTATAGTTAGTATTTCATGAAAATAATTTTAGTCTACGTAAACATAGTGAAGACCCTCAGGCCAGGTGAAGTAACGATTTGCGAATAAAGGATGGCAGAAACTGAATAGACCTTTGTCCACTTGACTGTAATAAACTGTTGAAGGTGATGAAGATGATGTAGCACCACAGGTCATAGAAATTATTTCTATGAACTTATTTCTATGATCTGAGATTAGGACATATTAAATTGAAATCTTTGTTCGGGTTATTTAGACTTTATGTGATGCTAACTTGTATGTTAATAGGAAGTCGAGATGGCCCGCTTGTTGGCGGCGCTTGGAGGGCTATGCCTTTTGGCATTAGTTCACTCGGCTGCGGTACCTACACAAGACACCTTGGTGGTCGCCAGGTCCGATGACACGGTATGTGCTCCTTTTATAATATATCAATATAAATTTAGATGATAATAGTAACTAATCCTTCGTGTGAATCTATTTATTTATTTTTTATAAAAGACAACTCCCGCACTAGGAATACATCCTGTGTCGCGGGGGACTTTACAAACATACATGAAACGGACACAAAGAACACCCAGACTCAGAACAACAATTTGTGGATCACACAAAGTGTTGTCCTACGTGGGATTTGAACCCACGACACTTGGCGAAGTAGGAAACAGTAGGAAATTGTGTAATACACTGAAGAACAGAAATCAAAAGTATTTCACATCTAGTTCAAAGATCCTCTGTAGAAGTATAGTCATATGATACATCCTATTAATTTTTAGATCGCTACGTCAGCGACCTCGGTAGCGGATATCACAACCGAGGAGTCCAGTCCGCCGATCAAATTGACCGAAATGGAAGTGACATCGGAAGTATCGCTGCGATATGCGCATACAACAGTGATCGCCCGAGTTCGCAATCCAGCTAAACGGGCACAGGAGGCACATTTCAGGGTTCTTCTGCCTGAGACCGCCTTCATTAGTGGATTCGTTATGTAAGTACATTATATTTTCATATATATGTAACTAATATTGGAGAGATGGACAATTGGAGTCTAGATAGTCTAGATATTAGTAATAGTTAAAAAAAATGTCGTGAGGTAACCCATATACCTATTTTATTTTTCAGAGTTCTTCAAAAGTTTGAAAGTTAAATAATTTTGCCAAACTGCATATATCTACGATAAATACGGGTTAAAACTTTGCTAATATTTTAAGACATGGCGTGAACTTTTTGCTTTTATTCCAGGACACTTGACGGAAAATCTTACAAGGCTTACGTAAAAGAAAAGGAAGAAGCAAAGAAAATCTATACAGATGCGGTGTCTCAAGGTATCGCAGCAGCTCATGTTTCTGCAAAGTAAGTAAATTAAAATAAATATAGCTTAGTAGTATTGGTGTATTTCATTTTTAAAGTTGTGCACAATGTTTCTCTACTAAAATGATTAACAATTAGCTATTGCCCGCCGCTTCGGTCACCTGATTATTTATTCTTCTTTCTAACTTTAAAAATGATAAACTTCCATAATTCTTCCATTTAAATAAATAAATAATAATAAATATTTCGGACATCTAGCACACAACGCTATCTAGTCCCAAGCTAAGCAGAGCTTGTGTTATGGGTACTAGACAACTGATACAAATACATATATAGTTTTTTTTTTGTAAATACATACATATTATACATAGAAAACACCCAAACTCCGAAACAAATATTTGTAGATCATACAAACATTTGGTCCGACCCGGGAATCGAACCCGAGACCTCATGATCAGCAGTCGATTTATTTTTATAGCCTATCCCTTCCGGCGTCTAAAACTGAAAACGATGTTACTGGTACATCTGGCGAGCCGTTTAGAGGGTAGTCCTCTCCCCTAGACCCTGATGCAGTTTTTCGAATTCTCCACGATCATTTTATAGACACACCTACAAAATATTTTTTTTGGATTTGCCCTAAAATTTCCTACCGATTTGGACATATATACATACTCTGAAGATTTTAATCACAGATTTTTTTAAAAAGCAGTGAAATCGATTTAAACTTACGAATATCTCGAAAACCATACAAAAGGCTGTGACATTAAAAAATAATGTGGCCTTCTGTTGATAAAATAAATTTTAAAATCAGTTCAGTAGATCCAGAGAACTTTACCTCTTTATAAACAGTTGAAGGGATAATACCTAATAATAGATTAAAATAAAAAAAAATAGAAGAAAAAAATTAAAGTAGTTAAAGGGGTTACCTATTTCAACGGATACCGAATTTGAAAGAAAATATCGATTCACTCTGTTCCAAGATGAGGCCTATGTCCAGCTAGTAAATAAAGTATAAAATTAATTTATATTAAACTTTACTACAATTTATCATATTTGTAGGTAAAAGTTCATAATTTGGCAATTAAAATGTTATGGCTTATCTGATTCTATGTGTTATGCCTTTGTTGATTCGTGTTAAGTTTATCAGTTGTTACTTGAAGTCTTGACATGTTTTTGTTATATAATCTGAGCCTAAAGAAAATTTCAGGTCTATAAATGAGTTATATAAAGACTTACGTGAATGGTATATGGAAAAAACTTGTAATTTTCTCCCAGTAAATTGATAAAAAAATCACTTTAACAATAAGACTCAACATAGTAAACTAAGATTTTTTGGAGAAGAATGAAGCCGGTCTTTACCGGTCCTCAAAATAAATAAGTTTCTAAGGACAAACATTTTAACTCCGATTCAAACCAACAGCCACATTAATGTCACTTAGGTCAGAGTCTAACATTTAGGTACTTTGGCATCCGTTTTCTAACAGACCAGCTGCCTTAACTGTATAGTAACTTGATGACCGAACTTTGCTTGATACTTTTTTTGGTAAATTTTCTAATAATAAATCCTAGCTAGATCGATTTATCGCCTCGAAACCACCTCCATACTCATGAAAATCGTTAGAGCCCTTACCGAAATTCAGATTATCTAAATACAAGTATTGCTAGTTGGAAGGATTGTGGATTGTGGTAGTAACAGTGTAGATAAAATATACAAATGTTACCTATGATGATATTGAGGAAAATTTACTTTAGAGTTTTTATCACAAGTTAGTTTTCCACGAACATTTATTAACCACTAGCGACCCGCCCCGGCTTCGCACGGGTGGATTTCAGATGCCCCCGCCGACGACACGATTCGTGCATTTAAAATCTGTAATATCTTCGAATATATTGATTTAAATTAGACACTGTAAAGGGCCATTTTGATCTATATTAAATGCACAATGTATTTAATTTACTTAATTGTATAAGGATTCATTCTGTATTGCTTAAAATCACTTCGTAAATAAGCCATTATTTCTCGTAAAAAGAAAGGAAAAAAAATGGTTGTTGTGGGTTATCCTTAAGAGATAGACATATACCGTCGCGGACTTTTTTGTAGTACTTTTTAAGGAGTACAATACTGTAGTACATTATTTTGATCTATCTCGTAGGGTGCAACCAGCGTTTGCAATGTAAGCGCAAAAAAATGTGTTTATTTGCTACATCACATTAGAAACCTCGAAAATTAACAGTGTTTCCATACTATATTATGCATTTATTGTACATAAAAACCTTCCTCTTGAATCACTCTATTTATTAAATAAACCCGCATCAAAATCCGTTGCGTAGTTGTAAAGATTTTAGCAAACAAAGGGACATAGGGACAGAGAAAGCGACTTTGTTTTATACTATGTAGTGATGATCGTCAAAAACCCAACCTACTAGTATTGAAGAACAACAACATTGTATTTTAACGACTCAATGATTCAGTAATGCATTTCAACATTATAGTCCTTATAGTTTCGGAAAAAAGTGGCTGTGACATACGGACGGAGAGACAGACAGACGAACAGACAGATATGACGAATTTATAAGGGTTCCGTTTTTTGCCTTTGGCACGGAACCCTAAATAGTGAATTCATATTTTATTAAGTAAACCGAGTCAAGGTCAAGTTATAATCTATACATCTTAATATATATAAATCTCGTGTCACAATGTTTGTCCTCAATGGACTCCTAAACCACTTAACCGATTATAATAAAATTTGCACACCATGTGCAGTTCGATCCAAATTGAGAGATAGGATAGTTTAAATCTCAAATTATAGTCGCAATTTTAATTTATTGCTAATTATTGTATATAAATAAGGCGGTACGAAGTTCGCCGGGTCAGCTAGTCTATATATATACTAGCTGCCCAGTACGTGCTTCGCTACGTATAAAGTGAAATAAAAAAAATGGTGATATAATTTCAGATTTAAACTATCCTATCTCTCAAGTTGGATCGAACTGCACATGGTGTGCAAATTTTATTATAATCGGTTAAGTGGTTTAGGAGTCCATTGAGGACAAACATTGTGACACGAGATTTATATATATTAAGATTTATGCCGTGGGAGAGCCACGCTTCAGGCCGGCTCGACCGGAGTGATACCACGGCCTCACAGAAAACCGGTGTGAAATAGCGCTTGCGCTGTGTTTCACCGAGTGAGTGAGAATACCGGAGGTCCATATCCCAATCCATCCCCCTCCCCATTCCCTAAAGGCCGCCAACGCACTTGTGACGCCTCTGGTGTTGTGCGGGTGTCCATGGGCGGCGGTAATCGCTTACCATCAGGCTATACGATTGCTCGCTTGCCGCCTATTACAAAAAAAATCTATACAAATATATAAAATTGGAGTGTGTTTGTAATATTAAAATAACCGCTTTTTTCTAAATGCAAATGTATGTAGGTATACACGGTACATATACCAAAATATATTTTTTTACAGTTTTTGTCTGTCTGATGGTCTGATATAAGCAGTAACTTAGGCAACTTTTTTAGACTAGCTTCGCCCCGCGGCGTTACCCGCGGCACGACAATAACCGCGGGAAACACCGCGGGGTTCATCTAAAATTCAACAACCTAATGTCAAGTGTTAATTATCGTTTACAAACCAAAATACAACCTTTTTGAATGTCATTTCTGGAGTGCTGCTGGTACTTCATCATATGCTTTGCAACAAGGATACTTAAAAAATAAACCTTTGTGCTTAATATTGACTAAATGGTGTCTTCATGAGCAGTTGTACAATACAGAAATACTCAATTTACTTTAAAAATCAACAGATTCTAACGTGACTAGTTACAGTTAAATGAATTAACGGTATGGTGTGACATAAACCAAAAAAAAAATGGCAGACATAAGGACTACCGGGAGAAGTAAAAACTTATAGCTTAGAATGTTATTATAAAATCATTGTGTAACATTGGAAATATCAAATTGTTTGAATTAAAATTATCAACATCAAACATTAGCATGTCGGCGACGCGAACTCATAAGATTTTCTCCTACCAAAAAGTGCGCACCGCGGCTAAAGAAGTTTTCACTTCAATAACTTATCAGGCCAGTAAATTTCGTGCAATCCCCATACCTACTTAAACAAGGACTGCGAAGAATACAAAACCATATTAAAAACCGTTACCTACCTACTGTCCAATGGCTAGTGTCAGTAAGTAAGTACGAACCGTTGAGCTTTGAATAAATATTTCACCATTGCTTACAAGCCCGTCGCTTTTAATAAAATAATTTGGTTGTTTAGATATTATCTACTTGTATGTTTATACACAGCATAAAAAAAACACTACAGAACGTCAGTTCAGTCAATCGAAAGTGTTTAATTAACACTGTCTATTTTATGTAAATGAAGAAACCATTAGATCCTTATACGAGGGAACAACCCATGCTTATTGTTTATTAATGACACGCCAATACTTTCCATTTTGCAGAGCTCGTGACTCAAACCATTTCACTGTATCAGTGAATGTGGAACCCTCTTCAAACGCAGTCTTCAACCTGACGTATGAGGAACTGTTGGTTCGTCGCAATGGAGTCTATAACCACGCTATCAATCTCCACCCTGGAGCATTAGTACCCAAGCTCACTGTCACCGTGCACATCAAGGAGGTTGAGAAAATTGTGGAGCTCAGGGTACCAGAGATCCGAACTGGTAACGAAATTGACGCAACCAAAGATGACGCACGTGAGTTCTATAAATTATTTATTTTTACTTTCTAACGTTACTTTTGACTTATAATATAATCTTTTCATAACAAAATAGCATATTTTGCTTTATAAAGTTAAAGTATTAAATATTTTGATACCTTTTTAACCTCCGACGCAACAAGAGGGGTGTTGTAAGTTTGACGTGTCTGTCTGTCTGTGGCACCGTAGCTCGCGAACGGGTGAAGCGATTTCAATTTAGTTTTTTTGTATGAAAGGTGAGTTACGTGCCAGTGTTCTCAGACATGTTTCATGAAATCGGTTGAGTCGTTTAAAAGTTATGGGGGTGAAAGTAGGGAAGAATAACCGAATGTCTGCAAAACGTGCCAGTATAATCGTTAAATGACAATTATGTAATTGATGACTTCGACCTGATGCAGCATAGGGGGTTTTTAAAATTTTAAATTTATAGATATTTAACTCAATCTTGTAGAAAATATATTCTGTGATAGTGTGGTTTCAAATATCTATTGCAAAAATGAACTTTCAATATTTTAGAGAACGCAAGAGCAACTATCGTCAAAGGCCACGACGATCGGGAAGCCACAATCACATTTACACCAGATTTACAAGAACAGGAGAGACTAATTCAGATATACACACAAAAATCAAAAGACTCAGCAGCCGCTTCTCATTCGTACTCATCTTTCTCCTACGATGATTCCAATTCTAATGACAACTCGCCTGAGGGTGTACTTGGACAATTTGTGGTCCAATATGACGTCGCACGACCCAAGGATGGTGAAGTACTGGTAAGTCAGATAGTTAAAAAGTGGCCGTAAATGATCGTGGCTGGTATTCATACCAAAAGCAACTACCTGCATCTATTGACGATTGATTGTATGTCACTTGTATACTTAACACTGAAGAATTAGACAATATCATAAGATTTAAAGAACCCACTCCTTTATAATAAATTATTACCAAATTGTCATTACGCAGCTTAATATTTACGTACGTACCCTAATCAAAACGGGTGCCTATATTTTTGTACCACATAATCATCACCTTTAATTGTCCACCGCTGGACATTGGCCTCTTCGTATAGGAGAGAGAGACAAATAAAAATTGCAAAATTAAGGAATCCGGTTTTTTAATAGTTTTAGATACAAGCCTATCCCTCCACGCACCCTTTTGAGATTTTTATCTCTTGTTTTAAAAAAAAGTTTAATTAGTCCAAGTAGTGTTTATCATTATTAAATTTACGTTTATTTTCAGGTTAACGATGGGTACTTTGTGCATTTTTTCGCACCAACAGACCTCCAGCCACTGAACAAGCATGTTGTATTCGTGTTGGATACCTCAGGTTCTATGATGGACCGTAAAATTGTACAACTTCGTGAAGCCATGCAAACCATCCTGAGCGAGCTCAACGTTGGAGACTACTTCAGTATTGTTGAATTTTCATCATCTGTTTCCGTATGTCAAATTTCAATATTTTAAGTAAATAGTTTAATTAAGCCGGTCATATTCATAGGTAAGGAATTTTCTAGTTTTTTCCATAATAACTAAAACTAACATAACGCTGTTTAAATAGAATATTGCCAACTGAAATTAACATTTAGGTCGAATCAAATAACGTGACCTTATATAAGTTACTAGCTTTTGTTCGCGGCTTCGCCCGCAAATATGTCTGTTATCGCGATAAAAAGTAGTCTATGTCCTTCCTCAGGAATCAAAGTATCTCCATGGCAAATTTTATAAAAAATCGGTGTAGTGGTTTAGCCGTGAAAGCGGGACAGACAGGCAGAGTTACTTTTGCATTTATAATCTTAGTATGGATTTATATGTGAAATGCTTATGAGCTGTAGACTACAAGCAAAAGCATATAGTAGCAAAATCGAAAGTCTTCTTTAACATATCCTTACTAAGAATAACAACCATTGTTTGCAATCCAGGTGCATGATCTGAAAGAAGCAGATGGAGAGCCACCAAAGCGTACCTACTCTTTCTATGACTACTCCGATCAGACCACGCTGGTGCCACCATCTCAAGCCACTCCAGAAAACATCGCCAAGGCTAAACTCATAGTTAGCTGGCTGCAGGCCTCTGGAGGTCAGTCACCAACAAACTCTGTATAAGGAGAAACACTTGCATTTGTTTAAAATATTTAGCGGTATATTATAATGTAAAGTTAATAATGTAGTTACCGCTCCCCTACTACATTATAGCGGTATATTACCTGATGCGCTCGAGAATTTCTGATGATCAATTTTTTTTACTAATCTTATCCCTATTATATATGGGGCTCATATTTGGTGGGGATACTGAACCGGTCACAAGGTATCCCCCTGTATATTAATCTGCCGCGCTTTAGTAAATCACGACATTTCTTCTCGGGCTCCCCTACTATTAGAACAATTTCTATATCTAGTCATCTGAAGACACCTACACAATTACACATATTATCGACTGCATATGTGGCGTAAGGGTTTAAGAGGACACCTTGCCGCTCTCTACAGCCTTTAATGTTGAGGATTCGATCCTCCGACAGTTTGTGGTGACAATCCACAAATTGCTGTTCTGAAGCTGGATGTTCTTTGTATCAGTTTCATGTAGGTATATTTGCGTAGTCCCCCATGACGCATGATACATATATTTATTAATTTATTTACTAGGCTCACCAACAATAATTGTATACGCTGTTTATAAGTTAAAAAAATATATTACAATAAATATGAAGTGGCATAGTGTTACAATTACTTATAGGTAAGCACCATGTGCACAATAAACAACAATATTATCATAATTTTATGCTAAAAATACAATACAAGTATTATCAAAAACAGATGGCACTCAAATAAAGTTCCTCATAAAAGGCTTTTAGTATGGTTTTGCCTTCGATCAAATATATTATAGATGCACAGTTCCATACAAAACTAAACAAAATACTGTCCACGCTTCTATACGTACATAGGTAAGGTATACCACTCGAGATATAGCGAAAAAAGTTCTGAACTGGCATACAGCTTAGCCTAATGTTAACTTTAAGCAATTGACGCACGGACGGAAATAAATCCATATTAAATTCACTACATATTACCTTTTAGTTTGATGACAGGATAAGACAATAAAATTTTATGACTCTTTAAAAAATCAGAAATAAAACAACACATGCCCAAAAATAAGTGTAATTTTTACAAGTTTTTACTACGCACTTCGCATTGCTAATTGTGTAAACACGAGCGCGGCCACCTAGCGAATGAGAGCCAAACAAGGCATATTGTTGTTTTATGCCTTGTTTTGCCGGTGCCACTTTTTAAGCGGCAACAGTGCATCTATGATATATTGGATCGAAGGGTTTTGCGGAATTTGTAAAGCGAGTCAGTGTGTATATCAGGGGTGGCCAACTTGATTAGACCTAAGATCGACTGTTTACTGATGAAACCTTGCGCGATCTACCAATGACATTTCTTGAAATTTCACACGAAACAACATAGTTCATAGTACAATCGATACAATTTGTAGTGTTTTAAACGGTCGCCTGGCAGTTTTCTAATTCATTAAGTATTGTGGGTTTAAAACCCTACATGGGATAACACTTTGTGTTATGCATAAATTGTTATGTTTGTAAAGTACCTACCCTGCGACACAGAATATATCGAAGTTTTGAATAAAAAAATTATATGGAGAATATTTTATTCTGCTTAAAGGATAAACATAAAACTAAAATGTTTTCTTAGTAACTACTTTTATATTAGTGTGAGCATTGCCTTTGCACATCTTGTGTTAGATTTTTAAACTCAGGTTTGTAGGTGGAAATTGCCAAACTCAAAGAATCCAATGTATGTGCGTCTGTCAAGCGAGATTGGTGTTTACTTTTTGTTTGTTTTAAGTAGGAAAATGCTTATTGACATAAATATGTTAAACCAAAACACGAACGCAGCTGTTCAACATATTTCTTCAGATTTGGATATTTCTCGTTGGACACCAATGAAGGAATCCAGAAATGACCTAAAGATGACCTTGCTGACTTGCTGAAGCCATGGTGGTTTGACGAGCGGCTTCACGCCACTCGCGTATCTCTTCGGATGAAGGGTGAAATCCGTTTTCCGCCCAGAAGTCAGTCGTCCGGCGATAGACTTCGGCAAGCACTTCCGCCTCCATATCACACGGGGGAGTTCCGACCAAGGCGCACACCGCCTCGGTCGATACAGTGCGGTACCCGCGTACCCGCGAGTAGTATTGAACTCGTATGATATCTCAATCAGCTGGCGAATGTTGAGAATTTGTTCACGAGTTCCTTTGCCTTTGACGAAACCGGCTTGCTCCTGTGGTATTTGCCAGTCCAACAAACGTCGGACCCTGTTGTCAATTATATGTACCAATACTTTGCTAGAATGAGAAATTAGAGCCAGAGTTCTATAATTGTCACATTTATAAACGGTTTAGGTATACTGATAAATTCCACCAACTTCTTAATCTTTTTTAAATCACTAAAGCGAATTTCGAAGTATGATATCATAGCCTTCATTTCTGTCTGCTAGTCCCTGTTGTCAACTGATGAGTGATGAAATGACACACGCCCCGCTGCAATTGTCATCGCGTTCCAAACATAAAAGAAACTAAGTCGCGAAGAGAAGATAAATAACGTGACGGAATGATACAAGATGATGCCCGCAACAATTTTATTGATGATTGCGTTGCGCAGTCTGTTCTGGACCAAAACAACTAATTTTTTATTCAAATTACCTACGAACTAAATTCTTTTCCATTTAATCCAAATTAAATTTAGTACCTATTATTTTGCCTTGCCGCGATCGACTGGACTAATAGCCGCGATCGACCGGACGATCGCGATCGACCGGTTGGCCACCCCTGGTGTATATCGACCAGGGCGCTGCAACTATTGAGCAGTTTACAGAGTCGTGGGATGGTGGAGTTTGTACCGAGAATGCTTCTGCGAAGCGGGGGATGCAGGGGGGTGATAGGAAAACGAGGATACCTAGCTGGAGCCTGGAATTTAATTTTGCTTAAGAGTTGTGGACAATCTACCTTGTGTCTCAGAAGCTTGTATAGAAATATGAAGTCTATAACATTCCTTCGTTTTTCGAGTGTGACTAGCTTAAAGTGTGTCAATCGCGCTTCATACGATTTTATCCTTTTAGCTACACCAGAGGCATATGCTAGGTGCCAGAGGAACCTCTTCTGTATAGGCTCCAGTCTTAATTTGTGTGTCGCATAATGTGGTGTCCATACAGGGCTGCAGTACTCCAATATGCCACGAACCAGGCAGTTATATAAAAGAATTTTAGTTTTGCTACATCGAAACTTAACCGCATTTCTTAAAACGAATCCCAGCATTGATTATTTTTTTACTATACTTTCCACGTGTGGTACAAATGTGAGCTTACTGTCAAAAATAACACCTAAGTCTATAACTACTATAACACCTAAGTTTAAATATTCCTAACATTAACGAGAGTTGTCATAACAAAAAAGATTAAGATTACAAATAATATTATGCTAAAATATAAAGCTTATAAAAACTGTATTGCTGATCCTTGACAATGTGTTAAAGTAGATCTGATTTTCTTGTGAACTTATGTGAATTTATAAGTTGTAGACTGTGAAGGAACAATACACCGTGAGATTGCGCTCGTGCCCTAAAATCTCTATGCTATGTCATGGTTTTCACAGGTACAAACATTGGGCGAGCGTTGGACGTTGCTGTAGAGCTCATCAACAAGGGCGTGGACTGGACTCCAACTACGACCTCGAAGCCGACTCTTGAAGGAAGCTCTGCAGCTCCTGCTGATAGTGCGAGCAGTACTACTCCCACTACTGCCGCTACTGAAGTCAGCAATGAAAAAGCCGTAGGAGACAAAAAATGTAAGTTACTTTATTCCAAGTAACTATTTATAACATGAAATTTACCACTACACCGAAAGTAAAACTGTTTCTATCGAGATAGAGCGTTTCCTATTTTTACCGACTTCAAAAAAAGGAGGAGGTTATCAATTTGACTGTTTTTTTTAAATGTTTTTTTTTACCTCATAACTTTCGACTGGGTATACCGGTTTGATGATTCTTTTTTTTAGGGTTCCGTGCCAAAGGCAAAAAACGGAACCCTTATAGATTCGTCATGTCTGTCTGTCTGTCCGTCCGTATGTCACAGCCACTTTTTTCCGAAACTTTTAGACCTTATAATGTTGAAACTTGGTAAGTAGATGTATTCTGTGAACCGCTTTAAGATTTTTACACAAAAATAAAAAAAAAAACAATAAATTTTGGGGGTCCCCATACTTAGAACTGAACCTCAAAAAAATTTTTTTCATCAAACCAATACGTGTGGATTTCAACAATTATGGATAGGTCTTCGAAAATGATATTGAGGTTTCTAATATCATTTTTTTCTAAACTGAATAGGTTGCGCGAGAGACACTTCCAAAGTGGTAAAATGAGTGTCCCCCCCCCCTTTAATTATAAAATAAGAGAATGATAAATCTAAAAAAAATATATGATGTACATTACCATGTAAACTTCCAGCGAAAATTGGTTTGAACGAAATCTAGTAAGTAGTTTTTTTTTAATACGTCATAAATCGTAAACTGCAATTTACCTTTTATTCAATCAACACAAATATAAAAATAAAATAAAAATTATATTATTATACTTGCTGACGCGGAACCCTTCATGGGCGAGTCCGACTCGCACTTGGCCGCTTTTATTTGAAAGCTGGTGCGTCCCGTGTGGTCTCATTTCAATTTGGTCTAGTTCTTGAAGTCGGTTTTTTTTTGTTAAAATTTGTGATTATTTCATACAAATTATCATTGATTTAAGAGGGGGCTAAGTTTTTACACCTAAATATGCAAATAGTTTCCAAGTAAAAACGGGATTTTACGTGTGTTTTCTTTCAGCAACCAAAAACCTGGAACCAATCATCATTTTCCTAACTGATGGTGATCCAACTGTCGGTCAAACAGACCCCAAGCGCATCATAACACAAATACAAGAGAAAAACTCTGGAGAAAACAAGGCTACGATATTCTCTCTCGCTTTTGGTGAGTATATATACCATCTTGTGTGCGCTTCGACATTTAGACGTAGGAATCACACATTCAATTATTTTTTCAAATAATACAGTGGGTCACACAAAGGATATACCAAATTTACATATCTTTTGATTTAAAAAATAAAATAATATAAATTAAAAAGCTTTTTAAGAACAAGCTTTCAGGGGAATGCCTCGAGACGAATCAAACGAGTCCAAACTCGATGATGTTGCGACGTTTCTTTACAGAGTTCCTATGACCACCTTCCAACTCCAGCATCAGATCAGCTCCATGTCATTATAATATTGTATTGTCACGCTGTATACATATGCTTGAAAAATTTCAGCAAAATCGGTTCAAGATATCTGCTTCGAAATTGAGTTGCAAGATTCCACCCGAACATACAAGCATACATACATTACATACATACATTGCAAGTTAATAAAAAGCTTGTAACAACCGCGTGTAAGATTGATCTAATGCACACACAATGCACTGCATAGTTATTTTATTATTCATGATTTTTGCTGTAGTCTTATTATACATAAAATAGACTGTCTTAACTTAAGCTTCGGCCAAACCTGCACGACCAAAGCGACTGCGAAGCGGGAGCGTCTGCCGCGCGGCGGACGTTACCCATACTTTTATATGGCGCCTTGCACGCTTTGTGGTCGTAGGTTATTTAAATATTACAAACAGACACTTTAATTTTATTTATTTGTATAAATCTTTTTTATTATTACAAACAGACACTCGAATTTTATTTGTATAGATGTATAGATAAAAGTGCGAGATTAAATTAGCTACTCCTATTTACTTAGTAGGAAAATTTAAATAGTTAAAATCATCAAGTTATTTAATTTACTTGTACACACACAAGTAAACCTCGTAAATAGTTTTTATGTCATATAAATTGAAATGAAGTTAATAGGTGAGAATCAAAGAGTTTAAAATAGTATAAGAATTCTGATTCTTTTACGATTTTAAAGTCATCACCACAACAATTAAGTAGTTATACCAGATAAAGACGCGCAGCTTTAGTAACTGTTCACTAGCAAATTAAGTTCGCGGTTCGCGCCGCAGTAGCGCAGGTGTGCACGATAAGTTTCGCGTTGCAGACGCTCCCGCATCGCGTCCCACTTCCCGCGTCTCTGACGCGCATGTTTGGCCGAAGCCTTAAAACGCTATTCTAGCTATTTTGAGGTGGTCAACCGTCATTTAATTAACAAATACACATGTTGACTTGCGCAGGTGAGGACGCCGACCGCAAGTTCCTTCGCAAGCTCTCACTCCGTAATGGCGGTTTTATGAGACACATTTATGAAGCGGCCGACGCTGCTTTGCAGCTGAGGGACTTCTACCGTCAGATATCCTCACCACTGCTTGCCCACCTCAAGTTCACATATCCAGCTGGACAGGTACTATTGTATAATAGGAATATTGGTAAACATTTGGAAGAAATATTTAACGCTCTATGCAAGAATAAAACTATTTACTTAGGCAACATAAGTATCATTTAGATTTACATGTTTTTATTTAATACTTATACACAAATTATTCATTAACGATGCTGTAATCTTAACAAGAAGCCCTATGGTACCATATCGTATCCATGGAAATTGTATAGATTTAGTTAATAAGTTAAACGTAACTACACACATCAAAAGTGTCTAGGGATCAACATATGTGTCTAGGGATCAACATATATTTTTGCAATAACTTTTCTCCTGATTGATATTAATTAAAATTTTCTTTAAGGATTCATCAAATAAAGTGTTTTCGTTTGTCACAGTAACGATAAACCAAGTCACCTTTGCATTAATAAAGAAATTTGCCATTTTCCTAATAAAAGGATTTTTGACATTTGAACCACTAACATTAAAGTTCGAAAAAAAGACTGAAATAACAGTTTTCTTTAAAATTTTATTAGGTAACTTAAACAATTAATAATCCGTGTTTCTACCGCGAACACTAACACAAGAACATCGGTTTGGCATACTCAAAATGAGTTGTGTATAATAACTAAGTGTAGTGTAGTGTAGAATAACTGTGGAATGGCCGCCCATGTTCGTTGCAACAACAAAAAAAGGTCTTCTTGCGACTGGATACCCTCCATATTCGGCAGAGCTCTTCTCTGTAGCATATCCCATGCATGCTCAATCGGGTTCAAGTCTGGCGACTGAGCAGGCCAGGGCCAAAGCCACATCTCAATCTCAAGAAATCCGCATAAAAATGCTTGATCCCTAGACACTTTTGATGTGTGTAGTTATTAAATCACTTGTTTTATATCCATGGAATCCATGAAAAAAAAGTTGTTGTTTGATTAATAAATCAAACTAAAAGGTTTTTTTTTATTTGTAATATGAACCTACTGGAAAACGTAGGTAGGTACATACCTGCTAACGTAGCCGCGTAGGTATGTACAAATTCTTATCTCATAATTCCTATTTAACTTTAGGTGAAGACTGATTCGTTGACAAAACACGACTTCCGCTCTTTTTACGCTGGTTCAGAGGTAGTTGTGGCAGGGCGCGTAGATGACTCCGCCACAGAGATCGCTCCACGCGTATTTGGTTTCTGCGGTGTTGACGACGGATATGGCAGGGTACGTTTATTATTCAACCAATATTTCCCTTAGCTACTTATTTAATCTTACCCTTTTTGAAGTAAAAGCTTCTATAGTCAGGTTTGGATGGGGAGTAAATCCATATAACTATATTAGTCATCATCGGTGTGGTCGTGACCGTCCGTCCGACCGTCGTCGCTGGAGCCAGCTGTGGATGCATAGAAATATGTACATAAATACTCATTAGTGCGCGCTAAGCCAGTTCATATGACACGGGTCGACAAATTTTAATTTCAGCAATTAATTTTAATGTTTGTTTTAGTTTTGAGTTTTTTTTTCTGTTGGCAAAATCTTATTATTCATATATACTTGCTTATCCGTAAACCAAAAAGTTTCTTCCTCATTCAGTCAAGATGATAAAACTTTGATAGCAGTAAGTACTGTTTTTTCATATCTTCCAAACAATGGCAATTCTAATATTTCATTAAATTAAATGTTTTGTTAAAATGTAAATAATGCCAGTAATATTAAAAAAGTAACGAACTAATGTACACATATTATGTCAAACCAATAACCAGCCTAAATTGGTATTGGTTGTAATTGCACGTACCTAATCTATTTTATAATTGTACCCAACAGAAACGGTACGAGGTACAACCTAAAGTTCCCGTGGAGAAAAAGAAAACCGAATTCCTGCCCCTTGAACGTCTATGGTCGTACCTCACGATTAAACAACTGCTGGACCAAAAAGATGCGGAAGAAGACTCCCCTGCTTCTGATGACAAAGCCACTCCTGAGAAGAAAGCGCTCGAACTTGCATTGAAGGTACGCACGGCATCGTATAGGGAGTAATTTAGGCTACTTTTATTTTAGACTAGCTTAGCACCGCAGTGTTACCCGCCATTGTTGTTGTGTAGGTACAACAACCGCAGGCAGGTACCTTTACAACAACAACCATGGGTAACGGCGCGGGGAACGGCTGGTAGGTAGATATAAAAATGAAATGAAAACCTTGATCTTTCGCTACACGGTTATGAGTAGAAGATGGATTTATTTTTATTTTAGGTGTTATGTGTTGGGTACAAGTTTATTGTATTTTGTTGTTTTTATTTATCGAACAACATTACCCTAACTCAAAATCTCTACTTTCTAATTATTTCCAAATATATTTTACTGTGTTTTAATAAGTAGGTACTAAGACAGCAATTTATTATACATTGTCTCTTATAAGAGCATCCTTTAAAGTTTAGCCACTTGTATAAGTTTGTTTCTTAAGTACCTATAATTCAATTTGAACATTGTACCTACAGAAAAGAGATAGAGTTTTTAAAACAAAATTTTCAAATATTCTTTAGTATCGTAGTAAAATATTTATTTTTCAGTATTCCTTCGTAACCCCGCTCACTTCACTTGTGGTAGTAAAGCCCAACGCTACTAATGCAGTCAACGCAGAATCTGTTGACAAACCAGGTACCTATTTATTTGTTAATTCTGTTGACTAATGAATGTGTGTTTTCAGAATTCAAGATAGGTTGAATAGATTTGGACTCTATGATAATCTAAATGATAATCTCTTGTGTAAAAACAACATAACCTTCACAGCCAGCCCCAAAAAGATTCTTCAAAGATGATTATGCAATAAATTCTTCAACTAATTTATTAACAGAAAGATAATAAATTCTTTATTTATAAATATCCATTTTGTTTCCAGCTTTCTCCGGTTATGGCGGTGTTTGTAAGTACCTATTAGATATTTATAAATTTCAATATATATGAATTAGCAAGTCGTAGCTTATCTATATATATAAAAGAGGAAGGTGACTGACTGACTGACTGACATACCCAGAGATCAACGCACAGCCCAAACCGCTGAAGCTAGAATGCTGAAATTCTGCATGTAGGTTCTTTATACAGGGTGGATATGACAATACGATATTAATTTGAACTAGACCCACCTACACATGATACAATTCTACCAACAAAATTTCAATAAAATTGGTTCAGTAGTTTAGCCATAGGACACTATTTTTCGTTTTTGAAATTTACTACACGATGTTGTTGGGTTAATGACCGAGGGCGTCGCGTCGTCGCACGCGCTGCGCTACCTTTGGAGTAGCCGCTGACATCGGCGCGGGTGCCCTGTGTCGCGTTGTTGTACCTATTGATTATTAATAGGTATTTATTTGTAGTGATTTTACAGTGACATGACTCATTAGTTAAGTTTATTAGTTATTACGGAGCGTTGTGTTATTTTGTGTGAGTTTAGACAATGCCTCGACTCGGTTACACTTATACGGATAGTAAATATTTTACTACGGATAAGATATTAATTTAGGGAGAATGTTCATTAATCCTACCTACCAATAGTCGGATTATTGTACATACTATCCAGGACATACGAGAAAAAGCTATATTTTATTCCTCATAGAGATAATGCTCTTCCGGTTGTAAACTCGACACGAGATGATCAAATTTACGTAAACACATAATAAATATTACTAGTGCTATTTAGCTTACGGCGATAAAGTTGGCATCTACTTTGTAAACCTACATCGCGCGTCGTTTAGGTAACTATTTTACAGCCGCCAGCCGGTACCGTGGCCACTGAGGTTAGTGACCTTAAATTACAAATGGTGTCCTTATTGGTTTGTATTTTTAAAATATTTAGTTTGTTTGAAAATTTAATTTTTTTTGTATCCGTTTTCGGATAAATTAAACAATCCCAAAGTAAACCAACACATTTGAATAGCCCTCGGTTACATTTAATATCGTATTGTCATATCCACCTTGTATAACGTAAGTGAGCACTAAGAAGGATTTTTTGAAATTACACCCCTAAGAGGGTAAATCAGGGGATGAAAGTCTGCGTGAGCGAAGCCGCGTGTTAAAGCTAGTTTACAAATAATATAAACATTAAAGGACTAAAATTAGTGCCTTGTGGCACTCCAGATGAGGCTAGAAACGAAACAAATTCATATTGACAAACATCATCACAAGAAATGTTATTATTCATACGATAGTTTTTTTGGAAAATCCAGTAAAATCCTTTATATTAAGCTTTGCATCTTGTTCCTCTTGTTCAAAATACGTTTTCATGTATTGAGACTTACTTACAAGCCAAGTATCGAGACAAACTTGGCTTGGGTTGTATGTGCAATTATTTTACTTGTACATATTGGTACACATATTGTACATTTAGAAGAGTTTTACAAAACCACTCAACTTTTTAACCAGTTTATTTTGAATAACCTATTCAGTAGCTAAGGAAAACTTCAACAAAATCGTCATACCTAAGTATGATTATATTGCAAGTGCTATTCAAACAATTAGTAGTAGGTATGTAAATTTTCAGTCATACCTACTACCGTTTTTTTTCTGGGTGGCAAACGAGCAAGCGTATCGCCTGATAGTAGATAGTATCGTCGGTAAGCGTTTACCGCCACCCATGGACACCCGCAACACCAGAGGCGTCACAAGTGCGTTGCCGGCCTTCGGGGTATGGGCCTCCGGTATCCTCACTCACTTAGTGAAACACAGCGCAGGCTCTGTTTCACACCGGTTTTCTGTGAGGCTGAAGTATCACCCCGGTCGAGCCGGCCCATTCATGCCGAAGTATGTCTCTCCCACGTTTTACATCGTACTAGTAAAGTACGTTCACTAGTACGAGATGTCAATATCAGTAACCTTGTTGTAGCTCTGTCGACATCGAATTTGTTCGCACAGTCATTGGCAAGCCATCGCCCTTCCTTTGCAGCATACGGCCCATCAGGTGCTGCTGGAGGTTTCGCAGTACCAGCAGCAGCCTTTGGTTCGTACCCTCAAGGTTAGTAAATATTTAATATATCACCAGTTTTTGAAATATTATAGGATATTATGTTACCTGACTGTATATGACTCTGACTGTATGTGAGTCAGCTTCTAATTTTACTAAATACAGTATGGTTCCAAGATTATTTTACGCGGTATCCTAGGTAAGCGTCGACGCTGTGAACGACGAACGCGATCAATACAACTGATACTTGTACTACTTGTATCCTATGTAACAGTCTGCGACGAGACGCAACGTAACGCGTAGGCACTTGGTTTGTGGGCAAAGACGCGACACCATGGTTGATAAAAAGCGTTGATCGCCGCAGTCGGTTCTTAATTTTGGAAATGAGAGATGGAAATCGTCAAATATATTTCTTTGTAAAAATATTATGTGTGTAGAAATATTAAAATCTGTGCACTCTCAAGCAGAATTGCCACATTCCATGGTATAGAGTCGCTTCGCGTCGCATCGTAGTCTTCATTCATGTATAACACTTGTCGCGTGTAGCATCGCGTCGTGTGGTGTCGTATTCGTCGCTCGCGTAGGACACCACGATAAATGTAAACAACTAACGCCTTGGCCTAGTACGTGGTATCCTACGTGAGCGAGACACAAGTAGGGTATGCCATTATGTTGATCGCGTTCGTCGCGTTTACAGCTTCGCGTCGTATTCGTCGTTGACGAGGTGGAAAATCCCTTCGGATCTCCGGCTCCTCGGGGACTGAGGAGCCAGGTCTGTGGTGAGTCCACTAAAAACCACCCTGGCGGCCGCTCTCAGGCGCCCTGCTCTGAGGAGGACCCAGACCATGTTATTTATGGTCCCCCCCAGGAACGACGCGGCGTCTATAGGGACTCTATCTCGGGGGAAGCCTGGGCTTCACCCTGCCTGTCGGCCAAACGGATTCGTCGCTCACCTAGGACACCCCGTAACATTGTGAATAATGCATACTTATCATGCTTTTGCACGAAGCATATGCCTTTTGCCATTGAATGTATATTAATTTACCTATCAATCAATTAATTTACATAACGATGTAAAATTCGCAAGCCCTGCATGCATTAATTCTTGTTTTCATTTATTTTCATAACAACTTTGACTCGAGTCTGTATCTATGTGTAAAAGTCGCCATCTCTGGAAACTCCTTTTGAATGATCTTCATGAAATTATTTATGATGATTTTACCGCATTAGGTTTACAAGTGGATTCATTGCTGGAAATGGAAGAGGATATTGCTGACTATGAATCTACAGGTAATATCTTAATTTAAAACTCGTAAGGCCTTATTTACGTTGCGCTGGGACGCGTGACGCCCCATGCTTCTGTAAACGAGGCCGAAGGGTTGTTTTATTCAAGTCGGTAGAAAAGTGATTCAAAATATTGTGTAGATTAAATTCTTCTTCTTTTTCTGTTTAGATCCAAAATAGAATGAACTTCGTCGATATCTTACTTACAGGCTTAGAAATGAGTAACTAACCCTAAATAAGAATATGTACTGACGTATAACTAACACTGAAGTGTTATTAAGAACAATAATGATTGATGCGAAATTTGACTAAGTACCTATTATGTTCTGGACAATATTATGTGACACCCTCTTGGCGACGGTCGAAGGCGTTGTGTGATAACTATTATTAGCTTCATTTGTTACTTCATTTGTTTGCACCTATTCTGTATAGATTATTCTATAAAATTTATATTAATTAAAACATTTGTATTAGGATCTTTGGTGACATACTTACATGACATGCCGGATTTCTAGATAAATGGACAAACATTATAACATAATTTGGAACAAATTATATCTAAGTATAAAAGCTCATATAGAGTACAAAACTAGTATTTGTGATAACCTACTAATATCCCCTTTCAATAAAGACTTATTTTTGATTGAAAATATTTACTCCTAGGAGATATAATTAAAAAATTGTGTGAAGGCGCCGACTTCAAACAGATTTTAGGTACCTAGCATACACAATAATACTACTATTTAAATGAATAAAGAATTAGGTATAGACAAGAATTGGCACATAGCAATTTATGAAGAGCCAGTTTATTTTACGCTTTTTAGTGTTTTTTGGCAGGGAGTTTTCGTCAGATGGTTTTTTGGAAGTCGTTTTTTTTTTTTTTGGACATCTTACATAACCAATGACAAAAAGCTGCAGCGTAATGCCTTACTTTTAGTCAGGGTTGATAAAAATCATGATTTATAAAAAAACAAAAATCGGATTAATTTGATTTAAATCGGTTTTTTTTTATTTAAATCAGATTTTTTTATTTTTTTACTTTCTTGTCTTTTTTATTACTTTAATGGTCGGTTATTTATTAAATTAATGAAAAGAACGTATTTTTTAAATTGAATTAATAAATCAATTAAAAGGTAATTTAACAAGATCTACTAAAATCTACAATTTAAAAAAACAGTAGTGTTGAAAAAGTGAAATTGTAATAAAAACTTAGTCTAATTCTTTGATGAGTGTGAGAGATGAGTACACTACGTCTACACTATCTGAAATAGGATACTTGTTGCTTTGCATTGAATTTGAATAGCATGCGCGAAATGATTTCTGAAATATTTGGAATCCCAAAACTGGTCGGTAATCGCTCGCGCGGCATTGTGCACGTGTGTGAGCCGTAATCTATGTCGGGGGAAGTCCCTAGAAAATTTTTGGCCGATTTGGTTGCAGTAAAAATTTTATGATTTAAATCACTGATTTAAATGAAGTGATTTAAATCATATCAACCCTGCTTTTATTTAACTCTGATTTTGCTCTTAATAAAATTTTCATACCACGGACTAAATATGAAAATTGTTTTGGAGTAAATTCCCAAAACTTTAATTAATATGTACATATATACAGTTTTATGGAAACTTATAAATACTGAAGCTACTATTATTGAAAGAAGATGCTGATGTGGCAGGGATGACACAACTACTCATCACATCATTCATGCTTTGTCATTTTGTCTCAAATCCTTGTCACTATGCGTATTCTAAGTCCGACTGCGATTGCTAATAATTTGTTACGCTAGTTACGCATAGTGTATACATAAACATCAGCATGTATGGGTGCATTTTTATATGTATATCAGTCAGTATGCATGTCGTGGATTCCAAGAATGATATATTTAATCCGTAGCTGAATATGATCTGAGCTTCGTTTTAAGTCAAAGATTTGAGAAGAAACAGAAATCGTCAGTCAAGGTTCAAAGACAACAACTGTAAATTTTGGTATTGAAATTATTTAATTATAAAGATAAGTATCATCATCATCAATCAGTCTTTTAATATTTTTATGTAATAATGAACCCTATTTGTATTTTCATAATTATTAATTGTTTTTTTGGAAAAACCTACAAACTAGGTATTTTAAATATCTAATTCCTACATACATATTTTACAAAGTAATAATTATACACATATGTATACCTAATTATTACCTGCCTGTGTGTTCACATACATGTATTGGAAGTTCGTCAAAAATTTGAACTAGGTTGTGATCAACAATAAACCCCTACTTACCTCTACATCATCGTAGCCAAAACTCTTAAGCCATATTTTGGTTATCTTTTTACAGCCATATTTAGGTTTAATTTATTGTACAACCTAGGTGCAACTGTGCAATGTTGCTTAAATCGTTGTTGAGCAAATTTGCTTTTTACCCTTGGGATCGGACATTTATCTTTTCTTTTACCCGAAGATTGGAGAAGAGGTACGGTATGCTTGTGATATTTAACATTGCACTGATAGACAAACGTCTTTAGTACGCTTAGAACTTCAGTTTTTTCATACACTAGTTGAGTTGGGTGGTAGACCGGTTAGTGAAGGAGTACTTTAAGTAGAGCCCATTTTGCTATTTCAGCCTCAATCAATATTAATTCATACAACAGCGTTAACTCAAAAATCATACTTACTTGTGGGTGTACACCACAGGCGGGCCCTTTGATTTTGGGGCGGCTTTGTTTTGACAATAAGCCGCACGTGCGACGGCGACGAAATCAAAATGGCCATATCAAAGCGAATGGACTTTACCCATGTATTAGTTCCATCGTTTTGATTGTGAGTACCAATGAGTATAATGAGAGCTGCAATGTATGTTTTTGATTATCTGTGACTGTTTTCGCATTTTTTTGTCTTGTTGAAGGGTTCTGGTCTCTATCCCCTACGAGGACCAGTCGGCTTGGGGGAGTTTGTTTTATTTTTATTGTTTAATTTCCATAATTTGGTTGGATTATCCGTTTGCCGGTTGTGAATTGCTATTTGTTTTTGTATTAGAGGGTGTCACTTAGAGAGTTCGATCGGGTTTTCAATAAATCGAAGGCATATGTTCTAGTAGTGTAATAGAACGTATCGTTTGTTGTTTTTACCCGACTGCGAAAGAAATGTTATGTTCTTCGAGTGTATGTATGTACTATTTAATCATATTTCAAAAACTCAATATTTACATTTTTCTTCTCCTTTAGTAGCCGTTTCTTTTTTGAGAACATCCTCTGAATAGTCTTCAGATACAAAGATTCCTTTTAAAGTCTTTTTATTATTCATAATTTCCAGAGGTGGATTTACCACTTGGCTGAGTAGGCTGGAGCTTAGGGCGGCAAATTTTAGGGGGCGGCAGATTTGGCCCATAATTTTTTTTCTTTACAAAAATAAGATATGACCAAAAAAACCGATTAAAGAAATCTTGAATATTTAACAATACTTTAGGAGTAAAGAGTGTGTTTAATAGTTCACTTATCTTAAAAAAAATCGAAGTCAGTAAAAACACTTCGTGACACATATCTTCGTCAACAATGATTCGCTATCCGGTTCGCCACGGCTTATTGTGTCCGAGTGAGAATTTTCCTTCCGACCCCTCTTCGCCGTCTCTTTTCGCGAGATGACATCTTAGCAGAGGGGTCTGATGACTGCAAGGCAAATTATATAAATCCTTACTACAATTATGAGTTAATTCGATGGGTGGTTCTGGGGCCACGCGCAATGTGCCTCCGTAGATACGCGGTAACCACGTTTGACTTACCGCTTTTACCGCTCTCTAAGAATGCCATATGCTCAAACTTCTCTGTGCGGTCAGAGCCACAGTCAAGACCAGTGTACCACCGACCAGTTTTAGAGCAAGCCATCGGAAACAATCATCAAAGAGCCATCTTTCGTTAAGGAGTAGGCATAGATACTGAGTACCTATATGGACTGAACCGGTACGAGGATCGAGTTAATCAAGATTAAGTTGCCAAGGAGTGAGCAACGACGGGGCCCATAAAATAAGAGGACTTCTGTGTTATGGGTGTCCTTGTCACGCGTTAGTTCAGCGCCTACCAGTGCGGTACCACTGGTATACAGGTGCGCCGCTTTTTGCAAGTTCGCCACTAACTAAACTACTAACTAAAGTGTCATTGGCGTACAGATTATATCCAGCGCAGCCAGTTTAGCCCAAGCAGGAGGGCTTCCTGAGGTCTGCACTGCATGACTTGATTCAATAATTTCCTCCTAGCGACGAGTGCAGTGCAAGAGAGGTAAGCGTACCGTACTGCCGCCTTTTCCAGTCGACGACGACCGACTGGAGAACTTCCATGGTGCGAAAGCCACTACGTGGAACCTTCAGCCTGGATGACCAGCGCGTCATCATGGCTTGACGAATGCACGTACTCACTCGTGATCATTTGACGCAACATTGCGCCAGTCGTCAAACGCTCCAAAAGATCGGGCCCACCTCACAGAAATGGCAGTCGATGCGGGTCGAGAGATCCTCTCAAACAAGATATGTGAGAGAGAGAGAGATATGGCGATTCGCCAATTTCCCAAGCTGGGTCATGTTTTAGCGTCCGATAAGTCATGGAACGGCTAAATCGGGGTACTCTAGTATTATGGTGGTAAGACCCGTTTGGGAGGATGGGCCCAAGAGGAAACACGGCTTCCTCTCGTACTGATCAGGACATGATTATTGCAGTTGATGATTACATAAACATCAGCATGTATGGGTGCATTTTTATATGTATATCAGTCAGTATGCATGTCGTGGATTCCAAGAATGATATATTTAATCCGTAGCTGGATCACAATGCTGACGCAGATGATGTCCACAAAACATACTATGGAGATCACGTCCGGCTGTAACAGAGCTCGTTCTCTGTAACAGAACAAAGCGAAGGAGAGAGCGGAAAAGGATTGGGCGAGGTTTAGAACCATCTTAGTCCATCAGGCCCGTGAATGATCCAGGTTCTGCACTCAGTTCAGGCGCTGGAGATGGTAGGCTAAAAGCGCAGGCCTGGAGGCAGCAGCAGAAACAGGCTAGGGTGACATTCGAGACAAGACCATGGTATCCTGGGCACCAGACACATACTGTTGTGGGAAAAGAACACTTCCTGCAAGAAGCTGGACATGAGAGGCTCAGAAAGAGAGGGGGGTGTGATGCGCGGAGACGGGAGCTAAGGGGGTATCGAAAGGGGATATGAAAAAAGCAGGGCAGTACTAAATTGTAGGTTAGTAGGGGCGGCAAAAATTTAATAGCCTACTGGCGGCAAATATGTAAATCCGCCACTGATAATTTCTTATTTTTTCATTCGTTTGTTCTCAACTTGACTTTTTTTCTAGATGGTAGGTATAGTCTGTTCACATCGTAACATTACACACTCTTAAATATATTACTTAATTATTTATTAATAGTGATGGTGATGTATACGAAACATTAATGCGTCTGACTTGTTATCCAGTGGTTGCAGGTTCCAACCTCACCTAGTACACATAACGTGAAAACTCACAATAAATGAACACGTCACAGAAAACAATATAATTTCATTTTATATTATTTATTTATACTGTATAAATATTATGTGTAGGTTTCAGCGGATTGCGACATGCAATACAGCCTTATCAAGTACAGTTCTCAAGCCCGGTCAAGAAAGATTTTACTCGTAAGTACTCGTATTTATGTGGCTTCAATTAACCCAACAATTCGTAAACTAAATACAACACATTATTAGTCAATATAGTAGTCGATTAAATACTCGATGAATACGATTGTCGCTCAGAGTAAACAATTTTTTAGGCAAAAATTCAAAACAAGTAAGTAGGTACTTGGCCAAATGAAAGCAGATACCACTTCCTGTAAGTAAGATTTTGACAAACATTGTTCGTGACCGATCTCTTTTAATAGCTTAAATTAAAAGTAGAAAAAAACTGATTAGAGAACCTTTTTTCGTGTTTTTTTTGTTTCATTATTTTTCTACTGTAGGTACTTTCCTTGAAGCCTTGTTGCAATTTGTTGATTTTTATTAATATACTAATAGGTATTGACAATCTGAGCTTTGGTCTGACGACACCGGCTCCCTATCTATTCTCCACGAGCCGTGCACCCGTATTGGAACAGTTCCACTTAGAGGACTTCGCTTGGTTAGAGTCGTTGATTGATGCGGATAACAGCAAGCTTTCGCTGCCGACCAACGACACCACCGTTAGCTTGAAGCTTACCAAGGATCCTTCTGTAAGTTCCAACCGTCTGTAACCGCAATACTCAGATCAAATAAAAAAGGTAGAAAACGCACGGCATTGTTCTTGTTGAAGCAAAAGCTTTTTAATTTGATCTGAGGTGCAATACAAATAAAGATTAGCAGCAGCTATCCCTTCCCATTTCTGACCCACTGTACTTAATACTAAGCCACACTTTCAGTAATACTGTGCCCATATAATAGGCACTTATTTCACATACTTATTTAAAAATAAGTTAGAAGTAAATAATACAATCAATAAGTTATACATATTACTAGCTGTCGCTCACAATTTCAAGTTTGTAGCCCCAACGGTTTAGGCTGTGAATTGATATCAGTGTGTCAATAAGGGCAAGTAATTTTATAGGTAAACCAGCAACCAAGCTAAGCAAGCTTGGAACTAGACGGCGTTGGATGTTAATGTTCGAAATATTTATTTATTTATTTTTTGGCAGGCTCCAAGGGAGTCTGCGGGTGACGCGGCATGTCCGAGCGCCGTGGACGGAGGCGCTGGTGTTTGTGTATATTTGACGCGGTGTGACTCAGCACGACACATCACTACCGACATTTATACTACTACTTACTGTACTGTCGACCAAGGGTACGTATAAAAGCAGTTCAGCAATTTAAAAATGTAAATTACTTGTAATTTAAATACATATGAGAAAGTATTTTTTAAAGAAGATCAAATACCTACTTATGACTTTTAAAATGCATTTTCAAATTTTATTAGTCGTTTATACAGTGAAGGATGTAAAATAGGGGTGAGCCAATGTTCCCCGTATTAAATAAACTCATTTCTTGTTGCTACCATATGGTTAAGCTCTAGATGGCACCTAAAACCTTTTCTCTCACGTGAAGTTATTTCTCCGTTTTTTCTTATCGACCGAAGAAAAACTTATCGTGCCGGGGTTTGTAACTTTAAATCACTTCCAGTATCCTTTAGGACTATTAAAGACCCTCACCTATAATTTATGTTCAGTTCACCAGTTAATAAATATATAAAGTAACCGCGCATTTTTATAATTGAGAGTCATAGATGCTAATAAAATGTGATGTCGAGTTTTAACTCGGCTTATTACGATGCTGGTTTGCTCATATTTTGAAATTGTTATTCATTGCAGATATGCCGGTGTATGCTGTCAGCAGGCGAAGGTTGACTTAGTACACTAAACTTTACTACATAAAAAGCATATAGGGTAGGATAACGATCTGAATTGATATAGGATATGGCAAGTGTACCCATTCTTAGAAATATTAACACAAAACTCTTTTAAGCGACTTTTACTCTTCAATTAAGAGCCAATCACGTGAATAACTGGTTCTACAGTTACTACGGACGTTTTTCGTAGTAGGTAAGAGTACAATCTGTTCCATCAAACACACATGTTACATATTCTTACTAGACAGAAGAATTGGGTACCTGATTATTGCAAACTTAAGGTGCTAGTTTTATTCTACGGTGCCATTATTATATATTTTTATCACGATCTACTGTTGTGAGATATACCTAGTTTTCGTTTTTATACAATTGAATCTTAATAAACATAAGAATTTTTCATTCCAGTGGTTTTATTTATGTACTTCTTACCTATAGCTTAATCTTAATAAAAATGTAACAGGTCCAATTCTGTACATTAATAATATTTTGAATTTTTTTTTTGAGCGATCTCTATTCGATACTGTAACCAAAACTGTATTTTTTTCATTTTCGTCTGTCTGTCTGTCTGTCTGTATCTTGGCCGCGCATCACGTTGAAACTACTGAATGGATTCAAATGAAACTTGTCATGATTTGAGTTCATACTACGAGGTAGGACATAGGATACTTTTTATCCCGAAATTCAGCACGGTTTCTTGGAAAGAGGGGATGAAAGTCAAAATATGTACTTAGTTGTAATTCAATAACACATAGTCCGATTTCTTTCATTCTTTTTTTTCTAGAAAGAAAAAATAAAAGAAACGGAAAAGTCTTTTTTTTGTCCGCGACTGTACACTGCCTGTGGGAAGCTGAGACAGATATGTAAATATGGCGGTACGAAGTTCGCCGGGTCTGCTAGTATATAATAACGTAAATACCCACTAGCAACTAGTGAAATGAACAAACGTTATTCTAAGTCAAACAAACCTCGTATTCAAAACGTTTTGTAACTAAATAAACATTTACAATGAATATTCATCTCTTTGATTATTAATATGTCTAGATAGAGCATCGCGATACAAAAGAACAAAATTAAATGACACAACTTTTCGATATTTGTGTGCGTGACAGCTACGTCTTACACTCGCCTCATGTCATTCTAAATTTCCTAGTGTGAGTGCCTAAATGATACCAGTTGTTGAGTTTTTTTTGTGAAAATGGGGAAACAATTTTAATAGTGTTGAATAACTTTTCTATCTAGAAAAATATGCTAGGAAAACAAAATGTGATACAACCTAATAATATGTCTCGTGTTTTTTTTATTATTTATTATCATTAGCAGTGGACTGTTAAAGGCTGTTGGTGATGATTAAAAATATGTCGTACTAGATATTAATTTTGGTCTGGTATTGTAAAAGCAGTACTTAACGATTTTTTAACCTTTTAAAATATGTAAGGTATATAATTAGCCCATCTAATTGTCTCTTTGACCAACATTAAAAAAGAAGAAAGGTAAGAAAAAAATTCTTTACATTACTTTTTTAATGGACCGGTTTAATATTTTTTATGTGTGTTAGATTTAGGACATCTTCAAGATGCTCAGTATTAATATTATGGGGATTAGACCTTGGGCTTTCAATTTGTTTTATTAGATTGACAATTAGCTATTTTTTTTGTCTGAATGAGATCTGACGAGTAGTTTTTAAGTTAAATTTTCTCAATTCTTATCTGTTGATAAGTAAGAAGATATACTTGTTTTGAAATAATAAAAACTGGACTTGAAAAATGCATGACTGCACGGTTGGCCTAGTGGTTTAAGTTGTCGCCACGCCGCTTTCTATTGCGCCAGGTGTCGTGGGTTCAAATCTTAAATAGGACAACACTTTGTGTGATCCACAAATTGTAGTTCTGAGTCTGGGTGTTTTTTGTTGTTGTTTTTTTAAAACAGAGAGGAGCTCATATCTAGAAAGTATACCTAAAAACCCTTAAACGATGCCCATAGTGACATTTTACAAAAACGGTGCGGCGGCCATATTTGATTCAAAAAATGACATGAAATTAATATTCAGCATACCTAAAAGCACCTTACACGATACCCATACCCATAGTGACATTTTACGAAAACGGTGCGGCGGCCATATTTGATTAAAAAAATGACATGAAATTAATACTCAGTATACCTAAAAACCCCTTACACGATACCCATAGTGACATTTTACAAAAACGGCGCGGCGGCCACATTTGATTCAAAAAATGACATGAAATTAATACTCAGTATACCTAAAAACCCCTTACACGATACCCATAGTGACATTTTACAAAAACGGCGCGGCGGCCACATTTGATTCAAAAAATGACATGAAATTAATACTCAGTATACCTAAAAATCCCTTACACGATACCCATACCCATAGTGACATTTTACAAAAATGGTGCTGCGGCCATAATTATTGGATTCAAAAAATGATATGAAATCTAGACTCGGTATACCTAAAAACCTCTTACACGATACCCATAGTGTCATTTTACAAAAATGATGCGGCGGCCATATTGAATTACAAAAATGATTTCATATTCTTAGCGTATCTATTATCTACCATGAAGTATTTTATACAACACAACTCCGCCTGCCACATTTTATGAGGGAGTTTTGACTTCATAAACTAGCAACACCCAAAATGGCGACTACAATAATTATTTATTTTAGAAATTATTTAATGGCTTTGTTTGCTGTAATAGATACATATCAATGGTACTTAACGATAATAGGTAACTTTCTTTGTTAATTTAGATCGTACTCTGTAATTTCTACACACTTATAAGGCACAATTCGCCATTTTTATCAACACAAAAATGACAGCAACATGTGTGTATCCACTGACAGTGCATTTGGTACTAAACGCGGAAAAACATTTAGGCGTTAGTTTAGAGCCTATTTTTTCGTGTGTTTTTACAGCTTTGACAGTCCATCTAGACATATTAATAATCTAAGATTCATCTATTATTTTTATACCTCTTTTACTTAGATACGTGTTTAGTTTAACGAATAATAAATTAACACTAAGCGTAAAGCGTACCTATACCTATATCTATACCTAATCCGCCAATTGAAAAAAAATAATATAAACCTAATTGCATTTTTGAAACAAAGTGACATTTATATTTTTTTTACAAAACAACTAATTTTATAAAAATAGGTTAGTTTTATATGTTTTAAATACCTACTACATACCTTCATCATCAGGGTTGCCAACTCTCGAAAGGACCAACCCGGGAGAATGTTATGTTTGAGAAATTTATCCGGGGTTTGTGACATTGAAAAATAATCTAAGTCAACATTTAATCAAATTCCTGGAGTCTTGTGATGACCATGGCTCTTTTATAGATAAAATTTTTATTGCTTGGTATTGCACATCTTCAAAGTTATACCATTTTTGTAAATATGTCAAAAATCGAGTAAATAAGTTATTGAACTCAGTTTTTTGCGGTTCATCAAACTGCTTTAATGAATCCATGGCAGATTTACCATAAAATTGGTCAGCTTGTCTGCTTTGTAGCTTCGTTTTCAGATCAATCATTAACCTAATTTTTAGAGATTATTGCAAGCTTTTGTATTATATAAATTGTGTAATGATATTATAAGTTGATAGAAAAGGTTTTCAAGGAATACTTTATTTAATTCTTTTTAGAGCATTCCTATAAAAGCTTGTTAATAAAAAGCTTTTTTTATTTAATTTATTTTTTACTTTTTCGTTATCGCTGGATAGGTTTCTCAGTCTGTTCATCTCATTCACACTCATTAATATTGCAAGACATCTACGACCGAAGTAGCTAATTAATAATTAGCTAATTAAAATAAACCAACTGCCTCGTTGGTCTCGCGGTTAGCGTGTGAGACTGCTGATCATGAGGTCTCAGGTTCGATTCCCGTGTCGGACCAAATGTTTGTATGATCTACAAATATTTGTTGCGGAGTTTGGGTGTTTTTCTATGTATAATATGTATGTATTTACAAAAAAAAAGTATATATGTATTTGTATCAGTTGTCTTAGTACCCATAACACAAGCTCTGCTTAGCTTGGGACTAGATGGCGTTGTGTGTTAGATGTCCAAAATATTTATTTTATTTTTATTTTTAATTGTCTAAACAAATCCTATAACTCCTATCAACTTCATCGTCAAACCCTAGTTACCATTAAATACTAAATACAAGACTAAACTAATACAAAGATTACAGAGTTTCTATGGCCACCTTGCAGCTCCATCATCAGACCTTGGATACTAATAGTATCCAAGGTCTGATGATGGAGGAACATGAAGTACTCGTTAAGAAGAATCAAACGATTCCAAGCTCGACGGTGTTGTGTCGTTCCATTACAGAGTTCCTATGGCCACCTTGCTCCTCCATCATCAGACGCTGGATACTATCAAAACGTAAAGTACTCGTCAAGACGAATCAAACGATTCCACACTCAAAGGGTTTCGTCATTTCATTACAGAGTTCCTGTGCCCATCTAACGGCTTCATCATCAGACTCTGGATTCTATCAAAACATAAAGTACTTGTCAAGACGACAAGGCAAGTCAAACAATTCCGCACTCAATGGGTTTCGTCGTTTGATTACAGAGTTTCCATGACCACCTTCTGGCTCCATCATCAGACCCTGGATACTATCAAAATATAGAGTACTCGTGAAGATGAATCAAACGATTCCAAACTCGATAGAATTGCGCCGTTGCATTATAGAGTTCCTACGACCACCTCTGGCTCCATCATCAGATTGTAAATACTATCAAAACATGAAGTACTCGTCAAGACGAATGAAACGATTCCAAACTCAATGGTATTGCGTCGTTTCATTACAGAGTTCCTATGACCAACACCCGGCTCCATCATCAGACCCTGGATACTATCACAACATAAAATACTCGTCAAGACGAATCAAACGATTCTACACTCAATGGGTTTCGTTGTTTCATTACAAAGTTCCTATGGCCACCTTCCGGCTCCATCATCAGATCCTGGATACTATCAAAACATAAAGTACTCGTTAAGACGAATCAAACGATTCCACACTCAGTGGGTTTCGACGTTTCATTACAAAGTTCCTATGGCCACCTTCCGGCTCCATCATCAGATCCTGGATACTATCAAAACATAAAGTACTCGTCAAGACAAACCAAACGATTTTAAACATGATGGGTTGTGTCGTTTGATTATAGAGTTCTTATGACCACCTTCTGGCTCCATCATCAGACCGTGAATACAACCAAAACATGAAGTACTCGTCTCTTCACTTCATACTTAGTACTTCATGTTTTCATTCTTGGAATGAAACGATTCCAAACTCAATGGTGTTGCGGCGTTTCATTACAGAGATCCTATGACCACCTCCCGGCTCCATCATCAGACCCTGGATACTATCACAACATAAAATACTCGACAAGACGAATCAAACGATTCCACACTCAATGGGTTTCGTTGTTTCATTACAAAGTTCCTATGGCCACCTTCAAGCTTGTCACGCGTCATCGGCGCTCGCCTCCCACCGCTGAGCCGCTGTCCCTACCACTGCAGGGACACATAAAAGGACCAGCGCACTACAGCTCGTCCTCTTTCGCCCGGCGTCTACCACGCCGGACGGCTGCGCTACCCTCTACGGGGGGTCGGCCTCTAAAGCCGCCCCCAGCACTGCACTCTTTCGCCCAGCGTCTACCACGCCGGACGGCTGCGCTGCCCTCTACGGGGGGTCGGCCTCTAAAGCCGACCCCAGCACTGCACTCTTTCGCCCGGCGTCTACCACGCCTGGTGGCTGGGCCGCCCGGCCTACGCCGGAGCCCCAGCACTGCACCTCTTTCGGCCGGCGTCTACCACGCCAGTTGCCTGCGACGCCTCTACGGGGGTCGGCCTCTAAAGCCGACCCAGGACTGCACCTCTTCCTTTTCTCATCGCTTCGACCCAACAGTTAAGTGCTCCTTGTCTGGAGGCACTGACTGGTCGAATCTCTCAAACCCACACCCTGACTGTACATCTATCTGTTTGTGTTATACTCATGAATAAATTGTTTAAATTGTTGTTGTGAAGCGTCTAATTCCATCATCATCATCAGAACCTCGTGGCCTCACCACCACCTCAAGGGCTCCTAAAGCCACTACGTGACAAGCTCCAGCATCAGATCAGCTCCATGTCGTCATAATATTGCATTGTCACGCTGTTTACATATGCCTGCAAAATTTCAGCACAATCGGTTGAAGGTATCTGCTTCAAATTTAACTTGCAAGATTTGGGAACAGACAAACATCGGGACAGGTGAAGCTAAATAAAAGCTTGTAAAAAGACTAAATTTATCAAAATCATTGAAATCGACCTTTTCCATTTTATTTCTCTCTGCTATTTTGTTACTCTATTTTTTTTTTAATCGCGAGTCAAAAGTATAGAGAAAAGATTTACCGTTTAAGTTTTTAATTAATTCTCAACAAAAAGCCATGGTGTAATCTTAAACATCACTCATTTTTGGGAGAAAAAGTTCCATACATTTTGGTACGTAGAAATCGTCTCCCGTAAAATTGCAATAAATAAGAGTTGACGCGCAGACGCGCTCAATAAATTAAAAATTCAGTGCCCTCCAAATATTCAAGATGACACCATGATACCACGTCCGTTTGTAGTTCGCACCGAGTTCCATAATACGTAAATGAAAAGTTTTAGCTTTAGTTTAAAGTTAGTTAGGGGTGGGTTACTAGTGAATGTCGAATTGTCACTACTGTTAATTTGTATTCTTGAGTTTAATTTTGTTTTTTTAAAGAATAATTTCGAAGAAAAATATTAGTATTTTTTATTAACACAGAACTTATTTTTAAGACTTTTTTTTAACTTGCTATGCTATGTATGTAACTATATTTGTTAAGAGCCATTTCACAAAATGATTGCGCTTGAGTTTAGGTAAAATATTGTATAATTGTTTATGTGTGCATAGCTACGCACTCAAACGTAACATAAACAGTGTAACGCGAGAGACGAGACGGACGAAGCAATCTTAAGCCGTAATGTGATTTTATATGAGATTTACAAGAAGTTATATATTTAATTTAGTCTAATGAAATTTTCAAGTTAGATAAATAAAACAACAAGAAGTTAGGTATGTAAAATAATATAATAACAACTAGCGACCCGCCCCGGCTTCGCACGGGTGGATTTCAGATTCCCCCGCCGACGACACAATTCGTGCATTTTAAATCTGTAATATCTTCGAATATATTCATTTAAATTAGATACTGTTCAGGATCATTTTGATCTATATTAAATGCACAATGTATTTAATTTCATTCGTTCGAGGCGTTCGACAGGGTTGCATAATATCGCCCCTGCTATTTAACGTTTATACCGAGCTTGTGATGCGAATCACTCTCGAGGACTGGACTGATGGTATTGCGATTGGTGGATACAAGGTTACCAACTTACGGTACGCAGATGACACCACCTTGTTTGCGAGTAGTGCTGGCCTAATGGAGGAATTACTTCTCAAAATGGAGCGAGTGAGCCTTACGTTTGGATTACAGATAAACCGATCTAAGACCAAAATGATGATCGTGGACCGCGTCAACAATAACTCGCCCGAAGTGACACAGATTGCGAATTGCAGCGTAGTGCAGAGCTTCGTATACCTTGGGGCTTTAATATCAAACAATGGTGGCTGCGTAGATGAAGTTAAACGACGAATGGCCATAACCAAAGCTGCAATGGAGAAATTGAGAAAAATTTGGGGAAATCAGAACATTACCAAAGCCACCAAGATCAGGCTTGTACAATCGCTTATATTTCCCATTTTCCTATACACCGCGGAGACGTGGACAGTACGCGAGTTGGAAAGAAGGAAGATAGATGCCCTGGAAATGTGGTGCTGGAGAAAAATGCTCGGGATATCGTGGACGAAGTTCCGTACTAACGTGTCCGTGATAGCGGAACTCGGCATTACACAGCGTCTGTCAACCATAGTACGGTCGCGCATACTGCAGTACTTTGGCCATGTCTCTAGACGGAATAGTGACTCGATAGAGCGACTGGTGGTGCAGGGAAGGGTGGAGGGGATCAGAATCCGGGGCAGGGCACCCATGCGCTGGACCGACCAGGTGAGGTCCACAATCGGAAGCCGTGTGTCTGACTGCAGCCGGCAGTCTGCTGACAGGGTGAGATGGCGGGAAGTTGTACGAGGGGCTTTGTGCGCCTCCACAACCAGTGTGCACTCTACGTGATCACGACCGCTCTGCCAAGAGTGAAGCGAGTTAGAAGAAGTATTTAATTTACTTAATTGTATAAGGATTCATTCTGTATTGCTTAAAATCACTTCGTAAATAAGCCATTATTTCTCGTAAAAAGAAAGGAATAAAAAATGGTTGTTGTGAGTTATCCCTAAGAGATAGACATATACCGTCGCGGACTTTTTTGTAGTACTTTTTAAGGTGTACAATACTGTAGTACACTATTTTGATCTATCTCGTAGGGTGCAACCAGCGTTTGCAATGTAAGCGCAAAAAAATGTGTTTATTTGCTACATCACATTAGAAACCTCGAAAATTAACAGTGTTCCCATACTATATTATGCATTTATTATACATAAAAACCTTCCTCTTGAATCACTCTATCTATTAAAGAAACCCGCATCAAAATCCGTTGCGTAGTTTTAAAGATTTAAGCAAACAAAGGGACATAGGGACAGAGAAAGCGACTTTGTTTTATACTATGTAGTGATTAAGATAAAACCAATCACATATTATTGTCGATTAACAATAAAATACTTATTAATGCTATATGAATATTTGGCGTAAAGGCATTGATCTTGACTTTCTTGGGTCTATGATTTCCGGTAATATGCAGTCTTGGTAAAATCGAGTCAATTTAGGTAGCATTTTCTCCTGCCAAAAAACATCGTCTTTCTCTACGCTTACTACTTTCAAGGTAAAATCAGGCCCAGTCCATACAGCAAATACACATATGTTTTTTTCGCTATGTGCAACTGGCCCTGTACCTGGTAGTACCAGTCATGATTTTTGTTCATCTCGATTTCAGATTGGCTGTTCACTTTGAAACATTTCAAATTTTTAGCTTGCAAAGCGGTAGCAGGATCTATTCCAAAAAGTGAGCTTGGACATTTCACTTCCACTAATCCCTCACTGCACAATCCATCTGGTGTTGCGCCTAAATAAAAATATTCTCCGTCTATAAAAAGACCACATTTATTTATTTTAATATTTTCTTGGATACTGAGTTGTGCCAAAGCCTTTGGTTCACTGTCTTTACCATGTTTTATTGAGGTAATGCGGTCTAGGTTATATGAATAAAGAACAGATTTTACAAGGGGAGCAGAATTTTAGTTTATTCGCCTTTTGCAAATTTTACCAAAGAAGGACGCAGTAAGTATACACCTTCTAAGTTCGAGCCACAAGGAGCTTTCAGCCTGTAATACAGTAGCTCTCTCAATTTCATGGCGGTTTAACGCTTGTTCTTTTAAATTATTTAAAAACAGTTCTTTTCCTCGCTCATAATCTGCAGCTTCCATATCCGGTCTTTCACATTCTTCTCCATAATGAGCATCTACAGGATTAAAATTAATTTTTTTGCGAGTACTACCTGCACGTGCTATTTCTTCTCGAGTATTTTTTGCATGTCTCCTGGTTTCCAACAATTTTAAAGATTTTCCCGGACTAGTGTGACAAATTGACTTATAAAATCTGACTGTCATCAATCAATCAGCTGTCAAATGTCAAAATACCTAAAGGATCTGTTCTGAAAAAGGCAAGCGAGAGAAGTGGTGATCAAGGTTCGTAATTAGTTTGAAGCAGAGTATCAAAATGATGGCCCGCTATTACCACTGTCGCAAGTGCGAGAACGTGTTTAGACCGCATTAGGAAGTAGTGGTGCTACAATTTCAAAATTACTACCGGTACAAGCGGCACACAGGAAAATAAGCTTGGTACGCCGAAGAAAAAACGCCAACCACGTCGTGTGACATCGGTTGACAACTTCGCTGTCACTATTCGCCGTCATATATATGACTATTACTTGCGCAAAGAAATTCCAACACTTAAAAAACTTGTTGTTTCTTTACGTGAATGTGGTTTGTTCCATGACCAAAAATCGTCATTTAGCTTGGTTTTGAAAGAAATTGGATTTTCTTATAAAAAATCGCACAAACGTAAAATATTGATGGAGCGTCACGACGTTGCTATGGCTCGCTGCGAATTTTTGAGCAATGCAAACCACACAGTATCTAAGAACTGGACTGACGACACCGCCGCTTCCACTAGTTCAATGCCAATGGGAAAAGGTGAACGCCTTATCATATGACATGCAGGGTCTACGAAAGGATTCGTGTCAGATGCTTTACTGGCCTTTTAATCTACTGGACTACCACGAAGAAATGAACGCAGAGATTTACGAAGGATGCTTTAAAGAAATGATGCAATCTAAGAAATGGTGCAAACTCTGGAAGAACCGTCGATAATTATTATGGACAATGTTACATATCACTCCAGTTAAATTGATAAAATGCCGACGCAGGGCAATAAAAAACAAGAGATAATTGACTGGCTCTACCGTCATGGCGAAAATGTGGATAATACTTTATTAAAAGTACAATTAGTGAATATTTTAAAATCGAAAAAGCCTCCGTAAAAGATATATTACCGACGAAATAGCTGCCGAATGTGGTCATTGGGTTCTTCGACTTCCGCCGTATCATTGCCAGTACAATGCTATAGAACTAATATGGGCACAAATCAAAGGACACGCCGCTCGAAGCAATACCTATCCCCCTTTTACGGCAAACAAGATGTTAGATTTATTAAAAAATTCATGAGCGGAAGTAAAACATTATAGCGTCGGATTGGGAAATTCATGTGGCATTCGATAATGTAGAAGTACAGGAACTTATAATATATGTTAGGGGAGCTCATCGAGTGACAGTGACGATTCATCAAATTTTGATTAAAATAAATAAATAAAGAATCAACATAATATAATTGTAATGAAATGAATATTAGTTAATGAATTTGTACAAAATTATACGGCAATAGTTTAGTTTCTTACACTTTGTAAAAAAATATCGAGTCTGTTTTCGTATTACGTTTATCGATAGCTCCATCCCTATGAGTTTCCATCCATCTGCTATGACCTTGTACGTGCGTAAGCGTCATATTTTTATTAAATAATGTATACATAATGTAAAAAAGACGCTTGTTCAAGTTTCCACAAAGAGCTGTCATCGAGAAAATAAAGAAATGGAAATAGTATAAATAAAATTCAAATTTAAACCAAGAATTGATAAATGTTTCGTACAGCTTCTGTTACCGAATCTGACTTATCACTTGTATAGCTAGTACCCGGCACGGCAGCGGTGTCTGATCTAGAAGTGTCATCCTCTTCTAAGCGTTTTAGACGATTTTTCATTCTAAAATAAAAATAAAAGAGCTGTTGATTTTCGGTATGTTTAAATAAGTTGTATGTTTAATCAATAAATAATTAGTTACTATGTAAATAAATATTGTAAATAAAAATTAATAGACATTTACCTCACTTCTGTTGCTTTCTCTAAGGCTGCAGAATTATCACGTTTCCTTTTTTAACACAACGGTATACACAATCCTTGCGCCCCATTGCTAAAACTAATAAAACAACAATATATATTTATTCTACAAACAATGAAAATCGTACAGTATACTTGATAATAAACCAAACTTTACCTTGTGAAAAAAATACAAAGCTCAAAGCTATGTGGTCGCAGTACAATAATGCTTTCGCTCTACGAACGCTCGATAATCGGGACGCGGGAAAAAATGACACATGTCCTTCTCCAATAGGCGCTCGCGCCGTACTAAGCGTTGCCCACTTGTGTAGCGTAATTTATTGTAATTTCGATTGAAGTTATATCAATATTTTGACAAAGTATATGCAAGAATTTCCTATATTACTGCAGAAATCGGTACTCTAATGAACGTAGTTTATTTTGGAATAATTTTATTTTTGTAATTACTGTGTATTTAAACCAAAAATCACTTTCAAATTGCGATGTTAAACTCAAAAATTGGCCGAATGTTTTATTTTTTTACTGAAAAATTGAAATACAATTCAATCATCTGTTACATTAAATGACGATTAAAATATATATCCAATGCTTTATGTATTTTTTTAAACTCAATTTATATATATTTGTGATTGAAATACGACTCTGAAATCTAGTCTGCGCCCGTTTTTCAATAAAATGCTTGTGGGAAATTTATTACTATACTTAGATCAAATAAGTTATTTTAAGTAAATGTGTTACATTAAACGTCAACACGAAAACTTGGCCCATTTTTTGCGTATATTCAATAACTTCTAGATATTACAGACTATGGTAATTTAGGAGCTCAAAATATAGAAATTCGTGCGAAAACGTGAAATGGCTCTTAAGATGGAATCTTGCAACTCAATTTTGCAGATATCTTCAACCGGTTGTGTTATATATGTATATAGCGTAACAATGCAATATTATGATGACATGGAGCTGATCTGATGCTGGAGCTGGAAGGAGCTCATAGGAACTTTGTAACAACGGAACCTATAGAGTTTGGAGTTGTTTGATTTGTCTTGACGAGTACTTTAACTAAAATTGTTGTTTGAATTTGAAAACGAGATCAGCCTGATTGAATTGAATAACTACTACTGAACTAGTGAAAGACCTTAAAATTACAGTTTTATTTCTGACTGCATGGTTGGTCTAGTGGTTTAAGCGGTTGCCACGGCGCTTTCTAGTGCATCAGGTGTTGTGGGTTCAAATTCCACATGGGACAACACTGTGTGATCCACGAATTGTTGTTCTGAGTCTGGGTATTTATTGTGCCCGTTTCATGTATGTTTGTAAAGTCCCCCGCGACACAGGATTTATTCCTAATACGGTAGTTGTCTGTTTTGAAAAAATAAAACTAGCTGAGCTCCACGGTGTTACCCGCGATAATAGGTACATCAACCGCGGGTAAGCCGTGAGGTGAGGTTAGTCCAAAAAACCGACTTCGAAAACTAAAAAGAATAAAATAACTTAATAAAGATTTAATTAAATACACTATTATTTGTATGTGCTACCTATTCATAGGTTGAAGTCGGTAAAATATAATAGTAAATACCACACTCGCTATATTTCGAGACGAACGTCAACGACGCTTCGCTTGTTTTGTTCTACGCGAAGAGCAGCTATCCCGCTCAAGGTCACGCGCGGCAAGTGCGGTAGCTACTATTACATTTTGGCTTGGCACTGACTTCAAACCTATGAATAGGTTGCACATACAAATAATAGTGTTTCATCACAGTCAGTTACAGACTCACTTTAGTGAAAACAATATTCTACACAGGAATCGGTGGTTTAAATAGTTATCTGATACTATAAAAAAAATATTTTAGGTGATATACCAGTTTTTCAGGCAGCGCGCCTATTCCGTAACGACCTCGCAGAGCCCAATTTTCAGCGTTAAATATAGTTCTAAATAATAGAGATTGTTCAGTCCTCTCGCCAATGCAACGTTCACCTTGGGAAGTTTATAATGCTTGCAGGCCCATTAGTACAGGCATTAAATCGCTAACCTAATTCACTAGCGAGAGCAATGAACCACGGCGTTCCACCGTGTTCCTATTCTAAACTAATGTAATCAAGCACTTACCGGAGATGTGTGAATTCCTTGATATCGGCGTTCCAAGAGATCTCTTGGGTAGTTTCCTCTCTGCGTCGTCACACATACATCCTCCTAAAAAGCTTGCGGGCTCCCGAAATCTCGTAATTACAAGACACCCGATTCAGCCATCACGGATCGCGCCTATTTGAACGTGACTACAAAAACTCGCGAGTCCAAATCAGACCAATCATAACGGTAAACCACTAAAGGGACCGAGTTGAATTGACAATTAGCTAAATTACAATTCAATTAACTTAAAACCGGCAGTCAATTACGAAGCTCTTGCTCGACCGATCCAAGCGTCTTCAATTCCTACTGTCAACGTCAAAACGTCAAACAAGAAAATGACAATCGAAAATGTTGCCATTATAATGAAATTAAATTTCTAACAGTCACCTGCCCGAACAGGTCCGTACCTGTTCCCTAATCTACAGGCAGGCGAGATAACGTTGCTACCGCTCGTTTGATAACTGAGTCCCCAACTAGAACCTTTGCGGACCGGGGGGTCCCATTTTTTTTACTTTCTTTGCAGCCTGCATGGCACCTAATGTAAGTCGTAATTTTGCATAGCAAATGACGCAACGTTTCCTTATTTGACCCTTTGCAAGGATGTGCTGAGACTCTGAATGGTTTGGTTCATTATTACCTGTAAATTGAAAACATTTCTCATTCTAAGTACTTAAATGTAACCGCTTTACTCACCTTTACTACTTGTTACCTGCCAAAGCCACCGCGACCAAGGTTGTATATTCTGGGTTTGCTTATACCGGTATAGGGGACATATATATACACACTGGCAGAAAATGCCACTAGGCATTAAGTCCGCCTTGTGCATTATGTTTTGCAGAAAGTGTAAATAAATAAATATATAGAAGAATTTTCAGCTTTTATAATATAACTAAGGTATGGGGGTCACGGGCTCTCACTCATAAATATATAACTAAACACACACAAAAAAACATTAAACAAAAGAATTTAACAAAAATAAAAAACAAACAATTGACACGATTGCGCAAAGACACGTGCTCCAGTATCGACTATGGTAGCGTCACTAAAGTCGACTTACCTCACGCCGCCCGCGCGCCCCGTCGCTGGAGGTCGAAATCGGCCTCAACCCGCACCTTATTCAATTGTGATCAGTGCGTTTGAGGCGTATTTCGACCTCAAATATTTTTTTTACAATATTGAGTCAATGCTTCGCAGACATAAAGAAAGCTATATTTGTCTTTGTCATACCTCATACGGTTGAGTGTAAACAGCCGCCGCACTAGAGAGAAAACACAGTTTTACGCGCCGCACCAGCGTAAAGTCTACCATGAGGCTGAATCAACCTCAAGCCGCAGTGAACGTGTTAAGGAAAAACCGAAACATGCAAAACAAATAGAGAATATTTTCCTGGTAAACAGCTGGTAAACATGTATAATCAACTGTTTATCGTCGTTTCAAGCGCAAGTTCTCAGTAGTCAGGCACTTGACCTTCGCTAACTGCTGGTGTTTATCAATAGGGAGATCGCTGCGTGACTGGACCGCTGCTGGTTACACAATATCTGTTAAATAAAGTTATCTGTATGACTTTTGCCCCGCGCACATCGTTTAACATAAATATAATCGATAACACAGAGACAACGAAGTTTTTGAACAATATTTGGAAGACTGACTCGTATTTCGTGTGTCTAGCTAGTATTTTATGAAAATAATTTTCGTAAGTCGTTTTATATATTTTTTTTATTTATTAATGAGGTCTAGCGACCTCTCTGCTTTTCCCCGTCCATAGTAACGACAGGTCCTTTTTATTCCGGTTACTACATTCATGTCTTCCCTTAGGTACCTCTCGCATCAAGTGCTTTCATCCATCGCCTTTCATTCGACTTAACATAGTACCATAATAGAAGTTAAGAAGAAAAGAGCAGTTAAAAATTATAACTGCTCTTTTTATGATTCAAAACAAGATTTATACAATGCAACAAAGCTACAACATTTATTAACTTCTATTATGGTACTATGTTAAGTCGTTTTATATTAGTAAAGGGCGAAAAAAGTTAAGGCTAAAGAGTTTTTGAGAGTTGATCGTGTCTAAGCAAACATAGTGAAGGAGGCCAGGTGGAGGAACGATTTGTGAAAAAAAGCTTTCAGGTACTGGATGGACCTTTATCCACTTGACTGTAATAGGCTGTTGATGACGATGAAGACGATGTAAGATCGCAGGTTATAGAAATTATTTGTATGATCTGTGTATAAAATATATTAAATTGTAATCTTTGTTCTGGTTATTTAAGTAGTAAACAGAATAAATTTTGTTTGTTTGTTAATAGGAAGTCGAGATGGCCCGCTTGTTGGCGGCGCTTGCAGGGTTATGCCTTTTGGCATTAGTTCACTCGGCTGCGGTACCAACACAAGACACCTTGGTGGTCGCCAGGTCCGATGACACGGTATGTGCTCCTTTTATAATCTATCAATATAAATTTAGATGATAATAGTTACTAATTCTTTGTGTGAATCTATTAATTGTGTAATATACTGAAGAACAGAAATCAAAAGTACTTCACATCTAGTTCAAAGATCCTATGTAGAAGTATAGTCATATGATACATCCTATTAATTTTTAGATCGCTACGTCAGCGACCTCGTTAGCGGATATCACAACCGAGGAGTCCAGTCCGCCGATCAAATTGACCGAAATGGAAGTGACATCGGAAGTATCGCTGCGATATGCGCATACAACAGTGATCGCCCGAGTTCGCAATCCAGCTAAACGGGCACAGGAGGCACATTTTAGGGTTCTTCTGCCTGAGACCGCCTTCATCAGTGGATTCGTTATGTAAGAACATTATATCTAAATATATGTAACTAATTGGAGAGTTGGACATTTTCAGTCTTGATATTTCTGTAATAGGTAGTAAAATAAAATACCGTAATAAATCTGGGGGCACTGTAATGCCCCTGCTAAGTCGAGAATCCAAAAAAAATGACACGGCCTTACCATTCCTTTTTTCGAAACAGTTCAGGCATTTTTCGATCCCCTATAACTTCTATGTGGATAAAACTAGAAGCCTAAATTTTAAATAACCAAGCAGATAACAATGTCAACTTTCAAATGTTATTCAATTTAATCCAGTGGTTTAAGAATTATAATGGACCAAGAGCTATAGAACCTTTCGACTAATGGTGTGTCTGTAAGGCTAGAAACTCTTGTAGTGATGAGCAAATATACATTTCATTTCATTGAGTCATAACGTGCTAAATACGTAACCATCGCCTGGCAGGCCTCAGCCTTGCACATCATCATCTTTCATGTTTTTGAAAGTGTAAAAAAAATAGAAAAAAAACTTGTTCCTGTAAGCCTGAATTTTTATAGGATTTCGTTCCTTAATGAATGAACATCTTAATGAAGAAGTTCAAAAACAAAATGACATGCGATTCCGATGAGCACAAGTACCTGCCAGCGAACAGAAAGACACACCTTTCTTCAATTACATCATTAATGTAAACAAATTTTATTCTGTAAAGTTGTAATTCATATATATGTTTGTCTGAGCGATTTAAAGAAAGTAAGAACAATGACCGGCGGTACTGGCTAGCATATTTCTTTGACAGGTGAGGAGAAAGATAGCACTGGAGTGCAAGTAAAAATGTGTCTGAGCACACTTGGTCGGTCCTATCCTAACACGTCAAACTTCTCATTATTAGTCATAAATAACATTAAATCGCCGGAAGCATCTAAATCAATGCAATATACATTTCAACTAACCGATAGGTACGATTTTTAATGAATAAAAATAAAGCATTGCCTTGCAAGGTCTCTTACTAGGGATAACCCACAATAACCATTTTTTATTCCTTTCTTTTTACGAGAAATAATGGCTTATTTACGAAGCGATTTTAAGGGATACAGCATTAATCCTTATCCAATTAAGTACCTTAAATACATTCTGCATTTAATACATATATAGATCAATATGGCCCTTTACAGTATGTAATTTAAATTATAGCATTCGAAGATATTACAGATTTAAAATGCATGAATCGTGTCGTCGGCGACCCACCTCGGCTTCGCACGGGTGAATTTCAGATGCACCCCATCTGAAATTCACCCGTGCGAAGCCGAGGTGGGTCGCTAGTATTATATAATTATATAGATATAGGATTACAAAGTTATATAAATTGCAATCAATGGATCATTACACCTGTATATCATATCTATATCTATACTTATAATAAAAATGTAACAGATCCAATTCTGTACGTTAAAGATATTTTGAAAATTTTTTTTTGGAGGGCTATCTATAATCGATACCACTGACGAAATATATACTAGACCAACACTCTACTAGGCGAGACCTGTACGCGGATTTATAGTAAGCTTAATGTTCCCTAGATGTCACTACGTGCATCAAATCGTGAATTACAACGATATTTTCTGACCCCCAACACCAATACGAACCCAACAGTCAACTGTCGAGTTTATTGTCATTGTATTATTGCGAAATGTACCACTAGATGTCGTTTTTTAAATAATTAATTATCTTAGTACCTACCTAATTTATGTAATATTTTATTTTATCGTCAAAGAGATCAACACAAATAAATAAAATTGAAACGTCTGTTTTTAATTTTAAAATAACCGTTTTTCTCTTTACAATCTTTTTTTTATTCATTGTTTGAAACCTTTTTGTATTTTCAATGGATTCACTTTAAACTTTGTATGTATGTTTCTCAATTGACATAAGTAAGGAACTAAGGACTGACATTTTATTTTTTTAATGGATTAAAAAACAAAATAAAAATTGATGAATTAATAAAATACAATTGCATGTTGCAGTTACAATTCCCGTCCTTAATGACACATGTCTAAAAACAGTTTTTGGCGTTGATAAATGTTGTTGATCGTGAATGTATGCAAATAAAAAATTTGATAATTACGAGTTAATAATATCGAGAATGGCTTGCACATATTAATTAACAACTGTAGATGACAAAAAGGTGTAATTAAGGATTTTCTTTCGGTTTGCGTCTTATAAATAATCCTAATGTTAAAAATGCGAACGTAAGTTCCTTTGTTACGCTTTCCGGCGAAAACTACTTAGCTGATCAATCTGATCATCATGAAACACATATTCTTGTAGAGGTATTAGAAGTAACATAGGATACTTTTTATTAAATGCGAACGAAGTCGCGGGCGAAACCTAGTTATTAATAAAACAATCTGAAATGTTTTCAGAACGATATTCCCTAACGCGCTTTTCGCGCCAAAAGTTGTAGCGACACTTAACATTGAGTTGACGTCATAGTGCTGGATACTCAACGTTAAATATAACGAACTGATTGCTGACGTCCATACCGTGTTGAATGCACCGGTTCTCGTCCGATCACCGAAGTTAAGCCACATCGGGCGTGGTTAGTAATTGGATGGGTGACCGCCTGGGAATACCACGTGTTGTTGGCTTTTTGCATTTATTTACAGAAAATAATATATTGTTTTATAGTATATTTTGTAAAGTTTGATTATTTCTAAAATAATTTGACAAATGCGTTACCGGCCTTTGGGGCATAGTGGAGTGGGATGGGGGGAGAGGTTGGGGTATGAGCCTCCGGTATCCTCACTCACTCGGTGAAACACAGCGCAAGCACTTTTTCACCTCGGTTTTCTGTGAGGCCGTGGTATTACCAGGGGCAGGGGTCATATTACGTCGCGTCGCGCGTAACCAAGTTAAAAAATATCCAGAAGCGGTTAAATACATATCTACTCATTTTTAATCAGTAGCCCAAAGTTAAAGTTTCATGTTTCTAACTTAAAAATGACGGACTTTCGTCCACATTTTCAACCCGTATTTCACCCCCCTAGGGGTAGAAATTCCAAAATACCTTCCTTAGTGCATGTCTACTCAATAAAACGATCCATATGATTAACTGAAAGAATACAACTTAAGGTCTATACGTACGTGTAATATTAAAATCATCATCTTATCCCTAACTGTTGAAGAGTTTAACCTTCTATCATCAGCTCACCTAAATAACTTGAAAGTATACGACTAAAGGTCTATAGATACGTATGAAATTGAAAGAATTATCCTCCAACTCCTAACCGTTGAGGAGTTGTACCTTCGATCATCAGCTTACCTAAATAATTTGAAAGAATACGACTAAAGGTAACATACATACATATGATATTTAAAGATTCATCCTCCAACTCCTAACCGTTAAGGAATTGTACCTTACACCATCAGCTCATCATCATAAAATGATGACTACCAGACGCAAATACCGGGTTAACTTCAGAAAATATACGAAAACATAATATGTGCCTAAAAAAATGAGGGTTTCCCTCGATTTCCCTGGGATCCCATCATCAGATCCTGATATGGTGACAATGAGACCACCTCGGGAGCATACCCTTTCGAATACAAAAAGAATTTTCAAAATCGGTCCACAATTGACGCAGTAATCGGTGAACATACATAAAAAAAAACATTCAGTGGAACATAGAACCTCCTCCTTTTTGGAAGTCGGTTAAAAATAAAAATACAGTCGAATTGATAACTACCTTCTTTTTTTGAAGTCGGTTAAAAATAAACATTCTTAATAATTAAATTTTTGAACTGAGTACGCGGCTCAAGCGACGTTGCCGTTCCGTATTAACTACTGGAAGATATGAACGATTTTTGCAATGTTGCCATTCATGAGTGCATTGTTTCTCTGATTCAACCAAATAACTTATAAATGTGACATCTAGCGTAGTAAATAGGTCATTATTTTCAAGTTTATTTAAATCGATTGCAACGACATCTCCTAAACATAGGTGATAACTTTTAGTTATGCAATTGAAAATCATTTTTTTAAAGCAAGCAATACAAAGCAAGTTTTATATTTGAAAAATAATAATATAGTTACTAGAATTGAAGCACATCAATAAAATACTGTTAAACTTTGTTAAACTGCTTTTTAGAGCTTATTTTGAGCGCCATCTAGATTTAGTTGAACTTTTGTAGCTTTTTGCGGCGTACAGTATTGGCCAAGGGAGGGACGGTCTATAGTATATTGTGTCATTGATCGATACTGAAGCCAAAACTGTTTTTTTTTCATCTTTGTCTGTCTGTCTGTATCTTAGCCGCGCATCACGCCGAAACTACTGAACGGATTTCATACTACGAGGTAGGACATTGATACTTTTTATCCCGAAATTCAGCACGGTTTCCTGGAGAGAGGGGATGAAAGTCAAAATATGTACTTAGTTGTAATTCAATAACACATAGTCCGATTTCATTCATTTTTTTTTGCTCGAAAGTAAGTACTTTAAATATTGTTCCGTGATCTATTTATTTGTTTAATATACGTCTTTAGTGTGTATTTATCGATTAGTTCTATAAAATCCTAATAGATGGCGGTTTGGCATCTAAGTTGCACAGATATCCGGTAGGTAGCGCCGTAATGGATGGATGTTTGTTACTCTTTCACGCAAAAACTACTGAACGGATTTGTTCTATAGCTTATACATCAGAATAACACATAGGCCACTATATGCATAGATAACCGACATATACGCGGGCGGAGCCGCGGGCAACCACTAGTATAATATAATAATAGGTGTAGATAGGTGCCAAAATATAATTATATTCAAAGGTTACTTATAAAATCGTCAACGGAATGAAAAGGTAAGAATGGGAGATGTCTTATTATTTACGTTGTACCTACTAAAATCCCGCAAAGTCTTATGTAGGTATACTAAATTGCCATAAAAGAAATAACACTAAGCTTGATGTAGTTATTTTCTGTTCCCCCCAATGTATCCCTACGTTGTCGTCGTGGTGGGGCTTGCGTGAGTCGATGATTTCTGGGGCTATGCCGGTAGAGCCACTCATGCCGGATAGGCCCAGAAGGAGACTCCAGACTAAATGGGATACGAGACGGAGTCTTTACAGACTGCCGTGTGGGGCACTCTAAACGTCCCTCTGCTCTAGCAGAGGGCGTATTAGAGTGCCAGTAGTTCCGAGAGGGACAGGGGGCGGACGGATCCGGTCTGGTGCAGACCCCGTCCGGCCCAGCCGTAATCCTGAACGGACAGGACCGGTGGCTCTTCGAAGCCACGAGGACGTAAACCTCTATAAAAAATACCCCAAGCTCACGCTCTGACGCCTGGCAATGAGCTGAATCGCTGGAGGGAGTCCAGTGCCAAGGGCGTCCTCTGTCGGAGGACATTAAACTTCAAAACCTTAATGACAATGGACAATATTAGGAAGATACCTACCCAGGAGGGTCCTAGACGCGACGCGTCTGGGGAATCCCTCCCGGAGCCAGTCGGCTCCGGCAGCCCCCAATCGTATTATGGGGGGGGCACCCAATGTCACACACGCCCGTCGCCGAGCGTCAAATCCGGCACCGAAATAGCGAAGGACGCGCCAACAGGGACGAAGAGGCAGACGCGGAACAGCAGAGGACAGTTCCGAAAGGCGAACGCCCTTCTGCCCTCGGTCTCAACTGAGGAGATTGCTGCGGCTGAAACGCCTGCAGCGGTGGGGCTCCCAGAAGTCGATCCGACTGCTGGGAGCCGAAGAACAGTGGAACGCACGCGTTCCAAGTCCGCCGTGGTTATGGCGAGTGGCTGCGGTTCCGGTGCAAGGACGCACGCGCCGGAGCCGATGGACGTGGAGGCAGACCGGAAGCGCGGACGCCCCACTGGCTGCGAGAGTGACATCGCTCAGGCGATGTTGCCTCCGAAGGTGGCAAGCAGTCGGAGGGAGCGATCGCTGACCCCGGTGCCGGCCCCGTCAGGTTCCGCCTTTTGTAGGGCGGATTCCTATAGGCGGGCTCGAGCGGACGGCGAACTGCAGGCGGAGGAGGAGATCGCTGGTCTCCTACTCAAGATCGGGGAGCCGGTGGTGGGGGATTCAGTTCCCCAAACACCGACTTCCTTGCAGGAGAAGGCGCAGGCGGCTGTGGCCATCATAAACAAGGTGGCCACCAAGTCAGTGAACCTGAAGGGCCCTTTTGTGAGGGCCCTCAAGGACTCCTCCTCTGCCATTGCGGAGGTCGTGGAGACCCTAGCTGGAGACGTGGCTCGCCTCCAGGCGGCCAACGACCGCTTGACGGAGCAGGTGGCCGGGCTTAGCGCTCAATTCGCAGTTTTCCGGACGGAGCGCTCTGAGCGCGAGGCCCCTGTCCCGTCTGCGTCCCAGCCGGTTCCGGCTCCGGCCCCGTCTGCGTCCCAGCCGGCTCCGGCTCCGGCCCCGTCTGCGTCACGGCCGGCCCCGTCTGCGTCCCAGCCGGCCCCGGCCCCATCTGCGTCGCGGCCGGCCCCGTCTGCGTCCCAGCTGGCCCCGTCTGCATCGCGGCCGCCCCCGTCTATGTCGCAGTCGGCCCCTGCCGTCCCCGGGGTGTCCGACGATGTCCTGCAGCAGATGCTGCAGTACATGATGCACGCAATGGGGAACCTCGTGGACGGACGGATTGCGGGTCTGGAGGCGAGGCTGCCTCCGGAGCCTGTGGTTCGGCCGCCGCTGGCGACTCCGAGGTCGAAGATCGCCTCAGCGCCGACCCCGCTCCCTGTGGTGGGGGGTCGCGTTTCGTACGCGGCGGCGACGTCGGTTACGGGCCCTGCCAACACGCGCAAGACGCAGCAACGGGCGAAGGCTCCGGCCAGGACGGCCGCGCCGCCGCAGCAACCAAGGCCCAAGACGGTGGCAGCGACTGGAGCGGAGCCTCCGCTCCCCACTCCAACACCCCTGCCTGGCCCCTCCTCATCTGCCCCCTCCAATGAGGGTTGGCAGGTAGTAGGGGGGGCTAAATCGAAGAAGTCCCGACAGCGGGCCAAGAAGGCTGCCCAAAAGGCGGCCTCTGGCCCGCAGTCGCAATCGGTGGCAAGGGCCACCCCGAAGAAGCCGCGGAAACTGCAGCCGCCGAAGACCGCGGCTGTGGTGGTCACGGTGTCACCGGAGGCGGCTAACGGCGGGCTGTCCTACGCGGCCGTCTTTAAGACGGCCCGGGATTGTCTCGCCCCGGATTTCGCAACGGCAGGGGTCCGACTGCGCCTCGCCCAAACGGGAGCTCGAATCCTCGAGTTCCCTGGGGCTGAAGGTGCTAAGACGGCGGACACGTTCGCCGAGAAGCTGCGGGGAGTGTTCGCAGCCACGGAGGGTGTCAAGATCGCCAGGCCTACCAAATGCGCGGAGCTGCGCATTTCGGGCCTGGACGACTCTGTAACTGTCGATGATGTCCGCGTTGCAGTCCAGGAAAGGACGAAGTGCAACGCGGAAAACATCAAAGTTGGCACCATCCGTCCCGGTCCAGGGGGCCTTGGTGCAGTGTGGATGAGCTGTCCCGTGGCGTCGGCCAAAGTTTTGGGCGACGCCGGCAGGCTACTCGTCGGCTTCGTAAGCGCTAGGATCACAGTCCTGGCGGCGAGGCCGATGAGGTGTTTCAAATGCCTGTCAGCGGGACACACTCGCGCCAAGTGCGCCAACTGTTTTGACTGCAGCGGTCTTTGTTTCCGCTGCGGTCGACCGGGGCACAAGGCTGCGGAATGCTCTGCGGCCCCTCACTGCCCTATATGTGCGGCGGACAATAAGCCCGCCAATCACCAGATGGGACAGGGGGGCTGCAAGCCTTCCCGCGCTTCTCGGCAGACGTCGGGGGCTAGCCAGTCGACCCAGGCTGCCTCCGACGATGTCCGTCCGTCATCGTTGACGCCAATGGAGGGGGTTGTAGAAACGATCCATTAATGGATCAAGTCTACAACCTCCTTGTCCAGACGAACCTGAACCACTGTGCCGCGGCGCAGGATCTCTTTCTGCAAACCATGGCACAGAGGTCGGTTAGTGTTGCCGTAGTCGCGGAGCCCTACTACGTTCCTCCCCGTCCAAACTGGATGGGTGACTGGGACGGCTCCGTGGCAGTCGTCGGTTCCGCGGCGGCTCATTCCCCGCCCTTGTCGCTTAGGGACAAGGGCTCAGGATATGTTGCCGCCGAGTGGGGGGGGATCACCGTTTACGGTGTTTACTTCTCCCCCAACCGGAGTTTGAGCGACTTCGAGGTCTTCCTTAACAGCTTGGAGACCTCGATGCGGCGATTAGCGTCTGGGCACGTCCTCGTGCTGGGGGACTTCAACGCAAAATCCATTGCGTGGGGGTCCCCCAGGACGGACTCCAAGGGCGAGGCCGTCGAGGAGTGGGCGGCTTCGGTGGGCCTCTGTTTACTAAACAGAGGCTCCACCAACACGTGCGTGCGACAGCAAGGGGGGTCGATAGTGGACCTTTCGTTTGCTACCCCTGCTGTTGCCGCACGAGTAAGGAACTGGTGTGTCCTGGAAGAGGTCGAGACGCTCTCGGATCACTTATACATCCGATTCGAGCTCTCCCGGTCCCAGGGCCCCAGTAGGGGTCACATGGCGCGGCATTCTTCCCACTTTCCGCGGTGGGCTGTTGCCAAGCTGGATAGGGACCTACTAGAGGAGGCGGCCATTCTTCAATCTTGGCTGTCTCCGCAGGCCCCGACCGAGGAGGTCGGCATGGACGTGGGGGCTGGCCGTTTTCGCGATGCGATTACGCAAATTTGCGATACGGCCATGCCCCGCATCCAAGGTCGTCGGCCTCCTCGGAAGGAGGTCTACTGGTGGTCCCAGGAGTTGGCAGACCTCCGTGCGGCCTGTACTCGTGCCCGGAGGTCCTACACCCGTAGCAGGCGACGCCACCGTGGAGACGGTGGCGGGGACCAGCTTCATGAGGAGTACCGCGAAGCGCGGAAAACTCTGAAGCTGGCCATTTGCCGCGCCAAAGAGGTAAAGAGAAAGGAGATGCTGGAGAGTCTCGACCGTGACCCCTGGGGTCGCCCATACCGTGCGGTGCGTCAGAAGCTCCGCACGTCGGCCCCCCCCCTTACCGAGACTCTCCAGCCCAGCTTCCTGCAGGAAGTGGTCGAGGGCCTTTTCCCTGAGCGGGCGGAGCACACACCCCCGTCGATGGCCTATGCGGTCATAGATGACGGGGGTAGAGAGGACGATGTGCCGCCCGTTAGGGAATCGGAGGTTGGGGCGGCTGTTCTTCGGATCCGTTCCAAGAACACCGCCCCCGGGCCGGACGGGGTTCCAGCCCGAGTGATGGCCCGAGCCCTCGACCATATGTCGGACCGCCTCAGGGAGGTGTTGGACGCTAGCCTGGCGTCCGGACGCTTCCCTGAGTGCTGGAAATGCGGGAAGCTGGTCCTATTGAGGAAGCCGGGACGGCCTGCCGATTCGGTCGCGGCCTATAGGCCCATCGTGTTGCTGGACGAGGCGGGTAAACTTTTTGAGTGGATACTCTCTGCCCGCATCGTCCGGCACCTCTGCGAGGTGGGGCCCGACCTGTCGGACGCCCAATTCGGATTCCGAGAGGGGCGTTCGACGGTCGATGCCGTGATGCGCCTTAGGGCCGTGACCGAAGAGGCAGTGAGCTGTGGCGGCGTGGTGTTGGCGGTGTCCTTGGACATCGCCAACGCCTTCAATAGTCTGCCATTTAGCTGCATCAGGGAAGCACTCCACTACCACGGGGTGCCAGAGTACCTGAGGCGGCTAGTGGCAGACTATTTAGAGGAGCGTACCGTCGTGTACGAGGACCGAGAGGGCGTCTTGAGACGGCGACCCATGTCGTGCGGCGTTCCGCAGGGGTCTGTCCTTGGACCACTCCTGTGGAACGTGGGGTACGACTGGGTCCTACGAAGTCGTCTGCCTCCCGGGCTGGGCGTAATTTGTTACGCCGATGACACACTTGTCACAGCCCGGGGGGCGAACTTCCAAGAGGCGGCGCGCCTGGCCACCAGGGGTGTTTCTCTGGTGGTCGGGCGCATCGAGGCGCTGGGCTTACGGGTGGCCCTGGACAAGACGGAGGCCCTATTGTTCCATGGGCCCCGTCGTGGTCCACCCGCCGGCGCCTCCATAGAGGTCAACTCGGTCCTCGTACCGGTTCGGGCCCAGATGAGGTATCTGGGCCTGATCCTCGACGGTAGGTGGCTCTTCGACGAGCACTTCCGACAGCTTGGTCCAAAGCTGGTCGACGCTGCCTCCGCCCTTGGGCGACTTTTGCCCAATTTGGGTGGAGCCAGCGTCGCAACGAGACTCCTATACACGGGGGTTGTCCGGTCGATGGCGCTGTATGGCGCACCGGTGTGGGTGGCGGCTCTGACTGCCCTAAATAAGGCTCGCCTCTGGCGGCCTCAGAGGGTATTGGCAGTCAGAGCCATACGCGGATACCGCACGGTGTCGACCGAGGCGGCGTGCGCCTTGGCCGGAACACCCCCGTGGGATTTGGAGGCGGAAGTGCTCGCCGAAGTTTATCGACGGGTGGCTGAATATCGGGCGGAGTATGGCTATCGCCCTCCGCCCGAAGAGGTACGCGAGTGGCGTGAAGCCGCCCGTCGAGCCACTATGGCTAGATGGTCGTTCCGACTGGAGACTCCACGTGCTGGCTTTGCCGCCGTGGAGGCTCTCCAGCCGGTCATCCTCGAGTGGGCAGGGCGGCAGCACGGGACCCTTTCCTTCCGACTGACGCAGGTCCTTTCCGGGCACGGTTGCTTCGGGAAGTACCTGCACTCGGTCGCTAGGAGGGAATTGAGTCCCGCCTGCCACCACTGCGACTGCAGTGAGGACTCGGCCCAGCATACGCTGGCGATTTGCCCTGCATGGGCGTCGCAGCGCCGGGCCCTCACTGCAGTCATCGGAGGAGATCTCTCGCTACCGGCCGTCATACGCTCCATGGCCGGTAGCGATAGCAGTTTTACCGCGGTCGCAACCTTCTGCGAAGAAGTCATCTCGCAGAAGGAGGTGGCGGAGAAGGCCCGGGAGGATGATATCCACTCGGACCCAATCCGCCGCCGGCGAACCGGGCGGCGGAGGCGCGCCTATCAGCGCCTCATGCCGCCCTGAGTGTGGCCGCGGATGGTCGAGACGGGCTTTCCCCTCCATCCGCTCTAGTGGCCACCCGCGATGGGGCGACGTACGCGTGTGCCGTACGTCGCCTAAATAGAGAATTTTAACAGCAGACGGTGCCCGCTTCAGTGCGGGCAAGCGCTGGGAGGGGTCCGGACGTGTTAATAACTGCAGTTCCCGGATTCCTCCCTTCACAGGCGCAGAGTGGCACACCGTGTGGTTTTAGTCGGTTCGAGTCCGACACACCGCCCCGCCGCAAGCCCCGGCGCGGGTGAAGGTCCGAGGGGATTTCCACACGTTAAAAAAAAAAAAAAAAAAAAAAAGTTATTTTCTGTTAGTCCCCCTAATGTATCCCTACGTTGTCGTCGTGGTGGGGCTTGCGTGAGTCGATGATTTCTGGGGCTATGCCGGTAGAGCCACTCATGCCGGATAGGCCCAGAAGGAGACTCCAGACTAAATGGGATACGAGACGGAGTCTTTACAGACTGCCGTGTGGGGCACTCTAAACGTCGTCGGCGTCGGCGTATTAGAGTGCCAGTAGTTTCGAGAGGGACAGGGGGCGGATGGATTCGGTCTGGTGCAGACCCCGTCCGGCCCAGCCGTAATCCTGAACGGACAGGACCGGTGGCTCTTCGAAGCCACGAGGACGTAAACCTCTATAAAAAATACCCCAAGCTCACGCTCTGACGCCTGGCAATGAGCTGAATCGCTGGAGGGAGTCCAGTGCCAAGGGCGTCCTCTGTCGGAGGACATTAAACTTCAAAAATCATGACATGGAACAACATAGGCAAAAACCTACCCAGGAGGGTCCTAGACGCGACGTGTCTGGGGAATCCCTCCCGGAGCCAGTCGGCTCCGGCAGCCCCCAATCGTATTATGGGGGGGGCATTCAATGTCACACACGCCGAGCGTCAAATCCGGCACCGAAATTAACGCGAAGGACGCGGAGAATAGAAGTGGGGCAGTGTCGCGCCCGTCGAGGAACAGCCGAGGGCAGTTGCTGCAACGCCTGCAGCGGTGGGGCTCCCAGAAGTCGATCCGACTGTTGGGAGCCTTAGTCAATCGGAACGCACTCGTTCCAAGTCCGCCGTAGTTGTGGCGAGCGGCAGCGGTCACGGTGCGAGAACGGACGCGCCGGAGCCGATGGACGTGGAGGCAGACCGGAAGCGCGGACGCCCCACTGGCTGCGAGAGTGACATCGCTCAGGCGATGTTGCCTCCGAAGGTGGCAAGCAGTCAGAGGGAGCGATCGCTGACCCCGGTGCCGGCCCCGTCAGGTTCCGCCTTTAGTAGGGCGGGATTCTATAGGCGGGCTCGAGCGGAGGGCGAACTCCAAGCGGAGGAGGAGATAGCAGATCTCCTGCTAAAGATCAAGGAGCCGATGGTGGGGGATTCTATGCCCCAAACACCATCCTCCATGCAGGAGAGAGCGGACGCGGCGGTGGCTATTATCCACAAGATGGCCACTAAGTCCGTCAACCTTAAGGGCCCTTTTGTGAGGGCCCTTAAGGACTCCTCCTCTGCCTTAGCGGGAGTCGTCGAATCCCTCGCAGGGGACGTGGCTCGCCTCGAGGGGCCAACGGCCGCTTGACGGAGCAGGTGGCGGGGCTCAGCGCTCAATTTGCCGTCTTTCGGGCGGAACGCTCTGAGCGTGAGGCCCCTGTCCCGTCAGCGTCCCGGCCGGCACCGGCCCCGGCCCAGTCTACATCCCGGCCGGCCCCATCTACGTCCCGGCCGGCCCTGTCTGAGCCGCGGCCGGCCCCGTCTACGTCGCGGCCGCCTCCGCCTGCGCCGCGGCAAGCCCCGTCTGCGTCCCAGCCGGCCCCCTCTACGTCGCAGTCAGCCCCTGCTGTACCCGGGATATCCGACAACGTCCTGCAGCAGATGCTGCAGCAGATCCTTGTCTCGGTGGGGAATCTGGTGGACGGTCGTCTGGCCGGCCTGGAGGAGAGACTGCTTCCCGCCCCTATTCTTCGGCCGCCGCTCGCGACACCGAGGACGAAGGACGCCTCGGCGCCGACCCCGCTCCCCGTGGTGGGGGGTCGCGTGTCGTACGCATCGGCGACCTTGGTGCCGGGCACTGCTGCCGCTCGCAAGAAGCGGCAGGGGGCAAAGGCTCCAGCCCAGCCGGCTACGTCGAAGACTGGGCCCAAAACGGCGGCAAGAGCTGGAGCGGAATTCCCACCGCTCCCAACTCCAACACCTCTGCCTGGCCCCTCCACATCTGCCCCTCTAATGAGGGTTGGCAGGTAGTTGGAGGAGCCAAGCAGTCGAAGAAGGCCAAGAAGCGGGCCAAGTAGGCTGCCCAAAAGGCGGCCTCTGGCCCGCAGTCGTCATCGGTGCCAAGGGCCTCCCAGAAAAAGCCGCGGAAACTGCAACCGCCGAAAACAGCGGCTGTGGTGGTCACCGTGTCACCGGAGGCGGCTACCGGCGGGCTGTCCTACGCGGCCGTCTTCAAGACGGCCCGGGACTGTCTCGCCGGTGACTTTGGAGCGGCAGGTGTCCGCTTGCGCCTCGCCCAGACGGGAGCTCGGGTCCTCGAGTTCCCTGGGGCTGATGGCGCAAAGACGGCGGACACCTTCGCCGAGAAGCTGCGGGCAGTATTTGCAGACACGGATGGTGTCAAGGTCGCCAGGCCTACGAAGTGCGCTGAGTTGCGCATCTCGGGCCTGGACGACTCAGTGACGGCTGATGATGTTCGTGTTGCGATCCGTGAAAAGGCGGGTTGCGGCATGGACAACATCAGGATTGGCACCATCCGCCCCGGTCCAGGAGGCCTTAGCACCGTGTGGGTGAGTTATCCCGTGGCGTCGGCCAAAATTTTGGGCGACGCCGGCAAGATCCTCGTCAGTTTTGTAAACGCCAGAGTTACAGTTCTGGCGGCAAGACCGATTGTGTTACAAATGCCTTGCCGCGGGACACACTCGCTCCAAATGCGATGGGGCCGCCAACCATCAGATGGGGCAGGGGGGCTGTAAGCCTCCCCGCGCTTCTCGGCAGACGTCGGGGGCTAGCCTAGCGACCCAGGCTGCCTCCGACGTTGCCCATTCGTCAACATTGACGCTCATGGAGGGGGTTGTAGAAACGATCAGTAATGGATCAAATCTGCAACCTCCTTGTCCAAACGAACCTGAACCACTGTGCCGCGGCGCAGGATCTCTTCCTGCAAACCATGGCGCAGTGGTCGATCGGTGTTGCCGTAGTCGCGGAGCCCTATTTCGTTCCTCCCCGTCCAAACTGGATGGGTGACTGGGACGGCTCCGTGGCAGTCGTCGGTTCCGCTGCGGCTCATTCCCCGCCCTTGTCGCTTAGAGACAAGGGCTCAGGATATGTTGCCGCCGAGTGGCGGGGGATCACCGTTTACGGTGTTTACTTCTCCCCCAACCGGAGTTTGAGCGACTTCGAGGTCTTCCTTAACAGCTTGGAGACCTCGATCCGGCGATTAGCGTCTGGGCACGTCCTCGTGCTGGGGGACTTCAACGCAAAATCCATTGCGTGGGGGTCCCCCAGGACGGACGCCAAGGGCGAGGCCGTCGAGGAGTGTGCGGTGTGCCTCTGTTTACTAAACAGAGGCTCCACACCCCACGTGCGTGCGACAGCAAGGGTGGTCGATAGTGGACCTTTCGTTTGCTACCCCTGCTGTTGCCGCACGAGTAAGGAACTGGTGTGTCCTGGAAGAGGTCGAGACGCTCTCGGATCACTTGTACATCCGATTCGAGCTCTCCCGGTCCCAGGGCCCCAGTAGGGGTCACATGGCGCGGCATCCTTCCCGCTTTCCGCGGCGGGCTGTTGCCAAACTGGATAGGGACCTACTAGAGGAGGCGGCCATTATTCAATCTTGGCTGTCTCCGCAGGCCCCGATGTCCCCCCGGCCCATATGTCGGACCGCCTCAGGGAAGTGTTGGACGCTAGCCTGGCGTCCGGACGCTTTCCTGAGTGCTGGAAATGCGGGAAGCTGGTCCTGTTGAGGAAGCCGGGACGGCCTGCCGATTTAGTCGCGGCCTATAGGCCCATCGTGTTGCTGGACGAGGCGGGTAAACTTTTTGAGAGGATACTCTCTGCCCGCATCGTCCGGCACCTGTGCGAGGATGGGCCCGACCTGTCGGACGCCCAATTCGGATTCCGAGAGGGGCGTTCCGTGATGCGCCTTAGGGCCGTGACCGAAGAGGCAGTGAGCTGTGGCGGCGTGGTGTTGGCGGTGTCCTTGGACATCGTCAACGCCTTCAATAGTCTGCCATTTAGCTGCATCAGGGTAGCACTCCACTACCACGGGGTGCCAAAGTACCTGAGGCGGCTAGTGGCAGACTATTTAGAGGAGCGTACCGTCGTGTACGAGGACCGAGAGGGCGTCTTGAGACGGCGACCCATGTCGTGCGGCGTTCCGCAGGGGTCTGTCCTTGGACCACTCCTGTGGAACGTGGGGTACGACTGGGTCCTTCGAAGCCGTCTGCCCCCTGGGCTGGGCGTAATTTGTTACGCCGATGACACTCTTGTCACAGCCCGGGGGGCGAACTTCCAAGAGGCGGCGCGCCTGGCCACCTGGGGTGTTTCTCTGGAGGCTTACGGGTGGCCCTGGACAAGACGGAGGCCCTATTATTTCATGGGCGCTATGGTCTATTGCGCTATTCTCCTCTATGGAGGCGCCGTGGTCCGCCCCCCAGCGCCTCCATAGAGGTCAACTCGGTCCTCGTACTGGTTCGGGCCCAGATGAGGTATCTGGGCCTGATCCTCGACGGTAGGTGGCTCTTCGACGAGCACTTCCGACTGCATGGTCCAGAGCTGGTCGACGCTGCCACCGCCCTTGGGCGACTTTTGCCCAACTTGGGTGGAGCGAGCGTCGCAACGCGACTCCTGTACACGGGGGTTGTCCGGTCGATGGCGCTGTATGGTGCACCGGTGTGGGTGGCGGCTCTGACTGCCCTACATAAGGCCCGCCTCTGGCGGCCTCAGAGGGTATTGGCAGTCAGAGCCATACGCGGATACCGCACGGTGTCGACCGAGGCGGCGTGCGCCCTGGCCGGAACACCCCCGTGGGATTTGGAGGCGGAAGTGCTCGCCGAAGTTAATCGACGGGTGGCTGAATATCGGGCGGAGTATGGCCATCGCCCTCCGCCCGAAGAGGTACGCGAGTGGCGTGAAGCCGCCCGTCGAGCCACTATGGCTAGATGGTCGTTCCGGCTGGAGACTCCACGTGCTGGCTTTGCCGCCGTGGAGGCTCTCCAGCCGGTCATCCTCGAGTGGGCAGGGCGGCAGCACGGGACCCTTTCCTTCCGACTGACGCAGGTCCTTTCCGGGCACGGTTGCTTCGGGAAGTACCTGCACTCGGTCGCCAGGAGGGAATTGAGTCCCGCCTGCCACCACTGCGACTGCAGTGAGGACTCGGCCCAGCACACGCTGGCGATCTGCCACGCATGGGCGTCGCAGCGTCGGGCCCTCACTGCAGTCGTCGGAGGAGATCTCTCGCTACCGGCCGTCATACGCTCCATGGCCGGTAGCGATAGCAGTTTTACCGCGGTCGCAACCTTCTGCGAAGATGTAATCTCGCAGAAGGAGGTGGCGGAGAAGGCCCGGGAGGATGATATCCACTCGGACCCAATCCGCCGCCGGGCGGCGGAGGCGCGCCTATCAGCGCCTCATGCCGCCCTGAGTGTGGCCGCGGATGGTCGGGACGGGTTTTCCCCTCCATCCGCTCTAGTGGCCACCCGCGAAGGGGCGACGTACGCGTGTGCCGTACGTCGCCTACATTGAGAGTCCATTAGGTGACGGTGCCCGCTTCTGTGCGGGCAGGCGCTGGGAGGGGTCCGGACGTGTTAATAACTGCAGTTCCCGGATTCCTCCCTTCACAGGCGCAGAGTGGCACACCGTGTGGTTTTAGTCGGTTCGAGTCCGACACACCGCCCCGCCGCAAACCCCGGTGGGGTGACGGTCCGAGGGGATTTCCACACGTTAAAAAAAAAAAAAAAAAAATCTGTTAGTATTTATAGCGAATGAGAGATAACAATTTTACATAAGAATTAATTTTTACTGACGTTTGCCGAGTAAGCTCATAAAACAGAGCTTTAAGATAATCCGTTGTACCAACGATAATTCAAGAAGTAGAAGGTACCTGAAAGGAAAAAATTAGGAATGTCTACAAAAATAAATGAGATGCCATCAAGAACATAACTTGTTAAAAAATGTTATGAGATCTATACGAAGTGCAATGAAGAGATTGACTTGGCAATCGCACACACGTCCACAAGATCTCACAACTTTTTACGGTAGAAGAACTGAGTGGCGAGACCATTGAGGAATAATATATAGAGAAGTCATCTCAACTAAAAACTGTAATACAATTACATAACGGAGGGGATTGCAAGGGGTCGGGGACGTTCTCATAGATTAGAAATTAATGCAAACAGATGCGACATTTTTATTATTCTGCCTACTAGATTGAGATGTGAAATATCGAAATAATGTTGTAGGAAGATTTGAATTTTTTTATTTAATAAATGTCTCCCGCATTAGGAATATAAAATCCTGTATCGTGAGAGACTTTATAAATATACATGAAATGGACACAATGAACACCCAGCCTCAGAACAACAATTTACGAATGACACAAAGTTTAGTCCAACGTGGGATTTCAACCCACGACACTTGGCGCAGTAGAAAGCGGCGTGGTGACCGCTTAAACCATTAGGCCAATCGTGAAGTATAGTGTAATAAATAAAAAATATAATCACTATGAAAAATATAAAATTGGGATTGCTCGAAATAAATATATGATTGTTCATTTAATACCAATTAAATGAATAAACATGAAATGTCTAACATCAAAAATTACATAGTCATATAGTTCAATAAAGATTTACCTACGTACTTATCTACTACTTCACGACTATTTTACCTACGTGTCAAGTCTGAGCCGTGCATTTTTCATAATCTATGATTTTCATTCATAAATGGCGGGTACAAATGTTTCAAAAATTTATTTTTAACTAGCTGACCCACGCAACGTCGTTTGCGTCTCCTGTTGCCCTTGGCGTTAAAATTTACCCCCGTTTTTGTAACATGCTTCATTGGTGCTCCGCTCCTATTGGTCTTAGCGTGATGATATATAACCTATAGCCTTCCTCGATAACTGTACTATCCATCACTGAAAGAATTATTCAAATAGTACCAGCGGTTCTTGAGATTAGCGCGTTCAAACAAACAAACTCTTCAGCTTTATATAATAGTATACTCGTAGATATATAAAATTTTCGTGTCACAATGTTAGTTACCATACTCCTCTGAAACGGCTGGACCGATTTTTATGAAATTTGGTGTGCATATCGGGTAGGTCTGAGAATCAACCAACATCTATTTTTTATATTTTTTTTATATGGCAAAACAACGTTTGCCGGATCAGCTAGTATTAGTATAGATATTATACTCTTCTAAGATCTAATACTCATAATCATCAACACATTGGGATGAAAAAAAAAAATTACTTCTACATAAATACCCTTGATAACATAATGGTTAATTTGGATAAGAATTAATATTACGATACACATTCAACGTACTTTCTTTCTTCAGACGATTTAATAAATTTTTTGAACACAAAAGCGGTTAGTGTGACTAAACCATGATAGTTAGATATATACTCTCGCGGACTTTTTTGTAGATCTTAATGGGACCTACAAACCCGTAATACATTATTTTGTTCTATTGTCAGTATTTTTTGCAGCGCACGCAAAAATAGGTTTTCGATTTCACATCTTGGGTTACAATATAGCAATCTTCTTACGGAACCCAATTTTTTTTTAAAATAAAATATAGCCTATGGCCTTCCTCGATAAATGGACTATCCAACACTGAAATTTTTCAAATCGGATCAGTAGTTGCTGAGATTAGCGCGTTCAAACAAACAAACTCTGCAGCTTTATAATATTAGTATAGGTTTATTTGTAGTTTATTCAATGTTTTGTTTGCTTACCGATGATAAGTTACACCACTATCTTTTTTCTTTTTATAGATAGCTTCTTGCACGTTTTGAACACGCAAGATGGCATTTTTGAATAAAATGTTCGTCACTCTGTTGGCGTTCGATTACTACGAGTTCCGCAGAGCGACTAGTTGCGCTGATGTCCCGGGACATCAGCGTATGGAGCAAAAACACTGTACCGCAATGTCTGTTCTATACGTAGTAATATTAGTTCAATGGGCGAGACTTGGTTTTTTACAAGTTAGGTTTTTGATAGCATATATGTAACTATTTTATTTCACAGATTTCAGTTAAATAATTTTGCCAAACTGCATATCTATGATAAGACATGGTGTAAACTTTTTGATTTTATTCCAGGACACTTGACGGAAAATCTTACAAGGCTTACGTAAAAGAAAAGGAAGAAGCAAAGAAAATCTATACAGATGCGGTGTCTCAAGGTATCGCAGCAGCTCATGTTTCTGCAAAGTAAGTACTAAATTAAAAATAAATATATCTTAGTAGTTTTTTTTTATTTTGTTCGGAATACCAACAGCATAAATATTAAATGGTAAATACACACATCAAAAGTGTCTAGGGATCAAGCATTTTTATGCGGATTTCTTGAGATTGAGATGTGGCTTTGTAATAAATTTATGATTTTATAAATTTATATGGATCCTTTTTGGTGCATTTCATAATTTGAATCAGGAACTGTCAATCAAATTCGAGTAAAAGATGAAAATCAGCTGTCAATATTTTCCCTATAAAAACATACAACGCATTGAAGACATTATTAGTGCTACTGTTTCCCTACTACTGATTAAAACCAACGTTATTATGGAGCGGCGACGTCATTTAAGCAGGGAAGAAATGCTCAGAGCCGTGGGAATGATAGAAGCTGGTTCCCGGCAACGTACTGTGGCTTTAGCTCTGAATACAAGTCAGAGTGTTATCAGTCGACTTTGGACACGTTACCGAAGCACTGGTACCGTGGCTGAGCGCCATGGAGGACGGTATCGCTGCACCACACGGAGACAAGACCGATACATTCAAATCTTAACTCGAAGAGCTCCAACAATAACCGCCATGATGTTAGCCGTGAGGCTTCATCACTCTTCAGGGAACTTAATTAGCGACCAAACAGTCAGAAACCGCTTGCATGAAGTGAACCTTCATTCCCGAAGACCGCTACGGGTACCACCTATAGCAATGCACAATCGTAGGATTCGATATCAATGGGCTCTTGAACACAGAAATTGGGCAGAAGAACAATGGCGTTTCGTGTGCTTTTCTGATGAGTCTCGTTTTGGTATGAGACCGGATACAAGACGTATACGACACTGGAGAACCCCTGGACGCCAACAGCGATTAAAATCCTGCCAGGAAGTCCATCCTTATAGTGGTGGAACCATCATGGTATGGGCGGGTATTTGGATCGGCGGAAGAACTGAGTTGATTTGGATCAGAGGCAACCTCAACGCTCAAATTTATGCTGAGACGATTGTATCAGACGTCATCGTTCCTCTACAAGTGCAAATCGGTCCCTTATTTCAGTTAATGCATGATAATGCACGACCGCACACCGCAAGAGTTGTAAGACAGACTCTCGCCGCAGCTAACATCAATGTCCTGCCCTGGCCTGCTCAGTCGCCAGACTTGAACCCGATTGAGCATGCATGGGATATGCTACAGAGAAGAGCTCTGCCGAATATGGAGGGTATCCAGTCGCAAGAAGACCTTTTTTTGTTGTTGCAACGAACATGGGCGGCCATTCCACAGCGTGATTTGGATGAACTCATTTTGAGTATGCCAAACCGATGTTCTTGTGTTAGTGTTCGCGGTAGAAACACGGATTATTAATTGTTTAAGTTACCTAATACAATTTTAAAGAAAACTGTTATTTCAGTCTTTTTTTCGAACTTTAATGTTAGTGGTTCAAATGTCAAAAATCCCTGTATTAGGAAAATGGCAAATTTCTTTATTAATGCAAAGGTGACTTGGTTTATCGTTACTGTGACAAACGAAAACACTTTATTTGATGAATCCTTAAAGAAAATTTTAGTTAATATCAATCAGGAGAAAAGTTATTGCAAAAATATATGTTGATCCCTAGACACTTTTGATGTGTGTAGGTACATTTAGGTTAAGTAACAACAAAGCCATTTACAGGTACTCGCAAATAGGATTTACAGGTACTCGCAAATAGGATGTACAGGTACTCGCAAATAGGATTTACAGGTACTCGCAAATAGGATTTACAGGTACTCGCAAATAGAATTTACAGGTACTCGTAAATAGTATTGGTGGTATTTCACTCTTGAAGTTGTATACAATGTTTCTTTAGTAAAATGATTACCAACTAGCTATTGCCCGCAGCTTCGCTTACGTGATTATTTTTTCTTATTTCTAATTTTGTAAAATGACGAACTTCCATAATTTTTAACCATATTTTATAGCATGACACTCACAAATAATTTAGCTGTCTATTGGAAAAAGATTTTTTGAAATCAGTTTAGTAGATCTAGGCATTACCCCCTACAACATCACAAACTATCTCTTTATAATATAAAGATTAAAGAGAATAATACCAATAAATACCTAAAATATAAAATTTAATTTATAATAAGTCTACTACAATTTATCATATTTATGGGTAAAAGTTTATAATATTTGCCGATTAACATGTTATAGTTTATCTGTGTTTTGATTCGTGTTAAGTTTATCAGTTCTTACTTCAAGTCTTGACATATTTTTGTTAAATAATCCGATCCTAAAGAAAATGTTTCGGACTATAAATGAGTTATATAAAGACTTACCTTACTAAAGACTACTTTCTCCCAGTAAATTTATTAAAAAAATCACTTTAACAATAAGACTTAACATACTAAACTGAGATAGTATTTTTTGGAGAAGAGTAATTCTTTACCGGTCCTCAAAATAAATAAGTATAGTGTAAGTGTATAACATTCTAATTCTGATTGAGACCAAAAGTTACATTACATATCAGATAGTCAGAGTCTAACATTTACTTAAGCATCCATTTTCTAACAAACCAGCTCCCTTAACAGAGCTCGGTCATCCAGGTACTTATGTACTATACGTACATAAGTGCCTGGATGACCGAGCTCTGGTCAGTACTTTAATTTTTGATTAATTTTCTAAAATAAATCCTAGACCGAATAAAACCCTGGGATAGCCACGCTTCGGCATTAATGGGCCGGCTCGACCGGAGTGATACCACGACCTCACAGAAAACCGGTGTGAAATAGTGCTTACACCGTGTTTCACCGAGTGAGTGAGGATACCGGAGGCATATACCCCAACACCTCCCCACATCCCTTTCCCCATCCCCCAATGGTCGGCAACGCACTTGTGACACCTCTGGTGTTGCGGATGTCCATGGGCGGCGGTAATCGCTTACCATCAGGTGATACGTGTGCTCGTTTGCCACCTATAACATAAAAAAGTTAGATCAATTTATCGCCCCTGAAACCACCTTCATACTTAATTTCATGAAAATCGTTGGAGCCGTTGCTGAGATTCAGATTATCTAAATACAAAAGTTGCTCGTTGGAAGGTATTAGATTGTGGTAGTAAAAGTGTAGATAAAATAAACAAATGTTAACTATGATGATATTGAGGAAAATTTATTTTGGATTTTTTATCACAAGTGTATCGGTGGATTAGCCAAGATGGCAGCAAAGCAACCACTTCATAGTAGCACAATCTCACAATACGGAGTGCACTCCAAGTAGAAAGTCTAGAATATGAATGCCCCTGAATTATTTGAACCGAAGGTATTTTATAGTATTTGACAGGCTTGACCCAACTTAATGCTAAATTCACATTATATTATTTATTATTAGTAAATACACACATCAAAAGTGTCTAGGGATCAACATATGTGTCTAGGGATCGACATATATTTTTGCAATAACTTTTCTCCTGATTGATATTAATAAAAATTTTCTTTAAGGATTCATCAAATAAAGTGTTTTCGTTTGTCACAGTAACGATAAACCAAGTCACCTTTGCATTAATAAAGAAATTTGCCATTTTCCTAATAAAAGGATTTTTGACATTTGAACCACTAACATTAAAGTTCGAAAAAAAGACTGAAATAACAGTTTTCTTTAAAATTGTATTAGGTAACTTAAACAATTAATAATCCGTGTTTCTACCGCGAACACTAACACAAGAACATCGGTTTGGCATACTCAAAATGAGTTCATCCAAATCACGCTGTGGAATGGCCGCCCATGTTCGTTGCAACAACAAAAAAAGGTCTTCTTGCGACTGGATACCCTCCATATTCGGCAGAGCTCTTCTCTGTAGCATATCCCATGCATGCTCAATCGGGTTCAAGTCTGGCGACTGAGCAGGCCAGGGCCAAAGCCACATCTCAATCTCAAGAAATCCGCATAAAAATGCTTGATCCCTAGACACTTTTGATGTGTGTATTATTTGATTTAAGCATACAATTATTATTTGATAATATAGGATTGTGTAACATTAAATATTTATTACGCTGGCAGTAGGAGTAGTATGATGAAATATAAGTCGCGGCGAAAGCTGACAAACGGAAGGCGCCAAGATATTAATATGATTCATATTTCTATTTACTTGTTTATAAAATCACCAATTGAATTATGAGGTTATAATATATTTTATTATATGCCTAGTAATTATTAAGATTTAAACGAACGAGGCGTTTATACGAGGTTGGATTCGTTACCTATACCTAACACAAGTTAGTTTTCCATGAACATTTATCCATGATCGTTACATACAAAAACACAACCTACTAGTATTGAAGAACAACAACATTGTATTTTTTATTTTCTAACAATCCTTGTGTTTGTATCAATCTATTCACTCTTTGCAACTGATTTAATGTATAAAAGTGAATATGAATTACACCACTTTCAACATTTAATTGCTGTATTAATTGTTTAACAATTTCTAAGCAAGATTTATTTAATTCTTCTGTGTTTTTAACATAATCCAATAATTCAGGAGAGACTTTAATGTGACATAACTTTATAAAATTGTTTAGTTGTTTAGAAGATTCAAATGGGAATACGCCAGGTATAATAGGCACTTTGATATTTAACCTTTCACATTGTTCAACAAAAGTTTTGTACGTGTTTTTATCAAAAAAATGCCTGCGTGAGAATGTAGTCTGCACCATTTTCAATTTTTTCTTTTAGGTGTGCTAATTTTTCTTCAGAACGGCCAGGAAATCCAGCAACGCCAATAAAGAAATAACTTCCAGTCTCCTTCTTTATGAACTTGATTAACTGCGAGGTGCTTTCGAACTCGGACGTTAATACGACTTTAATGTTAAATTTAAAAAATTATGACTCTAATGAGTCATAATTTTCTCCTAAAATCACGAACAGATTGCATATGTTATTTTCTTGAAGTACACCAAGCAGTTCCTTTAAATAATTTTCTTTCATTATTTCACATGAGATATGCAATAACACATGTTTTCCCTTTTTCGCCAATGTTTTCGCTACTCTGAGTGAATTTACATTCATATCTGCACATTTGTGGGACCCAGCGTGCCATGTTACGGAAAAAAAATGCAGGATCCACGTCTAAAGCATCTATTTCTTCTTCCGAAACATCAGGGGTTACTTCAAATGAATAAATAAATTGACCTTTACCTTTTATTAACTCAGTTACCTTTGTCATTGTTAATCTTTAAATATTTGGTTGCACTTATATAATAATATATATATATTATAACTATTTAGTTCTTGCTTAACTATTTCAATTATTGACTGTTTGTTTATTTACGTTCTTACAACATAAACAAGTAAAGTGAATTACTAAATTTTAATGATTTAATGATTCAGTAATGTACACGAAATATTACAATCGTTTGTAATTTTGGATTTTATTATGATATAAAAGGAAATAATAGAATAAAACCAGTAGCTAGGTAGTTAAAAATTCAATTCAGATTTTACTAAGTAGACAGAGTTGCAGTTAAATTGTACCTATTTGCATCTAAACCACAACCTAATGTTAAGTATTGATTGCCGTTTACAAACCAAAATACAACCTTTTTGAACGTCAATCCTTGAAGAGTTCTGCTGATACTTCACCATATGCGACCAGGAGAAATTGTCACATGTATAGATGTTGATTACATATATCCTTAATATTGACTTCATTATCAATTCTTTAATACAAAAATACTCAATTTACTTTAGAAATACTAGTATCATAAATTCAGTTCTTTGAATTTAGTATTTTATCAACAGATTCTAACGTGACTAAATTTAATGAAGTAAACGGTATATGAATTTTCGTGGAATCTCTTACCATAGCTACATAAACAAAGACTGCGAAGAATACATGAAGTCGGTTAAAAACCATGTTAAAAACCGTTACCTACCTACTGTTTAAACGGAAAAGTATTAGTAGGTATCTCTCTCTGTATCTCTCCAATCACTGAGGAATAAATATTTCACCTTCGCTTACAAGCCCGTCGCTTTTAATAAAATCATTTATTTATTTATTATTTATTTATTTATACGAGGGAACAACCCATGCTTATTGTTTATTAATGACACACCAATACTTTCCATTTTGCAGAGCTCGTGACTCAAACCATTTCACTGTGTCAGTGAATGTGGAACCCTCTTCAAACGCAGTCTTCAACCTGACGTACGAAGAACTGTTGGTTCGTCGCAATGGAGTCTATAACCACGCTATCAATCTCCACCCTGGAGCATTAGTACCTAAGCTTACTGTCACCGTGCACATCAAGGAGGTTGAGAAAATTGTGGAGCTTAGGGTACCAGAGATCCGAACTGGTAACGAAATTGACGCAACCAAAGATGACGCACGTGAGTTCTATAAATTATTTATTTTTACTTACTTACGTTACTTTTGACTGATAATATAATCTTTTCATAACAAAATAACATATTTTGCTTTATAAAGATAAAGTATTGAATCCCATCAAAAACATAAATGTGAAATAGAGCCAAGTTCAATAATTATATGATATATTATGCCTTTCACTTAAACGACAAAAGCAGTGAGAACTAAATGGGTGCCAAGTTCAATGATCAGTCCTGAAATTGATTTATAACAACATGAAATATTTTATAACAACTTAAATACCATTTTTTCTTAAAACTTATGATAATAAATTGAAGCCTAAAGTCTGACTTGCCTGGTTTTCATATACGAATTATTATATGGTCTGCCTAAAATACACAAGCCTGGCGTGCCGCTGCGGCCCATTGTAAGTCAAATTGCTTCTCCTTCTTACGATCTTGCAAAGCACGTTGCTTCAGTGTTGCAACCACTTGTAGGCAAAACACCGTCTTTTGTAAAAGACTCACGGCGCTTCATACAAATCATAAAAGATCTCACGTTGGAACCGGATTACGTCATGGTGAGCTTTGACGTGGAGTCGCTTTTCACCAATGTTCCAAATGGTTCGTGTAATATTATACCTATTACACACGGTGCTGCTCGCCAGTTCTGTTAGCTTGAACTTGGCTTGACACTCTACCGCGTGTCTAAATATTTTGAAACTTTTGTTTCTCAATCTTGTAGAAAATATATTCTGTGATAGTGTGAGTGATTCCAAATATCTATTGAAAATGAACTTTCAATATTTTAGAGAACGCAAGAGCAACTATCGTCAAAGGTCACGACGATAGAGAAGCCACAATCACATTTACACCAGATTTACAAGAACAGGAGAGACTAATTCAGATATACACACAAAAATCGAAATACTCAGCAGCCGCTTCTCACTCGTACTCATATTTATCCTACGTTAATTCTAATTCTAATGTCAACTCGCCTGAGGGTGTACTTGGACAATTTGTGGTCCAATATGACGTCGCACGACCCAAGGATGGTGAAGTACTGGTAAGTCAGATTTTTCTAAAATAATTGGTAGTTAATTTAAGTGTCATCGTTAGTTATAACGTAGCTGTAAATGATCACGTGACTGGTATCCAAATGAAAAGCAACTGTACACTTGTAGGTACTAATTATACATAACACTGAAAAATTAGAAGAACAAAGGTAGTAGAGCCACGCTGATTTCAGCACGAACGGGCCGGCTCGACCGGGGCGGTACTACCCTCGCACAGAAGATCAACGTAAAATGACAGCGTTCATGCTGTCGTGTTTCGTTGGTGAGTGCGAGACCGGAGGCCCAAATAGTCTAGTCAATAAGTTCCATACTTGTTGACTAGACTAAAAGATGCAGCAGCATCACTAGGCCGCCATGGTGTGGGTCGCCATGCTGCATTGTCTGCATTCGCAGTGAGTATGGTGACCACCACTCTTGGATTCTGGTTATGCTTTCCATCAGGCAGAGTAGAGTCATTTTGGCGGACCAAACATAAAAAAAAAACTAAGATTTAAAGGAACCACTCCTTTATAATAAACTAGCTGATCCGGCAAACGTTGTATTGCCACAAAAAAAATGGAGCATAAAAAATAGATGTTGGTCGATTCTCAGACCTACCCGATATGTACACCAAATTTCATAAAAATCGGTCCAGTCGTTTCAGAGGAGTATGGTAACTAACATTGTGACACGAGAATTTTATATATATTATTATAAGATTATTACCAAGTTGTCATATACGTAGCTTAATATTTACGTACGTACCTAGGTAATCAATACGGGTATATTTTTGTACCACATAATCATCAGCTTTAGTTGTCCACCGCTGGACATTGTCATCTTCGTAGAGAGGATGACTCATATAAATTGATAGATTAACGAAACCCGGTTTTGTAATAGTTTTAGACACAAGCACCCTTTTAAGATTTTTATCTCCTGTTTTAAGAAGTTTAATTTATATAATTTATTTATTATAATTTAATTTTTAAATTTACGTTTATTTGCAGGTTAACGATGGGTACTTCGTTCATTTCTTCGCACCAACAGACCTCCGGCCACTGAACAAGCATGTTGTATTCGTGTTGGATACCTCAAGTTCTATGATGGGCCGTAAGATTGTACAACTTCGTGAAGCCATGCAAACCATCCTCAGCGAGCTCAACGTTGGAGACTACTTCAGTATTGTTGAATTTTCATCATCTGTTTCCGTATGTACCTAGTATTTCAATATTTTAAGTAGCTTTATTAAGCCGATCATATTTAGTAAGGAAATCTCCAGTTTTTTTTCCTAGAATATTTATCAATAACATGGCACTGGACGCTGTTTAAAAAGAATATATATTGCCAACTGAAAATAACATTTAGATCGAATCAAATGACGTGACCTTACGTATGTTATACATCTTCTTCTTTTTCCTAGCCTTTTCCCATTATTTGGGGTCGGCTCTCCTCGTTCTGCGGCGCCAGGACAATCTATCCTGGGTTGTCGAAACATTTGTTTGGGCACGCTCTAAGTCCTTGGCCACCGTGGACCACCAGGTGGCTAGTGGGCGTCCTCTACCCCTCCCTATATTTGGCAGCGCTAGGGCTTGTTTCACAACATGGCCTTCAGGGCGTCTCATGACATGACCGAACCATCGCAGGCGGCCTTCGGTGAGTTTTTCTGCCATGGGCGCGACCCGGAAACTTCCTCTGATGTGCTCGTTTCGCACTTTATCAAGTCGAGTCCTTCACACCTGCTGCCCATCTTAGCATCTTCATCTCGTTTACGTGCATTTTCTGTTCGTGAACCTTCTTTATAGCCCAGCACTCGGTACCGTATGTCATGGCTGGTCTGACTGCGGTTTTGTAGATCTTGCCTTTCGTTTTAATAGGCATTCTTGTGTCACATAAAACCCCCGACAGAGCTCGCCACCTCTGCCATCCCACGCCAATTCTATGAGTAACATCGGTCTCAATGTTTCCGTCGGCTGTCAGCATCGCACCAAGATACCTAAATTGGGATACCTTTGGCAGCGGTTTACCGTCGATGAGAATCGAGTTGGAGTTGTTGGTGTTACCATTGAATGCGCACTCCATGTATTTAGTTTTACTTCTGCTGATTCGGAGGCCAATGCCTTCCAGCGCGAGTTGCCACTTTTCGAGGCTATTTTGGAGCGATTTGGCATCTTTTTCTATAAGCATTATGTCATCTGCGTACAACATACACCATGCAAGGGAGACTGAATGTCTTTTGATAAGAAATCCATTACCATGTTGAAGAGAAGTGGGCTTAGGGCTGAGCCTTGATGGACGCCTACTTTGACCTCAAAGCTTTTGCTTAGCCCAGCCAGGCTTCTCACACTTGTGCAACTTTTGCAGTACATGTCCTGTACTATAGCGACATAGCATTCAGATATACTTTGCGCTCTCATGGCCTGCCACACCAGTTTCCGAGGCACTCGATCAAACGCCTTCTCTAGGTCCACAAAGACAAGGTGTAAATCTTCGTGGTTTGCTCGATGCTTCTCCACAATGATTCGGGCGGCCTGGATAGCGTCCGTAGTGGATTTCGACGGTGTGAAACCAAATTGGTTTTCAGATATGACAACATGTTTAAAAAGGCGGTTGTTAAGTATTCTCTCCCAAATTTTGAGGGTGTGTGAAGTCAACTTAATCCCTCTATAGTTTCCGCAGACACCGACATCCCCTTTGTTTTTGTAAAAAGGTATCAAGTAACTTTGGCGCCACGCTTCTGGTATAGTGTGTGATGTCAGGATGGTGTTGAGCAGCCTCACAAGCCACTTTAAACCTATACATCCCAATCTTTTCCAGATGTCTGCGAGTATTTTAGTCCGCAGCGGTTGGAAAGGCTGGCTAGGGAATTCTTCGTTCAATAGTTCTTGGTAGTATTGACACCATCTGTTAGTGATACTCGCATTCTCTATTAGGAGCTGTCCATTTTCATCTCGGATGTATTTATTAACTTTAATGTCCAGTGTTGACTTGTGTCGCTGTTTGGCTAATTTAAACACTTCAGCATCGTTTTTAGCATCTTCGATTCTTTTGTAAAGACTCTCCTTTGATTGCGCAATCGATTGGGCTACTACACATTTGGCCAATTTCTTCGCTTCTTTGTATCCAATGCGATCCTCTTCGAGTTGTGTTTTTTGCCACAGTTTAAATAGATCTCTTTTGGCTTTAACTACCTGTTTTACATTGTCGTTCCACCAGGTAGGGTCCTTGTTGATGTTGAGGCCACCTTTAGATACTCCCAGGGTTGCAGCTGCATTAGTTCGACACATAGTTTCGAAGTTTGACCACATTGGTTCGGCGCTGTTGATATAGTCGTTGTTCATATCTTCTTCCAGGTATTTCTCAAGTTTGCTTATCAGTTCATCGCCCTGAGCACTGTAGAGTTGTCGCCATTTAATTTTTGGGGTTTTATCTCTTATGGTTGTCACGTAGGCGGTAGGTAGGCTTTAGGAGCCTAGAAGGTTGTGGTGATAATGAAATTAAAAGCTTCACAACAACAATTTAAACAATTTATTTATGAGCATAACACAAACAGATAGATGTACAGTCAGGGTGTGGGTTTGAGAGATTCGACCAGTCAGTGCCTCCAGACAAGAAGCACTTAACTGTAGGTTCGCAGCGATGAGAAAAGGAAGAGGTGTAGTCCTGGGTCGGCCCCCCGTAGAGGCGTCGCAGGCGACTGGCGTGGTAGACGCCGGCCGAAAGAGGTGCAGTGCTGGGGCTCCGGCGTAGGCCGGGCGGCCCAGCCACCAGGCGTGGTAGACGCCGGACGAAAGAGTGCAGTGCTGGGGTCGGCTTTAGAGGCCGACCCCCCGTAGAGGGCAGCGCAGCCGTCCGGCGTGGTAGACGCCGGGCGAAATAGGTCGAGCAGTAGTGCGCTCGTCCTTATATGTGTTCTTGCGGTGGTAGGGACAGCGGCTCAGCGGTGGGAGGTGAGCGCCGATGACGCGTGACACCCCCTCATTAGGCGAGAATTTTTCCTAGGGGAAATTCGCTGACCTCGGGGTCGCCACTGTCGGCAGCTCCTCGCTGGTATCCTGGGAACAAGATTATAGCAGGATCAGAATTTTTTTAGAGACAAAAAAAGTTTAAAGAGATAAGAGGGAAAAGACAAACTAACAGGCTAAGGTCATATCAGCTTAGTTCAATAGCAAAAATATAGTGAAGTTAAAAGTTTAAAGGTTTCAAATAAAATTTCAAATAAAAAGTTCAAGCGAGAACGTAAATAAAGTGAGTCATACATTCCGATGCTCCGTTAGAAATGTTTAAACAATTTAGTATAATAGTTGCAAACTTGTATATCTGTTTAGGTAGATGCAGTAGTAGAAAATCGTAGTTATAAGTAGGTATGCTAGCTAAGACATATGTGCGAAAGAGAAAAATAAACAACCAGATCGACAACAACAACCGAGAATCGAACCTTTTTTTTTTATGTGTGGCCCGCCAAAATGACTCTACTCTGCCTGATGGAAAGCATAAGCAAAATCCAAGAGTATTGGTCGCCACACTCACTGCGCGAATGAAGACAATGCAGTATGGCGACCCACACCATGGCGGCCTAGTGATGCTGCTGCATCTTTTAGTCTAGTCAACAAGTATGGAACTTGTTGACTAGACTATTTGGGCCTCCGGTCTCGCACTCACCAACGAAACACGACAGCACGAACGTGGTCATTTTACGTTGATTTTCTGTGCGAGGGTAGTACCGCCCCGGTCGAGCCGGCCCATTCGTGCTGACTTTTTAACTACCAAGCCATAGGTTAAAAAAAGGTAAAAGTTTTTGTAGATTATAGTTAGGTTTTCATAGTGCGATATTTATTTTGTTTTTATTGTTTTGTAGTAAGCAAGAATGAATTATTATTTAAGAACAAAAAGATAAAGTTGATTCACGACGCAGGAAGTAACTATTAGAGATAAATAAAACAGAAACCCATCTGTAAAAATGTTAGTTATGGAATGAGTAAACAAAATTTACTGTTTATTAATTGTTCTAACTAACTTTGGCTAATTCGCCAACCAAACGAGACCTTTTAGAAACGATATTAGATTTAATTTATAATGTGTCAATTACTCCAAAGTATTTGTCCTAGCCACCGAGAAAAATTGTCAAGCTGTCAGTACCTTCTCAAAGATAGAGGGTTGATAGCCTAAAGTTTTGGTGTATACATCTCGTGGTTCATCAACTATATTGGGATCAAAATCCGTAGCAATATAGATGCGACCACAGTGACGACTTAAATTTTAATATACATTGTAGTATTAGATTTAGTAGTTTAGAGAAAATAATGATTTTAGTATTTAAATTGATGATAGATTCTCTGGTCGCGAATTATCAAGTAGAAAAAGTTGTTTAGTAGTTTTTGGTAGTTTTTAGTAGCTTTTAGTAGATATAAGTAGGTAGGTATTTTTTTTTTTTTTTTTATGTATGGCTCGCCAAAATACTCTACTCTGCCTGATGGAAAGCATAAGCAGAATCCAAGTGTGGTGGTCACCATACTCATTGCGAATGCAGACAATGCAGTATGGCGACCCACACCATGGCGGCCTAGTGATGCTTCTGCATCTTTTAGTCTAGTCAACAAGTATGGGACTTGTAGACTAGGTAGGTGACGATTAGAGTATTTAGACAAGTTTATGTGGTCATTATCAATTAAATTGAAACGACTGTTTAGGAGAACAAGGGAACAAAATAATTGTTTGTAGTTAATTAATTATATATATATATGGCTTTAAGGCTTGTTTAGAGAGTTACCAACCGCTCTGTTATAAATAAATAAATCCCCAAAAATAATAATAAATTTGGCTTTATGGCTTGTTTAGAGAGTTACCGACCGCTCTGTTATAAATAAATAAATCCCCAAAAATAATAATAAGTTTGGCTTTAAGGCTTGTTTAAAGAGGTACCGACCGCTCTGTTATAAATAAATAAATCCCTCATCAATGATAAGTTTTAGTACTAAGGCTTAAGTTTTAGGAGTCACTAACCGCTCCAAAGAGTATTAAAAGTACCAAGAATCATTAGTAGAAACTGGCCCCACGTTGGGCGCCATGTGTCACGTAGTGGCTTTAGGAACCTAGAAGGTTGTGGTGATAATGAAATTAGACGCTTCACAACAACAATTTAAACAATTTATTTGTGAGCATAACACAAACAGATAGATGTACAGTCAGGGTGTGGGTTTGAGAGATTCGACCAGTCAGTGCCTCCAGACAAGAAGCACTTAACTGTAGGTTCGCAGCGATGAGAAAAGGAAGAGGTGTAGTCCTGGGTCGGCTTTAGAGGCCGACCCCCGTAGAGGCGTCGCAGGCGACTGGCGTGGTAGACGCTGGCCGAAAGAGGTGCAGTGCTGGGGCTCCGGCGTAGGCCGGGCGGCCCAGCCACCAGGCGTGGTAGACGCCGGGCGAAAGAGTGCAGTGCTGGGGTCGGCTTTAGAGGCCGACCCCCCGTAGAGGGCAGCGCAGCCGTACGGCGTGGTAGACGCCGGGCGAAAGAGGTCGAGCAGTAGTGCGCTCGTCCTTATATGTGTTCTTGCGGTGGTAGGGACAGCGGCTCAGCGGTGGGAGGTGAGCGCCGATGACGCGTGACATGGTTTTAATGAGCCTTGGCAGTGTCAAGTTTGTGACCAAAATCCTGTGCTGCGAGGCAAGTTCATGACCGGGGATTACTTTGCAGTCTTTGAAGTTTCTCAGTGAGGTCCTGTCCGCCAAAATGTAATCAATCTGTACGTTATTAAATGTTCGGCCTTTTTCTGGAAAAATGTATTGATTATGGAGAAGTTATGTCTCACAGCAAAATCCAAAACTTCCACCCCCTGCTTATTAACTGTGCCGTAGCCGAAACCTCCGTGCACGCCTGGGTATAAGCGGTGGGTAGCTCCTACGTGACCATTAAGGTCTCCACCGACATACTTCGTTTCGTTGGGTGGTATCTGGTTGACAAGATCATCAAAGTTCTCCCAGAACTGATCCCTTTCCGCCTCTGCGCAGCCCGTCTGTGGAGCGTATTCCGAGATGATATTTAGTAGCTGCTGCTTATCCATGACAAGTTTCACGAGAATGAGGGGGTCGCTTTTTCTCTCTATGTGGAGAACTCGTTGCTTAAGATGGGGGTCGAGTACTATGCCTACGCCATTCCGTGTGTTAGTTACACCATGATAGATAAGTTGGTAGCCCAGTCCTATATCTCTTGACTTAGAGCCCTTCCATTTAGTCTCCTGTATACAACATGCATTTATACCTCTTCCAACCAATACCTCACTTAGTTCCTGGCTTCTACCGTTGAGAGAAACAAGGTTCTACGTCGCAAGTCTGATCTTCCGAAGAGTGGTCTGCGCATACGTTTCCGTTTTCTTGTCTGAACCGTCGCTTCGGGGGTACGCCCTAGCATTCTTATTGGTAATCGTATCCGAGGATGCATCCACGTCGCTTACGGGGGACGCCCTAATCTTAGACTTGTTCCTTATGGTTTTACTTTTTATTTTTTTTTAATTGAACGAGGAGGTGTATAATTTGGCTTGAGTTTTACGGCCGGTTGCCACCTGACGCCAAGACTGTCGCTCTGTTACAGAGCGTGAGTGCCACCGTTGGTTCATTTAGACTCATCCGCTGCCATCTCTTTGAAACACCTAAACCTGTCAGGCGGTTCACAAGTCGCAACCCATGGCCCACCATGGAGGCGGATTCGAACCATGCAGATGTCATGTCGCAACCCTAGACCTACCATGGAGGAGGATTCGAACCTTGCAGTCCCCTAGACCTGAACAGGGGGTGCCACTCACCGGTTAGACCCAGTCAGTCAACAGAACATGATGATCCCAGGGCGCCGTTATAAAATAAATAATTACTTTCTCAACAAAAGAGAATAACAAAAAAAATTAAGAGATAAATGTGTGTGGGGGTGGGTTCCTAAAGGATCGCTTCAGAGAAACAACAATCAGCTCAAACACAGTATATATTTCATCATTAAATCACATCAACACATTATATATTTCACCAGAAATCACATACATCATAAAACCAAAATCTTAAAATTAAAAGAGGGCAAGTATACATTTACATATCAAAAAAAAAACAAAATTAATTACAGTATAAATACTATCTCCCCACAAGCTCGAGATCGCTTGTGGTTTGATGCCAGCTGTGTCTCCCCACCAGCTCGAGATAGCTGGGGTTCGATTTCATCATTATCTCTTCACAGCAATAAATAAAAAAATACATGACCTTTTTCTTAAGGAAGGCTGTGCAGAACAGGGAAACCGTGTGCCACCGTGATGTACCCTCGTGCGGCACAACCGTCTGGCACACCTGATGACGCACCCATGGTCAGGTTACATGGTGCGGCAACCATCAGTGGTACCCCTGAAGCTAGAATCTAGAAGCGGGTCACTAGAACCTGGACTCTTGAACCGGGAACCAATAGCTGGACCCTTGAAGCGGGAACCATTAGCTGGACCCTTGAACCCTACAAACAAATACACTTTCTAAGCATGTTTCTAAAAAGAAAAAATACTTGTACAGCCTAATATAACAAAATCAAACTGAACTTACCACTATGTAGTGGGTATGTTAAAACTGATATAAATAAAAGTCTACATTATCACAGACAGTTGGTATCAATATTTCTTCAAGACAGGAACAGAAAAGACTCTTGAGACACAAAACATCTTAATTTATACATTCTTGATCGAAGCATCTAGAAATAAATCAATACCCCTCCTAAATTTTGACAAGTCATCTTCTCATTTATGACTATATTCACTCAACTCCAACTTCAAATCAAAGTATCGTGAACGCCACCTACAGCTTAATAACCAAACCATACAGCACATTAACTCAACTTTTAATATTCCGTCCTCTCTCGCACAAACGGCGAACTAGCAATTAAATCAATATGATGGATGGACGCCATCTATAGTATCAGTGCGAAATGATTCTAACAGATGGCATGATTATGGAATTGGAATAAATAATTTCTGTTTTCTAGAAAAAAAATTGTTACATCTTCTGTGTACTCCAGCCTAAATACACAGCACTGTTTTCGGCCTCGCCTCCGAATATGTCAGAGAAGCCCGGGGTTTGATGACGGAGTTTCCATCTCCGGCCTGTTTGGTCCGCGGAAGCTATTTTATTTCACTTCTACCCGCCTGGTGCCTTTTGGATGGCACCGGGTGGGCGCTCCACCATCCGCCACCTGTGGACGCGTTCCCTAGGGGTGAGGCTCCCCCGAGAAATATGTTATATATATATGTTATAAATATATATATATATAGAAATATGTTAATATGTTATACATATAAATATGAAATGCTTATGAGTTGCTATAGTGAAATAGATAGTCTGCTCTAATATATCCTTACTAAGAATAATGACCATTGTTTGAAATTCAGGTGCATGATCTGAAAGAAGCAGATGGGGAGCCACCAAAGCGAGCCTACTCCTTCTATGACTACTCCGGTCAGACCACGCTGGTGCTACCATCTCAAGCCACTCCAGAAAACATCGCCAAGGCTAAACTCATAGTTAGCTGGCTGCAGGCCTCTGGAGGTGAGTCGCCGACAAACTTTGAATGAAAAGAAATACTTACATTTATTTTAAATATTTATCGGTACATTAGACCAATTTCTACATCTAGTCACCTAAGGGCACCTGTAAAAGCACACATATCTTAGACTGCAAGGATGGTGAATTAATTTTAGAGGACGTCTCGCCGCTTTCTACAGGGCTTAGTCTTGTAGCGAACGGTTTGTGGTGTTATCTACAAATTGCTGTTCTGAGGCTGGGCGTTCTTTGTGTCAGTTTTATGTTATACTCTATGCGCTGTAGCATGGTGCGTGACAGTTTCAATAATATTTCGTTTCACTCTTGAAAGTTGCCGTGATTTACAAATTACTTAGTATTTCAGCTGTACCACATTCGCAATATATGAAATCATTAATAACTGTAGTAAATTAAATTGAACCAACCAGAATGTCAACGTCGTACAGGCACCCGCGCCATGCTACGGCGCAAAGAGTATGGTATGTTTGTGAAGCCTCCCACGACGCATGATAATATTCCTAACGTACAAGTTGTCTTTACAAAAAAGATTTAGATTACAAATAATATTATGCTAAAATATAAAGCTTATAAAACTGTACCTACTGAGTATTGCTGATCCTTGACAATGTGTTACAGTAGATCTGATCTTCTTGTGAACCTATGTAAATTTATAAGTTGTAGACTGTGAAGGAACAAGACACCGTGAGACTGCGCTCGTGCACTAAAATCTCTATGCTATGTCATGGTTTCACAGGTACAAACATTGGGCAAGCGTTGGACGTCGCTGTAGAGCTCATCAACAAGGGCGTGGACTGGACTCCAACTACGACCTCGAAGCACAACGCTCTTAAAGGAAGCTCTGCAGCTCCTGTTGATAGTGCTAGTAGTACTGCTCCCACTACTGCCGCTACTGAAGTCAGCAATGAAAAAACTGTAGGAGAAAAAATATGTAAGTAAGGTACTTTATTCCATGCATCTATATATAAGTCCAAATTTTTCACTACACCGAAAGTAAAACGGTTTCTATCGAGACAGAGCGTTTCCTATTTTTTCATCAATGATTTATTTATTTATTTAATCTTCCTGCAATTACATTGCGTAAGGCGGGCTTAATGCCATAGGCATTATCTTCCAGTCGACCTTTAGGTGGTGCGGAGCTGTGTGTAGCAGGTGTATTATTGAAGCAAGTGAGAATTATTGTTCGGTTTACGTGGAGCTATTATTATAATAATATAACATAAATATCATAAATATAATCATCAAATAAATACGTATATATATAAAAGATTTGGGAAAACTACATATGTACATACATAAGTTATGATAAATCGACAAATAAATTATTGCGATGTCTCTGTCAACAAGTCTCGGTAGTGATTGCGCACTCTAATCTTGAAAGCTAATCGGCTGGTACACGACCTAATATCTAAGGGGAGGGCGTTCCAGAGATTTACGGCTTGGACGGTGAAGGAGGAATGAATAATTCGGGAAGAATGTGAAGGACAGAGAAGGAGGAGATTATCGGAGGAGCGAAGATGTCTGTCATGGTTAGAGCAGAGATATTGTAAGTGGGGTGTTAGGTAAGTTGGTGAGTTAGGAGAGTGGAGAAGAGAGTGCAACGTGGTCAACGCCCGTAAATTACGGCGCTGTCTTATTGGTAACCATGACAGTTCCGTCCGATAAGCGGATACATGATCATATTTTCGTAAGTTGAATATGAATCGAATGCAATTGTTGAGAAGCCGGTCTAGTTTATTGAGGAGATCTGCATTCAGGTCGAGGTAACACACATCACCATAGTCGATCACTGGGAAAATTAAAGTCTGCACTAGCATGGTCTTGGTTTTTATTGGAAGAAAGTTTTTTAGTCGATAGAGGCCACGAGGCCAATGATTTCGAAGTAAAAACGTGATTTTTCGTGTTTTTTTTTCAGCAACCAAATACCTGGAACCAATTATCGTTTTCCTAACTGATGGCGATCCAACTGTCGGTCAAACAGACCCCAAGCGCATCATCACACAAATACAAGAGAAAAACTCCGGAGAAAACAAGGCTACGATATTCTCTCTCGCTTTTGGTGAGTATATACCACGTTGCGTGCACTTTAAAAATTGGCCGTAGGCATCATAACACATTCAATTATTTTATCATAAACACAACATTACAACATTTGGTCAACATGTGATACATGTTTTTGAATTAAAATACAATCGCTGGGTAAATGTGCAAAATTCATCTAATGCACTCACAATGCACTGCAAAGATACTGTTATTTTATTATTCATGTGATTTTTGTGAAAGCCTTAATATATAATAGACTGTCTTAACTTAAACACAATTCTAGAAATTTGGTGGTGGTCAATTGGTACACAATTAACAACTAAATATATGTATGTTGACTTGCGCAGGTGAGGATGCCGACCGCAAGTTCCTTCGTAAGCTCTCACTCCGTAATGGCGGTTTCATGAGACACATTTATGAAGCGGCCGACGCTGCTTTGCAGCTGAGGGACTTCTACCGTCAGATATCCTCACCGCTCCTCGCAAACCTCAAGTTCTCATATCCAGCTGGACAGGTACTATTGTATAATAATAAATAAAATATTGGTTGTTTGTAAGTAATATTAAACGCTCCATGCAAGAATAAAACGATATACTTAGGTAACATAATTATCATCATCATTTAGACTTACAAGTTAAAAACGACCTAAAGACACATAATAATTAATAGTACTGTCGTACAGAAGTTTCACTCTCGGACAAAAGTCAAGTTTAGGCATAAAAAGTTTTCAACTTTGTCACCTTGCACGCGAATTTGAATCTTGTCGTGTGACTCGAGCGTTCCTATTCCGTTAGACACCGCTTTACTACAAAAGCTCGGGGCTGGCGCTTGCTGTACATTTAGGTAAATATTAAAATTGATTAAAAAATATAACAACTTTAGTAATGAAGAAGAAAAATTTTAACAAACTTAATAATCATGTCTACGTAACGTACTACTCGTTCTGAGTACCTTCGTGATAAGTTACAGGTTTTTGTATTGACAAAACATGTCTATCATAACATAGTTTCAAAACAACTAATTAAACAATTTTATTGCGAACTACAATTTTGTATGAACAATTCGTTCGTTTTGGAGTCATTTTTCGCAGTAAGTACCTACCTACACGTAATATTAAACTTATTTACGCGCCACATAGTTCTTCTTCTTCGGTGAAATACACCTAAACTTAGAAGTGAAACCCCCCTGCTAAAGAGGACGGAACTGCAACCGGAAATGACACAGTTGCGCCTGGAGTGGCGGAGGAAGACTAGGAGGGCCGACCCTAAAAGACATTGGAAATAACGGCACGGACAAAGAAGAAGAAGATTTAGACTTACAAGTTTTTTAAATATTACTTGTACACAAATTATTCATTTAAAATCTTAAAAACAAGTACCATATCGAATCTACCTGTTGGTTCTAAATGTGCGTGGATGTCTAACAGGATGAAAGTTTTATGGATTTCTTTGTAAAGTTCAACGTAACTAGTTTCTAAATGTTCTTATTTTAATTTATTAATCAAACAACACCTTTCCTTTACTTGAAAGGAGAACCTACTGGAATACGCACGTACCTTCTTAGATACCTACAATCTATTTTCTCATAAAATTTACTATTTAACTTCAGGTGAAGACTGATTCGTTGACAAAACACCACTTCCGCTCTTTCTACGCTGGTTCAGAGTTGGTTGTGGCAGGGCGCGTCGATGACTCTGCCACAGAGATAGCTCCGCACGTCGTTGGCGTCTGCGGTGTTGACGACGGATATGGCAGGGTACGTTTACTATTCAAGAATATATTTCCCTCTACTTATTCTACTTATTTTTGTCACTCTTTTTGAAGTGAAAGCTTCTATAGTCAGGTTTGGATGGGGAGTAAATCCATATAAGTCATCATCGGTGTGGTCGTGACCGTCCGTCCGACCGTCGCGTCGTCGCTGGAGCCAGCCGTGGAAGCATAGAAATACATAAATATTCATTAGTGCGCGCTAAGCCAGTTAATAATTCTTATGATGACACTGGTCAACAAATTTTAATTTCAAGAACTAATTTTAATATCTGTTTGTTTATAGTTCTGAGTTTTTATTTTACTTGCTTATCCATAAACCAAAATATTTCTTACTCATTTAGTCAGGGTGATAAAACCTTTGATAGCAGTATATAAGTACTGTTTTTTCATATCTTCCAAAGAATAGCGATTCTGGCGATGTAAACAATGCTAGTAAAGTTAAAAAGTAAAGAACCAATGTACACGTAATATGTCGAACCAATAACCAGCCTAAATTGGTCCTTGGTATTGAAATTGCACGTACCTAATCAATTTTATTATTGTACCTAACAGAAACGGTACGAGGTAAAACCTAATGTTCCCGTGAATACAAACAAAACCGAATTTCTGCCCCTTGAACGTCTATGGTCGTACCTCACGATTAAACAACTGCTGGACCAAAAAGATGCGGAAGAAGACTCCCCTGCTTCTGATGACAAAACCACTCCTGAGAAGAAAGCTCTCGAACTTGCATTGAAGGTACGCACGGGGTGGGAGTAAAAATGAAATGTTAGCCTTGATCTGACGCTACACGGCTATGGGATGAAGATTTATTTATTTCTGCTTAAAAATAAAACATTAGCTTAGCAATAAAATGTGGCATAACCAGGTAAACTGGTTATCGATATAGAAAATGGCTAGTTCTATGACCACCGAGCATTTTTTTGCAAAGATTTAATAATTTTGGCACACCATTCCCCGCGCGTCAAAATTTTGCAATCATGCCGTATGTACTTCCAGTATCAGTATCCGCAGCTGAGAGGTTGCGTGTTATGTGTTTGGGTACAAGTTTATTGTACTTTGTTAAGTTAGTGTTTTAATAACTTCTAAGGCATCAATTCACTGTCACAATAAAGAGCATTTTTTAAAGTTTTAAAACTTGTACAAGTTTGTTTCTTACGTATAATATAAAGATTGTAAATCGTAACGATATGTGATATGGTTTGTAAATCAAATTGTCCATCCACAAAATATTTCGAAACATTTTTAGCGTAATAAAATATTTATTTTTCAGTATTCCTTCGTAACCCCGCTCACTTCACTTGTGGTAGTAAAGCCCAACGCTACTAATGCCATCAACGCAGAATCTGTTGACAAAGCAGGTACCTATCTATTTGTTATTTCTGTTTAAAAATGATGTGTGTTTTCAGACTTCAAGATAATAATCAAGGTATCCATTTATACTCATCCTAAAACACATATAATCTCTTGTCCAAAAACAATAACCTTCACAACCAGCCTCAAAAAGATTCTTCAAAGATGATTAGGTATGCAATAAACTCTTTAATAAATATTCATTTTGTTTCCAGCTTCGTCCGGTTACAATCGTGGATGTAAGTACACAGTATTTTATATTTATATATTTCAATCGATTTAATTTAGCAAGTCGTAGCTTATTTACAAATAGTACAAACATTAACGGACCAAAATTTGTGCCAAGTGGGACTCCCCAGATGTGGCTAGAAATGGAACAAATTCATTTCGAGAAACATCATCACTATAAATGTTATTATTGACACGATAGTTTTTTAATAAAATATTTTATTTTATTAAGCGTTACAGCTTGTTCAACTTGTATAAATTAGCTACGGTTTATTGTATTCTACTGAAACAGACTTGGGTTGCCATTGCGTGATTATGTTTTACTTGTATTTTACTTGTTAGTACTGTTAGAAAAGTTTTACAAAACCACCCAATATTTTTTTACCAGTTTATCTATATAAATAAAAATGATTCGCCAATTGTGTTGCTAAGCGCAAAACTTGAGAAACGCTTGACCAATTTCACTAATTATTTTTTTGTTGTTTGTTATTGTCAATAGGTTTTAAAAATAGAAACAATTAAGAAAGTCACGTGAAACATTAAAAAAATTTAGTTTTTCTTAATTTGGAGTCGAACATCAATGAAAAAAAATTAAAAACGGGGATAATTTATTCCTGAGACGCAGACGAAGTTGCGCGGTTCAGCTAGTTTTGAATGAAAAAAGAGAATAACCAATTCAGTAGCTATTACTAAGGAATACTAACTTCAACAAAATCGTCAAGTCTGAGGATATTGCAAGTGCTATCCAAAGAATGAACAAATTTTAATGATGTAGTATGTAAATTTTCAGACATACCTACTATCTAAGTATGTTCACTAGAACGAGATGGCAATATTAGTAACCTTGTTGCAGCTCTGTCGACATCGAATTTATTCGCACTGTCATCGGCAAGCCATCGGCATCACTCTTCCTTTGCTTCCTTTGCAGCATACAGCCCAAGACGTGCAGCAGCATCCTCGTTTGGTTCGTACTCTCATCATTCTCATGGTTAGTAAATACTTAATATATTACTAGTTTTTAAATATTATATGATATTATGTTACCAGACTGTATGTGAGTCAGCTTTTCATTTTACTAAATAATTTATGCCTTCTTAGAACCTTCCTTTGAATATATGTAGGTATATTAGGTACTTTAGAACGGCATGGTTCCAAGATTATTTTACCCGGTGTCCTATCCTAGGTACAATACGGCCGACGTATCTTGGCAAGTCCGAACTTTTTGACGTGACAACGTCTAATAAATTGATGAACGCCGGCTTCATGCACGAAAAAGGATGACTCTTTGTCCTTTTACGCTCATTGTCCCGTTACGTTCATAGTACGTCGTTGTATGGAGAGATTGTATAGAAAGATCTCTGCATCGCAAAAAGTTCTCGCGCCGATTAGCATAAATACAACATCTCAACATCAACCGTTGGGCAGTGGACCGTCTAGTCTACTCTTAATTAAATTACTTAACTATTTATGAATAGTGATGTTAATGTAAACGAAAGATTAATGTGTCTGACTTGTTTATCCAGTGGTTGCAGGTTCCAACCTCACCTAGTACACTTGGCGTGAAAACTCACAATAAATGAACACGTCACAGAAAACAATATATTATATACAAATATAATATATTGACTGCCTCGTTGGTCTCGCGGTTGGCGTGTGCGACTGCTGATCATGAGGTCTCGGGTTCGATTCCCGGGTCGGACCAAATGTTTGTATGATCTACAAATATTTGTTTCGGAGTTTGGGTGTTTTACTATGTATAATATGTATGTATTTACAAAAAAAAAGTATATGTGTATTTGTATCAGTTGTCTAGTACCCATAACACAAGCTCTGCTTACCTTGGGGCTAGATGGCGTTGTGTGTTACATGTCCGAAAATATTTATTTATTTATTTATTTATATATAAACTGTATAACTTTTATGTTTAGGTTTCAGCGGATTACGACAAACAATACCAAAGCCTTCCAGAGTACATTTCTCAAGCCCGTTCGAGAATGATTTTACTCGTAAGTATTGTAGCTTTAATTAACCAAATAATTAGTTAACTAAATACAACACGTTATTAGTCGACATAGTAGTCGATTAAATACTCGACTTGTAGTGATGCGATTGTCGCCCAGAGTAAACTATTTTAGGCAAAAACTTACCTTTTTATGTCCCAAATACGCTGTAATTTATTTGATTAGAAATATTTATTTTTTCTCCATAAATTGAATTAATATCGAAAAAGCATCCTAATTTTCAATCGAAAATTCACCCGTCAAAATATCAGCTTTTTTCAAAAAGTTTGTATGTTTTCTGTTTGTTGAAATCTCTACTTTCCGATAGTGAAAAAAAAAATGTAACCATAGTAAATCTTCTCAGAAAATGCAAAAAATCGAAAAAAACACGAATTCGAAAATTTGTTTTAATTATTATATACAATTTTGAGTTACAATTTATGAAAATTTACACTTTAATTACTCGAAAAACGTAAGATTACATGTTACATTGATAAAAAAAAATATACTACTATAATTAACAAACAAATCGTTAATATAATTAATGTTTAATAAGACATCTACAATATTTGGAGAAAGTTGTCGAAACTTATCTAATTATATGCGTAGATGCCTATTTATAACTATTTTAAGATAACTTATATACCTGAGTGACCTACGAAAAATTTTAGCCCATCAAAAGGTATTTCATAGAGAATTGGGGAAGGGGCTAGGCGGGTCTGGGTCTTACTACATACACACCTACTATTTCGTAGCAGCTGTAACAACCGTTAGCCTAGCCAGTATTCGAAATACAGTACAGTATACAACATCTATATAATAATCTATATATATAAAAGAGTAAGGTGACTGACTGACTGACTGACATACCCAGAGATCAACGCACGGCCCAAACCGCTAAAGTTAGAATCCTGAAATTTTGCATGTAGGTTCTTTGTATAACGTAAGTGAGCACTAAGAAAGGAATTTTTGAAATTCCACCCCTAAGGGGGTAAATCAGTGGATGAAAGTCTGTGTAAGCGAAGCCGCGTGTAAAAGATAGTCGTTTATAAAAATACACGTGCACGTTGAGTTTCTTTAAGATAATTGTGACAAGTTTACTTAAATAAAACTATTCGAATCTGCATAGGAAGGTAAATACTATCTCTATTTTTATCTGTATGAATCAACTCAAACATAAAAATAGTAATATTTTCTTTAAAAATAGTATGTTTAACGTAACATAACCTAAAGATTAAAATTTACTGATATTTTAGTACAAGATTAAAAAATAATAATGTCCTTAATTTTGCACAAACAAATTTAGTTACTCCCATGAAAAAAAAATCTAAATACATAAAAAATATATTAAAAATCTATAATTTTTTTTTTTTTTTTTTTATGTATGGTCCGCCATAATGACTCTACTCTGCCTGATGGAAAGCATAAGCAGAATCCAAGAGTGGTGGTCACCATACTCACTGCGAATGCAGACAATGCAGTATGGCGACCCACACCATGGCGGCCTAGTGATGCTTCTGCATCTTTTAGTCTAGTCAACAAGTATGGAACTTGTTGACTAGACTATTTGGGCCTCCGGTCTCGCACTCACCAACGAAACACGACAGCACGAACGCTGTCATTTTACGTTGATCTTCTGTGCGCGGGTAGTACCGCCCCGGTCGAGCCGGCCCCGGCCCGGACATATAAAAATATATCTAAAATATATATCGTAAATATATTTTTAATAACAAACTTTTGGCCGATTTTCATATATTTATGAATGGTAAGATTAATGTGCTTAAAATATTGTAATGAATGACGTAATCAGAATAAAGTATCTACATTTAATAGTACGATTTATATTTATATATAATGTGATTTTCTATAACATAAATGTAATAACCACTAAATAAATCAACTTTTTAATTGAAACAAATTGCAGCAATCACATTTTTTAGATGAAATTATTTATAATGAATGAATTTTTTTTTTCGAATTTGAGTTTTTTTCGATTTTCTGAGAAGATTTACTATGGTAACATATATTTTTTTTTTCACCATCGGAAAGTAGAGATTTCAACGAACAGAAAACATACCAACTTTTTGAAAAAAGCTGATATTTTGAAAGGTGAATTTTCGATTGAAAATTAGGATGCTTTTTCGATATTAATTCAACATAAGGTGAAAAAATAAATATTTCTAATCAAATAAATTACAGCGTATTTGGGACATAAAGAGGTAAGTTTTCACCAAATTTCGTGAAAAAAAAAGAAAATTGTAAAAGATAAAAATAAAAAACCAAAACTTGGTTTTTTTAATTTTTCACATAAATTTTGAGGTTATGTGATAAAAGTGTAAATACAAAAGTTTACATCTTTTTATTACCTACAACTTTGCCATTTGACTTTTTTCCATAGGACTTATAGTTTTGCCGGAAATAGAGAAAAACCGTTTTTTACCCTTAAAACCTCCCCCCCATCCCCTTCCCGACCTCAGATCGCCCGTAAATTATTTTTCCTTTCATTTTTATAATATTCCCCTCCGTTTCTAATGGGTTTCATTCTACTATTTTTTTTTTGGTTTTAAAACTTATCGACACTAGTCTATTAATATACTAATAGGTATTGACAATCTGAGCTTTGGTCTGACGACACCGGCTCCCCATCTATTCTCCACGAGCCGTGCACCCGTATTGGAACAGTTCCACTTGGAGGACTTCGCTTGGTTAGAGTCGTTGATTGATGCGGATAACAGCAAGCTCTCGCTGCCGGCCAACGACACCACCGTTAGTTTGAAGCTTACCAAGGATCCTTCTGTAAGTACCCGCAAGACAAATAAAGATTAATCAGCAGCTACCCCTTCCCATTTCTGACCCAATGTAAACTAAGCCACACTTTTTGTAGTATTGTTCACGTACATTATTAATTTGACATATTTACAAAATAATTTTGTAGTAAATAATGAAATCAATAAGTGATACATATAATACTAGCTATTGCTCACAATTTCAAGTTTGTAGCCCCAACGGTTTAGGCTTTGATGAATCAGTCGGTCAACCAGGGCAAGTAATAAATTGATATGTAACTACTTAATACTGAAAGCTAGTCTTTAGAAAGCCTTAGTTACTCCTTATATCATCTACCTATCAGCTTAAATCCCGCCAAAATCGGTCCAGCCGTTCCAGAGATTAGGCGGAACAAACAGTCAGACAGGCTCAAAAATTTAAAATTGATGTTTTGATGTAACAATCGTAAATACTTTCTTTTGTATTTTTTTTCATTTAGTAAAAAGCTGTTTATTAAAAATAGACACTTCAATTTTAATATTTAGGTAGGCTAAGAGATTGCAGAACCAGATTTTCGATTGCAGAACCAGATTTTCAATTGCAGATATCTTTAACGTAACATATTTGCTGGCAGGCTCCAAAGGAGTCTACGGGTGACGCGGCATGTCCGAGCGCCGTGGACGGAGGCGCTGGTGTTTGTGTATATTTGACGCGGTGTGACTCAGCACGACACATCACTACCGACATTTATACTACTACCTATTGTACTGTCGTCCAAGGGTACGTATAAAAGCAGCTAAGCAATTTAAAAAATGTAAATTACTTGTAAGTGGCGTAGCTACCCAGGGGCTAAGCGGTGCGGTGCCCCGGGGCCCTCAACCTCAGGGGGCCATCGAATCCTTACCAGAAAATTTCGATCGAACTTAACTTTCGAAAATTTATCTTATTTTCAAAATGAATAATACAGGTTGCCACCCGACTTTAAACACAGCAACTGTGTTGAGAAAAATTCGAAAGTTATACCACTGACGAAATATATACTAGACCAACACTCTACTAGGCGAGACCTGTACGCGGATTTATAGTAAGCTTAATGTTCCCTAGATGTCACTACGTGCATCAAATCGTGAATTACAACGATATTTTCTGACCCCCAACACCAATACGAACCCAACAGTCAACTGTCGAGTTTATTGTCATTGTATTATTGCGAAATGTACCACTAGATGTCGTTTTTTAAATAATTAATTATCTTAGTACCTACCTAATTTATGTAATATTTTATTTTATCGTCAAAGAGATCAACACAAATAAATAAAATTGAAACGTCTGTTTTTAATTTTAAAATAACCGTTTTTCTCTTTACAATCTTTTTTTTATTCATTGTTTGAAACCTTTTTGTATTTTCAATGGATTCACTTTAAACTTTGTATGTATGTTTCTCAATTGACATAAGTAAGGAACTAAGGACTGACATTTTATTTTTTTAATGGATTAAAAAACAAAATAAAAATTGATGAATTAATAAAATACAATTGCATGTTGCAGTTACAATTCCCGTCCTTAATGACACATGTCTAAAAACAGTTTTTGGCGTTGATAAATGTTGTTGATCGTGAATGTATGCAAATAAAAAATTTGATAATTACGAGTTAATAATATCGAGAATGGCTTGCACATATTAATTAACAACTGTAGATGACAAAAAGGTGTAATTAAGGATTTTCTTTCGGTTTGCGTCTTATAAATAATCCTAATGTTAAAAATGCGAACGTAAGTTCCTTTGTTACGCTTTCCGGCGAAAACTACTTAGCTGATCAATCTGATCATCATGAAACACATATTCTTGTAGAGGTATTAGAAGTAACATAGGATACTTTTTATTAAATGCGAACGAAGTCGCGGGCGAAACCTAGTTATTAATAAAACAATCTGAAATGTTTTCAGAACGATATTCCCTAACGCGCTTTTCGCGCCAAAAGTTGTAGCGACACTTAACATTGAGTTGACGTCATAGTGCTGGATACTCAACGTTAAATATAACGAACTGATTGCTGACGTCCATACCGTGTTGAATGCACCGGTTCTCGTCCGATCACCGAAGTTAAGCCACATCGGGCGTGGTTAGTAATTGGATGGGTGACCGCCTGGGAATACCACGTGTTGTTGGCTTTTTGCATTTATTTACAGAAAATAATATATTGTTTTATAGTATATTTTGTAAAGTTTGATTATTTCTAAAATAATTTGACAAATGCGTTACCGGCCTTTGGGGCATAGTGGAGTGGGATGGGGGGAGAGGTTGGGGTATGAGCCTCCGGTATCCTCACTCACTCGGTGAAACACAGCGCAAGCACTTTTTCACCTCGGTTTTCTGTGAGGCCGTGGTATTACCAGGGGCAGGGGTCATATTACGTCGCGTCGCGCGTAACCAAGTTAAAAAATATCCAGAAGCGGTTAAATACATATCTACTCATTTTTAATCAGTAGCCCAAAGTTAAAGTTTCATGTTTCTAACTTAAAAATGACGGACTTTCGTCCACATTTTCAACCCGTATTTCACCCCCCTAGGGGTAGAAATTCCAAAATACCTTCCTTAGTGCATGTCTACTCAATAAAACGATCCATATGATTAACTGAAAGAATACAACTTAAGGTCTATACGTACGTGTAATATTAAAATCATCATCTTATCCCTAACTGTTGAAGAGTTTAACCTTCTATCATCAGCTCACCTAAATAACTTGAAAGTATACGACTAAAGGTCTATAGATACGTATGAAATTGAAAGAATTATCCTCCAACTCCTAACCGTTGAGGAGTTGTACCTTCGATCATCAGCTTACCTAAATAATTTGAAAGAATACGACTAAAGGTAACATACATACATATGATATTTAAAGATTCATCCTCCAACTCCTAACCGTTAAGGAATTGTACCTTACACCATCAGCTCATCATCATAAAATGATGACTACCAGACGCAAATACCGGGTTAACTTCAGAAAATATACGAAAACATAATATGTGCCTAAAAAAATGAGGGTTTCCCTCGATTTCCCTGGGATCCCATCATCAGATCCTGATATGGTGACAATGAGACCACCTCGGGAGCATACCCTTTCGAATACAAAAAGAATTTTCAAAATCGGTCCACAATTGACGCAGTAATCGGTGAACATACATAAAAAAAAACATTCAGTGGAACATAGAACCTCCTCCTTTTTGGAAGTCGGTTAAAAATAAAAATACAGTCGAATTGATAACTACCTTCTTTTTTTGAAGTCGGTTAAAAATAAACATTCTTAATAATTAAATTTTTGAACTGAGTACGCGGCTCAAGCGACGTTGCCGTTCCGTATTAACTACTGGAAGATATGAACGATTTTTGCAATGTTGCCATTCATGAGTGCATTGTTTCTCTGATTCAACCAAATAACTTATAAATGTGACATCTAGCGTAGTAAATAGGTCATTATTTTCAAGTTTATTTAAATCGATTGCAACGACATCTCCTAAACATAGGTGATAACTTTTAGTTATGCAATTGAAAATCATTTTTTTAAAGCAAGCAATACAAAGCAAGTTTTATATTTGAAAAATAATAATATAGTTACTAGAATTGAAGCACATCAATAAAATACTGTTAAACTTTGTTAAACTGCTTTTTAGAGCTTATTTTGAGCGCCATCTAGATTTAGTTGAACTTTTGTAGCTTTTTGCGGCGTACAGTATTGGCCAAGGGAGGGACGGTCTATAGTATATTGTGTCATTGGTTATACCTAGGGAATTCCCCAATTTTATTTTGTGGGTTAGCAATGTTGTCAGCCTAACGGATATGTGCGTTTTATCATTTATCGATATGCGTTTTATTGTGAATTAAAGTCAAGATTTTTTTTTTTCGAGAATGGTTTTCTTTTTTCTTTTTTTTAAATCTAATTTTATTTAGGGGCTTTTAGTCACATATAAGACCATGGTATAATCGAGAATGGTTAAAAGTCAATGCTGTATCAGGAGTACGTTAACTAATGTCAATAAACTTTTTAGTACTGGTCAATATAGTGGTTCAATTTTATTTGATTTTAGTACCACTCATATTGATGTCCTTTACGTCTGTAAATCATGTCAATTCTATCGATTTCGGCTACTCGCGTTATACAATGATGGCGAAGGTGCAACCACCAAAATAAGTTTATCAACGCGTAGCCGGAAATACCACATATTATTATATATTCTGTAAACATAAAATAGTTATCACTGATTTACATTGGTCATGTACTGTAGTGGTAGTGTACACCAATTATACCTCGGTATTTACTAATGTACAGTGTTGTTATCCAGACACTTCATACACATATGTATCATATTTCGCCGAATTATCGTGAAAAAAATGCAGGTCCCCTGCAGTAGGTGCATTAGTTCAGGCCTGCGCGCGAGCAGATCGTTCTTGCTCTCCACCGTAAAATGTGGTAGCACTAGCGCGGATTAAATGTTTGCCGGTGTATCCCCAACGACGTGACGTCTTGTAGCGTACTATGAGTATTACGTTTCTCCTTCCTTTAAATGTCGTTAGTGAACAGTGAGTACTCGAGCACATTCTAATATAATTATTGCATAAATAAATTAGAAAACTAAAATTATGAACCAAAAGAAAAAGCCCAGTGGTGCATGTACAAGGAAACAACGTCAAGAAAGAGAAGATAGTAAACAATAATTGCTCAAAATTTACAAGTTTTTTAGTCAGCCTTCTTTAAGTACTTCTGGACAAAATACTTTTTATTGATAGTGACTCAAATAATGTGGTAAGTGCAATGTTGATTGAGAAGCTTTTTTTGTGCGGAAATCCCCTCCGAAACCACCGACTGTTGGCTATGTCAGACTCGACCCGACGAAAATCGCACACTGTCTCTTGTACTAGAAGCCGGGGAACCAGGTGCACACTCGAAAGTATATTCCTGGAGCCCCGACGTACCTCGGGCCACCTACGGTTTGTAGATAGCCTGTATCAGGAGTATCACGGTTCATGAGTAGGAACCCTGATACTTCTATTATATTTACAAAAGGCCGTAATCACTTTATAGAGCTCGCGCCGCCACGCAGCTGAAAAGTCATCTAGCAAATTAAAAATAAATAATTAAGAAAAAGTGTGGGCCAAACTCGACCACAAAGGTCCTTAGTAATGACTAGAGATGGGCCGATCAGTACTTTGGCCGACTAGCCGACTAACCGATTAGTCGGTCCTAAAAAGGCCGACTAGTCGGCCGACTAATCGGCCAAACCGATCGTGGTCTCTGACATTTTCGTAACTCTTCGATTACAGCTGATTCGCGCCCCAGTCGCAAACGCTGCCTGCGAACCTTGTTTCTTCATTTATGCTTCTATAATGGTCGGAGTCGGAGCGGTGTTTTAGTGTAAAAAATATTGTTGTGTCAAGATATTATTATTGTTGTTGATTGAAATGAAGAGTTAAATGAAAAAGAAAATTACTTGTGCCGATGTTTTTTTAAACATGGGGACAATGTTTTTTGTTTTTTTTTATTTTTATTTGAAAGCCTGCAAAAGTGATTCTGCTGAACCTGATGAAAGCTTGAGTAGAATCCAACAATCCAACACCATACTCACTGCGAACATAGACAATGCAGTATAGCGTGATGAGAGAGGCCTAGTGAGATGCATTTTCACACGCCGCTTATAGGACCCGGATCATAGTGGAAGGGAAACACGTGCGCTGGCAGAACGGAACCGTTTAGCTACAGAGCGTATTTCTACGACTCTGAAGCGGTGACTTCCAATGCCAGTACGTGCTGTCATGTAGAAGATGGGTGAAAGTGGGATTAGTTGGAAGAGCTCTTCAGAACACTGTCCATGGTAAACACGCTATAGGACTGTCACAGAGGTTATATCTCCCCGCAAGTGCAAAGACTCAAGGGACTCGGTGGCATCGGGACTGTTGATAATGCGGACTGCTGGCCGCTGCAACCGATCAAGAGCATCAAGCAAATTCTACGTGGATCCATTACAAAGATGAGAACAGTCCTCCACGAACGAGCGACCTGGGTCTTATAAAGAAGACACAGATGCTCGGGCGCAAAGAACCGTCTCACCCTATTCAGTACGCTAAGTTTCCGCGAGGCCGCCTTAGTGATGCTCTCAATTTCTTTTATGTATTTGCTGCCAAAATGACTCTGCACTGCCTGATGGAAATCATTAGCAGAATCCAAGAATGGTGGTCACCATCCTCAATGTAGGTAGTAGGTAGGTAATAAGGACAATGCAGCATGGTGACCCACACTATGGCGGTCTGGTGAGATGCTCTTTCACGAACCGCTGAAAGAACCCGGTTTCATAGTGGGAAGGAAACACGTGCGCTAGTACTGAGTTCCAGGTTTTGACCGCTCGGCACAGGAAGGAAGAACCGAAGCGATGAGTGCGAGAACGTATGTCTACCACTCTGAAGCGGTGACTTCCGAGGCCGGCCCGTGTTGTCCTGTAGAGGAGAGGACCGGTTGGAAGAGCTCTTCAGAACACTCTCCATGATAATGGCGATAGAGGACTGCCATGGGTGCTATATCCGCTAGATGTCGCCACAACGACCCTTTAGCGTCGATCGGGTAGGTAGCGGCCTCTACCGCAGTCCCTTCGTCGCCTCCTGCGAGCGGGGACGGCCCATTCCCGATCCCGCTCTGCGGACTACTTCTGAAGAATTACGTCTGCACAGAAGGAGACCACGGCCTCCCCTCCCATCCCTCACTACTCGCCAGCATTGCCGCGATCAATGCTGGTAGTGACAGGTTTCGTCCGATCTGTTCGACCAGGAGTCGACACTCGGACTCCCACGCAGGGCAGTCCTCCAGCGTGTGCTGGGCGGAGTTCCGGTCGGACCCGCAGTGATGGCATTGTGCCGTAGCCTCACGTCCGATTCTGTTCAGATACTCTCCGAAGCAACCGTGCCCGGTGAGTATCCGAGTGAATCGGTAGGTGACACAGTCGGTCCTCCCTATCTAAGCTTCGAAGCTCGGCAGAACGGCTTCGACACACACGAGTGAACCTGGGTCTTGTAAAGAAGACACGGATGCTCGGGCGAGAAGAACTGTGTCACTTTGCTTAAAACACCTAGCTTGCGCGAGGCTGCTTTGGTGACACTCTCAACGTATTCGTGCGGGTTAAGATCTCTGCAGAAATCCATGCCAAAGATATCGAGCTTACCTTGTAATTGCATTTGAGTGTTCTGAAAAGTGGAAGTAGAAGGAATGGAGACTTTTTGGCAGATAACGCGAACACCTGTTAATCTTGGCATTGAACTCGACCAGATTCTGATAGGGGCTATCAGAATCATTGAGAAATGCCGCCCAGAACATGGTTGAGCTCAGAGACAAGCTCCTGTCGTTTTCCCTCAACTTCTGCCAGCTTGACTGCAAGTTGTCCAAAATATCGCCCATGGACTGTGCTGTTGTCTGCTTAACTAAACGGCTAAAGAAGAAACAGTGTGGGCGACAGGACGGAGCCCTGAAGTACGCCAGCGTTTACCTCTAGAAAATCAGAGGCCACGCCGTCGCATTGGACCCTAATGCTGTTATGTGTAATCAATGTCAATGATTATTTCTCGTGGTGGAAAGGAAAAAAGTGCAAACACTACAAGCAAATATTTTTTTAATAAATGTCAGATATGTTTTTTATCAGCAAGTAATTTTATAATCTGGTTACCAAAAGAAAGATTGCTTTGTTTTACATTTCGAAATGTCTAAAACTGATTATAAAATAAAAATTGACAAATATATTATTGAGAAATACATACAAAGTAATAAGCCGAAGAGTCGGCACTTTTTGCCGACTATTCGCCGACTAATCATCGACTACGATTGTTGCCGGATAGTCGGCTTTACCGACTAGTCGTTGACTAGTCGGCACATCTCTAGTAATGACCTTTGTGCCTAAATAAATTTATTATTAATACTTATGCGAAAACTAAAGCTAGGAAAAGATTGAGAAATATAATTGTTATTTAGCCAGTTGGTAGGCCCGACCTTTCTAAAATAAACCCTTTAATCTTTTCTATTTCGTTTTAGTGCCCAATACCTACATCAAGTATTAATTGTAATTTATTTCGTCACTGTTCAATATTTTATTACTTATCCTGCAGTGCGCGAAAAAGCCCTGATGATAACGTGGCTTAGCATTTTTAAAGTATTTGTATATTTAATATTTTTACTTGATAAAACCTAACCAGTTAAGATAGTAGTAGGGCCTTATTCCTTTTTTGCCCCAGGGCCCTTGGTTATCTAGCTACGCCACTGCTTGTAATTTAATCTACTTGTAATTTAGATACATACGATGATTTATATAATATGAGAAAGCATTTTTGAAAGAAGATCAAACACTCATGACTTTTGAAATGCATTTTCAAATTAGTCGTTTAAAGTGAAGGATCTAAGGTGAGCCAATGTACTTCGTATTAAATGAACTCATTTCTTGTTGCTACCATATTATGGTTAAGCTCTAGATGGAACCTAAAACCTTTTCTCTCACGTGAACTTATTTCTACGTTTTTTCTTATCTAACGAGGAAAAACTTATCGTATCGCGGTTTGTAACCTTAAATCACTTCCAGTATCCTTTAGGACTATTAAAGACCCTCACCTATAATTTTGTTCAGTTTACCAGTTAAAAAAATTATAAAGTATCCGCATTAAATTTATAGTTGAGAGTCATAGATGCTAATAAAATGTGACGTAGAGTTTTAACTCGGCTTATTACGATGCTGGTGCTCATATTTTGAAATTGTTATTCATTGCAGATATGCCGGTGTATGCTGTCAGCAGGCGAAGGTTGACTTAGTACACTAAATTTTAGTACAGAAAAAGCATAAAGGGTAGAATAACGATCTGAATTTATATAGAATATGGCAAGTGTACCCATTCTTAGAAATATTTACACAAAGCTCTTGTAAGCGACTTTTACTCTCCAATCACGTGAATAACTGATTCTACAGTTACTACGGAGGTTTTCCGTAGTAGGTAAGAGTACAATCAGTTCCATAAAACACACATGTTACATATTCTTACTAGATAGAAGAATTGGGTATATACCTACCTGATTATTGCGAACTTATGATGCTAGTTTTATTCTACGGTGCCATTATTATATTTTTATCACGATCTGCTGTTGTGAGATATATCTAGTTTTCATTTTTATACAATTGAATCTTAATAAACATAAGAATTTTTCATTCCAGTGGTTTTATTTATGTACTTCTTATAGCTTAATATAAAATAATAAATACCTACTAGCAACTAGTTAGTGAAATGAACAAACGTTATTCTCAGCGTCACCAAACCTGTTTAGCTCCAGCATTTGGGATGCCGAAGTTCAATTCCCCAAGAAGCTTAAATAAATAAATATTAATTACTTATAATATTGTTACGTGTTAGGGTTCGATTTATTTGAGAGAGAAGCCTTTTGACGTGTTAAAGAGACTTTATTAAAACCACTATTAAAATCACAGTACTACTCTGAATTACAATCCTTAAAGGTCGCCGAGGTCGCTAGGTTGATCGCTGATATCACTTCGATGTTTATCTCACTATAGCTCAAGCTGTACTCAACTCTGCGGTCCGCGAGACGCTCTATTTATACTCATATAATTATTATTCCTACATTTCTAGAACCTACGATGATAAAACACGAGAGCCGTCTCGTAAAGACGCTAATAAAAATAATCGAAGTTAATAATAATTAGGCAACAACCAATCGATATCCGACACTATGCATATAGAGATAAGGTCCATTATTCCTTACCTCAGGAGATCGATAAGAAGTGTATGTGTATTTGTGTGCGCAGATAAGGCTTGAAGATTATTATTCGTAACACTACCCCCTTCTTAGAGATGTTCGTCCCGAACATCGCTATTGCTGCCACGATATTTTGCCAGGCGGTCGATATGCACTACTTTGCACGCTCCTCTTAAATGCCGCTGAATCCTGTAGGTGACGTCGTTCATCCGTGTAATCACCTTATACGGCCCCTCCGACTTGGCTTGTAATTTAGGGGACTTTACTTTCCTACGAGTTGGGTTATGTAGCCAAACCAGTGCACCTTCTTCAAAACCGTTTGAATTTGAACGCCGATCGTATCTGGTTTTCATGTTTTCGCTCGCCTGTATACCGTTTTCTCGAACTACGTCGTTTATTTCACTCATTCTTTCTCGTAGCTTAGATACGTAGTCAGTAACGGCTTGAGGCTCGTCAGGTGACCCTCCAGTAAGTAGGTCTGGTATTCGGAGTTCCGTTCGAATACCAGACCTACCTTACATATCGTTTTTGTGCTCTCATGCTCCGCTAATCGGTAGGCGAGGAGAAACAATGGAATGTATTTGTCCCAGTCACGTTGATGGTTGTCGACTAACTTTGCCAGATTCGTCTCGAGTGTTTGATTGAATCGTTCAACCATTCCATCCTATTGAGGGTGATATGCGGTGGTCCGAGTCTTATGTAATCCCAAAGTTCTACATACTTCTTGAAAGACTTGTGACTCAAAGTTCTTGCCCTGATCCGAATGGATTTCTAAGGGAACACCAAACCGACATATGACTTCTTCAACCAATTTTGTTACGACTGTTGTAGCTTCCTGATTAGGGATCGCGAATACTTCTGGCCACTTTGTGAAGTAGTCCATAACAACCATGAAGTACTTATTTCCTGATTCCGTAACAGGGAATGGTCCAGCGACGTCAACCGCGATTCGTTCCCATGGCGCGCCGACGTTGTACAGTCGCAGGTTCCCTCGACTTCGTGTCTGTGGACCTTTTATAGCAGTACAAGTAGTGCATTTACGGCACCAATCTTGCACATCTTGACAATGGAGCCAGTAGAATCTTTCGCGAACTTTTATTAGTGTTCTCTTGACTCCAAGATGGCCTCCTGACACTCCATCGTGAACTTCACGGAGAACGTCTGCTATTTTCGCTCTTGGCACAACTATCTGCAGGTGGAATTCTCTGCCGTTGGTCTTCTCCCATTTTCGGTACAGTACGCCGTTCTGTAGAACCAAGCTATCCCATTGTGCCCAATAAGCTTTAGTGACAGCGCTTGCAGATGAGACATCCAAGCAGGTTTGGCATCACTCTGTGCTTTCCATGTGATGAGTTGCTTCAGGTCAACGTCATCCACCTGTGCTTTCTTCATTGTCTCATCTTCCCATGGACCCAAAGGAGTAACCTGTGTCCGTTTCACCGTCAAGCCTATTGATTCTTGTTTGACACAATGCTTACAGTCTTCTGGGCCTTCGTGACAGCGCGTCTGCGTTACCAAGAGACTTTCCACTACGGTGTAATGTATCGAAGTCGAATTCTTGGAGTTGTTCAATCCACCTGGCCACTTGATCTTCTGGGTTGTTGAATTGTGACTTGCTGAAATACGCAATTACCACTTCTCTGTCGCCCTGTTTTTGTGACAACACCCCACCGATTGCCATGTTACTCGCGTCAGTATCGACGATGAATAGACCCTCATGTTGTGGATACCCTAGAATTGGTGTTTGACATAGATATTTCTTCAGTTCTTGAAAGGAATATTCACAGCTTTCATCCCAACAGAATGGTCTTTTATCTTCTGTCAGCCGATGCAACGGTTTGGCAATCTCGGAAAATCCCTTGACGAAGCGTCTGTAGTAGGAACACAAACTGAGGAACGCTCGTACCTCCGTCTTGTCTTTGGGACTAGGCCATTTTTGAACTGCTTCCACTTTCTTTGGATCAGTTCGGATGCCCTCACTGCTTATAACATGAACGAGGTAGTCAACTTCATTTGTCAAAAAATGACACTTTTTCGGGTTCAACCTTAAGTTGGCACACTGAATCTTGCTGAGAACCTGCTCTAATTTTTGTAAATGGTCCTCGAAGTTGCGGCCAACGATGATGACGTCATCCAAATATACCAGGCAGGCATCTACTAACCCCGCCAGTACACACTCCATGAGGCGTTCGAAAGTGGCAGGCGCGTTGCACAATCCAAAAGGCATCACATTGAACTGCCACAATCCCTTGCCCGTTGAGAATGCTGTCTTCTCCTTGTCTTTTGGATGTATTTCCACCTGCCAATATCCAGATTTTAAGTCTAGGGTTGAGAACCATTTCATTCCGCTCAAAGTATCCAGCGTGTCGTCGATCCTAGGCAGCGGGTAACTGTCCTTCTTTGTGATGTCATTGAGCCGTCTGTAATCCACGCAGAATCGGGTGCTACCGTCCTTCTTTTTCACCAGCATGACTGGTGAGCACCATGGACTTGCAGATGGCTCGATGTTTCTGTTCCTTTTCATCTCTTCTAGCATGTTATCTACCTCTTTCTCTTTGGCTATCGGAACTCGTCTTGCTCGCTGACGAATGGGTCTTTCATTGCCAGTATCAATGCTCTGTGAATAGGTCAAGTTCTTCTTGCAGTCCTTAAGAAGCTCAGTGACTGATGCATCGTTTCTTGTGCTTGATGTTTCAAAACTTGATGTCGAGGAGCATTTTCTCCCCCAGACGACTTCTTCGCATGTTCGATGACGTCACCCTTACGTAGCTCAATCTCGCTGTTATCTAGATTTAAGACCCTCACTACTGCGGTCACGTTTCCATTGACAAGAGTTCTTGCTGTCATGTATTTCCGAGCTGCTATCCTGGAAGGTTCGTCCTCGATCAACACACATCGGTTCGGTGCCTTTTTTCTATCTGATGGTAGTTTAACTAAAACCTGAGCCTCAGACTTCGCAGGAATTGTGATTCTCTTCAGACAAGTCACTTTGCCCGTAGTACCACCTAGTATAAAGATTTCCTGATCGCCGCATTTAAACACTCCATCTGAAACGTTTATTTTACAGTTGTATTTTTTCATGAAGTCCAAGCCCAAAATACAGTCATCCACAATCTCAGCTACGATGACGTCATGTATATATGATGTCTCCCCAACGTGCATCGTTACTGTTATTTCACCTAAGACGGGTATTGGCTGGCCGGAGGCGGAGAGAAGTCGACAAGCAATCTTCTTTTTATTACTCAACGTAGTCTTCACTAGATCCGGTCGCACTATTGTCTTTGAAGCTCCAGTGTCCAGCGTCATTTATCAATCTGTTCCATTGATGTTGCCTAGAATTACGAGATTGTTACCGGTGCATGCCTGTGATATGATGGTCGACGGGGCTTCCTCCGCGCCAGCCAGTACTCGCCCCTTAGTCCTGGCTGTTACTCGTTTCCCTGATTCTCAGTAGAAGGCGAGGCTTCGTCACGCTTCTTCATCAGCTCCTCTAGACGTTCCTCCATTTTCTTGAGCCTGGAAATCTGTGTGCTCTTTTGAGGGCAGTTAAGCTGCAGGTGTCCTCTTTCACCGCATCTGTAGCACATTACCCCAGAACCTTTCTTAAAAGAAGGCTTAACTTCTTTGACTTCCTCTGAGACTTCCCGTAGCTTATGGGTCGGACGGATATCCTGTCGAACCGCTTCGACCTCTAGGGCGTGTGCCAGTGCTTCTTTCAGTGAGGCATGGTGGTGAAGCCTTACTGCAGCCCTGACCTCCAAATCCTTGATTCCATCTACAGATGCTTGGACGATTTTCGACTCCACCATCTTTGTATCAGCCGTAAGGTATGCTTTTCGTACCAGTTTTTCAATCTCCAACGCCCACTGCTGTAGTCCCTCTCCCGGACGTTGGATTCTATCGCGTAGCTGGGCGCGGAAAACGTGCTCCAGATGGCGTTCCCCATATCTCGATTCGAGCGCTTCCAATAGTTCCTTGTATCCGCTGCCCGAACTAGGTAGTGCCTCTAGGACTGTTAGTGCTTGCCCCCTAAGTGCGACAGTAAGAGCGGTTGAGCACTGTTCATCTGTCCACCCGTTAGCAGCCGCAACGGTCTGGAACTGCTGACGGTACGCGGTCCACGAAGTACTGCCGTCGTACGAGGGGACCTTGACACTGGGTGCATGTACTACACCAACTACACCCGAAGTAACAGGTGTTGTAGTGGTAGTTTCCAGGCGCACTACCTTTTTCTGCAACTCCGTAAGGTCAGTCTTCACGCTGTCCATATCAGTACTTAGGCAGGTGACCCGTTCCTCAACCGCATCGACGTCCTTCCGTAGTTTATCTACGGCACCACTTACTTCGCTGACGGCGGCTAAAAGTAGATGTTGGTCATCTTTCATTTGTTTTTGTAGGGCCGCAAACTTGCTGTATTGCCCGTTTTGTAAGGCTGCAAACTTGCTATCTTGCCTGTTTTGTAAGGCTGTAAACTTGCCGTCCAGCTGCTGCTGGCCATTTTGTAGCTGCCCTTTCATGACAACCATCATCTTTAACAGATCCGCTAGGTCAGGCGTGAGCATGGCCGTGGGAGTGTGGACAATTTAGAATTGTTCCGAAGGGAGCGCTGCCTGGTGGGCGGAACCAGTAGGCGAGGCGCTTTCCTCCATGCTCGTTGCTCCTGCAGCACGCTGAGCCCTGGTCTTCACTCCTTCGCTAGTACCGTCGTCTCTCGGGGTCAATGGCATTTCTCCAATTTCACTTCTGACACCAGTTGTTACGTGTTAGGGTTCGATTAATTTGAGAGAGAAGCCTTTTGACGTGTTAAAGAGACTTTATTAAAACCACTATTAAAATCACAATACTACTCTGAATTACAATCCTTAAAGGTCGCCGAGGCCACTAGGTTGATCGCTGATATCACTTCGATGTTTATCTCACTATAGCTCAAGCTGTACTCAACTCTGCGGTCCGCGAGACGCTCTATTTATACTCATATAATTATTATTCCTACATTTCTAGAACCTACGATAAAACACGAGAGCCGTCTCGTAAAGACGCTAATAAAAATAATCGAAGTTAATAATAATTAGGCAACAACCAATCGATAGCCGACACTATGCATATAGAGATAAGGTCCATTATTCCTTACCTCAGGAGATCGATAAGAAGTGTATGTGTATTGGTGTGCGCAGATAAGGCTTGAAGATTAATATTCGTAACAATATAACACTCCACTCTGTAACAGCTGTGCAATTTCTTCTTCTTTCTTCGAGCCAAAACAGATTAGGATCCGCTTAGAGTCTACTACCAGGTACTGTCTAATCTCTGGGAAAGGATGCTTCGGAGAGCACCTGTGACTGATCCGCAAGGAGCCAACGCGTGAGTGCCACCACTGCGATGGACAGACCGTGGATGGCACGACATGGCGTTCCACACGCTGGCAGAATCTCCGGCTTGGGGCGAGCGGCGAGCCGAGGCGTGATCTCGTGGCGGCCATCGGGGTGGGGGTTCTCTCGCTCGGTAACATGTACGACCATGTTGCGAAGCGAGAGCGCGAGGAACTCTGGCCTCTCTTTCTGCGAGCAAGTTATGCTTCCGAGGGAGATAGCGGAGCCGGGATAGTTCTAAACCTTGCCCTGTCCGCCAGGCCCGGGAACGGGCTAGGTACCGCAGAGGACTCGGGCGTCGGAGATCTCAAAACGATCTCCGTCCTTCATAAGGGAGGGTGACAGGTGAGGCCACCAGTCACACTAGCAGAAGCAGGCCGAGGTGGCTCCTTTTCTAAATAGAAAAGGAGCAACAGGGTTCCTTCACAGGAGGGGGGCATCTACAAACCATTGGTGGCTCGAGATACGTCGGGGTTCCAGGGATGTCCTTACGAGGGTCCACCTGATTCCCCGGCTTCTAGTACCCGAAACGGTGTGTGGTTTTTAGTCGAGTCTGACATAGCCACCAGTCGATGGTTTCCGAGGGGATTTCCTCACAAAAAATAAAAGGCACCTACTGTCTACTATCTAAACATACGGCTGAACTGCCATTAGACCTCCACAACCCAAATAATAGGCGATTAAGAAGGTGATGTAGTAAAGCTTTTGTCGGACTTTTCTGGCTCCAACTGCTCGAAGCGATTGTCACAAAAATGTACGTACAGCATCAGGGACCTTAACGTGCTCTCCAAGGCACGAAGGTGTCTCAAAGTGTTAAGAATGGGCATCCCTCCACAGACTAACCTGGCTAATATTGCTTAGCTTTGCAATGTGTCAGGTTACTCGGTTATACCATTTAGCCACGAGTCCCTCCTATATATTTCACCTGTATGACTTACTAAGTAATTAAACTAAGAAAAATATCAAAATACCTGCTAGTTAGCTTCGTAACAATAAGAAAATTCGTGTTTTATTACAGAATTGAACTAGAATCCTGTTATTCATTCATCTCAGCCAAAAGACGTTCACTACTGGACTTAGGCCTTAAAAGTAACTAAACTGTCGAAGTAACTTGTAGGTATTCCGAGTCGTTCGAATTCCCATCCTTTCCCAGAGATTAGACAGTACCTGGTAGTAGACTCTAAGCGGATCCTAATCTGTTTTGGCTCGAAGAAAGAAGAAGAAATTGCACACCTGTTACAGAGTGGAGTGTTATATTGTTACGAATAATAATCTTCAAGCTTTATCTGCGCACACAAATACACATACACTTCTTATCGATCTCCTGAGGTAAGGAATAATGGACCTTATCTCTATATGCATAGTGTCGGCTATCGCCTCTCCCTTGACTCCGTAACTTTCCCATCTCATTGGCGTAAAGCCAAGTCTCAACCGAACAAAAGTTGGAAATTTTTGTGTTGTCAACCTTTTTTTATGTTGTCAAATTTCGGTGGAGACGCGCCTTATGGCCCACGTCATCCCTCTCCCCAAAAAAAGTAACGTCATCCCTCTCCCCAAAAAAAGTAGTCCCTCCTGAACGTTCCTGAACGTTTTCGTATTATTTCTATTCTTCCTTTCCTATCCAAAGTGCTTGGGGTCTGTGCATATAAGCTGTTTACATGTAGAATTTCCGAGGACTTTTTATTTTGTCTGCCAATGCCTAACCATACAACTGGAGAAGAAATATTTAAAGTAACAGAAGAGTATTCCTCGCGATCACGAGCGGCCTCTTTCAATTGGTGATATTTTTCTAGTCCAGTCCAGGCCCTGATGTCATCTATCCACTTCCTTCTTGGTCGACCTGGTGCTTTCCGGTTAGGTATTTTCCTTCTTAAAGAAGCCTCAGGAATTTATGTTGAGTGCCTCTTTGTATGTCTCCAAAGAAGGCCACTTTCCTGTTTACTGTATTAGACAGTACCACAATAAAAACCAAAATAATCACAAATTTTAACAAAAAGAAAAACCGACTTCAATCTGGACCAAATTTAAATGGGACAATACGGGAAAATTGAGTTATTCGTTAATTTGTCGCGTACATACATAATGCAAATTGAAGACTTATATGGATTTCTCATGGATGACATGTCAGAACTGGACCAAATTTAAATGGGACCATTCGGGAAGCACCAGCTTTCAAATAAAAAAAGAATCATCAAAATCGGTTCACCCAGTCCAAAGTTATGAGGTAACAAACATAAAAAAAAAAAAAAAATACAGTCGAATTGAGAACCTCCTCCTTTTTGAAGTCGGTTGAAAATGGAACGCCTCAAGATGATCGACATTTAGGTTTATGATAAATAATAAATATTGTTTTGTTGACTAATTAGGTACACTGTATTGTTGATTAATTATAAATGTGCATTAATATTACTTAAAAACTATTTTTTATTTACTTATAGTGTACCTCCAAAAATGTTAATATTCCTAGGTGTGCCTTGAACACAAAAAGTTTGCGGAACACTGATGTAAGGTACAACTGCTTGACGGTTAGGAGTTGGAGGATAAATCTTTAAATTTCATATGTATGTATGTTACCTTTAGTCGTATTCTTTCAAGTTATTTAGGTAAGCTGATGATGGAAGGTACAACTCCTCAACGGTTAGGAGTTGGAGGATAATTCTTTCAATTTCATACGTATCTAGAGACCTTTAGTTGTATACTTCTAAGTTATTTCGGTGAGCTGATGATAAAAGGTAAAACTCTTCAATAGTTAGGGATTAGAGATGATTTTAATATCACACGTATGTACGTATAGACCTTAACTTGAATTCTTTCAGTTAATTACATGAGCTGATGATAGAAAGTAAAACGATTGGGAGTTAGAGAATGATTCTTTAAATACCATGTATACTAACTAATACGGCCTTAGTTGTATTCTTTCAAGTTGTTTAGGGGACCGGTAAGGTTAGGAGATAGATGATACTTTGCGATCCCCAGTTAGTCGTCTGTAGAAAAGAAAGAAATGTAGGTTCATTTAATTATAGACAGATAGATAGACAACTCTTTATTTGTACACCGTATCACAGATTTAAAAGAGAGTACCTACAGAAAATGATAAAAATATAATGTACAAAGGGCGACCTTATTGCCGAAAGCAATCTATTGCTAAAACTTGATCAAAATAATTATATCGGAGAAACTGTAGTTGACGGTGCAATGAGTTTTGAAGAGTTATTTAAAATTTTATTAGTCTCAACTGTTGTCATTCGCGTAATGCTTTCTCATCATGCGGGTTGTTAAGTATTTTGTTAGGCTCTAAGTCGCAAAGATCTAGGGTTTTTTTTCATAAATCACTGGCCCTGAGGGTCTTGTCTTGAGAGGGTCTAGTATGAGTTTGTTTCACTTTGACTCGATTGTCACGGTGAGCGCGTTTAGCGTTGCGATTGTTGAAGATTTCGGTATGAGTCGATCGAAACCCAAAGGCAGTCACCGTGAAGATTGATTAGACGTGATACAAAGTCACGTAGACCCTCGTGACTTGACGTATCATAATCACCCAATTAAATATTAACAGTAGTAGTATTCTCCGTTTAACATCCCCGTAGCCTTCTAATATGCTGTTGACACAGGCGCTATGATAACCACTTTAAAATTTATCGAATTAAATTTACAAACAAAAAGTATTTTCTATGCTGTAAAAACATAATGCATACGCTGCTAGAACGTTGTCGTCCATTGCAAAGCGAATACTGGAATGAGGAAAAACGCGATGAACATCGCGAGTACAGGAGTGTGTGGCTGTTATGGCAATATTCGCGGCAGCGCGAGTGGCATAGTCTGGCTGTAGGGTTATCTATGCTTGTGAGCTCGCACCGCAAGAACGTCCGATATAATTCGCATGGTGCATTCGTGCGATTTTACGTCACACTTGTTGACAAAATTTTTGGTCCACTCTGAGACTTTACTAAACGGCACTACTTTCTTTCGTTCTTTTTTTTCTTTACTTTACCTTTACTAGATAGCGTTGTGTGTTAGATGTCCTAAATATGTATTATAATTTTATACATATGTAGTCTAAAGTTACCTAACTAGGTAACTGCGAGTATACGCTACGCATAATTTGCAGGATCTGAGATGTTATTTTATTTTGGTTCAAATACTGAAGAACATAAACAAAATACTTGTGAAACATTTTTTTCTTTTAAAACAATTTACAAAACTATTTTCTTATTTATTTGTATCAATAAATCATTTATATTCTTTTATTATTATTTTATTATATTTTTCATCATCCATTTCATAAAAAAATCTCATTAGGACATCTCTTTGTGGTCGAAAGTATGGTCACATGAACCAACGCTTTGTCGCACGAATTCGTATCATAGCTATTCACATCGCAAGTTCCTACGATGCGGCGTCGTATCGCATCGTAGTTTTGTGTGGGCGCCCTAAGGCTAAGCGCGCACTACGAAAATAAATCGTTTGCGATTTAAAATCGCAGATGCGAAATTTATACCGTATGAAGTGGTATCAAATCTCGCGTATTGCGGAAAAAAATCGCAAACGATTTATTTTCGTAGTGCGCGGATTATAATAATAATAATAATAAATTTATTAATTTCAAGATAATGGTACATTTAACATATCACTTATACTATTTACAATTTGAATAATTGGTAAAATCCATAATTGTGATATGGTGAACGTTGACAGCTGTACTAGTATTAACTGTATGACAGCTATCAGCGCCTTCCAAGTGTGGTCATTTACAAACAGTGGTGATATTAATTCGAAAAAGAAAAGAAAACACAAAATAAAAAACAAAACAAAATAGAGAAACTATGACTAAATAAAGTGTTTGCGCGCATGTGTGTGTGTGAGTGTGTGTGTGTGACTGCGTGTGTGTTTGTGTGTGTGTGTGTGTGTGTGTGTATGAGTATTTCTACGGGATGTTAGGTAACCAATGTTTCTGTTTCTGAGTGGTTTAGTTGTAAAAGCCACTGTTTGGTTACCGATTTGACTCGACTGTAGTTTAAAGTGGAAATGTTTAATTTATTGTTAACTCTGTTATAAATACGTGTGCTTATAATATAATATTGTCTCCTTGCTAAAGTTGTCCTATGAGATTCTGTGAAGCATAATCCTACATTCCTACGACCCGTACCAGTAAGGCCACTGGAGATACTATTGTGCCTTCTCATTACTACCTGCAGAATAAATAACTGTCTAACTGTGAGGACACCGCATTCTCGATACAAAGCAGCCGTGCTGTACCACCGAGGCTTATGGGATAGGACCTTTAAAACCCCCCTCTGTGCCCGCTCCAGGCTCATCATACAAGTTGCACCCGTGCCTCCCCAAGCCAGAATAGCATACGATATTATAGATTGTGCTAGGGCATAGTACACTATTTTTAGCGTCTCAGGATCAGCAGAATACCTTAATTTACGAAATATCGGCATCAATTTTCTAACGCGATTTATAATGTTATTGATATGCGTTTGCCAGCATAAAGCGCTATCTAATGTGACGCCCAGATATTTAATTTCATTGACGCGTTCAATGGTCTGACAGCTGCATGTTTGAGATTTCGTATAACATGAATGTGCAACGAGGTGATCTGCATCGAGAATGGTGTTCTGACGCTGGGAAAAACAGATGTATTTGGTTTTAATAGTATTTAGTGTTAATAGATTGGAACTAAGGAAGTCCATAACGCTTCTCAGTGCATTTTCAGCGTTCTTACGACTCTCATCCCAGCTCTTTCCGTTAACCAATAACGCGGTATCATCCGCATATGCAACTATTTTGCAATTTGGGATAGCTTTGGTACACAGGTCATTGATATATATAAGGAAGAGCGTAGGTCCTAGTACACTTCCTTGAGGTACGCCGTAAATGGGGCTTGCAGCATCACTTAACCTCGTATTATTACCTATTTTCACATGTTGGGTTCGACGGGTTAGGTAACTTTTAAATATATCGAGCACACTACCCCTGACACCAATACATTCCATTTTAGTAAGTAGTTTGGGAATTGAGACAGTATCAAAGGCTTTAGAAAGGTCTAGGAATAAGCCAATGACTTTGGAGTTTCGGTCAAGCTGCCGCACAACTGTTTCAGTAAGTTCAACTATCGCGTCTTCAGTTGACCTGCCTTGTCTAAAGCCAAACTGTGTCTCCGCGAGTAGGTGGTTAGTTTCTAGGTAATTTATTAGTCTTTTATTTAGGATCTTTTCTAATATTTTTGATAGAGTGGTTAGCACAGATATAGGCCTATAATTAGTGATGTTGTCTTTTTCACCACTTTTGAAAATTGGACTAATCAGGGCTCTTTTTAGGATATCGGGGAAAATGCCGGTTCTCAGACACATATTGCACACATACGTTATATGTGGAACCAGAATGTGTCTTGCAGATTTAAGTACAGAGACGGATATATTATCAATACCAACAGCGGTGTTGTTTCGCAGGCCGAAGACAATTGCCTCAACTTCAGCTTCATCGGTATCCAACAACCCCATAGAGTTGCCTACCGGATTTCGCTGTAGATTACAACTATTCGACGTGGGTGCAGATTGTGTTGTTTGTATTTTCTGAGCTAGGTCGCTGCCAATATTAGCAAAAAAGTCATTAATGTGATTTAAAGATAGCTGTTGGTTTTCGCATATTTTCAATAACTCGAGAGGTGGCCGGTTGACACTATTCATATTTGTAATCGTCTTTATAGTTCGCCACATACCCTTAGGGTTGTTTTTATTTTTAAGTAATTCAGTTTTCTCATGTTGAGTTTTAAGTTTTTTGAGTAAATTATTACAGAAATTGCGATATCGTGAGTATGTTGTTTGTAAAATCATGTTAGTGGGGGACAGTTTCGATTTGGCGTGAAGACGATCACGGTGTCGTATACATCTGAGCAGGCCCGGTGTGATCCAGGGTTTGATACAACGCTTTCGGTTAGGAGTTATTACTATGTTAGAGTTATTGTGAACTGCACCAGAAATTAAATTAATTAAATTATGAGTTGCAAGATTGGCGTCCGTAGTAAAAAAAACCGAACTATAGTTGATGTCAGCTAATTCTGTAATTAACTTAGGGTAATTGATCCGTGTATAACTTTTTACGTCATTATACCGTGATAACTGGGGATATGTAGAAAAAACGATAGGGGCATGGTCGGTTACATAAGAGTCTAACACAAAGATGGCTGATTTCTTATCAGAACGTAACATAACGTGGTCGAGACATCTATCCATTCGCGTCGGTAAAAGATGACCAGGAAGTAGACCATGTGAGGCCGTTAAATCTAAATACTTGTCCAATAGTATATCATTTTTAATTTCTAGAATATTAATATTTAGGTCTCCAATCAACGCAACCGTTTTAGTCGATGAATAAGATGTTAAGACTTCATCTAGACTCTCCGTAAATTTGTCAATTGCCCTGTATGACGGAGAGCGATAGATAGCAACAACTGCTATTTCATGGCCACAGGTAATCACTAGGCAGTTTCCATCCACAAATCTAGGTTCTATTACTTTGTGTTGGATATTAGAACGCACATATGCGATAACACCATCGTTTTGGTTTAGGAAACTAGACATATAAGACGTATATCCTAAAATTTCAGGCGGTTTATTTATTTTACTTAGCCAACATTCAGTGAGAACTATTACGTGGAGTTCAACATTTACACGTGACAACAATACCGTGAGACCATCAAAGTTACAATTAACACTTCGGATATTTAGATGCAAAATCGTAATGGGGTGTTTAGGATTGTAGTGTTTGTTAGACAAGCCATTTTTAATATGTTTTCTAATATACAACATTTATTATAAACTAAGTTTAATTCTATTATCAGCTCGGTGAAGGTTGTTCTTGGGTCGGATCTTAGACGTTATGGTCTAATAACATAATAATATATAGCCTCCGCTATTCCGCGAGCGAAAATAAATCGTAGTGCGCGTAGGAACTACTGTCGTTTGCGATATTATTTCGCATTTTAAAAATCGCAACAAATAAAAATCGCAGTGCGCGCATAGCCTAACTCTGGCTCGGTAAATTTTTTTGGTCAATGAAACTCATAATCTATCCTCCTAGCCTTAGAGCATACATACATGAAGGGAGTTCTAAACGAGCGGAAAGCGTGATCGGAGTAGAGCTTAGAGCATATATTATTATAGTAGATAGTATGTAGAGAGACTGAGTTTAGTTAGACTGCATGTATGCACAGACCGCGGCGTGCGGTCCGCCGGTCGAATACTGGTGGCCCGCCGACAGCAAAAATAATACTCTCGTACATTCGAAAAATATAGAATTATATTCCAGAATAAAACCAAAAAAAAAATGTTCGAAAAGTAATTTGAATCTCGTGCGCGCGCTATTAAGTGCGCTTATCGCTGCGCCGTGCGTGCGTCGGTAACAGCAGTCGGTAATGTTCGTGCTGATCTCGGTTAAATTTATTTTCTTGAGGAAGCGCGGCGGCCGGCGGCGCGTCGACGACGGCAGCGCGGTGGCGGCTTATCCACGGGTTATAGTGTTGGTGTTAATTTGAAAACTGTTTAATTATAATTACTAAGATTATTACAAAATAATAAATATTAAAGTACTTTGTTTCTTTTGATATATTGAGCGACGTCCATAAAACTTATGAAAATCATTCAAATACCGCGCCAGTTCATGAATAAAACGACGCCGCGGCCGTGCCGCCTCAATCGCCCAAAAACACTAAGTCATATAAGTCAAGTATATACTAATATCATCGCTTGCCGCCTTTATATAAAGTTCAAAATAGTAGAAGTAGAGAAATCAAGAGTTTTCTAGCGCGGTGTGAGCAAGCGAGATAGCAATAGTCCCGAATTCCCGATTGCTCGCGTAGGTAGTTAACGTAGTGAATTATATATATACATAGTACTCTGTGAATTATATCCTCCTATAATATATACATTGTACTCTGTGATATCCTCTTTGGGTAGATCACGAGAAGCTTCCAGAGTCGGTTTGGACATTTCTCCAGACAGTTTTCGATTTCGATGTAATAGCTGGCACAGTTTGCTCGTGTGCCAACTATTACATTAAAAAAAATAGGTACAAAACTACAAAGAGATGATTCCACAGACAAGCAAAGACGATGTGAACAAAAAGTTCAATTCTTTGAGAAGTAACTATTGAAACACTATTCTCCGACTGAACACAAAATATTGCACACTATTAAATTGTGCAATATAATTGATCGTTTGTAGTCAAAGCGCCTTTCAATATTATTTTGCAATAAAATAAAATACAATTTTTCCGAGCCCATCAAACTGTGTTCTGTGTCATCAAAGATTGTAGGTACCCCTTACCTCTATACTCCATGAAAAAGTCAATACCGTAGTAAATGTGTTCTGTGGTCAATACAATACCAATAATACCATTGAGACAGTATACCAAATTTATATTCAACAACATACATAGATATTGCAGATTTTCGTTGTAGTTAATAAAACAGTAGAAGTAAATTATAAGGTATGGTAAATTTCACCGAAATATTTATGATTAATACGGTGACGGATGGAGCTATCGGTTTATTACGTAGCATTGTAAGTTTACAATTATGCTGTGTACTATCGAATGTTTCATCATATCTCTAAAATGCTTCATCAAAGTTTAATGCCGATCAACTTTACGTTTCAGGGTATATTCAAACCGCAAAACTCTTACCCAGCTCCACCCCCAATCATAATAAAGATGCCGCTGTGGGAGTTGGCACAAGAAGCTGGACCTTTCGTAAGGCTGGCGGGATTAAGTGGAGCTGCCGCGGTAGTCCTAGGCGCTATGGGCGCTCATCGCACGTTTCCTGAGCCTGAAACTAAAGAAGATTTAAGAAAGATTTTCGACACAGCAAATCGCTTCCATTTCTTACACACTCTCGCACTTGTCACAGTACCTTTATGCAGGCGACCTGCAATTGTAAGTATAAACCTTTGTCACCTAACATTTAGATAGCTATTACTTATTATCATTGCATAATATGTTTAAATGGATTTTGGCAAGGTTTGATACAAAACCACCTTATTGAATAATGATAGAAATCATACTCCCCAAATTCCTTATCCTAGAATGTCAGAATTATTTATGCAAATTATTATTCATTTTGGCAGTGACAATGAATTCGTTTTTGTGGCAGTGCCAAAATGAGTACTAATTTTGCTATTGACTTATGATGGTTTTGAATGCCAAGGCTATGTATGTATGTAGAAACTTATTCAAGATTTACGTCTTCGCAGAAGGTTGCTACTGCAGTAAAACTGCTGTTGCTACCAGTTATGGAGTTTATAACTCAAGTGATTTAAATCATATATCAACCCTAATTTTACTTGAGTTGTAAGTTTTTTTTTTTTTTTTTTATGATATTGGGGGCAAACGAGCAGACGTATCGCCTGATGGTAAGCGATTACCGCCGCCCATGGACACCCGCAACACCAGAGGCATCACAAGTGCGTTGCCGGCCTTTTAAGAAGGAGTACGTTCTTTTCTTGAAGGTTTGAAGGTCGTATTGGTCCGGGAATACCGCAGGCGACAGTTCATTCCACAGTTTTGTTGTGCGAGGCAGAAAGTTCCTGGAAAAGCGCACAGTTGAGGACTGCCAACCATCTAGATGATGGGGATGAAACTTCTGTCGCGTAGGACGATGGCGGAAAGAGGCGGCAGGAATCAGTCCGAACAATTCCTCGGAGCACTCCCTATGATAAATGCGGTAGAAGATGCACAGCGAAGCTACATCTCTACGCAGCGCCAATCGACGACTCGAGTCGCTCTCCGTTGAATGCGGTCCAAAGGGAGGAGCTGGTATTGGGGTGCCCCCGCCCAAAGATGGGGACAGTATTCCATGTGAGGCCGAACCTGGGCCTTATAAAGTAAAAGGCGGTGGGCCGGAGTGAAATACTGTCTCGATCTGTTGAGCACACCAAGCTTTTTCGAGGCCAATTTGGCCTTACCCTCCAGGTGGCCACGAAACTGGACTTCGCTCGACATGTCGACACCAAGAATTCCAATATTGGCTGAGGCAGATAATGGAGTGCTTCCGAAACGAGGACATACGACCCACGGAAGTTTTTTAGTGGTGAACGCGCAAATTTGTGTCTTTGTGGGGTTAAATTGGACTAAATTAAGTCTACCCCAATCTGAGACCTTCTCCAAAGAAGTCTCGACTTCAGACACAAGTTTGTTGCGACTCTCAATGACGTTTTCCCGAGAAATATTGGCGCGGCCGGTGTAAAAAGCATCGCCGGTGCTGTCATCCGCATAACAATGAATGCCGCAATTTTGCAGCATGTCATTGATATGGAGGAGGAACAAAGTAGGCGATAGCACACAGCCTTGCGGGACACCAGCATTCACAGATATGGAATCAGAGCATTCACCGTCGACTACGGCCTTAATGCTTCTATCTGCTAGAAAGCTAGTGACCCAATCGCATAATTTCTTGGGAAGCCCATAGGAAGGGAGCTTCGAAAGAAGCGCTTCGTGCCAGACCCGATCGAAGGCCTTCGCGATGTCCAAACTAACTGCCAAGGCTTCCCCCTTAGTCTCAATCGCCTGTGCCCAGCGATGTGTCAGGTATACCAGAAGATCACCAGCCGATCGACCCTTACGGAAGCCGTACTGCTGGTCGCTAAGCAGATGATGATCTTCTAGATACCGTAGGAGTTGATAGTTAATGATGGACTCCATTATTTTCGAGAAGAGGGAAGTAATGGCTATCGGCCTGTAGTTGGACGGATTAGAGCGATCGCCTTTTTTTGGGATCGGGTGGACTAATGCTGCCTTCCATGTTGTCGGGACTACGCCAGAAGAGTAGGAGAGTCGAAAAAGACGCGTTAAGACCGGTGCCAACTCTGGAGCGCACATCTTCAACACTATAGGGGGGATTCCATCCGGGCCACTCGACCTATGGATATCCAGGGATAAAGGTGCTATACGCACTGAGCGTTGGTGAAACTGGATATCCAGTATACGGCTCTCGCACCGCGGTATGGTAGGCGGCTCCTGTTCCCCATCATCCAAGGTCGAGTTGGACGCAAAGTGTTTTGCCAGGAGATCGGCTTTCTCCTTTGCGTCATAGGCCAACGGATTATTTCCCAAGTGCAAAGGTGGAAGGGATGGCTTACAGAAATTGCCTTCGATAGCCTTGGCAAGAGACCAGAATGCTCGAGTCCCCGAAGGAAGACGCTCAAGCCTCAAGCCTCAAGTCCATTACTCTTGTGAAAAGAATGATCATTTTAACATGATCAATGGCATTTTACTTATTTTAAATATCAACTATAAGCTCAACTTTTTATTTATTATTATTAACTACTAGCTTTTACACGCGGCTTCGCTCACGCAGACTTTCATCCCCTGATTTACTCCCTTAGGGGTGGAATTTCAAAAATTCCTTTCTTAGTGCTCACTTACGTTACATAAAGAACCTACATGCAAAATTTCAGGATTCTAGCTTCACAGCGGTTTGGGCTGTGCGTTGATCTCAGGGTATGTCAGTCAGTCAGTCACCTTACTCTTTTATATATATAGATTTTAAGTAAAGATAAAAGTCAGGTCTGAGTTTGTCAGAGATGATAGGAGTTATGTATAAAACAGAGTAAACAAAATATATTTCTTTTGATAGTTTAATAAGGTAATGTTGATGAATTTAATTGATTGGAAAAATTTCCAAGATTGGGCTTAAATAAAAATTTTAACAAAAACCAACTTCAAGGTTCGACTCGATTTCTCTTGGATGCCATCATCAGATCTTAGTGTCCTTATCATGGCACCACCGTTGGGATATCTCCTTTCCGTTAAAAAAAGAATCATCAAAATCGATTCATAAACGACGAACTTATCCGCGACTACACATAAAAAAAAAGTATATACGGTCGAATTGAGAACCTCTTCCTTTTTTTTAAGTCAGTTAAAAATAAATCACATTGAGATCCTGAACAACATAATAATAATTCTAGAAAACTGTATAGGTTTTTTTAATTCCTTAGCTTTATTTAGATTTATTGCTTAAGTATAAAAACTATGTTTCAGGCAGGAGCTTTCTTCATAGCTGGAATGGGTTTGTTTTGTGGAACCTGTTACTACCATGCATTCACTGGTGACCGCAGTTTACGGAGACTCACTCCTATTGGTGGCTCTTGTCTCATACTTGGATGGGTTGCGATGGTGCTGTAAGCTCTTGTAAACAACGAGAATATTATGCAGAATGACTTTGATACATGTAACATACTTCTTGTGAGCCAATAGAGCCTCATTAAGGCATACAAACAAACTTTTGGAAGTCCTAAAATTATTAGGACTTACATATCATACATATAAGATATTTACTACTGTTAGATTTGCAATGCGGGAATAAAATGCAATTATAGAACAGTAATATATTATCATGGTCATACTGAATTATTCACAAATCTCTTAGATAATCATTTATTTTATACATTTTAAAGTGTACACTAGAATTATAAATGAACAATGAAGTTCTCATAGAATTGTTAAAACCTTGTCAGCAGTGCAACTGGTCTTAGTCAAAATACAATTTAGTTACATTATTCTGTGTTGAATAAGCTTTATAATGAGAAAAACCTTTCCTATAGTGTTATAGATACTTTATAGTGATGTATTTGTAGCCCCTATCACTTCCAGATAGTTGCATAAGCAGATAGTCTAAGATTGATGTGTATAATTATACTATTTCCATTTCTTTATTTTCTCGATGACAGTTCTAATTTGATAGTTGTAGTGTTGTGACCAAATAAGTAATGATATCGATCGCATATATTTATTATGTTTTGAAAATACAACAAAAACATTCAAATATATTTTTGCAAGCTGGGAACACTCAATGACCCACCACCATTTTTTGTTTGTTTTAATCTGTCACTCGCAACAAGACGGTCGTGCTTTAAAGTCACTACATTTCTGTTCGCTGAGTTTTTTCACATTATCCATACATACGTTACGTTGTGTATTTTGTATTCCTCCGTGTTGATTGCTGCCCAGCTGTCAATGTCAAAATGCCTAAAGGATCTGTTCTGAAAAGGCAGGCGAGAGAACTGGTGATCAAGGTTCGTAATTACTTTGAAGCAGAGTATCAAAATGGTGGCCCGCTATTACCACTGTCGCGAGTGTGACGCGTGTTTAGGCCGCATTAGGAATTAGTGGACCTACAATTTCAAAAATTACTACCGGTACAAGCGGCACACAGGAAAATAAGCTTCGTACGCCGAAGAAAAAACGCCAACCACGTCGTATGACATCGGTTAACAACTTCGACGCTGTCGCTATTCGCCGTCATATATATGACTATTACTTGCGCAAAGAAATTCCAACACTTAAAAAACTTGTTGTTTCTTTACGTGAATGTGGTTTGTTCCATGGCCAAAAATCGTCATTTAGCTTGGTTTTAGAAGAAATTGGATTTTCTTATAAAAAATCGAACAAACGTAAAATATTGATGGAGCGTCACCCCGTTGCTATTGTTGGCTGCGAATTTTTGAGCAAAGCTAAAAAGATATCAGATTGGTTAAATGATATTTTCACTGACGAGACTTGGTTAAATGCAAAACACACAGTATCTAAGAACTGGGCTGACGACACCGCCGCTTCCACTAGTTCAGTGCCCAGTGGAAAAGGTGAACGACTTATCATATGCCATGCAGGGTCTACGAAAGGATTCGTGCAAATGCTTTACTGGCCTTTAAATCCAAGAAAACAGTGGAACCACGAAAAAATTAACGCAGAGATTTACGAAGGATGGTTTAAAGAAATGATGCAATCTAAGAAATGGTACAATCTCTGGAAGAACCGTCGATAATTATTATGGACAATGTTACATATCACTCCAGACAAATTTATAAAATGGCGACTCAGGCCAATAAAAAACAAGAGATAATTAACTGGCTCTAACGTCATGGCGAAAATATGCATAGTACTTTATTAAAAGTACAATTAGTGAATATTTTAAAATCGAAAAAAAGCCTCCCAAAAGCTGCCGAATGTGGTCATTAGGTTCTTCGACTTCCGCCGTATCATTGCCAGTACAATGATAAAGAACTAATATGGGCACAAATCAATGGACACGCCGCTCGAAACAATACCCATACCCCTTTTACGGCAAACAAGATGTTAGATTTATTAAAAAATGCATGTGCGGAAGTAAAACATTATAGCGTCGGATTGGGAAATTCATGTGGCATTCGATAATATAGAAGTACAGGAACTTATAATATATGTTAGGGAGAGCTCATCGAGTGACAGTGACGATTCATCAGATTTTGATTAAAATAAATAAATAATTAATCAACATAATATAATTACATCTTGTAATGAAATGTAATATTAGTTAATAAATTTGTACAAAATTATCCGGCAATAGTTTAGTTTCTTACACTTTGTAAAAAAATATTGGGTCTGTTTATCGTATTACGTTTATCGATAGCTCCAGCCCTATGAGTTGCCATCCATCTGCTATGACCTTGTACGTGCGTAAGCGTCATATTTTTATTAAATAATGTAAACATAATGTAAAAAAGACGCTCGTTCAAGTTTCCACAAAGAGCTGTCATCGAGAAAATAAAGAAATGGAAAAGTATAGTTGGCAAAGTAATTTTATTATTCCATGTAGTCTGTTGTATATTTAATTATGTATCTATGTGGGTATCATGAAAATAAAACAATTTGAAATGTATGAAGTTACTATGTTTTGTGGGTTGGTGACTGGTTCTTCAGTAATATATTATTTTAATGTTTTACATTAAGATTTTTATTATGCAACTTCCAATATTCCCAATGGCAATTTTCGTATACCATACATAGGTTTAAGGTTTCCTACAATCTGTCTGTTAGTTTCTTTCTTTGTTTCTAACTAACAGTTGCTAGAGAATGTATCTGTTCCACAAGTTAGTAAATCAAACTTTACATCACAGCTACAAGATTATACTAATTACACTTTTATTTGATTATACTAATTGTTACTGGATATATGATATATTTAGTATTCACTAGTGGTTGCCCGCGGCTCCGCCCGCGTATATGTCGGTTATCGCGGTAAATAGTAGCCTATGTGTTATTCTGATGTATAGGCTATATTACTGTAAAGTTTCATCCAAATCCGTTCAGTAGTTTTTGCGTGAAAGAGTAACAAACATCCATCCATCAATCTATCCATCCATCCATACAAACTTTCGCGTTTATAATATTAGTAAGATATTCAAAGAATATGTACATCGGAAACATGCTCAGATTATGATTATGTATAAATAATAGGTTTCTTTTATTTCAGTCTAATTTCGCTTAGTGATGAAAATTTCTTAGCATGACTGATTAAGGAACCCAAATTTTCCATTCAGTGATCAATAAATTAAGATACTTTAGCTTTGAATAAGCTTATCATTTCCTATGATAAAATAATATCTAATTCCAAATATTTGCTCCTGCTTTGTTATAAAAGTTAGTAATTTCGTCGTCAAATATCAAAAGACAAGTACATCTCTAACGTGTATCTGTGCAAAATATCCTTTCTCCAAATGTTCTTTCTGGTATGGTCCTTTTTTTTCCAAAATGTTCTTTTACAAAATGGCACATTTTGAGAAAGAACATTTTTCAGATATATGCACACTAGCTGACCCCCGGAACCTCGTCTGCGTCTCCTATTGCCCGTAGCGTGACGTTATAAAGCGTGAACAAAGATTACCACCATAAAAAAGTTTATAGTGAGGCAACCTTAAAAATATAGAATTATTCCGTCGCGGACTTTTTTTGGATCTTGTATAGAGGAATAAATTATTTCATACTTTTTTTTGTGAAACATTAAACCGTTTACGTAATTTTCCCCCGTTTTCTAACATGTTTCATTGATACTCTGCTCCTTTTGGTCGTAACGTGATGATATATAGCCTTCCTCGATAACTAGGCTAACAGTGAAAGATTTTTTTCAAATCGGACCAGTACTTCCTTAGATTAACGCGTTCAACCAAACGAAACTCTTCAGCTTTATAATATTAGTATTAAAAATACTGAACATGTAAGTACTAGCAAGCATAATACATGTCACTGTAACTTCATAACATGAGAAATCAGAAAGAAAAACATATAAGTAATTAGCATTCAGCTTCTTTATCTCTGACTAGCTGACCCACGCAACGTCGTTTACGTCTCCTATTGCCCGTAGCGTAAAAAATTCCCCCGTTTTTGTATCATTCTTCATTGGTGCTCCGCTCCTATTGGTCTTAGCGTGATTATATAATAGTCTATAGCCTTCCTCGATAAATGTACTATCCAACACTGAAATATTTTTTCAAATCGAACCAGCGGTTCCTGAGATTAGCGCGTTCAAACAAACAACAAACTCTTCAGCTTTATAATATTAAGTCTAAATTGAGACTGCCTCTGTGGTCTCGGGTTGGATTCCCGGGTCGGACCAAATGTTTATATGATCTGCAAATATTTGTTTCGGAGTTTGGGTGTTTTCTATGTATAATATGTATGTATTTACAAAAAAAGTTATATAATGTATTTATATCAGTTGTCTAGTACCCATAACACAAGCTCTGCTTAGCTTGGGACTAGATGACGTTGTGTGTTAGATGTCTAATATTGTACCCTACCTAAGCGTACGCAGTTTGCATATCTCAGAATTTGCGAGATAGGAAATTTGGAGAAAACATTTTATGCTGAGACGCACTGACGAATTCATACTTACTTTCAATAACACTTGCACAGTTGCACCAGTGGAGTTACATAATTTTTCAAAACTTTGTGTAATAGTCGTTATCTGACTCTGATATTTATGTCCCAGCCAACTAGTTAAATTAGCCGTTCAAATAACAGGCTAGCTCTTTACTAAACAACGCCCTCAGCCAACTAGCTTAATTAGCCATTCAATTAACAGCCTAGTCTCTTTACTAAACAGCGCTATTGAACTAGCGTCGTTACGAATGGTGGCGAAAGGTTAGGTTAGGCTTTTTTTTTTGTTTTTAACATAACAAAATAACTTGCTAAGTTATTTTTGTTTTAAAAGAAAAAAAAAACCTAACCGCTACTTAAAGGGAGTTGTTTAGTAAAGAGCTAGCCTGTTATTTGAACGGCTAATTTAACTAGTTGGCTGCGACATTTATATGAACATGCTGAAACATCGAGATCTTCGAATTTACAATTATTATTGAGAAGTACTATTCTTTAGGTACTCGAAAATAAAAGTGACAAATAGAAATAGAGGAAGTGGATGTATTAGACGAGTACATGTTCAAAGAAAGTACTTTTGTAATAAATTGTAATTTTGTAATAAATTGATTAATCATCAATCAATTTTCAAGAGATAAAACAGCAATTCCATAAGTGACTTAATTTTTTTGGTATTTTCACAGATGGAGTCTGAATGGGTGGAGGCAATGTTTATATTGCTCTCATCGTTTTTGCCTTTGTGATGCGAAAGGAGAAAAAAAGTCATTATTGATCAATATTGTTTACATGGTTTTATTGAAATTGTTACATATTAAATTTTGCACTTTTCTTTACTCATTTAGGATACTTAAAACATATAGATAGTTTGGTAATAAATGCTATTATAATTCCTCGGACTCTCAAACAAGATAAGTGTGGTCCGTCAAATAGCTTAATATAATGTACCGACCTATTATTTATTAAAAAACAATCAACTGCAAGTAGCATGCGAGAACGCTCGCGTGGTGTATTTGAGCTGGCACTATTATTATGTAGGTTTAGTAAAGTGTAGCATGAATGGTCAGTCCTGTGGTTAACAATGTGCTTGTCTTCATATTAAAACCAACGAAATCCATCCATTTCACATAATCATTACAGTATATTGAGAGTCAGCAGATCTCCAATGTATAGAGAAAGTAAATATACAAGGTTATCACATTAAATTAACACAAAATATAATATAAACATATTTCTATAATCTAAAAAGAATCCAAAGAAAAACAAACTATAGAACGCACAGCACTTTGAGTGTCTGTCACGAAACGGTTAATAAAATCACTTTGATTGCACGTAAACAGCAGTCGTCCGGGGCGTGTGCACCGTTGAATAAAACACAAACATTATATACGTATCACTAACCGCAGTCACACGTGTTTAAAAATAACGCTGTCGGGATAAGTAATTAATCACAGTAGCGAGAAGACGGCAAGGCGCTCATGAAAGATGGAATGAGTGCTGGCCTTCGGACGCGGCTAGCCGGAGCTTGGCTCGCATCACTTCAGAGCTACTATAGTCGGGCAGTTTCAGGTAGTTGACGCACGTCATCACGGATGGCAGGTACTCGTCTGGGTCTAGAGACGACTCCAGTGACTTACGTACCACTGTCAGAGGAGGGTTCAAAGCCTTGAATCCTGCAACAAAAGATTTTAGAGAGTTATTTGCAATGGAAAGTTTAATTAATTATAATATAGCCTATGTCACTCTGACAACATGTATGCCTTAATTTTTTCCGACGTCTTCAACAAATATGGTTATATTTACGAAAATTTAACAAATAATATACGAAAACCTTCCTCAAAAATAACTATCTATTGGTAAAAACCGCATAAAATTCGTGCAGTAACTTTTGGAGTTTATCGCGAACAGACAGACGCAGCAGAGGACTGTGTTTTATAATATGTAGTGATATATATATATATTTTTATTTTATTTTTTTATTTAAGCTTTATGCACAGATGTTGCAAAGGCGGACTTAATGCCGTAGGCATTTTCTGCCAGTCAACCTTAGGGCGATGCAGAGCTAAATATGGTAGATGCACGAAAATTCTAAATGATATGCTAAAAAGAATGTATTTATTAAATATTGCTTATATGTACAGAATATAATATAAAATATTGATACTACTACTATATACTATAAACTACTGCTATATAACACAAATACATATATATTTATATATACATAAAGATAAATATAACTACATACTATAAAATTTTGAAGGGGAGAGGCTAAGATTGTGGTGGATCCGAAAGCGTGTCTATAAAATGTTTCCGCAGCTGATATTTAAAACTCTGCCGAGATTTTGCCATCCTGATCCCGAGAGGGAGCGCGTTCCACAGCAGGACAGACTGAACCAGAAAAGTAGAATGTACAAAGTCAGAGCGGTGAGTGGGACAGTGAAGGAGTAGATTGTTTGAAGACCTAAGGTTTTTAGAGTGGTTTGTACCTAAATACTGAAGTTGGGTAGTTAAGTAGGAAGGTGAAGTTGGAGAGAAGAGTAAAGGGTACTTAATGCTCGGATCTGTCTGCGTATGCGAATTGGAAACCAATTCAAATGGGAGCGATGCTGAGAAACGTGATCATATTTACGTAAATTGAAAACGAATCGAATGCAATTGTTGAGAAGACGGTCAAGCTTATTGAGCAGATCTGCATTCAGGTCAAAGTAGCACATGTCACCATAATCGATTATTGGAAATATTAGGGTCTGAACAAGCATTGCCTTAGTTTTCAATGGAAGGAAGTTTTTAAGTCTGTAAAGGGCCCGCAACGTCCCTGTGACTTTCTGGCACACGGATGCGACTTGTTTTCGCCAGCTGAGGGTCGTGTCAATGTATAATCCGAGGTCCTTCACACTTTCAGCATATGGAATAACCATGCCATCGTAGGTAAGTGGTGGAACTGAAGTTAGGTCTAGCAGGCTCATACTACGGCTACTCCCAATGATAATAGCCTGACATTTCTTCGCATTTACCGATACACCGAACATGTCGGACCAGTGTTTAATAGTTGCCAGGTCATTATTTACAGCCGAAACAGCAGACGATACATTGCACAGCTCTGTTTGGTAGTATAGCTGCAAGTCATCAGCGTATAAGTGATAGGAACACTGAAGTCTTAAGGTAATAAGGTTAATGAAGATCGAAAACAGGAGGGGTGAGAGAATACCGCCTTGAGGGACTCCAGCAACAAGACCACACCAGTTAGAGGAAGACTCTTCCATACTGACTGATTGCTGACGATCCCGAAGATAGGAAGAAAACCAGTTCAGTGCTTCCTGAGAGACCGAGAAGTGGGATAGGACGGCAAGGAGAAGTTCATGACTGACGGTATTAAAGGCATTGGAAAAATCAACCAATACTACGGTAGTAACCTTAGTATTCTCCATCCCCGACTTAATATCGCCAGTCACTTTGAGAAGGGCGGAAACTGTGCTATGGCCTGGTCGAAAACCTGACTGAAGAGGGCTGAGTAAGTTATTACTGTAAAAAAATGTGAGAACTGTTTATGGACACAGGCTTCTAGCACTTTGGAGAGGAAGGGAAGGATGGAGATTGGACGAAAGTGAGTAGGAAGATACGGATTTGATATTTTAGGTAACGGACGCACATACGCTCTCCGCCACAGAGAAGGAAACGTGCCGGACATAAGGGAGAAGTTAACAATGTGGGAGATAGCAGGAAGAAGGTGGACTAGCAATGTTGTGATCATTCTACGACTGATGCCATCACAGCCAATTGCTTGGGATTTGATAGACAGGATAATTTTCTTGATCTCTCCTTCTGCAACCGAACTGAAATTAAATGGGTTTAAGTTAGGGCGCGGTAGACTATTGATGTAATTTCTGGCAATATGTTCAGATAGACTGTCTAACGTGAAGGAAGTAGTAAAATGTTGGTTTAAGGAATCGAGACTTATAGATTGTGGAAAGTCTACATGTCGCGATCTGCCGATTCCAAGAGTTCCAAGGAACTTCCAGATGTCAGCAGGAGAAGAGGAGGAAATATTATCTAAAATATGGCGGCGTTTAGCGTTCCGTATCATTTGGTTACACCGATTTCTCGCAGACTTATACAGTTGCCGGTTGACATCGATACGGTCCATCTTGTAAGTCAAAAAAGCCTTATTTCGGCGTCTCATCGCCAACCGTATACCATTCGTCATCCAGGGTGCCGGTGGTCGTTTGAGCTTAACCTTTTTAACCGGTGCATGGGTATCGTACAGTTTAATTACTTTTTCATTGAATACGTGTACCTTGTCGTCGACAGAGGTGGCATCGATCAGAGATGTCCAGTTAATATTAGATGCATCGTCGCTTAATTTATCAATATCCATTTGTCTAAAGCAACGCCTGTATAAAATTCTAGGTTTAGGTTTTGGGGGTTTGAGGATGTAGGAGAGGAAAATCAGGTCGAATGATGTGAGAAACCAGGAGCGTCAAGTTGACCATGAGAGGAAACAAGGGAAGGATTGGAGGTGATAATTAGGTCAAGCCAAGTGTCCTCGCCGATATTATTGTGGTGAGTGGCATCTAATGGCAGAACATGAAAGCTGACCGATTCAAGAAGGAGTTGGAGTTTACAGGAACGATTGGAGTTATGGGCTAGGAGATTGGTATTGAAATCACCCATGATGACATGATGAACATACTCTGTACCCAGAGATTCAATAACTGTTTCGAAATCAGTGAAATAGTCAATCGAAGGGGGACAATAAACAACACCAAGTACGATTTTGGCGCCTTTGACACAAACCTCTAAAAAAATAAATTCTGCTGAGGCGTCATAATTAGAGGAAGAAGATGAAATAATTCTATAAGAAAAGTCACTGCGCAGATAAATAGCCACGCCACCTCCCCCCCGCCCTAGCCGGTCGTTCCGGATAAGAACAAATCCTGGCAAAGGATAAGAAGTGGAGAGAAGGTGCGGTTTGAGCCAAGTCTCGGAGATCAAAACGGCATGAATATTGGCATCACAAAACGCCTCATACAAATCGGCAAAGTGGCTGGGAATACTTTGAGCATTAAGGTGGCACACATTTAATAGCTGGCTATTTTTGTTATTATTAAATTTGCTGCATAAAACACTACCGAGAGTATCTGTTACGGAAGAGAAGCTTTCTTCACTAACAGAGGTTTCAGACTCACAGACAGAAACATAATTCTCACTATCTGAGGACATAAATACTATACAACTAAAAATATAATAAAATAAATAAAATTAAAGTTAAAATATATAAATTAAATTACGTGCAGATATTATGGTACACTTATTGTATCTCTGCACCACCCGCCAGCTTACATCACTATAAAAGTTGTAACTAAAAACAAAAATGTAGAAAAGAGAAACAGTTTATAAATATTTTAAGAGAATGTCAGTATTTAACCTTAGAGCATATACACATGCTCTAAGGTATCCAACAAATTATTACACACATTATATCATAATCATTGTATCCGAACAGCATTGACCGTAATGAGTGAATAAATTGATCTATAATCTATGCTACTCAAATACAAACGTCAGATAGAAAAACAACAAATACCAATTTATTGCTATAAATTTGCTGAAATAGAATTAACATACTGCGTGCACAAAAAGGTAAAGGGCGTTTACGAAGAATAATAGTTTATAAAACTAAGACGAGTATTATGTAAATATGAAATAAAATGGATTTATTTACTAGAACTGACATCCCTTGCAGATCGATCACCGGACCTTGAGGAAGTTAATTGCGCTTTCGGATATTTTAACAGAAGTGGATTCAGCTCGTCGATCGTCGTGATCTTGTGCCGGATTCCACCAGAGACCCTGACCACTATGTTGCCGTCTTGTGTCCAGCAAGCAGACACACCAAAATGTAGCCTGGCCTTGGCGAACACAGCTTGCCTGTTTTTTGTCAGAAACTCTTTGATCGTTATTGGGGTACCTTTGAGTCCTGACTTAGCCCTCCACACTGACGACCGGTCATCCACAGAGGCGAACCTGACAAGTATGGGCCGCTGTCGCTCTTTGTTCTGTACTCCAAGTCGGTGGCAAACCTTAATTGAAGAAGCGGGTATATCACTGAGGCGTAACCTGCTGTTGATGACCTGCAGTGCGACTCCCTTGCAGTCCTCTTTTTCGGTTTCCTCCACACCCAGGAAGATCAATGACTTACGCCGCTGCCTGGTTTCGATGACGTCAACCTGTCTGGAGCACTCGCAGATTTGCTTTCGGAGCAAGCCCAACATGGAGAAGACTAACTCCCGAAAAGTCCGGAACTCCTCCGCAACCTTGGCCACAGTATCCTTGGCAGGACCAGCACTCTGGACTTGAGCCTCAAGATCACACATCTTTCGTGTGAATATTTCTTCTAGTGTCTTCTGCGCCGACAATATCTCACTAATTTGTGACATCCTCGATTTTTGTAAAAGATAGGTAAATAAAACTTTTAATCTCTGTGAAGCGATGCACTGGTAGGTGGTGAGGACTCAGTGGCTTATTATCACATCAAGTGTTTACCAACTGTGAATAACAGCACTTAAACTGTATCAATTTGGTTTTGGTGTTAATTTAAGCAAAATGTATATTAAAGATAATTTAAATAAAATTCCGAGATTTACGAAACGTCTATAATTTTCAACACCTACCCACGAAGTTTGAGATAATTATCGTGTTGACGCATTTCTGATCAAAGAGTAAGTTTTTAAAGAAGTTAAAATGATTATTACCTCCGGTGGGTAATCGTGGGCTTCCAGTGACGAACTGCAGGAATAGTCGTTGTTCCTCGCGATTATAGGATGCCAATATGTCGATGAGCATGCGAATGGCACGGGACTCGGCGTTGTACCCGTGGTCAGGACGGATACAGTCCGTCAACATTCGCGGCTCCCAGCGCTGATCGCGTCCACCTACACAAAACATTACAAAATATATTGACGGCATTTAAAAAAGAAGTGAAAAGTAGAGAGCTATATCTTACCTGATGGACTGCCACAGAATACTTGTTCCAACTCCTCAGGGTAGAAAATTTTGAGATTAGTCAGTGGAAACACAGATTCAAAACCTTCCCTGAATGCCTCCATTTGTTTTGTAACACCTGCGGAAAATAATTTATTAGTTCACTTACTATATTGTTCAATCTACATCAAAATTTATACAACAAACATCTTTAGCAATAACTGACTGACTGATTCTGGTCAAGCTTTCCATCAGCCAGAGCGTAGTCAATCTGGCAGGGCCTAATATAAAAAGTTACGATTAATAAGGAAAGTTTCGTTAAAATTACCTTCGTAAAGTAGCCAATGTGCAACGAGATCAATATAATTATGCAGATTGTGAGCGGTGACGGGAGTGTCGCGTCCGCCACGCCTCAGTTCTGTACACCCATCACCCGGCAGAATAAAATCTAAGCCCAACTCTTCAATGGGACAGCCATCCAATTCCAGTGCGCTTATCTGCAAAAATAATATGAGTTTCTAATAATAAATCAATATAATTTATAAATTAATTTGTTCTATATTATAAATTTGAAGAGTTTGTTTGTTTGAACACGCCAATCTCAGGAACCCAAATAATAGTAGATTTATCGAGGAAGGCAGATTTATCATCACGCTAAGAACAATAGGAGCGGAGCACCAATGAAGAATGTTACAAAAACAGGGTTTTTTTTTACGCTATGGGCAATAGGAGACGTAAACGACGTTGCATAGGTCAGCTAGTTTGTTCTATGACTTGTCTTAATATTCATCTAACTGTTATTGGTCCGGGATCCCCAGAACAAATTTTACAAGTTATTACTATCAAGCAAATTTTTCGTGAATGGCTTCATTTCGATAAGGGGTCCACCTTGCACCTAACGAAAATTTTCGATTTTAGTAGCTAACAGGGGTGCAGGGAAAAAAATTTTGAGCGTAAGACCGGGATAACGTACCACGCAATTTGTAGGACAATGTGGCTGTTAAATTATATTTACACACACAATTACAATATACATTACAAACATGTATGTTTGGAAAGTCCCCAGTTACACAGGTTTTTTTTTATAGGATAGGGGGTGCAAATGAGCAGACGGATCGCCTGCAACACCAGATGCGTCACAAGTGCGTTGCCGACCTTTTAAAAAGGAGTATGCTTTTTTTTAAGTTAGAAGGTCATATTGGTCCTGGAATATCGCAGACGACAGTTCATTTCAAAGTTTTTTTGTGTGAGGCAGACTGGAAGGTGAGGTATAGCTTGTTCATTTTCATAGTGTCACTTTGATCATGCTGCCCCGGCCCGTGCGGTTCATTGTCGAAGGAACGCCGACACGAATCAAAGGAGCCGTGTGCGGCGCACGCCCATAAGAAAGTATATATAAAAAAAAAACTAGTGGGAGGAGGGCGCAGGCGGCTTGTTTGATATTGTGTCGGCGTTTGAACGGCACGATCAAAGCGACACTGAAAATGAACACGCTTTATATCGTAGTGCGGACTTACCATTTGTGTCTTTTGGTCGGCGGTGTGCCTTGCCTCGGCGGCGATGAGTCGCGCGCGGTCGGCCACGCGGCGCAGGCGGCACAGCGAGCGCCACAGCTCGGGCGCCACGTGGCGCACGTCGCTCAGGTTCAGCCACTTCTCCTCGCTCACCAGCCAACGGTACATCGACACCGACAGCGGAATATCCACCTGACACAAATGTACATTTCATTTTGTACCCTTCAAAATCAACTGATATTAATCTAGTAAAGTAGTAGCTAAATGAAAATTCAAGTAACAACTAGAAAATAATGTACCATCTTCGACACGTTTTTGTTGTTTGTTTTTTAATAATTCCTAGAGTTAATACAACATTTTCAGAAGCATGTTTCGGCACAGATGGACCGGCTCGACCGTAGCGATACTTTGGCTTCAAAGAAAATAGTTTTTAAGTAATTATTTATCTCCAAATAAGTAAGAAATACTGAAAATACTGGAGGTTAGGTTATTTCAACAAAACGATGTTAGCAACGAATGTTTGTTACAAAATATGGCACAAGTCAATTTTCTGTAATAATTTGAATGATGTACTCTGCAATAAAGGAAGTGGGCGGGGCGCCGCATTCCAGAGAGGTAAAAACTAAGCTCGGTTGCGTAATATGTGATATACTCCTGTGTAAAAAATATAGTCACAAAACTCACCATTCTAGAATCCATTACAGCTTTAGCCATAAATTTGCCCAAGAAACGGAATTTGGCCTTCACTCTGGACACATGTGACGCACGAGCGTTCCGTCCTACGGCCTGTGGGAACAGACCGCACGGCCAAGAGACAAAGGTGGCATCGGGCGCCGGCGACGGAATCGACGTCTCCTTTTCGAGATGTGAATGTTCGGGTGACCGCTCTTCGTCCAGATTTAGGGCGTCCCTCACGGACGAGGCCAGACGCGTGGCTGCGTCTGCGGAGCGATCGGTGACCACGGGCGGTTGACTCTTGACTATCTCACCGCCAAACGAGGTAGGTTTCTGCTTAAAGTTTTCGCTGCCGTGCCACAAATCGAGATCGGCGCGCTGCAACTCCTGCGAAACGAGCGCGTAGAATTCGAGCGTGGGCCCGAGGCCGGTGCCGACTTCGTTCTCGTACTGGATCTCGAGCAGAGCCTTGGAGTGCGCGAACTCGTGCATGACGTGCTCGGCCTGGCGCAGCACGTTGTGGCGCTGCACGGTGCGCTTGCGGCGGTCGAGGCGCGGCGCCACGCGCTCGTCCGGCCCGCCGCCCGCCGCGCCGCCCACGCCGCGCTCGCCGCCCGCCTCCAGCAGGCGCTGCAGCGCGCGGTCGCGGTCGAACGACACCACGTAGAACAGCAGGTGCCGGCATTCGAACGGCAGAACGAAGGGGCTGTGACGTGCCAAACGTTTGCACGGTTAGAAAAGCGTTTAGAACAACTGCATTCACTTTATTATATTTTTTTTCGTTAAACGTTTGAAACGGTAACCGAATAATACATAACACGTTAATATACATGAAGACTTACCATGCGTAGGCTATTTTCTTTAACCATGGCGGCAAATTTCCGGTCATGATAACGAGAGGATCTTGAAGTTGGCGGTTGGCTTTTGCGGCAAGCTGAAACGAAACAATACGATAAAAATTAAGCGTAATCGAATTTGTTTGATGTTTTCGTAAGTTTCGTTGCTTTTTTTTTACAATTTACACAAAATTTCTTATACCAAATCATCTATTTGGTATATGCTCGAAGTGGTATATGCTCTAAGTAAATGTAATTTGTAATAGCAACACTAGGTTATGTCAAAAACAATGTGCCAGGCCCGATTATTGTTAAATCCTCCCTGGCTAGAACAGTAATTGTAATAATTCGCTTTGGGATTGTTGGTTAAGTGTTGAGATAGTTTCGTAGCCTGCGGGGGCCTCCCTACACAATAAATGTGAAATGTCACGGAGTGACTCGGATATAGAACTCTTGGGAAGGAGTTGAGTATATTGGCCGAGCCGAGTTTTAATCGATTGTTTTTTAGCTCCCGGTGAGGATTTGGCTTGGCCATCGCGTTTTGACGAGCTATTATAATAAGGAACGAGTGTCTTGTAACCGGATTGCATCGGTTCCTCGTAAGAACCAAGTGTTCTGTACCCGGGTTGTTTAATAAGATTCAAGAATCTGCCCCGGTCTTCGAGTGTGTTTGAATTGTAAAACGGTGTGGTGTGATGTGCACGGAATTGCGTGGTTATCGATAGGGGGCGCCCTTTCCGCAGCGAAGACTGAAGAAACCGTATAGGCTATATGGTTTCCATTTGGGGAACGCAAACCCTGGTGAAAGCAGTCAACAATTTCTTTTCGTTTGTTCGATTTTTGTAACTCAAGTAGTACGTAGTTTAGTAGTTGAACGCTTATATTGAATGAAATAAATATGAGAGGCGGTGTGGTACCTTGGCGTTGATGAACTCGGAGTTGGGCACGAGCGGGCGCTGGTCGGGCAGGCAGACGGCGCGGTACAGCGTGTGCCAGTGGCGCGCCAGCGCGTGCAGCGCGCGCAGCAGCGCCAGCGCGCCCAGCGACGCGTCGCGCACCTCGCTCCAGCCCAGCGCCGCGCCGCGCAGCGCCGCCACCAGCGGGGACGCGCGCCCCGGCACTAGCCCCTCTGCAACACCACACGTTCTAACCTTTACTTATCTATAATATGTACCTATTTGCAATATACTAGTATAACTGTTTATCGGCGTTTAGTGGTCGCCCGATAGTCGATATTCGAACATAATCATAACATAATATAAATTTATTTTACGGGTGCGGTCCGGGCTCCATGGAACACCAATCAGCACTCGTACGTGTTGCACCGAAAGCCTATTTAATTACAACCTAAGTACTTGTACCTAACGGGCACCGTAGTGAACCGTTCAATACTCGCACGTAACCTACGCCTATTTACCTAAATCCCTAATTCCCTTTTTTTTTTTTTTTTACGTGTGGAAATCCCCTCGGACCGTCACCCCACCGGGGCTTGCGGCGGGGCGGTGTGTCGGACTCGAACCGACTAAAACCACACGGTGTGCCACTCTGCGCCTGTGAAGGGAGGAGTCCGGGAACTGCAGTTATTAACACATCCGGACCCCTCCCAGCGCCTGCCCGCGCAGAAGCGGGCACCGTCTACTGATGGACTCTCAATTGGGCGACGTACGGCACACGCGTACGTCACGCCCTCGCGGGTGGCCACTAGAGCGGATGGAGGGGAAAGCCCGTCCCGACCATCCGCGGCCACACTCAGGGCGGCATGAGGCGCTGATAGGCGCACCTCCGCCGCCCGGTTCGCCGGCGGCGGATTGGGTCCGAGTGGACATCGTCCTCCCGGGCCTTCTCCGCCACCTCCTTCTGCGAGATTACATCTTCGCAGAAGGTTGCGACCGCGGTAAAACTGCTATCGCTACCGGCCATGGAGCGTATGACGGCCGGTAGCGAGAGATCTCCTCCGATGACTGCAGTGAGGGCCCGACGCTGCGGCGCCCAAGCGGGGCAAACCGCCAGCGTGTGCTGGGCCGAGTCCTCACTGCAGTCGCAGTGGTGGCAGGCGGGACTCAATTCCCTCCTAGCGACCGAGTGCAGGTACTTCCCGAAGCAACCGTGCCCGGAAAGGACCTGCGTCAGTCGGAAGGAAAGGGTCCCGTGCTGCCGCCCTGCCCATTCGAGGATGACCGGCTGGAGGGCCTCCACGGCGGCAAAGCCAGCGCGTGGAGTCTCCAGCCGGAACGACCATTCACGCCACTCGCGTACCTCTTCGGGCGGAGGGCTGTAGCCATACTCCGCCCGATATTCAGCCACCCGTCGATAAACTTCGGCGAGCACTTCCGCCTCCAAATCCCACGGGGGTGTTCCGGCCAGGGCGCATGCCGCCTCGGTCGACACCGTGCGGTATCCGCGTATGGCTCTGACTGCCAATACCCTCTGAGGCCGCCAGAGGCGGGCCTTATTTAGGGCAGTCAGAGCCGCCACCCACACCGGTGCACCATACAGCGCCATCGACCGGACAACCCCCGTGTACAGGAGTCGCGTTGCGACGCTGGCTCCACCCAAGTTGGGCAAAAGTCGCCCAAGGGCGGAGGCAGCGCCGACCAGCTTCGGACCAAGCTGTCGGAAGGGCTCGTCGAAGAGCCACCTACCGTCGAGTATCAGGCCCAGATATCTCATCTGGGCCCGAACCGGTACGAGGACCGAGTTGACCTCTATGGAGGCGCCGGCGGGTGGACCACGACGGGGCCCATGGAACAATAGGGCCTCCGTCTTGTCTAGGGCCACCCGTAAGCCCAGCGCCTCGATGCGCCCGACACTAGAGAAACTCCCCTGGTGGCCAGGCACGCCGCCTCTTGGAAGTTCACCCCCCGGGCTGTGACCAACGTGTCATCGGCGTAACAAATTACGCCCAGCCCGGGGGGGAGACGACCTCGCAGGACCCAGTCGTACCCCACGCTCCACAGGAGTGGTCCAAGGACAGACCCCTGCGGAACGCCGCACGACATGGGTCGCCGTCTCAAGACGCCCTCTCGGTCCTCGTACACGACGGTACGCTCCTCTAAATAGTCTGCCACTAGCCGCCTCAGGTACTCTGGCACCCCGTGGTAGTGGAGTGCTTCCCTGATGCAGCTAAATGGCAGACTATTGAAGGCGTTGGCGATGTCCAAGGACACCGCCAACACCACGCCGCCACAGCTAACCGCCTCTTCGGTCACGACCCTAAGGCGCATCACGGCATCGACCGTCGAACGCCTCCCTCGGAACCCGAATTGGGCGTCCGACAGGTCGGGGCCCACCTCGCTGAGGTGCCGGACGATGCGGGCAGAGAGTATCCTCTCAAAAAGTTTACCCGCCTCGTCCAGCAACACGATGGGCCTATAGGCCGCGACCGAATCGGCAGGCCGTCCCGGCTTCCTCAACAGGACCAGCTTCCCGCATTTCCAGCACTCACGGAAGCGTCCGGACGCCAAGCTAGCGTCCAACACCTCCCTGAGGCGGTCCGACATATGGTCGAGGGCTCGGGCCATCACTCGGGCTGGAACCCCGTCCGGCCCGGGGGCAAATCCCTAATTCCCTACTCCTACCAATATATGGACCCTGCGGTGAGGGTATATATACATATATAGATAGTGCGGGAAGTCTGTTACCGGGAGACCTAGGGCAACAGACGGAGACGAGAAGGGAGCCGGGTTTAGGAGATGGTTTTCTCAATGCCGGTCGAGCAGACTCACAAGACCGATCTACTGACGGTTAAGGGTGTCTTGGCCACAGTAAGAGGTGAGGGGTAAGGGTATGAGTCAAAGTCGGATTAGACAAAATGACTGGTTTTTATTTACATAATTAATAGCTTATATACTAATCTTACTCTAAGTACACATGTATGGCTATTTACTTGTGTGCCATCCGTGTGTTGTGTCGATGCAGCTGCCTTAATGTCGGTCATGCCTAACAGTTGACAGAGTGCGATGCAAGCACTGCGTGCGACATAGATTTGATGTTGCAGGTGTTGCAATCATGTTCTAGATTGAACAGAGGACTTAAAGAGAAAAATAACCCCAAACCCACTCAGAGTGAATTCGAGTTCAAGTAACCATCGTTACAAACTATGGTTACTCGTACTCGAATTTAAAAGTAATTTCCAATGTCATGCCTCATTATTATTTATTAGCCATAAAACATGATGAAGAAGAAAACAAAGTTATCAATTAACATAAAATAACTTCACAATTTATCTTACCATTCCACAGCAAATCGGGCTTGCGTCTAGATGAGAGTTTAGTAGGTTGTCCTTTGCCCTTTCTCGAGGCAGTTGTATCAGAGCGAGGTTGCTCGCTACCTTCAACCGCACGGTAGTAGATGGTATGGGTTTGTACCCATATACCCGCATTTGCTATAAAAAAAATGTTACTTATTTGAAGTACATTCAAATTAGTACAGGGGGGTCTGGGTTATTTTAATGCTTTGATATTGTAAAATGAGTATATTTAATACTACTGATACTTACCTAGTGGAGTTTCCGTGTCAGTATCGGCATCCATCTGCTCGCCGAACTGCCGAACGGCCTGATATACAGTCATGTTGTATGGTAATACTGTGTCACCGATTAGGAATTCCAGTTTATGATCTGAGCTGTAAAAATATTTAGAAGATGGATATTTAGTAACATGTTCAAAAATCATTAGCAATCGAATTGTAGAGTAATTTACTGTCCAGTTGAGTTTAGCACATGTAATGAAGAGAGGCGAATAAAAAAAATACCGATGAAATTGAGAACCCCCTCCTTTTGGAAGTCGGTTAAAAATGAGCAAGTCGGAACATGCGCTTGTTTTGCACACACTACACAAAATAAGTGATGCAAATTATGAAGTTAAATGGTTCGAATAATAATCAAGGCTACCCTTGACTACTCTGGGCAAATCATCGTCAACTGCTGGGTATATGCTGCTCCTTAGAAAGGAAGCTTTGTTACAGTAATATTTCACAAGATCAATCATTTGATGTTATGATACTAAAAACTATTTTAAAAACACATTTTATTGAGTACCTAAGGTTTAAATGTCAATTAAATTACTGAAAAGGGGGATGCAAACTAAAAATTTTAACAAAAAAAACGACTTCAAAAACGAAATGGGAAATGGAAAAAAATAAAAAATTAAATGGGAATACACGGGAAGCACCAGCTTTCTAATTAAAAAAGAATAATCAAAATCGGTTCACCCAGTCGAAAGTTCTGAGGTAACAAACATAAAAAAAAAATACAATCGAATTGAGAACCTCCTCCTTTGTTGAAGTCGGTTAATAATAGTATAATACATACTCAGTAGGATGTTGGTTTGGTGGCGTAGCCAGAGAGTCATCTACATCGTCATCGGAGGCTGCGTCGTCGTCCGAGTGGGGGCCGCTCGCCGACTCCGAGCGGGCGCGCCCTGACGCGTAGCCACGTTGAGCTAGATACCTGTGCAATAAAAAAGTATTTCATAAATTTCTTATGCCGAACTTTCTTCACAAATTAGGTTGAGAACGGCTTGAAATCCACTACTAAACGACTGAACTTCGACTTTTTTATGTGGAGCGACTGCCATCAGACCTTCTCAACCCAGGTAACTTGCGATAATTCAGTAGTGAGGCTATTGTCGGACTTGAAGAGATCTCTACCCATACCGAATGTCCCAGACGTTCGTATAACAACCTAGACCGAGGGCTTGACGTGCTCTCCTAGGCAATGGTCGCCCTTTCATAGACTGACCTGACTAGGAATGCATAACTTCGTAATGAGTTAACCTACTCGATTACCTCTTACCCACAACCCGCTCTACTACGAAACTACTGCATAAATATTATGGGCTATCAAAACAACATAATATCTGCAGTTGAAAAATGGCTTGTGGTTTTATAAAAAAACACAGATGCAAATCTTATACTTTGAACATCTAAACCGTTTTAATGAATAGAATTATTATCTCAAAGAATCGTAAAACAAAAGCTACATACCGTTCTATGGCCTGTACTAGAGCGAGAGGATCAATTCGTACAACGCCTCCCTTCCATTGTTTCAAATTTGTACATGAAGGATGCCGCTTGAGATCACACTGAAACAATTGTACACATGAATATAATCCTAAAATAGTAAAAGTATATATTTTTAACAAAGTTACAGACCATCTTATTTAAAAATAGGTTTTAAACCATCTTAAAAATGAGGTTTAAAATAAGATTGATTTCTTTTTGTGTATTTATGCTACATTTTGGTAAATCTATTTTATCTATCTTTAACAATTGACTCAGTGTAACACTTTTTCAGTATTACAAATTGATGTATTTACATCAGTTTTATTGAAGGAGTATAATATCAGTTTTTGGTTTTGTCAGGTGACTATTTCTTAATCCTCTAGAATACTCTAGATGTACAATAGTTAAAGGCAATTCTATGATTGTCATGTTAAATAGGAAAATATTTTTATATACCTTAATTGAACAAAACTTAACGTCGCTGCCCGTGCAAAACTGTAGACGAGCAGTCTGTAAATACCGCGTATTTCCTTTTCTACGATTTTACAGGAGATGGCAAACACTAGAAATCTTAGTCATTTGACTATATTTTACGGACCGAACTAAGTAGTCATTATTTTTGTTTCACTTTATAAGAAAGTAACTGTAGAAGTCTGTAAGTTGCTAAATAATAATGCGGTGAGAATATAATATATACTAATTTATTGAAGACCAAAATGACTTGTTATGTAAAGGAGCGAGGGAGCACACGCGCTCACCGCTAATCATGAACGTGTACTGAATTCATTTATACTTTGTAATAAATAGCAGAGTAACGTAAACTGCTTACTCGGCTTAGTGTACGGTTGCATCGTACATGCTCCCGGGCCAATAAGATATATAAAATTAGGCATCCTCTGAGATAAAGCGACATCTTTGAACAATCGGTGATGAAGCTTTATCTCGTTTGCTCTGAGAGTCCGCACTGGTTATTTCTAAGTTCACTTCACTGGGCTCACGGTGAGCCGTGCTCTGCTTTCGCGAAAACACTACACCTTGTGACACATCTTCAGTTATTTTCACTACAGAAACTGCTCGTCGCCTCCTCCATAAGAAGTATGCAGCCAAGATAAAGGCCACTCCCAGCAAGCCGTAACAAATGGTGTATTGATGTATATCATGTGTCGTCAGAGTATAGTCTTGCGAGTTAGAACTATCAGCTTTTAACTGCTCTATTCGTTTATCCAGATCAACCAATGTGATGTTCAATGGGTCTATGGATTCTTTATAGTGGGATAGCGAAATATTCACTATGTGATTTAGCTCAGCTATCTGAGGGGTGGGCACCTCTGAATTGAATTGGATACTATTTTCTAGATTGGCCATGAGAATATAAAGTAAAATCTTTGCCTTTTATGATACATTTTGAATCTAGATCAATAGTACCAGCTCCGACCAGCTGATTAAACGCAACTTGATCTGGACATATGATCCTCACCGAAGAAGTATTGCAACAAAAATAAAAGTACTTCGACTGGTCATTTAATTGTAACCAAGTATCTTGACAAGGGGATTGAATTACAACACATTGTTTTAGTCTATTGTCCATTTTACAGAATTTTTCATCGATAGTTAAGTGACTTATCGGTTTGTTAATTTGGCATAGATATGATTGTTCGTTATGCAAGCATAATTGAAGATCCAACAATGAAATTGTAAAGAAAGCGTCTTTTCGTAAATTGATAGCAATGAATTCCGCAGCTGGTACAACGCTGACCATGTCGCTGTGAACTTGCTGAGGCACGGGTAAAATCTTGTATATTTTGTAATTATCTCTGCTGGTCAATGGAAATGTAATCTCAAATATAAAGAATTCTTCCAACATTCTTGCTTTCACTTTCAACATTGTTTCCCCCGATTATCCAATAGTTTTGTCTTAGATTAAATAAAGTTAATCGCGGGCCACCATGAAAGGTGAGCTGGTGAGCTTGTTGTATTAAAAGAGTAGTCAGCCGATGGCTATTAGGTAATATCGCAGGATGTTTCATTTCCATACTTATGTGAGATTTGCTTAAACGGCCTCCAACTCGTAAAATGCCCTCGCTATCAATAAAAGGGCGTAATCTGAGTAAGCTGTGTTTATTAGCTAATTCATTATGATTCCTTAATGAACTAAATTCCTCTATAAATTCAGTTCTTTGTACATATTTTAAAATTAGTAATTTGGCTTTTTTCAACTCAGTTAGAGTAAGGAATCCGGGTAAATGGTTGTGTTTATTTGAGAAGTTTTGATTTTTTCTAAACTTTATGGTTTTAATTGCTCGTAAAAGCCACGCTACTATGTTGGTTATTTTACGGAATGAATCATGATTAAGTAATAGCTCGGATATAATGCTTTTCGTACTATTATTTTGAAAAGAATTGACTATGTTCGCTGTAGATTTTGCTTTCAAATCTTGATCAGTAGTGTAAAAAATGCGTTTGCTATCTTTTTCGCTGAAAGATTTTAATGACTGTGGCCCTTGCCACCACAGTGTTTGATGCGTTAACAGAGATGCTGAGATGCCTCTGCTAGCGCAATCTGCTGGATTATCTTTAGACGCAACATATCGCCAGCAGCTTGGTTTCATTATTTCGATTATGGCGTTCGTCCTATTCGCAACAAATGGTTTCCAGCGCCTAGGTTCACCCTGTAGCCACCCTAGGACCACCATTGAGTCTGTCCACCCATAGATACGAATGTCTAACTCGGTTAAACAGTTAATAACTTTCTTCATTAGCTTTGCTAATAAATAAGCACCGCTTAACTCCAATCTTGGGCTCCTCGAATATTGTATAAAAATTTGTAAAATAGTTATTAATAGAAATAAAGTATAAGCAAAATATGTTAGATAATTATAGTTTTATATTTAGGCTGACATATGTCACCCTGTAATTAATATAAGGAGCATAGAAATTGATTTATTAAAAGGATCCAATTGTAATATATAAATTTGCAATTTATATAAAACAATTTGTTGTACATTACCTTAGTTGATTATTATTTAGTTCTGTTCTCCATGGTAATTAAGCCTGTTGATAATAGTAGATTTAAGAAAACATAAAGTAAAATTAGATTAGACAGTAAGAGAATTGTATTATAATTAAAAGTTACTCCTGTTTTCCCAGTTATTGTCCCCTTTTTAATAGTATAGTTAAAAGTTGTAGTAAAAAAAAAAAAAAAAAAAAAAAAAAAAAAAAAAAAAAAGAGAGTTAAGCCAGAAATATTAAAATAACTAATTAAAATACTAGATAGTAAGAGAAAGATTATTACACTAGATAGAAATTTGTTGTTTTCCCCCCTCATTGTCCCCGTGTAAGTAGTTTGTAAACATAAAAATTAAAGAGCCTTAAGCCAGAATGAAAAGAGGAAGGATAAAAGAAAGACCAGATATGCAGCACGAAAGATTGAATAATAGCGAGAACTATATATGCAAGAGTAGATAATAAAAATTAGTTAACACAGTCTCGCACTAGAGTATGAGGTTAAGTAAAAATGTAAAAATAAAAAAAAAACTAAAAAAAAAAAACTCCAATCTTGGTAAGGATATGCTCTTAGAAATAGGCACCAAACGAGCCTTTGCTACCACCAGGGTTACAGACGGCTGATTTTGACATCGTGCGTAAATAACGGCTGCGTAAGCTTTAGTTGATGCATCACAAAAACCGTGTAGTTCTAGGACGTCCTTAGGTGTATACCCTATCCAACGTGGTATTTCGCATTGGTTTAAGTATTCCATGTCTGTCTTGATCGCAGCCCATTCCTTTTTTATACTTTCCGGAACTTCTTCATCCCACTGCATTTTGTTTACCCAGAGAGATTGAAATAGTTGTTTCAATTTAGTCGTAATTGGTGACAACCATCCTAACGGGTCAAATATTTTTGAAATTTCTGATAAAAGTAGTCGTTTAGTAATCTTAACGTTCGAGTTAGCTATGTTGTATCTGAAAGTGAACTTGTCATCAGAAGAATTCCAACGCAGACCCAATGTTTTTGACGTACTTTCAGATTTAAAGTTAAATATCATTTCCCCATAGTTGCAGTTGTGTTCTATGTTTTGAAGAAGTTCTGGTTGATTCACGCACCATTTTCTCAGGGTGAATCCTCCTGATTTTAATAATTTTATTAGATCCGCTATAAGCTGCTTTCCTTTTTTGATAGAGTGAGACCCATGGACTAGGTCGTCCATATAAAATGCTTCTTCTAATATTTTGGCAGCCTCAGGGAAGTTAAGCCGTTCATCTGAGGCCAACCGCTTTAGGGTCATCATTGCTAGAAATGGTGCAGATTTAGTTCCGTATGTCACCGTAGTGAGATTGTATGTTTGCAGAGGTTGATCGGGTGTATCTCTCCAGATAATTTGCTGATACCGCTGATCAGCCTTACACACTATAATTTGCCTGTACATCTTTTCAATATCGGATGTAAAGGCATACCGATACTGACGCCATTTCAGAATCAGTTCTAGAAGATCCTGTTGTAAATTGGGACCTTTCAACATCAAGTCATTGATACTATATCCGCTAGACGTTCTTGCTGACGCGTTAAAAACGACGCGTAGCTTTGTAGTTGCTGATTCCGCTCGTTGTACCGCGTGGTGCGGCAAGTAACACGATAACGCTTTGTTATTATAATTGCTATAAACCGGCGCCATATGACCTAAGGCTATGTACTCACTAATAAATGATTTATATTGATCTGCTAAAACTGTTTGTTTGCTAAACTTTCGTTCTAAACTTTGAAACTGTGCTATTGCCATTTCTTTGGATGAGCCTAATTTTTCATTTATCTCAGGTTTTAATGGCAATTTCACCTCGTACCGCCCATCTTCACGACGATTCGTCGTAGCCATGTAAAAGTCTACGCACTGCTGATCTTCAGATGATAAGTTTGAATTTTCGCTTATATCCTCTATCTCCCAAAACCGTTGAATATCGAGGGTGTCGTTCATGATCACGTTACATTGATATGACGACATTTCACCACCGCCATATATGATCCAACCAAGCTGTGTTTCTTGTAAAACAGGTTGCGATAAGCTCTCTCCTTTAATCAATCCTCCTAACAATATCAAGCCGTTAACTATCAACGGGACGACTAATGTTAAATATGGATCAGCTAATTTTAGGTTTTCCGGGTATGACCACTTCGTCGTGTCGAAGGATTTAAAAGGAATATTTTTTAGTAAGTTATTCATAACAATTACGTCGGTGTTAAACGAAAAATTATTATTTGTCGAGCAGCAGTGCAGTGTGACCACACCCTTACAGCTGTTTTCGATTTCTCCTACTCCGAATATTGCTCCGTTGAACTTTGATCTGGGCAATCCTAATTTCTTAATGGCGCTCTCTCTTATCAGAGAAACTTGAGATCCTGGATCTATAAGAGCTCTTAAAATATGATAAGAGCCATCAATTGCTGCAACTTTAATCAAAGCAGTAGCCAACAACACCTCAATTGTCCCCGGATTACTTTGGGAGACGTGTGCAGTAATTGGCACATGTTCTTCTGTAGTGATTGCGTCATCAATTGTTGTAGCTGCAGTGTTCGATTGCGACATGTATTTGGTGCAGGCGTCATGTAAAACGGAGCGGTGTTTTCTTTCGCACTTGCGACATCGCTTAGCGGAAATGCATTGCTGACCATTATGATCGAATAAACAATTTATGCATCATTTCAAATTTGATATTGTATTTAGTTTAGTTTCATTTCGCAATCGTAAAAACTTTTCGCAATTAAACAGAGCATGTTGTTGACCACAAAATTGACATGTGATAGCTGACACGTGTAAAGCTTTAGAATAAGATTGTGGTTTGCTGAATTTATTGGCAAAATTAGGATTGTATCGTTTAAATTTTTGATTTTCATGGACTTCGTTAGGTACATGATATTTAGGTTTCAGTATAGCTTGCTCTAACTTTTTACGAGATGTTTCCCAACCGGTGAACTTACTTTCCAAGTAGTCCATAAATTCCTGTAACACAGGAAGCTGTCGTTTATTTTTCAGGGACTCGTTATAGTTATCGTATGTTTCGAGATCCAACTTCTGCATTAATAAGTAAACAAGAATAGGATCCCAACTGCTGATATCGATTCCTAAGTTTCGAATAGCGTGAATGCTTTCTAAGGATACGTCGTGCAATTTTTTAATATGACCCGGAGATCGTGGTTGGGTGCTAGGTAGATTAAGTAGGTTATTCATGATGGAAATAAAAATAAGCCTTTGGTTATTGTATCGACGATTAAGTATCTCCCAACAGGCTTCGTAGTTGTCGGTGCTTACAGTGAGATGCTGGATAAGGCTTTCTGCTTCACCCTTAACTTTTCCTTTCAAAAATTGCATTTTTTCAGCTTTAGAAAAGATAGGGTTATTGTGAATAGCTTCGGTGAAAAGATCTTTAAACGATATCCAGTGTTGGAAACGGCCAGAAAACTCTGGTATTTCCATCTTAGGTGTAATGAGTTCTTTATGCGATACACTGGAAAGCTTTTTGCTGATAATTTGTTTCAAGTTATTATATGATCGCTCGTGCTGGGTATACATCGCTTCGTATTCCTCATCCTCACCATCTAATTCGCTGTCTAACTCCCAGTGAAGGGAGTCAATTTTTGACCAGCGCGCTGTTAATATTTTTAAAGCGTCCTCCAGCTGCCATTTGTCGGACAAAGAGTCAACGTCGATAAATGCTATAGATCTCTTATAAGCTTTAAAATTAGCTGACTGTCTACGCACCAAATCGTCTAATTTGCTGTATGAACCACGTGACTCCATTGCACGTACAATGCTGGGTTTTAATTGTTGCTCGTCACGAGAGAGTACTTCTTGTTCCTGCTCTGTTTCTTCTTGCTCTCCTAATTTTAGGTGAAAATCCCTAATAGGCTTTGAAAGCGTTGGATCGCTTACCAGTTGCTGACGTTGCTCTATTATAAAGGCCTTGGCGGCTGAATAGACCTTTCTTACCTTCTCATACTCTGATTCGATAAAATATTTATGCTCTTTTATCCCACACTCACAGATAGCTGAGTTATTATCCTGAAAATCCGCCCAATATCTCTCTAACAAATCTAATCGCCTTTTGTAATAGTCGCTAGATTTTCTCTCGGCGCTATCCTTTTTTATATTGATCGGTATTTTCTTTATTAAATCGCTGAGTTCACACTGTCTGCTGTAAAGATCTTCCATTTTGCTGCTAGTAGTTTACGATAAAAAAAGGAAAGATCTTACTTGTTACTGGCTGATAACTGCCGCTGCTCTGCTATGTGAAGACGACGACTTTTTGCTGCTGGATACCGACACTGTTGCTGAATGCCGGTGCTGCTGAAGATACCGATATGCTCTAGCTGATGATACCGAGATGCTGATGCTGATAGTTGCTGCTATAAAAATGCTAATAGCCACGTGATAGTGGCACTGCTGTTGTGGATGAAGAGCTATGTTGCTAAGATAACTAGTTCAGGATTCCACTGTTTGCTGATAGTGTTCGCTCCTATACGCTTTGCTAAAGTTTTACGGTTACGCAATTAAATGCACAGTTGACGCGTAGCACTGCACTGTAGTCTAATGCCGATTTCCGAAACGGTGTAACTCACGAACGCTTCAATACACGTCACTCCCGAAAAAATAACGAATACTAAAACTTGCGAGGTCCCGCTCGAGTAGCTCGAAGGACCATGTAGAAGTCTGTAAGTTGCTAAATAATAATGCGGTGAGAATATAATATATACTAATTTATTGAAGACCAAAATGACTTGTTATGTAAAGGAGCGAGGGAGCACACACGCTCACCGCTAATCATGAACGTGTACTGAATTCATTTATACTTTGTAATAAATAGCAGAGTAACGTAAACTGCTTACTCGGCTTAGTGTACGGTTGCATCGTACAGTAACGTAAATTAATTCTTAATTCGTTTAGCCAATATTTATTATGAATACATTGAAACATTATACATGAAAACTGCCTCGTCGCACACGCCAAACGCGATACCATCGCGTTTGGCGTGTGCGACTGCTGATCATGAGGTCTCGGGTTCGATTCCCGGGTCGGACCAAATGTTTGTATGATCTACACATTTGTTTCGGAGTTTGGGTGTTCTATGTATAATATGTATGTATTTACAAAAAAAAGGTATATATGTATTTATATCAGTTGTCTAGTACCCATAACACAAGCTCTGCTTAGCCTGGGATTAGATGGCGTTGTGTGTTAGATGCCCGAAATATTTATTTATTATTATTATTGGCGCGATATTTAAATTTTGCGCTTTTTGCTGTTACGTGTTATTAGCAAACTACTCTTCCGCGGTATTGCACGCGTTTCGACAATATACTAGTGGTGATATATAAGTGAAACAGGTGGTCACCGTACCATGAGCTGGTGCGTGTTGAAGAACTTGAGCGCGGAGGTGGCGGGGCGCGCGGGCAGGTCGTGCACGCGCACGGGGAACTGCTCCAGGTGCGACACGCACGCGTTCACCTTGCCCACCAGCGCGCTCAGCGCCAGCGTGCCGCCGCCCACGCCGCCGCTGCTGCTGCCCGCGCCGCTCAGCGTGCCCGTCAGCTCGTTCCACTCCGCCCTGCCAACAATACTCACTATATTCACGCTCATCATATTATTTTAATGTCTGTTTGTAATATTAAAATAACCGCTTTTTACTAAATGCATAGTATGTAAACACGGTACATATACCAAAATATCATTTTTTAATTTTTGTCTGTCTGTTTGTTCCGACTAAACTTTGGAACGGCTGGACCGATTTTGACGGACTTTTACTGATAGGTAGCTGATGATTTAAGCAGTAAATTAGGCTAATTTTTTTAGACTAGCTTCGCCCCGCGGCGTACCCGCGGTACGACAATAACCGCGGGTTTCAGCTAGTATGATAACTAGAGTTAAAAAATAATGTACCAAAGGAAACTAAACCGTAGGTCAGCATTTCGAAAAATAAAGTGTACAGTCCATTCGCGTTAAGGAAATGGTGACGTATCGATCAGGCTCCGCCCCCTAACCATACAGTTTCAAAAAAACATATCTCTTCTATTTATTTGTGCTAACAAAAGATTGAAACGTGACAGATAATAAAACTTCTAACTCGATAGTTTCACCATACCAGGCCCTCGTTGAATTGAAGTATAAAGTTCTTAACGAATGAATAATTGTCGGGCTAATTCAATAGGCTTCCGAGCGCCAATCTGCTCGGAAATTATTTCAAGTCCGGTAGAGTGATTAGTAATTGTGTCAAGGTGGCAATGGGGTAGATGACTGTATCGTAAATAAATACGGATGTCTATTTCATTAAAAATAATATTACAAAACATCTCGGAAAATATAATTATTCCAGCTTTTCATTTCTATTACAAATTTTAATCAAATTTAATGAAATAAGCATTCAAATGTACTGCTCGATTGAGTAGTCTAAACCAGTGACATCACAAGTTTGTATTTAGTACATATTTCATACAAAGTTATCGTTTTGACAAATGATAAACAGTTACTCATTTGACTAAGGTGTCATCTACCTTCATACGATGTTGCGGAGTGAGTAATTAAAAAAGAAATCATGAACTCACTCTGGCGTAAGTGGCATATCAGCGAATACATGTAGGAACAGCCGTAGCCTGTCTTCACATGCGGTGACGTAGTCTGTACCCTCACGTGCTTCGGCATCTGTCTCGCGTGTTTCACCTGCCTCCGATTCTGGCTCGACGCCTGTCAGGAATTGTAACAAGGCACCCAACACCCCTGAATGATTCACCTGTACGAGAAATATTTATATTGTGAATTATAAGTTCTGTAACCGAGCAGTCTAACCAGCATAGTATAGTAGGCCGAAGCCTCCTTTCTAAGGAGAGAGGAGAGGTTTATGTCCAGTAGTGGACTGATGATGAACTGGATTACTTTATAAGCTAATAGTAGCAGAATACCGGGCGAAACACCTCGGATCGCCGAGGTCACTTCAGGAAGTCGTCGGCAACGCGAGGGGTCTGCTAGGCTTCCTGGATAAACTGGGCTGGCAACACTAGTGCCGACCCAGTACGCAAAATAGGCGCATCAAAGTCGTCGAGTTGCGGAAACCCAGCCCGCGAGTTCAAATTCAAGCTAATAGTTTCATTTCACAAAACTTTAATTTCACTAGGAATAATATTAAGATAAGAGTGAATAAGAATATTAATACACTCCACACCATAATAAGTGTGTATAGCTTGGAAATCAAACTTTAAGTTAACATTTTTGTTATTCTTACACCTACAAACATATTTTACATGAAAAATTGACTATTCAATAGGCTATTTGACAATATTGAAAATACTATGGATTGTGGTCATCCTATCAGATAATAGCCTAAAAAGACATATTTCACTATGAATTAAACCAAATAATGTGATTTTTTCGCAGATTGCACGAAATAAATTGTAACAATTTTTTGAAATATTGTCTGCGACATGAACGCCTTGTGATTTGTTGCAACTCTGGTGACGTCACACGCTAGTAAACGAAAGATTCCTCGACTGAGTATTGTTCGCGTTTTGTGAATTTGTTTACTAGCGTGTGACGTCACACGTGTCATGTGACCAGCGCCATTAAAGTCGTTTTTTGACGCGGTTGTCAAAATTGTTAAATTTTAATTCTTAGTACAGTAGAAATTCCGCAAAATAATAACGCAGTGTGCTTATTACGTAATAAAGAATAATTTAAAACGATTTCCAAAAATCAGTCAAATACCCTATTGTGTAAACACAATAATTTGAGATGACACAAAAATAATATGTGGAAAAAGATACCCTACAAAGAGAATTACTACTCAAAATTGAATGGATAGTACAAACCTCGAAAGGTGACACATCATGATGCAGGAGCGTGTCCCTTAACTGGTGCAGTGCAGCACGGCGGTGATGGAGTACGGGCAGTGCAGACGCCAGGGCCGCCAACTGTTCCAGCGCCCCTCCACACCCGCCTAGGGCGCCCCACTCGCGCTGCAGCCTGGCTGCGGTCCATTGGATCCATTCACGGACTTTCTCTCTATTGTAATAAATACAGTACAATATTAGTTAAATATAAACTTATACATATCACTTTTTTATAATCGTATACAGCCCTTGTCTGTGTTAATCAAAAAATAATGTCGTTCCTTTACAAAGCGACGTACACGATTTGTCTGCTTATATGCTACATTATATATTTGTTTATTCTGTATATGAAATAAATTGTGCAATACATATGTTTATGAAATCAAATACTACGTTGAACAATACCTAAGAACTTAAACCAAGCATATAGTCCATTCGCTTAGATACGGTCACGTTGATCGCGCCGTCATCGCAAGTGCGGCAGCCGCCATGAAATCAAAGGGCCAGCCTGCGGCGTACACCCACAAGTAAGTCTGATTTGTCAGTTTACCCCGTTATATAAATTAATAATTATATTCATCTTTTACAACACTTGCGTTTGGATCGTCACTATCTAAAGTACGAATGGACTATACAATTGATAATAAGAACAATTATAATACCAGTAATAACTGTATAATACATACTTATTCTGAACTGTTAAATTTGTAGAAGTGTGCGGTGACGCCAACAGGCCCTGTTCTTTGTGTGCGTGCGGCGAGCGTCCCCAGCGCGAAGGGTTGAGCGACGAGAGGAACGACGACGTCTTAGAAGCACCACCGACTCTCGGACCTCCGCGACCTCCCACCGATACGCCTGAACCTGCCCACCAACGATACGCTGTGCCATCCTCACATATTAGACTATAATGAGCATTGAAGAACACATGTTTTTTGTACATGAAGAAAAAGTCAATGAAAAAAGGAGAGTATGATATATATATATAGTCCAGTTTGCAAATATTTCACCATTTAGCTCATCAGACTAATGTTTAGTGTCACAGATCTAATATTGGTTTCAATCGTCTCGGAGGGGAAGTAACTTTTAGCTTACCGAATCTATGGAAACTTTTCAATATTTTCCCTTAGACCATATTGAAACGAGTTTTTCTTTTCTAAATCTTACAAGAAAATTAATTCTCTTTTAGAAACTGATTTCCAATATGATTACAAGTGAAAAGTGACAGTGACACATGAAGTATTATGTTAAGGTTGTGTGTATGTGTATGTGTGAGTGACGCGACGTACCGTGCGGCGAGGCGGAGGCGGAGGCGGAGGCGGCGTGGTGCGCGTGCGCAGGGTGCGCGAGGTGCGCGTGCGGGGGCGCAGGCGCGTGCGGCGAGTGCGCGGGTGCGGGCTCGTCCCGCCGCCGCCCGTGCCGCGCGCCCGCACCTCCCGACCTCTTTACCGCGCGCTTGCGCTTCAGCATCTCGGCCAGTTGCAGGGGACTACTCGATCTAAAACAATAATGGTTTATGTCAAATATACGACTCAAGTAAAACTTATTCAAAACGTGTGCTCGCATCTCTCTCTGGCTCCTACAGTGATATACGAAACGTAACTCTCTTTCCCTTTCTATCTTTACTAACTTTTATCTTCCTCTCAACTTTCGTTCATCTCGCCTGATCACACTTTTCGTAACGCTGACGTCACGCATTCACCAGTTTACTCTTCAAATCAGGCGTGCATAAAGAAGTTTTACTTCAAAATACCATCAACAGCAGTAGACTATTTAATGCTGTTGACAATCATGAGTATTGAATAGCTGATGGTAGACAGAAAAACCCACCTGTGAACGGTGCTGGCAGACATCTGTGAATGTGCGGAGCCTGAAGCAGGACCTGGCTCAGCACTGCTGCCCTCGCTACCGGCTGCTACAAACAGAACACGTGAAAATTTAATAAAATTCAAGTCTAGCTATCTCATTATAAATGTTCTAAAAACAAAAACAAATCTTAATTTTGGATTTTTTTCAAAGAAAAGAAAACCGAACGACACATAACATTAGAAGAATAACCATTCAAATATTGTGTCAAAACAAGATATATTCTAGCCTTTAGATGTATACTAATACAAAAGACACCATTTTCCAATACTTACGCATCGTAGTGGTGACAAAAGATCCAGATGCAGAAAATGCTAGTGATAAATTGTTCTGATGATCCAGTGAAGTAGCCGAAGTCGAAGCTGGCGGAGAAGTGCCCCCGCTTGAACGAACGCTTCCAGTACTTGGAGACTGTAAAACGATGCACTTTTATTTGAAGTTTCGCAACATAGATGTAATTATTTTAGATTCTGTGCAGATAAGCTTATGAAAATCATCATTGAAAAAACTTATTTTATAAAAAGCCAACCTATATGTAGACTTTGAAAAGATATTATGCAGAATGATATTTTACCGTGGGAGAGCCACGCTTCGGCATGAATGGGCCGGCTCGACCGGCGTGATACCAAGGCCTCACAGAAAACCGGTGCGAAATAGTGCTTGCGCTGTGTTTCACCGAGTGAGCGAGGATACCGGAGGCCCCATACCCCTACCCCTATCTCCCCCCCCCCCATCCCCAAAAGGCTGGCAACGCACTTATGACGCTTCTGGTATTGCAGATGTCCATGGGCGGCGGTAATCGCTTACCATCAGACGATACGTCTGCTCGTTTGCCCGCCTATTCCATAAAAAAAAAAAAGAAGAAGGACTGTCTTTTACTTTAGTAGATTGCTATATCTATACCAATGACACAATATACTAAATAGACCGACCCTCCCCTGGCCCAAACTGTACACCGATAAAAGCTAGAAAAATTCACCTAAATCTAGATGGCGCGCAAAAATAAGGTACTAGAAATAGTTTAACAAACTCTATCACTATTTTATTGATATGCTTCAATTATAGTCATTATTTTATTATTTTTCGAATATAAATCTTACTTTCTAATGCTTGTTTAAAAAAAAAAATTTTCAATTGCGTAACTATAAGTTATCACCTATTTTTAGGAGATGTCGTTGCAATCGATTTAAATAAACTTGAATATAATGACCTATTTACTACGCTAGATGTCACATTTATAAGTTATTGATATGACATATAGAATATTATATGCTGGATGCGCGATGATAGCGCCACCAAGTGGCTACGATTACGTCGGGCTTTGATTTGTCAAATGGTTAGTTGTCTTACGAAGAGTAAGTAAACAAACAAATTATTTCAACGAAATATCGTAAAGGGGCGTTCATTAATTACGTGAGGCATTTTTGAGAATTTTTCGACCTCCCCTCCCGCCTTGGTGAGATATCGTAAGATTTTCCTCAACTCCCTCCCCCGTCCCCAAATCTCACGCGAGATTCTTCAAATTTATGTTTTGGCCGTAAACGTGTTGGATTATTGAACTTGTTCTATTACTTCTATTGAAGACTAGCAAAGCAAAATCGAATGCTACTTCGCTGCTCTGCGGAGTTCGGACGAATACGAAAAACACTATTGTGTCAGATTTGGCCATATTTTATTCGGAAATAATTTTTCACGCAATTTTACACAATAATTACGTGATATTTGCCAAGACCCCCCTAAGTGAGATTTGAAAAGATTTAGCTCAATCCCCTCCCCCCTAAAACACCTTACGTAATTAATGGAAGCCCCCTAATTTAAATATATTCTATTCAATCATGTAAATCTATGGTGTAGATAATAATGTTGAGCGATTTTATTTCCTGTCTGATATGGCATAATCAATAAATTTTAGGTAATTATATGTCATTTTAATATAAAATAAATGATTGAACTGCAAAGTACAATCTTTATTTTGGAACGAAGTTCCTTATCGCGCGTCGCGAAAGGGGGCTAGACGGAAAAAAATGTAACGACACTTTTCGTGCCAAAAGTTGTAATGACACTTTTAACATTGAATTGACGTCATAGTGCTGGATACTCAACGTTAAATATAACAAACTGATTGCCAACGTCCATACCATGTTGAATACACCGGTTCTCGTCCGATCATCGACGTTAAGCAACATCGGGCGTGGTTAGTACTTGGATAGGTGACCGCCTGGGAACACCACGTGATGTTGGGTTTTTGCATTTATTTACATAAAATATATTGTTTTATAGTATATTTTGTAAAGCTTGATTATTACTAAAATAATTTGAGTATTTTATGCGCATTTTTATTAGTAGGAGCATATCAAATATTATATATATAAACTTCGTTCCATCCGGGTGTTCCTTGACACCTCTCAAGTTTTTATTATACATATTTTAATTTGTACAACAAGTAATATTAAAATCGCATTAAATCAGTCAGGAGATTAACAAATAAATATTATTTCATATACATACACTTAAACAGTTTTCTAACAATTTTTTTATCGTATTATTTAAATTACGGCAAAAACCAAAATCTGATGACAGCATTTTAAATCTAAAAGAGTTCAGAAGAGGTTTCTAGAGAATTGACATTGATGCAGCTACGAAAATAAAGGTTATGAATTGGACAGAAGACCAAAATAAATTCAGCTGGTCATTATTTTACAAATCTAAAGTGTATTTTTTTCTAAGGCGGCAAGGTGTAGTACTTGCCGCTCCAACCACAATCCGAAACTCCAAAAGTGGCTAGCAAAATCCGATTGTTTTGCCCTGATCTATTAAAAAAAAGAATAACAGAAATTCGAAATGCATTAATTAAAGATAAAGCTTGTGTGATCACTTTCGATGAAATCGCAATAATGTGTAACTTATAATATTCCATCAGCAGTAAAAGCAGAATTGTTACAACTCTTTTAAAAGCTACTATAAATAAACTATTTGATAATAAGTGGGCTTCTGCTAAAAGCTGTTTTTTGCGGTCGGGCTACGAAAAACCAAAATACATGCAAGAAATCAGGAATATCTAGTAACTTTCCCTTTTTCTTTTGCAACGTTTTGTAAAATTATTTGCGTTTTTTGATGTACCACATTTAATTAAAAGTATTCAAAATCATTTTTTAAACAATAACTATGTTAACGGCAATGAGCAAATTTCGTTTCAAGATGTTACCAAACCATACGAAATAGACAAAACTTAAAACTTGAATCGATCACTTACAAAATTGACAGATAGGCCCATTGAACAGTAATAAAAAAAATATGAGATGCCATAGAAACACGCATTGTTTAAAAAAAGTAACACATGCATTAAATGCGATAAAGACGGGCAAAAATTATTTGAAAAATTACACAATTAACTAAAACAAAAACCAACTTCAATGTTCGACTTGATTTCTCTTGGATGCCATTGTCAGATCGTAATGTCCTCCTCGTATCATCGTTGGGACATCTCCTTTCCATTAAAAAAAGAATCATCAAAATCGGTTCATAAACGACGAAGTTATCCGCGAACACACATAAAAAAAAACATATATACGGTTGAATGGAGAAACCTCCTCCTTTTTTTGAAGTCGGTTAAAAATTGAATCAGGATGTAATAGAAAATTTGTTTGCGCAATTTTGGCAAAAGCAACAAAAATCCAACAGCAAAGTTGCTAAGGACCATATTTAGGAGTAATTTAGTTAATTTCTTAAAAAGTCCCCATTACAAAAAACTGTGAGGATGAAGATGGTGATTTTATCCAGTTAGCCGTTGGAGAAAGCAAATAATTTTCTCCAAAACCATCATTATCACCAAAACACGCAGTAAACAACGAGAAACAATGCACTCATGAACGGCAACTTATTTATTTATTATTTACCGCTGCCCATGAATACCCGCAACACCAGAGGTGTCACAAGGCTTTTAAGGAGAAGTATGATCTTTTCTTGAAGATTGATTGAAGGTCGTATTGGTCCGGGAATACCGCAGTCGACAGTTCATTCCACAGTTTTGTTGTGAAGGGCAGAAATTTTCTCGAAAAGCGCACAGTTGACACCTAAATGATGAGGATGAAACTGCAGTCGCGTAGGATGATGGCAAAAAAAGGAGGCAGGGATCAATTCAATCAATTGCTCGGAGTACTCCCCATTGTAAATACGATAACAGATGCGTAACGGAGCCACGTCTCCACACAGTGCGTGCAGCGCCAGAGATTCCAGCCGAATTGACAATTGACGATTCGATTCGATTGTATATTAGTATTTCAATCATAGTGAATTGAATTTTGCGTGAAATAAGAAATAGGTACATTTTGTATACTGAGAACAATAAAATTACTTGAGGAACTTGATGAACTTGTAAGAGTTGGTTTGCAGATGTTTATATTTGTGCAAAAAAAAGCTGGCAGGTGGCTTAGAAACTTCAGTGAACACATGTAAACAATGAAGGCCTTGCAAATACTAAGTAAATTATTAAAATATTCAAGGAGCTTTTACAAATGCGTGTGAACTTTTCAACACCTACCCACGAAAAAAAAAAATTAACTTAATAAAGATTAAGTTTTGCCTAGACTGTAGTTAAAGTTAAAGACTGCACGTTTGGCCTAGTGGTTTAATGGTCACCACGCCGTTTCCTACTTCGCCAAGTGTCGTGGGTTCAAATCCCACCTAGGACAACACTTTGTGTGATCCACAAATTGTTGTTCTGAGTCGGGGTGTTCTTTGTGTCCGTTTCATGTATGTTTGTAAAGTCCCCCGCAACACAGGATTTATTCCTAGTGCGGGAGTTGTCTTTTTTAAACGAATTTAAACGAACTTAAATATTTAAAAAGTGAAGATTATGAGCTGTTACATTATTTTTCTTTCAGTAATCGACATAGATATCATTATTGTTACATAATAAAATATACGTGTCGTTCCAAGATGAATATCTGAGGCCACTTTAAGGCGCCTCAATCGTGTTCAATTCAGTTCTCGTACTATATTAATCCCAAATAATGTATCTAGGCCTGTTCCTTAACAGTAGGTTGACGACAGTTTCACACACACACTTTCAATAGTTTGCTCGAAAGCTTTTGCCGAATTTAGGTAAACTGAGTGTTGCGACAAGATGGAACGCAGAATTCTCCGGTTAATAACACTTTACTGTACCCGGTGTAGACGGTAGCACTGACCGCCTAGAGTAGGGTGCGCCACAGGAGAGTAGAGAGTAGACAGTAGAGAGTGTTGTTGGTTTGAGCCACACGCGTTTATCACATAATGTCTACGAAGGCAGAATGCGCGTTGTGAGGAATATCCATGTGAGATTGGTTCCGCGTAACGCAGGTTCTTTCCGGTCACAGTTGCTTCGCAAATACCTGCACGCGGTTACTAGAAGTGAGTTGAATCCTGCCTGTCCAGTGTATTGAGCCGATTCCCTGTGCCATTACTTGAGCATCGCAGCGTTGGATATAGAATGCAGTTATGGGAGAATATCTCTCGCTGCCAACCATGTTATGCTCCATAGTGGATAGCAACAGAGTTTTATCTTCTACGAAGATGACATTGCAGAGAAAGAGGTGGCGGAAAGGACCAAGGATGAAAATTTCTACTTGGACCTAATTTGCCGCCAGCCGCTGAAACGGACGCAGCAGTGCATTCTAGCAACTCATGCCACCTTCAGTGGTAATTAAGAAAGTGTTTAGTTAAAATTACTAATTTAAATTGTAAAATTTAACTGCTATTGAGATGTCTTATAAACAGATATTTACAAAGATGTATTTTAACAAGCATATAGAATTTCTCAAACAGTACTATTAATACATTATTTCTTCTTGTTAAACTGCCAAGACTTAATTTCTCCATTTCTATTACAATAATGTAGTTTTTTTAAATCATTTAATTTGCCGCCCCCTAAAAGAAGCCGCCCTAGGCTTCGGCCTACTGAGCTTTTATCACTGAATAATATAACCTAATATAATAACATATATATCCTATCTCTCAATTTGGATGGAACTGCACATGGTGTGCAAATTTTATGATAATCGGTTAAGTGGTTTAGGAGTCCATTGAGGACAAACATTGTGACACGAGATATATATATATATTAAGATATGGATTTTTTCAACAAATTTTGATTATTATAACACAATTAAGTAGCTAGACCTACATACAGAGTTTTATGTGAAAATTTAAAAAGTTTCATACAAAAATTAATTAAAAAATATATATTCATGTACCGTATTTACTGAGAAGCATTTATTAAGAAGCTGTTTATTTGAAATTACAAACAGACATTTCAATAAAATATCACATAAATTACTAATGTAATTATGTGGAAAACGACATCTAGTGGGACATTTGCACTAATACAAAAACAAATAAACTTGACAGTTTACTCTCGGATTCGTATCGGAGTAGAAGCTCAGAAAATATCTTTGAAATTTATAATTTGATACACTTAGTGACATCTAGTGAACATTAAGCTTATTATACATCCGCGTACAACTCTAAGTTCATGCGATGTAAGTCTATAGTTATATTTCGTCAGTGATCTATACTAATATTATAAAGCTGAAGAGTTAGTTTGTTTGAAGTTTCAGTGTTGGATAGTACATTTATTGAGGAAGGCTATATATCATCACCCTAAGACTAATAGGAGCGGAGCATCAATGAAGAATATTACAAAAACGGGGGAATTTTTTTACGCTACGGGCAATAGGAGACTTAAACGACGTTGCGTTGGTCAGCTAGTCTTCAGATATAACAAATCTTAGTATTACTTCATAAAAAAAATTAATTCATTAAATTCAGCTATGTTATTACGTCACAGTATGTCTTAACTGTCAACTTATCATAATTTTCCTAAGATAGAGGTGATATAATGTAGCTGTGTCTTACTCTGCATTAAAGATACAGTTAATAGTACTATTACCCATCTAATCCCCTACTTTTTGTATTTTCAAATGCGCATAAATGTTAAGAAGTAAGTACAAACCTTGACAGGATGTTGTTTAGAGGGTTGGGAGGCAGGAGCACGCTCCGCTAGCTGGGCCACTTGGTGCAGCACACCCTCGCGTCGGAACTGCACGCCCATCTCCTCTGGGAGGCGTTGCATCAGGATTTCTGCCAACTGCAGGGAACCCACCACAATCCGCAGGTCGCTTGATGCCATCATACCCGCTATATGTGACGATATTACCTGTGAAGAAAGTAATCTCTAACAGTCATGCTAAATATTTATAACAATTGTTGTCAAATCTAATATTATACTATAATGCACTTCTATCTGTATTTTGAACAAATACTACAGATATTCTATATAAAATATTGAAAAATATAATTAATTATATCATGTCAATAATCTCAAGGAATGAGAATCGGGATCAGTTTTTTTTTCTTTCTACTATCGAAATCTGACGTACATTTTTTAAGGGCTGTAGTTCCTTGCATAAGTGAGTATTAAATAAAAAAAAAGCTTACTGACCTGCATCTTCAGCACTTGTCTTAGAAGTTGTGCATCGGCGTAATACACACAGCGCAGTATTGCCTTCAAAGCCTGCGAGCGGACAGCGGGCCCTGCCGAGCTCCAGTACACCTCGTGTAGCACGGACAGTAGCGCGCGAGCAAGCAGCGGGTTCGAACGTACCATGGCAATGCGTGGGTCTGCACACAAACATATGAAATGAAAATTTTAAAAAAACATTACATTTAAGCATATCTCATTAAATAACACAAAAACATCCATAGTTTCGACCATGACTTTTTTTTTGTTATTTAAAGAGATTTATAGTTCAAAATTAGCAAGATAATAATAATGTTAAAAACTGTTTTAATAATTTTTAAGACTTCTAAAAATGATATCAATTTACACATGCTGTATGTAAACATGGGGTGTCTCATCTAAACTATACTTTGTCCATTACTTTATTTTCTTTTTGACAGCTCACGCCTATAAATTACCATATTTTTTTCGGAACTAAGTACAGTACAGTAATGTCGTATTTTATTGACGGTGACGTTACTTTATTGACGTGAAGTGGTCTGTGCATAACAAACAACCACAGACTATAAAACAGTACTTGAAATACGATAAATCGATCATATGATAAAAATAATTAGACTTCATGTAAGTATTTTTTCAGTAAATTTAATAAAAAAAGGAAATAAAAATAGTATCTAAGACTCCAAGATTGAATTTTTGCCAGGAATTAAGTCGAAATCTTGGAATTTAGGATCAAACCAAGAGTAAAGAACAATAACTCTGTTCATTCATCTAATTTACTGATTTATTATTTATATTTTTGTTTATTTCTTACATAATATAAAAAACTAATGAAGGAATAATTAATATTTCAACAAAAAATATTTAATTAAATCGATTGAAAGTTCTTCATAAATAAAATCGCTATTCGTTTCAAATCGAATCGGTAACGGGTGAGGCCGTCACTAATTTCAAAATTTATTGAACTGTCAAAAAGAAAATAAAGAAATGGACAGAGTATAATAATAACACATACCGGCTGAAGGTGAATTAGGTGACGATTGGTCGGAGGACGGCGGGGCAGGCGCTACACGCTGGACGGGTCGTGCCGTGCCTGTGTGGTCGTTGAGCTAAAAGACAAAAATGTATTAGTACAAAGATCGTACAAATTACTTTTTATATACAAGGGCTTTTCCAGACAAGCAATAATTAGGCAAGTTTCGAAACATAATAGGCTAGGTAAAAAATTGGACTAGGCACCTGTTGCATGGCTGTCAGGTCTACTGTGTAGGAGCGACCCAGGGTCGTTAGGCATATCTCCTCTTCACCAGCGGCAGCTCCAGCTTCCAGAGCACGGCTTTCTGCCCACGAGTATGAGCGCCACACACCTTTTTATAAACAGAATTGTTCATTATTTTAAATATTTTTAATATTACATTATTTTAATGTTTCTTTCATCATCAATAATCCGCCGCTATTGGTCTACTTTACCATCAAGCTAAGAAGACAGGTTGGCCCAATATTTGCTTCAAGTTTTCCTTCTCTAGTTTCTATTGAATTTGATTTATTAATATTTTGTTTTAATAAAAATCTTACCTCTATCATCCCTCCACTGCCAATGTGCTGAGCGTTCGTGGGATGCAGACCAGGGTTTATCGAGGTGAGCGTCCACTGCGAATATACCGTCAGTAGGCAAGCGCGGCATCAGTTCGCCTATGAGGCAAGTGATCTCGTACAACTCTTGTGGTAGACGCGGAATTAATTCTACTTGCTGTCGACAACAAACAAGGGTATTTTAAAAAAATATCAACATTTTAAACATTATAACATTATTTAAAAAGTTTTTTTTTAAAACAAGCTTTCGTTACTTGTTAATTAATAAAAAAATAACTTTAAGCTCTTTCATTTCATACCCATATTTGGTGGGTTGTTCAGAAATATATACGACGCCATTTTATTACGGCGGCCATTTTGGAGTAATAATAATACCGATTATATATAATTGCATTGTCATCAGAACTAAAGGTTTATTCCAAATTTCAGCTCAATCGGAAATCGGGCAATGGGTCATATTTAACTTGCAAGATTTGATTACAGACAAACATCAGGACAGGTTAAACTAAATAAAAGCTTGTAAAAAGAGTATTTTCAGTCGTTTTTGGACCTCTGCAACAGTACTGGCCTAGACAGTAAATAATAAAGTTACTAATACAAATACAAGATGATGATAAGTCTTGACGTTCATGGATAGCTTGAATAACAAGTTATTTAAATTATAACAATAAAAAACTTAAAGAAACATCCATCAATAAAGGCTGAAATTGATAAGATTGAATCTATCTAATACCTTTAAACGAGCAATTCTTGTATATATATATATTTATAATCAGAATCTCGGAAACGGCTCCAACGATTTTCATGAAATTTTGTATGCTGGGGTTTTCGGGGGCAATAAATCGATATAGCTAGAATTGATTTTTTGAAAATGTCGTTTTATTCGTGTATTTAACAATCAAATATATCAAATGACTGTACATCTAGCGCCATCTATCGCAACTCGAGCGAACTACATTAATCTATTCCAGAGGTGCAGAATAAACAGTATCAGGGCGTACCAAGAGAGGGCGCCACTAAACTATTGAAAGAAAAATAACAAAAAGGTGGCGTTTGGATAGTCCCAATGTTGCCAAAAAACCCATTTATAAAAAAATTCCGAGCGACGCTCGGTCATCCAGGTACTTTTTAATTAAGCTGATTTAATTTTGTATGATTCGTTACCAAATCCTTGAACAAATTCGGTGACAGAGGTAGTTATACCTGTATAATTTTACACAAAAAAATATTTGTTCATTTTCAGTTCTTTAAAAAATTATTTACTTTTATTAAGTTAAAGAGAATCGAATATGAAACATCCACAAAGTTCACTGGTAGACGTAGGCCTCTCCTCGGCAACCATGTTTTGGCTTACTTTATCACAGGCCAGGGTCGAGGGATAGGGAATTTCATTTTTTCATCCGTGACTTTTTAGTTACACTAGCAACCCGACCAGGCTTCGCACGGGCTCTTTATGGAAAATATAATATAGTCTATGTTACCCCGAGAAAATTCATGGCTTAATTTATTCCGATGTTTTCAACAAATATTGTTATATATTAGCCAATATACTAAAAAAAATATATACGAAAACCTTCCCCAAGAATCACTATCTATTGGTAAAAACCACATGAAAATCCTTTTGAGACAGACGCGGCGGAGGACTTTGTTTTATAATATGTAGTGATAGTGATATCGTTTTTGTTTAAAATCTAACATTTACTGAGTAACATGACCTTTGTTAATCTGTTAACAATGGTGTTGGTAAAATGTTACAATCTTTTTTATACTCTGTCCATTTGTTTATTTTCTTTTTGACAGTTCAAGAAATTTCGAAATTAGTGAGGTTCTCACACATTACCTATTCGATTTGAAATGAAAAGCGATTTTATTTATGAAGAACTTTCAATCGATTTATTTAAATATTTTTAGTTGAAATAATAATTATTCCTTTATTAGTTTTTATATTATGTAAGAAATAAACAAAAATATAAATAATAAATCAGTAAATTAGATGAATGAACAGAGTTATTGTTCTTTACTCTTGGTTTGATCCTAAATTCCAAGATTTCGACTTAATTCCTTGCAAATAATCAATCTTGGAGTCTAGATACTTTTTATCATATGATCGATTTATCGTATTTCAAGTACTGTTTTATAGTCTGTGGTTGTTTGTTATACACAAGCCACTTCACTAAAGTACCGTCACCGTCAATAAAGTACGACATTACTGTAGTACATTATTACGAAAAAAAACCGGTATTTTATAGGCGTGAGCTGTCAAAAAGAAAATAAACGAATGGACAAAGTATAGTTATAATCTAACTGGTATCTGTTTTGACGTGACAACGACTTATAATTCGATGGAGCCGGCTGCACACACGAAAAAACATGACTCATGCGGTGTTACCTCGCTCTGAGGCGTTCCATTTAAGGCTTGAAGTGCAAGCGAGAGATCATTTCATCAATGTTTCGTTGACGTTGTCACGTTAAACTATCGTCCGTAAACAGACTTTACAGACAACCATTTTTTTACCAAATACACAACAAGTTAATATTTAGTTAATGATAGACAGTGGAGCACTAACGTCTTGGTGTAAGGTGGAGCCGGTGAGCAGACAGAGCAGCGTGTCGGCGATGGAGCGCTGGTGCAGCGCCAGCGCCAGCTGCGGGCACGCCGCGCACATCACCCACAGCAGGCGCAGCACGGTGATGAACGTGGCGCCCGAGATCAGCGGCGGCTGCACCACGAGCTGACACAAAACAAACATCAGCACGTCTAAATATTACATTTCAATAAACAAAAACGACTTCAACAACTGGACCAAATTTTAATGGGACCACACGGGAAGCACCAGCTTTCAAATAAAAAAAGAATCATCAAAATCGGTTCACCCAGTCGAAAGTTCAGAGGTAACAAAATAAAAAAAATACCAATCAAATTGAGAAGGTCCTTTTGCCTTTTGGAAGTCGGTTAAAAAAATAATAGAATCGAAATGAGAACCTCCCCTTTTTTGAAGTTGGTTACAAATACCTATTCAAATCAGAAAAATAGCAGTAGAAGGCGAGAACCTTATAAAGCAGCAAAAAATAGTTTTGTGAAAAGTTTCACACTATTTATAATCAGGTCATTACTTTTTAATAAGTTATTAATTTAAAAAGTTTTTTAAAAACAAGCTTTTATTACTTGTTAATAAAAATATAACTTTAAGCCCTTTCATTTGATACCCATATTGGTAAGGATGTTCAGAAATATGGGCCATTTTGGAATAATAATAATATCGATTATTTATAATTGCATTGTCATCAGAACTAAAGGTATATTTCAAATTTCAGTTCAATCGGAAATCGGGCACTGGGTCATATTTAACTTGCAAGATTTGATTACAGACAAACATCGGAACAGGTGAAACTAAATAAAAGCTTGTAAAAATAATACAATCAGAACTATACCTAAGAGTTACTAAGACCATTAAATAAAACTTCCTTAGCAACAAAGTGCTAAGTATTAGTTATCGCCAATATAAAATAAAAAAATAAAACAGGTTAATTAAATACTAACAAGTTGTTGGAGATTGGTGAGTAATTCAGGAGTGGCAATCTCTTGCAGGCGCGAAGGGTCGTGCTGGAAGCTGTCCACAAGCCTGGAGAACGCGAGACACACGCACTCTACCGACTTTTTATCTTGTTGGGTTAGTCTAAAACAATATCTGAATAAGTTATTATAATCACATAATTTTAATAAAAATTAATTTAATAACTTTTAACGTAAAGGTATATGATAATTTTAAGAAGATTCATTCAATGAATACAATGTTTTTAGCATGAAGGAAATAAGTAACTTGTACCTGTTAGCGAGAAGCTGCAGCGAATCTCTGACTAGATGAAATTCGTCAGGAGTCACGTTTTGGCAGCAGTTGGCAGTGATAGAGAGCGCCGCGCGCTGAGCGTTGATGGAGAAGAAATCCAGGTATGTCAGGCAAGCTGACACTCCACGCTGTTTAGAACACAGATTTACAAATTAGTCATAGTCTGGCATCTGGTTTTGAAGCTTTAATTAACTTTTAAAATTTATTTTACATTTTAATAATGGTTTGTGATTGTTATATGTCATTAGTGTAATGGACTTTGGTTGAAGCATCTATATTATGGAAAAATCCATTTAAGGAACATTACAATTTAAATTTAATACATATTATTATCAAATGATGTATTATATTATCACTAAATGTATCTGTTATAAAACAGATTGCTAACCGCTTGCAGTATAGCCTTCGAGTGTCGTCTGGACAGCATGTCAAGAGCGGTAAGGCTCTGTTCTGCGACGTCCATGCACGTGATGGCTTGCAGCTTGTCGAGGAAGGCGGGCACGGCCAGCGCCACCGCACCGCTGCTGCGCGGCAGCGCCTCCAACATGTACGTGAGCGCGCGGCACGCGTGATTCATCTGCAAAATAACTCATTTTAGCTTGGAATGTCACCAACTATTTTATTCATTCGAACTGATCGACAATACTCCTTACCATATCAAAATTGTGTTCGGCAGCAAGCAAGTTGACGAGCGCCGGTACGACCTGTCGCACAGGGAAGCCGGCGAGCGTGTCCTCATTACCCATTACTAAAAGTTGGCACATTTCAATAACTGCCTGAAGTTGTTGACCTTCATCGCCTGTAGCTTGTAAGCCAGCTAGCAGTTGAGCGGCTTTCGATGCGGCTGTAAAATAAAAGCATTAGTTAGTATATATTGATATACCATTGGGTATATAGGAAGAAACATGGGTCATAACAGAGGTACAATTTGTTTTTAAGTTCTTGTGTAACTATTTTTAGGTATTTATATTTGCATAAGCATCGTAAACAAGTAATTGAGTGATAATTCAAACTACAATAGAATAGGAAACAGAGCAAAGTAAATTATTGAAGAGCCTAAATTGTAAATTTTGAAGTTGCTTACCAGAATTTGCAGTGACAGTTCGGTGCAGTAAGTGCTGCATTCGCGGACCTAAAGCTCCTAGTAAATGCGGTGGCAAGCCACGAGCCTCCAACAACGCTTGGAGCCGACCAACCTCCCCTTCTTCAGAGGACGACTCTTCGTTGTTGGCTCCGCTGCCGAGTGAAACTCCAGCGCCGCCCGAGCCGCCACCTCCACTGCCGCCGCCCACGCATTCTTCGGCCGACGATGCCACTGAAGTAACACTTTCATAATTACTATATTTTTTAGTAAATCTTATTATATGCTGAGAAGTTTTACAGCGCCAACGTAAGCAGCTCTCCTAACTGGGTCTTCGACTGCGTTTTTTAGACCTCTCGATCGGCCCAGTTAGGAGAATCGAATTAAACTGAATATATTATGTAATTTACCTTTGCCCTTAGGCTTTGCATCGTTTGTCGCGTTGTCTGGCATCGAAACTGATGCTGACGCCGGCGGGGTCGACGATGTTGATGCAACGGCACCCTGAAAATAAATAAAAAACAATATTTAAATAATAGTAACATTTTCTCACTCGTAAACAGGTTCGGGCTCAAACTGACAAAAACCTATCAGTGTTTATCGGATGACCGATGCTGGTGTACCGTGGAAAGCTTTATTGCTGCAAAGGCGAATTCACTCAGGTGTTATTACGCTGAATATTTTGTAATGTTTAATTGTGTGCAATTTTTCTAAAAAAATAGATAATGTCAACTATCTACAAAGTAGATGCGTTTGATAGGTTAGTAAATTTTAAACAAAATAACATACCGTTGTTAAAGTCTGGGGGTGTGACCGGCTGGACGCACCACCAGTACTGGCACAGGAACCCAGGCTGCTTTTACCTATTATACAAAATTTAATTGCTGTCATTATACATATTAGATTTGCATTAGTTATACTACAAGTGCTACAATGTTGGTTGGTTGTCAATGTTGGACATAAAAAATAGGATTAAATGAATTGACATAAAATTTGTATCTCTGTTGCATTGAGACTAATATGGAGAGTAAATAATGAAGTAAAATGAAATGACAGACTACCTCGTTTGTCTCGACGCGTGGACGCTGGCTGCGGCTGCGGCATGTCGCGAGCTCGCGCTCGCCGCCCGCCTGCCGCGCTTGTGCCTGCGCCCTCGCTGCCAGATACCTGCGTACAACGCGACACAAATATACATCACTGCTTCCTACTCATATATACTGAAACATCCAACTTATATACATATAGTAAGTTGTATTTCAATACTTTTAAGCGTACATTTAAAGTTTTAATACGGGAATGAGTAGAGCTGATACCCTTTTCAATTAACTACATTACTTTCGCATTAGTGTCATTGTAAATTCATTTATTGACAGCTTACAGACACGATATGAAATGTACCTGTCTCTTAGACGCAGTGTCTTGCCTCTGACGCTGCGAAGTACTGGCACCCCTCGTCAAGCAAGCACCCAGGGTCGCACCCGTTGCAGCTGCGATACTCTACATACAACACAAACGTCACTAACCACGGAAAGTATACGTAAATGTTTTGACACGATGCACCGTTTTCACATTAATTACTTATAATATAATCTATAAAATTATCGCGACTGTTCGTGACGAGGTTTTATTTAAGACTGTCACCGTACGACTAAACTGATAATGACGTTTACAGTTAAGATGTCGTTTTGCAAATGACTAAGTATCTAAAATTAATTTAAAAACGATTATATTTGTCAATAATTCAATGGTTATTCACTATAATTACATATCACTTAAGTGAATGATATTTACCCTTCTCGCGTTAGTTTGACGAAGATATGGAAGATCTCGTGGTACGATTAGTAGTTTGCTTGCAGAACTCTGCGCCTTCGACGAACTGGCTTCTGTTAAACAATATTGTAAACAAGTTATAATGTTTTATTGCTTGGATTAAAAATATACACAAAGACAATAAGTTATGAAGTAATTACCTAGGATATCTTTAAATGGAGGTGGAGTGGCAGTGCTAGGAAGACTGTCTGAGATACTCTTTCGCTCTGATCCTGTTTGATTGTAAACCAAGTCTCCGACAGCTGGGCTCACTGCAATAACAGTATTATGTATAAATTATCTGCGATGAATGACTCTGCTTGATATGTGATAACAACTCTAGATAAGCTTCGACCTAAAATCTATATTATAAAGTCAACTAAAGTATTATAATACAAAATTGGCCAAAAGTACTGCTATAATATAGCTGTACTTATGGCAAGATAAAGAAGCCTTTTGCCAGCAACCAAAAAGAATACCTCAAACAACTAGCAGTAAAACATCTGTGTTTAATCGAAATGTCAATTTTCAATTTTTATGTTATTTTATTTATCGCTGCTACTATCGGTCAATGTGGACACATTCACTGGTCTAATTATTATTTTCGCCGACCACCTACTTTGAAATAGACACAGAACAGGACACAAAGGGATTCAATCATTATATCAATATTCAAGAATCAAAAGTGCATTGCCGTCTTTTTTCCACCTTCCCCCTAGAATAGGGAGAAAAGAGGGAGGGGGCTGGGCTACAAGAACTTCAATCCTCTCTCACTGAACGACAATTTAAAAAAATAATTAAAGAATTACTTGACACTGGCTTGTTACACGGACTCAGTACTTTTGACTCAAGCTGCATAATACTAGTCTTATTGTTAGGTACTGCTGTAAAAGAATTAAGTTCATAAACGTTAATTACCTGAATTATCACTAATAACTGTTGAAGTGGGTGGTCCAAAGTTACTGTTTCTCTTCCGCAATAGGTATGTGCACGAAGTCTGAGTAGCAGAAAGATGTTCAGCTTTGTCTATTTCGTATTTGGATGATGTTTTTTCAGTACTATTAGTATCCGTATCGTCTTTACTGTTGGGATCTATTTTAAATTTCTTTCGGTATTCGTCGAGATTGAAAAGACAGCTACTCTTTCTACTTGATAAGGATCGATGCGATGATCGTTTTCTTTTCTTACCTTTTCTTCGACTAGCTGTCGGGCTGTATACAGAATAGTCGGAATCTAGTAATTCTGTGACAGTCGACGAGCTAAAAGGTGAATACGCAAAGTCTCTTTCGTCCAATGGTAACAGACCACCCTCGGACTGATTCGTTTGAGTAGAAGTAACTGTTGCGTTCTGATTCAGCGGTATATATGGTAACGTATGCGATTTTAAACTATCCGAATTTTGCTCACAAGCACTCTCACCTAATTTAAGAGCAGTCCGTGAGCGTGTGCAATACGCGACGCACTCTTCTGCACTCTTATTGTTTGATATGCTCTTACGTTTTTTCCTGTCATGCGAGGAAGTACGTCCGCGTTTCGGGTGAACGGACGACTTGTGGGTGTCTCCACCCTTGTAGTCTGTAGTATCGCAGCGTGTCTCGTATACGTCTGTGCCGTACGACCAGCGCTCAGTGATTGAATAGTCGGACCGGGGCAGTGTGCTGATGAGGCGCGAGCTCCTGCGTAGCTCGACAGGCTCAGCGTCTGACGCGCGGCTAGACGACTGTCTACTAGTGGAGCGCGGTAGAGGTGACGTCACGTTGCGTCTGCTCCGACGGCTGTGGCTAGTTCGACGCACCTGACGCAACCACCGACCGCCCACCACCCTGCTAGGAGAAGACCTGTGAAGAGATATCATTAAAATTTTACTAATAAACCTTAATTTAACATTGTTTTATATAAATAACGATATTATATATATTTAAAACCTGAATCTCGGAACGGCTCCAACGATTTTCATGAAATTTTGTATGCAGGGGTTTTCGGGGGTGATAAATCGATATAGCTAGGATTCGTTTTTAGAAAATGTCGTTTTATTCGTGTTTTCAACAATCAAATATAATCAATGTACATCTAACGCCATCTATCGTAACTCGAGCGAACTACATTAAACTATACTGGAATTAGGTGCAGAATAAACAGTACCAGGGCGTACCAAGAGAGGGCACCACTAAACAACTTATTTAAAATAAAATACCGAGCGATGCTCGGTCATCCAGGTACTATAAATCTTAAGAACAGAATTGTCTTCAGATATCAAAAGGTCAAAGTACAGGATTGTTAAGATAACAATTTAAATATGCTACAGAAGTAATTAAAATTAAAGCCCTAAAAATTAAAAAGGTTTAAAAAGTTTATGATTGAAATCATAGTTTTGAAATTGCAAAACACCTGAATTCAATTCAACTTCAAGTTTCAGTTCAATTCAGACAAATGTCCACAACTTGCACTTCCAACGAAAAATTAATATGTATAACATTGAACTACGTAATATTACTACGTATACAGGGTTACTGTTTAAGTCGACCTATTCCCGTTATGGTCGGTATACACGACAACGATTTATCGTAGCGATGTGACTGCACAGTTCGTCTGGGCGGTTTATCGTACGTCCATTGAGTGTCCACACGTCTACGATATCTGCATCGATCATCAGTTCTCTGGAGAAGCTCAGACTATAAAAATGTCATCCGCGATAGAAGACGATGACGCGCTTGCGATAACATGGCTTTAATTTTACTGCCCCGATAGCGCATTGGTAGCGTATGCGACTACTGTGCTCGAGGTCTCGGGTTCGATTCCCGAGTCGGACCAAATGTTTGTATGATCTGCAAATATTTGTTTCCGAGTTTGAGTGTTTTCTATGTATAATATGTATGTATTTACAAAAAAAAAGTAATATATGTGTTTATATCAGTTGTCTAGTACCCATAACACAAGCTCTGCTTAGCTTGGGACTAGATGGCGTTGTGTGTTAAAATGTCCGAAATATTTATTTTACTAGCTGACCCAAGCAACCTCGTTTGCGTCCAAACTACCATCCCATTTCATTTTTATTTAGCGAGCAGGTACAATAATAGTGTTTTAAGCTTAAACATTATTTCTCAATAATTTAATCAAAATGTTTTGATAAAACTGATGAAAACTATTCCTTCCTAATCTATATATATAAAAGAGTAAGGTGACTGACTGACTGACATACCCAGAGATCAACGCACAGCCCAAACCGATGAAGCTAGAATCCTGAAATTTTGCATGTAGGTTTTTTATATAACGTAAGTAAGCATTAAGAAAGGAATTTTTGAAATTCCACCCCTAAGGGGGTAAATCAGGGAATGAAAGTCTGCGTGAGCGAAGCCGCGTGTAAAAGCTAGTTAATTTATAGAATTCTGAGGATAACAATACCTAAAATTGTCAAACAAACTAATAGTAACTATAAAATAGTTCTTAAGTGCCCGTTTTTTTGCAAAAGAATTTATTATCATGTACATTTGTTATTCATGAGAAATAAGACGAATAAAAACCGTTTTACCACAAACTGTTATTCTTCCAGTCATAAGTTATAGAATTTGCAATGAAATGTTCTTGTGTAGATTTACAATAAGAAGTGTTAATATAGAAGTAAATAAACACGAAGTTTAAATATTTGCAAGTATAATTTGAGGCTAACGCTGTGTCGTGGTAACCTAAAAGCTTTTACAGATTTTCTCTTCAACCATAATACATATTCCACAAATATTTTCCATTTACTTAAGAAAAAGCTGTAGAAATAATAGTACTTTTGAAAAGTCTGAACTTGCTATTGAAGGAAAGTCATTTTGGCTGCTATTTCAGAAAAAAAGCGGCCAAGTGCGAGTCGGACTCGCCCATGAAGGGTTCCGAAACAGCAAGTAACATAATATAAAAGTTCTTGTAGTTCGTTGTAATTTTGATCGATGTTTTAATAATAGTCAAATTTTTTGCGGTTTACGATTTATGACGTATTAAAAAAAAACTACTTACTAGATCTCGTTCAAACCAACTTTCGGTGGAAGTTTGCATGGTAATGTACATCATATATTTTTTTAGTTTGATCATTCTCTTATTTTAGAAGTTACGGGGGGCGGGGACACATTTTACCACTTTGGACGTGTCTCTCGCGCAAACTATTCAGTTTACAAAAGAATGATATTAGAAACCTCAATATGATTTTCGAAGACCTATCTATAGATACCCCACATGTATGGGTTTGATGAAAAAAAATTGTTGAGTTTCAGTTCTAATTATGGGGACCCCCAAAATTCATTGTTTTTTTTTTAATTTTGTGTGAAAATCTTAATGCGGTTCATAGAATACATCTACTTACCAAGTTTCAACAGTATAGTTCTTATAGTTTCGGAAAAAAGTGACTGTGACATATGGACGGACGGACAGACAGACAGACTGATATGACGAATCTATAAGGGTTCCGTTTTTTGCCTTTGGCACGGAACCCTAAAAAGTGACATTTCGTTTCATTACCATTTGTTTACCTATTCAGTGACTGGCTTGGACCAAATTTCTATGATGGTGTGTCTCAATCCTGAACCTTAAAATTTATAAACCTTTGTGAACTTTAAACATCTTTAAATGGCTCAAAATATGCTGTGAAAGTAATCGAATCTTGTCAACACCGGTCCATCCGTTTCAGAGATAACCCGAAAAATATCAGAGAGATAGAGAAAATTGTTTACTAACGTATGCAGTTCATCGGTAAGTAAACAAAACATTAAATAAAGTACTGTTCCACAAATAAATTAAAAATATATTTTTAATTTTTGTACCTGCCATTTATGAATGAAACTCATAGATTATGAAAATTAAATTATTCAGACTTGACACGTAGGTAAAATAGACGTGGTAGCAGTAAGTACACGTAAATCTTTATTGAACTAAATGCTATGTTATTTTTGATGGTAGACATTTCATGATTGTTTATTTAAGTAATTGATATTAAATGGAAAATCTTTTTTTTTATTCCAGCAATCTGAATATTATATTTTTAATAGTGCTAAGTATACATTATAATAAAAAATAAGTAAATTATTTAATTTTCATAATCTATGAGTTTCATTCATAAATGGCAGGTACAAAAATTAAAAATATATTTTTAATTTATTTGTGGAACAGTACTTCATTTAATATTTTTTTATATTTTTAAATGTATTTGTTTTTATATGTATATTTAAAAATGTAAATAATATGTTATATAATAAGTTTAATAAAGAGAATAATAAGTATTAATTATTATTTGCTCATAATTATGTATCTCTATCAAACTCTTTCTACAACATTATTTCGATATTTCACATCTCAATTTTAATGATCGTCATCTCTACATACAATTTCGGATATTTTGCTTCGTGTTCTTAACTTTATGGTGTTTAGTATGGCTCAAACATGAAAACACAACAGAAGCTTCAAGGCTCATACTTGGATTTATTTCTGGATATGTAGCACGTAATCTCATTCGATCTTTCAACTGGGAGGAGTGTGTTGACAGTTTAACTACAACGAGTAGAGTGCCACATCAAAAATTAATTACCCTTGAAGACATAGGTGGTTTCTTTACAGGATATGCTTCTATACTGAAATGATTAAATGTAATAAAAAAGAGTGGTGGTAAATGTCTCTTCCAAATACAACTATACCTATATTACATTTACAACTATACTGCTACTTGTACATGGTCATTTAATTGACATATTATTTTATGACTGAATTATCCAGTGTACAATAAAGATTATTTTATTCTATAATACAGTTAACACCTTAAAATTGTTAATTGAGAAAGAAGTGTTTACTTGCTTAATTCAGCACACATTTGATCAACCTTCACGCTTAATCACAGAGTCCACCTAATGGGAGCATTTAAATATCCGATTACGTTATGAAGCTAAATTTACTAATACTTATTTACCTAAGCATCAGAAACTTACTAAATTGATAATGTTTAAAGGAGAATAAAGTTAATATTTAATTGCAACATTCTTTCACTTAATTTTCACTAACAATAAACTAGTATAAATATAAATTACGTAAGATGTGTTTACACATCTAATATAGTTCTTTCTAAAGAAATAGAAGACAATCCGGTTGCAACAGCTTCTAATTGTATATTATTACAAAATACTAGTGACCGACCGAGGGTTCAGTTTCGGTTTCGGCCAGTTTCGGCCAAAAAATCTAGATTCGGCCGTAGTTTCGGTTTCGGCCAAAAAATGGCCGAACCTTCGGACGCGCCGATACTCGAGTGAGTGTGAAGAATCGTGCGTCATTCGGCGAACTTTGTTACTCACTCGTGCTCACACGATCACATGGCCTGCTCATTTCGCTCCCCATAATTCCATCGTTAATCGAATTGAATTGATTTTATGTTTAACATATGTATGATTAACATAATATGACATACTGTATTTGTTTAGTTCAGACATATTCATGACACAAAACATAAACAATATATTTACTACCTACTTTAATCACAGAATATGCAAATTCATGTTTAAAATATCCACTAAATTTCAGTATATAACAGGAATTTTATATATGTTTAACTCTTATTCCAATAAAAGTTACTATCATCACTTTGAGCCTTTGTAAAGCTACAAAATCAACTTGACACGGTAATGTCACAGTTCTAAATGTTCTAATCTTGTCCTTTATTCAGTGTCACAAAGTCATAATTTTTTTTTTTTATTATTTATCTTTTTTTACAACTTATCAAGGTCATCCATCGCTACAAGTTGATTTGATAATAACAAAATGACCAAACCTTTTGTGTGAAAATATTCACAATTTTCGAGCGCCATTGTAATACTGTTGCAAATTAATTAATCAAAAATTGTAATAATTATTTTTTCGATGTAAAAACGCTAACTATGATATTTTTAGGATAGCTTAATTGTTGGCTAAATCATATAATAGGCAAATGGTGAATATTATGCTTGTGATAAAATAATTTTTAATTAAACAAATCTTATGGCACCTTTCTAGCTCACTTCTGCACTTTCGATTTTCACTATTAGTAAGACAACAAGTAGTTCAAAATTATTAAATATATGTGGAAACGTAAATAGTGAGTTCGTATCAATAATATTGACTCAACATTTAAATTTATAAGAAAAAAGTGAACTTAAACAAATAGTGGTCACTATTTTACCACTTCTGCATGGATAATTATTATTATATGTAAATTATTTACCACCTCAAAAACCAAACAATCTTATTTTGTTCAATTTTGATAAAATATAGTGAATAAAAAAAAATACTAACTTCAAAAACCAAACGAAAACTCCATGCCTAGAAACACTAAAAAGCATAAAATAAATTTTCTCTCCTTAAATTACTATGTGGCAACTCTTGTGTATTTTTAAGTATTTATTTATTTAAACAAAGTATTATAGTGTGTGCTATGTACCTAAAAGCTGTTTAAAGTCAGTGCTAAGCCCAAAATAATAAGAACAATTACAAAAATCTAAGCGAGCTTTACCAAAATTAAAATAGGCCCTGGATTTATAAAAAAAAAATGCGTTGAAACCGTAACCGCACTAGATGGTGTTGCTCTTTACGACTTAGAGCCCAACGAAATTCCTAACAAGCTGCATGATGAAAAGCGAAGAAGCGTTACGCAAAGAACAACAGTTAAAACTAATTGTAAATATTTAAATGAATCCACTAAAATAAACTAGGCGTACGTGTAGAATGACATGTGTGTTGCATCCCTAATATCAAGTATGTGTAAGTGCCCTTAAGTTGTACTGTCATAAATTCATAATGTAAGAGAGAGAATAAATATGGCTGTCACTGCAAGCATTGGTTTTCTTCCTCCAAATAAAATCTGAATACATCCTGCAATCATACACAATTACCAACAAACGCTTCCACTGCGCAATCATTGAAGAAACACATAAGGTACGAATACAAATGATATTTAGCGTAATCAAAACTCGTGTCGATATTGAACAAAGAAAATGGAGTCGACGAGAGATATTTTACCGCGCCTCACACCCGAAACAAATTTTAACAATTGGAAATTCAGAGTAAAGTTAGCTCTTGAGGAAAGGCAATTATATTATGTGATAGAACAAAAGAAGGATGACAAGAAGCCAGAAGACTTTCAAAGAAATGATGCCAAAGCCAAACATGTGATTGTACAATGTCTTTCGGATAGATATTTAGAAATAGTGAAGAAGTCACAAACTGCAAAGGAAATGATGAGTCAGTTGGAATATACATTTGAAAGGAAAAGTATTTTCAATAAGTTACACTTAAAAAGAAAACTAATATCACTAAAATGTGAAAGTACAGAAAAACTACAAGACTATTTCTTAAAATTTGATAGTCTATTGAATGAGTTAGAAGCTGCTGGAAGTGAAGTAGAAAATATGGACAAAATTTGCTACCTGCTATCGTCCATGCCAGCACAGTACGACAATGTAATCACAAGTATAGAAACTATGTCCACAGAAAAAACAATTGATATTGATTTTGTGAAAGCAAGGCTATTGGATGCCGAAATCAAAGGAAAAGCAATTGAAGGAAAATCGGAGACAGCATTCTACAACTGCTATACCTGCGGAAAATCAGGACACAAATCTTATGAGTGCAGGAGTGGACAAGAGAAAAGAGGAAGAGGTTGGCGAGGCAGCACCCGAGGTACTACAAGTGGACAATATCAAGGACAAGGACAATATCGAGGACAAGGACAATATGGAAGACTAGGACAGCATCGAGGAAAAGGCCGTGGTCGTGGACAACATAGACAGGAACAACAGGGTCAAGAGCAATGTACTACCGCAACAGAACAGGTGAATCCAATTTCTTTCATCGCTTATGAGAGTGTATTTTCTGTTAATGAATATACTGAGGACATTAAATTTATTATAGATTCTGGTGCATCTCAAAATCTTATTATGGAAAACTATGAAAAGTATATGAGTAATATTAAGAACTTAGAAACTAAAATTTATGTAGCGAACGGTCAGTATTTAATGTCAAATAAGAAAGGTAACTTAAATGTATTTTACAATAATAATCCTATTAAAATTGAAGCATTAATTGTTAAGGGCTTATCCCACAATTTACTTTCTGTTAATAAATTACTCGAGAAAGGTAATTCTGTTCGATTTCATAAGGATGCAGTATCAATTTCAAGTGGAAATTCTGTAATTTATGGGAATATGTGTAGTAGCCTGTATGTAATAAATCTGACATTGAGTAATATAAATGGTTGTAATATTGCAAATAATGATAGTGATCAGTGGCACAGGCGGTTAGGCCATGCGAATAGGAAACACTTAAAACTCTTAAATTTACCTAGCTCAGAAAAACCTTGTGGACCATGCCTAGAAGGAAAATCAACAAGACTGCCATTTACAAGTATACCGAGACCAAGATCAAGATGTATAGGAGAATTAATTCACACAGACTTATCCGGACCAATCACCCCAGCAACCAGAGAAGGTGAACTTTACTATCAGACAATCATAGATGACTTCACTCATTTCACAGAAGTATACTTATTAAAAAGAAAAGCAGAAGCAAGTGACAGAATAATAGAATACATAAACAGGATGGAAAGACAAACTGGAAATAAAGTAAAGAAAATAAGAAGCGACAACGGAAGAGAATTTAAGAATGAAAAGTTACAAAACTATTGTAAAACTAAAGGTATTATACAGCAATTTACAACACCATATAGCCCGCAATCCAATGGAGTATTGGAAAGGATGAACAGGACCATATACAATAAAGCCAGAACATTACTCCTAGATACAGTATTACCAAAAACATTATGGGGAGAAGCAGTAAGATGTGCAGTGTACCAAATAAATAGATGCCCATCATCAGCAATAGATTTTCAGACTCCGGCAGAGAAAATGTTTGGACATAGAGATCTAAACAGACTTAAAATATTTGGATCAAAGACCTGGGTACATATCGTACCAAAACAAGATAAATTATCACAAAGAGCGAAAGAAATGAGACTTGTAGGATATAGTCCAAATGGATATCGGTTGTGGAACCCCGAAACTGATGAAATAGTAATATCAAGAGATGTGAGGATAGATGAGACTGATATAAAATATAAAGAAAAAGAAAAGAATATTACAGATGAGGAAAACTTCTTTGAAGATGAAATAATACAAGAAGAAAATACTGAAATGAAACAAGAAGATGGCAAGAAGATAAGAAAATTAAATAAAATTAATAAGGTTTTGCAACAAAGAAGAATGCAGGATAAAACATATGAAGAAGCAACAGAGGAGAATCATGAAGAAAGTGAAAATGAAGAGAATAGATCCGACATACCTAGATATTTAACAAGATCAGGAAGAGAAATTCGCAAACCAAAGAAATTAGAAGAATGTGATTTAAATATAGCCTATTGTTTATGTGCAGGAGAACCTGTAAATTATGAAGAAGCAGTAGAAGATGAAGGGTGGAAACTAGCAATAAAGAAAGAGTTAGATTCACATAAGAAGTTGGGAACTTGGGAAGTAACTAACTTGCCTGAAGGGAGCAAAGCAATAGAAACTAAGTGGATATTCAAACAAAAACAAGATGGAACCAAGAAGGCGAGACTTGTCGCTAAAGGGTTTCAACAGGAAGAACAAGGTGGATATTATGCCCCTGTAGCAAGACTACCTACTATAAGGACAATGCTTAGTCATGCTGTACAAGAAGGATTACCAATAAAACAACTGGACGTACCGACAGCTTTCCTGAATGGAGATTTGAAAGATGATGTTTACATAAAGTGTCCTAAAGGAGTTAATCACAATGGAAAGATTTTAAAACTGAAGAAAGCACTCTATGGCTTGAAGGAAGCTCCAAAATGTTGGAATGAAAAATTTCACAAATTCATTACTGCAAATGGGTTCATACAATCTAAACATGATTTTTGCCTGTACAAAAATGAAGATACATGGCTATTAATATTTGTAGACGATATATTACTGATTGGAAAGGAAAACATATTAAAGAAACTAAGAGAAGAATTCAAAATTAAAGATTTAGGAGAAGTAAAAAACTATTTAGGATTGGAAATTACAAGGAAAAATGACCAAATGAAAATTAAGCAAACAGAAATGATAACAAGGATATTAAACAAATTTGGAATGCAGGAAAGTAAAGGAATAAATACACCAATGGAGACAAACTACAGTACAGAAGAGGAAGAGATTATTAACATGCCATACAAGGAATTAATAGGTTGTTTGCTATTTATATCCATGAACAGTCGACCTGATATTACTTATGCTGTTGCATATCTTAGCAGATTTTTGGACAAGCCAACAACATCTTTATGGAAAGCAAGTAAGAGAGTATTAAGATATTTGAAAAGTACTTCAGATAAAGGATTGATTTACAGAAGAACAACTGGAGAGAAGAATCTAGTAGCATATGCAGATGCAGACTGGGCAGCAGACAAAACAGACAGAAAAAGTACCAGTGGATGTGCTGTGTTCTACTGCGGAAATCTAATACATTGGTTTTCAAAGAAGCAAACATCAGTTGCATTATCTACAGCGGAGGCAGAATATGTGGCAGCTGCTCAATCAGCGTGTGAGCTAATGTACTTAAAAGGAATACTGTATGATCTTACATCTTTGTCACAATTGTCTACAATTTTGCTATTGGATAACCAGAGTTCTATAAGATTAATTAAAAATAGTGATAATGGTAAAAGGTCCAAACACATTGATATAAAATTTCATTACATAAAAGATATAGTACAAAAGAATTTAATGTCTGTAAATTATGTTAATACTGAAGACAATGTTTCAGATTTGTTTACAAAGGCATTACCAAGAATCAAACACAATTATTTTGTTGAAAAATTAAATTTATTGTAGTAGTAAGCTCAACCTAAATGTAACTTTGTTGTGTATCTAACATATTGTTACAAGAGGTAATAAAGACAAAATTTTTTGAAATGTAAATCTTATATATAGTAATGCATGTGTTTAACAGAGTTATGTTTGGCCCGCCAAAATGACTCTGCTCTGCCTGATGGAAAACATAAGCAGAATCCAAGAGTGGTGGTCACCATACTCACTGCGAATGCAGACAGTGCAGTATGGCGACCCACACTATGGCGGCCTAGTGATGCTACTGCATCTTTTAGTCCAGTCAACAAGTATGAAACTTGTTGACTAGACTAATTGGGCCCCCGGTCTCGCACTCACCAACGAAACACGACAGCACGAACGCTGTCATTTTACGTTGATTTTCTGTGCGAGGGTAGTACCGCCCCGGTCGAGCCGGCCCGTTCGTGCTGAAATCAGCGTGGCTCTACTACCTACCGATTATTTCAAATTGCATGTATAATGTTTGAGTAATATTCAAGTCAAATATATAGTATATTAGTATAAAACCTTAGAAAGTAGTCATATTATTCAATTTAAGAATTTTTCTGTAAAATGTCTAAATTGAGGGGGTGTGTAGAATGACATGTGTGTTGCATCCCTAATATCAAGTATGTGTAAGTGCCCTTAAGTTGTACTGTCATAAATTCATAATGTAAGAGAGAGAATAAATATGGCTGTCACTGCAAGCATTGGTTTTCTTCCTCCAAATAAAATCTGAATACATCCTGCAATCATACACAATTACCAACAGTACGGATATAGTGTAGGTTACCAATCCGAACTTCAGCTTTACATGTCTTTTTTTCCTACAGACGACTTGTTTCTCTATCCTCTATCTCTTAATCTCACCTGTCAGATCATCTAAACAACTTGAAAGAATACAACTAAGGCCCTATTCGTGTATATGGTATGTAAAGAATCTTTCTCTTACCCCTAATCGTTTTACTTTCTATTATCAGCATGTGAATAACTGAAAGAAAACGACTAAAGGTAACATACATAGGACCTTTGAAGATTTACCCTCTAAATTCTAACGGTCAAGGAGTTGTACCTTCTATCATCATAAAATGATGACCACCAGACGCAAATAACGGAATAGCTTTAGAAAATATATGATAAACATGGAACATGCCTAAAAAAATTATGGGTATAACTCGATATCCTTGAGATCCCATCATCAGATCAACAATTTCCAAAATCTGTTTATAATTACATCGGAGTAATCGGTGAACATACATAAAAAAATACATACCCCAATTACCTAAAATATAACAAATTCGAAAAAATGGGTTTGGTTCACGTATTTTTCAAGGGCAGAAAAGGTTCAGTTGCGGCCGAAACTGAGAGCCAGGCCTAAGTTTCGGTTTCGGCTGAAAAACCAGTTTCGGTCGGACACTACAAAATACATTAATATTACAATTAACTTTTACCACAGAATAATTAATAGTACTGTCGTACAGAAGTGTCACTGTCGAACAAAAGTCAAGTTTAGGCATAAAAAGTTTTCAACTTTGTCACCTTGCACGCGAATTTGAATCTTGTCGTGTGGCCCGAGCGTTCATACTCCGTTAGACACCGTTCGATTTACTACAAGAGCACGGGGCTTCCGCTTGCTGTACATTTAGGTAAATATTAAAGTTAATTGTAAAAATATAACAACTTTAGTAATGAAGAAGGAAAAAAAAAACCGACTTCCAAAAAACATCCAACGAAAACTCTGCCAAAAAAACACTTAAAAGCGTAAAATAAACTGGTTCTTCATAAATTGCCTATACCTAATTCTTTATTTATTTAAATAGTAGTATTATAATGTGTGCTAGGTACCTAGAATCTGTTTGAAGTTGGTGCCAAGTGACTATCGCTTAGACTTTTGTAATTGTTCGTTTGTATTCTTTTTGGCTTAGCACCGACTTCAAACAGATTTTAGGTACCTAGCACACATTATAATACTACTATTTAAATGAATAAAGAATTAGGTATAGGCAATTTATGAAGAACCAGTTTATTTTACGCTTTTAAGTGTTTTTTTGGCAGAGTTTTCGTTGGATGTTTTTTGGAAGTCGGTTTTTTTTTTTATAAAAAGTTTTTATTTTTCAGTTTTTAGTGCAAACAATCGTAGGTAAGTAGTAAGTTGAACTATTTCATCAAATTTCATCATCAAGGATACAAATGAAGGTCTAAACGTACGTGTAATATTGAAATCATCCTCTAATTCCTAACTGTTGAAGAGTTTAACCTTCTATCATCAGTTCACCTAAATAACTTGAAAGTATACGACTGAAGGTCTTTAGATACATATGAAATTGAAAGAATTATCCTTCAACTCCTAACCGTTGAGGAGTTGTACCTTCCACCTTCCATCATCAGCTTACCTAAATAATTTGAAAGAATACGGCTAAAGGTAACATATATACATCTGATATTTAAAGATTTATCCTCCCAACTCCTAACCGTTAAGGAGTTGTACCTTACATCATCAGCTCATCATCATAAAATGATGACTACCAGACGCAAATACGGGTGTAACTTCAGAAAATATACGAAAAACATAGTATGTGCCTATAAAAAATGAGAGTTTCCCTCGTATGCTGGCAATGGGACCACCTCGGAAGCATACCCTTTCGAATACAAAAAAAAAAATTTTAATCGGTCCACAACTGACGGAGTAATCGGGTAACATACATAAAAAAAAAAAAAAAAAAAAAAAAAAAAAAAACACAGTGGAACATAGAACCTCCTCCTTTTTGGAAGTCGGTTAAAAATTTTAACAAACATAATAATCATGTCTTCGTAACGTACTACTCGTTCTGGGTACCTTCGTGATAAGTTACAGATTTTTGTATTGACAAAACATGTCTATCATACTGACTTGACTGTGAAATCATATAAAGCATTATGTTAGCAAAAGTCACAATCTGTTTTTGGTTTGTATGTCATCATATCTAATACTTTATAAGTACCTAGTTGTAAACAAACCTTAACAAACGAGTAAGTAACGCCTTATATTCTCACTATTCTCATGCCCGTTTTCACCAACGTTCCCTAAATTTAAGGGACCACTTAGAGAGAGTTAGGTAACCCTTAGCGATGTTTTCGTTGTCACCAACCTTTAGGGGTTACCTTAGTGCTTAGGCGTCCCTTAAAATTTAGGGGCTCAAATGTTGACCACATAACCAACCCCTAACAAGGTGATAAAGAAGTTTGACGTACGTTTTGCTTAAAATTATTGAAATGGAGGAGTTATGGGATGATTCCAATACTATGAGATAATAAATAACACTAATTTATTCAATACATCGAGATAGAATAGATCACCTTTATTTACAAAATATGGCGTTATAGATTTTGAGCCAAGATTTAGGTTAACCAAGGGGTGTTATTTATTTATTAAATAAAATTGATCAAATATTGGAATATCCTGATAATAGGTAATACAAGCCCATACACTACTTATATATACACATACTTTGGCAGGCCCACACATAAAGAAAAATTACTAGTAATATTTTGGCTTTATTGCAAAATTTTGTATATAAAATAATTTAATATATTTTACTAAGTAGTTATATGTAATCAAGTTTTACAAACACCAAATCATTTTACTTTTACTGTAAATAAAAGTGATTACTTCTACTCGAATATTAAACAGGTAGCGGGGAAAAGAAAATAACATGGAACAACTCGCAGTCGATGTGAAACACACATGGTATATATTTTTGACAGATATCAGTTTTGAGTTTGACATTTCAAGGCATTAGATAAGTCAAAAATTACAAAAATTGTTGAATAAAGCTTTAAATTAAACAAAAACATTTTCTATTTTATATTGTATGTTTATTACTTAGTAATAATAATTAATTTGATAATTTAATATTGAAGAAAAAGACAATTGGCATACACTTGCGCACGTTTACGGTTTTTGAAATCCCTACAAAATAGGAGACCCTTAATTAGGTGTCACTTAGCATGGTGAGAACGAAATTAGATAAGATTTACATTTAGGAGTTACCTTCGTTAGGGAGTTCCTAGTTAAGAGATGGTTTACGTATAGTTGGTGAAAATAGGCATCAGGCTACTACTATTGATAATTTCTTAGGCTAGGTGAGTACAGTAGATAGGTACTGTTATAAGTAACGATTCCAACTTCGTATAAATGCCTAATTTGTTTAAATCTTAATAATTACTAGGCATACAATACAATATATTATAAACTTATAATTCAATTGGTGAATTTATAAACAAGTAAATAGTTGATTTGTATTAATATCTTGGCGCCTTCCGCTTGTCAGCTTCCGGCGCGACTTGTATTTCATATCAAATCTTTAATGATACACAATCCTGTATTATCAAATAATAATTGTATGCTAATAATCATTAGAATATTTATGGTAAACAATATTTGATATTATCTACTAAATATGTGAATTTAGTATTGAATTGGGTCAAGCCTGTCAAATACTATAAAAATACCTTCGTTCCAGTAATTTCACGCATTCATATCCCGAACGTTCTACTTGGTGCTAATCGACCGTTACATTTCAGAAGTGGGATCTAGCATTCTCGCGCGTCCTGTTTTGAAAATATTTAAAAGTTAACGAAATCTTTATTTGGATACCCTATGAAATTTTCTTGTTTTCGTTCGAGTAATTGGTGAAGGTGCAGTAAAGTATATCTATCTGTACATCTGGTGAGTACGTTCCAGTTTATTTATAATGAAATTTAAAAGTGTAAAAAGTTCATGATTTCCATTTACCTATACTTGTCTGCAATTATATAGTACCTACACTGTGTGATAATACTAAGTAAACAGTAATTTACCGCTGTGTTAAATCTTACCTGTAAAGACGGCTGTGTGATCAAGTCTATTTACTTAAATTAAGCTATGTTTCCAAATTCAAGTACTACATGTGAATACGGGCGGCTATGTGATCAAGTCCGTGTAACAACTATAGATGTAGTACAAAATAAAATCTGTGTGATGTAGTAAAAACAAAGGCTGTGTGATGTAGTAAAAACAAAAGCTGTGTGATGTAGTAAAAACAAAAGCTGTGTGATGTAGTAAAAACAAAAGCTGTGTGATGTAGTAAAAACAAAAGCTGTGTGATGTAGTAAAAACAAAAGCTGTGTGATGTAGTAAAAACAAAAGCTGTGTGACGTATTAAACACAAAAGCTGTGTGATGCAGGTTAAAACAAAAACTGTGTGACGTATTACAAACAAATACGAAATTGTGTGACGTATAGCAAATACGAAACTGTGTGACGTATAGCAAATACGAAACTGTGTGACGTATAGCAAATACGAAACTGTGTGACGTATAGCAAATACGAAACTGTGTGACGTATAGCAAATACGAAACTGTGTGACGTATAGCAAATACGAAACTGTGTGACGTAGCAAATAAAAGCTATGTGATCTAGGAGAAATAAATAAATTGGTCAGTACCAGATTTAATTAAATTAGTGGCAGCTCTGATCGCCGTGGGACACGGCATGCACAGGATGGCCGAATGTTATAAGTAACGATTCCAACTTCGTATAAATGCCTAATTTGTTTAAATCTTAATAATTACTAGGCATACAATACAATATATTATAAACTTATAATTCAATTGGTGAATTTATAAACAAGTAAATAGTTGATTTGTATTAATATCTTGGCGCCTTCCGCTTGTCAGCTTCCGGCGCGACTTGTATTTCATATCAAATCTTTAATGATACACAATCCTGTATTATCAAATAATAATTGTATGCTAATAATCATTAGAATATTTATGGTAAACAATATTTGATATTATCTACTAAATATGTGAATTTAGTATTGAATTGGGTCAAGCCTGTCAAATACTATAAAAATACCTTCGTTCCAGTAATTTCACGCATTCATATCCCGAACGTTCTACTTGGTGCTAATCGACCGTTACAGTACTTACTATGTAAACTTAAATAAGTAATTACAATTTATTTTAAATTGGTTTTCAATAAAACGATTACTTGTTTTTATTGAATAAACAAACTGGTATTCAATCAACAGTGAATAGAATTTTCTTTGTGTTCTAAGTAGGTAGGTAATTAGTTTATCTTTTAATTAATAGGAGTTAAGTAAAGGTAATTAATATGACCTATCTATAACAAAATCAACCACATTATTTTCCTATCTAATACAGTTATTTATGTGATGCTAAGTAATCTGAGATGTGATGATTAACATAAATAAGTTCATCAAATTACAATTACCTTTAATATCTTTCGGAATTTTGAAAAATGATAAACGAGTATATATTCATTGTTCTTCCTTTTATTGAAACACCCGTCAACAGAACAGTACCTTTTGTACGAACAATTAGTTCGTTTTGAAGTCATTTTTCGCTGTAGTGCCTACCTACACGTAATATTCAACTTGTTTACGCGCGACGCGGCTAGCGTGCGAGCCGAGCGCAGAGTGGCAACCATTGCCACATAGTTCTACCCGGGAGGCGCTCGGCGAAATACACACATCAAAAGTGTCTAGGGATCAACATATGTGTCTAGGGATCAACATATATTTTTGCAATAACTTTTCTCCTGATTGATATTAATCAAAATTTTCTTTAAGGATTCATCAAATAAAGTGTTTTCGTTTGTCACAGTAACGATAAACCAAGTCACCTTTGCATTAATAAAGAAATTTGCCATTTTCCTAATAAAGGGATTTTTGACATTTGAACCACTAACATTAAAGTTCGAAAAAAGGACTGATAATCCGTGTTTCTACCGCGAACACTAACAACACAAGAATCGGTTTGGCATACTCAAAATGAGTTCATCCAAATCACGCTGTGGAATGGCCGCCCATGTTCGTTGCAACAACAAAAAAAGGTCTTCTTGCGACTGGATACCCTCCATATTCGGCAGAGCTCTTCTCTGTAGCATATCCCATGCATGCTCAATCGGGTTCAAGTCTGGCGACTGAGCAGGCCAGGGCCAAAGCCACATCTCAATCTCAAGAAATCCGCATAAAAATGCTTGATCCCTAGACACTTTTGATGTGTGTACACCTAAACTGAGAAGTGAAACCCCCCTGCTTTTACTAAAAAACCCTACGACCTTATTAATATGAAATCTAGTAGGCAGAATAATAAAAATGTCGCTTCTCTCTTTGTAGTAATTTCTAATCTATGAGAACGTCCCCGCCCCCGAGAGAGCCCCGCGCGCACCGCGCGATCCCCTCCGTCATGAAGTTGCACAATAGTTTTTTTGGTTGAAATGACTGATCTCTAAATTATTCCTTAATGATGTATAATGGTAAGAACTCCATCTCTAGCCAAAATGAAAACATAAGAATCCGAAGAAATAATAATAATAAAATTCTCTTGGCGTCATCACTAAACTAAAATTCACTAAAATTTGTTATTGGATTATATACTCTAACTTCACCTGTTTACAGTCCATTTTTCAATATATCACATATTAGCTGTCACTGAGTTTAGTTCAGTACCATACCAAATACACGTTAATCAGAAACACACGCTTGTTTATTACTTAAAAAAGTAAAATTTACTTTGGTATAACCAAAATTAGTTAAATTACTCAACTTAGACCATAATTTTTTAGGGTGCCATAGGAAGGAACCCTTATAGATTCGTCATGTCTGTCTGTCCGTCCGTATGTCACAGCCACTTTTTTCCGAAACTAAACGACCTATAATGTTGAAACTTTATAAGTAGATGTATTCTGTGAACCGCATTAAGATTTTCACACAAAAATAAGAAAAACACAATAAATTTTGGGGGTCCCCATACATAGAACTGAAACTCAAAACTTTTTTTTTCATCAAACTCATGCGTCTATAGATAGGTCTTCAAAAATGATATTGAGGTTTCTAATATTTTTTTTTTCTAAACTGAACAGATTGCGCGAGAGACACTTCCAAAGTGGTAAAATGTGTGACCCCCCTGTAACTTCTAAAATAAGAGCATGATAAATCTAAAAAAATATATGATGTACATTACCATGCAAACTTCCACTTAAAATTGGTTTGAACGAAATCTAGTAAGTAGTTTTTTTTTAATACGTCATAAATCGTAAACTGCAATTTACCTTTCATTCAATCAAAACAAATATAAAAAAAAAGTTACTTGCTGCTGCGGAACCCTTCATGGGCGAGTCCGACTCGCACTTGGCCGCTTTTTCTATTCTTGTGTTGAACATTTACAAAGTGTAACGTGTGACATAAACTTGACATATCGACTCTGACAACTGTACAAATACATAAATACTTTTTTTTTGTAAATACATACATATTATAGATATAAAACACCCAAACTCCGAAACAAACATTTGTAGATCATACAAACACTTGGTCCGACCCGGGAATCGAACCCGAGACCTTATGATCAGCAGTCGTACACGCCAACCGCGAGACCATCGAGGCAGACAGAATCACCATCATTGTATACCAGACAATCAAAAGGTTAACTTAAAACAAAGGAAGTTCAAGTACCTGCTTTATCACTCGGAAGCAATCTCTTACATGCAACCATGGCAGAAACTTATGGGTGCCATACATGTTAGGGTATGCATGATGGTTATAGCCTGACATGCATAACTGACAAGTATAACCGAGTTTCATATTAAAACAGACGTTAGGGTTTGCATGCACAATTTTGGAGTGATGATAAATCTTAGGTGTATGTTGAGACACTGTTACATCTGTGTGCTTTATGGGCTGGTGCAATCATTGTTCTGTACTTCTTTTAAAAGGATGCTAGTCAGAATGTTACAGTCAATGGTGACCGCTATAGAGCCATGATTACTAACATGTGTGTAGTTTCAACAAGACAGCGCAACATGTCACACAGCTCCTGCCACAATTGATTTATTGAAGGAAATGTTTGGTAACCGCACAGTTTCACGTTTCGGACCCGTGAATTGGCCTCCAAGATCGTGCGGTTTAACGACTATTTTCTGTGGGGTTATGTGAAGTCGTTAGTCTATGCCGATAAGCCCGAAACGATTGACGCGTTGGAGGTCAAAATTTGCCGCTTTATTGCTGATATCATGGAGAATAGAGGTAAGGAGTACAATCTCTGATGGGCTCTTAAGGGGAAAATTGTCCATCACACATGACTAAATAATATTTCGAGAACCGACCACAGAGGCGCTAGAGTGAGACGAGAGTGTGATATCGTTTTCATTATTTTTATTAAATTGTGGTATAAAAATTTAAAACTTTGCGTGGTAAGTGTCCGTCAAACATAATCAAATAATTAAATAGTGGTTTAAAAATTAAAAACTTTGCATAGTATCCTGTCCAAATAAATAATAGTTCATTTGATTATCTTTCTAATTCTTTAAAATTTACACTTGTTGCACAGTGGCGTCACCTAATTAGTGCATTTTGGCGGACACTTTTTAACATAAGGCCCGTATTAACTTTGTATAGTTCGAGTGCAGGTGCATAGTGCGGGTGATCGGTGGAAAGTACGTGTGTACCGCGAATTCGCCATCCACGCGTATTTTCTACCAATCATTGATCACCTCACTTCACACCTGCACTTGCACTATACAAAGTGAATACAAGCCTATAGAGATTGTACTCCTTATCCCATAGATTATATATACGGCCACAAATGTTGGAAAAAGTCATCGAAAACTGGACCTCCATATTAGACTACGTCTGAGACAGCCATTGCAGTCATATGCCAGAAGTCATATTTAAATTATATAATGCCAAAAGATTATCTTTGGAATAAAGTTATTTATTTTCATTATCATTAACCCTTACATTTTGTGACTATTAAATTTGGTCATATCCTAGATATATCACTTGCTATATGTAATAGGTAGGGACTGGATTAGATGCATTTGCATATGCATATTTAAGCCATCCTAAGTGGTAATAGCATATTTTACCTAATATCTAGTTAAGATGCATTTTATCGGTACATTTTCAATTTTTTCTGAGTTCAGTACACTTACCCTACTTTTCAAAATGTCAGTCAGTCAGTATTAGTCATAACATATAAAGGGTTAATCACATCACATCACAAATATATAAAGGCGAAAGTTTGTGTGTATGTTTGTTACTTCTTCACGCAAAAACTACTTAACGGATTTGGATGAAACTTTACAGTAATATAGTTTATACACAGAATAACACATAGGCTACTATTTGCCGCGATAACCGATATATACGCGGGCGGAGCCGCGGGCAACAGCTAGTGAGTAATAATTGTGACTGGTCAGATTCGCATCAGAACGCATTTCGGTCAGTAGCTGTGCATGTCTTTTGTTTTGAAGAAATGATCGAAGACACAATCCTTCCACTGAAAATTTACAATAATACTTGATTGTTTACATTTACAACAAAATTAAATAATTTTAATGTCATGTAATATTACTGTACCTATTATTGCCTATCAAAGGATAATTTACTAATTGTATGCTGATTTTGTAATAAAAAAAAAAAAACTAGGTTTTCCTAAAACTAGTAATTTAGTTTTGCATATTTTACCAATTTTCATGCATTTTCCATGCATATTTGCATGCATATAACAAGCTTTTTATGTTGCATATAATCAGGTCTCTAGTAATATACATACCGAATTGAGAAAGTATAAATATACAGATTCCATCACTGAATGAAGCATTCGTGGTACAAGCTCTGCTTAGTTTCATAAGTAGAGTTAGCACTTTAGTACTTTGAAAATATTATCATACTATGTCCAAAAATAATATATTTTAATTTTGCTTTGTTTTAAATAATACTTAATACATATAATCTGCTGTCGGACCAAATGTTTGTATGATCTACAAATATTTGTTTCGGAGTTTGGGTGTTTTCTATGTATAATATGTATGAATTTACAAAAAAAAAGTATATATGTATTTGTGTCAGTTGTCTAGTACCCATAACACAAGCTCTGCTTAGCTTGGGACTAGATGGCGTTGCATGTTAGATGTCTGAAATATTTTTTATTTATTTATAATCATATATTTTCATTTTACAATATGACTACCAAATATGTGATTAGTACAAACATTGTATTATTAAAAACAAAACCATATGGTTGATTCTCCACATTGCTCATTTGCAACAAAAATACTGTTTTCTCAGTATCTAATACATGCAAATACATTTCATTATTATTACACTCATTCATTCATTACAATACAAAACATTTCATTACAAATAGCCAGGGATGGGTGACTGATATGTGTTATTCGCTATCAATATTTTTTGTCAAATAAAGAAATGTCTAAAGCATCAACTTAAACAATGATATATTTTCATTTTTTATGGTTAAGAGGCCAAACATGCACATAGGTCATCTTATTCTCAATGACTAACGCCTCATGGACAAGAAAACACAAATAATTGTATAAGATCAGTTTCATATTAGAGAGTGGCATCACTGTGATTGAGTTCGCACACGAGCTGAAGGTCTCCCACTGTTTTATTTAACAGTTATTCCCGAAGGATGAGCTTGAGCATATTTTGCAAGTTTGACTCTTGATACAAAAGAATGCATAGACACAATCATCTCACACAACAGACCAAAGTCTAAGACTGTAGTCTGAAGATATTTGTTTGCATAGAAGCTATTTCCTTTACGTAACGAAGATGTATATATCTTTTATTTTTGGTTTATTTTGTATATTATGATCATGGACTTACCCGCTGGACTCTCTCGTGAGTGCAGAGTGCGACGACGGTGTGATGTGTTGCTCGGCCATAGACGACGCTGGGGGACACACGCGGCTGCTTGTGTGGGGCCTGCGCAGGCCGCCCGCGCGCGCTACCTGCCCGGCACCATGCCAGGGCGAGCGCTAGAACGCTGTCTCCGCATCCACTGCGATAATGCTCACTGACACACTAGCACATCACACCACTCCACACTATAGTCTCAACGTCTGCTTCGCACGTATTGCTCGTATTTAACAGATATATCACTGCACGATAAATGACACACCACGTAGCTATCTGGAACAAGAGATGAAATAAAAGAGTCAGCATTTGAACAATGCTGCGTTACATAAACATTTTAACAATTAACACTACCTGTCACCCGAGATGCTATACCACGAATCTAAAACTGTGACAAATAAAGTGGTAAACACTTTGAATACTAAGAATTTGCAGATTGTCAAGCACCACGTTTTATAAAAACTATTGTAATGGATGACACATCAAGGACAGAGCTACAGTTTTCGGGTCGGAGTTATTTTTCAATCCATTCCACACAGCTGGCTGGCTGTCACGTCAGTGTTGCCATTTGCATGAAATAAACTACCAAAGAAATTAACACCATTTAATCCAAAGTTGAGCTGTGCTTTCATTTTAACATCCTTGAAAAAATAAGCGACTTAAATATTCATCAAGGAGAAATCTTAAAAAACTTCAATTAATATAATTTTATTCTACGCAGACAAAAAACAATTAAAGCTTGTTGTTAAATCTAAGAACTATGCAGTTTAAATTAAAATGAGTTAGTTTATGGAAACCATTTTTGGTCAATTGGTCAACAACAAAATTAATCTAAACTTACACGTGCCATAATACCTTTTTTTTCGTGCGGAAATCGGATACCATCTCCTGGTGGCATGTCGAACCGACTAAAATCGCAAGCCGTCTCGGGTACAAGAAGCCGGGGAACCAAGTGCACCCTAGCAAGGAAAACTGGAATCCCGACGTACCTCGGGCCACCTACGGTTCGTAGGTAGCCCCCTACTGTGTGGGAACCCCCATGTTTCCGTTACTATCCCCCGGGGCGCGCACGCTCCGCAGCGTCCGCGCTTCCACCCGAGCCTGCTTCTGCTAGGGTGACAGATGGCTCGCACCGCAACATGGCCGCGATCATGTTACCGAGCAAGAGAACCCCCACCCCGAAGGCCGCCACGAGATCTCGCCTCGGCCCCCCCACGTCGGACATTCTGCCAGCGTGTGGAGGGCTGTGTTCACGGTCTGGCCATCGCAGTGGTGGCACTCAGGCGTTGGCTCCTTGCGGAACAGACACAAGTGATCTGAGTGTTCACCTGCGTCAGCCGGTATGAGAGAGTCAGTGGCCAGCACTCGTTGCGGTCTCGCAATAGTGCGATATTGCTGGCCTTCAGGATCTCTGCCCATACTGGGGCCCCATAAAGGGCCATGGCCCGCAAAACCCCTGCGTTGAGTTTCCTGCAGGAGTCATCGGGTCCCTTCATGTTTGGCAGCAACCGTGCCATTGCTGCGCCAACTAGCTTGGGAACCAGACTTCGAAACTAGTATCCGAAGTCCCACCGGCCGTCGAGTACGAGCCCCAAATACCTCATAGAGGGCTCGATGCCGATGCGAGTGCCTCCTACTATGAGGCTGAGTCGATCAGGTAGGTGGCTGGCTCCGAGGCCCGTGAAAAAACAAAGACTCGGATTTGTGCAGAGCCACCTCAAGACCCAGCCGCCGGATTAGTTCGGGGACTTGGGCAACACATGTCATAATACCTACATATATTAAAATTAATTTAAAATACTAGGCAATGAAAATGTAGAATCCTCTGTCTATTAGGAATATTAGGATACACCATGTCTACCCACCTGATCGAATGAATTGAATAGCATGCTAAGTTTAATGTAATCACAGATTACCCCTAGGGAGTTGATCTATGAATGTGATCGACTATCGGTCTGGGTCGATACTGTGATGCTTGTATTTCTTTTTTATGCTTCTCCAGTAGATCGAATAGCAGTTACGGATTTTGACAAAATCCACTTCTCATCCCAGCGTGCAGTTCGGTCCACACGTGTATCTGATGATTGATCTCTATGGACAGAGAAAATCGTGGGCCACTTTAACTATAGTGATCCAAATCTGAGTAACTCGTGTGGTGTACTTGGACTTTTATACTATTAGTATAAGTAGGTATATTAAAGAATCTCACAGGCCGTTTTGATATTCTTTTATATCAAGTATATACTTCTTATTTTATTATTGACTCAAATTCGATGAGCTAATGAGGAGATATTACAAATTTGAAAGACTCATACTCTGCTATGGGTCGTTTTATTTATATTGTCATAGGTTACCCCTAATTAATGGCTGCGACAATATTTACATTATTTAATATACCAAAGTATCTCAATTCCAATGAAGCGGATCTTGCAATTACAGAAATAATACATTATAACGTATGGCAACAACTCGGTATGCGGTAATACGACAGTTGTAGTCTTTGTGTGAATTGTGTTTGTCGCTCGACAATACTCATAATCAAATAAATACAACTGGATTAGATAAAAAAAATAAAGAAATAATTTAAGGAAGATTATCTGTCGGAAAATTTCTACCATTACTGTCCAACAATGTAACACTGGCCACACTAAGTAGGCGTTGTAGGTTGTAGTCAAATAAATACGTAGAGTGAGAAAGAAATAAACTTCGACAACTGGGGGAAAGAGATAAATGTTCGTATTTATATTTTGACTTGTTTAATGTTAAGCTTGTTTATATTTAATACACAAATGATGCCGAGTCGAATATAAATAATAGGTGTGTACATTACATTGTACATTTCAAGTTATTTTTATTCATATGCACGAAGAGGTCTTATATTGTCACTTTAATGTTAAATGAATTATATACAAATTAAGTAGAGGTAATCTAATAATAACAACATTGATGATAAAATAGATGTATTACTACTAAGTATGTTTGACTTCCCCACGTCTCATCGCTTTATCAGAAAAGAGCAGAAGGACCAAACACGTGACTGACGTATTTGGTCCTGACTTAAAGCGTAAAGTCTGACGTGACGGTGACCCTGACTGACATGATTGAAGAAATCATCGTTTAAACACCATCATCGTGGATAATGTCGCATGGACTATTAAAGTGATGAGTAGTAATCCAGTCTTAGACCTTAGTCTAAACAGAGATACCATAGGACTGCGGCGTGCAGTGAACGTTCCAGCTTGATAAATCCTAAGGTCTCATCAGCATTAAGGCACAGCACACTGCACTTTCGATCTTTGTAAGAAGAGTATTTTTCACTGTCTGTGCGCGCAGTTATCAGAACACGTTTCTTTTCGTATTATCGGCTTTCATTTCTGCTTTAGTAGCACCAGAGAAACATAGTACCGTCTCACTGCAACCGCTTAATACGAGCACGCTCAATAAGATATTATAGACACTTTCGGCTTAAGAGTGACGTAGCGATATCCATATTATGCAGCTAAAATATGTATACAATACAATCCATAGCTTCCATAAAAAGACATGTATACATAAGTTTGTAGACTCGGTCCCTCAGGCCAAATCTAGGAAATAATATGAAACCGCACAAGTGTTCACCATTCCATTGTCTAGGACTCTAGGTCATCTAGATGGATCAAAATCAATCTCAGTTCCTTGTTAGGACATTTTCACTTGTTTTCTTTAACGCAATCTATACTTACATGAAAAAAATATACGGGCGAATTGAGAAACCTCCTCCTTTTTTGAAGTCGGTTAAAAATAACATGTCCTAAGCCTGACTGACTGGCTGACTGATTCATCATCGCCGAGCGTAAACTATTAGAGCTATGAGGTGAGTAGGATCATGGATCATTTTATTGATTAGACACCCACTAAGGAAGGAATTTCGGATTTCTACCCCTAAGGGGATGAAATAGGGGTTTAAAGTTTGTATGGAAGTCCGTCACTTTTTTAAATTGAAACTCGAAACTTTATTTTTGGGTTACTGATTAAAAATGAGTGGATTACGTATTTTTTATCATTTCTGGATATTCTACCCCTAAGGGGGTGAAATAGGGATTGAAATTTTGTACGGAAGTGCGTCATTTTTTAAGTTACAAACATGAAACTGTATTTTTGTGCTAATGATTGATGATGAAAATGAGTAGATACGTATCTACGAGTTTCTGGATATTCTTCGCCTATAAAGGGGGTGAAATAGGGGTTGAAAGTTTGTATGGAAGTCCGTCATTTTTGAAGTTAGTAGCCTGAAGCTTTGTCTTCAGCCTTTTGATTACAAATACATGAATATGTGAATTCGACTCCTAAAGGGGTTAAATTAGGGTCGAAATTTTGTATGACCCACGCAACGTCGTTTATAATTTTTTTATATCTAATAATTTTCCCCCGTTTTTGTAACATTCTTCATTGATGCGCCGCTCCTATTGGTCTTAGCGTGATGATATATAGTCTATAGCCTTCCTCGATGAATGGGCTATCTAACACTGAAAGTTTTTTTATGTTATATTTTGTCATAAACTAAATGGTTGTGGGTGATATTAATTGAAGCAAATGGTTAAATGTGTATTTTTAGTGAATTGAATATAAATTTAGTGTTAATTAAAGTTAATTGAAATGGGTATGATATGTAATTCGTTCGTAAATAAAGCAAGGTAAAGTGAATCTTTCGTTATTATTCAGAAACATCATCATAAAATACGTTCATTTCCCCTAAAAGCCCTTAGATATTACCACTTGAGACTAGATTGAGCTTGTCTCAGGTGAACAGAGATCACATCTGTCGAAATCTATACCTGAGAGGATATTTTGACATATGCATCGTTTTAAAATAAGCTGTTTATTGATCGTTACTCACGTGATTAACGATCAGTGAATCTTGTTTCAGGAGACGTTTAATAATACAATATCTTCTTAAAACCAGTTCTAAAAGTAGATTCACGACTGAGACGCCTTTTAAAATACGGGCCTGAAATAATTTTTCAAATCGGACCAGTAGTTCCTGAGATTAGCGCGTTCAAGAAACAAACAAAATTTCAGCTTCACATATTAGTATAGATAGGAAGTATATGACAGACTGCACGATTGGCCTAGTGGTTTCGGCGGTCGCCACGCCGCTTGCCAATTCGCCAAGTGTTGTGGGTTCAAATCCTACACGGGACAACATTTTGTGTGATCCACAAATTGTTGTTCTGAGTTTGGGTGTTAATTGTGTCCGTTTCATGTATGTCTGTAAAGTCCCATTAACATTACGGAATTAACATTAGGAATAAACATCCTGATGTTTATTCCTAATGCGGGAGTTGTCATTTTTTAAAGAAAAAAAAATGAAAAAAAAAAAATGTAAGTATGTTATTTACTAGAATCTAATAGAAATGTAATGTGTTTATGTTCTTTATAGGTGACTGGGTAAAGCCACGTAGCTCGATTTCGCGGTACCGTAGGCGGCGCAAAGGGCCTGGGAGCTGGTGAACGACCGCACCTCGCGACTCGGATCTCGATGTCCGGTCTGAGCGTCTCGCGTCTGTCGATCGACCGCTACCTGATAATATGAAAAAAGGTCTAAAAGATTATGTACGTGGTAATTCAATTTAGTTTTTACTTTGAAGTGTTTTATAGTTGTGACAACCGCAGTTTCAGTAATTAGTAATGAATGATAGAACATTTATAAAATGGTACACATCAAATGTGTGCAAAAATTTAAATGGGAACCTTCCAGATTAATTTCTTAGAAAGCATGTTGCAAAAATAAAGAGATTATGTAGTTTTTCTTAAATAAAACTAAATTCAAATGGAAAAAAATATTACGTTGTGATTGTTCGATTTCGTTTAAATTGTCTATAATTAAATCATCGCAAATATTAAATTAATCGCAGTGTAGGACGTCCACAGGCCAGGTAGAGTGATGGTTTTGGTAAGACGGCTGGCAGGAGCTGGATGCGTAAATTGCGTACGTTTCGTAACAATTGCATATTTCGATTTTAAAAATAGTTCAATTTTAGGTGTAGTTTAAAAATAATTAGAGTTACAGCCCTATATCATACAATACAACTCAAATACATATACTCCGTACAACCTCAATAACCTGTCTCAGTAGGTTACAATTTAATCGCATCTCAACGTTGCTACGCGACGAAAAAAAACGTTTGAAGGATCACCAGGTGCGCTTGCCAGGTAAGTAAATAGTTCTTTTGTAAAAGACAAAATAAGAAGTATGTAGTGATTGTAGCTGGGTGTGGTACCTTAAACTTCGAGCAAGCACCAAGAAACAGAACTCAATTACGTGATATTTTTACCCGACTACGGCAAAGCCAAAGGAGGGTTATGATTTTGACAGGCTATGTATGTATGTATGTATGTTCATTTGTTTCATCATAGCTCCCTACTTATTAGAACTGGACAAATGAGGTATCGTTAGAAGCGTCTTGATCGTCTGCTGGTTATATGCTATATGACGTGTCGCTGAATCAAATGTGGCGCCCTCCAGCCGACATAAAGTAATAAATTAAAAATTTATTTGAGATAAATATGCCGTGTTTGGTATTATTGGAAAGGGCGTTACTTGTACATTTTAAATATACATATATTATATATTAATAACGGCACCAAAACATTTTAAATAATAAAAAAGTAAAAACTAAAACCCAACTACGACAAAAAACGACGCTGAAAAAGTATGAAACAAGTTTGGAAAGCCGTAGTCACACGTTACATAGAAACGCACCATAACACTTTAACAACGTGTGCCTACGGCTTTCCAAACTTGTTTCATACTTTTTCAGCGTCGTTTTTTGTCGTAGTTGGGTTTTAGTTTTTACTTTTTTATGCTCTTTGTTTATAACAAACTTAGATAAAATATTGGCTTGAAAGTAATTCTAGAATTTTTTTTAGAAAAGTAAAATGTGGAAGGAAATATCATCCCTATTTCTGCACCCTTAGAGATGGTGTTCTTCCTGTAATATGATCTAATGCAAAAAAATATGTAATAATTAAATCTTATATCGTATGTTGTTTCAAAATTACTAACTTACAAAATGAATTTAGGAACCTTCACTTTATTTAACGCAAATTACCGTCTCAACACGTCGAGGCAAGTAATTTGTTATTCTAACATGACCATCCTTGACTCTGAACATTTATCACCTCCAGAACTTACACTGTTTTAAAATGTAACATTATCCACTTACGTATGTATGTATTTGATAATACACGTCACGGATTGGTGAATTTATTCTATTATTTAAGACTATTTTGTTCGAAAATATTTTGGCAATTTATGTTGTGTGAAGCACTACAGTTTTTATCTAGAAAGTCGGACCTAAATCAAAAATATTTGACAGCTCAGCGCCAGCAGTGTCTAATGTAGTGCATTTTTATTCCGCAGCAATTTAGTGATTCGGTTTTGGGATCATGCAAATGTGTGTCTTTACTGTATTATAATAAGGTACAATTTAGTATGTTACCTTGGTACACCCAAGGGTCTACGCCACAAGGCTGCGGGTCGACAACCCGTCGGTGCATGGCCACGTGCGAAACCAGCTTACCTCGACAACAACGCTGGACGGAGCTACGAGACCGTGCACTGGCTAAATTTTAGGCGCAACATGTTTCTTGCCTTATTTCGGTTAAAGTCTATAATGATAATTATGTTCTTCTTTTGCATCAACTCTGTCATGTCTTTGTAGAATTTATCTTTCTCTAATTTTGTATCTTGTTCTGTGGGTGCATTTAATTGAATAATCGACCATGGTTGCTTAGATTCTGTTAATTGAAATTTGAGTACGGCGATTCTTTCTGATATTCCTAGGAAGCTAATTATTTTATCTTTTAAATATTTTTTCACTAGGAATTCTATTCCATATATAATTTTTTGTTTACCATAAGCATAAAAAATGTATTTATCATATTCTCTTATTTCTTCTCCTATTCTTCTTACTTCACAAAGACTTATGATATCCCATTTTATAGATTTTATAGCTTCTTTCAATTATTGTAGTCTGTTGTCCGACATTAACGTTCTAACGTTTGACGTTGCAATATATATCTTATTGTTTCTTCTATTTTGATGAATTTGTATTTTTAACAATTATTAATAGGTATATTTAATTTTCATTTAATTACACTTGTAAAATCTGGGGGCACGGTCGTGCCCCCGGCCCGTCAAGACGAGTCGAGTCGAGTCGAGCGAAGCGCAAGGGTACTCCTTTTCTCGAAGTGTTTCGTCGTTTTTTTGAACCCTTATAACTTTACTTTCCGATATACCAGATCGTTCAAATTCTTAGGATATGATGTCAATAATATACTAATTAAACATACAAAGTTTCAATTGCATAGATCTGATACTTTAGATTTTATTTGTTTTTATAAAACACCGAATTCGTCATTGACACACTGATGATCTTCAAAACTGTTAGGGTACTTCCAAGCCATACATTTTTACTGAGATATAGAGTTTGTGAAGTTATGGTTGGTAGAGTTAGGGCGTGTAGATTCAGAAGCTTGGCTCTACATAAGATGTGATATCTTTTTCACAGGGAAGCTATATGCAGTGTCTTGGCAACATTTTACATGAAAATGTTTTTGGTGGGATTATAGTTAAGAAAGTAATAAAACACGTTTTAAAACAATTTACATTAAAATAGAATTGCACGATCGACCACGTTGCTGCATTATGACTATGACACTATCTTTACCTATCTGTTGAACTCGTGGAAACGAATCACATGATGTCCCATATGCGAGGAATTTACAAGTACTAGAGTAGTTGCCATTAAAAAGTTCATCTAATCACTTCCAAGTTAAAAATGCATATAAAACAATGTGTATGAGAGTTTGATAATATATTTCGTGGAGATTAAATATTATCTGCTGCTATTCTGCTCATGTTGAGCTCTGCAGTAAGTCGGTAACTTACAATGCAATGTCGAAGAGCCAACATAATGTCAGCACACCGACCGCGACGTATTTATAACAATACATTAAAACATAGTTACTCTCTGAAGTATTCGACAAGTCAGAGTAAGTGTCAGATAATTATAGTCTTCGAAGATAATACCCCATGAAGGTCGGATCCCACCAATATGGTGTATATTTTATTAAGTAACTACTCCTAGACCATTCTGATGTGTAAACAGGTAAGATCAGGATCTTGACAGTGACATCATCTAATAATTTTGCGGTTCTATTATAAGTTGAAAATTATTTTTGTTAAGACACACCATGCATTCACTATATTCATAGCCAGGAACATTTGAACTTTATTATTGAGCAAATATTCTTTGAATCCAAATAAACAACATGTATTTCTTCGTTCGTTCCGACAAAAACACAAATGGTCCTAGTCAATATATCAGGTAGATATCCGGCATTTGTAAAAGAAACGAAAGTTGTATAGCAATAGGTTCGAGTTCCCTGGAAATAATTTAAAATTAAAAAAAAGCTTTGGTTTATTATCCTACTAATATTATAAACGAGAAAGTTTGTAAGTATGGATGGATGGATGTTTGTTACTCTTTCATGCAAAAACTACTGAACGGATTTGCATGAAACTTTACAGTAATGTAGCTTATACATCAGAATAACACATAGGCTACTATTTGCTGCGATAACCGCGGGCGGAGCCGCAGGCAACAACTAGTGTTTGAATAAAATTACAGAGCAGCTGACACTTTTTTATATAACACGTTAGACATTTTCACCTGCTATCACTTATATTACATTTAATTTCAGTAATAACAATAATTAGGTACAGTTAACACCTGAACCTATACCAAAAGTATACAGATAATTAATAGCAACATGATAATATAAATATAACAAATAATGACATCAATCAAAATCAATGTCCTGTGCTATTAGGATGTATTGTGCACCCCGAAAGAGTCAACGACCGGTTCAGTATGGCGTCTCGCACCCCCGAGACAACATACGCGACTACTCTGGAGCCCTATAGGTTCAATGAACCTTTCGACAACCCTCTGTCGAAGCCCTCTTTTAATACACCAGACAGATCAACTCCTGTTCATACTTAATACAATGGCGACAGGTTGATATTATGTTTTAATACATTGTTCGATTTTCGTTTGGTTAATGAAGTTGCTGAAAATGGAATGGATAGAAATCATATCCTTCGCATGTTCAGTGATGCAGGACAGAACTGTTGTGAGTAGTTCTCTGTCCTAGCGAGTGCAGGCATACTGACTGGCCCACCACACGCGACCACAATAAATTGCGCTGAATGAAATCGATTTGTGGATAACAAGTGCCGTTATATGCAACTCATTTTCAACAGCATTTAAATTTTATGGCATTTGGTTAGGTCGATAGAGTTACAGAGCGGAAATCTAAAGGCACTGAACACAAGTCTCATCGTACGCACGTTATTATCACAGCTACGTTGGTACTCCTGACCTTATTACAGTACATTGAATAAAACAATGGATGGAAACGTTTTTCCTTTATAAAATGAACATATTTTTTTTCTAAATATATGATTTTACTTATTTTCACTAGGAATTGATCAAGTTAATTATATTAACGATCTTAAAGTACAAAGAATTCAAAACCTGTTTAAGATTTATTATCCGGTAGGTAGGTTTTAAACTTTATTTCTCATGGTTATGTTGACACGGATAATAACCTAAAAACGGGTCGATGTGGTGGTCGGAAAAGCTATAAACATCACTTTCGGGTCGATCGGAGCGGAGAATCAGAAAGCTATGGTTTGGTGTTGTAACATCGGCCGACGATGCACGTATAGCCAAGAGGTACGACTATCCGTGGGTTCTTGCATAATTTTCTGCCACGATCACGAGCGTTAAATACAAGAGGGTTACCAAAAAGACAAGGTATATTTTTTCTGTCCTGTGGTTAAGTATATATCTATATATGTTTTTTTTTTAATAAACTAGAATTTGTCTACCTGCATACCATATGAATAAACTCTGTTCACCTACCTACAATGACGATATTTTATTTCGACGATTATGTTATTGTAATTAAAATAAAGGAAAACAAATAAGTATGTACCTTCTTTAATATGCACATGTATACGACAAAGTGTGTCAGCGAATGAGTTCAAGTCTACGGTCGTTTACGCAATATGCGCAACTAGGCCAATATTGAATCTTATTTTGCTGTTTTTAATACCCAGTTGCTTTATGTGAGTCACGAATACATTTAGATGTACGAAATGCAGAACAAAATATACTTACCTTCTAGGTTTCTTGGTAAAGTAATATTAAATCTCATGTTAACTCGTAAATAGCGCTTATTGTTTTATTATTTACTAGCTGACTCACGCAACGTCTGTCCGTCCGTATGTCACAGCCACTTTTTTCCGAAACTAAAAGACCTATAATGTTAAAACTTGGTAAGTAGATGTATTCTGTGAACCGCATTAAGATTTTCACACAAAAATAAGAAAAAAAAACAATAAATTTTGGGGGTCCCCATACATAGAACTGAAACTCAACAAATTTTTTTTTCATCAAACCCATGCGTGTGGGGTATCTATGGATAGGTCTTCAAAAATGATATTGAGGTTTCTAATATATTTTTTTCCTAAACTGAATAGATTGCGCGAGAGACACTTCCAAAGTGGTGAAATGTCCCCCCCCCCCCCTGTAACTTCTAAAATAAGAGCATGATAAATCTAAAAAAAATATATGATGTACATTAACCATGCAAACTTCCACTTAAAATTGGTTTGAACGAAATCTAGTAAGTAGTTTTTTTTTTAATACGTCATAAATCGTAAACTGCAATTTACCTTTGATTCAATCAAAACAAATATTAAAAAAATGTTACTTGCTGCTGCGGGACCCTTCATGGGCGAGTCCGACTCGCACTTGGCCGCTTTTTATATATATTGATTACTTAGCAATTTCTAGCTTATATCACAAAGCCAAAATAAACAAAAAATTAATCACAATAGTTGTATGTAATATACTTAAAACAAATTAATTGGATATTCATTACTAAAGACTATATGTCTGCTCTGTTTCTAGGACTACCCGATTCTTTTTCATATGTTTTTGTATTGCATTATTGTAGCATTTAAACCCAGTAGGACCCAATAAGACAACTAATGAGCTAGATCATCAGCGTTAGCTAGTACTCGTACATATATATATTACAGTGACGTAGAACCCGGACGTGTATTCCTGAATGTCATGTCAACCGCAGACAGGTGTAGTAAACCTATTTCTGTACTGGCGTGATATTGCGTAAGTGAAGCCACGTGCCGCTTACATAGCATACACAAACCGATGAACCGTGTATAATGTGAACGTGTCATAGGTTTGTAACGCTATTGAATATTGTAGTAACACGTGACAACGACACTTATGTTTGGTATTGTAACAACACACATTTTACGACTATTGTTAATTTCATCACATAGATAATTTCTTGCATTTACATACATGCACACAAGCCTTTTTTTTGTGCGGAGATCCCCTCGGGTACCACCGACTGGTCTGGCTATGTCGGACTCGAACCGACTAAAAACCGCATTTCACACGAGAAGCCTTTACTCATTTTTATGCATAAGATTAGCGCTTATTGATTCATTTGATTATTTGTTAAAAAAAAATGTAAAGTTATATTAGAACTTCAAAGTTATCTAATCTGTCTACTTTGACAATAAGTTCAGACTAACATATTATTATTTATTTTCGGTAATTTGTTATATCTTAAAATATCATTTGTATTATTTATCTATATAGTCTATTAGTAATCAGTACCAATACCAAGTATATTAATCACACAATATTTACAACATATATATATCTGCCTATGTCCAGCAGTGGTCTGTTAAAAGCTGATAATGATGAGATAGAAAAAAAATGATACTTATCAAAATACATCTATTTGTAATGAATTTATACTTATTAGAAATTGTTAATATACATATACAGAATGTACAGTGACTAAACCTAAAAAAAAAATCGTGTGGTGTCGTGGGACACCAGATAGGAACGAAGTTCCTTATCAAAAATACAGATAGCGTTCTACTAAATTTTTCGTTCACGCTCTTTAAAAACCACAAAATTGTCTTAACACCTTAATTTTATTTAAAATGATTTATAAAAATATATAAAAGTTCTATGCGAGGTCTAAAGAAAATTACTATTCAGGTTACATTTTTTATTGTGATTTTTTTATCGATAAAAGAAAACTAAACTGGTCAGTTGTGCTGCCACCTAGTAACCTCTACTGATACAAGTTCTTTCTACAGTTACTCCGTACTTGTTACACACAACTTACAGATTACTACGCTATGCGCTATACAACAGTTTTCGTTCACGAAATAAATAAATCAATATTTCGAACACCTTTTTTCGTAAATATCGGATTTTTTCTCATTCAGAATTCAAAAAAATCCGGAGTTTACAAATTAGTATGCAATGATTGCACCGGGGTCTATGTGGGTCAGACAGGCCGTAGTTTCGAAATTAGGTACAGGGAACATGTTGCCGCTCACAGGAATGGCCATCCAGATAAATCACATTTCGCAAAACATTTAATCGACACCGGCCACTCCTTGAGCGGCAACAATACCTATAACATTCTGCATGTTTGCGATAAGGGTTTCCGGATGAGTGTGTTGGAACAGTTAGAAATATCAAAATATAACAATAATAATGCATATACACTGTTGAATGACCAAACAAACTTAATTCCATCACCACTTCGGCACAGATGTCGTTGTGACATTGTATCGATCGTGGTTATAGCGTCATCGAAACGGTATATAAAGGGCCGATAGCGGTGCGCTAGCGCGCATTCGAGCTCAAACGCTCGACGAGTCAACATCTCCTGAGGATGCCCCGTGGAGGGGCGAAACACGTGTCGAGTATAGGTTTGGTTGCATGGCATGCTAATTATTTCTCACTTGTTTTGTATGTGTACATATGCATCACGGTGGGATTTGTGCCCTGCTTTCAGACCTGGATATTTGTCTCGCGGAATTAAAGCTAAATATATTTCATAGCATTTAATGTCATGGATTTCCGCAAAGTAACGCCTGATTCCATAACTTATACTGAATATTACCACATCAACGGAATAAAATCTTTATTTTCTTACATAATGTTTTAGAAGAAGTCTTATAGCAATTTGTAAAAAATAAATTTAAATAATATATCGACGCACTTTGAAGATATTTATAATTAAAGCTGGTCCCTCAATCTTCACGTTCTCAAACATACTTGCATGTCTAGCTGCTAGACGACTAAAGTATCACAAAGTGTAGTGTATTAAACTTTTTGTAAAAAGTTTCTACAAAATAATAGGTATTTAAAATTGTGTGTATCTTACCTCTAAAATCAGATTATAGCATTTCAGTGATCTTATAAACAGATATACGAGTAGTGTGACCACACTATGAAACAAAATGTAGACTACCAATATAATTTTTATTATAATAGTCGAAACCCAAGGTTGTACGGTTGATTTAGTGTTATGTTACATTACGTATCTTAACAAAGCATGAAATAAAGTAGCTTTTAGACGCTTATCACCATTTAGGCTATGTTTCAAGGAAGCTTTATGTACTTATAATACCCCAGTATTTTACAAACCATTATGGTTACATAGTGGTATTATTTATACTGCTCAGTTTTATACGTTCTATTAACACATAAAATTGAACATTTAAAAACACAGAATTTGGTAAATATTTACAAAAAGTCAGATTTCACATACTTAAAAGAAAGTATTACAACAAGTTATATGCCTTACCAAGTGCAGGCACTGTTATTGGTTTAGCCGTGAAAGCGTAATAGAGAAACAGACTAAGCCACTTTCAATTTTATTCCGTTGATGTGGTAATATTCAGTATAACAAAATCTTTCGTGTGTGGACTGAGGGACCACAGTATAGTCGTTGTGTTTTTTTAGTCGTTGATGATTTGTGCTCAGTTATTTTAGTATATATCTTTACAAATTCTCTACTAAATGTCTGCAGTCACAATACCTTATTTTTTTACATACTTGCCGAGATCCGGCTGATGGTATGTGAGGACTGAGGGACCACACTTAAAGGGCTGTAGTTTTTAACATATCTTTTTACAAATTCTCATATTTGTTCTTGAATAGTTTTGAGCCTACTACTAAAACTTATAAAAAATTCAAACAAAAATATCACTATGGTCCCTCAGTTCACACGCACACTTATAATGTGTGCTAGGTACCTAAAATCTGTTTGGTGTTTTCGTTGGATGTTTTTTGGAATTCGGTTTTTTTTTATAAAAGTTTTACAGGATATTGAAACAACGGAGGCAACGATCATCAGTAGCCTATTATGAACAAACAGCCAACTCAAACAAAATGTTATGTATGAGAGTAGCAGCCTTGTCCTCCTTTACACGTTATCGATTGTTTAACAAGACTTTATATTTTCACAGTTGAAGACACACTTCGTTATGTTCAAATGTTAGAGATACTATGAAACCGCTAATGATCATCATGAAGACACTACTTTCTATTGCTTTTGCCGACTTCAAAAAAAGGAGGAGGTTAAAATTCGACTGTTTTTTTTTGTTTGTTACCTCATAACTTTCGCCCGGGTGAACCGATTTTGATGATTCTTTTTTTTATTTGAAAGCTGGTGCTTCCCGTGTGGCTCTATTTCAATTTGGTCCAGTTCTTGAAGTCGGTTTCTTTTTGTTAAAATTTGTGATTATTAGAAATTCTGTTGTTGTCATTGATATATTTATCATCATAATATTTGTATAACATAATAACATATTTATATTTATACAAGCCTTTGTTGTGACTGATGGATCAACGCATAGCCTGCAACCGCTTGCGGTGTAGAAGTGAAATTTTGTGGAATATTGTGTGGTGGTAGTGTGATGTGGAAATAAAAAAAATTGAAAGTGTTTGTCTGTTTAACTTTGAAAAAGGGTCAATGTTGTATATCAAGTAGACAATAAAAGTCAAGACGTCATTCATGCGTCAATAAAATAAAACTTGGCATAACTTGTTATGCCAAGGTGAAAGAAAATTGTATACTAACTTTTTTGGCTGTCATTTTCGTCTAAGTAAATGTCTTAACTTTACTTTTTTTCAATTTTGGATTGTTTATAAGAAAAAAAAATTAAAATCTATATAGGTAAGTATACGTTATTTAAATAAGTCTGTAAAATAAACTGCATACGTTAGTAAACAATTTTCTCTATCTCTCTGATATTTTTCGGGTTATCTCTGAAACGGATGGACCGGTGTTGACAAGATTCGATTACTTTCACAGCATATTTTGAGCCATTTAAAGATGTTTAAAGTTCACAAAGGTTTATAAATTTTAAGGTTCAGGATTGAGACACACCATCATAGAAATTTGGTCCAAGCCAGTCACTGAATAGGTAAACAAATGGTAATGAAACGAAATGTCACTTTTTAGGGTTCCGTGCCAAAGGCAAAAAACGGAACCCTTTTAGATTCGTCATATCAGTCTGTCTGTCTGTCCGTCCGTCCGTATGTCATAGTCACTTTTTTCCGAAACTATAAGAACTATACTGTTGAAACTTGGTAAGTAGATGAATTCTATGAACCGCATTAAGATTTTCACACAAAATTAAAAAAAAAACAATAAATTTTGGGGGTCCCCATAATTAGAACTGAAACTCAACAATTTTTTTTTCATCACACCCATTCTATGGATAGGTCTTCGAAAATGATATTGAGGTTTCTAATATCATTTTTTTTGTAAATTGAATAGTTTGCGCGAGAGACACTTCCAAAGTGGTAAAATGTGTCCCCGCCCCCCGTAACTTCTAAAATAAGAGAATGATCAAACTAAAAAAAATATATGATGTACATTACCATGCAAACTTCCACCGAAAGTTGGTTTGAACGAGATCTAGTAAGTAGTTTTTTTTTAATACGTCATAAATCGTAAACCGCAAAAAAAATTTGACTATTATTAAAACATCGATCAAAGTTACAACGAACTACAAGAACTTTTATATTATGTTCTTGCTGTTTCGGAACCCTTCATGGGCGAGTCCGACTCGCACTTGGCCGCTTTTTTTTTGAAATAGCAGCCAAAATGACTTTCCTTCAATAGCAAGTTCAGACTTTTCAAAAGTACTATTATTTCTACAGCTTTTTCTTAAGTAAATGGAAAATATTTGTGGAATATGTAGCTTTTACGTTACCACGACACAGCGTTAGCCTCAAATTATACTTGCAAATATTTAAACTTCGTGTTTATTTACTTCTATATTTACACTTCTTATTGTAAATCTACACAAGAACATTTCATTGCAAATTCTATAACTTATGACTGGAAGAATAACAGTTTGTGGTAAAACGGTTTTTATTCGTCATAATTCCCATGAATAACATATGTACATGATAATAAACTCTTTTGCAAAAAAACGGGCACTTAAGTAAAGAACTATTTTATAGTTACTATTAGTTTGTTTGACAATTTTAGGTATTGTTATCCTCAGAATTCTATAAATTAACTAGCTTTTACACGCGGCTTCGCTCACGCAGACTTTCATCCCCTGATTTACCCCCTTCGGGTGGAATTTCAAAAATTCCTTTCTTAGTACTTACTTACGTTATATAAAAAACCTACATGCAAAATTTCAGGATTCTAGCTTCATCGGTTTGGGCTGTGCGTTGATCTCTGGGTATGTCAGTCAGTCTGTCAGTCAGTCAGTCAGTCAGTCACCTTACTCTTTTATATATATAGATAATTCCCATGAATAACATATGTACATGATAATAAACTCTTTTGCAAAAAAACGGGCACTTAAGTAAAGAACTATTTTATAGTTACTATTAGTTTGTTTGACAATTTTAGGTATTGTTATCCTCAGAATTTTATAAATTAACTATACTCTGTCCATTACTTTATTTTCTTTTTGACAGTTCAATAAATTTTGAAATTAGTGACGCCCTCACCCATTACCGATTCGATTTGAAACGAATAGCGATGTTATTTATGAAGAACTTTCAATCGATTTAATTAAACATTTTTTGTTGAAATATTAATTATTCCTTTATTAGTTTTTTATATTATGTAAGAAATAAACAAAAATATAAATAATAAATCTGTAAATTAGATGAATGAACAGAGTTATTGTTCTTTACTCTTGGTTTGATCCTAAATTCCAAGATTTCGACTTGATTCCTTGCAAAAATTAAATCTTGGAGTCATAGATACTATTTTGATTTCCATTTTTTATTAAATTTACAGAAAAAATACTTACATGAAGTCAAATTATTTTTATCATATGATCGATTTATCGTATTTCAAGTACTGTTTTATAGTCTGTGGTTGTTTGTTATGCACAGACCACTTCACTAAAGTACCGTCACCGTCAATAAAGTACGACATTACTGTAGTACATAATTCCGAAAAAAAAATATGGTAATTTATAGGCGTGAGCTGTCAAAAAGAAAATAAAGAAATGGACAGAGTATAGCTTAAACACGCGGCTTCGCTCACGCAGACTTTAATCGCCTGATTTACCCCCTTAGGGGCAGGGATATTCCGGTTAGGGTTAACCTAACCGAAATAATCTGTTATTAACCCTTTTGGATATGGGTTAACCTAAATTTAGGATTAACCTAAATATGTGTTACCGAATTATAACTGTTAACAGGAATAATCTAATACAGGATAATTACGGTTAACCTTAACCGAATTTGATATAGGTTTCTGGATATTTGTAGGTTCGTGATTCATTTTTCGTTACAGTCGTCGGTGACGTTCATTATTTGCGTGTAATGGGAAAAGGGGATAACAAGTTCATTTTTTTTCACAAGAGATCAAGTAAACTTGATTAATTTTCGAATCGCGTCACGTCGTAAAATAACCGAAATCTTGGGTTAACATCTATCATTTGGGTTAACAATTTCAAAAACATAAACCCTTTAATTTGGGTTAACCCTTATTGTTTGGGTTAAAACAATAACATATATAATCTGTTAACCGAATCGATGAGTAACCCTTTGAAACGGTTACAGATTGATTCGGTAACCGTTTATAACGAATACCGTTATGCATGGGTTTTCCGATCCCTGCTTAGGGGTGGAATTTCAAAAATTCCTTTCTTAGTGCTTACTTACGTTATATAAAGAACCTACATGCAAAATTTCAGGATTCTAGCTTAATCGGTTTGGGCTGTGCGTTGATCTCTAGGTATGTCAGTCAGTCAGTCTGTCAGTCAGTCAGTCACCTTACTCTTTTATATATATAGATTAGGAAGGAATAGTTTTCATCAGTTTTATCAAAACATTCTGATTAAATTATTGAGAAATAATGTTTAAGCTCAAAACACTATTATTGTACCTGCTCGCTAAATAAAAATGAAACGCGTTAATTTCTTTGTTTTTCTTGAATACATTAAAAGCAGATAAAAGTTTAGTATGGAGTGTGACCCCCTCTTGCTGAAATCACGGCTTGCATTCGTCTGGGCATGCTAGCGAGTATATCTTTTATGGTTTCTTGGGGAATACGTTCCCACTTCGCGGTAATCACATTCTTTAGCTCTCTGATGGTCTGCGGAGCCGGCCAGCCCAGACATGCTCTATGGGATTGAGGTCCGGACTTCTAGCTGGCCAGTCCAAACGACGAATTCAGACTTCTAGCATATACGCTTCCACATCGCCAGACCGGTGGGCGCGAGCGTTGTCGTCCATAAAAATTGAGTTTTCGCCAAGAGCGGTTAAAGCGGGTTGTGCATAAGGAATTAGAACTTCCGTTATGTATCGGTGTCCAGTCAGTGTACCGTTTTCGATGAAGACTAACTCCGTACGATCCATAGAATTTATTCCTGCCCAAAACATAACAGAGCCCCCTCCATAAGGTGTGATTTCTTCAAAACATGCCTCTGTAAAGCGTTCTCCTCGTCAACGTAGCACTCGCCGACGTCGGTCTTCACCATGCAGAGATATCCTGGCTTCATCGGAGAACAATACCCTATCCCAGTCTTCATGAGTCCATGACACACAATTTCGAGCGAAGCTAAAGCCTGACAACTCGATGTCCACGGAGTAATTTAGGGCCGCGTGCCGGGCGATGACTGTGTATATTAGCAGCGAGAAGCCTCCTCCTGACCGTCCATAGACTAATTTGCACATTTCTTACTTCTTCGAGGCTGTTCTTGAGGTCCACATAAGAAGATTTGCGATTTCTCAACGCTTGACTAACTAGAAAACGATCATCCCGTGGTTCGGTACAAGTCTTTCTGCCAGAACCAGGCCTTCTCTTGACGGAACCGGTCTCTTGATAGCGCTGCCAGGTCCTTTAAACTGTCGACCGACTCACATTTAGCCTCTGAGCCACGAAGCATTGGCTGCAACCTTCTTCAAGCAGCGCAATAATTTTGTCCGCTTTTATCACTTTATCTACCATTTTCGAGATTGCTAAACAGCAATAACAATACTTTAATAATTTAATAAAAATTGACAAAAAGTTAATCAGAGTCGATATTAACTATAGGATATACGCGCCACAAAATGTAGTTAAAAGTTGTTTTCTTTGAAATTTGAATTTGGAATGTACTGTTATAAACATTATGGCACTTTTATAACTGGCCAGTAACATGATCAAATGATTAAAACCTTTTTGTGTATTTTATTTTTTTCAGCCAGGAAGAAAATCGAAACCGCCCGTTTTTTTTGCAAATGAGTGTATTTTAAAAATTTCCAACGACAGACTTGTTTTATTGTAGTGTTTTTTGCTAAGGTAAGAATTGTTTTATATCAACAGCAAACTGACGAGTAGATCCAATATCATTTATAAACTAGCTTTAGATATACTCGTAACTAGCTGAACCCCGCGGTGTTACCCGCAGGACGACAATAACCGGGGCGAAGTTAGTCTAAAAAAAGTAGCCGAAGTTACTCCTTATATCATCAGCTACCTATCAGTGAAAGTCCCGTCAAAATCGGTCTAGCCGTTCCAGAGATGAGCCGGAACAGAATGTCAAAAATTGTAAAAAAAATAGGTTTATGTACCGTGTATACATAGGTACATATGCATTTAGTAAAAAGCGGTGATTTTAATATTACAAACAGACACTTCCATTTTATTTACATATATTTGTTTGTATGTATAGATAACTATTGTATAGGTACTCCTAAAAATTCGAAAGAAATACGTCACTTCTGTAGGATTTCCTTTATCTACGGGAAGTTACAGACTTCCCGTAGAGTCACACGTTGTTAAAGTGTTATGGTGCGTTTCTATGTAACGTGTGACTACGGCTTTTCAAACTTGTTTTATACTTTTTCAGCATCGTTTTTTGTCGTAGTTGGGTTTTAGTTTTTACTTTCTTTTTATTTAAAATGGTTTGGTGCCGTTAAATATATAATATATATGTATTTGAAATGTACAAGTAACGCCCTTTCCAATGATACCAAAGACGGCATATAAATCGTTAAATAACAACTAAGTACTAACAAACCTAACTAATGTGTCCTGTCACTATAAAAGCAGTTTTTCGCACTAATCACTTTAAAATACCTATTATTAATAATCAAAACAAACACGACATGACCCGCCGGCTACTTCAAACGTGCAACGACGCGATAGACTTTGCCAAAATGTGCAACACGTCACGGGTTCGCGTACTGCGACACACTGACTCACTAATCAAAAATTAAATGCAGTTTTTTACGTTTGAAATTAGAAAAGGATAGAAAAGATATTTTCAGTTGACCCTTTTACTCTCCCGGGTTAAGCAAAACCTACCTATTGTTTTTAACTATTTTGTGATTACGTGTGTGAGGATCTTATTGCTCAGACATAAGGTATATTTTAGAGTGAAAATTATTTGAGTAGTTAGACCTAAGGTCGTTAACTCGTTGATGATAGCGTTGCATTGAACACATCGTGTAGTAAATTTCAAAAACGAAAAGTAGTGTCCTGTGGCTAAACTACTGAACCGATTTCATTGAAACTTTGTAGGTGGACTTGTAACGTGTGTAGGTATACCTAGTTAAAAAAACTCTTGCTTTGTGGTATCCACCTTGTATATCTCAAATTATTTTTTTAATACAGTACTTTATGGCGGCTAGAGGGCGCCACATTAGGTTCAGTGAAACGTCATATAGCCTATAACCAGCGGACGATCAGGACGCTTCTAACGATACATCATTTGTCCAGTTCTAATAAGTAATTAAGGAGCTATGAAGGAACAAATGAACATACATACATAGCCTGTCAAAATAATAACCCTCCTTTGGCTTTGCCGTAGTCGAGTAAAAAGAAAATTGTCTCTATATATTTATTTTATACGTACGACTGTCTGTAAACTAACAGAAAACTTGAATACCCTTTTTCTTGGCAGTATTTTAAATGTAATAATATATCGCATTGATATCAACGTGCGGAATCTAATCTTTTCAAGTGCCAAATGTCGTAAAAACTTGACTAGCTTTACGATAAAGGCTATTTTAATCTCACCTATATTGATATCAATGTCAGTAGGTTACATTCTCGTATCAGGATTAATAACGAAAATAATCTGTGTTTAAATATATAGTACTATTGCATTGTCGGCAGACCGTGAGGTGTCGGTGAGGCGGGACGGGCCGCCGCACGATCGATACAGACGCGGCCTGACGCTGCCCTGCACGTTGTACTCCTGCCAAATTCACACTAATAAGCTTGCTTGCCCTCAGACTTTAAACAATTTAAAGTGATTTTCAACCATTTTCGGACAATAATTAATTGGATATTATACCAACCCTATACATTTAAGGTATATTATGAACTGTGCCGCCGATGCGGCGACGGCTCTGTCGTCGGCTAATGAAAATTTCGTTTTTCAATTTATCGCGTGAATACATTTTACAGCCTATTTCTAAATTATGCTATCATCAGAAAACGGAATAATTATATTCTATAGTTTATCTTTTTTTTTTAACTCACAACGCTAACTAGTCCCAAACTAAGCAGAGCTTGTATTATGAGTACGAGACCACTTACGTTATTAAGTATGTACATATACGTAATATCTCGAATACTAGACCACTGATAATATGTCTAGACTTTTCTTTAGTCAAAAACACCCAAATTTCGAAACAAATATAAAATTTACAGATCATACAAACATTTGGTGCGACCGATAAATAGAAGTTACACCAATGCAATGATGGCTTTTAAACTTTCGCGTTCCATGATATAATAATAATTATTTTTACGGGAATTAACACGATCACTTATTTCAAGTTACTACATACATACCTCTGTTTTGCCTGACGTTTCGACCAGGTTGCACTGGCCGTGGTCACAGGCTGACCACCCTGTGACCAGGCAAAACAGATGTATGTAGTACCTTGAAATAAGTGATCGCGTTAATTCCCGTAAAAAGAATTACTATTATAATGCAATGATGGCTTATTACTGTAATCTATATTATCTATTCATAACAATATTCAAATAAACAAATATTATTATAGTTTGCATAAGTAACTTAGGAGTTTACAAACCGGTGCTGGGTTATGCGAACCAGATCAGTAACGTAGCAGAAGTTATTTATATACCTCTGCAGGTCCACACTCAACGGAGGTAAACAAAATGGCTGCACTGCTGACGATAAGTTATCGCTTCGTTTATTGTGTCGAGATGCGTCAGCCTCAGCGGGCGTAACATAAATGGGAAGTGGTCGAGTACTAGCGAAATGGGTCTCATTAATCTTCACATGTATGGGTTAAAATGACAACACTAGGGGCCATAAAAGCAATACAAGGACAATTATTTTTCGTTATTGCTAAATCTAAAATATTCTTTTATTCGATAGTTAACGAAACAAACATCCATCCATACTTACAAACTTTCGCGTTTATAATATTAGTATAGATCGTCAAAGAAAAACACAATTCTGCTCATGGAGCTACCAAATCTGTTATTGGCCTCATGCACATAAAAAAATACTTTCAAAGGACTTCAAATACATTAAATAACTAATAATAATCACATACATCTCGCACACGACAGTCCTATGAAGTCTGGTCGAAAACTAGGCAGAGCTCGTACTTTGGTAACCAGACTGCTGATAATGCTCTAAGGCTGATAAGCATGCATATATTATATTACTATTTTTAAATATAAGATACTAGTGGTTGCCCGCGGCTCCGCCCGAGTACATGTCGGTTATCGCGGCAAATAGTAGGCTATGTGTTATTCTGATGTATAAGCTATATTACTGTAAAGTTTCATCCAAATCCGTTCAGTAGTTTTTGCGTGAAAGAGTAACAAACATCCATCCATCCATCCTTACTTACAAACTTTCGCGTTTATAATATTAGTAGGATTTTACTAACAATACTACGACACAGAATAAATGACCGAGCTCATCACTCTATTAATAGGTCTTTACCTATGAAATTGCCGTTTTGTATGCAATAAGTGAAAGTACTTATTTTTTCAAACTTTTTTATTTCTGTTATTCGAAGTAATCACCCATGCAATCGACGCATCTTTGCCAACGCATTGGCAGTTTATTGATGCCCTTCTTGTAAAAATCAGCTGGACGGGAGGCAACAAACTCTTCAAAGGCATTTTGTACTGCCTCTCGGGAATTGAAACGTTTTACCCACTAAAAAGTTGTCTAAATTTTGGAAAAAGTAATAGTCGGTAGGTGCAAGGTCTGGTGAGTATGGCGGATGAGGGAGAGCTTCCAACCCCAGCTCTACGTACTATCTAAGTACTTTCACTTATTGCATACAAAACGGCAATTTCATAGGTAAAGACCTATTATTTATTTTGGGTATGATTTCGAATTCTTTGAACCTATGACGCCTGGCTTAGCAGTCAGGATTACTTACTAGACAAACAATAATTAAATGTATGTATAGTTAATTTACATTTTAATTTATGACTTTATATAATTGTTTGGTGGGGATAACCGCTTTTAGTAGTACACCACTAAATCTCAATATTATGGGAGCTGTGTGTTGTATGGCAAAAATTCCTATCTGTGCTTGATATTAATTTCATGTGTCTTACAATGGATAATCGATTAAACAATATTGGGTTTGTAACGATTACATTGAAAACCTGTTGCTCTTATGTTGTTATCAGGAGCACAGCATTTATAAATAATATACACAATAATAAATTAGACTGTAAACAACTAAAAACAGTATTTATTGCTGTTGTTTTGAATTTTTTTGCGTGAGTACAAGTTTCATTATTATGTGTGTAACGGTTGTTCCATAAAGAACACAATAAATAATAGTTTGAAAATAAAAATGTTTTTGTGACTAGCCGAAATAAAAGACCCAAAAAGAAATATAAAGTGGTTAAGAAGGAAATAATTTATCGTAACCAACAATGTATCGTAAACGAAGCCAATTGTTGTAAATATTTTTTCAACATATTTGACAATGAAAAGTTATTATATTGAAAAACTTCTTATTAAGAAGCACCCATACATACAGGTATAAATATTTCGGACATCTAACACACAACGCCATCTAGTCCCAAGCTAAGCAGAGCTTGTGTTATGGGTACTAAACAACTTACACGGGGGTTGTCCGGTCGATGGCGCTGTATGGCGCACCGGTGTGGTTGGCGGCTCTGACTGCCCTAAATAAGGCTCGCCTCTGGCGGCCTCAGAGGGTATTGGCAGTCAGAGCCATACGCGGATACCGCACGGTGTCGACCGAGACGGCGTGCGCCTTGGCCGGAACACCCCCGTGGGATTTGGAGGCGGAAGTGCTCGCTGAAGTTTATCGACGGGTGGCTGGATATCGGGCGGAAAGTGGCTTTCGCCCTCCGCCCGAAGAGGTACGCGAATGGCGTGAAACTGCTCGTCGAGCCACTATGGACAGATGGTCTTTCCGGCTGGAGACTCCACGCGCTGGCTTTGCCGCCGTGGAGGCCCTCCAGCCGGTCATCCTCGAGTGGGCAGGGCGGCAGCACGGGACCCTTTCCTTCCGACTGACGCAGGTCCTTTCCGGGCACGGTTGCTTCGGGAAGTACCTGCACTCGGTCGCTAGGAGGGAGTTGAGTCCCGCCTGCCACCACTGCGACTGCAGTGAGGACTCGGCCCAGCACACGCTGGCGGTTTGCCCCGCTTGGGCGCCGCAGCGTCGGGCCCTCACTGCAGTCATCAGAGGAGATCTCGCGATAGCGATAGCAGTTTTACCGCGGTCGCAACCTTCTGCGAAGATGTAATCTCGCAGAAGGAGGTGGCGGAGAAGGCCCGGCAGGACGATGTCCACTCGGACCCAATCCGCCGCCGGCGAACCGGGCGGCGGAGGCGCGCCTATCAGCGCCTCATGCCACCCTGAGTGTGGCCGCGGATGGTCGGGACGGGCTTTCCCCTCCATCCGCTCTAGTGGCCACCCGCGAGGGGGCGACGTACGCGTGTGCCGTACGTCGCCTAATTGAGAGTCTACCAGCAGACGGTGCCCGCTTCTGTGCGGGCAGGCGCTGGGAGGGGTCCGGATGTGTTAATAACTGCAGTTCCCGGACTCCTCCCTTCACAGGCGCAGAGTGGCACATCGTGTGGTTTTAGTCGGTTCGAGTCCGACACACCGCCCCGGTCGGTCCGAGGAGATTTCCACACATAAAAAAAAAAATGGGTACTAGACAACGGATACAAATACATATATACTTTTTTTTTGTAAATACATAAGTATATATTATACATAGAAAACACCCGTAACCCAAAACGTATTAAAAAAAGCTATTAATTACGTTTTAAAAATATTTCTTTACAGGTAGAATAAAGCCGGGTCTCCTGCGACACTGTTTAATGTTTTTAAACACCAAACGTCAAATATTGATCAAAATAATGGCGTGGCCTAACTGTTTTGTTAATTTTAACAAGCAAACATGTTATCCAAAGCGGACTGAAAACATCCCAGCGTATACTTCTCGTATAATGAAACTGAACTGAACTAACATTAATACTTATATTATTCATATTTATACTATAAAAGTAAGTAAGTAAGTGTAAAACTTTTAGAATCTTTTGTTTTGTTGTTTGTCTGTCCATATTGTCCTTCTGTGTCGGTCAAGTCTCTTTTTAATGTAACGTTTTGAAATTAAGTATTAGTATAAGTATAAGAAGTAAGAATACCTAAGTATCTGTCGGTCCCTTGAAGTTGAGATTAGTAAGTAGTCTACCAAATGAACGCAATTAAGACTCCGTAGGTACTTCTCATTGACATAGAAACAAGCAATAAGTAGCCTCACAGTAAAAGTAAAACTAAACATTCAAAATTACATCACTTTAATAAATATTTTTTTTAGGAACGGTGATTGTAAAGTGTCTTTTGGTAAAATGGATTAAAAATATTCGAGAAGCGTTTTAAGGGAACTATCGTAAGCTACTGCGACTGAATTTAGATGGGTCAATTTATCTGTAATTAACTTACATCCGCTGATTAATTATTAACTTTCCAACGGTATTTCTGTGTTCAAAATGTTATATCCCACCAAAAATATTTTCATGTAAAATGTTGCCAAGACGACTGCATATGGCTTACCATGTGAAAAAGATATCAGATCTCATGTAGAGCCAAGGTTCTGAATCTATACGCCCTAACTCTACCAACCTTAACTTCATAAACTCTACATCTCAGTAAAAATGTATGGCTTCGCCGTTTCGCAACCATGCCGTCACGAAGGGGAAACGAACGCCTTTTGTGTTTGCAAATATCTAGTTTCTGAAGTAATGTATTATACGAATATTTAGTTTCTGAAGTAACGAAACAGCCAAGCCATACATTTTTACTGAGATGTAGAGTTTATGAAGTTAAGGTTGGTAGAGTTAGGGCGTATAGATTCAGAACCTTGGCTCTACATGAGATCTGATATCTTTTTCACATGGTAAGCTATATGCCCTTACAAACAGACTTTCGCAACCTTGACTGGGAACATCTAGGCGTCAACATAGATGGAAGAAAACTAAACCACTTAAGATTTGCGGACGATCTAGTTCTACTAGAAGAAAATCCAAAGGCACTCGAGAAGATGGTCCAAGCTCTAAATAGTGAGAGCTCTAAAGTGGGTTTGAAAATGAACATAACAAAAACGAAACTGATGACCAACTCAGAAATGGAACCCATTGAAATTGAAGGTCAACAAATAGAATATGTCGATGAATATTGCTACCTAGGCCAGATCATCTCCCCTAAAGACCAAACAACCAAGGAAGTTAATAAGAGGATTGCTAATGGGTGGAAAAGATACTGGTCTCTCAAAGAAATTATAAAATCTAAAGACTACAATATGGCAACGAAGAGAAAGGTATTTAATTATTGTATTCTTCCATGCATCACCTATGGCTGCGAAACATGGTCCCTTACAAAATACCATAGAGACAAACCAGCAAAATGCCAGAGAGGTAAGAACAAGAAGGCAAGATAGAATTAGCAATGTGCAATTAAGAGCAAAAACCAAATTAACTGATATCCTGGAAAAATAGACCTCCAGAAATGGAGATGGACTGGCCATATGTTGAGATCTACACAAGAAAAGTGGAGCCAAATTACAACGAATTGGTATCCAAGAGATGGCAAGAGGTGTCTAGGGCGACAACAAATGCGCTGGGAAGATGAGCTGAAACTTACTGCGGGATGCGGACCAGATGGAGGAGAGTTGCTCAAGACAGGAAGCAATGGAAACTACTGGAGGAGGCCTTTGCCAAAAGGCACACTGAGTTGAGAGACATCCTATAGCCAAACAAATCAAGCAATAGTCATAAAGATTAATCTCACCCAGTTTAAGGGGCTAAATAAATAAATAAATAAGCCATATGCAGTCGTCTTGGCAACATTTTACATGAAAAGAAAATGTTTTTGGTGGGATTTCATTTCTTTTTGTAAGTTGCTTAAGGCAGTTTTTTTTTTTGGTTTGTATTTCTTGTACATCTTCTTTCTTCTTTCGAAAAAGTCCGTGTACCAAAAATAAAACCTCTAGCATAAACATTTGTTAAAGCCTCATACAAACTTCCACCGCCCTAATTTGGGGGTTGGGGGGGGCAAAAGTAATAGGTTTATGATTTTTTTTGTTGTTTGTTTACTAAACTTAGTTTACATGCCAAATTTCAGCTTTCTAGCACTTCAGGAAGTACCCTAACAGTTTTGATGATCTTCAGTGTGTCTGTGACGAAATGGGTGTTTTTAGGTGTCAATAAAATCTAAAGTATCAGAGCTATGCAATTGAAACTGCACGTTTCATTAGTCTATTGGTAACATCATATCCTGAGAATTTGAACGATCTGGTATATCGGCAACCAAAGTTATGAGGGTTCAAAAAAACGACGATACACTTCGAGAAAAGGCAGGTAGTGCCCTTGCGCTTCGCTTGGCTCGTCTTGGCGGGGGCACGACCGCGACACAGGTTCAAAATAAATATTGATTAAAACGCAGATCGTAATAATTTGACATTGCTCAACATATACTAACTCAAAAGAATGAAAAAACTGATACCAAGCCTCTTAAAAAGAATCTTCAAAAAACACGAAATAAAGGTCTTGAAGAATTTGGTATCTAAGGTTAAGTAATTAAAATAACTGTACAGTGATTCCAGACACTAGTCTGGCATCACTGTACAGTTATTTTAAATAGCGTCTTATAAAAAGAATACTCGCAAACAACAACAAGGCAAATTGCGGTTTGACAATCCCTTGTCAAGTAAACAGCTTTCCTGCCTTTACATATAGCAGTTGAGTATTTCAGACAACTCGCTTAAACAGAAAGTCAACTGTTTTGAGAATCATAGGGCGCACAGAAACTTAAACACAAAAGCAACTGAAGGTAATCGTACAAGAACATTGCGTCGGGCATTTGGTATTGAAGGTTTTTGAAAATGAAAAAGGACTTTTTGTCTTAAACAACAATGAAGAATCATTTGGATTGAGTGAAGTAAAACAACATTTTTAGTTGACTGTTGTAAATGTAAAACAGGCCTACAATGTGTTTGCAGTCTAAAGGCGTGTCTCCTGCGGCTAAAAATAACAAAACAAATTAACAAAACTTGTTAACTAAACATGTTAGCGAAAAGTCGCAGGAGACGGACTTACAAACGTACATCAAACACGATTACACGAAAAGCAAAAATCTTTTAACTACTCGACAAAATGACTTATAGTGCACTTACATACTTACCTTTATAGTATAAATATGAATAGTATAAGTATTAATGTTAGTTCAGTTCGATTTCATTATACGAGAAGTATACGCTCCGATGTTTTCAGTCCGCTTTGAATAACATGTTTGCTTGTTAAAATTATCAAAACAGTTAGGCCACGCCCATATTTTGATAAATATTTGACGTTTGGTGTTTAAAAATATAAAACAGTGTCGCAGGAGACCCGGCTTAACAGTTACACACACAAGAACAAAACAAAAGTTAAAAAAAAGTATTGCAGTACCTAATAGTAATTTTTAATTTGCCAGATGTTTGTATGTTTTTTATGTCCACAGGCCAGGTATAGTGATGATTTACGCAAGACGGCTGGCAGAAGCTGGATGCGAGAAGCCGAGGATCGAACTAAGTGGCGTGCAATTGGAGAGGCCTATGTCCAGCAGTGGACTGCGATAGGCTGATGATGATGTTTTACCAGTTACGGATAAATTTCAGATAGCTTATCTGACAGATAATTTGATGTAACCGGAGAAACAGGGCCTAAATCTGTCCAGAATTTGTAAATGGCATGCAAATATAAAATTCGAGATTTCATAAATCCGGTCTGAAATCGTTTGATTTAACAAAGATAAGTTCCTTTCCTTGTGCGTTTCAAGATGGACCGTTAACGAAATAATAATAATAACTTATACATCAGAATAACACTATTTTCCGCGATAACCGACATACATACGGGCGGAGCCGCGAGCAAAAACTAGTTTTGCCATAAAAAAAATCAAGGAATCCGGTTACCGGATCGCTACTGCATCGCTGCAAAAAGTCGCCGTGGGCGAGGGCTCTTACTGTGCCTTCACATGAAACTGATTTAACTGTAACTATTCTGATTTAGAATTCCAAGTCTTTGTGATACATTGGTCTATACTCACTATATTAGTATACTAAATTTAGTAATGTTTTCCTATCAATATACTAAACATATATTTGAATTTACACAAATATTACTGTGAAAGAGTGTGTGTAAACCAATAATTATATATGTATATTCATACTATGAGCGAGGTTGTGCAAGTCTGAAGAGGAAATAGCCTAACACAAACTAATTATGGGCAGAGAATAAAGACACTATTAAATTAAAACAAAATTACCAACTAATGTATTCAGATCACAAGAGAAAATTAGCAATAAACATCATAATGTAGTGATATAAAGAATAAGAATAAAAGAAATAAGATGCATTAATATAAATAGTCTGGGATCCCCAGAACAAATTTTACAAGATATTACTCGTGAGGCTTTCATGTTGATAAATTTTTCTTCCTTTCTTTCTTTCAGAATTTGGAGGACAATGTGGCTGTTAAATCCTGGACTTAAAGAACTCCTTTGTCTCAAGCCTACTTTAAAGTACAGTAGGTACTCTTTTAATTTTAATTACCCTATTCATTTATTTGTGTATTGGCCACTGAGAAAACATGTCGATGGTTTCATTAGAAATTTAATGGCTTTTTGTAACTTAAAATAATATTTAAAATTAGTTAAAATTATTTTTTCAGTATACAGTAGAACAATGTGTTAACACAACTAAATATAGTAGATTTTTAATGCATACAACATTTTGTTAGCTTTACAGACAAATAAGTATTACATATTTTTGGGATGTTATTTTGCAAGTCGAAGAACCTTGTCTCACCTACAATGCGTTTCAAATAAGAATAGGATTGGAAATCTACCATCTTGCCCTGCATTTGACCACAACTTTCAGATATTTTTGTATGGTGTGCAAAAAAAACAAGAATTTACAATTTTAAAAAGGCAATTAAATCAGTGTAACCGTAAATCTATTAATGGTGTAAAACTTAAAAAAAGCGGCCAAGTGCGAGTCGGACTCGCCCATGAAGGGTTCCGCAGCTGCAAGTAACATAATATAATTTTTATTTTATATTTTACATTTGTGTTGATTGAATGAAAGGTAAAAGACCTATTTGTTAGCGTTCCATGGATTCACCGTGCGGGTGCCGCGTCCATCGCGTGATAGATGGGGGCAACACATGCGACTTCGACAGTGCCTGGGAATTGCGACCCAGGTTTAGGTTTAAGGAGCACTCCTTACGACGCGTCAACGCTCACCTCCACTGTCCGCCGTGTTACCCCCTCTACCTAACCATATTTGAAGTGAGCCTAGCAATGCCGCTTTGGATATTCGTTCAGAAAGAAAAAGAGCTTACTGAAGCTCTTGGCAATCCAAGGTCTTTAAGCAGGTTATAGAGGGATTTAGCTGGTATACCCCTCGCACCCACTTCCACGGCATACAGCGCAACGACATAACCATTTTTAGTTATTTCGTTAGTTAAGTCAAAGTACTTGTTTCTTTTTAAAGCGTGGTCTTTAGGGATGTTCGTTTCCCACGGCACCGTGAGTTCTACTAGTACTACACGCTTAATTGACATTGCATAAAGAAATATGTCCGGTCTGGACGCCGAGGCACAGATATCCTCCGGTATTCTGTAGTGATTTTCATACGTGTCCACTAATAATGTCCAGTCACTGGCGGTATTTATAATTGAGTACGGCTTTTGTGTGAGTGAAATCTTTTTTGTTGAGCCTTCCTTTACAAACGCGATGTTAGTTTTTATGTTTGTTGTTGTTCCTTTTTTCGCTCTCGCCAGTGATAAACTTATAGCTTCGCGTATGATGAGTAATACCCTATCATGGCGACGTGAATAATGACCCCGGTCTAATAGCGCCTTACAACCTGTCAGTAAGTGCCTGGCTGTACCTATTGCCGCATTGCACATCGTACAAGCCTTTTCTGTAGCTTTTCCCCACCTTACTAGGTTGCTTTGATCGGGGAGGGTTAATTGAAAGGCATTGAGGTAGAATTTTAACAGGGCGGGTGACCAATCATATAAAAGTGTGCGCCATTTCAAAGCTGGTGGGATACAAAATTCTCCTAGAGTTAACCATTCATTCATTGCAGTTCACGATTTATGACGTATTAAAAAAAAACTACTTACTAGATTTCGTTCAAACTAATTATCGTTGGAAGTTTGCATGGTAATGTACGTCATATATTTTTTTTAGAGTTATCATTCTCTTATTTTAGAAGTTAGAGGGGGGGGGGGGACACACATTTTACCACTTTGGAAGTGTCTCTCGCTCAAAATATTCAGTTTAGAAAAAAATAATGTAAGAAACCTGAATATCATTTTTGAAGACCTATCTATAGATTGGATGGATGGATCCAACACACATGGGTTGGATGAAAAAAATTTTTTTGAGTTTCAGTTCTAAGTATGGGATCCCCCAAAATTAATTGTTTTTTTCTATTTTTGTGTGAAAATGTTAATTCGGTTCACAGAATACATCTACCTACCAAGTTTCAACATTAAAGGTCTTATAGTTTCGGAATAAAGTGACTGTGACATACGGACGGACAGACAGACAGACATGACGAATCTATAAGGGTTCCGTTTTTTGCTTGGCACGGAACCCTAAAAAATATAAATGCTAACAGAATCTTTACAGCTTTTGAGAAAAAAATATAAACTATTTTTTAATTTTCTTTTATATTAATTTGGTGTTTATGCCAACGCTACATTTCCAGTGGAGTTAGTCACAAATCCAATCCTATTCTTATTTGAAACGCATTGTACCTGCAGTTATTCTTAGGAAAGAATTGGATATGTCTAGATATTTTCGTCTTGGATCCACTCTGCGAACTTATGCAACCTTAAATCAAAATAATCTTACATTCTTTACAATCTCTTATACATGAATAGCATTTAATAGTCCACTGCTGGACATAGAAAGGAGCACACCCTAACATAAAACAAATTTTAGTACTTTTATGTACCAACCCAAGAAAAATGCATGCATAAAAAGATATAAAATTTAATTAAAAATACAAATCAAATTTTAAAGTAATTTAAGACATAATATAGCCTAACAAACATTGTTTTGCCATAAAAAAAAATTGGGGTTTAAAAAATAGATGTTGGTTGATTCTCAGACCTACCCGATATACACACCAAATTTCATAAAAATCGGTCCAGCCGTTTCAGAGGAGTATGGTAACTAACATTGTGACATGAGAATTTTACATATAAGATATATATACATAGATATTTATGTACAAGAACATGCATGTATCTGATCAAGACCAAGAAGTCTGATATCATATTTGTTGATACTATGAAGAGAATCAAAAATAAATTATAAGACAAACACCCTGAAAATTAAGTGCTTTTTCAATCATGGTGTGGTAATAATTTTCTTATATCAAGCATACCTACTTTGGGAGTATTTTCCCTATTTTTAAACCAATTACTTAATTTGAATACATGCTTTTAAACTCAAACTTCTATGAAGCATATTAGAAAAAAAACGAACAAAATAATTTTTTTGAGTAAACCAAGTAGGTACTTGTGAAAACTAGCTTGCATACTATTCCATAAACAAAAACCTTTTGTGTAATTTTTTTTACTTATCCTTGAACAAATCTGTCTTACATCTGTCCTGGTAACAAAGGAAAATAGGAACGTTCATGGTATAACATTGCATTGTTATTTAAATGGGTGGAAACTTCAGAAACCAGAATTGTAATTAGATTACAAACTCCTTTGTTTACTATGACGCGCACATAAGGCATAAGGACGACTAACATCATGACATCCTGATATTATTTCCTACGTATTTATGTAAAACCTACTTACATTCGTTTTTTTTTTCACCTTTCGTTTAAAATACAAAGTGAAGTATAAGTTTAACATTCACATATAAGGATGTCTACTCAAAAAGAATGATGACCTTTTGTTAAAATAAATAATGTGTAAATGAGCCTATTGGAACTGAAATCAATACTCATTTTCCCTACAAATAATATAAAACTACTTACTGTCTTCTGCAGTCCCGTAGTACAAAAAAAAATACACAAAAACAGTCCGCTGGCTTACAATCGACACATTCTGTGTACCTCAACTATGACGCAGAATAAATCACTATAACTCAGCTCATTTATCGCGAGTGATGTTTGACAAAACTTCAAATCGATTAATTTTCCTACTCTACAGGAATTTTTAAATGTTTAGTTTTACACGTTCAGTTCACAAAATGTCACGACCTGGAGATGAAAGCACTATTTAATTTTGATGCATACTGATTTTCACCAATTTTCAAGCGCTTTGAGAACAAAAACAGCTGGTTACTCATTTATGTTTTTTTCTGCCACATACAGCAGCGAAGCAAGCAGATGCATAGTGCTGCATCAAAGTCATTTTCATGCTTAAAACCGTAAAGCCGGAATAGTACCGGTTTTATCACAGAAAACAAATGAACACTACTCAAACTGTAGTGCACAGCAGAGCGAAGCATTTAATTCAAACACAAATCAAGTATATTTTAAAAAAATCTAGGTATTTCAAAGTTTGTGTTAATCAAAATACTCTTCCTTGACCTATTAATAGATTTTCAGAGCACGTTTTGAAACACATCGTAATTACATCACATGTTGAAACTCAGAATTTATTTATAGAACAGATGTTGAATATGTTACATAGATATTGTCTCTAGTCACATATTTTACTTTAGAAATAATGTTTTATGTTGAACACAAGTATCTGATAGTGATTGGTTTAGTTGAGTTAGAAAGTCTTTTAAAACTTAAATAATAAAAGCGTGCTAACAATTATTAAAAATATATTAACTTAAAATAAAATTGAGTCTACGGATTGTGTCTGATGAGCCTCTTAGAGAAAATTCATACACTACTAGGTTTCAAATAATTTAAAAATAACACAACGTTTCATGGATTATACCTATTCATTTAATATAAGTATTAAGACTCAAAGAAATTCATTAAAGTCCTTAGAAATGTCGTAAGTTTTATCATTTTCGTTCTGGTGAAGTATATTTGTATAATTTTCTTCTTTAGACAGACATAAATTTTTAAGAATTTCTGAAGGTGATGGAACGTCTTCATCTTCTATAGGAATGGAGTCAAGTAGTGTGTCTATATTATTATTGAACGTTTCATTATTACTATTCGCTTCTAAAATGTGAGTATCACATTTCTGCTCTACATTTTCGGTCACATCGGCAATTAAGGAGAAGTGTTCCGATTCCATGTCTTCTAAAGATAACTTCGCTCCCGTTCGTACAAGTTCTGCATTAGCCTCCGAGACATCTGTATAAGACAATTCTTTTTGTAGTTTTGATTCCTCTCCTATAATTGTTTCAATGGGATAGTCATGTTTCTTTTTCAGCTTTTCTACAAGCTCACCACTTTGTCGTACTACTGTACCAGGTGGTTGTGCTTGGCATTTGTGGGTTCTTTGGGAGACCTGTAATTTAGAATTTGAATGTTATAATATGTTTAGCACTCGAGTACCGATATTATACCACTTTATTACCCGACTACGGCAAAGCCAAAGGAGGGTTATGATTTTGACAGGCTATGTATGTATGTATGTATGTTCATTTGTTCCCTCATAGCTTCTTAACTACTTATTAGAACTGGATAAATGAGGTATCGTTAGAAGCGTCTTGATCGTTTGCTGGTTATAGGCTATATGACGTGGCATTGAATCTAATGTGGCGCCCTCTAGCCGACATAAAGTACTGTATTAAAAAATAAATTTGAGATAAATATGCCGTGTTTGGTATCATTGGAAAGGGCGTTACTTGTACATTTCAAATATATATATATATTATATATTAATAACTGCACCAAAACATTTTAAATAAAAAAAAAGTAAAAACTAAAACCCAACTACGACAAAAAACGACGCTGAAAAAGTATAAAACAAGTTTGAAAAGCCGCAGTCACACGTTACATAGAAACGCATGATTTAACAACGTGTGACTACGGCTTTTCAAACTTGTTTTATACTTTTTCAGCGTCATTTTTTGTCGTAGTTGGGTTAAGTTTTTTATGTTTTGAGTAGGTACAAGTTTTAAAAGTTAATTAATTTTGCACACTAATTAATAACTACCATTCACTAGAATATCCACATTTTGTTGAAATGTTACGAAGTTGAATCGAATCTAAAGAGAGAAACGTCTAACTACCCCACTAAATGATTTTTTTTTAAAAAATCTGCAACACATTCACTTAAAATCTTGGATACAAGTAAAATTTTATCAAAACCGACTTCAAGGTTTGACACGATTTCTCTTGGATGCCATCATCAGATCTTAATGTCCTTATCATGGTACCACCATTGGGGTATCTCCTTTCCATTAAAAACGAATCATCAAAATCGGTTCATAAACGACGAAGTTATCCTAAAGAACATACATTAAAATAAAACGTTCGAATTGAGTCCTCCTTTTTTGAAGTCGGTTGAAAATAGGTAAATAAAATGTTACCAACTTTGTATCGAAAACTCTTTTGACATGCTGTGCATTTATAGGGCATAACTCCAGTATGTATACGTCTATGTACTAAATAAGATACCCGCTGTCGAAAACATTTCCCTGCAAAATAAAATGATTATTTTCCAACTTAATTGTTACCGACTCTAAAAAAACCTCTTTAAATAGATAGCACTATAACATTAACATTTTCTTACCACATGTTTCACAAGAAAAGGGTTTTTCTCCAGTATGAATTCGTTGATGATTGTGTAAAGTTGAAAGTTCTTTAAAAGCTCGTCCACAATAAGTGCACGTATGTGGTTTCTCATCGTTATGATAAAGAAGATGTTTATGATACGATTGTTGAAATGTAAATGTTTTGTTACATTGTATACACGCGTAAGGAGTTTCACCTGAAACAGAAAATTCCAGATTTGTACGTAAGATGTTAAAGGACGCTTGAGATTAGAACGTTATAAAATAATGATAGTTGCAAAAGTACTAAAAACTATTTCATACCATGTATTGTCGCATACTATTAAAAAGCTAGAAGCATTAAATGTGTGAGTTGAGAATTAGGCCATTTAACAGGTTAAAATTTATTTATAATGCCTTGAAAGCGATTGTGGGAGCCTGATTCATTCTATTTATGACCAAATCAAATTATTCTGTTAGTACGAATTACCTCAAAAACTAACACCAATGATTAAATTTTAACCTGTGTGTAGACGTTTGTGCTTCTTCAAGAAGTACTTTGTAGTAAAACATTTACGACAAACTTCACATTGCCATTGTTTATTATCATTTCTTTCTAAACTAGTAGGTTTTTCATCTTGTTGGTCTAAATCCGACCCGTTGTTTAACGTTTGGACACTAATATCTGAATTGCAATTTCCTGATAAAAATCCAAAGTGGGCTACCCGCAAATGTACCATGAGAGAACCTCGCATCTTAAAGTTTTTTGGGCACAGGTGACAATTATATCGTGTGAAAGTTTGGTCAGAATTTTCATCAATGTTGTGTATGAGGCATCTGTGCATTCTCAAAATATTTCCGTCAATAAATTGTAGGCCACAAATATTACATGTATTGTTTGTTTGTATTACTGTTGTTTCTGTTTTTACAAACATTGGTTCACCACCTTGATCCTTTTTAATAGATATATCTAATACGGGAACTGTATTTAATGAAATCACTGGCAATTTAGGAAAGATTTTAACGAATTTCACTGGAGCACTTATAGGTGAAGTAATTTTATTTTTATGCACTGTATTTTTTTTATTTTTCTGGTTCGCCATCGATTCAACATCATCAGACTTAAGTTTACCTTTTGGAACAGAAGTTTCACTATTTTTGTGACATCCTTTTGCTGATAATATTTTCACATGGCTGAACAAATGTATCGTCAATTTGTCTAAACCATATACTTCGTCCTGGCAAATTGGGCACATTATTTTATTGGTCGAAACATAAATTAATCTATCCCTTAACGATTGCACGGAATTAAATACCCCAGTGTGCGTACAAACTGGACATGATAGTAAAACTTCATCAGCACTCATTCTATATCTACAGATTAATCTAAGTTTTTCTTCAGATTAACACTTTTTAGTATAAAATGGGTGCTGGTTTATGCAAGCATGAAACGAAAGCTCGCAGGAGTTATTTTTAGAAGCTACGTTCTTAATTTTTGGCGGGACTTTATAACGATTGAAACATCTTATAATTCAATTATATTATTTTTTGTTAAATAATTTTATTATTATAAATGTGTATCATTTAAATGAAACCTATTAGTGTTATGCGTACCTAGAAAAATATTTTTATATTTTAAAATTTGAAAATGTGTATCTGAGAAATAAATATCAAATAGATAGTCAAAAACTCCAATGATTAATGTAAATATTCTATTTTTATTTTTCTATCAGCATAAGTTATTCTGCACGTTTTGAGTTTTTAACCGTACTTTATCATATTTTAAGTAATTACGGTTTTTAACAGCACTGACAGTAAGGTAGAGGAGCTGTCATTTGTTATTTAAAAAATGGCGCTGAATTTATTTGATGTTGTTATTGTTATTTTCGACTCTTATAGAAACTGATGTTGCTTAGTGACTTCTGATAGGATATTGATAAAACATAATTTGTGTTTTACTAAATTGATTTTTGCAGCACTCATTGAACTTAATTTTTTTTCTTGATTCATTAAACTGTAATAATGGGAGAACCATCTAAGAAAGAACCAGGCTACATGGCTCAGCTCTTGGAAGCTTTGGGGTGGAATGAAGGAACAAGGATTCCGCTTGCTGATCAAGCCAACCAAGAACTTGAAAACCTGCTAATTAACAGGTTAGAGACAGTCTCCTCTGATCTCATTCAAATTGTAGGAATTCAAGAATAAAATTTGAATTTATTTCTGCAGGCAAAATGAGATTCAGCGTTTGAAAGAGGCTTCTATATTACAAAAGAAAAAATGTGAAGATCTCAATAAATATAAAAATTATGTTTTGACAGAATCACAAGAAAATACAGTAAGTATATAGGGCTTTAGTTATACCTTATTATATTTTTAAAATTCAAAACAAATTAACCATAATAAACTTAATTAAAATTCTTCTTTTCTAATTAGCGTTTGCTGTTTGCACATAAGCAGCAATTAGAGCAAGAAGTAAAACTCCGCCAGTTATCTATTAATGAATTTGATCGTCTAGAAAGGAATACTGCAGACTGTCTTAAAGAGAACAAGGATGTTACTACCAGGATCAATCGATTTCAAAGTATGTAGTTATTATATTGGTAATTGGTGACATATGACTGTATGATATAAACATACTAAAATGTAGCAGTCTTGCTATAAAGAGTTGACTTTTCCTACCAGGTTCCATAGCGCGCTTATTAAAAAAGGCAGATTTATTGAAGACAGAAGTGTGTGGTGAGAGAGGTGCTCTTCAAGAGTGGAGAGCAGCACTGGAGAGGAATGCTTGTGATATAACAGCAATAGAACAGTTCACAAAACAGGACACCTCCAAAGCAAAGGTAAAAATTATTTTGGCACGACTTCCATTGACTACCCATTATGACTTGACAATTCTTCAAGTTCTTAACATAATACTGGAAGATTTCATAGGTTTACTTAGAAGTCCTTAAGATTTTTTTGATGAAATGCTCAGAAAAATAAAGAAATTGAGACTCATAATTCGTTTCTCTGTGTATTGTTAATAATTTATTGGCTTACATTTTTTTTTACTACAAATTCTGCTTAGGTAACTAAAGTTAGCATCATATACCTTAGTTTGTATTTGAGTAATTACTTAGATACTAAAATTTTGATAATCACTTTGAAGTTAATGACCAATGGGTAAATGATTTTGAAATCAAGAAACAAGAAAATTACTGGTCTATCAGTAATTTTCTTGTGTGTTGTTACATGAAGCAAATAAAACAAACAACTGATACTAAATAAGTAATTAAACGTAACTGTTTCTAACATGATTATAATTATATTTAAGGCATTGGAGACCAAAAGACAGAAGCTGAAGCTGGAACATGACCGTCTACATGACAGACTTGTCCAACTGGTATCAAATCTCAATGCTGAAGAACGTGCATGTGATAGAATATCGATCCAGGTAATATTTATAGCACATAGAGCATTTAGAGTTGGGGGTGGGTAGGGTAAGTTTTTAAAAGGCTTGTGAGTTGTGACGCCTTTGGTGTGGGTGTCCATGGGCAACGGTAATCGCTAACTATCAGGCGATCCGTCTGCTTGTTTGCAGTTCCCCGTCATTTGCCCCTATCCCATAAAAATTACAAAAATTGGCCAAGTTTTTAAATCTGGTAAACTGATTTATGTCCATCTTTTGGTATTACAGTCTAGTCAGGAAATAGCGTAAAACTGACCAAAAAATTGCAGTTACGATAAAATAGCATTAGGTAAAATATTAACATTTTTGCTGTCATGGCGATGCTGAATCGTTGGTCAAGCAGTTGGCGTATGCGACTGTCGATCAAGAAGTCTTGGGTTCGATGCCCAGGTTTTTTGTACAAGAAATTCGTAATAACACCCCGAAGTACGGGAGTTTGGCGGTGTCTCACGTCCGTGCCTTGGAGAGGACGATAAGCCTGCGTTCCTGATTGTCATTTATTGCAATCGTTATTGGGGAGTTAGTGTCCTCAACTATACTATCAACTAGTTAAAACTTTCGAATTCAGTTCACTATCAGGATTGTAGAGGTCCGATGCTCCGTAGAAAAACTGATATTCAAGTAAAACCGGTTGAACTTGCACCCTTAACAGTTTTGAGAATAATAAAGACTAGGAAGATGGTGATGTGTTATGGATGCATTTACAATTACAGGTTATGGAAGGAATGGAACAAAGGAAACAGATGATGACCATGTGGACTGCCGCTGTCGAGAATCTTAGACAACGCGACGCTGATATACGACATGTTCGCGAGGTAACACTTTTATTGTCATTTAGAGATTTTTAGCTTACAGCAATCAACTACATAGTGTCTTGGCATAAGCTCTATTTAATATATTAATTTATTGTTTCTAATAGAAAATTAATTTACAATACAAATTGATCAGTTTATTTACTACCCACAATGCACAATTTTTTTTTGTATTTGTCTTCTACCATTCCACAAAGTTTATAGGAAATTTAAAATGACCAAAACGATACTCTAAACACTCCCTTTACACTCATTTATAGGACTACGCATTACTGGATACCGAAGCGAACAATGTGGCGGAGAAATGTCGCGAACAGCAGGTTTTCTGTGAACAGCAACGCGGCAACAACACTGATGCTAATCGCGAGAATATCGCTTTGGGCCAACAGCTGGCCCAGACTCGCCAGGCCCACCAGCGACTCGTCGATCTTAACACTGCACTCGATGGGGAGGTGACTTTCTCGTAGTGGACTTTTACTTCATTCCGTTTTGTAAAAAAGCATCATGAAGACCTTTAAAGAATAATAGAAGGCACACAACCCAGAACTGAATATGTGTTCTGCATGACAAAAAAAAACGAGTGTGCTTTAAGGCGCGTCTCCACCGAAATTGTTGGCAATTTCAGTGTTTCCAACCGTTTGCAACTCTTCAGAAAATCGCCAACTTTTGTTTCCATTGTGTCTAGAGTTCTACACCGAGTCGCCAACAATTCTAAAAACATTCGAACTAAGCGTCTCCACAGAGCCAATAACTATCTGCAACAAACGTATTCTTTTGATGTTTCCCGCCAAAAACAGAAACACGGTTCCCAACATTTGTTGACAATTTTTGTTGCACACACAAGGAAATTACAAAAACTTTTGTCACCAACATGTGTTGACAACACAAAAGTTGACAACTTTTGTTCGGTGGAGACTCGGCTTTAGACCACACGACTGAAGTAAAACTTCTTTGAGAGAAAGAAAATGTGTGCACGCACCTCTCTCTCTTGCCCCTACAGTAATTACGAAACGTAACTCTCTCTCTCTTTCTATCTTCACTGACTTATATCTCCCTCTCAAGTTCCGTTCGCCACGCCCAATCACTTTTTTCACAACGCTCTCCTCAATTATTCACCAACTTTCTTCCCAAAATCAAGCGTGCGTAAAGAAGTTTTACTTCATAAATTATAGTTTGTTTATATTGTAACTATTAATAAATGCGAATATGAGTTTATAACGCTTTTATACCTAAAGAACTACCTATTAGGTAACTAGAAAAATTATTTTACTAGCATCATTAGCAAGTAACATAGACTCCATTTTAGCACATACATATAAACTTAATCGTAGTCAAAAGCTATATAGTATTGTACTGAAATATTTTTTAAACTTAATTTTGACTTGATTCTATGTAACAGGCCTTGTGCTTTTTTTTCATTTCAAATATATATGGGGCATTTCACGTGAAGCGTACAACGAAAAAAGGGTCAGGATTCCGATTTCGTTTATATTTTAGTATGTTATACCTGTACATATACTTGACACAGATACGAAATATTTTTGCATTTGCAAGCTTAGTTTTTAAAATATAGGTCTTTGAAGATTTCAGAAAACGTGAAGTATGCACTACTTCGAATGTCATTATCAGTTCAAAAATAGTAATTTTGGGACAAATTGAACACTGAGTTATATACTACATTTAATAACCTTTATGTCCTCTTATTTAGAATTTTTATTTTCATTTTAATTGCTAAAAAAAATTAAAAAAATTATTTTTTTCGTTTTTGACGAAGTTCACATTTTCTTAAAATTTTTTTTTGATCATAAAAATAAAGCTTATATTATGTTTAAGCATCATGCCAAGTTTTATAGTGGGCCGCGCAGTCGTTTAGGAGCTACATGTATAATAATGACGAAGCGCGGTAATGGCCCCCTTCTAGCGTGTAGTCAGTTAGCGAGACTTACTGAAATATTTCTTTAAATCACAGGTAAATAACACTGTCTCTGGTATATCTTCGCTTAGATAAGGCAGTAGTCCCACCGCCAGCGAGAAAACGACTAACTATCGGCTATTTTTTCGCTCAAGAAACTAACAATAGATAAGCATTCCGTGTAAACAAAAGAGATCATACATTTATAGTTGATAGCTGACTTTCGATTGATGGTCAAACACTGCCGGCGAGGACACGCTCTTTGAAAGTAAACGTATTGACAGACAGGGATATTGTTAGACATATTCAATAAGAAAATCATTCAATAAAAAGGCACTTGTGTCACCGCCAACGATTAACGAGAAGCGCAAGAACCTAGAAACAAGTTGGCGAGCAACAGGAAGCGAGTGTGTAGTTCAGATAGTTTTGTCACTGAGCTTTAGGCGAGTATGCGAGTGTGACGAGTGATTACTCACGCTACTCGCTCGCCGAGGCAGTGCTGAGCTAACCTGCACGCGTGATACACGTGTTCCCAACGAGACAAAGCGGTATTAAAGTTTGTTCCATCCAAGTAACTATAGATGAGTTTTTTTATTGAATATGTCCGATAATATCCCTGTCTATCAATACGTTTACTTTCAAAGCCGCACTGTAAAGAAATGACCGATAGTTGGTCTCTCGGCGTGAGTTCTGACCGCCAACCGTGCATCGCTGAGCAAGTATCGCTGAAAGTATTATCTATGAATATGTTAATGCTTGTCGCTCAGCGACAAACTAGTAGAGCGTCCTCGCCGGCAGTGTAAACAGTCAGCGATCAACTATAAATGTATGTCTCTAATATCTCTTTTGTTTCCACGGAATGTTTATCTATTGTTAGTTTCTTGAGCAAAAAAATAGCCGATAGTTCGTCGTTTTCTCACAGGTGGTGGGACTACTGCCTTATCTAAGCGAAGATATACCAGAGACAGTGTTATTTACCTGTTATTTAAAGAAATATTTTTGTAAGTCTCGCTAACCTAACTGACTAGACGCTAAAAGGGGGCCATTACCGCGCTTCGTCATTATTATACATGTAGCTCCTAAACGACTGCGCGGCCCACTATAAAACTTGGCATGATGCTTAAACATAATATAAGCTTTATTTTCATGATTAAAAAAAAAAAATGCGAACTTCGTCAAAAACGAAAAAAAAATATTTTTTATTTTTTTTTAGAAATTAAAAATGAAAATTCTAATTATGAGGATTTAAAGGTTATTAAATGTAGTATATAACTCAGTATCCAATTTGTCCTAAAATTACTATTTTTGAATTGATAATGACATTCGAAGTAGTGCATACCTCACGTTTTGTGAAATCTTAAAAGACCTATATTTTAAAAACTAAGCTTGCAAATGCAAAAATATTTCGTATCTGTGTCAAGGATGTGTACAAGTATAACATACTAAAATATAAACGAAATCGGAATCCTGACCCTTTTTTCGTTGTCCGCTTCACGTGAAATGCCCCACATAATAAATACAGACCATTGTATTACGATGTTGCGATGCTTAATTTCTTGTTCTTTGTTATTTCTTAGAAGTCTGATTGAATTTTCTTTAATTCTCTTTAATTTCCAGTTCCAAAGTTTCCAACGTGAGCTGAGCAGCTTACGAGGTATGTTAGAGAAGCTTCACATAGAAAATAAACACATCTTGGAGGAACAGCGACGCAAGGATGCTGCGTTGGAGGCGGTTAACTGTAAGGTAAATCTGATCACATTGAAACTCGGAATTTAGTATTACTGAACTTCGTATGCATACTAAATTAAGATATATTTATTTATAATGTTTCGTGTGGTGACGAATAGAGTATTAAATCCATTTTTGAAAAGTGTCTTAATTAGACTCTATAGTGCTATTAAACTACTAATAAAAACACAAAAATGTTGTTCTATCGATAAGTGCCATAAAAATGCATTTAAATTTAACATTTTTTATTGCTCTGTGATATTGACGTCACTTGGCTTTGTAAACAAAAACAAATGCGCTGGTGAGTTGACAGGTGACACTTTAGTTTACAAAGCCGTTTGACGTAATAACATGGCGGCTATTATTTCATGGTGTTAAAGAACAGAGTAAAAAAAATTGAAATATATTTTATTATTTTATGAACTAAAACTAACATTTTCGGACTGCTTTTTGCCTGAGGTATCTCAATAACATATTTTTATATTTTTTGCATGTGGTGGTGGCGATAAATCGATCTAGCTAGGATTCATTTTTAGAAAATGTCGTTTTATTCGTGTTTTTAACAATCAAATATATAAAATGAATGTACATCTAGCGCCGTCTATCGCAACTCGAGCGAACTACATTAAACTATACTGGAATAAGGTGCAGAATAAACAGTATCAGGGCGTACCAAGAGAGGGCGCCACTAAACTATTGGAAGAAAAATAACAAGAAGGTGGCGTTTGGATAGTCCCAATGTTGCCAAAAAACCGATTAATAATTAAAAAATACCGAGTGACGCTCGGTCATCCCGGTACTTATGATTTAAAAGTGAAATGTTAATTCCAGATCGCAAATTTAAAGGAGAAATTAGTGGATTCTACGGATAAAACGAAAACCTCAGAGAAAAGAGCAAAGGAGCTTGAAGATCTACTTAATGTTAGTAATTCTATAATTTACAAGTTTGTTTTTACAACACTGCAAAAAGAAGGAATGCTTGAAACACACCCTGTACCAACTTGTCTGGCCTGTTTTATTTTTATATAATATTTCGTATATCTGTCACACATTATTTATGGGTGCTAAACAACTGATACAAATACATATATACTTTTTTGTAAATACATACATCATTCAAACACCCAAAGTCTGAAACAAACACCCACAAGCAAGTATGATTTATCAGTTTACGCCGTTGTATGAATTAATCTACATATTCGTATTTCACAACAACAACCACAATTTCGTGCGGTCGCACCGACACTATCTAAACGAATGGACTATACATCAATTCGTTCGTCGGGTTCGTTTTTATATGCAAGATAAATGTAACATCAAACTCAAACTCAAAAAGATTTTATTCATATAGGCACTTATGAATAGTCAATATTTAATATTAAAAAATCGAGTGATTCTAGTCGCCAGTCTAAACTTTACAAATCCAATAAACGTCTCAACAATTGATAATTGCAGGAAGAGGAGCGCTATGCAACTGCTTTGACTACAAATCAACAAAGATCTATGCACTGCTCTTTCATTGAACAACAGAAGCTTCTAGCACTTAAAAATGAGGAGAAATTGTTCCACATGCAACTTAAAGGTTTGTTTTTTTTTTTACATTTGTTTGTGTTTGTCTACTCTGTTGTAGTCCATTGAATCTAATGTTTGTTATGTATTAGTTCTTTGTTCGTTTATACCTTACTTCGACTTATACCACTTATATTTTGACTTATACCAACTTGATACTTGAACTCGCGGGCTGGGTTTCCGCAACTCGACGACTTTGATGCGCCTATTTTGCGTAGTGGGTCGACACTAGTGTTGCCAGCCCAGTTTATCCAGGAAGCCTAGCAGACCCCTCGCGTTGCCGACGACTTCCTGAAGTGACGACGAGTTATGGTTCTTTGCATCCATGTTGCCAGGAGTACACAAAACGTACTCTAAGTTTTGTCTGAAAATATCACCAAGGGATAGAATATTACTTTTATTAATAAAGTAATTTGTAATTTTTGCATTTACGATACTAAAACCTTATTTTGGTTCAGAAACGTCACAGTAATAATAATCTGAGATGGAATGTTATCTACGTGGTGATCTCGTTTTTACAGCATCCACTGCAGTCATGAGCAAATTGGACTACAAACAGAAACAGATAGAAAAAAGTCTCCAATCTCAGAAAGAAACACTTTATGCTATCGTAAGTTAATCTAACATTGTTATTGGCAGTTTTTGATTTAAACTATTATAAAATAAATGTGAATCTAATCTATTTAACAATAAATAATAGTGTTACCAAGTGGAGACTATTGGAGCCCGAGTTTCTCATATGGAGGGGGCGCAGGCCGAGCGTGAATGTTCAGCAGCACTTGTAGAGAAAGAAAACAGGTAAGTAGACCATAAAACACTTATGTTATAGCACTTATAGATGACATTGCTTTCAGATATTAGTTGTAATTTTTAAACGGATTGTGGAGGAACGGGTGGCATGTTCCTCCAACACAAAGGGAGGATCCTCCGACCAGGCGAGGTGATCATGCCTGGTGGGCCACTGCCCAACGGTTGATGTTAGGATGTTGTATATATTATGTTAATTGGCGCGAGAACTTCTACTGCGCGATTCAGGATTGGTAGTTTCTTAGTTTCCTTCGTTACTCCGTAGTTCGATGTATCTTCGGTAGACGGCGCTGTAGTATGTTATATTGTTGTTGCGCTGTATATGGAAGTCGCCACAGGATATTATTACCTGTTGCGCTTTTACCAACATGACAAAAAGCTGTCAGACCACTTGACGGTACGAGATTAAAAGTCCTTATGGACAACCTAGACTGAAAGTCCATTTTTCTTTTTCCAACCGTCCCTTTCTACATGAGCAGTAAACTTCTATTTCCACATCCTGAGGGTTTTTTTTATGGAATATGCGGCAAACGAGCAGACGTATCGCCTGTTGGTAAGCGATTACAACGGCCCATGGACACCTGCAACACCAGAGATATCACAAGTGCGTTGCCGGCCTTTGGTGGATGGGGAGTGGATTGGGGGAAGGGGTATGGGCTTCCGGTATCCTCACTCACTAGATGGCGTTGTGTGTTAAATGTCCGAAATATTTATTTATTATTATTTATATTATGTTGATGGCAGACTGAAGCAGGTGTGCGCGTTACACGCAGCGCGCGTGGCGCTCCTGGAGCGGCACTCGGCGCGCCTGCACGACGACATGCGCCGCCTCACACGGGACCTGGACCTCAAGAGCGTTACCAACACCAAACAGGTGACGGACCATAGCTTTACTACCCACTTTCTCATATCTATACAAATAAATCTAATTGGAGTGTCTGTTTGTAATATTAAAATAACCTCTTTTTAATAAATGCATTTGTATGTATACACGATACATGTACCAAAATAACCTTTTTTACAATTTTTGTCTGTCTGTCGGTTTGTCTATTTGTTCCGGGTAATCTCTGGAACGGCTGGGCCGATTTCGACGGGACTTTCACTAGCATATAGCTGATAATCTAAAGAGTAACTTAGGCTACTTTTTTTAGACTAGCTGCGTCCCGCGGGTTACAGCTAGTTTATAATAATGGTAAACTCGCATATCTCACACGCGGCCGTCTGATTCTATTAGTAAATCTTATAATATAATAATGATAAACTCACACGCGACCGCGTATCGGGATAAAGCCTTCACTGTGGTAACCAAACTGCTAATAAACGTACTTATGTTATTAGTTTATTTGCTTATATGATACTTAAAGTACTTGCTACGAGTGCTACGACTATATTAATCGTCCTCTGGAATAATGTTAAACTGCAATAAAACAATTCATAACTGTTTATTTGATACCGATTTAAAACCTAGTATGACCATGTTCATCATCTTTGTTAATTTAAATTTTATAATAGTTAAGATTTTTTTATGTTTGGCCCTGCCAAAATGACTACTCTGCCTGATGGAAAGCATAAGCAGAATCCAAGAGTGGCGGTCACCATACTGCGAATGCAAACAATGCAACAATGCAGCATGGTGACCCACACCATGGCGGGCTCGTGATGCTTCTGCATCATTTGGCCTCCGGTCTCGCACTCACCAACGAAACACGACAGCACGGTCGCTGTCATGTTACGTTGATTTTCTGTGCGAGGGTAGTACCGCCCCGGTAGAGCCGACCCGTTCGTGCTGAAATCAGCGTGGCTCTACTATGTTGAGGTAGTAGAGCCTTATATATCTTAAAAGTTGACTAAGGGCTTGATATTCTTCTTAGTTCTTTCTGTACTAATCGATAATGTGACTATTACTACCGAATTGAGCCGAATAACTGCGTTTTAAATTTGTTTAAATAATTTAATCTTTGTATAATATAATAGCTGTATATTAAAAATGAAATTGATTTGTTTAGCAAAGTCGTCTGAAGTCGTCGATGCTGACAGTGGAGGGAGGCGAGAAGGACCTGCAGAGTTCCCGCGAGCAGTGGCGGCGCCTGCGAGTGGAGGAGGCGCTCATGCGCCTGCGCGTGGCCCACGCGTCCCGCGCGCTCGCCGGCCTCGACGACACCGGCTTCAACCTCGACGAGCAGAGGCTGCACATCGACGCGGTGAGACGCCACCCCATCTTTCACCCACACTTGCTCTACCCGTACACCTATCTACGCAGATATATAAATAAATCATCAAATGCTTGAATGCACGGATGGAGCAAACTGCAGGCTTTCGATCGGCCGATGGTTTGATTGGTTTCTTAATCAGTATGAAGATATATGGAAGTGCGTACATTATAACGATTCGGTATCCGCCGACAACTGCCTTCAAACTAAACTATCGGCAAACCCTCTGCAGATTAAAAGTTTGTAGTCTGCGGGTGCTCTAAGCTTTCGTCCCGCCGTTTTCTAGTGTCGTCGCGCTGAGTGTTGTATGATCTAAAAATTGTTGTTTTTGAGTCTGGGTGTTTTTGTGTCTCTCTTATGTACCTTGGTAAAGTCCCAGCGACACAGGAATATTCCTATTGCGGGACTTATCTTTTTATATTCAAAACTGTATTGCTAAGCCCAAAACTTTAAAACTATACGAATAAGTCGGATTTTTTTTCATTTTCTATGTTTTTCAAGGCACAAGAAAAGTTCTTATAGAGAGGATAAGCGTAATATTTTGAAGAGAAATAGTAAAAACAATGTTTACAGTACAAACCACAGCGTAAATTAAAATATTAGTCTCTAGCAACCGAGCACTTAACTTCAATCAAAACAAAACAAAGGTGCGTTAATTACGATAGCCGCATCCGGAGGATCCAAAATAAAGCAATTTATAATGCTTAAATCAATTTAATTAATTACTAGTTTATAAAATAACAACTATAGCTAATTGGAGGAGATTCTAGTTCCAAATTTGAAACAGGAATCTTCTTATAATCTAATTTTACTAAAGTAAAACTACACCTAACAAGAAGTGATTCTGTTTCGAAGTGTGAAACAGGAATGAATTTAAAATATGTTTCTGATATTTGGTGGAGTTCCAATGGCGCCATCCTTATCTATGCACATTCCACAGCATTCGCCGTTCTCAAGTGTATGCGCCTTGCTAGGCGTCCTTAAGTTCCGTGTGAATTGTCAGTCAATTGATTTGGGATACTATGTAACACGTTAGAATACAACAGGTCAATAACAAGTTCTATAATATAATCGTTTCATTACAGGCCATGAACGAACGTTTAGTAGAAATAAACGCACGTCGTGACATGTTCAGTGTTCAAAAGCGCGCCTTTGTAGAAGATTGTGGAAAGTTACGCTCTGAAATTCGAGAACGCGAACAGCGGATAGAACAACTTGTCAAGAGGTACATTACAGAGGGACTTAGTCGATATAACTTTTATAGACTAGGAAAGCGATTTTTTCTCTATTAGAACAACTAGCGACCCGCCCCGGCATCGCACGGGCTTTTTACGGAAAATATAATATAGCCTAAGTTACCCCGAGAAGATGTGCGGCTTAATTTTTTCCGATGTCTACAATAAATATCCATATGTTTTAGCTTAATATATTTAAAAAATAAATAAAAAAGCTTTTTAAAAACAAGCTTTTACTGGAATGCCTCGAGATAAATCAAACGAGTCCAAACTCGATGATGTTGCGACGTTTCGTTACAGAATTCCTATGGCCACCTTCCAGCTCCAGCATCAGATGCGCTCCATGTCAGTCCAAAATTTCAGCAAAATCGGTTGAAGATATCTGCTTCAAAATTGAGTTGCAAGATTCCACCCGAACATACATGCATACATACAAGTTAATAAAAAGCTTGTAAATAATACAAATTATAAACGAAAACCTTCTTCAAGAATCACTTTTAACTATTTGTAAAAACCGTGAAGTAGCTCGTGCAGTAGCTTTTGAGTTTATCGCGAACAGACAGACAGACGCGGCGGAGGACTTTGTTTTATAATATGTAGTGGTTCCTATTGGCTCATTACTTATTGTAACTTTTTTTTTTTTTTTCAGATACGATATTTTCATTGGATCCTTGGGAAAAGATGATTCCGGTCAACAGCTTTCCGTTACCTACTTCAAGATAAAGGTAAAACTCCACCCTTCGTTAGAAACTAATTATACTATTTCCATTTCTTTATTTTCTCGATGACAGTTCTAATTTGGTAGTTGTAGTGTTGTGACCAAATAAGTAATGATATCGATCGGATATATTTATTATGTTTTGAACAAAGACAAATACAACAAAAACATTCAAATATATTTTTGCAAGCTGGGAACACTCAATGACCCACCACCATTTTGTGTTTGTTTTAATCTGTCACTCGCAACCAGACGGTCGTGCTTTAAAGTCACTACATTTCTGTTTGCTGAGTTTTTTCACATTTTCGTACGTAACATACGTTACGTTGTGTATTTTGTGTTCCTCCGTGTTGATTGCTGTCCCAGCTGTCAAATGACTAAATGCCTTTAAAGGATCTATTCTGAAAAGGCAGGAGAGAGAACTGGTGATCATCGTAATTCCTAGTTACTTTGAAGCAGAGTATCAAAATGGTGGCCCCCTATTAACACTGTCGCAAGTGCGAGAGCGTGTTTAGGCCGCAATAGGAATTAGTGGACCTACAATTTCAAAAATGACTACCGGTACAAGCGGCACACAGGAAAATAAGTTTCGTACGCCGAAGGAAAATCGTCAACCACGTCGTGTGACATCGGTTGATAACTTCGACGCTGTCGCTATTCGCCGTCATATATATGACTATTACTTGCGCAAAGAAATTGCAACACTTAAAAAACTTGTTGTTTCTTTACGTGAATGTGGTTTGTTCCATGCCCAAAAATCGTCATTTAGCTTGGTTTTGAAAGAAATTGGATTTTCTTATAAAAAATCGAACAAACATAAAATATTGATGGAGCGTCACGACGTTGCTATGGCTCGCTGCGAATTTTTGAGCGTAGCCAAAAAGATATCAGATTGGTCAAAAGTTATTTTCACTGACGAGACTTGGTTAAATGCAAACCACACAGTATCTAAGAACTGGACTGACGGCACCGCCGCTTCCACTAGTTCAGTGCAAATGGGAGAAGGTGAAAGCCTTATCATATGCCATGCAGGGTCTACGAAAGGATTCGTGTCAGATGCTTTACTGGCCTTTAAATCCAAGAAAACAGTGGACTACCGCGAAGAAATGAACGCAGAGATTTACGAAGGATGGTTTAAAGAAATGATGCAATCTAAGAAATGGTGCAATCTCTAGAAGAACCGTCGATAATTATTATGGACAATGTTACATATCACTCCAGACAAATTGATAAAATGCCGACGCAGGCCAATAAAAAAAAAAGCGGCCAAGTGCGAGTCGGACTCGCCCATGAAGGGTTCCGCAGCAGCAAGTAACATAATGTAATTTTTATTTTATATTTTTACATTTGTGTTGATTGAATGAAAGGTAAATTGCAGTTCACGATTTATGACGTATTAAAAAAAAACTACTTACTAGATTTCGTTCAAACCAATTTTCGTTGGAAGTTTGCATGGTAATGTACGTCATATATTTTTTTTAGATTTATCATTCTCTTATTTTAGAAGTTAGACGGGGGGGGGGGGACACATTTCACCACTTTGGAAGTGTCTCTCGCGCAAAATATTCAGTTTAGAAAAAAAAAATGTTTGAAACCTCAATATCATTTTTGAAGACCTATCTATAGATACCCCACACGTATGGGTTGGATGAAAAAAAATTTTTTGAGTTTCAGTTCTAAGTATGGGGACCCCCAAAATTTTTTTTTGTCTATTTTTGTGTGAAAATCTTAATGCGGTTCACAGAATACATCTACCTACCAAGTTTCAACATTAAAGGTCTTATAGTTTCGGAATAAAGTGGCTGTGACATACGGACGGACAGACAGACAGACATGACGAATCTATAAGGGTTCCGTTTTTTGCTTGGCACGGAACCCTAACAAGAGATAATTGACTGGCTCTAACGTCATGGCGAAAATGTGGATAATACTTTATTAAAAGTACAATTAGTGAATATTTTAAAATCGAAATAAAGCCTCCCTAAAAGCTATATTACCGACGAATAGCTGCCGAATGTGGTCATTGGGTGTATCATTGCCAGTACAATGCTATAGAACTATTATAGTGAATATTTTAAAATAAAAAAAAGCCTCCCTAAAAGCTATATTACCGACGAAATAGCTGCTGAATGTGGTCATTGGGTGTATCATTGCCAGTACAATGCTATATAGATCTAATATGGGCACAAATCAAAGGACACGCTGCTCGAAACAATACCCATCCCCCTTTTGCGTCAAAGAAGATGTTAGATTTATTAAAAAATGCACGTGCGGAAGTAAAACATTATAGCGTCGGATTGGGAAATTTATGTGGCATTCGATAATATAGAAGCACAGGAACTTATAATATATGTTAAGGAGAGCTCATCGAGTGACAGTGACGATTCATCAGATTTTGATTAAATTATATAAATAAAGAATCAACATAATATAATTACATCTTGTAATGAAATGTAATATTAGTTAATAATTTTGTACAAAATTATCCGGCAATAGTTGAGTTTCTTACACTTTGTAAAAAAATATCGGGACTGTTATCGTATTACGTTTATCGATAGCTCCATCCCTATGAGTTTCCATCCATCTGCTATGACCTTGTACGTGCGTAAGCGTCATATTTTTATTAAATAATGTATACATAATGTAAAAAAGTTGCTCGTTCAAGTTTCCACAAAGAGCTGTCATCGAGAAAATAAAGAAATGGAAATAGTATTGTATTTAGAGTAATTAAAGGGTCCAGTGTGTCTCTTTTTATGCAGTAAGCAAACTTTATTAACTTAAACACAAGTTGCAATTTTAACAAAAAAAAACCGGGACCACACGGGAAGCACTGGCTTTCAAATAAAAAAAGAATCAACAAAATCGGTTTACCCAGTCGAAAGTTATGAGGAAACAAAAAAAAAAAAACAGTCGAATTGAGAACCTCCTCTTTTTTTGAAGTCGGTTAAAAATAGATGTATAAGAAATATTTTACGTCAGTTCGCTGCTGAGCGAGCGGAACTGCGTGAGCGAGGAGCAGCACTTGACGCAGACATTGGCCGCCAGGAGAAGGACGTTTCGGCGCTCGAAGCCACTCTTAAAGTGGTACACCATGCGCATAGCCACTTCATGCATCACGTCTCACCTTTGAAGGACGACAGTACGCTATTTTATTACTTTAAAGATAATAATGTTTGATTAAGATAGCAGACTACCCTACAGAAATAATTATTTAAAGTAGTAGCTTAGTTTATTACTTGCGATTGTATTCATCTGAGCTCAGTTGAACCCGAGTGGGGTTTCGAGGAAGTGAATTGGCAGTGAATGTCACGAGTCTTTACAATAATAAAATACATTGTAACATTTTGCTATAAACCATCTAATGCGGAAGGTCGTATCAGCTGTTATGTGGCGACGTTTTTGACCATTCGACGTCGCCCCCCTTACCTTGCCCTTCACAAGCTATACTTTTATAGATACTCATTATCGTGTCGTGTAAAGAATATTGAGTGATATTTCTACGAAAAACGACTCAATATTCTTTACGACACGACACACACTTATGAGTTGGATCCCAAACTAGACAGTCGGTACACACAGACCACATACAGTAATGTTCTTTACACAATATTTCTCATGTAATCAGTATCAACCTATCGCCGCCGCGCCGTCCACTGCTGAACGAAGGCCTTCCTGGGAGCGCCAACCATCCCGATCTTAGGCAGTCCGCATCCATCTGCCACCAGCTACTTCCTTCAAATCATCGGTCCATCGTGACGTAGGGCGCCCGACACTCATAGAGGTATTATAGATAGAGCAAGAGAGCCACGCATCCAGCCGTCCCTCGATTAGAAAAAGAGAGAAGATCGCGGTACCACATTTGTCTTTCTCTTGGACGTGTCTGTTGGACGTTTCCGTTTACAGGCAGCCATATGTCTTCCCTACTCTATCTATAATAGCTCTATGCCTACACTACGTTTGCCTAATCACGGTCTCCACTCTTAAGTGCGCAATTACAGTGACCCGGGGCGTGCAGCGGGAGCGGCTGGCGGGTTGAGCGGAAAACGCACATTCCATTTAGTGAACACAGTTGCAGCGAGGCGATTGAGTGGTCCCGGCGTACCTACCTACATAGCAATAGTAGACTTTACTGATTACTTTAATAATTATAACAATGAAAATAACTAACATTAGTGAATTACCATAAGAATCTCCGCTTTTTTTTTTTATTTCTTCCAATAGCTTTTTAATTACTAGTCGATTCGAATGATTTGAATCACTAGAATTCCACAAAGGTGGCCGAGCCAATGCGGCACTATTAAATCTTCAATCGGTAACGGCATGTCAAGAACAAATCGAACGGTAATCGCAAACTGACTTGCGTCCACCCGCCCCGCTCGCGACAAACGCTTGTCCCGCTGCGATTCCCGCTCACCCGCCCCGCCCGCACTTGGTGCACCTTAGAAAAAAACTATGTGTTTGCGTTACCCGCGAGCGGATTCCGCTGCCCGCCCCGCTGCCACTGTAATTGCACACTAACACATTTCGTCACCAGCGATGACTGGCACTTCCACTTCAGCGTATTAATTCTACGTGTGATATTGGTGGATTCGGTCTCATGTTATAGAAAGGATTAATTTCACACATTAGGAAGAGTTGCGCTACTTTTATTTTTGAATGTATAATACTAATATAGACTGAAATAATAGGTTAGGAAAATGTTTTATTTGTTAAATATGACCAATGCTGTCAGCTCCCGAGATCGAAGAGCTGAACAATCTAACTAAGCACTACTACATGATGCGGGACGAGCTGAAACTGGTGAACGAGCAGGTGGCGGAGTTGGAGCGAGCTGTCAATGAACTGTCTGCACGCCTCACGCATCTCAACGACAAGAACAAACAGCTCAACTCGAGACGGTCTGTCATAATTCTTGCTTTTATTTGTTGAAACACTTCGCTTTGTATTGTCTATGGTTTTGTAATTCACAGTTAATAGGAGAGATGGTACTACATCATTCTAATGCGACAACATCATGTGTACAAGCTGAAGGTCTCAGATGTTTTTTTTTGTTTTTTTTTGTATAGGCGGGCAAACGAGCAGACGTATCGCCTGATGGTAAGTGATTGCCGCCGCCCATGGACACCTGCAACACCAGAAGCGTCATAAGTGCGTTGCCGGTCTTTGGGGGATGGGGGAGAGGTTAGGGTATGGGCCTCCGGTATCCTCACTCACTCGGTGAAACACAGCGCAAGCACTATTTCACAACGGTTTTCTGTGAGGCCTTGGTATCACTCCGGTCGAACCGGCCCATTCATGCCGAAGCGTGGCTCTCCCACGTTTTATGGGATTATGGGAAACAGTGCCAAAATAGCTATAAAATAAAGTGAGACGCAATAAATTCTTCCTAAAAAGTACCATGTACTATTATATATACAACTTCCGCACTAGAAAACAAATCTAGTGTTGCGAGGGACACACAAAACGAAACTGTTTCTGGTTGTCGAATTTTAATCACAACTTTATTGTGTTTTATATCTATACTAATATTATAAAGCTGCAGAGTTTGTTTGTTTGTTTGAACGCGCTAATCTCAGGAACTACTGGTCCGATTTGAAAAATTATTTCAGTGTTGGATAGCCCATTTATCGAGGAAGGCTATAGGCTATATTTTATTTTCAAAAAAATTAGGGATCCGTAAGAAATTAGCTATTTCGTAACCCAAGGTGTGAAATCGAAAACCTATTTTTGCGTGCGCTGCAAAAAATACTGACAATAGAACAAAATTATGTATTACGGGTTTGTAGGTCCCATTAAGATCTACAAAAAAGTCCGCGAGAGCATATATCTAACTATCATGGTTTAGTCACAATAGCCGCTTTTGTGTTCAAAAAAATTATTAAATCGTCTGAAGAAAGAAACTACGTTAAATGTGTATCGTAATATTAATCCTTATCCAAATAAAGCATTATGTTATCAAGGGTATTTATGTAGAAGTAAAATACTTTTTGTTTCATCCCAATCGGCCATTTCGTTTAGAAGTTATCACGAATATAAGACGCTAAGAGTTGCTACGTAATAATGAGTTATTTGCCAAAGAGTTTTTATCAACATAATACCTAATATTAATCTGTATCCAACTAAATGTATTGTTGATTATGAGTATTAGATCTTAGAAGAGTATAATAAATACATCTATACTAATATATAAAGCTGAAGAGTTGTTTGTTTGAACGCGCTAATCTCAGGAACTACTGGTCCAATTTGAAAAATTATTTCAGTGTTAGATAGCCCATTTATCGAGGAAGGCTATAGGCTATATATCATCACGCTAAGACGAATAGGAGCAGAGCACCAATGAAGAATGTTTCAAAAACGGGGGAAAATTATCACGCTACGGGCAATAGGAGACGCAAACGACGTTGCGTGGGTCAGCTAGTCATAAATATAATAACACTGCCTTATAGCACTTTGTAGCTGTTTTCGCATGAAGGGTAGCTCTATGTTCATAATAACGAAACTATATCCCATTGGAATCCATGTTGTAAACTAAATCATATTGTAGAGGATACTTATATTAGAAGGTCTAGCAGATATATTCTCTAAATCTTAGTTAATTTAGAAGCTGTTTGAAAAAGTATTAATTAGTGACGTCGGCTTTAATGAGAGTAGCAAAACACTTCTTCTCGAAAAAAGAGAGAGAAAAATTTAAATGACTCATAATGAGAGAGGTCTGGGTCCAGCAATGGACTGCAATCGGCTAATGATGATGATAGCTCAAGATCGAAATGTGAAAGTCATTTGCAATACCGTCCAGCCCTCCTAGCCAAGTTGCAAGCGTTCTTCGTTCTGCAATCGTTCACGCCTAAATTCTCGTGTGTCATTGGCTAATACTTTGTCTAAGATTAGCCAATGACATGTTTCGAGACCGACCTTTCTAACCTTTGTAAACTACATTCCAGGTCTGAAAAGGAACAAGATTTGGAGAATGCACGTGATCGGATGCAACGTCAAGAGGGACGCCTGCAGAACGCAAGAGACACCGTCAAGCACAACGCTAAACGGGCGAAGAAACTCGTCGATGGGGTTGATAACTGGCGTATATTTCAGGTAACGGTTTCCTAAGTGTCTGATGCGTTATGAATTTGGGAATTTGACTGGCTTTTGGTCTCGTGTCTCTCTCAGTGATCCTGAATGCTAAGTCTTGGATTCGATTTCCACTAAGGACAAATCTTTGTATGATGAATATGATGACTTGTTCTGTGTCTGGGGTGTTGTCTAGAATAATATACGTATTTCGAAATACATAAATATGTTTATCTGGTTACTATAATAGAGCCTTTGCTTAGTTTGAGATGTGTGTGGATTATATAATATACTAGCTGTTGCCCGCGGCTCCGCCCGCGTGTATGTCGGTTATTACAAAAAATATGATAAATGAAGAACCGCTCGACTGATTTTGTGCAAACTTCACAATCTTCACATAAACCATCTACTAAATAGTACGAAGAAAGCCTAAACATTTTGGTTTGGACAGGTGAGCCCGTTCTTCAGTTATAAAAATACAACGAAAAGTGGCATTGATTTTTATATATTGTTACGTGTTAGGGTTCGATTTATTTGAGAGAGAAGCCTTTTGACGTGTTTAAGAGACTTTATTAAAACCACAATTAAAATCACAATACTACTCTGAATTACAATCCTTAAAGGTCGCCTAGGTCGCTAGGTTGATCGCTGATATCACTTTGATGTTTATCTCACTATAGATTTCTAGAACCTACGATAAAACACGAGAGTCGTCTCGTAAAGACGCTAATAAAAATAATCGAAGTTAATAATAATCAAAGGCAACAACCAATCGATATCCGACACTATGCATATAGAGATAAGGTCCATTATTCCTTACCTCAGGAGATCGATAAGAAGTGTGTGTGTATTTGTGTGCGCAGATAAGGCTTGAAGATTATTATTCGTAACAATATATTGATTGATACAAGGTGTTTCTATCAAAGACGATAATTAAAACCACGTCTTTTACTCATCAATTTGAATATTTTTACAAAGAAAGTGTGAACAAAGAAACGACTTTACATACAAAATACTGGTCAGAGGATTGGTGGTTTTATAGGAAAAGTTGAATTTTGAAATGCATTAAGAAAAATATTTTCTTTTGGAAAGTAGTCCAGCACAATGGCCTAAAACCGTAGTTTCGCTAATTGCCTTTGCTGGAGCTCCTTGTACACTTAACGACTGCAACGAACTTATAACTCTTGATTTGTAGGCGCCAGTGTCCGACGGTCACAGTCGCTTACCACCATCGCATGATCTTGTTAGTCGTTTGCCCCAAATAATTTTAATGCCATATTATATGTTGACCTAAAACAAGTTTGTCCTAGTGATTTAAGCGGTCGCCACGCCGCTTTCTATTGCGCCAAGTGTTGTGGGTGCAAATCTCTTAAGGGACAACACTTCGTGTGATCCACAAATTGTTGTTCTGAGTCCGGGTGTTCTTTGTCTTTTATGTATGTTCGTAAAGTCCCCCGCGGCACAGAATGTAAATTCCTAATGCGGAAGTTAAAAAAGTTAAAAAGTTAAGTTTCTTTTTTAATTTTTTTTTTTCTTTTTTTTTAAAGACAACTCCCGCACTAGGAATGAATCCTGTGTCGCAAGGGACTTTACAAACATACATGAAACGGACACAAAGAACACCCAGACTCAGAACAACAATTAGTGGATCAGACAAAGTGTTGTCCTACGTGGGATTCGAACCCACGACACTTGGCGAAGTAGGAAACGGCGTGGTGACCGTTAAACCACTAGGCCAAACGTGCAGTTGTTGTTCAATACAGCTAGCGATCTGGTGCCGCGACTACTCGGAAGCCGCGTACAACGTGGTGACGGCGCTGCTGGAGCTGTGCCAGAGCTCGCCGCTCGTCTGCCCGCGCATGACGGCGCTGCTCGCCGCCAGCGACGTCCAGCGCCACGTGCCCAGGCACCAGAGGCGGCTGCTCAACCTCATCAACAAGTCTGTTCAACCACCAACCTTGAACTTACGACTAAAAGTAGTGACGATACGCTGAAGGAATAATCGGTTATTCGTAGAGATTCCCCAACGATAGAAATGTGAATCTGTAGCGATTCTTTCGGCTGTGTGTTAGAACGTTTTTTTTTTTTTTTAAAGGCAACTCCCGCACTAGGAATAAATCCTGTGTCGCGGGGGACTTTACAAACATACATGAAACGGACACAAAGAATACCCAGACTCAGAACAACAATTTGTGGATCACACAAAGTGTTGTCCTACGTGGGATTTGAACCCACGACACTTGGCGAAGTAGGAAACGGCGTGGTGACCGTTAAACCACTAGGTCAAACGTGCAGTTTTCACACTATCCGATCCGATATCGGTGTCGGGCGCCGATACGATATTAGAGGAAGTAAAATGTATGTGTGTGTCGGCTCCGATATCCGATATCGGGCCGGACAATATGTAACACAGATACATATTTCATACATTTAACTTTCTTCGATATCATATCGGATGATGTGAAAACGTTCTAATACATAGCGGCCGTATCCACGGGCGAAAGAATCGCTACAGATCCGCATTTCTATCGTTGGGGAATCTCCACGAACAACCGATTATTCCCTCAGCGTATCGTCACTACTTGTACCGAGTGTATATAAATACGTGGCACGACGATAAAGTCGACGCGATTCCCTCGCCCGTGGAGACGGCTCGCTAAAGCGAAGCGTGTGACCAACTAAAGCCAAAGACTCCTTTCTAAGGGGGAACCTCTGTTCAGCTGTGCACTGCTAAAGGCTGTCGATGACCATGATTTATTGTCCGTGTGGTGACGGATTGTCATCCCATGGGTGTCGTAAAGGCCGACTAGAAAGCAAACTATGCAGGACAACATCACTGCAAAGAGAATGGAAAACTTGAAATAAATTATACCAACTCGTGCGATCGTTTGACGGGTCTGTTAATCTAGCTAATCATTAGCTGCTAGTGCTAAATGCTGCTTAGCTAGGGTTAATAACCCTTACTGCTAAACCGAAGGTTGTGATTTTGATTCCCACTTAGGACAAAGAATAGTGTGAAAATATGATTATCAGTAACTGCAAAAACGATTAATTTATTAATCTAAACTATCTATACTAATACTAACTTTTAAACTTTCGCGTTCCATGATATACCAATAATTATTTTTACGGGAATTAACGCGATCACTTATTAAAAGTTCGCGTTAATTCCCGTAAAAATAATTGTTGTTATATCTATACTAATATTATAAAGTTGAAGAGTTTGTGCGTTTGAACGCGCTATTCTTAGGAACCGCTGGTCCGATTTGAAAAATTCTTTCAGTGTTGGTGTTGTTCAATAGTACATTTATCGAGGAAGACTATAGGCTATATATCATCACACTAAGACCAATAGGAGCGGAGCACTAATGAAGAATGTAACAAAAACGGGGGAAAAATTTATGCTACGGGCAAGGAGACGTAAACGACGTTGCGTGGGTCAGCTAGTTATATTATGATTGTTTTTATTCGTAAATAACCCTACGTGTTTAATTCACAGGGTTGTAACTGAAATGGGTGCCGCTACAAGCAAGTCAGATATAGAAATTCAAGGTAAACAGCATAATGTGTATGTATGTATGCCTGCATGTAAATAGCCAGTAGTGGTTGCTATCACTCGTCCCACTTGATGAAACTCACCACACTATTCTACGCTACTGATTTGTTAAATTACAATAAAAAAAGTAAAAACTAAAACCCAAGTACGACAAAAGCCGTAGTCACACGTTGTTAAAGTTTTATGATGCGTTTCTATGTAACGTGTGACTACGGCCTATGTACTATCAAAAATATTTATTATTTATACATACATACACACATAGCCTGTCAAAATCATAACCCTCCTTTGGCTTTGCCGTAGTCGGGTAAAAAGTAAAGGATAGCAAGATTTGTAGAGATATTTGATGGTTTGATACAAACGATACTGGTCATTATAGTAGTATTTAAATTATTTTAATTCAATGTTGTGTGACTCCACTCTGGCAACTGATGGAAATCAGAATCCAAGAGTGGTGGTCACCATCCTCATTGGCGAATGTGGACAATGCAGCATATTGACCCACACTATGGCGGACTAGTGAGATGTTTTTTCACGACCAGCTTAAAGGACTCTGGGATCATAGTGGGAGGTAAATACGTGCGCAGTAGTTCTTTTTTTTATGTATAGGCCTGCCAAAATGACTGTACTCTGCCTGATGGAAAGCATAAGCACAATCCCAGAGTGGTGTTCACAATACTCATTGCGAATGCAACAATGCAGCATGGTGACCCACACCATGGCGGCCTAGTGATGCTTCTGCATCATTGGGCCTCCGGTCTCGCACTCACCAACGAAACACGACAAACACGATCGCTGTCATTCTACGTTTATTTTCTGTGCGAGGGTAGTACCGCCAGGGGGGTTTCACTTCTCAGTTTAGGTGTATTTCGCCGAGCGCCTCCCGGGTAGAACTATGTGGCATTGGTTGCCAATCTGCGCTCGGCTCGCACGCTAGCCGCGTCGCGTGTAAATAAGTTTAATATTACGTGTAGGTACTTACTGCGAGAAATTACTTCAAAACGAACTAATTTTTCGTACAAAAGTTACTGTTCTGTTGACGGGTGTTTCAATAAAAGGAAGAACAATGAATATATATTATCATTTTTCAAAATTCCGGAAGATATTGAAAGGCAAGCCGTAATTTGATGTATTTATGTTAATCATCACATCTCAGATTACTGAGCATCACTTAAATAACTGTATTAGATAGGAAAATAATGTGGTTGATTTTGTTATAGATAGGTCTTATTAATTACCTTTACTTACCTCCTATTAATGAAAAGATAATTTATTACCTACCTACTTAGAACACAAAGAAAATTCTATTCACCGTTGATTGAATACCAGTTTGTTTATTTAATAAAAACTTGAAAAGTAATCGTTTTAATGAAAATCAATTTAAAATAAATTATAATTACTTATTTAAGTTTACATAGTAAGTACCTATCTACTGTAGGTACTCACGTAGCCTAAGAAATTATCAATAGTAGTAGCCTGAGAATAGTAAGAATATAAGGCGTACTTACTCGTTTATTAAGGTTTGTTTACAACTAGGTAGGTATTAGATATGATGACATACAAACAAAAAACAGTTTGTGACTTTTGCTAACATAATGCTTTATATGATTTCACAGTCAAGTCAGTATGATAGACATGTTTTGTCAATACAAAAATCTGTAACTTATCACGAAGGTATCCAGAACCTTACGTAGACATGATTATTATGTTTGTTAAAATTTTCCTTCTTCATTACTAAAGTTGTTATATCTTAATAATTAATTTTAATATTTTCCTAAATGTACGGCAAGCGGCAGCCCCGTGCTTTTGTAGTAAATCGAGCGGTGTTTAACGGACTATGAACGCTCGAGTCACACGACAAGATTCAAATTCGCGTGAAAGGAAAACTTTTGTTCGACAGTGACACTTCTGTACGACAGTACTATTAATTATTCTGTGGTACCGCCCCGGTCGAGCCGGCCCGTTCCTGTGGAAATCAGTGAGCTCTACTACCTCGAGTAGTAGTGATGTTGGAAAGAGTTTCCAGCTTAGAGTATCTATTTCCTGTAGGTATAGAGCGCGCCTAGCAAAGTGAGAACAGTAAGCACAGGTGGGAACACTGGAACGAACTCTAGTAGTCAAGGTCGACTGCTAATGGTGCGCGTCAGTTGGGAATTTCAAGAAGCGTTTTTAAATATTTATGACATTAAAATGGTCAAATGTGCGGTAAAATCGTGTAAAAATGATACTCGGAAACACAACAAACACAAATCGAGTATCACATTTCACAGGTAAGTAATTTTTTTGTACTTTTGAGGTAAAAATAAATTACGAATTACGGGGACGAAAGAGACGCGAGGGGCGGGCGTGGGCGTTCTCCCCGCACTACCCCGCAACTCCGCTTGGACGTTGGGTTCATTTAGTGATGTGACAAAGTATCGAAACTCGATATATATTTTTTTTAATATTAATATTATGATAGTTATATCGATTTTTTTGTACATTAATGTTATTTAAATAATTGTAATAATTAACACCTGTGAATGTTAATTATTACAATTATTTAAATAACATTAATGTACAAAATTTATTGATATAATTGTTCTCCCAGGAGGAGTTGTTGGTAAAAATTACGTATGGGGGATCTAATTTATAAGTAAAAGTCAGTATGGGAAAACTTTCAGTTCTTTAAAATCTGCTTCCCATCAGGCTAGGTGACTACCTGTACGGTAGTCACCTAGCCTGCCAAAACTACAAGATTAATACTGATTGTATATCAATACTTTGGTCAAAATTGATCAGTGTTACAAAAATTCAAAATGGTGGAAAATTAAATTATGGCTAAACAAAATTCAACGTCTTATAGCTCTGATGAAACCGTTAGCGATAGGTGTGGGTACTAAAATAAATGTCAGTCAGGTCAGTCAACGCGGCGCGGGGCAAAGGTGCCACATGAAAAAAAATCAAGATGATCGATTCGAAAATAATTTCACCGATCTGGCTGAAATTTCGTATCCGGGTGTGTTCAATATTGCTGGTTCTCGGCGTTGATTTAGCTTTTAGATAAGATGAAATTTGAATTTGCCAAAAAAAATTAGAAAAAAAATACTTTCTATAAACGATTTTTTTTTCCAAATTATTGGATTATGTTTTATTTTCTCTTAAAATGTTTGGGTATTTTCCGTTTTTTTACAGAGAATTTCTTTTCATTAAACCCATTTCACTTTTCCAGGTTTCCTAAAGATCCGAACCTAATGAAACAATGGATTCAAAACGTAAAACAGGCAAAATGGGAACCAAATGTTTGGAGTAAAATATGTTCATTGCATTTTCCGGATTCTAGCTTCTATGAAACAAAAAAAGGACTCCGCAGATTAACAAATGATGCTGTACCATCGCTTTTTCTAGCGGAAGATCCATCTACTTCAGGCCCAGTAGAAGACGCAGTAACTTCACCAACTGTTCATCAATATTCCGTTAACCAGGAAATAAACCCGGCAGCGACATCATATGCATATCCATCTGTTTCAGAAATAACTGATACACCAAGAAAACGAAAGTTAAAAAAAGAAATCGCTCGATTAAAAGACATAGCAAAACGCCGTCGTTTGCGATGCAATGCACTTTACGTTGCTCGTCAGCGTTTAAAGAAGAAAGTCAAGAGTTTATCTCAACTATTAAATGAGCTAAAAGATAAAAGACTACTAATTCAAGAACAAGTAGACCTTCTGGAATCTTGTGGTATTTCTGCAGCAGCCCTTATCAAGAGAATGCTTCATAAAGGGAAAAAATATTCACCTGAGCTTCGTTCGTTTGCGTTGACTTTACATTTTTACTCACCGAAGGCTTACTCTTACATAAGAAATACTTTTAACACGTGCCTGCCACACCCTAGTACCCTTAGGAAATGGTACCAATGCGTCAACGCTAGTCCAGGTTTCACGGCAGAAGCTTTCAAAGTGCTTGATGAAAAAATAAAGTCGTCTGATAAAAAACTTTTCTGTAACTTAGTTACAGATGAAATGTCAATTCGTCAACAAAAGGAATTTGACGGCAATACTGTACAAGGTTATGTTGATTTTGGGGTCGGGATTGACGTATCGGGAGATTCGGCAGAGCTATGTACGCAGGCTCTGGTATTTCTTTTAGTAGCTATAAACGATAACTGGAAAATTCCAATAGGATATTTTTTGGTAAACGGTGTGACAGGTGAGCAAAGGGCCAACTTAGTAAGGATGTGTCTATCTAATTGCCATGATGTTGGCGTAGAAGTAGTGTCTATGACATTTGACGGTTGTCCGGCAAATATCGCTATGACTCGGGAGCTTGGTTGTAAATTTGACCATCAAATTGAAATTAAAACCTATTTCCAACATCCTGTAACTGATCAACGAGTTTATGTATTTTTGGATCCATGTCATATGGTAAAACTTGTTCGAAATACATTAGAAAGTAAAAAAGAGCTACGTGACGCCAATAGAGGCCTTATCAAATGGAAATATTTTGCCGAACTCAACGAATTGCAGGAAAATGAAAATTTTCATTTGGCCAATAAATTGACGACACGTCACATCAATTTCAAAAACCAGATTATGAAGGTTAAACTCGCAGTACAGTTGTTCAGTGCTAGTGTAGCAAAAGCTGTACAATTTTGTGACAAAAATCTGCATTTGGTAAATTTTGCTGACTCTGATCCAACTGTCAAATTTATTACCATTATTAACAATTTATTTGATATTCTAAATTCAAGAAAATTTCCTGGAATTGACTATAAAGCTCCTATTAACGAAAAAAATGCAACCAAATATTTAAAGTTTCTAGACGATACAAAAATCTATTTAGAGAATCTAGTAATTTCAAAAAATGAGCAGCAAGTCTTGTCCTCTAGAAATAAAGTTGGATTTCTTGGACTCTGTGTTTGCATTGCCAGCATGAAAGGATTGTATGAAAGGCTAGTTAAACATGAAAAATGTTGTCTTTTATCCCCATGTATAAAATCAGCCAGGATCACTTGGAAATTCTTTTTTCAGTGATACGTGCACATGGTGGTTTCAATAATAATCCGTCTGCTATGCAGTTCAAGGCTATTTATAAAAAGCTTCTTATTCACATGGAGCTCAAAGAAAATTTCAGAGGAAACTGTGCATCATTAGAACAAATTACTTTATTATCGTGTTCATCATCGGCTGATCACATCAACTTAACCACGAAAGGACACAGATTCAAATCTCACGAAGACATGAACAATTTAGACGACAAATTCATAAGCGATTTCCAGAAGGATTGTTTGAATTTACCCTCAATCTCTCATTCAGTTATTTCACAGGAAGTTATTTCATATATAGCAGGTTATATAGTAAGGTATCTACTACACAAGCTGGACTGCATCGACTGCTTAGGGGCACTGGTTGCAAGAGACATTGTACCTTCACATTCATTTATTTTACTTAAAGACCGGGGTGGACTGATATATCCATCAGATGATGTAATTAAAATTTGTACTGCCACAGAAAAAGCGGTGAGGTCGAATATCGATGCGAAAACGAAATTTGAACGTGATCCTAAAAATATGGTCGCCAAAACATTAAAATTATTTATTGGAATAGACATATTTAGTGTTCTTCATACACATATATTTGAACAAGAACCTTGTAGTAATCATCTAGTTCATTTGCTACGGGCTGTAGTCCAAAAATATGTTCAGATACGGGTAAAATATTTAGTTCGAAAAGCAAATGTGAAGGAGACAAAGAGGCAGCTTTACAATAAGCTTACTCTTTTTAAAGGCCAATAAATACAACACCATTATATCTATTATGTGAATTAAAAATAAATATTAGCTAATAATACTGATTTTCATTTTACGTTCCTTAAAAATTCAATTACAGTTTTTTATCATGTTTTCTGATACTTAGAAACAAATGTTCTCAAAGATGCATAGACCGCGCTAGTTTTTATTCATTATAAAACTTCAAATAGCTACTCATGAAATGAAATTAAACGACTTTCCACATGAGTTAAAATTAACAAATGTTGGTAATTTAATCTACATAAATAAAGTAAAAAAATATTTTATTTTTGAAAACACAGTTCTTATTATTTTCCACAAAACCAATGTATGCAAAAATAAGGACTTTTTTTATTTATGGGAAGTGAATAAAACTAAATTAGCATAATACATAATAATTAGGTAGCTAAAATTCATTTATCTTATATTGCTTAGTTATTAAGTTACAAATCAATTATTTACTTTCTTGAATAGTTAAATTTTTACGACAAAAGTAATCCTTGATTATAATTATCGATCATCGACTTAGACGGTGTTGCACATTAGCACATCCCTATTGTTCACAAATATATACATTTAATTATCTATAGTTCACCTGCTTACAAAGCGCATTATGTAAGCGGTGCGATAGGCGCGCTCTATACCTATAGATACTCTAAGGTTTCCAGGTTTTGAATGCTCGACACGGGAAGTAAGACCCGAATCGTTTAGTTCTTTTCAGTCATAATGTAGTTATGTTTAATACGAGTAGTAATAGGATGCCGCATTATTTGTTAACTTTTTGCAGAGTCCGTGTTTTCGACATCATCAGAGTCAATCAGTAGTGGCGTGAGCATCGCTAGCGGCTTCACGAAACGCCTCGCTGGTTTCCGAAGGCATCTCGCTGTCAAAGTAAAGGAATCCGCGGTATGAAAATAAAAAAACAACAGTACACATAGTCATTCTATTGGAAAGGAATAAATAAAAAAAGCTTCAGGAGCAAATCTAAATAAAGAATAATCTTTTTTTATTTTTTTAAAGAAATAGGGGGTTGCCGGCTTTTGGGGGGTGGGGGGAGGGTTTAGGGTACGGGCCTCCGTTATCCTCACTCACTCGGGCGCTGTGTCACACCGGTTTTCTGTGAGGCCGTGGTATCACTCCGGTCGAGCCGGCCCATTCCCACGGTATTTTCTTGTCTTTTAAAAAAGATATAAAGAAACGTAAAGAGTGATTTCTACCGAACGACTCGCATCGGGAAGTCTTTATTACCTTTTTCATCTAGTTTATTTTACCATTATTAGTTCTGCTATGATTGCGTATCGCGGAAGGCGTCCGTGGTCAGATAGCGGCTTGGTAATATAGACTTTAAATATAATGTACACGATTTTAATATCATTTAAGAATTATAAATCGGCTCAGGTACTGTTATAAATTTTCAAAATGATCAACCAGCAAAGAAAATTCATAGACATACCTTATTTTACTGCCTATTAAATATTTCATGTGTTTTTATTCAGATTTTTCTTTTTTCCAGTTTGCCACTGACATTCCTGAACAAGGTTTGCTATATTTCTATTCTGTATATATAACACAGTCATAGAATGTTTTGTCCCAAAGTTCTATTTCTCACTTTATTAAATAATTATTTCATAAAGTGTGAACACACATCTAATCACACCTTGAAAAGCTTCAGACGAAGAATCCTTCAGGTAAAGTCAACATCAGATTCATATAAACATTCGAAATTATAATAATGACTAGCTGTTGCCCGCGGCTCCGCCTGCGTGTATGTCGGTTATCGCGGCAAATTATAGCCTATATGTGTTATTCTGATGTATAAGCTATATTACTCTAAAGTTTCATCCGTTCAGTAGTTTTTGCGTGAAGAAGTAACATACACATTCACAAACTTTCGCCTTTATTGTTAGTGTGATCTCAAGAACAATAAACTTAATATATGTGATTGTATGTTACCTCTTCTCATGCTTATTTTTTATTCAAATTGGTGCGTACAAAACAAATCAATTCTGTACGTACAATATTAAAGGCAATAAGTAGGTAACTGTATTATTCTATAAGTCAAATGGGGACGCTTTTGCCAAATCCAAAGTCACAGATAATATTTTAGGGCTATGTTATCAGCCAGTTTGATAACATAATACGCATAAACCACTCAGAACACTTATATTGGTCTGAATATTGTAATAATAAACATTTACCTGTTTCTATGGTCGGTTATAAATTTCACATGCATCTCGACCTGATATCGAAAATGAGGATATCGAAGCAGTATTAACACGTCACTACAACGAAGACCTGCCAGAAGTCAGCATCGACGCAGTCGAAATGACTAAACAGCTGAAAAATAGAAAAGCCCCTTCCCCAAGTTGCAAGCGTTCTTCGCTATGCAATCGTTAACGCCTAAATTCTCGTGTGTCATTGGCTAATACGTTGTCTAAGATTAGCCAATGACACGAAAATTTAGGCGTTAACGATTGCAGAAAGAAGAACGCTTGCAACTTGGCTAGGGGGGCTGGTGAGAATGGCGTCACAACAGAGCTATTAAAGACTGGAGGTTAAACTGTATTGAGGGATCTCCAAAAGCTCTTCAACGCTGTCCTCTTTGAAGGGAGAACTCTGGAAGCGCGGAGTAGTTTTGTCTTACTGTTCTTCAGAGAGTGACATTACCACGTTGAAAAGTTATCGACCCATTTTCCTTCTAAGCCACATCTACTAGCTGTTTTCAAGAGACATCACGAACCGTCCTGCACGAAGACTAGACAAACTACGACCACCGGAGCAAGCTGGATTTCGGAGCGGTTATGGCACCATAGACCACATCCACACTGTGTGGCAGATTATACAGAAGACCAAAGAGTATAATCAGCAGTATCATAATGTGGCTAGCATTCGTTGAGACGATGCCGCCACCATGTTCGTCCAAGTGCAGAACCAGTAAACAAGACCCATACTGTTGCATGGAAGAGTGTGACAAGGGGACATTATTTCCCCGAAATTGTTTACAAATGCAATGTAAGATATGTATATAAGACGCTAACTTGGAAAGGTATTTTACCATTGTTGTCTGTTTGTGCCCACTAATCTCTGGAACGGCTGGACCGATTTTGACGGGACTTTCACTGATAGATAGCTGATGATATAAGGAGTAACTTAGGCTACTTTAAATAGACTAGCTTCGCCCCGCGGCGTTACTAGAAGTTTATGTCGTACCACGGGCAACACCGCGGGGTTCAGCTAGTGTTAACATAAATGTTAAGAACATCAACAAGGAACGTGAACAAAAATGAACATGTAGAACATGTGCTATCGGAACCGGTTACGTTGTTGAATTGGGCAGCAATTTGAAAGCTACGTCGAGTCTTCTCGTCGTCGATTCCATAGTACCTAAAGAGGAAAGTTTTTATCAGTTAGTCCTACCCGCCGTGCGGAGCACAAACGTGGACACTTAGGGTACTTTTGGTCCACAAGCTCAAAATCGCTCAGTGTGCTATGGAAAGGACTATGCTCGGTGTTTCTCTGAGAATTCGTATCAGAACTGAAGTGATTCGGCAGACAACTAAGGTCATCGATATAGCCCACCTGATTAAGAAGCTGAAGTGACAGTGTGCTGGTTATAATAGCCGCAGAACTGACGACCGTTGGGGTACAAGAGTTCTAAAGTATAGACCGCGTCTCGGCAATCGTAGTGTAGAACGCCCACATGCTAGGTGAAGTGACGAATCGCAAGATGGCTGGCAGGAGCTGCGAGAAGCCCAGAATAGATCCGAGTGGTTTGCGTCGGGAGTGGCCTATGTCAAGCAGTAGACTGCAAATGATGAAAACTTGTTTTTATTCTTCAGATAATTTTGATTAAATGCTGACGGTACATTTATGTATAAATCGAGTATCTTTTCGTTAGACTCCGATCTATAGCCGAGAAAAGTGACCCTACACGTATAGGTCGTTAGGCTTTGCGTCTATTACATACATAGAAAATAATGTTGTAAGGTCCGTTTCCATGGATATAAAGATTTAACCAAACTTCTACCCCATTTTGCTTAACATCCTCATAATTATAAATATACTAGCTGATCCGGCGAACTTCGTACCGCCATATTTATGACCCACGTAACATCGTTTACGTTTTTGTGAATCTAAACCATTCCCAGATCCCCTTGAACACACACAAAAAATTTCATCAAAATCGGTCCAGTCGTTTTTGTGAATCTAAACCATTCCCAGATCCCCTTGAACACACACAAAAAATTTCATCAAAATTGGTCCAGTCGTTTAGGAGGAGTTCAGTCACATACACACGCACACAAGAAATATATATATTAAGATTTAATAAGACTATTTATCATATACATTTAAGGTGTTTATGCAGTATTTGTATGTTTCTGTGCAGCTCGACGTTCAACAGTATCACTGCGCGTCGTAACCCTCGGGTTGGACGAAACCGTGAATGCGCTCACCGATGACATGTTAGGGTCCTACCAGTCCCTGAACTAAAAAGTTCGGTATGATAGTCATGACTTACTTTAATATTATGCTACACCTAATGTTGCATGGGTGGCTAATTGCTTGCCTATTTATATGCATGTCTGAAAAATGATTTTTTAATTGTCTTGTTTTTATAGCTTAAAAACTGTTGTATTACCTAATGAGGAATGTGGTGTGAGACCATATAATGCAATCTACAAAGAATTTAAAATAGAACTGAATTTTATAAAATCCAATATGCATAACATTTATAATGATAACATATTGGATTTTCATCATTATTATTTATATCAGCATGTTTAAGATTATTCCTAGGTAATTCTCTTAAAATTTTATGAATTGATGGTTATAATCTTTTTAGCTAATCTTTAATTATATTTTGATAACAATTTGAGAGGTGTTTAATAAAAAAATCATATCCTGGAATTTTGTTTTTTTTTTGACGAATTGATACCCTATTTTTTTTAGGAGGTGATAAATGAAAGTCTTAAATTTTATTAAAACATGTCATTTTAATATTTCCGTGATTTTACATGTATTCTGCCACATACTTGTGTCTTCTGACATAAACGCTACTGGCAAGAAATAAACTGTAAATAACATATACATACAACACATAATTTTTTGGTGGGATTTGTCATTTCAATGTTATTGTCATATTATATACAAATTGGGCAATTCACTACAAGCTTCTTGATTCTACTTTAAACTATGTGCTATTCTGTAAAATAAGTACATTCTGTGCTTTCAAACGCTAAATACTATTACTGAAATACATTATTCTTTAAAATTATTTACAACTGAGTCTTATATAAACATACACTACCAAATTATACAAGTGGCAATTGATTAACAGGTATAATATGAATACATAACTAGTATTCTCAAGCCAGGGTAGAGGTATTACAACTGTTAATACTGTAGGCACGAAATTGCAATGAAATTACTAAGTAATCCTATTTGAAAATTTGTGGCCAAGAACTTTGTGATAACTACCTTACATACAGTCACATAAAATATAGATTACTAAATTAGTAATACCATCCAACTGTGCTTCAATTTAAAAATTGTAAATTGTGTTTTCAAAAATTGTTGGCAGCCAATTGTCAGTCAGCTCCTGCATAAGGTGTATCAGTATATAGTTAAGTGCATATGTGAACTGTGCCTTTCACTTGTTTCTACAAGGCCCTGTTTTGGATGTAGGCCATAAACTACATGAGTCTAATAAGAGGCCAGACAAAGTAAGTACTAGTTTTACTTGTTAGAGATGTGGTTTACAAATCAGCTGTAAGGATAGTTTTGCTCATAATAACTAAAAGAAAAATAAAATATTTAATTTTGAATTAAAATATTAAAGCAAAATATATTATAAACAATTTATAATTTGAATGAGCTGTTTCACAGAATAAAAAACTAAGGTATAGTTATTGTTACACATCTCATTCTAACACTGTTGACCAAAAAACTACATACACATTTCACCATCAATTTAACATCACTACATTGAAATTTTGCTATTCAACAAACAGGACACAATGACTGGAATAAGAGCTACCCAGACCAAACAACATTGGAATCTCAATAGTCAACAAGCTGTGGCCCATCGACTTGCACCATGCTAACCGTTTAACTCGACGTGATTTCACTTCACAATGCCATAAGGGCCGTTCACTAATTTCAAACAGTGTTAGAATATCAAAGCGTCATAAATCAGGAAATCTGAGTGGATCTTCTACATATTCTTCTGGAATAATGAAAAGATCAGGTGAAATATTTTCACGAAAATCAAACTTCTGAAATGTTATTTTTGCTGTCACTGTGGGCAAAATGGGGATGTCTATTTTTACAGGAAATCCTGAGGGTAACTTCATTGCAACAAACTGTCTTAGTTTGGCAAAATGTTTAAATGGTGCAATCACTTCGAGTACATTTAGTAGCATTTCTACACTGAGAGGAAAATCATCACTCATAGCAATAGTGGCTCGGAAATTTCTGGATGATTCTTTATATACAAGTTCTCTACCCAGACTTGGATATTGTCCAGGAGAGGATGATATGTAAGCATTGTAGTCTATGCAGCTCTCAGGAGGTGGATTTAGCGATGCTCTACGAGTTTGCTCACCATTTGCATCTAAATTTTGTGTGTTCCCTTTTGTCAAGCTTTCAATGATAGCTTTGTTTTTCTGTAAATCATCAGTGGACAAATGCTCTCTCCTTTTACGTGACTCTAAGACTAGACCAGTGATTGTATAAATATCACTTTTGTATAAACCAGCTACAGTTTCTTTACGGTCTTCACGAAATATCCAACCAGATTGAGCTCTTGTAAATGAAATCCCCTTTGTAGACATTTGAGCAGCCAAAATATCACTTGACATAAGGATATCTACCTCATCTTCAATTTCAGTTTCAGTTTCTTCATATCGCACTCTTTGGTACACTTTAGCTTTATTATCTAATACAGTGAGAGATTCACTTGGTGGTTTTTCACCTTGGAATATAAAAGAAATATCTCCCCTTTCCCATTTCATGTCACTAAAGTCAACTAATGTTGTATCAAGTCTCATTCCAGAACCAGATTTATATATTTTGCATACATCCGAGGGCAATATTCGGGAAACCAAAGGTACCCACGAGTGGAAATCCCATTTTAACTCCATATAAAAGTCTTGTATATGAGCAAGAGCTCGAATAAGGTCTGGTCTTCTAAGCTCCATCTGTTCTCGCGCTTGCTGTTTTAACTTGCGTACCAAAGAAGATATTGTCTGTCGATCGCCATAGCTGATAGCTTCAGCCAGAGGTGACCATCCGGCGAGGTTCTTAACTTTGACTGGTGCTCCATGTGCGATCAACAGCTGGACACATTCTTTGCGACCTAGCATAACGGCCAGGTGCAGAGCTGTGTTACCGTGTTTGTCTTTGCGAGCAACATCATTGTTTCTTAATAACGATGATAGTTTGCGGACATCACCGAGAAATACACACTCGTGGAGAGGGTAAGCATCGTCTTCTTCCGTACAATTGACAATAGACATTTCGCACACACTATTTCTAAATCGTTACACTCATAACTAATTATATAGGAACTTGAAATGGAAATAATTTGTATTGTAATCTAATCATAAAGATAATACATCAGCCTCATAACTTGATAAACTCAGCTGTGATAATTAGAATTCCACTATGTGTAAAACATTCGTATTTCTGCTACCATAATATTTACTAGAAAGTATTCTAAACAAATTCGTTATTTTCTTTCTTTTGCAAAAATTAATGTGTCCATCATCGTTTTGAAGTTTTGTTCCATGTTACTGAGGAAAATACAGAGTATAAATTTTAGACATCTTCACATCACATGCTATCGCTTTTACTCCCACTATAAATATAATACTCAATTATTGCTATTCTGCTGTCACCTAATCGCATAATCGAGTGTTATCCAAATAAGGCCCAGAATTTTATTAACTTTGGTACTTGAAATTTTATTTGGACCTGAACAAAAATACTGTAATTCTGCATAAAAAGAAACAAAACAGAAAAAAACTATATCTCAACACATAAAATAGTTTATTTAGTAGGGGAGCCCTAGAAGGAATTTCGGGATTTACTGAAGCCCTGGAGATTAATATACAGGAGGATAGCTTGTATGTACCCGGTTAAGTACCTCCAACAAATATGAGCCCCGTATATATGGCCGCCCGTCAGGAATAAAGGATCAGATTAGTTACAAAAATGATTATCAGACATTCTCGAGCGCGTCAGATGAAGGCAGGATGAGTTAATTACGATTATGTTTAATGCATTGACCTACAGTACATGGACTACGCATACCTACAAAATTATCGTGCCTACCTACACAAGAAGTTGGCGCATAAAATGGCTGCCTTTAGGGTTGTACCTATGTAGAGTGACTCGAAATGTCGATATCGATATTTAACTGAAACATTTAATAAATTGCAAAAATAACATTAAATAATTATAGTTAATTCCGATTGTTTTTTTTTTATTATTTATAATGGATGTAATCACGGGACACCCGGCTAGATATGATATGAACGAAATATTACTTAAACGGTTCTTGGGCTTCTACCCAAGAAACCGTAGGCCATTAGGAGTGCTACAGCGTTTGGTGAGTCCATTGTGGGATAGGAGAGTGCTAGTCCACTCCCTTTTCCCACCTTTTAGGCGTACATCACCTCCTCCCAAAATGAGGCCGTGGATTCCTCTTGGAATCCCTAAAATCCTGGTCTTTCTATAGTCTGGGAATAGATGATCGTAGGTGAGGTTTCTCAAATCATTATTTTAAAACCATTTGTTATCGGCTATGAAAACAGCCCTATTCGTTCTATCAACAACAAGACTAAAGAAAGAACAAAATACCTCCGCATTGAAACCAACGAGAATGTATATCGTTGTTTACCTATTTTTTCGTAGCTCCGACGGTTCTGGGATACCGATATCAATATAAAAAGTACTTATATTATGTTGACATTGAGCGAAATAACAAATTAAGTAAGTAAAACACGTTTTAAATAGTTGTAATATTTATTCATTTATTTACACATTCAGGTTAGGGCTTTGCGCAGCATCGAGCAGACATACCACATTTTATGTCGAGGGTTTATGTTTTCCAAACCAATGATTCGATCCATTTCTTTCTTAAAATTTCATTTACAGGAAATCTGATGAAGATAACACCATGTTAACATATTTTTTATATAATAATATAAGTATCGACACTTTAACTCTACCATCACTATCCTTAATCGTATGTAAACAAATCAAAGTGAAACAAAGCAAATAATACCATTGAGAACCTCAAAAAACTAACAAATGTCTTCGGAAATTATAAAAAGAATATGTTTAATACAATACAATAAACAAAATCGTAAAATATTGAACAATTTCAATGCATTTTTGTACTAACCTGTAAAGAGTCAAATGTACAATGATTCTTGTTTTTTCTTGCACCAAATTGTTTAGTGGAGCACGAAGGCATGATTTCCATGTCTAGGGCCAAGCCTTGGATACAATAAAAACCAATATAAAGCCGTAATTGGCACGAATACAAAAACAAAATTTCCAACAACAACCGCTTGACAGCAGATCTACCTCAGAACTTGCCGAACTTGGTGCATAAAATGGCGTCGCTGGTCACGAATTGACAAGTGCATGACGTCACTCAAAAGTGTTGCCAATATTAGTGCTCACTAAACTATGTTTATCTCTCTTTTCACACTAAGGTAAACATAAGTTAAAAAGAGACAAAATGTTTTTTTGTATATATGTGTCGATATATATTTGTATAATCTCATGAGTACTCCCCGACACAGGACTGCTGCCTTTAGAGGAAGTTTCAAGCTGGCCGCAACCCGCTGCTGGAATGACTTGCCTCCGCCAATCCGTACTTCAACAACAGTTGCAAGTTTCAGTAACAGATACAAGAGATATCTAATTGACATCCAGAAGCAAAATAACACCTGAGTACTGACATCCCCCTTCTACAATCCTACCGATAACGCCTTGCATAGTACACCACAAATATCTCACAAGTCATACAAAGCCACACATGTCACCGCAAAACACCTCAATCAAGCATCCACTGTCACGACTTATTATTTACATTGATATAAAACATACACAACATTCCAAACGTCAGATGCAGCATTGGTAGGTAGCAATTTTTGGAAACGGTCTTCGTACATGTTCTGAGAACGGGTACGGAGACCGTTTCTAAAACCCGTGCTCTCTCTTCCTTTGTCATGGACAAAAGAGGTAGAAGCACAACAAACTTTTGCGCGGCTCGCACAGATTATATACGAAAGTATTTGGTCTGTCGCTGAGCCGCAACCTGGGAATGTATAGCATTGACTAATAGTTCGCAATATTCTATTTCTCACAAAATATATATTTTACGATTTATGTATGTGTATTAATATATAAATATATATTTTACATTTAATTTAACACACTCTACACAAATATACACCACCACACACGGACAGTCTGACGACACCGGGCGCGGGCCCTATCATAATACCAGCGCTGCAGTCGCTCTGACTGCAGCAATATGCTGAGATAGGCGCCTTTTCTGGCATTGCACAGGGTATTATAATTACTTGTGTCCTTACCTCTGTTCAAAACCATGTATTGTCATGTGTATGTCAGAATAAACGTGTTTTCTTTCTTTCTTTCTATAATGAATTGTTCGTATAGTAGAATAGGGCATCTCCTTATGATTTCTGTACTCATTGGTTTAATGTTTATTCCACTAATCTGACAATTTGAGAGTGACTTATGGAAAGGGGAGGGCGGAGGAAAAAAAGCCGAAGCCGAAGTAACAAAATTTCGTAGATAAAGTTTAATATATATTGATGATAGTGATGCCTATATTCACACTCATAAGTCAGTACTAATTCATGTGTTAGAGAAATAAGTCGAAGATATGGAGCAACCGCCATCCCAATTTGACCTTATAATTGTAGATGGCTTCTTTTTAACCGACTTCCAAAAGGAGAAGGTACTTAATTTCACCGATTTTTTTTTTTTTTTTTTATGTATGTACATTGATTACTCCGTCACTTGTGGATCAATTTTGAAAATTCTTTTTGTATTCGAAAGGGTATGCTCCCCATGTGGTCCCATGGCTACCATATCAGGATCTGATGATGGGATCCCAAGGAAATCGAAGGAAACCCTCAAATTTACGTGAGCGCCTGCAATAAAGTTAAGGCAATTGTCTGCATGCCTTCATATTCTGTAGACATCATTTAATTTCATAATATATAGTCCATTTGAGATTTTATTACAAAAAATTACCTGAAGGCCTTTCGATACTATACAGTTATATGTTACCTTTAGTCGTATTCTTTCAAGTTATATAGGTGAAATGATGATGAGAGACTTGAGAAAGACTAAAAAGCGAAAAAAAAACTTCGTTTAAAAAACCGATTCCAAAAACGTAAAAGTATATTTTTTTTTTATCATCAAGATATTGGTATGGTATAATACCCCTTTGCGGATAACTTAGATTTTATGGTATTCTTAAATTTCCTTAATGGCAAATTCCTTATATCAATAGGGAGTTTATTGTAAAAGCGTATACATTGTCCCATGAACGAGTTGCCTACTCTGTGGAGACGAGTGACGTGAACACTAGATTATGGTATTATTTTTCTGGTATTTACCGAATGAACATTACTGATTTTAGGAAACTTTGATATATTTCTTTGAACATAAATTAAATTTTCGTATATATATTGTGAAGATACAGTCAGAATACTTATCACTTTAAATTTGGAACGGAGAGAAACTCGAGGGCCTAATTTATAAATGGCTAGTACGGCGCGTTTTTGTAAAACAAATATATCATTAATATCTGCACAGTTACCCCAGAGTAGGATACCGTAATTCATTATGCTATGAAAGTAACTGAAGTAAACTATTCTAGCTGTATCAACCTCAGTCAACTCTAGTCCATTCAATCGAACATTGGTCGATGGTTTGGAATTTAATGAATTTAGGTTTCTTCTAATTAGTGAGAAGGTTATTTGTATTAAACCAATGTACCACTTTCGAGAGTGCACTGTTGACTTCATTAAAACTGTCAAGTTGGCGCCTAACTTAAAAAAATATGAATGTGTCATCCACGAACAATACAATCTCATGATTGTCACTTACATAATAAGCTAGATCATTTATATATATGAGAAAAGAAATGGCCCTAGAATAGAGCCCTGTGGGACGCCCATTGTTACCGGGGATCCCGAAGCATATGTATACAGCGTGACAATACAATATTATAATGACATTGAACTGATCTGATGCTGAAGCTGAAAGGTGGCCATTAGGAACTCTATAAAGAAACGTCGCAACACTATCGAGTTTGGACTCGTTTGATTCGTCTCGACGAGTACTTTATGTTTTCATAGTATCCTGGTCTGATGATGGAGCCGAAAGGTGGTTATAGGAATTTTATAAAGAACACAACGCAACACCAACGAGTTTGGAATCGTTTGATTCATCTTGACAAGTACTTTATGTTATGATAGTCTCCAGGGTCTGATGATGGACCCGGAAGGTGGTCATTACACAATTTATAGAATACAAAGGCTTGTAGCGAGATTTACCTGTGTATAAAGGCATAATTGAAATAACTTGATTAGACTTTGTATAACATTTTGAAACTAAGTAAAAGTTGTAAGTAACTAAGTTGTTCATCGATCATTGGGCTGATCAGGAGATAGCAACGATCAATTTGGGATAATTTTTTTTTTATTGTCAGATTAAGCGAACCCCTCCAGATAATCGTCAGATTATGAGACAGCATGTCTAGGACATAAAGACGAACCATATAATATCTTAACCTGACGCGCTTGAGTATTTGAATATGACGATTTTGTTTTGCACATTCTTATAACGGCCTTGAGTTTGCGTCACATCCAAATCGTCAGATTATTGAATGAGAGCTTTATTTTAGGTTCACTTAACATCTCCTTTGAAAATCTGACGCGCTCGATTTTTTTTTTGTCATTTTCAAACCTTACGTACGCCCATCCCCACCAAGTAAACGAATCAGATTAACATACGTACATTATTAAGAATACGTAAGACATGGATGCTATCAATATCTGACGCGCTCGAGTATGTCCATGCAACTGTTTTTTTAACATTTTTAAACATCCATAGCTGCGCATCCCACTGATAAAAAGGTATACAGTAAGTAATAACATTTTTTTCTTTTTATCATCTAAGCTTTGCAACCCAATAGGTCTCTATGACGCTCGAGTAAATCTCCATTTAGCATCGTGGGCTCCCCTACTGTTAACAGTAGGGGAACCCGGGCAATTAATACGAATCATTGACACCCGATGAAAATATTTTAAATAATAAAGTATGATTGTTGACACCTCATTAAATACCTAAAATCGGTTCAGTATGCGCTATGGTAGATAGAACATACAAACATACATAGACTGCCATAACTAGTACCCTTCCTTTTGGCTTCGCCGTAGTCGGGTACAAATAGGTACAGGTTAGCATTGTTTTTAAACAAATCGAGTGAACTTTTACAAATGCAATAAATAGTGGCTAGGAGACAATTAACTCTAAATATTACTCACTGACTTGACTCTTGACGAAACGGGGAGATAACACGTATTACGGTTAATCGAATCGAGTGTCAGAGTTACATTATTTTATTTAGGTTTTTACAGCTTCAATCGCCGATAGATATTAACTTCAAACTTCAACTCAAAATCTTAACCCCACATTCCATGACAGACAAACCGACTACAAAGTGATCCTAAAAGAGGTTATTTTTGGCTATTATAAGAGTTAGGTACCTACGCAACCATAAACAGTCTGTGCAGCTTTATTTCTCAATCTGACAAGCTCATTTTATGTTTTACTTTCTTCTTCTTTTTTTTCATCAAAAGAAGAAGAAAGATAAGTCTCAGATCAATTTTTTTTTTATTTCATCTGAGGAAAGAAATTGATATCGATATAAATATTTCATCCAGTGTAGCGCTATTTACGTGCGTATGAAGAAACCTTACATTCCACATTTCATAAGATTGCTTTTCTCTAACTAAATCGTCACCTGTTTTGTCTAAGAACATGGAATAAGCTATTTCTTTTGAGATTTTTGTCACTAAAATTGAGTTCACACGTGTTAATGTTAATGCTGCGGAACCACGTGCATCTGCGCAAATATCAAAGTTTATACGTAAATTAAATAGGTAGGTTTTGTATCACCAGCTATGCAGCTATTACGTTTTGTTATATCTAGCTTTAAGAGAGAACCATGAAAATCATTAGTGGTTATTGATATAAACATTATTTTTTAAAGTTATTAATGCCGAGTAGATAAGGCATTAAAAATAGAACAAGCAAACAAACTCACATTGTATAAATACCTATATTTATTTATTGATTAGGATTGACATTATTTTATTCCAATCAATCCACTCAGGATTGAGTGGGATATATCATGACTAGCTGACCCACACCCTCGTATTGCCCGTTGCGTGATAATTTTAACCCGTTTTTGAAACATTCTTCATTGGTGCTCCGCTCCTATTGGAGTTTGTTTGTTTGAACGCGCTAATCTCAGGAACTGCTGGTCCGATTTGAAATATTCTTTCAGTGTTGGATATTCCATTTATCGAGGAAGGCTATAGGCTATATTTTATTTTCAAAAAAAATAGGGATCCGTAAGTAAATTGCTATTTTGTAACCTAAGGTGTGAAATCGAAAACCTATTTTTGCGTGCGCTGCAAAGACTATTGACAATAGAACAAAATAATGTATTACGGGTTTGTAGGGCCCATTAAGATCTAGAAAAAAGTCCGCGAGAGCATATATCTAACTATCATGGTTTAGTCACAATAACCGCTTTTGTGTTCGAAAAAATTATTAAATCGTCTGAAGAAAGAAACTACGTTAAATGTGTATCGTAATATTAATCCTTATGCCTTATCCGAATTAAGCATTATGTTATCAAGTGTATTTATGTAGAACTAAAATACTTTTTGTTTCATCCCGATCGGACATTTCGTTTAGAAGTTATCACGAGTATATGACGCTAAGAGTTGGTACCTAATAATGAGTTATTTGCCAAAGATTTTATATCAACATAATATAAGTTATGGAATCAGGCGTTACTTTGCGGAAATCCATGACATTAAATGCTATGAAATATATTTAGCTTTAATTCCGCGAGACAAATATCCAGGTCTGAAAGCAGGGCACAAATCCCACCGTCATGCATACTCACATGCACATATGGGTATCATGCATATGTACACATACAAAACAAGTGAGAAATAATTAGCATGCCATGCAACCAAACCTATACTCGACACGTGTTTCGCCCCTACACGGGGCATCTTCAGGAGATGTTGACTCGTCGAGCGTTTGAGCTCGAATGAGCTAGCGCACCGCTGTCGGCCCTTTATATACCGTTTCGATGACGCTATAATCACGATTAAATGACCAAACAAACTTATTTCCATCACCACTTCTAAGTATGATTGCGGGTAGTTCGGCACAGATGTCGTTGTGACATTGTATCGATCGTGCACGCAAATTCTTGTGCAACGCAATTTTAGCGGAATGAATCTTGCTAAACTAAAAGAGGACGCCCATAACATCAACTGGTCTGTTTTACTGGGTTCGCATTGTGTAAATGAAAAAGTCAAAATACTCAACGAAAACTTAATTCAACTTTATAACGTACACGCACCTTTGCGATCGATCAAACTTAAACACTTACCGGCTCCGTGGCTTACTGAGGAGATACGACGGATTATGTCCAAAAAATGTGTAGCTAAAAGTAAATACAGGCGTCGACCAACGGATACTAACCTGGAAAAATATGTATATCTGAGAAATCTCTGCAATAAGATGTGTAGAAACGCACAACGCCAATATATCCACTCTTCCGTAGAAAACGGAGATCCAGCAAAAGTCTGGAAATTTCTTAGAACATTGGGAGTCGGGAAGTCTCGTCAAGAGTCTATTCCTAAAAATTTCAATATTGACCTACTTAATAAACATTTCTCTACCTCGTCTGACATTAGTGATAATACTAAAGTTAATACTCTTAGATATATTTCCTCTACCCCAACTCCCAACTATCCACCTTTCGTCTTTGATCAATTGTTCGATTGTGATGTTAGGAAGACCATTCTGGCGATTTCATCCAGTGCAGTGGGAAGTGATTGCATCAGCCGAAACATGATTCTTCCTATCCTTGACGAAATCCTGCACATCCTATGTCATATCCTTAATCACTCTGTGACAAGCAGTGTTTTTCCGTCTGCATGGAAAGATGCCCAACTAATCCCTCTTCCTAAGAAAGCTAAACCCTCATCATTCTCTGACTATCGGCCCATATCTATCTTACCCTTCCTGTCTAAAGTACTTGAACGCCTTATCCACTCTCAACTCAGTAACTTCCTTTCCAAAAATTCCTTACTGAACCCCTTCCAATCAGGCTTTCGACCTGGTCACAGCACTACTTCTGCGCTGGTACACATTACAGATAGCATCAGGCTGGGTATGGATAGTGGAATGATCACAGTACTCACCTTGCTTGATTTTAGTAATGCTTTTAATACTGTAGATTTTGAAATTCTGCTTGGTATACTACGGTCTCTTAACATATCTCCAAGGACAATTGATTGGTTTCTTAGTTACCTGTCTGGTCGCCGGCAACGTATTTGCATTGAAGACTCGGTGTCCTCCTGGTGCAGTATTTCTGCTGGTGTACCGCAGGGTGGCGTTCTATCTCCTTTACTCTTCGCTGTTTTTATAAACTCAATCTCTAATCAATTAAGTTCCTTCTACCATCTTTATGCGGACGATTTACAAATATATACACAAGCTCCGATTGACTTGTTACCAGAGGCGTTCAACACTATTAATGCTGACCTGCGTCGCATTAGCGAATGGAGTCACAATTATGGACTCAAGGTAAATCCTGTTAAGACGCAGGTATGTGTTATTGGCAGTCCCAGGATGATCGCAAGAGTTAACTGTGCACAACTGCCCCAAATTCAATTTGGTGGCACCACTCTTGAGATCAGTTCTAGTGTCAAAGATTTAGGGATCTACATAGACAATACTTTATCTTGGGGTTCACAGATACAAGAGGTCAGTCGAAAGCTATTTGCTTCTGCCGGTTCTCTGCGAAGACTTCGTAATTTTCTTCCGATTGCGACTAGGGCTGCACTTGCACAAGCACTTCTACTTCCAATTCTCGACTATGCCGATGTCAGCTATCTGAATCTCACTGAAGCACAACTTGATAAGCTTGAGCGACTACAAAATCTCTGTATACGATTCATATTTGGCCTTCGTAAATATGATCACGTCTCTGAATTCCGTCAAATGCTCAAGTGGCTTCCGATTCGCTCTCGCCGGAATACTCATATCCTCATTTTTCTTTACAATATTTTGTTTAATCCCAGAGCCCCCTTCTACCTCAAAGAACGATTCAAGTTCCTTAATGACACGCATGAAAAATGTCTAAGGTCATCCGAGAATTTGAGACTGGAGATGCCTCTGCATTCCACAAAGTTTTACGACCAGTCATTCACTGTTGAAGCTGTACGCTTGTGGAATGCACTACCGATAAAAATCAGGAAAGCGCAGACAATAAACGAATTCAAGAAATTGGTTCATGAACATTATCATAATTAAAACAGGCACGAATTAAGGTATGATGTGGATTTATATATTTATTCATACGTGATTTAGTTATCTATATATGTATGTGTATCTATTAGTATGTATAAGTATGTGATATATATGTATGTGTATATATAAATATATGTTTTACGTTATACTTATTAGCAAATAATATAATTAATTAAAAACTCACTGCACCGTCAACTACCACTGTCTCTCCTACACATTTTGATCCATCCTAAGGTTGCCTGGAAGAGATTGCTTTTGGCAATAAGGCCGCCCTTTGTACACTACAACTCATATTTTATGTACTCTTGTAACTGTGTAATATTATGGTGTACAAATAAAGAGTTTTCTATCTATCTATCTATAAATAGGTAACAACAGTTACAATAGACTTAAACTTAGAAGAATATCTATGCTTTTGGAATTGGAATTTAAATGCGTCCGCTTATTTGCTACTTTTTTATCTATCTATATTCATTGAGAAATAAATTCCGAATAATATTAGTTCAATGTCTATCTATATCTATAAAAATGAATCGCCGAAATGTATGTACGCTCATAACTTTCGATCGGCTGCACCAATTTTTTTAAGATAACGGGAAAAGTCTGAAAAAGTATTTTTCTTTCGTCCGCGACTGTACACTGCCTGTGGGAAGCTGTGACAGACATGTAGGTAAATATGGCGGTTTGAAGTTCGCCGGGTCAGCTAGTTGAAAATAAAAACAACAGTAATCCTTGAAGAAAATATTTACATATTGCCTGTAATAATGAATTTATTATGTAAAATATATTTTTATTCAAAATTTAAAATCAAAACCCGTCACCACCTAAGAACGCTAGTAGAAGCAGAGGATAAAGTATATCTCTGTCATTATCACGGCTTTTAATTATAATAGGTTGTGCAGGTGCACCTGGTGGACCCATATCATAATAACCAGGGTAACAGGCTATCATAGACACCTGAAATAAATAAATTAGACCATGTTAGCTTAAATGGTATGGTGTTGATATATATTAATAGGTATTCGAAAATAACACAGGCTAGCTGAAAATATTATCCAATTCTAATATACGTATCTCAAATAAAATTATTTCAATTCTTTGTTTTAAATTATGAAAATTAAACACACAAAAGTAACTATTGAAAACAAATAAAATATAAACAGGACTATAAAAATACTTACATAAAGCGTTAGTAAAAGCGAGAGTTGAACTAAAACTTTTGATGTCATCTTGTCCGTACGGAGTTCAGGACTTTTCAAAAGAGGTCTACTCCTAATGTTTTTATACACATCCGTGTGTAACAGTACAGTTGAGTAACTTGTAACAATTGTAGCATTGCACGAAATTTTATCTTTAATAAACCATATAAAAAGCACGTACCTATCTATCAAACTATGAAAGTATGTCAACAGTTTTACATATTTCGTACATAGTTCGTCCACCGTACAAAAAATTACCACCCAACAGTATGGACTATTTTAGATGACAAGGCCTCTAGCTAGGTACATCTCATGTTTGTGAACATAAATGTGAACAAACCGTCTAAGGTCTGAAATACCATCATCACCTGTGCACAAGTGTACACCGATTATCGGTTTATCACGTAGCTAGTTCATTTAATTTAAATGAAAGTATATGTCTAGAGCAGACCCTCGCTCGCAAAGTTGGTATGAGAATCAGGAGTCAAGTGTTAAGCCACCACCACCAGAAAGAAGAACCTTTTTTTTAACGCGTGGAATGTTTTTCGCACCGTACCCTTCGTGGGGGAGATGAAGGGCGTGTGTGGGACTTCCAGAGTCTACTCACTATCCACCGCGTCGGCCTACCTCGGCAGTCATAAGGCGCTCCAGGAACGCATCAGCGGCTTCCGGAGTCCCCCCTGCCATACACCACTATGAGGTACATCCCGGGGCGACTAGCCAGCCAGGCAACCCCCAGAGCAGGACGCTGTCGCGCCTCTCACCGCTTTACACAGTATTAGGCGGAACACCGACCGCACCGGGGTGTTTAGCACCTGTCTCGGACCGTTTGCAGTGACTAGATCTCCCCTGGATGTGGCCACAACGACCCTTAACCGACGATTGAGGAGCTAGCGGCTTCTACCGCGCCCCCTTCGTCACCTCTTTCGAGTGGGATCGGCCCTTTCCCAATCCCACTCTGCGGACTCCTTCTGGAACATAACGTCTCCACAGAAGGAGCCCTCCTGCCCTCGGCCTCCCATCCCTCACTACTTACCAGTATTGCCGCGATCAATGTTGGTGACAGGTTTCGTCCGAACTGTCCGCACTCCGCAGTGGTGGCATTGTGCCGTAACCACACGTCCGATTCTGTTCAGATATTCACCGCAGCAACCGTACCCGGTGAGCATCTGACTCAGATGAGCCGAGTGTATCGGTAGGTGACACAGTCGGTTCTCTTTATCCAAGCTTCGAAGCTCGTCAGAACTGCTCCGACAGAGCGTTGGCTAGCACAAACCTGGGTGTCGAGTAGAAGACGATGCGGCGCCCCTGCTACCCCTCTAGTCTAGGGGGACTAGTCGCCTCAAATGCTTTTCGAAGCTCTACCGACTGTCCACGATGAGGCCTAGGTACTTCATGTACTGGCTCACCTGGACTTCAGTGTCATCCACCCGGAGGCATGAGCTGGGTGGTTCCTGGCGCTTACGTAAGCCATGGAAGCGCCACCCTCAGGCCCAGGTCACAAGTCTTATCCACGACACAAACAGCCTCTTGCTCGGCGAGCAGAAGCACCCCCCGAAGCGTGACCCTCTAGCCTGTATTACGGTATCGCCTACAGGCGTCAGTTGCTACGGTCAGAGATAACTCTTTCAAAGAGTTTCCCCGACTCGTTCAGGCAGATTGAAACGCTGAGATAGAATCTGCACCCTTTCCTTACTTTTCAGGTCTACTTGTCAGGTCCAGGAACGGTGTTGCGGGAAGCCAGCTGCCATACGGCTTGATCCAGCTCTCCCTCTGTTACCTCACACTCGTTGGACCAGAATTGCTGGTCCGATTGCGTCGGAGAGATCGGGGGACTGTCCTGGAGCCTTGGGAAGAGCGATTCTGACTAGCACACTTCCTAGAAACTCCGTACCAGACTAGATAGATAGATAGATAGATAGAAAACTCTTTATTTGTACACCGTATTACAGATTTAAAATAAAATACAGAAAATGACGAATGAATAATGTACAAAGGGCGGCCTTATTGCCGAAAGCAATCTCTTCCAGGCAACCTTAGGATGGATCAAAATGTATCGGAGAGACAGTAGTTGACGGTGCGAAGAGTTTTGAAAATTTATATATATATATTATTATTTTTTTATGAATATAACTAGAAACACATGTATATCTCCATACATGTACATATACACACACACACATATATATAGATATATATAATCACACATACATAAAACATACATAGACATATACATACATACATATATACACACACATACATGTATACATACTAATAACTATAACTACTCAATTATACTAATATTACTATATATATACATATTGGTAACTGACTCGGTTATGACGTAGTAGTGTAGTCTAGACTAGTAGTGTCATCTGAGTCTTTATGGCAGATTAAGCCTGAATCACGACAGCCTTGGAGGGCAAAGTTTTGTTATCCACATTATATTACAGTTTTAATTTATAGATGTTGAACAATTCCTATCCTTTGATTTCTTATCTCGATTGAACAATTACGGAAACTGAGGAGAAATAAAATCAGGTTCTAGTAGCAGTTGGAAAAAATTACATGTGTAAGATTTTGGGGTTGGTCATGTCCCCTGTGACCAGCTCCCCCCTTAGAACCGCGCCTGGAAATCTTAGTAGGGATAAACTGAGGCGAATTTAAAATAACTTCAAAATTGCTATTCTAGAGTTAAATTAATCGTTTTGCTATTTTTAACCGACTTCTGCCTGAACCAAAAAAAAACCTCAATGAAAAGGAGAGGACAAACCATAGACATATAAGAATAGACCGCGCTAGCAATGGGACTATCGTGTAAGTGGACTAAGTGGATGCAATGCTAAGAGAATATTAACTCTAACATGCGATGTCTTGATAAATAGAGAACGCAACAATAAAGGCCCCCTCAAATCAGTATTAATACATGAGAATATTTTTGAATGTTACAATTTACCACCCTAGTTTTCAGTGATATACATGAAATTTCGTATAATATCTATACTATATATTATAAATATCTATACTAATATTATAAAGCTGAAGAGTTTGTTTTTTTGTTTGTTTATTTGTTTGAACGCGTTAATCTCCGGAACCGCTGGTCCGATTTGAAAAATATTTCAATGTTGGATAGTACATTTATCGAGGAAGGCTATAGGCTTTATATCATCACGCTAAGACTAATAGGAGTGGAGCACCAATGGAGAATGTTTCAAAAACGGGGGTAAATTATCACGCTACGGGCAATAGGAGACGCTAACGAGGTTGCGTAGGTCAGCTAGTAAATAAATAGAACACTTTTTAGGGTTCCGTGCCAAAGGCAAAAAACGGAATCCTTATAGATTCGTCATGTCTGTCTGTCTGTCTGTCCGTCCGTATGTCACAGCCACTTTTTTCCGAAACTATTAGACCTATAATTTTGAAACTTGGTAAGTAGATGTATTCTGTGAACCGCTTCAAGATTTTTACACAAAAATAAAAAAAAAAACAATAAATTTTGGGGGTACTTAGAACTGAAACTCAAAAAAAAAATTTCATCAAACCAATACGTGTGGGGTATCTATGGATAGGTCTTCGAAAATGATATTGAGGTTTCTAATATCATTTTTTTCTAAACTGAATAGGTTGCGCGAGAGACACTTCCAAAGTGGTAAAATGAGTGTCCCCCCCCCCCTTTAACTTCTAAAATAAGAGAATGATAATTCTAAAAAAAATATATGATGTACATTACCACGTAAATTTCCAACGAAAATTGGTTTGCACGAAATCTAGTAAGTAGTTTTTTTTTAATACGTCATAAATCGTAAACTGCAATTTACCTTTCATTCAATCAACACAAATATAAAAATAAAATAAAAATTATATTATGTTACTTGCTGCCGCGGAACCCTTCATGGGCGAGTCCGACTCGCACTTGGCCGCTTTTTAATTAGAAAAATAACAACATTCAAACGTACAACTTAAAACTGTAATACAGAGTAAATAAAAATAAAAAGTTTCATTGTTCTTCGTCAGAACTACAGAATACCGTTGATTCATTACAATTGAAATCTTCAAAGTTTTGGAGATTTTCATTGCCCTCGTCATCAGAGATACTACATTCTGTTAAACAAAAATTTTGTCATTAGACGTTAGGTCGAGTGTGACTCCATTAATAGCAACAGGATATTTTATTATGTTTCATAGAATTACCTGATGAACATTGAACCGAATCGGCCTTAAAACTTGGCAGCTGATCTTCATCAAACCATTTATAGAAATATGTGTTTTCACGATAAATAATCCACCCATACTCCTCTGGCTGTAATGTTGACGGGCAGCGTTTGCCCGTACGATTATATATATAAATTTCAAATATTTGGAGTAATCTCCAAATATTTGAAATTTCCTGCCTGCCTTCATTAGCACGTCTGAGAAAGTATTATGTGGTCTGCCTGCAAGTTAGAACCGATCTATCCGTCTGTTTTTTTTTATGTGTAGGTATATGTAATGATAATATAAATAGCATGTGTGAAATGTAGCTTTGCTGAAACACAAATTCCCAGTGAGAGAGCCGAAATCGTACGCGTTCAGTAGCACGACTGAGAAACTATTATGTTGTCTGCCTGAATGTCGGAACCGGCATACGTGTCTGCCTTTTTAAATATGTGTATCTAATGTATAAATAACATATATGATTTTCAGCTCTGCTAAAATAAGGTAAATTTCATGAAATTTTCGCAGTTTTGATATGCTATAATTATAGTAGGAACCGGAATAAGTGTCTGCCATTTAATCTTTACATATAAAAACACATATATTTTAAGATATCAAAACGGCAGACATGCTAAAATAACGTAAATTTGCATAATTTTCATGCTTTTCGACTTCTGGTCACGTCCAAAGGAACCCTTGATGGGAATAGTGAATGCCCATTTCACCTACAGCAGGTCAAATAGTATACCTAGCATTAATATGGACTTTGCTACTATACCGTAAGTCTGCCGAACGGTGGCTCTCATCTCAGTCTAATGGGACAAACCATTGACCTACAGTACATGGACTACGCATACCTACAAAATTATCGTGCCTACCTACACAAGAAGTTGGCGCATAAAATGGCTGCCATAGGGTTGTACCTATGTAGAGTGACTCGAAATGTCGATATCGATATTTAACTGAAATCTATACTTAATATTATAAAGCTGCAGAGTTTGTTTGTTTGTTTGTTTGTTTGAACGCGCTAATCTCAGGATCTACTGGTCCGATTTGAAAAATTCTTTCAGTGTTCGATAGTCCATCTATCGAGGAAGGCTATAGGCCATATTTTATTTCCATAAAAAATAGAGATCCGTAAGAAAATTGCTATTTTGTAACCCAAGGTGTGAAATCGAAAACCTATTTTTGCGTGCGCTGCAAAAAGTATTGACAATAGAACAAAATAATGTATTACGGGTTTGTAGGTCCCATTAAGATCTACAAAAAAGTCCGCGAGAGCATATATCTAACTATCATGGTTTGGTCACAATAACCGCTTTTGTGTTCAAAAAAATTATTAAATCGTCTGAAGAAAGAAACTACGTTAAATGTGTATCGTAATATTAATCCTTATCTAAATAAAGCATTATGTTATCAAGGGTATTTATGTAGAAGTAAAATACTTTTTGTTTCATCCCATTCGGACATTTCGTTTAGAAGTTATCACGAGTATAAGACGCTAAGAGTTGGTACCTAATATATTATTGAGTTATTTGCCAAAGAGTTTTTATCAACATAATACCTAATATTAGTCTTTATCCAAATAAATGTGTTGTTGATTATGAGTATTAGATCTTAGAAGAGTATAATAAATACATCTATACTAATATATACAGCTGAAGAGTTTTTGTTTTTTGAACGCGCTAATCTCAGGAACTACTGGTCCAATTTGAAAAAGTTCTTTTAGTGTTAGATATCCCGTTTATCGAGGAAGTTTATCGAGTTTATCTATATCATCACGCTATGACCAATAGGAGCGGAGTACCAATGAAGAATGTTTCAAAAACGGGGGGAAATTATTACGCTACGGGCAATAGGATACGCAAACGACGTTGCGTGGGTCATCTATACTAATATATAAAGCTGAAGAGTTTTTGTTTGTTTGAACGCGCTAATCTCAGGAACTACTGGTCCAATTTGAAAAAGTTATTTCAGTGTTAAATAGCCCGTTTATCGAGGAAGTTTATCGAGTTTATCTATATCATCACGCTATGACCAATAGGAGCGGAGTACCAATGAAGAATGTTTCAAAACGGGGGGAAACTATTACGCTACGGGCAATAGGAGACGCAAACAACGTTGCGTGGGTCAGCTAGTATTTAATAAATTGCAAAAATAAGGATAACATTAAATAATTATAGTTAAATCCGATTGTTTTTTTATTTTTTATCTTTATTAGTTATCGGCTATGAAAACAGCCCTATCCGTTCTATCAGCAACAAGACTAAAGAAAGAACAGAATACCTCCGCATTCAAACCAACGAGAATGTATATCGTTGTTTACCTATTTTTTCGTAGCTCCGACGGTTCTGGGATACCGATATCAACATAAAAAGTACTTATATTATGTTGACATTGAGCGAAATAACAAATTGAGTAAATAAAACACGTTTTAAATAGTTGTAATATTTATTCACACATTCAGGTTAGGGCACTGCGCAGTCACGTAATCGCGTCACGTCGAGAGTTCTGTTGTAGGATGTTTCATGGAAGTGCATCGAGCAGACATACCACATTTTATGTTAAGGGTTTATATTTTCCAAACCAATGATTTCGATCCATTTCTTTCTTAAAATTTCATTTACAGGAAATCTGATGAAGAAAACACCATGTTAACATATTTTTTTATATAATAATATAAGTATCGACACTTTAACTCTACCATCACTATCCTTAATCGTATGTAAACAAATCAAAGTGAAACAAAGCAAATAATACCATTGAGAACCTCAAAAAAACTAACAAACGTCTTCGGAAATTATAAAAAGAATATGTTTAATACAATACAATAAACAAAATCGTAAAATATTGAACAATTTCAATGCATTTTTGTACTAACCTGTAAAGAGTCAATGTACAATGATTCTTGTTTTTTCTTGCACCAAATTGTTTAATGGAGCACGAAGGCATGATTTTCATGTCTAGGGCAAAGCCTTGGATGCAATAAAAACCAATTTAAAGCCGTAATTGGCACGAAAACAAAAACAAAATTTCCAACAACAACCGTTTGACAGCAGATCTACCTCAGAACAACCTCAGAATTGGTGCATACAATGGCGTCGTCGGTCACGAATTGACAAGTGCATGACGTCACTCAAAAGTGTTGCCAATATTAACGCTCACTAAACTATGTTTATCTCTCTTTTCACACCAAGGTAAACATAAGGTAAAAAGAGACAAAATGCTTTTTTGTATATATGTGTCGATCTTATATATATTTGTATAATGAGCCGTGGGAGAGCCACGCTTCGGCATGAATGGGCCGGCTCGACCGGAGTGATACCACGGCCTCACAGAAAACCGGTGTAAAATAGTGCTTGCGCTGTGTTTCACCGAGTGAGTGAGGATACCGGAGGCCCATATCCCAACCCCTTCCCCTATCTCCCCATCCCCCGCCTCCAATCCCCCCCCATCCCCCAAAGGCCGGCAACGCACTTGTGACGCCTCTGGTGTTGCAGGTGTCCATGGGCGGCGGTAATCGCTTACCATCAGGCGATACGTCTGCTCGTTTGCCCGCCTATTCCATAAAAAAAAAAAAAAAAAATGAATTGTTCGTGTAGTAGAATAGGGCATCTCCTTATATTTTCTTTCCTCATTGGGACAAACAGAACATTGCAAATAAGTTTTCTTTAGTATTCACTAGATGGTGCTAGAGGAATTGTTTTGATTTGATAGTTTGATTTGAAGCGCAGAAAAAAACTTGACAGATGCGCGAAGTAGTGAAACGCCTCTAATTCTCGCTTTTCGTAAGAATACTCATGTTTTATTTAATTTAAATAAAACTTACAGATATTAGTATTCTCCTTGAATAACTTGAAGTGGACATTGTTGTATTTATTATGAAGAAGCTATGTACTGAAGACATTTTATGTATCAATTAAGTTGCTAAGAAGAATATTGATCAATATTTTTATTTTGAAATCTGTATATCGCATCGCTATCGCAGTTTGCTTTAAATTCCTAATTGACCATCTGTTTGTTATCCTATAATGTGATTTTTTCGAGTCTTATTGTGATTTTGCCGCAACATCGTAATTGTCATTTTTTTTAAAAGCGGCTTAGTGCTTCTGAATCGAGACGAAGACACTAATTAACCATGTGAGTATTTTTTTGCTACCTTGACCTTTTATTAATATTTAAATTAAGATTGTATTTGAACATTTGTTTTAAATTTTTTAAGTTCATTGTTATAGATGAAGTTATCACTATGTGTACATAATCAATAAGTTCCATTAAACATATATGGGTAATTGAAATATTATATTTTAATGGGACTGGACAAATTAGTTTGGTATCAACATAATAAATGCATTTCTCATCATTAGTCTTTATCAAATGTTTAATATGTTAAGTAGTAATTTGTTTACTGAATATTATTATGTAGAATAATAATGTTCATAACATAATGATGAAACAAGAAAGTTATCACATATTTGTATGGCTGATATTCACCTATTTTGTAACTTCTTTATCCCATGCTCTTTACAAATAAATATTTGGTTTCAAATTTTATCAATAGAGTAGCCCTTAGTTGGTGCAGCAATAATGTAATTAAAAGTTATTTGCATGAGTGTAATTCGGAGAACACAAAGTTTATGTGATGTAGACCTAACCATGCAACTAGTCATTTATAAATTAATTCCGTTATTATATAAATTGTAGTAAACTTATCTCTTAATATGAATTTGATTATTAAAATATATGTAGTTTCTAACAGTTGAAATATATCAACTAACTTGTTATGACTTTTGGCTGATATTATCCTTAATTAATATTTTTAATTAATTATTATGACTAGCCCTTTCTTTAGTGAACAGGATACATAAATTTTATATTTACAAAATTCAGTAAATCAATATAAAAATACTCTTACTTACTGATTTAGGCTCCAGTGACAGCTGCCTTTATTGGAGGGCAAGGCCTTCTCGTGCCTTCTGATATATAACAATACTTAGTTATCCATATGACATCTGAGTATATGCAACTAAGGTTAATAATAACACATTATTGTAATATTAACTGTACATTTTATAATAAACAAGCTTTGAAAAAATGTATTCCTGTTCAAGCTGTAAATGTCCAATAACAAAATTTAGAATCGCAGACCAAACAGAAACAGATGTTTAAGTTTTAACTAAATAAAGTTCAAATTAGCTTTCTTACATTCTTCATGATACCATCCTCATCACACTTTAACTGTCTATATCACATAAACCTCTCTTTAGAAAGGAGACTTTGGCCAGCTTACATGCTGGCCAGATGGGTTGGTATTCTTTATGAAATCAATTTAAACTTTATGAAACTTTAGAAAAACTATTAATGAATTTGTTTTTCACTTATGGAAATAAAAGCATGAAGTAATAAATGCAGTGTTCAGACATCTGCTGGTTCAGCTACATTCCATTTGCATAATACAGGCAATGGCAATTCATTATATTATTGAACATGTGTCATCTTGAGTTTATAGGATGTCGTTTTAAAGCTTTACGAGTTTCTTAAGGCTAGACAATAGCTATTTTGAATGAGTTTATCACCTTTTAAGATTTTATTGAACAATATAAATTTAAATATTACTCATACATACTCAGCATCTCAGGATGTTTTTCTCCTATATCTATTCTGATTGTAATAGAACAGATAGATTATACTTATGAATTTGATGTATTTTATTAAAAACTAGCTGACCCACGCAACCCCGTTTGCGTTTCCTATTGCCCACAGCGTGATAATTTTCCCCCGTTTTTGAAACATTCTTCTTTGATGCTCCGCTTGTATTAGTCTTAACGTGATGGTATATAGCCTTTCTCGATAAATGGGCTATCCAACACTGAAAAAAATTTTCAAATAGGACCAGTGGTTCCTGAGATTAGCGCTTTCAAACAAACAAACAAACTCATCAGCTTTATAATATTAGTATAGATTGGATTTTTTCTTTTTATATATGTGAACCTGCTACAGTGCCTTTACTCTGCCTGATGGAAAGCATGAACAGAATTCAAGAGTAGGGATTAGTTTAAGTGGTACATTATTTTTGCACTTTCTACATGATTTTCTCTAATAAGATTCAGTCTAATCTAAAAAGTTTTCAGTCAATGCACAATCACCAGGTCACTTGTCTTCCTTTACAGCAAGTTTTTCTAGTTATTGTGCTTGTGCATGGTGAGGCATCACTGTATGCTTAGATTCGGGAATTGCCATTGTACGAGCTATTTCATGAGCTGTGTGATATGGCAGTGTGTATGTGAGATCTGACATATACATTCACCGAGTGAGTGAGGATACCGGAGGCCCATATCCCAACCCCGTCCCCCTATCTCCTCCCCCATCCCTCCTCCCCCTATCTCCTCCCCCATCCCTCCAAAGACTGTCAACGCACTTGTGACGCCTCTGGTGTTGCAGGTGTCCATGGGCGTCGGTAATCGCTTACCATCAGGCGATACGTCTGCTCGTTTGCCCGCTAATTTCTTAAAAAAAAACTGCCATATCACTATGGAAATTCTTCAAAAATCATCAATCAGACGACACAGTAGGTCATAAATTGATCTTCTAACTTTCTCTCTTTTGACATTAAGTGTTAAATATTAAGTGCAAACATCATGTATGTCATCTTAGTGCATTTAGGGCTCCCACTCATAACTGCAATGCGATGCGATGCGTCGCCGCATCGCAGGAACTTGCGAATCTTGCGATGCGAATTGCTGACATACGAGTTCGTGCGGCAAAGCGTTGGTTCAGGTGACCATACTAACGACGGTAGTCAGCCGTATTGGAGGTGTCTTTAGGAATAGTGACATGGATCGCAAAAATATTGTTTCACTGCTATTATTGTTAAAGAGATATAGAGAAAGAAGATTTAGGGTTCATTCATTTAAGTATTACGATTATGAACGTTGATGGGAACAATTTTACTCGAAAATACTACACTTTGAGACAGGGTTGATATGATTTAAATCAAATGTTTTTTTTATACAAATCAATGATTTAAAACATTAAATTTTTACTGCAACCAAATTGGCCAAAAATGGTCTAGGGACTTCCCCCGACAAAGACTATGGCACGCACACGTGCGAGTGAGCGGCCGATTACCAACACAGTTCCGGGATTCCAAATTACAGGACATGTTCTAAAAGTTATCAAATATTTCAGAAATCATTTCGCGCATGCTATTCAAATTCAATGCAAAGCGACAAGTATCCTATTTCAGATAGTGAGCTCATCTGGAAATATTTAGAATATCCTTGTTATTTTTTCAACACTATTGTTTTTTTAAACTGTTGATTTTAGTTGAACTTGTCAAATCACATTTTAGTTGTATTAATAATTAAATTAAAAAAATACTCTGTTTTCATTTAATAAATACTGACCATTAAAGTAATAAAAAGACAAGAAAGTAAAAAAAAAACAATATTTAAATTTAAAAAAACGATTTAAATCAAATTAATCCGATTATTATAATTTTTTTTAAAAAATCATGATTTTTATCAACCCTGCTTTGAGACTAGAAGAATATACATTTTTTGATTAATTTAGAATGAGCATATCTTCATTTGAAGAGCTTTTTGAGTTTATTATCACCATCTCTACAAAAAAAATTTTTTTATAGGTGAACAAAAATCATGTGATTCGCGTCATCGTCACCGAACACATTCCATGAGCTTGAAATTCTGTAACAGTTTGTTGTAGCAAAAAAAAAGGTCTACCATTATGAACTAGTAAACTAGTAATAATTTAGAAAATAGTGTATGAACAAAGTAAACAGACCTTAAATAATATGAGTGGAAACATTGTTAAATTTGGTATTATTGTTTGATGCTAGTATACAATATTTTTAAAAACTAATGTATAACAGAATTCTTTACTCTTTTTAATATATCTAGGGCAACACAGGGATTAGATCATGGCAACGCGGGTAGAAATAACCAAACCAACAATTTTTTTTATAATGCAACATGCATTATAAAAAATTTAGTTGGGTCGTAACGTAAAACCTGTAGGTACCAATGGGGTAGGTACATACAACTTCTGTAGTATTTATCTTTGTAAAGTCCATAACTGACGAAAAAAAGTAGTTTTCAGACAATCTTACATTCCACACTTATGTCTAACGAATACATGCCATACTCATTTATTCTTATCTAAAAAAAATATTTTCAAATTCTCATACACATCCCGTTTTACTCCCACTGCGTTTTAGTTATCAAGTATGCCAGTGATTTCTTGATGTGAACTATCCTACTAATATTATAAACGCGAAAGTAGTATGGAAATGGAAAGTATGGATGGATGGATGGATGTTTGTTACTCTTTCACGCACAAACTACTGAACAAATTTGGATTAAACTTTACAGTAATATAGCTTATACATCAGAATAGGCCACTATTTGCCGCGATAACCGACACACACGCGGGTGGAGCCGCGGGCAACCACTAGTATACACTAATAAAACTTAAAAGACCCACACTAATAGAAGATGATTGATATATCAAGGAAATATAGATGAAGTGTTGATTTTATATGATTTAAGAGAATTCGTTGCCAGGTTCACTCATCGCCTGAGTCATATCATACCCCCCTCATATTTAGTCATTGGCTCTGTAGGAAATACCTACAACACTGCCAAGACTCTTATTTTCGTATCATTCATAACCTGACCTATTTAGGTCAAAATATGTATTTAAATAGATGAAATATTCAATTTCATCTATTTAAGTACATATTTTGACTTTAAAAAGTCCAAAATTGTCAGCTTACTGTCTTTTGATCTCTTCTTTGACCCCAAAGAAGAAGAGCAGTACTTTCAAAACAGTCACATCCTTAAAGCTCTTGTATCTCGTGTAGAAGGAAGGGAAACGATGGTATACCTCTGGATAATTCAGAAACCCTCTGCTTTCAATAATTCCGCTTTGTTTTTTGCAGTCCTTGTGTAAGGACGGATTACATAGACATAATACCGTTGGCACATACATGCTTAATTTATGACAAAAATTCTGACATGTGTGTGTAGAATACTCGCTAATATGAGACTATTTATCTGGGCACACTTATATAAGTTTGCCCCGGGACTAGGACAATTAAAATATATCCGTATCTTTAAATTCACTATGGAATTCTTGTTAAAAGCAAACAAATCAAAGGATTTGAAACTTTGTTTTTCAGATTTAGATTTTAAGAATATAACATTAATTAATAAAATAATTTGAAAAAATATTGGGAAAGTATATTAAGAACGTCTTTCGTTGATTACATATACATCTTCTGTTTTGCTGCACCCAATCTTAACAGAAAAGTAATATAAGTTATGTGTTGTAAACTTATTGACCTCCGAGTCGAACAGATTTTAGCGTTATCGCGTCGTAAATAAAGGGTTATCGTCTACAATAACTTATCAGGGGCCCTAGCCAAGTTGCAAGCATTTCCATTCGCTTATCTTTCTGCAATCGCTCACGCTTTGTCTTGAGTAATTTTAGAAAGCGATAAGTTGGTAGCCATGTTGACACAAATGATTCAATCGCTCGTTCTACAATCTAGGTGGAAAAAACCTAAAATATAGTCTATGGTCTATCCATCGAAACGCTATAGTAGTCATGGTAACGTTGACATTGTTAATCAACAATTTTTATTGTTAATTTTAGTTGGCTGAATTTTAAAAAGTAATTAAAATAAGACATAAGTTCTATTTGTAAATGGTTTATTATAATATCACAGTGTGAAATGTTGTTTTAACATTTTTGTGACTTGGAAACATAATGATCCTGCTTGAGGATAAACTTACAATAAATGACGTGATACCTCTATCAGAATGGAATCTAGAGCCAGACAGAACAAACCCAGGGCAATTCCTCGTTTTATTGGAATTCATGGAAAGGTATGTAAATTATTAGTTATTCTTTGTTGTATGAAAGTATCGCACTCTATCGCTTGATTATCACATTTAGTTTTCTACAACACAAAGCATATATTATACAACAGCTTACTTCGTAGACAAAAACAAGCACTATAAAAATTAATCAATAAGTCACCTATAACTTTTGTTGTACCCATGTAATATATATAATGGTGATAAAATTCATTTAAAAATTGACATGATGAGTCATATATTTTCATTGACTCATCTTCCACAGCTTTTAATAGTCCACTGTTGGACATAAGCCTCTCCTGTAATGGGAGACACTATTCTAGCAATGAATGTTTAATACATAGATATGTTTTAATATGTGTGGTCAGACTAAAACCAAAAAGAGAGCCCTAGCAAAAAGCGGTGAAGCTTTCAGGACTGGTGGTGGTCCTAGCAGCAGGCAAACACTTACTGCTTTAGAAGAGAGGCTGTTGGGTTTGATTGCTGAAGTAGTACTGTACAACAACATTGTCCATTCTCTGCCCCAGATTATGGTATCTTATAGTCTGTTTGTTGTGACTAATCTACAGAATGAGTGGACTGATTTTCACATAACCGTTAATAGCAGGAAGGTACTTCTAATTTAATTAATTAATAATGTATTTTCAGCAACATCGGGGGCTGCTTGTTAACTGCCCCCTCCCTCTGGAGAAGTTTGATGGCATATCAGTCAGCAATGACATTGAGTGAGTTCGTGGCCATAGAAAATAACCGGCTGCAACCAAAGGCAGACCGGCAAAAAACTTGGATGTGAGGAAACTGGAAAGGAGGCAATTAGCATCCCGAAGAATTGAAGTGAAAGATAGATCCAATTTTAAATGCACTGTATAACATAATTTTAAATAAACAGAATATAATTTTTAATTGTTTTGCTGATATTTCAGAAAAAATAATAGAAACTTTACCACAGTTGAGACCATCATCATTACCATGATAATGATAGTGGTCTTAATTGTGGGTTACTAATCTATTCCTTCAGCTACATTAAAAATTATTGATAATAGAAATACTTTATGTCAATAACTACATAATATTTTGTAATGTTTCTACTGGGTAAATAAACATACACTGTAATAATAAAGCCATTTAATAATTGTTTTAACATCTGAGTAACAAATAGACTTATAGAAAATATAAAAAGTATAATTTATAATCAGGAAATTTGAAATAAAATACTTAAAATCTATTTTTGTGTCTTCTTTCTATCCATCACAAAAGTAATATTCCTATGTTACTGGAGAATTTCCACCCTGACAAGGACAGAAAATAATAGCAAAGTTTCAAATAACCTTAATATATACTATTCAATAAAGAATTCAGCATAGCTCTTCGATTACTTCACGTTGGTTACCCACAATCATAGCGGGTGTGGGACCTTACAAATTTATATCACCTTCATTGTAATGCTAAATTGTGTAATATACAACATGCCGCTATATTATTGCCAGCTTCATGGAGATGATAGTGAAGAACCCTGTCTCTGAGGAAACATCACTGTACTTTGAGAAATCCAAAACAGCGCTCAATGTAGTTACGGGCTCGCACATGCTTTTGGAGTATAAAGTTCTTCATTAGAACCTTGATCTGCATTGACAGTAGGTGTTATTAGCCAAGGACGTTGTGGATATCCAGAGTCACCTGAAAAAATAGTTTAAAAATATGTTACTCACAGGAAAACTATAGAACTTTTACTAAAGGTAATAGAGCCACACTGATTTCATTATGAATGGGCTGGTTCAAAAATGATGCTTCCATGGTGTGAGTCACCATGCTGCAATGTCAGCATTCGCAATGAGTATAATGACCACCGCTCTTTGATTGTGCTTATGCTTTCCAATAGGCAGAGTAGAGTCACTTTATAAGGCTCGTACATAAAAGTAATTATAAATATTTTTATTGTTACAAATGCCAACCTAACAGCCACACTTGGTCATTATGTTGATTAAGTTCACGCATATATAATTCAGCTCTACTAGAAGACCAAATATGTGAAACATGTGTAGCTCCACCAAACTTTGCAGTCACATTAAAAATTCACATACTACTATTACAAATCTGAAAATCAAATCAATATAATGAAGTGACTTATCAGTCTCTTACATGCTATACCCTATAAATAAAAATAATCTACCATTTGAACATTCAGTGAATGATACTCTTTTCTGTTGAAATATACATGCTCTTCAGTAATGGGTCTTACCAAAGCTACATGTGTAGTACAATCTATGCATCCAATTACACCAGGCAAACCAAATCTTCTTTGGAACCTAGTGAAATAAAATTACCTATATGTTTTTACATGGTACACATTCATTTAAATATAGTTAGCTTGTTAAGTAGGTACTCACTCTTGTTTTATAGCTGTTCTCTCTTGTTGTGTTATTGGAAACCTAATTCATTTTGCCATGATAGCAGGGTGGTTCAAAGCATCAACAACTTGTCTGATGCACCGACTAGCTGTCCGTTGAGCATGATGCTGAGTGACACCAACAATTCACTGATAGGATCCTGTGGCTAGGAAACTAAGAGCGCGTAATACCTATAAAAACACAAACATTAAGAAAAATAATGATAAAAATGCACCTGACAAAAGTAGTAAATACTGCAAAACAATCAGATTATTAACTTACCTACCTTAACTTTTAGAGGAATCTCGTTGGTTCCCTTTAGTGATTACTTGTTTTGGCGTTCTTGACAAAGGGCTTCGAAAGCTTGACTTGTCTATAATAGCCGGAATTGCTCCACAAATAAAGTGTCCGGCATTTCGCGGAATGTATCGTTGCACTGACGATTAATGTATTTTTCTACGTCTAAGCCGTACTTCCTCATCACGAGCGCACCACAACATATTTATTGTATGCATTTTAAAAGTTCTAATTATCTTAAGCAAAGAAAATACTTCTCGGTGGTCATATTATACTGTTTAGCTGTCAAATAGACGCCATTTAAATAGCGATAACTATAGATATTTGAAATCGCTTAGTGATCGTTCAAACGCATGGATATCGTTTCGTTTGCGTTTGTCAAAAGTGGAACTTGGCTAGCGTTTGTATGGGATTTGGCGTCAAATTTGTAGAAACGAATGGAAACGATCACATTCCATTCCATCACTACGAACAAATGTCAGCTTGGCTATGACTTTTCTAATGGAACTAAGTCACGTGATCAAAACAAAATATTAGCCAATGACACACGAGAATCTTATGCGTTAACGATTGCAGAAAAACGAACGCTTGCAACTTGGCTAGGGGGGCAGTACATGTTTTCACTTCGTCATTGACAGACTGCCAGTTCCATATAATACATTTGTTTGTGATGTTTTGAGATTCCACCTGTGTTTACTGTATTTAAACAACTTCGGTTTTCGATCGGAAATAATTGGAAATACTCGCTTCACGTGTAAATATTCTGGTAAGTAAGTTTTTCATGAGTTATACTGATGCCTAATAATATATGTATTACCTCCATACAGTGTCTACACTATCACTAACAATAAAACATATTTATTTATTTCTATTACCTAGTCTAGTAAGGAGGTTAGTAGAAGAGAACGATTGAATGTTTTTAAAAATAATAATAGTGTGAGGCTAGGGAAGCCGTTTAAGGACTCCGTGGTGTTCATATACGATTTAATCTACCATAATTAACGAATCACCACCGAGGACGCTAAAGTAATGTTGCGTGATAAACTTTAACAATTAAATGAATATAATAAATGAATGTGTCGTTAAGTAGTATTTTCTCACTGTCATTAACACTTTCAAAATCAGTGTTAAGGTTAATTGTGCAGATGAAATGAGCGTTAGCAACAAACTTGTAATAGATACTGATTGAGCGATGGCTCTAGCTCTAGATAGACGGCGTAATTAACATATGTAATATCACAAATCAGACAGACGCTTTTCGGAAACCATTCCTACATTTGTTGATAACAAACATGGTTTTCTTTTGTCAATTTTATAACCATTGGTTATTAATCCAAATTAAAGTATAATTGTTTAAATATATTGGAACCAAAATTCACACTGATCTTTTGACGAATGACTTATCATGAATTTACGGTTTCTATGTTGTTGTTTTTTTTACCATTAGCATTTACGATTGTTCATAACGCTGTGCTATTTTCTCGAAGTCCCTTCAATTAATGTTAAGATGTCATCATATTGAATTAAGACAGTTATTTTGAGTAGGCGTGTCTGTCCTTTACCGCCTTCGAGTCACTCAATCACCTCTTCAGTTCATTGAACTATTTAATTAATATATACAGTAATTTTCGATGCGTTCTAGTGATTAGGAAAACTAGGACGCTTTTACGAATAAATTTTGTTAAAATACGTAATTTGGGTTAAAGTCAATTAAGCGTGTAGTACTAGTAGAACTCACGGTGCCGTGGGAAACGAACATCCCTAAAGACCACGCTTTAAAAAGAAACAAGTACTTTGACTTAACCAACGAAATAACTAAAAATGGTTATGTCGTTGCGCTGTATGCCGTGGAAGTGGGTGCGAGGGGTATACCAGCTAAATCCCTCTATAACCTGCTTAAAGACCTTGGATTGCCAAGAGCTTCAGTAAGCTCTTTTCTTGAACGAATATCCGAAGCGGCATTGCTAGGCTCACTTCAAATATGGTTAGGTAGAGGGGGTAACACGGCGGACAGTGGAGGTGAGCGTTGACGCGTCGTAAGGAGTGCTCCTTAAACCTAAACCTGGGTCGCAATTCCCAGGCACTGTCGAAGTCGCATGTGTTGCCCCCATCTATCACGCGATGGACCCGGCATGCACGGTGAATCCATGGAACGCTAAGAAATAGGTCTTTCATTATTTAAAATAATCAAATAGATTTCAGTGTAATAAAGTTATTATTAGGAAGGTAATTAAATCTTACATCACTGTTCTGGTTTTAAAGCAGGCACGTATAATGTATGTATACTCGTATGTGAAAATGTGTTTAAGCTTCTTAAATCATGTGTTATACTTCTGAAAGACTTTATTAGCACTGAGATCTGTATCACTTAAATTAATAGGTCTCAGAGGTCAGTAGATCCTGTGCGTAATGTCGTTTATTGTGTGGAATTGCCCGGTGGATGAAAACAATTTGGTGCGCCACTTTTTAGGGTTCCGTGCCAAAGGTAAAAAACGGAACCCTTATAGATTCTGTCTGTCTGTCCGTCCGTATGTTACAGCCACTTTTTTTCGAAACTATAAGAACTATACTGTTGAAACTTGGTAAGTAGATGTATTCTGTGAACCGCATTAAGATTTTCACACAAATAAAAAAAAAACTTCGTTTAAAAAAACCGACTTCAAAAACTAAAAAGTATAAAATAACCTAATTTGTATGGGCTACCTATTCATAGGCTTGAAGTCGGGGCCAAGCCAAATAAATGTAATAGTAGGTACCACACTCGCTATATTTCGACGTCACCGACGCTTCGGTTGTTTTGTTCAACGCGAAGAGCAGCTATCCCGCTCAAGGTCACGCGCGGCGATTGCGGTACCTACTATTACATTTTGGCTTGGCCCCGACTTCAAACCTATGAATAGGTAGCCCATACAAATTAGGTTATTTTATACTTTTTAGTTTTTGAAGTCGGTTTTTTTAAACGAAGTTTTTTTTTTTTTCGCTTTTTAGTCTTTCTCAAGTCTGTCATCATCATTTCATGTAAAATTTATTGATGTCTACAGAATATGAAGCAATGCAGACAATTGCTCTTAACTTCATTGTAGGCGCTCACGTAAATTTGAGGGTTTCTTTCGATTTCCTTGGGATCCCATCATCAGATCCTGATATGGTGGCCATGGGACCACATGGGGAGCATACCCTTTCGAATACAAAAGAATTTTCCAAATCGGTCCACAATTGACGGAGTAATCGATGTACATACATAAAAAAATAAAAAAAACCGATGAAATTGAGAACCTCCTCCTTTTGGAAGTCGGTTAAAAATGAAAGACACTTCCAAAGTGGTAAAATGTGTGCCCCCGTAACTTCTAAAATAGGAGAATGATAAAACTAAAAAAAATATATGATGGTCATTACCATGCAAACTTCCACCGAAAATTGGTTTGAACGAGATCTATTGAGTACGTAGTTTTTTTTAATACGTCATAAATCGTAACCGCAAAAAATATCACAAGGTAGTAGTAGAGCCACGCTGATTTCAGCACGAACGGGCCGGCTCGACCGGGGCGGTACTACCCTCGCACAGAAAATCAACGTAAAATGACAGCGTTCGTGCTGTCGGGTTTCGTTGGTGAGTGCGAGACCGGAGGCCCAAACTTGTTGACTAGACTAAAAGATGCAGCAGCATCACTAGGCCGCCATGGTGTGGGTCGCCATACTGCATTGTCTGCATTCGCAGTGAGTATGGTGACCGCCACTCTTGGATTCTGCTTATGCTTTCCATCAGGCAGAGTAGAGTCATTTTGGCGGGCAATACATAAAACAAAAAAAAATACACTATTATTAAAACATCGATCAATATTACAACGAACTACAAGAACTTTTATATTATGTTACTTGCTGCTTCGGAACCCTCCATGGGCAAGTCGGACTCGCACTTAGCCGCTTTTTTTGTATATTAACTTGATATTAAATCGTTTTCTATTGAGCTAGAGCCAAAGTACATAGTATATTGTTAATAGTTATAACGTAGATTTTAGTTTCATAATACACAGATAATTTGTATTCAAATGTTGTGCATGGAACCGGTTTAAAGTTGTGTGTGTGGCATTGGGATTATTTAGTTGTAGAAACGGATATCATTATGTTATAATTCAAGTTTGTATCAATATTTAGGTACCTACATATCTCTAGTACAGTTTAATTTGTTTGAAATTAATAACGATTTAGTACGAAATCTTTATAAGATTTAATTAACTATGATTATTTACTAACTTTAGATATAAATATTTAATTTAAAAAGCTTCTATCGTAAATTATGCACATTAACTGTTGCATCCAAATCAGATCAATTTGTTTCCATATTATTATATTTCTTTCAAGATCTGGAATCTATATGGAAACGGTTCTTTCTAATATTTCAAATTAGTATTAATTCCGTACATACATTTTTTTTCGAGATAGGTGTTATCTATCTTCTATATATATAAAAGAGGAAGGTGACTGACTGACATACCCAGAGATCAACGCACAGCCCAAACCGCTGAAGCTAGAATCCTGAAATTTTGCATGTAGGTTCTTTATATAACGTAAGTGAGCACTAAGAAAGGAATTTTTGAAATTCCACCCCTAAGGGGGTAAATCAGGGGATGAAAGTCTGCATGAGCGAAGCCGCGTGTAAAAGCTAGTAACCTCATATAAGTTTAGAATAAATATGTACGAAGTAATTTATTTACTTCGTACATATTTATTCTAAACTTAATAATATCTATATATTTAAAAATGAATCGCCGAGATGTATGTACGTGCATAACTTCCGGTCGGCTGCACCAAACAAACTAAATAATTCTTTTTTTATGTGTTTTTTATTGTTAGGACAAGGTTTGTGTACAAGAAAAATTACAAGACAACGGGAAAAGTATTTTTTTTGTCTGTACACTGCCTGAGTGGCGGTACGAAGTTCGCCGGGTCAGCTCTAACTCAGCTATTTCGAATTTCGAATAAAAACATTTCTGACGAAAACGCACTTAACACGTAACTGCACGGGGAGGTTTATGGTTTAACTAAATGTGGTCAGCCAAATTCAAAATGAGACAAACTTTTTATAACATTAAACCAATGTCCCCTCCAAAGAAGAGGCTTTCTTCTTTGTTCTTCTTTTCTTACGGAGTGTGTACACGATGGCAGTTTTCTTTTTAATCGTCGTCTTAGAAGTGCCTTTGTGCACCTAATTTTGTATGGAAACTAAGTTATTCATTGAAAAGAAAACGGATACGTCTAGTTGTTCCATAACAGTCATTATTACACATTTGACTTAAATGAGTGAATCGGAAATAAAATGATTGATCACTTGATATATCTACTAAAACACGCTTCTACTTAATTACGTGATTTTAAGCTGTGTTTTGATATAGTACCTACTCAAGAAAACTGTGAATTGATACTGCTAGCTTCTCAAGAAACTTTTTACTCGCACAAGCAACTTGCTGTACAAATCGTCGCCTCCGGTACTTCCGATACGACCTTCAAGAAAAGTGCGTACCACCTCAAACTTGTTAGGTCATCACTAATAAGATTACTTATCTAACTGTCAGAAAGAAAATAAATGATTGAACAGTATAGTTGATTGCATTTACCACCATAGGTATGTAGATAGAAATATATCACAGATAACGATAGATAACTGAAGTATTACTATTTGTATGACAAACAGACTGTAGACAAAGTACCTAACACATCACCTGCTGCACTATTTGATTTATGCAAAACATTGACAACGCGATACAATCATAAAATACACATACCTATGTAATGTATGTATATTGTGCACATTATCGATCGACTCGACTCGAACTTCAAAAGTAGATGACGTGTGCATAACTTACTTAGCAAAACCCTAAGTGAGTTTATATCCTAAAAGTTGTAAAAAGTAAAAATTATAACACATTACCCAAAAGTAGCTGAACAACATTTCAACATGTTGTGTTACACGCATAATAGAGTTATAGAAATTTTCGCTTTGGGTTGTGTGGTATTATAAGGTTTGAATAAGCTGGAGATTATTTCCAATTTGACATTGCAAATTCACATTTCCGAGCTGTCAGCAGTAGTTCTGCAGTAACCTTTGATAATGCCATAGGGAGAAACCGGTCAGGATTAGGTAAAGTTAATTAAAATAGTGGAAGTGAACAAGTGGGTTCGATTCTAGAATGTATTTCAACAAGTTCCATCAAGTGCTGACAATCGAGAGTATTAATTGTCAAGTTGTAAACCTACTTTCCTGATGTAATTTTTCAAAAGAATGTTACACACACAGACTAGATAGACTAGATAAATTAACTAATCTAGAAATCTGAGAACGAATGACAGAAACGTGGTTTTCGTATTGACAGAGCAGTCAAACAAAAAACACTACCTACAGAATAAATCAAAATTTAGGTTACAACGTTCCTAGTGAACGTTGTAACTAGAAGAACTATTGAAGCTGCTGCTATTGTCATGGTCGCTGGGAATTATTAGAATTCGAATATCGCACCAATTCTTATAAGAAAATATTGTGCTAAGACCATCGTAATCCAAATAATACGCATAATTCCTTATTCGTTACGATTTTGTCTGAACATGAAACTTATCAATTTACACCATAACTTCACCGATTATTGTGCACTAAGAGTTTAATAGAAACGGTAATATTATATTTACAAATAAAGATAATAGTATTCCTAGCGAGACAATCGTTTACTATACACACGAGATATCTGCGTCATACAAATATAATTAAGTCTCATTGATGGAAATGCAGTTCTGGCTTGTACCGATTGGCAGCCTTATAAAGGTTTATTACTTCTCAACTAATGGACTATATGTATAGTTGGGAAAAGATGAGTAACCATCCTAGTTTGTGGTGACGAGGGATAGCATTTCGTCGTATAGAGTATTGGAAAAAACGAAACCCAGAATAGTGGCTATATTGTGTCCCAAATAGTGTTATTAGGAAACTGTAGAGTTCAGAGTAATACCATAGCCCAAATCTCGACGAAGCTCTAAGTTTACAATGTTCAGGTGTATACCTATAGTAAAGTTCTACAATTTGATTTAATGCTTCTAACCTCTGCAATGATAACTTTCATGTTGACAATATTTCGTTATTTTTGCTATAAAATACCTATATTAACAATATCAATAGGTACATATTATAAAATACCAATAGAATTGAGAATCTTCTCCTTTTGGAAGTCGGTCAAAAACAAAGTCCACCTCCGCGTCTGTCTGTCAGTTCGCGATAAACTCAAAAGCTACTGCACGGATTTTGATGCGGTTTTTACTAATAGATATAGTGATTCTTGAGGAAGGTGTTCGTATATAATTTGTATTTTTTTAAATATATTGGGTAAAATATAACGTCGGAATATTTTTTCCGACGTCACGACGTCGGAAAAAATTAAGCCGACATCTCGGAGAAAAATAGGCTATATTCTATTTTCCGTAAAGAGCACGTGCGAAGCCGGGGCAGGTTGCTAGTATTCTATAATTCCAAAAAACATTTTACATTTTAACAATGAAATATACTATATGAAGTATGTGTAATACACTCAGAGTTAAACTGACTTCCAAAAATAAAGTGTGCTAAAAAGTGAAAAAATCTTGTTTAGTTAGCCTGTTATGCTCAGCGTGAAGCCTTATAACCGCCTTGACGGTGCTATTCTGTCAGTGAAGTACTTATTTGGCTTCATACTTCAAAGGTGTGATATCTTAAATATGTTTTTTCTTGTCTTTTTAATTTGGGTTTTAATTAAATATTGTTTTGTTTCTGAAATCGGTAGATAGATCGGTAAATAACGTAATAACATCACATTTTCATAAGTATCTCATACCACTTGAAACAATCTAATAACTAACTCTTATGTAGAATATTTGCATTGACTGATATAAAAATGATATATGTAATACAAACCTACAAATAGGTTATAACTTTAGTCGAAAGTAATAACGCAAAACGAGATTGGTGTTCACGTTGCGTGTCGTCCAGTAGGTCTATTCCATTATGTGTTTCTGTAATCATTGTGTAAAAGCAGCTGCCAGAACGAGATTACCGATTGACAAAGAAAGATTAGTCGTTATACCTGTGCTCCATTTTATTTACCTATTAGTAGCGTGGTCGACGAGTTTTTAAGAATATGTGCTGGTAAATATAAAGCTGTATAAAAGTTTACGGCTATATTCAATAGCTACTTAACTGCACACCTACACAATTTGCCTTATTATACTGACCCAGATTGAACACGATGAAGTTATATTTTATTGAACGGGCTTTTTTCGATAAAAATACTACGTCGCTGATGAACATCATGAGATATTATATCATTTTAATTGACAATGATACACGGGCAGCTTTTGTTGTAGAATTTTTGTTAATTTCTACATTGCATGTCCGTCGGTGTGTAGTTGCTAAGCCCTAGGTCACTGCTGCTTAGACGATTAATGTTAGACATATCGCGGGTCATATAGGTATTGTGATCTAGTAATAAAGAATAAACCCACAGTTGTGTATCTAAAACTAGCTGACTGGCGTAACTTTGTCTACGTCGTTTAAAAGAAAGAAATTTTCCCCCTGTTCATAACAAGTTAACAGTTCAGTTATCGCGGCAAATAGTAGCCTATGTGTTATTCTGATGTATAAGCATATTACTGTAAGGTTTCATCAGAATCCGTTCAGTAGTTTTTGCGTGAAAGAGTAACAAACATCCATCCATACTTACAAACTTTCGCGTTCATAATATTAGTAAGATAGTGTCACTATAGCCTTCCTCAATAGATGGCCTATCCAACACCAAAATATTTTTTTGTTGAATCAGTATTTCCTGAGATTAGCACGTTCAACCAACAAATTCTTCAGCTTTTAAATATTATATTAGGTCTTTACCTATGAAATTGCCGTTCTTTAGTACTGGTCATTTCAAATAAAAAAAAGTTTGTAATGGCTCTGTATTCTAAATTCAAATTAATTTTGTTTTAAAACCATGACATCCTATTTACAAACTCAGTCTTTTGTTTTCTGATTAGCGTTGTATTTTCATTACATTTGAACATTTTTCGTCATAATGGATACTTTAAAAATTCGTGTAATTATGGAATATGAGTTCCGTCGTGGCACCAACGCGACACAAACGGCACGTAACATCAAAAACGTTTACGGAGAGAACTGTATAAACGAACGCACAACCCGTTATTGGTTTTCCCGGTTCCGTTCTGGAAATTTTGACTTGAAAAATGAAGCTCGTGGTCGTCCGGAGACTTTGGTTAACAATAATGAATTTAAGGCGATTGTGGAAGCTGACGAAACTCAATCTACAGCTGAGCTAGCAGGAGCTTTTAATGTAAGCATCAAAACAATATTGATCCATTTGCGACAAATTAGCAAGGTAAAAAAGCTTGATAGATGGGTGCCCCACGACCTTAACGATCGCCAGCGCAACGTACGCGTCGAGACTTGCCTTGCGCTGCTCAACAGGCAAAGAAATGAAGGAATTTTGAAACGAATTCTTACGTGCGACGAAATATGGATTCTGTTCGACAATCGAAAGCGCTCAGCAAGTTGGTTAGACCCTGGTTCAGCACCAAAGCAATGCCCTAAACCAAAAATGACTCCTAAAAAAGTGATGGTCACGGTTTGGTAGTCTAGTGCGGGTGTGATTCACCACAGCTTTCTACAAAACGGCATGAGCATTAATGCAGATGTGTACTGTGAAGAACTGGAGAGAATGATGGAGAAGCTTGCACATCTGCGACCAGCTTTGGTCAATCGGTCGTCCCCACTGCTCCTTCACGAAATCGTGCGAACTCCATACTGCGCAACAGACAGTCTCCAAGCTGCAAGAGCTGGGGTTGGAAGCTCTCCCTCATCCGCCATACTCACCAGACCTTGCACCTACCGACTATTACTTTTTCCAAAATTTAGACAACTTTTTAGTGGGTAAAAAATTCAATTCCTGAGAGGTAGTACAAAATGCCTTTGAAGAGTTTGTTGCCTCCCGTCCAGCTGATTTTTACAAGAAGGGCATCAAAAAAAATGCCAATGCGTTGGCAAAGATGCGTCGATTGCATGGGTGATTACTTCAAATAACAGAAATAAAAAAGTTTAAAAAATAAGTACTTTCACTTATTGCATACAAAACGGCAATTTCATAGGTAAAGACCTATTAGTATAAATACGAGGACTGAATGTAGTCCCCAAAGCTAATAATATTTATTTGCGCGGTGTTAGTAATTAATAAATAATCTCTGGCACTACCTTGTTACTCTTTTTACATAAGTGTGCGTTCTAGTGTCTATGTTATCTGACAATTGGGAGTTCATATACATGATTTAGTGCCTACTGAGTATTTACATATGTTTTAAAAAACGTATAAAATCTATTTCTTACTCTGATACCTCTCTTTTCCATAGGTTACACAATTTAGGATACACCTGCAAACTTGTACATAAATTATTACCCACACATATATTTTATAATGGTATGGAAATATGCTTTCGATATATCACTGTAGGTGTACAGAAATTGTCCTGTGATTATATGAAAGGGGTGTTTGTTGTTACGGGGCGCGCCGAGCCCGTGTTGGGCGCCACCTCAATTCGCCGCCCATACCCCGACTCCCCCGCTTCGTCTACTGCCCGATCAGTCGCACGCTTTCAGTCTTCGGAGTACACCGTGTGCGCGTTATGCCATTTAACCTTCCGTCAGCGCTTCACATGAATATTGTTCTTCTTCCTCGGTTCGTTGCATACATGCATGGACCACATTTAGACGCTTACCTGCACTATTCGTTCATTATTCGTATCCAACAATATCATCAATCTCATCTTTGTTTATGTTTTACATAGTATATAGGGTTCATAGAATCATCATTCATCGTGATGGTGTTGATGCAAGACTGAGTTGTGTGTCGTGGCATTTAGAGTTTTTTTCCTTTATTCGCGTGTAGGTTTATTTTAAAAGTTTATTTGAAATTAGTTTTGTTAATGAATTATAGGTTACTAGATATGGTTGTACAATTCATAGTTATACTGTGTAAATAGACTTTATATGTTATATCTTAAAAAGATACTCGTATATGATTAACACCTGGCAAACTGTTTATTATTATTTTATTTGTTACAGAACTTGTTATGAAATCAATTGTTCATTGCCATGTTGTATACTTTAAAATTAAGGATATATTCGAGATAAGCGGTTTTTATCTGATAAGTGCATAACTTCCAAACAGCTGAGTTCCATGTTCGTTTGTCATTCTGTAGAGAGCAAGCGCGTCGCAATATCAAGGACGTACGTATTGAGCGGTACTGGTCAAATATTTAACGAATCATAGTGGCCCTTGCCATCTTATTTTATTCAATTTTATAAAATGTTACCAAAAACTGTTACCAAACTATTTATTACGTCGTGAATTTGATATTTACAGTCGTCGTAAATTGATACGAGTATATATATCTCTCTCTCTCTGTATGAATTTTACTGTTCAGTTTGGAAATAGTGTTTCCTAAAATTCAGCATTTCCACGTGTTCACTTTGCAATTTCCGTCCATCCTGTTCTGTAACATAGACAAACCCTGAGCTACAACTTTGAAAGAAAATGTTGGCATCGAAAATACTCGTATTTAATGGTTTTAGTTTTAAACACGTACCATCAATTTGTTTCAGTGCTCTTTTATATTTGCACTGTTTATTAATGTTTGACTATGATGGAAATTTTATTGAATCAAAACTCATTTATGTCTTAAATACTCGTATAAACATAACGGATCTGAGTCAGGTCTATCAAAATTGTATGTTTATGTTAGTCTGGTCATAAATCCGCAATACATAATTATTTGTTTAAAAAGTTGTTTTGGGCCGTTTTATTTCTGTGGATAAGTTTAAGTATGAATGCTACTTACTTTACTGGGTCTCGAAATGTTTTAAGATAAGGCTAATGAACTGAGATAATGTGTATCCATATAATATATTTTCATTGTTCTCGTCAGAAAATCTTGACATAAGCAGACAATAAATGTTTGTATTTACTGACGTCGACGGGTACTGCCAAAGTCTCAGAGGCTCTCAGAATAAAATAATCCCTTTAACTATCGAACTTATCAACGCTAATCTAACCATACAGTTTATTTTAAATCAGAATCCACTAGCCATAGTGGATACAAGTTAAAGGCTTCTTATGCCCTAGATCACAATTTTGCATTGTTAGTATCGAATAGCACACTGATATGCGTGCACAGGTCTCGTTGCCAAGGTTACAGGGTGGGTGCGATCAGCTGGAGTTACGTAAGGTAAGCTGGGACGATGCAGGGGGGTGTGGCGCGAGGGAGGGTGTTTGGGACGATCGATACTCGCTTTCGCCCCTTGCTTTCGGTCTGTCCGTTTCAGTGTATTCTCAACAAAACTTTATTGTTCAAAGGGATCTTAACTACTTAACCGAAACTTTTCCGTATTGACAAGTAGACCATTTCTATTCAGTCATGATGATAAATAAATGCTATTGATTGGTATTTCTTGTTCACTGAAACAGACTTACAAATTTCCTACTACTGTTACTACTAGACTACTGTTATTGCTCAATTTCTGCAGAGTACGTTAAGGTATTGATTTATTCTTAGATTGAATCACTTTCGAACAAAATTAAATTAGGTCAAGGTACAGTGTGGAAGTTTATCTATTGAAGTACAATGAAGTACTAGTCTTTTTAAACTGGATATAACTGTAGACTTATGAAGTAGATGTTTCAGAAAAGGTGTTGATGCCGTTCGTTCAAACTTTTAAACACTAATGTAATTTGACCTTCAAAATTATTAGACTATATTTTAATCGTGTACATCAGGTTTTTTCGAGATCTAACTACTGTTTGACTAGTTTACTTTTTGTCTGTGTCTCTTAACCTGTTTTCAGAGCCACGTAAACAAAGTATCATTTTGTTTATGACTGTAATGTTACTAAACTAAAACTCGTAAACAATTTTTTGGTGTGGTTGTCAGCATCCCTTTTATACCAAGTAGTAAAAGTTAATAATAACAATGCTTAGAATTTTTATATAATATTTAAATAATTTCTAATTTTCTCTTACATAATTAATGAATATTTTAAATTAAATTTTTAATCTTATAAAGCCTTTAATTTTCTTAAAAGAAGTTCCGGAAAAAATGCGTTTACAGGCAAAAGCATTAGTAACTGAGAAATAAAAAAAACACAGGAAAATGAAAACAGCTGTACATAAAGAGGGACGTGCCAAAAAATTATATTTAAGGTTTTTCCCGTGTGGGAATCCCTACGGGGCATCACTTCACCGGGGCTTACGGTGAAGTAATATACCTATCGAAATCGAACCGACTAAAACCGCAAGGTGTTCCCGTCAAGGACTTAGGTCTTATATTCTTTATATATTTCCTTTTTTTTGGGATGTTGCATTTTTTTTTGCATTTAATTTTCAAGCCAAATTTACGTTATCATTTTTACCTTCTAACCGAACTAGCGCCTGAGTTTGGCTCTAATACAATGCCAAATACTCTAATTGCATAAAATAGCAAAGTGATTAAAAGCTACGGTTTAATTATTAAATGCTATTATTAATACATAAATATACGTAATGATTTTATCGTGTATTGCCCGTGGTCCACCTCCGTAGTCCAGGGGAATATTAGTCCGTCTAGAAACGAAAAGTTTTTTCGGTTTCAGTATGTAGACTTGGAGTAGTAGGAGACGTTAGGCGCGAGTATTTTGCACTTTCAGTAATTGGTAATCCCACCAAAAACATAAATGTAAAAAAGGAGAGCCAAGTTCAATACAAAAATTATGCTTGGCTGTGGGCTTCGTTGCAAAAAAAATGGAGATCTAAATGAGTGCCAAGTTTTGATTTTTTCCTACGCTTACACACAATTACCGAGCTGGATTCCAAATTTCATCCTTCTAGGTCATCTGGAAGTAGGTTAGGTGTAGGTACTATATACAGGGTGGATATGACAAAACGATATTTAACGAAACCGCGGGCCATTCAAATATGTCTGTTGACTTTGGGATTGTTAAAATTTATTTGAAAACTGAAATTTAAAAAATGAAACTTTCAAACAAACTAAATGCCTAAAAATATTAAAACCGATAAGAACACCATTTGCAATTTAAGTTCACTAACCTACGTGCATACGAGTACAGCTGAGGGGCATGGCATGGCGGCAACGTCAAACGGCGCCCGCGCGGTGCTGCCGTGCACGCGCGCCTACTTATTGTAATAATAATTTACATGTATTTACACAATCACAATATTTCACAATAATATCACAAAACATGAAATTAAATTTATTATTATTGAAAATTTTCAATTCTCAATTAATACACAGATCGTATCTTTTAATAATGTAATTTTTTCGCAACTTTGCAAATAAGTAAGTAGGTACGTACTAACAAATAGCTTTGCAAATAAGTAATAACAAAAAGTATGTCTCACGGGCAATGTCTTACAAAAAGTGTATCTCGTCGATCTAATAAAGCCTGTACTTACTTGTATTTAAAGAATTACGCTTGTTTTTTTACAACTTTGTGAATAGATCTATGGCTTACTTACCTACTTGAAAATGACGAGCAGCTGTACGCAAACTACATGTCAGTGTAGGTACGTAAAGCCAGAGCGGCGTTTCCTCGACATTCTCCATAAATTAATATCATATCCGAGTATTCACTAGCCGTATAACCAAATCGAGGCATTGTTTCATTTACACTCACACAAAGTAATCGTTAAATAACAACTAAGCACTAACAAACCTAACTAATGTGTCCTGTCCCCGTCCTCTCACTATTAAAGCAGATTTTCGCACTTATCACTTAAAAATACCTATTATTTATTAATAATCAAAACAAACAGTACATAGGGCTTTCGCGCCGGCTACTTCAAACGTGCAACGACGCGAACACATTACGGGTTCGCGTATTGCGACACACTGACCCTGACCCGCTAATCAAAAGCAGTTTTTTACGCTTGAAATTAGAAAAGGATAGAAAATATATTTTCGGTTGACCCTTTTACTCTCCAGGGTGATTCCTTCCAGCAATACCTACTTATTGTTTATAACTATTTTGTGATTACGTGTGTGAGGATCTTATTGCTCAGACATAAGGTATATTTTAGAGTGAAAATTATTTGAGTAGTTAGACCTAAGGTCGTTAACCCGTTGATGATAGCGTTGCCTTGAACACATCGTGTAGTAAATTTCAAAAACGAAAAGTAGTGTCCTGTGGCTAAACTACTGAACCGATTTCATTGAAACTTTGTAGGTGGACTTGTAACGTGTGTTAAAAAAACACTTGCTTTGTGGTATCCACCTTGTATATGTCAGTCAGTGCTAAAATTTACGACTTTTGACCCTCATATCTTTATAACTGTTTTAAGCTAGCTTCATGAAAATTGGGCTTCTAGATGTCCTTATGGATATAATTAAACACACGTAGTTTTATGTGTTTACGTTAAAGAGGTTTTGAGTTATAGAAGGGTCCAAAGTGGCACCAAGTGGTTCGTGTAATATTACACTCGGCGCTGGCTAGCCAGTTCCTTTGCTTGAACTTCGCTTGACACGCTACCGCGTGTCTAGATCTAGATTTGGCGACATGTGGTATGTTATTTCACTTATTTCCATACTACTGTATGATATCAATTATTAATATCAGTTAAATTAAAACCATGTTAAGTGTTATTTAAACGTAAATCCACCTCTATTTAGTCTGAAAAACTACTCGTTGGAACACTCAAAACTTTTAATGAATATGAAAATTACTGCAGTTTGAAACATGTATGAAAGTATTAAAATATAGCTTATTTCTGCATTACGATGCATATGAATTTTCATGTTATGTTTGTCTTCTTAAAGTTGTATTCCAAAATATTGAATTTTAGCCCTAACGTGGTGAATACGATAGGTGATTGCAAAGCGTGGCATAAAAAATCTGATACATTTTTATAAGAAATAAACGTGAAGATAACGTTATTTTTGTTTATATAAATGTTTATATATAATTATATATATAGTTTATATAAAAAAAAATGAAAAAGTAATTTATACTCCGGTATAAACAGACAACTCTCTCACTAAGAATATTTTGCTGGTTTGACTCATTGTTATCATTTTTTTTTGATAGGTATTGGATTAATCGAGGGAACTTCTCGAGTGTAATATTTGCGCTTTTACCTCAAATGACCACCAGAAGTAGTCAATCATTAATATTTCACGGTGTGCGATTCGAGTACTACAACATGGCGGAAGCGTATCAAGTATCTGCATAATTTAACCTATAGACAAAAGATATGTAGCAAAAGGTGAAAAGCGCACTCTCAGTAATATCGAAATTGAAATAAAAGTAAAAACCTTGAATATCCTCATCCTGAAAATTAAAAGATTCAGAAATTTTGGAGTCGATGATCCTTTTAAAAATAATAATACTTGTAGTAGTAATAAGTTTTTTTATAGCGGATAACGCTTTCAGAATCTCGCTTACTTAGAGTTACTTATGCATGTAGTGGTTAAAAATATTCATTGGCAGTCAGCCAAAACTTTTATGAATATTAAACATAAATGTATATTTAACAGAAATAACCACGAATTGATGAAGGTTAAAAAATGTAAAGTGTTTGTTTTTAAAATTACTGCTTTGCAATCTAAATACAATCTGCTGAGAAATCATGGTAAACATCGCAATAATTTAATAAGCTAGCATGATATGACAAGTATAGCTTTGAGTGTGTATGTATGTATGTAACTTGATTTTTTATTTACACAATAATACAAAATCTGACTTAAGCACCAGAATACCTACAAAATAATAATAATAGAAAAAATAATAGAAAAACTTCAGGCGCCTGAAAATAATTTTATGAATTACGTTATTATCAGACATGAATATTGCTTTTATAAATATTTTAGGCGCTATAATATTGTTTTGGATTTTGATGAGTTCGGTGACCGATACAATATTGTTTTTGCGTGTTGGAAAGAACGCTTTTATTGGAATCCTTCAACAATGTTTTATTGTATGATAATATACAAATTCTCTGTATAAATGTTATGTAATTGCATAATTTTATAATGGGGGTCAACGCTTTAATTTCTGATTAAAACAACGTTTGGCCTCTTTGGTTTATTTTGCACTAACCTTTTCATTAATGTATGAAAACAATGCGTGCATGACATTTATTTTTGTTGTTCATACTTGTGTCTATTATACATTGTTATTATATTAGTTAACACAAACCATCACAGTAGTCGTGCTTTCTCAGTGTATAAAAGTTTTCCTGAAGCATTATTTATTTAGAATCCTTTTAGTTAATATGTGCTTTATATGTTCATCAGCAAGGCATTACATATTTTCTCAATATACGATTTTGCCACTTAATTTGCGTTAAACTTATCGCTTTGCTTTATTTATGTGGCTTTGGTTGTTTTTGTTATGTTGCAGCTCGCGTTTCTAGTGCAGAGGTGCGATGACGGTGCAAAGCTGTTAGTGCTCGTGCTTCAAAATATTTAGTGATGTCGTCACCGGCGCGTGCGCCTCCACCCACGATACCGGCCGGCGCGGGCATGTTGCCTCCCGGCCCCGGACCTTCGCGACAGCGCTCGTTAAAGGACCGCCTCAGAGAAGGCATTACGGGACCCTTTCATTGGCAGTGAGTTTCCTTTAACATTTTCAATAAGACCCTTTTCAGGAATTCGTCGTGACCTCAACTGACTACGGAATCCTTGCTACGGTAGCGGTAGTTTACGCTAGCAAGAATGCATGATTGTTTCATATTATTTTATTTTAAATTTTAATATTTCTATGAACCCAAAATGAGGCTTCTTGGTTTTGAAGTAAACTAATGAAAAATACTTTATTTTGCGTATTCTTTATTTTTAACTTGACCCCATAAAGTTGAGAAATTTCATCGTTCATAAATTTCATAACTACTAGTTCAAGTTCAGGTTAAGAGCGCATAGAACACATATCCTCAAGTTATCCTAGCAATATAGGAGAACTTTCAGTTGTAGTAAATCGAGACTTCATTTTTAATGTATGGAATAGTAAAGTTTAAAGTTGAGAATTTGTATGTAATGTTTATATAATTTATTTAAGTCAGTGTCTACATTGTAATACGTAATACATTGTATTACGCTGTGCACCGCGAGCAATATCAGCAGTGAAAACTGTTTATCTGCACTTAAAATGTTCTGCACAGCTTCAAACTGATAGTACGTGTTTTTGTCGAACAATGTGGTACGATTATATACAGGAAACTTCAAAGTTGAAGTTTAACACTCTCGCTGACTTTATTGAGAGCTCTTAGTCACTTCGAACTTTGTAAGGATGCACGCTACTTGTTCAGGATTTGAGGCGAATATTAAAAGCAAAGCAAGTCAAAGGGAGTCTACATTTATCATTGTTCACGGATTCATTATTATGTACGGCTAGTATTGACATTGTTCATTGACGTATTACTTAAGTATTCTTTGTCTACGTTCTACTCAAGTACAGGACATACTTTGTAATGTAGTAGTACATATTTTGCTGTATTGTATAAAGTACTACAATAGGATAAGCTCGGCGATCATGGAAACTCGGTAAAACGGGTACTGTTTGACATTTTAATTTGTCCGCGTTGTCGTGGCCCTCTACCAGTAAATCTCATTCCTGAAACGCTGTAGCGCTAACTTAGTGTGCCTATTGCGTTGAAATAGGCATATAAGAGTACAGGCATATCATATCGTTATGATCTCTCTTTTGTCCAAAGTGATACAGCTAATAATTAACAATCCCTTAACATGAAGAACAGAATTTGTTTCGCGATCGGTACTACGGTTCTTCGTCTAGAATATTCTTCTACTGTATCTTACATAATGGTAGATTTCAGCAGAGTTTAGTACAGTATAAGGTACTGCTGTCATCTCTGGACGAGTGTATTTATATGCCAGTTTTTTCCTTTCGACTCCGTCTTAAAAGAAGGTGTTGTGAGAATTGTCAAAAATCCCTAATTCACAAGTTCTCAGATGACTTTCAGGTCCTACTGTTTAGCAGAGTTCAGTACAGTACAGGTTATTATAGTCGTCTTTAGACGGGATAATTAAGATAACAGTTTGGGCCTTTCGATTCCGTTGAAAGAAGTGATGTGACAATCGTCAACGATCTCATAAGTTCTTACAGTACCTTTAGTATCTACTGTTCGACATTGTTGTGTAATCCATGGGACAGGCTCATGAATTACCTAATAACTGATAATATGTAAATATGTGTGCACTTATAATTTCAAAATTTATTTGAAAGCAGATGTGCCACACACAGCCATACGATGAGTCTGTATTATTATTATTACATATCGTTTTGTTGTAGATTGTTATAATATAGTCCGTCCGTGTTGATATTGTATCGCAGACTGATAATAATCACATCAATACCACAATCGTAGCCAACGGAGACAGCATTCATAATTTGAAATTAATTATATTGTTGTTGGATGTTACACAACAACAAATAAATGACACTTAATTTGATTCTCATGTTCTTTCATCCACATTCGTAACAGAATTTCTGTTACCATATATGAATAAGGTTTTTTTTTCTCGTTTGATAACTATCTACGAAAACAATTAAATTTCTATTTTTGTATTTGATTTTCATAACCAGCTACCTAAATGGAATCATTTTTCTCTGTTCCTATCTGGTTACCTAAAAGAATTGCATTCCTTTAAAAAGTACATCTATGTAAGTACATCTCCTATTTAGGCACAGTCCACCTAATTGTTTTCTTTTTCGTTAAGTCTACGAACTCCCAGCTCCTTTCGAAAGCAAATAAAGGGTTCTTGTTATTTGTGTCATTGTTTAGGCTGAACCACTTACAGGTTTTCTTATCCTAGCCCTTCAGTATAGACAGCACCTCGAAGGCACCAATGGTCAGATAAATTTAATATCTTGGAATCGAACTTAGTGAACCGTACGAAGTTTATAAAAGATTCGTTCCTACTTCTGTGAACAATATCAGTATTTTGTTCTGTAGCTGATCTTGCTAAGGAAATTCTAAATGAAACAATACTGGAAAAAACTTAAAAATTGTCGTGTTACGCATCACTCTATAGTTGCAATTTATTTGAGTAATTCTTATAACACAAACACACACGTATTTTTAACCGAATTCAAAAGGAGGTTCTCAATTTGACTATTTTTTTTAAAATGTTTTTTACCTCATAACTTTCGACTGGGTGAACCGATTTCGATGATTCTTTTTTTATTTGAAAGCTGGTGCTTCCCATGTGGTCAATTTGGTCTAATTCTGACATGTCATACATGAGAAAACCATATAAATCTTCAATTTGCATTAAGTATGTGTGCGACAAATTGACGAATAACTCAATCCCACCAAAAACATTTTCATGTAAAATGTTGCCAAGACGACTGCATATGGCTTACCCTGTGAAAAAGATATCAGATCTCATGTAGAGCCAAGGTTCCGAATCTACACGCCCTAACTCTACCAATCCTAACTTCGTAAACTCTACATCTCAGTAAAAATGTATGGCTTCGCCGTTTCGCGTAGAAACGTAGTATAGTAATACTACGTTTCTGAAGTAACGAAAACGAAGTACATGAAAATGTTTTTGGTGGGATTTCATTTCTTTTTGTAAGTAGCTTGAGGCAGTTTTTTTTTTGGGCTGTATTTCTTGTACATCTTCTTTCTTCTTTCGAAAAAGTCCAAAAATAAAAACTCTAGCATAAACATTTGTGAAAGTCTCATACAAACTTCCACCCCCCAAATTTGGGGGATGGGGGGCAAAAGTAATAGGTTTATGAATTTTTCTGTTGTTTGTGTACTAAACCTAGATTATATACCAAATTTTAGCTTTCTAGCACTTCAGGAAGTACCCTAACAGTTTTGATGATCATCAGTGTGTCAGTGACGAAATCGGTGTTTTTTAGGTATCAATAAAATCTAAAGTATCAGAGCTATACAATTGAAACTTTGTACGTTTCATTAGTCTATTGGTAACATCATATCCTGAGAATTTGAACGGTCTGGTATCTCGGGAACCAAATTTATGAGGGTTCAAAAAAGCGACGAAACACTTCGAGAAAAGGTAGGTAGTGCCCTTGCGCGTAGCTTGGCTCGTCTTGGCGGGGGCACGACCGTGCCCCCAGATATCACGTCAACCAATTTCGATGTTTCTTTTTTTATTTGAAAGCTGGTGCTTCCCGTGTGAGCCCATTTCAATTTGGTCGTTCTTGAAGTGGGTTTTTTTTTGTTAAAATTTTGTATTATATGTGCTGAAATCGACCAGGTCAACTAAGAACATATGAGTGAGCACGTTGAGTCGTGAGAGGCAGTGGTAGGCGTTCCACGCAAATATTTGTCTTAAACAACGTCCCTATCGCAGTGTGTACACTGCCTCCACCTACTGGCTCCTTATCTTCACTTGAACAGCCTTAGACACCGAAATGGCCTTCCCGGCTCTTTTTCGCTTGTTTACTATTATTTAATTTAATTAAAAAGCTTGTGCTTCGCCTCCATCATGCTCTAAAGACAGAATTAGGTACGTCGTCTAAGTCCAGTTTTATATTAGTGGTGCTGGTCTTAGCGTGATGATATATAGCCTTCCTCGATAAATGTACTATCCAACACTGAAATATTTTTTTAAATCGGACCAGCGGTTCCTGAGCTTAACGCGTTCAAACAAACAAGCAGACTCTTCAGCTTTATAATATTAGTATAGATGACACTGATAGAGTTCCTTAAAATATACCGGAGTAAGTCGTGCACACAATAAATCACACTGTTGAACAGCGCAGACGTAAACCAGGGATATTCCGGTTAGGGTTAACCTAACCGAAATAATCTGTTATTAACCCTTTTGGAAATGGGTTAACCTAAATTTAGGATTAACATAAATAGATGTTACCGAATTATAACTGTTAACAGGAATAGTCTAATACAGGATAATTACGGTTAACATTAACCGAATTGCATATAGGTTTCTGGATATTTATAGGTCCGTGACTAATTTTTCGTTACAGTCGGTATTATTTGCGTGAGATGGGAAGAGGGGGATCTCGGCTAATAACAAGTAATTTTTTTTTCACAAGAGATCAAGTAAAACTGATTATTTTCGAATTGCGAACGTCGTAAAATAACCGAAATATTGGGTTAACTTCTATCATTTGGGTTAACAATTTCAAAAACATACACCCTTTAATTTGGGTTAACCCTTATTGTTTGAGTTAAAACAATAACATATACAATCTGTTAACCGAATCAAAGAGTAACCCTTTGAAACGGTTACAGATTGATTCGGTAACCGTTTATAACGCATACCGTTATGCATGGGTTTTCCGATCCCTGACGTAAACGTGTTTCATTATCCTCTGCGCCAATAATCTCAACAGTTCCAATAATTTTGTACAACCATATAATAATGGTTTTAGTTTAAAACCAATGTTTCGTGAGAGATTTTTATAAGTTTTCAAAGCTTAACAAACACTCATTAACTACAGTAGTATAAACACAGTGTAAGCTTGCAGTATGAGCAGAAGTTTCATCGATCCAACTTCACGGGCTAATTCATTTGCGTCAGTCTAGCTTATTTGCTGGAATAAGGTGGCGTTGCACTGCCGTGTTCTGTTATGCACGAGCCGGCCTTGGCCGATATAGAACGTTTAGACGACAAGACACTCTACATACAAAGTGTGGGCTAGGGGTGGAGGGTGGATCACCTCGTCATGATTTCCTTTTGTTCTGTCTGTTCAAAATCAGTCGCGAAGTATGTTGGGGTAATCTATACAAATAAATAAAATTGGAGTGTCTGTTTGTAATATTAAAATAACCGCTTTTTACTAAATGCCTATTTATATATACACGGTACATACACCAAATTTTTTTTTTTTACAATTTTTGTTTGTCTGTTTGTTCCGGCTAATCTCTGGAAGGGCTAAAACGATTTTGACGGCACTTTCACTGATAGGTAGCTGATGATACAGGGAGTAACTTAGCGTCGCTCCGCGGCATTACCCGCGGTACGACTACAACCGCGGGTAACAACGCGGGGTTCAGCTAGTGGTCCTTAATATAGCGCTCGATGTACCTGCCTTACGATAGACTTTTTCCACTTGTGTTAAAAACTTGTGGTGATGGGATGATCCAATAAGTACTTAAATACAGTAGTGATCATATTTTGTTGTTAGATTAATTTACAAAATTTAATTAGTTTGTTGGTAACAAATATATACATGTGAAAAGTATTGCATCATACTGCAATACTTTTCATGACTTTTTCATTTTAATTCAAGGCTTAACAATCGAATTAATGTCTGGCAAATTAATTTTAAGTTTTTCTTATCTTTAAATAACATAATATTAAAATTACAGACATTATAAAATACTTTGAAATTTTTATATAAATAAAATAAAAAAATGAGTATGGCACATAGCATTGTCAAAAGTGTCTGTCAAAAAAAAAAAAAAGTTTCTGAAGTAATGTGTTATACGAATATTTAGTTTCTGAAGTAACGAAACAGCCGAGCCATACATTTTCACTGAGATGTAGAGTTTATAAGTTAGGGTTGGTAGAGTTAGGGCGTGTAGATTCAGAACCTTGGCTCTACATGAGATCTGATATCTTTTCCACAGGGTAAGCCATATGCAGTCGTCTGGGCAACATTTTACATGAAAATGATTTTGGTGGGATTTCATTTATTTTAGTAAGTTGCATGGCAGTTTTTTATTAACTTTTTTTGGAGTGTATCTCTCGTACATCTTCTATCTTCTCCCGCAAAAGTCCGTGTACCAAAAATAAAACCTCTAGCATAAAAAATTGTGAAAGTTTCATACAATCTTCCATGCCGCAAATTTGGGGGTTGGGGGGCAAAAGTAATAGGTTCATGATTTTTTTTGTTGTTTTTATACTAAACTTAGTTAACATACCAAATTTCAGCTTTCTAGCACTTCAGGAAGTACCCTAACAGTTTTGATGATCATCAGTGTGTCAGTGACGAAATCGGTGTTTTTTAGGTATCAATAAAATTTAAAATATTAAAGCTATGCAATTGAAACTTTGTATGTTTCATTAGTCAATTGGCAACATCATACCCTGAAAATTTGAACGGTCTGGTTGGTATATCGGAAACCAAAGTTATGAGGATTCAAAAAAACGACGAAACAGTTCGAGAAAAGGTAGGTAGTGCCCTTGCGCTCCGCTTGGCTCGTCTTGGCGGGGGCACGACCGTGCCCCCAGAATTGCAGTTTACGATTTATGACGTATTAAAAAAAAAAACTACTTACTAGATTTCGTTCAAACCAATTTTCGGTGGAAGTTTACATGGTAATGTACATCATATATTTTTTTTAGTTTTATTATCCTCTTATTTTAGAAGTTACAGGGGGGGGGAACACACATTTTACCACTTTGGAAGTGTCTCTCGCGCAAACTATTCAGTTTAGAAAAAAATGATATTAGAACCTCAATATCATTTTTGAAGACCTATCCATATCCCACACGCATAGGTTTGATAAAAAAAAATTGAGTTTTAGTTCTGTGTATGGGGACCCCCAAAATTTCTTGTTTTTTTTTTCTATTTTTGTCTGAAAATCTTAATGCGGTTCACAGAATACATCTACTTACCAAGTTTCAACATTATACTTCTTATAGTTTCGGAACAAAGTGGCTGTGACATACGGACGGACAGACAGACAGACATGACGAATCTATAAGGGTTCCGTTTTTTGCCTTTGGCACGGAACCCTAAAAAGGTGCCACAAAAGGCTATTTTTAATCAGATTCATCCATACTGCTATTTTCACTGTCTTCACTGCTATCTTCACCTGTATTAATTATAAGTTCGTTTTCTAAAATATTGTCTATGTTTGCATCTATTTCATAACCCTTCCTTATTAATTTAACAGTTTTATTCACGACATTTTCCCAGTTTCCTTTGGTCACATGTTCACAAGCTCCTTCTAATATTTTTATCATTTTTGTTGTGGTAAATGGGGGTTCTGTATTGTGTCTTGCAGCATATCCCTTAATTTGAGCCCACACCAACTCAATTGCATTATATTCACAATTGTAAGGCGGGAACCGTATAACTCTGTGCCCATGTTCTAACGCTATTTCGTCAATGACGTATCGTATCTTGGTTGGTTTATTTTCTTTTAAAAGACGTACTAATTCCGCTTTTAACATATTTATTTTTGCATCTACGCCATTTTTTTGAAGCCATGCGACGATGTCAGCTTTCTTTAGGGATTGGGCAGGTCGCTTGTCAATTTGCATCGAGAGGTATGGGGCGTTGTCCATAATTATAATAGACTAGCTGTTGCCCGCGGCTCCGCCCGCGTGTATGTTGGTTATTACAAAAAATGTGATAAATGAAGAACCGCTCCACCGATTTTGTGCAAACTTCACATAAGCCATCTACTAAATAGTCCGAACAATGCCTAAACATTTTGGTCTGAATAGGTGAGCCCGTTCTTGAGTTATAAAATTACAACGAAAAGTGGCATTGATTTTTATATATACAGGGTGGATATGACAAAACGACATTTAACGAAACCGCGGGCCATTCAGATATGTCTGTTGACTTTGGGATTGTTAAATTTATTTGAAAATTGAAAATAAAAAATATTAAATTTTCAAACAAACTAAATGCCTAAAAATATTAAAACCGATAAGAAGACCATTTGCAATTTAAGTTCACTAACCTGCGTGCATACGAGTTCAGCTGAGGCCAGAGGGGCATGGCGGCAACGTCAAACGGCGCCGTGCACGCACGCGTACCTATTGTAATAATAATTTACATGTATTTACACAATCACAATATTTCACAATAATATCACAAAACATGAAATTAAATTTATTATTATTGAAAATTTTCAATTCTCAATTAATACACAGATCGTATCTTTTAATAATGTAATTTTTTCGCAACTTTGCAAATAACTAAGTAGGTACGTACTAACAAATAGCTTTGCAAATAAGTAATAACAAAAAGTATGTCTCACGGGCAATGTCTTACAAAAAGTGTATCTCGTCGATCTAATAAAGCCTGTACTTACTTGTATTTAAAGAATTACGCTTGTTTTTTTACAACTTTGTGAATAGATCTATGGCTTACTTACCTACTTGAAAATGACGAGCAGCTGTACGCAAATTACATTTCAGTGTAGGTACGTAAAGCCAGAGCGGCGTTTCCTCGGCATTCTCCATAAATTAATATCATATCCGAGTATTCACTAGCCGTATAACCAAATCGAGGCATTGTTTCATTTACACTCACACAAAGCAATCGTTAAATAACAACTAAGTACTAACAAACCTAAATTATGTATCCTGTGACTATAAAAGCAGTTTTTCGCACTAATCACTTTAAAATACCTATTATTAATAATCAAAACAAACACGACATAGGGCTTCCGCGCCGGCTACTTCAAACGTGCTACGACACGATCGACTTTGCCAAAATGTGCAACACGTTACGGGTTCGCGTGTTGCGACACACTGACTGTATTAATAATGTACTCTGTGACACTGACCCACTAATCAAATGCAGTTTTTTACGTTTGAAATTAGAAAAGGATAGAAAATATATTTTCGGTTGACCCTTTTACTCTCCCGGGTGATTCCTTCCAGCAATACCTACCTATTGTTTTTAACTATTTTGTGATTACGTGTGTGAGGGTCTTATTGCTCAGACATAAGGTATATTTAAGAGTGACAATTATTTGAGCAGATAGACCTATGGTCGTTAACCCGTTGATAATAAATAGCGTTGCATTGAACACATCGTGTAGTAAATTTCAAAAACGAAAAGTAGTGTCCTGTGGCTAAACTACTGAACCGATTTCATTGAAACTTTGTAGGTGGACTTGTAACGTGTGTAGTGTTCCTACTAGTGTAGAAGTTCCTTCAGTGATTGCACTAACTTTTTTGTTGTTGGATACTCCTTAATGAACCTCATTTCTATATTTAGGGACTTGGTTTCAAACCTCATCTGAAAGTATTCTTTGGTGATACATACAATTATTTCTGATAATTATTACATATGAACAATTTGTGAATGATTCTATAAATTTCTGTTCTGTGTCTTGATGTGTTTTATGTCTTTAACTTATGCTTCACACTATATTTGAATAGTTGAGGATGATCGACATTATGAAACTTGATCCCCAGGTGCTTACAGTATAACTGCAGATCATTAACAAAAATATTAATATTAAAATACCCATTTTTTTCAATCATAATATTTATCAAAAAATAGGGACTTTTTTACTACTTGCTATGGTATCATTACATGCACACAGATGTACGTGTTCCTACAGTGTCGCAGCCGGTTGTCATGTACACTTAAATATTAAACGGCTTCATGTTATTTGACAAGTACGTTCCATCTGGCTTTCTTTTGTAATCTGAGGATTCAATATCCATTATTATGACGGCTAAGTAAGTTTCAGTAGAGGAGTGTTTGTGGGAGTTTGGAGTAGTAGTCGTGACCAGGCTGGGTGCACGAGGCCGTATCGTATTGTTTGCGCTCCGTGCTGTCACGCGCCGGTCGCGACACTCACAACGCGACGCTTTGTCGCTATATTATCTCGTACAAATCGATTTCACACTCGGTCGTTTGTTAGTACAGGTCTATTTTCCTTTTTCTTATTTACATCTCAATATAAACTTGTAAGGGTGTAGTGTTATAATTATTTTTTTTATGTATGACCCTACCAAAATGATTGTACTCTGCTTGATGGAAAGTATAAGCAGAATCCAAGGTCACCATACTCATTGTGAGTGCAGGCAATGCAACAATGCAGCATGGTGACCCACACTATGGCGGCCTAGTGATGCTTCTGCATCGTTGGGTCTCCGGTCTCGCACTCACCAACGAAACACGACGCACGAATGCTGTCATTTAACGTTGATCTTCTGTGCGAGGGTAGTACCGCCCCGGTCGAGCCGACCCGTTCCTGTTGAAATCAGTGTGGCTCTAAATGGATTAACGAAGATTATGGGCTATACTCATAAGCCGGTAATCTTCATTATCGACGGATTCATACACACATCAAAAGTGTCTAGGGATCAAGCATTTTTATGCGGATTTCTTGAGATTGAGATGTGGCTTTGGCCCTGGCCTGCTCAGTCGCCAGACTTGAACCCGATTGAGCATGCATGGGATATGCTACAGAGAAGAGCTCTGCCGAATATGGAGGGTATCCAGTCGCAAGAAGACCTTTTTTTGTTGTTGCAACGAACATGGGCGGCCATTCCACAGCGTGATTTGGATGAACTCATTTTGAGTATGCCAAACCGATGTTCTTGTGTTAGTGTTCGCGGTAGAAACACGGATTATTAATTGTTTAAGTTACCTAATAAAATTTTAAAGAAAACTGTTATTTCAGTATTTTTTTCGAACTTTAATGTTAGTGGTTCAAATGTCAAAAATCCTTTTATTAGGAAAATGGCAAATTTCTTTATTAATGCAAAGGTGACTTGGTTTATCGTTACTGTGACAAACGAAAACACTTTTTTTGATGAATCCTTAAAGAAAATTTTAATTAATATCAATCAGGAGAAAAGTTATTGCAAAAATATATGTTGATCCCTAGACACATATGTTGATCCCTAGACACTTTTGATGTGTGTATATTAATAAATCACAGGGAAAAAATAGAATTTTTCCACATCAGTTCATAAATAACTGAGTTAAGAGGTAACAATCATTTTTTTTTAAATCAACCGCACTGAGAAACTCCTCCTTTTGTGGCTTTGATGTTGGTTAAATTATGTAAAAAATGTAGGTACACGAGATGGATGGATGGATCTGTCTGGAAGTCTGTATAAGTTACGTAATAATATTATTATCACTGAACTATTCTAAGCAGACTACAGTTACTTCGCTGCTTTAGTTTTCACTTATTGTAACTAATTAATTTTTAGGATGCCGTGGTTCACGTCTCGGAACCCTTATAGTTTCGTTATGTCCGTCCGTCCGTCCTCGGCCTACTTTCAAAACGGTTAGTGCTGGAAAGAGGAAACTTTGCATTTGCATGGATATAATATGTATTTACCACCTCGATAAAGTGCTAAAATAAATATCATAATTAGTGTCCATAAAATTTAATTAATAAAAGTTCTTTTCATTGAGCCTGCCAATATTTAACAGTGTTTGATCTGGGGGCACTGTCGTGCCCCCGCCAAGACTAGCCAAGCGAAGCGCAAGGGTCGATATACCAGATCGTTTAAATTCTCAGGATATGATGTCAATAATAGACTAATTAAACATACAAAGTTTCAATTGCATAGCTCTGATACTTTAGGTTTTATTGATACCTAAGAAACACCGATTTCGTCACTGACACACTGATGATCATCAAAACTGTTAGGGTACTTCCTGAAGAGATAGAAAGCTGAAATTTGGTATGTAACCTAAGTTTAGTATACAAACAAGAAAAAAAATCATAAACCTATTACTTTTGTCCCCCAACCCCCAAAATTGGAGAGAAATGTAAGTTTGTTTTCTTGTTATGTATATTTTCTGTAATTTTAAAGTAATAAATAAGTTCATTACTTTAAAATTAAAGTTTTAAAAATTTTTGAGCTATAACCAAAAGGAATATCAATAAAAAAAATCGTTTGAAAAAACCGACTCTAAAAACTAAAAGGTATAAAATAACTTAATAAAGATTTAATTAAATACACCTCATATGCAAACCTTTGATATTGATGAAACACTATTATTTGTATATGCTAATCTCAACTGGGCGTCGTCGTCTTTTTGTGAATGTTTCCTGGATATTGTGGTAAATAGGTATTCATTAACTAAGTAATACAAAATTACACAAAAAAAATGATACGAAAACTTCACAACAAACAACAGAGGGCGCTGAGTGTGGATTTCGAAGCAGCTCGAGCAACTTCGTGCATGACAGAGACAGACAGATTCGTCGTTCGGAGCAGCTCGTCTCGATCCGTGCGAGCTTCAGGTGTTAGGTTTTATTTGTGTTACGGAATTTCTTGATTCGGTCGCCGCGCTCAAAGAACTCGAAGCCTGCGATAAAAGCTATGCAATAGCTTAAAAAATTGCACTTGTGTTTAGGTTAAATATAGCGCATATCCATAAGCTCCCTAATCGCAAGCCTGAGGGAGATAGGTGACCACCTGTCACCCTAGCAAAAGCAGGCCAGGGTGGCGGCGGGAGAATAGTAGTATTAGGGTTCCTACACAGGAGAGGGCCATCTACAAACCGTAGGTGGTCCGAGGTACGTCGGAGTTCCACGGATTTCCTGTCGAGGGTGCACCTGGTTCCCCGGCTTCTACTCGTAGTACCCGAGACGGTGTGCGGTTTTTAGTCGATTCGAGTCCGACATAGCCACCAGTCGGTATCCGAGGTATCCGAGGGACCGGGGTCAGGGGTATCCATTTTGCAATTAAATGCAGGACATTTGGATGTTACGAAACCCTGAATATAGTCTTACTTTGATCATCTTAGTGTTAAAATTGATCACGTATATAAATACACTAAAGTAATCTAACTGCACGACTGCTTATTCAAGTGCTACTTGATTTCTTTAGATAGTTTTATTAATATTCATTTTGAACATAACAACTTAGGTCCATGCATCACTCCCACCACCTCCTGAACTTCTAAAAGTAAATTTAATTAAGGACTAAATCTGTCAGTAAATGTTTTACTGCGCAGTAACTTACATTGATAACAGACAGATTGTGTCATAATGAGATAATAGTCCAGTTTTCGCTTTTGTTTGTTCTATCACCCAACTTTTGTTTGACCATTTCAAGTGAAAAGCAAACTATCAGTTTGTTATACTAACAAGTCCTCTAAAGGCGTGTCTCCTGCTCCCAAAGATAACAAAACAAACTAAAGAAATGTTTTTGCAAACCATGTTATCAGACCGTTGCCGTCTCCTGCGACTTTAAACAAACGTCACACACGAACATCAAACATAGGGATACGGTGTTGATTAGAAAGTATCGATACTATACTCATGAGTAGCATCAAATAAAAAGTATCGTACTCATAAAAGTATCCAAACGGAAGTATCGATACTTCAAAGTATTGAGTACTTTTCTTACCGAGGCCTAATGGCGACCTTTTTAGAGTTCAGTAGCCAAATGGCAAAAAACGGAACCCTTATGGATTCGTCATGTCTGTCTGTCCGTCCGTCCGTATGTCACAGCCACATTTTTTCGAAACTATAAGAACTATAATGTTGAAACTTGGTAAGTAGATGTATTCTGTGAACCGCATTAAGATTTTCACACAAAAATAGAAAAAAAAGAACAATAAATACTTGGGGGTTCCCCATACTTAGAACTGAAACTCAACAAATTTTTTTTTCATCAAACTCATACGTGTGGGGTATCTATGGATAGGTCTTCAAAAATGATATTGAGGTTTCTAACACCATTTTTTTCTAAACTGAATAGTTACCCCCAAAATTTATTGCTTTTTTCTATTTTTGTGTGAAAATCTTAATGCGGTTCACGGAATACATCTACTTACCAAGTTTCAACATTATAGTTCTTATAGTTTCGGAAAAAAGTGGCTGTGACATACGGACGGGCAGACAGACATGACGAATTTATAAGGGTTCCGTGTTTTACCTTGGCACGGAACCCTAAAAATTAAATTAAAAATTATATTATGTTACTTGCTGCTACGGAATCCTTCATAGGCGAGTCAGATTCGCACTTGGCCGCTTTTTATTTTTGATTGACGGATTGGAAAATCATTCCATAATAGAACATGTCATAAAAAACAAATGTCGTTACAGATCCAAAATGACTAACAAAATAGTTATTTAATTTTGGAAATAATTGAATGGCTCATAGTGCTGATGTTAGGTAACCTTTTAATATTATTTAAATTGCCCTTTATAGTATAAATATGAAAAATAATAGGTCTTTACCTATGAAATTGCCGTTTTGTATGCAATAAGTGAAAGTACTTATTTTTTCAAACTTTTTTATATCTGTTATTCGAAGTAATCACCCATGCAATCGACGCATCTTTGCCAACACATTGGCAGTTTATTGATGCCCTTCTTGTAAAAATCAGCTGGACGGGAGGCAACAAACTCTTCAAAGGCATTATGTACTACCTTTCGGGAATTGAATTTTTTACCCACTAAAAAGTTGTCTAAATTTTCGAAAAAGTAATAGTCGGTATGTGCAAGGTCTGGTGAGTATGGCGGATGAGGGAGAGCTTCCAACCCCAGCTCTTGCAGCTTGGAGACTGTCTGAACTGACAACATCATTTGGTACAGTTCGCAACAGACAGTCTGTCACAATAAACTGTCAATGCGATGGCAAAGATGCGTCGATTGCATGGGTGATTACTTCGAATAACAAAAATAAAAAAGTTTGAAAAAATAAGTACTTTCACTTATTGCATACAAAACGGCAATTTCATAGGTAAAGACCTATTATTAGTTTTAATATAAGTTCAGTTCAGTTTCATTATACGAGAAGCATAAAATGAAAATAAAAAAAATGTATGCATAAGTATCAGCTACTTAATTATAACGAAAATGATCACTGGTTAGCAAGTCGATAACATCCGATTTGTAAATCAAAACGATTAATCTTTACCTCCGCAACGACTAAAATGAAGAATGTTATGTGGTAAATGCACAACCCTATGTTAACAAATGAAATCGCCCTCCCCCCCCTTGCAGGCGAACACGGGGATGTTTTCCGTCCGCTTCGGATAACGCGTTTGCTTGTTAAAAATAACAAAACAGTTAGGCCACGCCCATATTTTGATAAATATGTGATGTTTGGTGTTTAAAAACATTAAACAGTGTCGCAGGAGACTCGGCTTAATTCTGACATCTGTTGTGTTTTTACGAGCTGTCTACACAAATATTTTGTGATATCAACGAAACGTACATTCGTCTGAAATGTGGGTGTGATATAAATATAGCGAAGGAAGTCTCGTCCAAAACGTGTAACAATGAAACTTGCCGTTTTCTTTTTCAATTACAACAGCTGGCTTAAAATATTAAAATCTCTAGGGATTTTCATTACCTATATCTCGGTGTAGTTACCAGGGTATAATGTAAATTATGTACCTACACCTCTTTTCAAGATATTTCTAATGCTAAAAATTTACATAGTTTGTATTTTGACTACAATTCGTACACTATCGATTGCTCTGAAACCTTTAATGACTATATCAATGACTATTGCATTTGTGTTCAATCTTTTCAAAACCAATCTCTCAAAGCCACATCATTTTATCTATGCTGCGACTACGTATACTTGTGACTAATCTTAGTTAATGGTTAAAGTTATCTGACCCATGTGTTCAAAAATGCAATAATGGCAACATGATTTTTGGTCTTACTAGTTTTTTTGTTACTTTTCTTGTTATCAAAGTTAAATTTAAGTTGCATATTAGTCGGTTCTTGAGTCAGTCCTATATATACATAAAGAAGTGTAGTAAGTTCGCGAATGCTTGGTCGAAATGATCGAGTGTTTATTAGTATTAATACCTATTGTTGGGAATTCCACAATTGAAGCGTTCATGCACTGTATCATGTAGTGTCTGTAATTGAATGATTGGCGGCGGCGCGGCGCCAGCTGTGTACTCCTTCAGATGATGCTGCACAGATCTGCATCCCAATCTAAAGTCAGGATTAGACTGTCCTTTAATGTGAAAATTATCATATAAACAATAATTGTATTTATTAACTAGATAATTTTCTAAGATATTTAAGCATATAATTAGCTAATTTTATATTCTATAGCTCACACATTAACTGGTTTTATGGCTTACCCATAGAGGGCATGACACAACTGCTGACATAAAGATAATTCACACAAGGCTGCTTTAATATTTATATTGCTCTTAGTTTCCAAAGTATTGATTACTAATAAAAATAATGTAATTACTATCTTTTTTTCGCTGATGATAAGGTAATATATAATAATATATATTTTAAAATATATTTCTGATGTCCTTTCGGGTTTATAAAATGTATGAAATTGAAAATAATGTAACGGCAAAAAGCAAGTCATGGACATCCTCTCAGATGGATATTATATGTAGACTAGATACAATAAAAACAATTTTTTTTAAAGACAACTCCCGCGCTAGGAATAAATCCTGTGTCGCGGGGGCTTTACAAACATACATGAAACGGACACAAATAACACCCAGACTCAGAACTACAATGAAAAGAAAATATTATATACCCAAAATGTGTGTAAACGTGGAAACCGCTTTTGGTATATAGGCCTTTTGATAGCTTACAGAAATAGCAAAGATAAAAATTAAAAACTAAAAAACACAAGTACACGAAGGCTTAGTTACACGGTTACAAGCTAAGTAGCTTAATATGCCATCTTTGACAGGATTTCTTAAGGACATATCTGTATTGGAAAATATACTAAGCTCCAAATATGAATCGTCTTTTAGCGCCTTTATAATGTAATTCATCACATAGTTAGCCATTGTCGAGTACATCTCGTTTAAGCCGTATAGTTCTTGTACATAATGTATAGTAACGGACACAATAAGTAGATGTATCAACCTAAATTTACAGTTTATTATATATATATTACACTGGTTTATCGCCACTCTCAGAGTTTGTGACACTTGTGTATGAGCTTTTTAAAGGTGAACATTTGACAGTGTAGGTAGGAATGCATCTAAAATTAGAACATAATTTTGTATTTTCAAAAGATCATGGTAGTATCGTGATAAGACTACTAGGTAAAGAAAGAGTTATCGTGAAAATGTATTATTTTTTTGTTAATTATTGCGTCTATTAAGTATATTATTTTATCATTCGTCTCGATCTGGGCCTGCAGTCTCGACATAGATAGCGATCGTTAAAGTTACGAATTCGGTAGCTAATTCATATCGTTAACTTTTTAACGATTTTTGGTAGTCTCTACTGTTGCAACTATCGATTTTCATCGGTATCGTATCGTTTTTGCTGTCATTTTGGCAGCCCGCTAACTCGATAAGTATTCGAAAAGGATCGTTAACTGTGAAATATTATAAAAATATAAATTGTATGAAGATTCATATTTATCAGATTGTAATAATATCTTTTGCAAGTGTAGTGCACTAATTTATAATATTAATTGTACATAATGGCGGAGGTTTATTTGACTTATCAATGATAACAAATACCTATACCTATACTTATACCTATACCTATACCTATACCTATTCCTATACCTATACCTATACCTATACCTATACCTATTCCTATACCTATACATTTACATTTACCTATAATTTTTTTTTGATATGCTACTACTATTAAAAATGCGCATAAAATACTCAAATTATTTTAGAAATAATCAAACAATCAAATTTAGAAAAACAACAAATCTGAAAATAAATGCAAAAAGCCAACATCACTTTACAACTTTGCTTCCAAAATGTCAAGCTATAGATAGGATTTTCGTTAACTTAGCGACGTCCCTGTTTACGATTTTGCACGGTAATTCATGAGTAGAGACTTGCCCTTGTGATTAAGATCGTTACGGCAAGCGAAAATATTCGTTAACATTTATCGATCGTTAGTTTGAAATTTTGGAAGCAAAATGGTGCCACGTACAATATCTTGCTTAATTTTAGGGAAGTATTTTAATGTTTCTATTAATTATATTTATTTAACTTGATATTTTTAAGGTATAGGTATAGGTATGGGTATAGGTATGCGTATAGGTATAGGTATAGGAATAGGTATAGGCGTAGGCGTAGGCATAGGTATAGGGATATGTATATGTATATATATAAACTTCGTTCCATCCGGGTGTCCCTTGACACCTCTCAAGTTTTTATTTATAGTTTTAAATCCAAAATACATTTAAATTGTCATTTTTTAATAGGACACATATTTATATCCTTGCAACATTCTGAATCAATTGTTATCATTGATAAGTCAAATAAACCTCCGCCATTATGTACAATTAATATTATAAATTAGTGCACTACACTTGCAAAAGATATTATTACAATCCGATAAATATGTATCTTCATACAATTTCTATTTTTATAATATTTCACAGTTAACGATCCTTTTCGAATACTTATCGAGTTAGCGGGCTGCCAAAATGCCTCGATAAGCGATTTGCGACTGTCGTTAAATTGACAGCAAATTCGATACGATACCGATGAAAATCGATAGTTGCAACGGCAGAGACTACCAAAAATCGTTAAAAAATTATCGATGTGAATTAGCTACCGAATTCGCAACTTTAACCATTTAAAAACCATTTAAACCATTTATTTTTGCTAACATACAATATAGTAACACGTAACAATCATTAACGATCGCTATCTATGTCGAGACTGCAGTCTTTTACGATTTTGCACGATAATTTATGAGTAGAGACTTGCCCTTGTGATTAAGATCGTTACGGCAAGCGAAAATATTCGTAAACAATTAACGATCGTTAGTTTACGATCGTTATGCTATCTATGTCGAGACTGCAGGCCCTGGATCGACAACAGATCCTTTTATTTCATTGCAAAATATCAAACGGAATCGTTGTAGGTAAGACTAATACGCATACTTTTATTGGAATTTATCCGACAGCAGACATCGGTTTTTGACAAGGTCTTTTGTTTGGTCGTAAATTGAATGTATCATTAATGGTGTATTATCCATTACAAGTATAACATATCCTGATAACATTTGCCCCTTGTCATTTCATTATAAGGATTTCTGACATAGTTTCATTAAAGAGTCCTTGTTTCTATTTGTTGTTGTAGTACATATTATTATTGAATGAATTTAAGTGAAATAAAAGTCCTATAGGTAACGTAACTCCTGCTAATTTCTAACATAACTTTAATAAAACCTTAATAGAATATCTTAAGTGGAATCTACCTTTTTAAATAATGTATGAACTTTCTACTTTCTCATATCGATATTCTACATTTTATCAAAATAAGTTACTACTTACTACAGATTTATTTATATTCACGTAGATAAATATTAAATCACGTGAATTTCATTAGGAAAAACTCTTTCAAGTGATATATATATAAAAATGTAAAATGGTATCGTTGTATCGTGGCAATTAATCAATAACTTATTATCGTCATTCCTTATTGGTTAATGTCTACAAGATAAGTTTTTGTTCTTTAGATATATAATTTGTGCAGTCGCTTACAATGCTTGGTTGATACAATATATATTAATTGTGGATATTATTAGTGTAGTGCCTAAGAAAAACAGTACTCATAATATACACTCTTTTCATTCTAAATGAATATCCTATCGTATTTAAATAGGTACGTACAAAATATTACTTATTCTTATTGATTCTCATACTTTTCTATTTCGAAATGTTTTATCGTTTGATAACAAAAATGATTAACATTAATTGCCAACGTCAAACCATGTGTCATATGGAATGACTCCTTAATTTTGATTTATCCTTGTTCTTAGTCAAAGACTGTACAAATTGCGCTGTCCATTTACAATATGAGCATTTTTGAATCAACTCTATTGAAAATTAAGATTTAGTTACCCAATCCAATTTTGCATTGTTCAAGATGTTCTGTTAATGCGGTAGCTTAAAGAAGTAATTTTTGTTCAAGCATTTTGTGTTATGAATGTAACAAATGTATCATACAAATAAAAAGGGAACGCAATCGTAAGCCTATCTATTATAATATTGTCATATGTGAATATACAGTGATCATTGTCAACCAGCTGAACACGGTGACCGTTAAAATGCTTGCCATCCGAATTAAACTTATTTTAGTAACCGTGTAGGTACCTTATATATGAATAAACGGATGACATCATTGTAATTATTGTTTCAACTATTTTGATAATTGGATGCTCTTTAAACATTAACTCTAGTAAACGAATATATAAACGACGTTGATGCGAAAAATGCAATCATTTAAATAAAAGTTGAGGGTTTAAAAACGAATGACGGTTAAAGCCGAAGACTTAACTATTTTCAGGTATATCGTCTTTCGGGCGACAACTTTAACTGAAATATAGTGTATAAATTGTTAATATGCAAATTGAAGAGGAAGACTTCGATGTTTGGAGTGCCGAGATCGAGTGAGTACTCGATCGCAACCATCATAACACTTACCACTCGCTGGCATCCCCTATCTGTGTCATTCATTGTTAATTACTCGACCTTGTATAGATCACAAGATATTTATAATGAACAATATATCAGTTCAGTTTTGATAATAGAACAACCTGTTTCTTAAAAACATATTTATCACATTACACTTTGAAGTAAGTAAACCTGTCAAGATAAAACTGTGTGTTTGTACATACCGCACAGGTCTATTGTGCTGGTACTCGGCATCAGAGTTTTACTTTACTCATGTCATGAAAATCTCCAAGGAAAAATGTCATTATAATATTTTTTAAATACCCTGGAGTTAATAATACATGTTTTTCCGAGTTCCTTATTATTGTATACGTGTCAATGTTTCTTTATTACACAATTGTATTTTGTTTAGATCACAATCTTTTGTCGAGTCTCTCACACGAATCCTTATCAGAATGGTATGGCAAGCTCATTACTCACGTGTTAGACTGATATGTTTACTGAAACACATTTCCATTAGCTGAGATATGGCTGTTCTCTTTATGTAGATAATGTCTGCTGTTCATTTCTTAGAAATCTAACTGTCCTTATAGTATTAATATTATTATGTTTTAAACTGAGTGATAATTTTTAACCGATGAATATACACATGTGTGTGTGTAAATACACATAGATTTACTATAAGTAAATCTATGTGTATTTACAATGAAATATCAAAAAGTAGGAAAGCTGTTCGAAAAGAGAATGCTTTATATATGTTAGAATATTAGATATTTTTTTTCGATCCACATCATCACATGAATTAGAAGGGTCTTAAGACAACCTCAACCTTAAATCTCAACCGCTATAATCTAGAAAGCAGCGAGTGGTTCACCTCATGTGTAATATCGCAATGATTTCCAAGATTGTTGAAATTTCAGCACGGTAGAACTGCCCACGCCCCAACCATCGGCAGTCTGGCTTCGCCTCTCCTCTAGAATAAAGTACGTTTGCTTTACTGCCGCATTTTGATGAATATTCATATCATCAACCTAAACTTGCCGAGCAAATAGGTAAGCGACATAACGTTATTCACGAAGTAAGTGAATAAAATATAGGCCGCTCGTAATGTTTACTAAAGTCGGATGTGCTAAAGGACGAAAAAGAAACCATCAACCGTACGTCTAGCAACAAAATTTGCCTAAACAAGCATAAATTTAACAAACGTAGTTGAATCAGAAAAACAAAGTGTAATTTACTCGTCCCTAGATTTATAGAATCCATTTATTATCGATTTCTGTTGTATATTTTAGTGACTCATGACAAATGCATACGTAATTTTAATTTTGAACCTATTTCACATCTCGTCATCACCTGATTTACAAAGCATTTTAAGCATTTATTATTGGCTGAGTTGAACAGTGAGACTTACTTTATTATATAATTTTGGTTATTGATCTTAAGTTTTTTTTGTTTTACACTTTTTCTAAGTTTAATTTTATGAAGTTAACATATTAATACTTTTTCTCTCTCCTGTTTATGCACCTCATTCTTATCTTGTTTTTATAATAAAACACTGTAATTTTGCAATAACAGAAGATACCTAAGTTCCATCCCAAAAGGTTTTTATTGCCAGATTCTTTCAAAGGTGTTAAACGTAAATTTTACTATTATAAGCGTCAATATCTTGCCCACATAATCATAAATCATTTAGTTTGAATACTTAGACGAGTTGATAGTCTGCAGTAAATTACATTAGACAAAGCTAAACAAACGTATCTCGAAAGCGCAGATGACTCGCAGTTGTAGTCTGTTTACTAAACAATTCTCTCGTTGTTCGCACTGAGTGTTAGGATTACAATTCATTATTTACGCACCCTTTACATCTTGTGTCTGATGACAGCGAAGATATCAAGGATTAAGCCTGTCAACGATTTGCACTGTGTCGTAATACATACAGTACAGAAGCAGGAAAATGTTGGCTGTTAAGAGTAACAATGACTAACTTTTCATAAATTCATTTACCTGATCTTTGTTTCACGGAAACATAGTTGAAACACATTTATTATCTTTTTACGCAAATGAACACCGTATTATTATTATATAGATAAAATCAATAACATAAACCAGATAAATATTTTGAATAAGATATTTCCTTCAATTCCAAAATTTGTTGTTTATACCTAATAAACCTGTGTTTTTAAAACAGTTTAAACAACTTGTTAAAGTGTGTATGTTGTTGCATTATGTCCCAGAAAATCATAATTGGGTGGTGGACATTTGATTGTCGGCTAGTTATATATAAAAGCAGAATTTTGGAAAAGTAGTCGTCTGAGTTATTAATGAATAGGCAAGGAACTAGATAATGGGAGTGTAAGATCTCTCATAAATTAGAAGCTTCAAATTTGGCATTATTTTCAGCAGTAAATACATACACAAAATCCAATCAAGTAAGGAACAAAAATAAATATATATTAACTTAAAACTATGACAAAAAATCAATATATATAATAGGTTTATGAGAAAGCTAGCTTAGTGTAATGGTCCGTACTCACATGCGGTATTACTCGATAGTTTTACTCCAAAACGAGTAAAAATTCATGTGTGGACCGCAATACTCACAACTCGAAAGCTCGCATCGAGCCGGTTCGATGGAATCAAATAAAAATAATTTCCTTCTCCCCTACTCGAAACCAGCCGTCGAGCTTGAATCAAGCGTGTGTACGTGACCGCGAGTGGCGCGAGTCAGTCCGCCGTTGTTGATCGTCTAAAACACGTGTTTAATAAAAAAAAATGGATTTACTAGTTTTTTTTCTATATTTATATATTTTATAATCAAGAATTGCAAGACTTGTTAAATGGCAAAATTTATGTCAGTTCAACAAAGGAGACGGTGGCTACAGTCTCCTTTGGCTCGAACGGTTCGGTGAATACTGAACGGCGCGCTTCACTCGATAGATTAATGCTGAAAGTGTGGACGAAAGCCCATGCCGTGGTTTTTACTCGACATGTTAGCTCGATCGAGTAAAACCGTATGTGAGTACTTAGCATAAGAAGTCCGTCTACAGAGTTTATAATTATTTACCTACACTTCTAAAAACGTTTAAAATAATAAAAACATAATTTGGAAATAGTCAGGTTTCTTTTTGACGTTTAATTAAATAAAATATAGTGTTACATTGTTGACTAAAAATATCAATATTTTATAGATCAAAACACTGATAAATAAAAGTGGGGTTATCATATAAACGACAACATGGTTTCCTTACCCTAAAGTTGCCCCACAAAAAGTAAACAAACATGATAAACATAATCAATTACATTGATATATGCATTCACAAATGTGTCACTTCTTTCTTCAGTCCGTTGTACTACATTTTATCTTAATGTTTTGTTGTCTCTCGGCATGGCCTGGAAGCTAAAACCTTCACAAGAGCATTGACACTTCCCAGACAAAGCAAATATACCTTATAGGTATTTTTCGTCTTACCTATCTTGTAGGCAAGCATAGGTTCGTATCAGACCATAACCCAATGGTTATGGTCTGATACGAACCTAGGTATGCGTATTTGTTCCGAGGCGATCCTCGGAACAAATACGGAGACGTAGAACTCATCCGCCAATTAGTTTTGTGTCGATTTTCAACTAGTACATACAGATGATTGTGTGATGTGCTCAGCCATTTGTTCTGTCTGAGTAAAATTTAGGTATACTACAGTCTGGGTAGCATATTCTGCCAAGTTTGGGATCAGATGCTTTTGAAGTGTTTAAGAAAAGATTTGTCGTGAATTTCTCTTTTTCATTTAGTTTTTTTTTTTTGTTTTCTTCTCTAAAATTCTATATGATTTTTTTTTAATGATGTGCGTTGGCAATTTTGTGTATTATCTGCAAAAACTGTGTATGTTGTCTTGCTTTTTCTGCTAATTTCATGACTCCAAATTACACCTTTTCGAGGATTAGTTACTTTTATAATCTTTTCTATCTCTCTAAATCTTCTTTTCTGTATTTTTTTTGTATATGATAGTTCTATTTATGGAACTTTTTTATGCCATACACTAAACTGTGTATAAATATAGTGACTACGAAATTTGTTTTTCATTTGTGTAGCTATTCGGTTTATCGCGAAAGCCTGTTTCAGTAAAATGAATGTGTAGTTAATTATAAGTAATGGTGTAATGGATATTGCTACAATCACCACAAGGTCATACGTTGTAACCGTTAATATTAACGACTCATTTTTAGCAATCCTTATTTACGTTTATCGTAAAAGACTAATTTTTTTTTTTTTTTCATTTAACGTATTTTCTATGTCTATCTACCTATCTATCTACCAATGTATTTAATGTACATATGTATTGTACCAAGAAATGTGTCTAGCCAACCCAAAGCAAATTCGTGTGCGTCTCGCTAAAGTTATTATATTTTCCATATCCTTATCTAAAGTAATATAGTGTTTTCATTGATACTCCGCTACTATTGGTCTTAGTATAATGGTTTATAGCCAATAGCCTTTCTCGATAAATGGGCTATCGAATATTAAAAGAATTAGCGAAATTGGTTGCCGCTTAAGCGTGATGCCGTGATCAAGGAAAATAGAGACTCATTTTTATAAAGAAGAAATTAGCTATGCTAACGTTACATTAGAGCGATCTCTACCAATTTGATGTACTAAAAACCACATTAATGTAAAAGAAGTTTTTGCCAAGCTCAGCTCTCTTTACAACCATTGGCTTTTTACTTAATTCTTTTTTTTTATGAAATAGGCGGGCAAACGAACAGACGCATCGCCTGATGGTAAGCGATTACCGCCGCCCATGGACATCTGCAACACCAGAAGCGTCACAAGTGCATTGCCGGCCTTTTAGGGATGGGGGAGGGAGGTAGGGATTGGGGTATGGGCCTCCGGTATCCTCACTCACTCGGTGAAACACAGCGCAAGCACTATTTCACATCGGTTTTCTGTGAAGCCGTGGTATCACTCCGGTCGAGCCGGCCCATTCATGCCGAAGCGTGGCTCTCCCACGGTAGTGTATAATATATATATAATTCGATAAAACTCTGGCCTCAACACCTATGTAAGTGTCCGCCTTAAGATTGAAATGGTAGCCATGTCCCAAAATATGGTTTTATAGGGGCATAATGAAGACCCTTGACCACATTTTGGTCGTGTCATCAATCAAGTATAAATATCGACCATATTAACCTTTGATCAGAAGTAACTATCATGGATTTTGAATAAAATTTAATTACTTGCCACTTTTCTTTCTGTCGTGTCTGTAAAGATTTCTTTTCGACTTGACTTTCAGAGGTAAAGACTTGGTTTTTTTTGTTCTGTTTACCTGTTTTCGTAATTGGTGACGAGCAGATTCCCTAGCGGCAAGTCGCAGAACTAACGTATGACAGATAAAAATACGTATACACGTTAACATTCCACTTTGAAAATACTGTTCACCCTCACGAAGTGGTCTTATAGTATTTTTTACTACTCCGTAGACGTCTATCAATGCAATCATTGTAGAAAGAATTTAAAATAACAATGCACTCGCTCTGTATATTAAACTGTCAGGTAGAAGTATCTGTCATACATTAGTTTCGCAAACGGCCACTAGGGAAATCTTCTCGTTATCAATAGCTTGTTACCTAGAACCTGTATTAGGCATCTTCTTAAATTATTTTGCTTTATTGACGCGCTAAGCTTAAATGAACTTTCATCCTTTATGGTTAAGATAGACACTTCCATACGTCAGTTTCTCCCCGTCTCGTTATATAAACAATATTCAAACAATTACTATATTTAGAATTCTTCTTGCCACCTTTTAAGAGATGTCTAATGAATACCACACAGGTCTGCTTTATAAATCTGACAACACAAGAATTGACAATGCCATAACAGTGCAAAGTGTTTACGGCCTCGTCATTAAATATCGCTTATGGTGATAGAATCGCTCATCGGTATATTTATTAAATGTTTCTGTGAAACGAGAAACACTTCTGTAAATTTATACATACGTTCTTTGATTTTCATGACTTTGTTGGTTTTTCAATGGTTTTACTAATCTAATACGTTAAAACAGAAACGTATAACGTGCGTATGGTACTTACTGTAGTATAAGTGTTACCACAACGTTCGATAAGAAGCCGTTCAATGTAAATGGCTTCAAGCACAGCTTACATTATAATATTTACACACAAAGTACCTATATTGCACAGACAGTTCATTGTATGTCTTCTAATTGGCTCTAAAATACTATTGTCTATTTCTACTAAAAGATTTATTACATTCATTACGTGGTGTATCGTGTTTCAATACAATAAAACAGGATTAAGTAGGCCTAGGTTTATTTATACTAACAAAACAAAGTAGTAGGGGAGCCCTAGAAGGAATTTCGGGATTTACTCAAGCGCGGCAGATTAATATACAGGGAATACCTTGTACCCGGTTAAGTACCTCCACCAAATATGAGCCCTGTGTATTATATGGCCGCCCGTCAGGAATAAAGGATCAGATTAGTAAAAAAAAATTGATCATCAGACATTCTCGAGCGCGTCAGATTAAGGCAGGGTGAGTTAATTACATGCTAAAAAGTGTATATTCCACTAATCTGTCAATTTGCGAGTGACGTAAGGAAAGGGGAGGGCTATAAAGTTGTAAAAAAAAGTCATCTCGACATTCTCGAGCGTGGCTATTTTTTTTTATTTTGTGGGTAATCATTCAGGGATAACCAAAAATATATAAACTGACGATAGCCACAAGCCGAAGTAACAAAATTTCGTCGATAAAGTTTAATTTACATTGATGATGTGTGTGTGGTGGAATCTTGCAACTCAATTTTGAAGCAGATATGTTCAAGCGATTTTGCTGAAATTTTGCAAGCATATGTATACAGCGTGACAATACAATATTATAATGACATGGTACTGATCTGATGCTGGAGCTGGAAGGTGGCCATAGGAACTCTATAAAGAAACGTCGCAACAGTATCGAGTTAGGACTCGTTTGATTCGTCTGGACGAGTACTTTATGTTTTCAGAGTATCCATTGTCTGATGATGAAGCCTGAAGGTAGTTATAGGAATTCTGTAAAGAAACGTCGCAACACCATCGAGTTTCGAATCGTTTGATTCATCTTGACAAGTACTTTATGTTTTGATAGTATCCAGGGTCTGATGATGGTCTCGGTGGTCATTACACAATTTATAGAATACAAAGGCTTGTCGCGAGATTTACCTGTGTGTAAGGAAGTAATTGAAATAACTTGATTTGACTTTGTATAAAATTTTCAAACTAAGTAAAAGTTGAAATAACTAAGTTGTTGATCGATTGTTGGGCTGATCAGCAGATGGCAACGATTATAGGTAGTAAGGTAATTTTATATAAATTACCTCGATTTGTGTCATAAATATTCAGTTACTGATAATTAATTATGATTTTTCATGCCCTGATCATGAAGAAGCGAAGACGAACATAGCATTTCTTGCTTACCAAAAAAATGAAGATTCTACTATTACTATCAGAACTTTTGATGCTGATATTGTGGTAATTTTGAAATTTTCTAAAAAGCACGTATAGATTTGGGATCAATTTTTTTTTTATTGTCAGATTAAGCGAACCCCTCCAGATAATCGTCAGATTATGAGACAGTACGTCTAGGACATAAAGATGAACCATATATATCTTGATCTGACGCGCTTGAGTATTTCAATATGACGATTTTTTTTGCACATTCATATAACGGCTGTGAGTTTGCGTCACATCCAAATCGTCAGATTATTGAATGAGAGCTTTATTTTAGGTTCACTTAACATCCCCTTTGAAAATCTGACGCGCTCGATAAAAAAAAAATCTCATTTTCAAACCTTACGTACGACCACCCCCACCATGCAAACGATCAGATTAACATACGTACATTATTAAAAATACGTAGGACAAGGATGCTATAAATATCTGACGCGCTCGAGTATGTCCATGCAACAGTTTTTTTTTTCATTTTTGAACATCCATAGCTGCTCACCCCACCGATGAAAAGGTATACAGTAATAACATTTTTTTCTTTTTATCATCTAAGCTTTGCAACCCAATAGGTCTCTATGACGCTCGAGTAAATCCCCATTTAGCATCGTGGGCTCCCTCTACTAAAGCTACTGAGTATGTTTTTGTAGAACTCACTAATACTACAAAAGTATCTTCACTAGTGTTTGGGTATACAATTTTATTCCCAAAAAATGGAAAATCTATCGACTGAATAGTAAATATTATTGGTTAGTTACCTCGGACAATGGAATGAATTGAGGAAGATCAGAGTAAATAAAAAGTAATGCTATCATCTGTTAAATACTTAAATGACTTGAAGTAAAATCAGGGGGAATCTTCAGGTAATTAAATTAAACTATGGTTTGTGACTACGAAAATAGTTATTTTTATCTATACATTTATATAGTGGAATATATATTTATATATATAGATTTCGATTAGTTTTAGAGTACTCATGATGTACTCATAGCCGATTTCGGCCCCAGCGGCTAGTCTCAACGGAGACTAACCGACTACACAGGACATATTTATTATAGTGCACAAGTGTGTACACAAACAGGTGCACTCTCTGTTCCCTCAATCTCAGAGGCCGATGGGACGGCTATCCAACACGACCGGGAAGAGATCTGACTCAGGAGTGACGGCTTTACGTGCTCTCCGAGGCACTGGATTCCAACTTCCAAATTCAGGGCGGTATATGAAACATTTCTGTAATCAGAAAAACTCAATAACACTTTTTGACTTGACCTAGGAATCGAACCCGAGACCTGCAAACGAACGCTAGACAAACGAGGGAGTCATTTTAGAGTTCTAAGAAATACTCTAAAAATCCATCTAAATCCATCACTGTCATTTTCAGCTACAGAATGAGCCTAAGTACGTACATACCATTCAGAAGCGTTTTAGTACATTGACATTAGCGTTATGATATCATAGTTGAGAAACGATTCGCACTTTCGTAAGAATTATTTAGATTCGTAACCAATAGTGCCCAAAAACCAGTGATCTAGATAATAGTTCAAACAATTTTTTTTGTACTATATTGTCTATAGCAAATACTTTTATCAACCATACAAAGTTAGTTTTACAAAATTGCTCTATTTAGTTATTCAATACAGCTTCTATTGATATGCAAAATTTTCTTAATAACTTTAATGTCCGTAATCTGTCGTTCTGTGTCTGTGGAATGCAGTCTTTTTGTCATAATGTTAGTTTCAAAGAACATTCTGATTACAAGAACTTATTTTAGACTTGTAATTTCAAGGTTAAAATTAGGCTTTACTGTTGTATGCTTTGTAGTTACTTCTGTTAATATGACAACTCTAATTGATATGCCAAACTGGTAGAACCTAATAGTAATTATAGTTTAATTTTCTATACTTACTATGTCATTGAAAATATATAACACTGCACCCGCCCTGGCTTCGCACGGGCTCTTTACGGAAATATACCTAATATAGCCTGCGTTACCCCCCGAGAAGATGTGCGTTATTTTTTTCCGACGTCTTTAACAAATATCATTATATTTTAGCTAATAAACTCAAGAATTTAACAAATTAAATACGAAAATCTGCCTCAAGAATCACTCTATCTATTGGTAAAACCGCATTAAATTCCGTGCAGTAGCTTTTGAGTTTATCGCGAACAGACAGACGCGGCAGAGGACTTTGTTTTATATGTTGTTATACCTCTTAACAGTAAACTGTTAGCAACAACTAAAGCTTACCTAATCAAAAACATTCAAAAATCTGAATCCATATTAAAATGGTGAAATTTGTAATCATAGAAAAGTTACACGGCGAATATAGAACCTTTATCAGGTATTTTGTGGTTATTATTAACGTTTAAAATTAAGACTTAAATATAATTAATGAAACTTCTAGGAATTACTTGAGGATTATGTGAAGTAATTAAGTCCATAAACATGAAGTTCCTAATTTATTAAATACCGAGAAGCTACAACGCTTGATTCTCGTTGGAAAGGAAAAAAGTACTTTAATTTTGTTTGAATAAAGTTGTCTATTTTCTTCATCTAAAATTTTAAAAAATACTGTTTAAGAATACGAAGTAAATTACACACACTGGCTTAAATAAATTGACAGAAAACTATTTTAAATTCTTCTGGAATGTGTACGTTACATTATTATATTTTTAACAGACTTCCAAAAGGAGGAGGTTCTCAATTTCATCGGTATTTTTTTATGTACACTATGTGCGAAAAGAGCGTGACCGGCAAAATTTACTGAAAATCTTAGAAATATTAAACGATAAATTGTAATAAATTAAGTCTTTCATTGCTGTTTGATGCTTTATATTAATACGGTGTCCAATCTCCATTATTATCCATAATCGCTTGGCATCTTCGCGGCTTACTTTCCGCCAATTTTTAAGCATAGCTGCGAGATAAAGACCTCCACGCGGACTTCAGTTCACGAGTGAGGTCAGCGACGGTCACTACATTTTTTGCCCTTATTTCATCCGCTTCATCCACGCGCAAACATTTTCAATTGGATTGGCATCAGGGGACTGTGAGGGCCAATCCAATACGTTAATGCCATGTTCCGCGTTCCAAGTGGTGCAGAGCCTACTTCGGCGTTTACGATCGTTATCCTCTTGCAGAATCCAGAAATCATTTTGGTGTGGAAACATCTTCTTAGCCGACGGCAATAATGCTTTTTCGTAAATTTTCGTCATCTTCTCAGCATCCAAAGTACCGGTAAACAAGTGCAAATTTCCGAAACCCTTTTTTGAGAAGCATCCTCAAACATGCACCTTTAAAGAGTGTTTCACGGATCGTACCATCAGTCTATTGTCAGCCGTAGTCCAAGCTCGAGTCAAGTAACCGGTTGCCCAAAATGAAGCTTCATCAGAAAAAAAAATCTTGTCCCAATCATGGTCTTTGTTTTCGCACGTCCAATGCAGCCTTTTTAAATATGTGTTTCAGAAAGGAGAGTTATCTTCACAGTGCTTCGATATTTCACGCTCTTTACAACTAAACGCCCTTTGATAGTGTCAAATTATATGATTAAACCCTTTTTCTTAAACTTTTCTTGCCCAGAGCGAAGTGATAATAAAGGATTCCTAGCAAACAGCTGCACAATCCGTTTATCCTCTGCAACAGACGTCTTTTTTTATTTGCCACGATCTGGTAAGTCCTCGACGGTTTTTGTTTGTGAATATCTCTTCACCCACTTGCTTACGAAGGCCTTGGACTTTTTCATATAATGGGCGGCCAAGTCGCGGGACATTTTGGGGCCTTTTGGATGAGTACAGAGAAACACAGCTTCAAATCGGGAAGCGTACGCGGCACTCATTATAAAAAAGAATATTTTTAACAAGGAAAACTGGAGGGAAAACTTATGTTTTTTACAACGCATTTTAGGCAAAGAATTTTTCTAATTCTTCAGCCTAATATTTATTTTTATAAATTGCATTCCAAAATTTAAAAATATGCCGGTCACGTTCTTGTCGCACACACTGTATGTACACTGATTACTCCGTCAATTGTGGACCGATTTTGAAAATTCTTTTTGTATACGAAAGGGTATGCTCCCCGTGTGGTCCCATTGCCACCATATCAGGATCTGATGATGGGATCCTAAGGAAATCGAAGGAAACCCTCAAATTTCTTAGGCACGTACTATTTTTTTCATACATTTTGTAAAGTTATTACAGTATTTACATTTGGTAGTCATCAGTTCATGATGATGAGCTGATGATGGAAGATAAAACTCCTTAACGGTTAGGAGTTTGAAGAAAAATCTTTAAATGTCATGTGACTCATGTGTATGTATGTTACTTTTAGTCGTATTCTTTCAAGTTATTTAGGTGAAATGATGAAGTCTCTCGACTTCAGAAAGACTTAAAATCGAAAAATAAAATAAAAACTTCGTTTAAAAAAACCGACTTCAAAAACTAAAAAGTATAAAATAACTTAATAAAGATTTAATTAAATACACCTCATATGCAAACCTTTAATATTGATGAAACACTTTTATTTGTAAGTGCTACCTATTCATAGGTTTGAAGTCGGTGCCAAGCCAAAACACTGTTCTTCCAAAATACATGTTTTTGCCTAGTTCGGAATGCAGTTTCTGTACCTTTTGTGTAACACATTCCTGTAATCTAAAATTGTAAAAATGTCTACACCTGTCAATGTGTTTTTGTTCTGTGTTCAATAAATGCATTATTATTATTATTTAAATCAGGTCCCAAAGCCGTCACAACCTGATGCGTTTATAGATGTAGTATATTGTCCGTTCTATAGTCCATGACGGCCATTAGTTTTGTTACAATCGGAAGTACCGTTGCGAACACTTTCAATTGGAACTTGCGCAGACCAACGATGAACCGTTATTCATCCGTGACATGGTACTAGTCTCTTTGAACAAAAATATTTTTGTAGCTATATACGTCACTCTTGTATGTCGAAGCAGACTCAATTTAGATCTACAGAATGAAGGGAAACATTATGTTAAATGTCTTTACAATGGTCAAATAATGAATCTAATCTAACCATTTAGAGTAGGTGGACGTTCAGAGATTCCGTTACATAGATATATACATACCTCAATATGTATATTTTTAATATATTATCTAAATAACTTTTATTTTTCATTAGTGTTCCCCGCAGTTTCCCTTGAGTTTATAATCGATTCTCCGTTCCTAAAGGTCATAGTGTAATATTACATAGCTCATAATCTTCCTCAATGAATACTCTATTACACAAAAAGAATTAGAAAGAAAGATCCTTGCGTCTTTGGTATGCTTGTATGAAATTTTTTGTCATTTTAAATTATCTTCCAGCGTAAGAAGTATAATATAGGTATGCAAGTCTATAATCCTGACGTTAAAATATATGCAAAGCTGTGCATTACAGTAATATGTCAAGTGTCATAAAGAAAGGTCAAAAATTACGTAATATGTCAGCTTAAAATGGGATATACAATTTTAAAGTTAACTTTTAGCGCATATTTAGATTGCTATCAATATCAGTTATACTGTTTTAAGTAATGTAATATGAGATGTTATACTTTGAACAGATCAGATTTTCGATTCGATTCGATTTTTAATTTAATTAGGTTAATTACATTCAATATATTCTCTAAAGCTTAGCTTAATCCATGTTTCTCGATCATGTTTTCACGAAATTTAGTATGCAGGTGGTTTCGGGGGCGATAAATCGATCTAGCTAGGATTTATTTTGAGAAATTTTCCCAAAAAAAAAATACCGAGCAAGGCTTGGTCATCCAAGTACTTACTTATTTGTTAACCGACTTTAAAAAAGGAGGAGGTTCTCAATTCGATTTCGGAGCAGCTTCGTTGATTAGTCGTTCGGAGCAGCTCGTCTCGATCCGTGCGAGCTTCGGGTGTTAGGCGTTTTCGTTACGTTACGGAATGCCTGCACAAAGACCCCAAAGCCCGCGAAAAAACTATGCAATAGGTTAAAAGAATCGTTAAAATCGATTCATAAACGACACTAAGAACTGATGTGGCATCCAAGAGAAATCGAGTCGAACCTTGAAGTCGATTTTTGTTTTGTTAAAATTTTATGTTTAAAATTTACTTGTAATCAATCACTTCAGTTTTAGGTGCTTTTCACATAGCACCTAAACACTGAAATGGACCAGAAACCGACGAGCATGCATGCAGCGATTTATGAATGTGGAAGAAGCAAAAGAAGTGTACCAGAACCGTAGTAAGTGGAGATCAATTGTCTCTGTCTACCCCTCTGAGAAATAGGTGTGACCATATGTAAATACTTTGCATGATGAAAACGCAACGCTATCAGTAAATATTGCAGACCTCACTGTATTTTTGTTTTATTCATTAAATATTTTAACAATACTGTCATGAATGTAAGAAATATTTTAGACTTACACAAATAATAGCTCTTATTTCACTACCGTAAATATATTTATACTAATGATTCATAATTAAGGAATTATAACAGATCCTCATAATTTATACGCAATTGTTAATCCACAATCGCAAACTATTTTAAGAGTGCTGATGAAGGTAAACATTCCCTAATGTTATCAACAAAACGTTGTATTTCTACTATAATATTTATCTTTTCGTCTTCAGATTGTTCTAGTTTTTTTTTGTTTTTTTTTAAATATACCTTATGTATGATATCTCATGACCGCATTTCCTATATTGGGTTTGTTTTTGTATACTAATCAGGATTATTTACACAATTTATAAGAATTTTTTTTAAATAAACTACTACTATAATACTGTTAAATATAAATTACTAGCTGTTGCCTGCGGCTCCACCCGCGTGTATGTCGATTATCGCGGCAAATAGTAGCCTATGTGTTATTCAGATGTATAAGCTATATTACTGTAAAGTTTCATCCAAATCCGTTCAGTAGTTTTTGCGTGAAGAAGTTACAAACATACACACAAACTTTTGCCTTTATATATTAGTGTGATTAGTGTGATAGTTTAGTATGATGATTATTGTTACTGTTTTTATGATATAAATAGGGGTCAAACGACCTTCTGCAAATTTAAACCGATGGATATATGCGAATGGATGTTATGTGGATGTTATAAGCTTCAGTTGGATATCCATTTCTTTGTGCATTGATATAGTACTAACAAATGGTATAAACAACATATTTCTACATTTTCTCCACACACAATTTTCAAATATAACACCTACAAAATTTAACAATAATTACAAAAAAAGAGTTTTAAAAATTATGTGATTACCAAACTAATCTGATTTTAATCTTATGTGCCGTCGACGGAAAGGTACATAGTTCTATTCTGTTACCGACATTTCGCAATAAACGACGTTTTGTTTAGATTTTCGAAGCATGCCATGCATATGCATAATATCAAAGAAAAGTGTGCCAGTATTTAATATCAAAACTTCAGGGATCGATACTGCGCTCCAAAACCGTCATGGATTTGTGTTGTGGTCGATCGATTGGTGCTCTATATAATTTAATAATGCAAAGGTAGGATACCGCATAGCCTTTTCTGCCCACTCTTGCAATCGACACATGTGGGAGTACCTAGTTATAATTTGAATACAATAACCACAACTCGCTCTGTATATGTGAGGGTCTTCGTTTTCAGCCCTTATGTATATTAGGTACACGGCTCAACGTAATCACGTTAAGATTGGTTAGTTAAGTTAAATCTACAGTATGGAATACGTTGAACTTAGGGAACGTTCACGACATTAATTAATTACATTAATTTGTTTTATAACATAGATGTTTATACATATATTTACTTGTGATACTTTTGCGTTAGGTTGAAATGTCGGCCACGAGTGACAAAAAAAAAGATAAAGAAATTAGCGTATCTGAGAAACTAGTGTATCTTTGGTTAAGTACAGATAAGGCTCCTGAAAATAGGGGGTAGATTTATGTAGTTATATGATGACGAGTGTGTAGCGGCCCCTCCATGTGCTGTGGCGAACGGCATTTGTCATCATCAGTAGTACTGCAAGCGGCGCTCGATTCGCACGCAGCGCACCGCACGCGCACACGTACGGTAGTGAAAGTCGCGCACACAGGTTCCGCTACGATTTCGTACGCCGGCATCTTCGTCTAGTTATTCTGTTTGTACGTTGCGCCAGTGCAACAGGGAAAGGAGGTCGATGCTTGTCCAAAGCCCGTAAGACTACCGTGATTTGTGATATTTAAGTTTAAATCGATCCCTCAATGTTCGTGTGACAAAATAATATAATACACAACTTTTACCATTTTGTTCATTCTAAACTTGTTTATTATTATTGCCTACTGAAATAATTCAATAATCTAATATTCTCTGTTTAGTTTCGGTAATATATATAATCTTTAAAATCCAGTTTGTAGTTTTTAAAAAATAAATTGTATTAATTTATTACTTGTATTCAAGAGGGTAATACAATGTTTATAAAAACAAGCTGCACTTTTAACCCACAAATAAGATTACGTAGGGATGTGAAGCTTAGCGGTAGCTTCATGTGGAAGTTTAATTACTATTTGTGTCGTAACACCCACTAACGAGTAGTTATGTTGTCAGTTAGTCCTACGAATGTAATTTCTAAATTTATTATTTTTAAATATTGGTGAAACTTCAACTAATATATCTGATCACAGACAATATAATAAGTATAAAATCGTATTTCTATTTAGTTTTTGCCGCCAAAATACTGTGCTAAGTATCAGTTACTATCGTTATATTATACTTTGAATATTAGCAAACGCAGAGAAATAATGATGACGAAAATCACCACCGAAAATAGATGTACCATAACAATGAATTATTTTTAATATGTATTTCAATAGCCATTACAAGTTTCGCGCAAAAACGATTACCAGTTGCCAAACTTATTCAAATCTGAAACTTAATCGAGTAATTGTCTCAAACGTGATCGGTTGTTTATTTAAAATCGATTAATTATTCCAGGAATCGAATGAAATCAAATGGAACTTGTTGGTTTCCAACACAACACAGGGCAATAAACATATAATATGTATAGATAATGATCTGTGTACAAAATATCGAAAGTTACATGTACTTTGCCATTGCCAGTTGTGTAAGACTCGTTGCGCTTTGAAATCCGACACGACCTCCATTTTTCTCAGCAATAGACGTAACTTGAGAATTGTGTTGTGTGGTGTCAACTATGGTCTGATGCAAAATTCTGATTGATACATTCCTTACATTTTAGGCTAGGTATGTTGTTATTTCAATTACGTATTTTTGGTTTTTCTATTTTAGAATAAAATTAGTGCAAGTCTCATTCCATAAAAAATATAGTTTTAGGTACTTTTGTTGTTTCTAAAGTTGTAATAAAAACTATGCCGCCCTTTGCCAACCTTATCTTCATATGGGTCCCCTCTTTATCAAACACACTATGGTTGGTTGGTTTAAAATACCAAAACAACTTGAAGTCCCATTTAATAGAATTGCCGTACTGTGACAGGCCAAAATACGATAGCTAGAACGAAAAATATGTTAAATAAAATAAACACTTAAAACATATTAACTCTGAAGCAGATAAGTCAAAAACTTGTAAATGAATAAAGTGTGGCTTTATTAATAAGAAAAATTTAAAATGGATAATTCATAAGGGAAAATCAATATTAATGTGATAATGGCTGCCTTGCCTAAAAAGGGCTATGAAAAGAGTGCGCATCTAATGATGAAGGAGAATAAATTACTAATTATCTATTAAAATTCTGTACATAAACAAATGACTATGTATTTTTTTATTTAACAATATTTCCGTGCAAATTAAAATAACTATTAAATAAGGGGGAGAGGACATCTATACGCGCAAAGTTGGGTCTTAAAATTTCCATATTAAAAAAACAAAAGCGAGGCTGGCTTTTTTCGAAGCATAATATTTGTTAAGTAATTATTACATTTAGATTAATTTTGCCGAAAATTTAATGTAAAAAATTAACGATGAATTCATTTATAAAGGGACGAATCGTGTTTGTGAAAAGATTTTGTACAACCGGTTGAAAAAGATACGATTTCTTGATGGTATCTTTTTCTGTACCTTCTTATTTTACTCCAACAATTAATATTTGTATTATAACTATTATATTTTGAAACATTAGTCGTTCGCGTTCCAATAGTATCCTGAACGTTTATCGTCGCTGTAATACCCCAATGAGATATTAAACGCGGGTAAATAGCTATTACGTAATTTAAAAAAGCTCTGTCATCAGTCCTTTACCTAAACTACTAAATTATTATAGTACTAGCTGACCCGGCGACCTTCGTACCGCCATATTTACATATCTGTCTCACCTTCCCACAGGCAGTGTACAGCCACGGACAAAAAAATGACTTTTCCCGTTATCTTTTTTTTTTCTTTCTAGCAAAAAAAGAATGAATGAACTCGGACTATGTGTTATTGAATTACAACTAAGTACATATTTTGACCTCTCTCCAGGAAACCGTACCGAATTTCGGGATAAAAAGTATCCTATGTCCTAAATCGTAGTATGTAGTACTCAAATCATGCTAAGTTTCATTTGAATCCATTCAGTAGTTTCGGCATGATGCGCGGACATGATACAGACAGACAGACAAAAATAAAAAAAAACGTTTTGGCTTCAGTATCGATTATAGAGAGCCTTCCAAAAAATTTTTTTCAAAATATCTTTAATGTACAGAATTGGACCTGTTACATTTTTATTATAAGTGTATAGATGATCTTCCTAACTACATATATATATTATGTACAAATCCATATGTCAATAACGAGTAGGTTAAAATTTCCGAAGTTTGTATTCATTGCTAGTTATTAATAAAAACGTGTTTAAAATGGTTATTTTACTCTAACCTTTTATATTTTTGATTTATACTTAAATAACTTTTTTATAAGAAACAAATTGCACATATGAAAAAACAGTATAATGAAACAGATGTTTGAAGAGAAGAATCCTTGAGTTTTTAATGACATTGAGATAATTTTAGTAATTTGCTGATCTTAATTCAGATTTGGGTCACCACGGATGTAAACCGGACATCGATGATTGACTTAATATATTTAATAGGTACTTTTAACTTGAAAAAATAAACAACATATCGTATCACACCGAACTATAAGAGGAAAAAGTCATAAATATTTTTTTCATTATTGTAGCCTTTTTTGTGGTTATATTCGTTAGCTAAACATTGGTGTCGGTGTCAATAGCATCGCATGCTTTCTCTGACTCTAGTAATAAACCGAAAAACAAACTTTCCTCATTTTATAATAGCTTTACTATTTTACTAATATGCCGAACGGCGACCTCTTCTAGTCTGTATCATTTTGAACTCCCGACCAAAAAGAGGGGTGTTATAAGTTTCACGTGTCTGTCTGTCTGTGGTACCGTAGCTCCCGAACGGATGAAGCGATTTCAATTTAGTTTTTTTTGTATGAAAGGTGAGTTACGTGCGAGTGTTCTTAGACATGTTTCATGAAAATCGGTTGAGCCGTTTAAAAGTTATGGGGGTGAAAGTGGGGAAGAGTAATCGAATGTCTGCAAAAATATTATCGAGTGGGGTCTCAAATGAAAGCGCATAAGGTGTTTTTTACTTTTTAAAGGGAACTCAGGTTATTATATCGAGGGTTTTTTAAATTTTGAGAATGATAGTTATACAGATAAAATAGTATAGTCTAGAACTAGAAGTGTTATACAAATAAGATAATGTAGTAGTTTTATCTATAAATGTTTATCAGTCGAAATTGGTTTTCTATGAAGAAACTACCGATGAAATCAATATGGCTTATTTATTCTTATATCACAATCAGTTTCGGTATTAAAATCAGTTAAACTTTTTTCGTTGCATGACCGTAGTTAACGTATATGTGCCAATAATACATATTTTCGATTAGTTGTTTTAGTCGATTAGTTAGCTGTTTGTTACAACATTTTTTAAACGACACGAAACAATCGTGACTAAAAGTGTTTTTAAAATTATCAAACGTTTTATTATTCAACTTTAACTACGAAAGTTATAAAACTGTTTGAGTCTATGTGATATGCACAAAAATGTATTTTTATTTTTGCCCCGTTGGTCTCGCGGTTGGCGTGTGCGACTGCTGATCATGATGTCTCGGGTTCGATTCCCGGGTTGGACCAAATGTCTGTATGATCTATAAATATTTGTTTCGGAGTTTGGGTGTTTTCTATGTATAATATGTATGTATTTACTAAAAAAAGTATTATATCAGGTGTCTATTACCCATAACACAAGCTCTGCTTAGCTTGGGACTAGATAGCGTTGTGTGTTAGAAGTCCGAAATATTTATCATTTGCGCGTTACATATGGCAGCATATGGTACGCTGGATAGTGTATCTAACTAAAAGTACCTACATACAATAGTGTTCCTCTGTCTTCTAGTTGGACTAATTCTCTTAACATTATCTGGGACTTAAATAAGTATATGTTAGTTATCGCGTCTTAGTTACATTTGATTTGTTCATTCTGTCCTTTTTCTCAGGAAAAGGCCATGTATAGCAAATGACTTTAAAAGGCTGTTGACAGTTACATTTCATTTTTCTGTATGTTTCTAATTGTATCATCATCATCAACAGCTTTTAATAGACCACTGCTGGACATAAGCCTCTCCTTCAAAACGAGGTTGTCTACAATGCCATATTTATGAAACGGAAGATCATAAAACGTATATCGTCGATAATATAACTGTACGCATAATATAGCTGTACACAGTACACACGTGTGTGCGTTAAAATGATATCAGATTAATATTTTAGATAATTTTCATTTTATATTGTATGTGTCACGTACACAATTGCTTAAAGAACAGAAGTATTGTATTATTTCATTAGATAAGTACACACATCAAAAGTGTCTAGGGATCAAGCATTTTTATGCGGATTTCTTGAGATTGAGATGTGGCTTTGGCCCTGGCCTGCTCAGTCGCCAGACTTGAACCCGATTGAGCATGCATGGGATATGCTACAGAGAAGAGCTCTGCCGAATATGGAGGGTATCCATTCGCAAGAAGACCTTTTTTTGTTGTTGCAACGAACATGGGCGGCCATTCCACAGCGTGATTTGGATGAACTCATTTTGAGTATGCCAAACCGATTCTTGTGTTGTTAGTGTTCGCGGTAGAAACACGGATTATTAATTGTTTAAGTTACCTAATAAAATTTTAAAGAAAACTGTTATTTCAGTATTTTTTTCGAACTTTAATGTTAGTGGTTCAAATGTCAAAAATCCCTTTATTAGGAAAATGGCAAATTTCTTTATTAATGCAAAGGTGACTTGGTTTATCGTTACTGTGACAAACGAAAACACTTTATTTGATGAATCCTTAAAGAAAATTTTAATTAATATCAATCAGGAGAAAAGTTATTGCAAAAATATATGTTGATCCCTAGACACTTTTGATGTGTGTATTTGGTAGTAAATAATATTTATTCTCCCTTGTGGATTTCAAAACTGTGTATTCTTAATTTCTTAAAGAAATAGATAACAAAAATATATCAAAAATCTCAACCGCGTCGTCTCTTTAAATGATGTACAATAGATTTTTGTCTGAGAAAGAATTGAGAAGTTATATTTTCTTTGTCTGTAGTTTATTTATTGTTACCGATTAATCAGTATTCAATGTGTCGCTTCTTGCTCTCATTATACATGCGATGTTTGTTCGTTTCAATTATAAATTATCATTGTTTCTGTGTACATGTATTGTATCTCAGTTCTCTAACCGCTCCTGTTAATGCATTCACATTGTAACTAATGACCTGTGTCACGGACTTATCTACTTTCCTGTGTTGTCGAGTAAAGATAAAACGTTCATATAAGTTAGTTGTACATTGTGTAGACGAAACACTGTATCACCATCACTACATATTATAAAACAAAGTCCTCCGCCGCGTCTGTCTGTTCGCGATAAACTCAAAAGTTACTGCACGAATTTTGATGTGGTTTTACCAATAGATAGAGTGATTCTTGAGGAAGATTTTTGTATATAATTTCTTAAATTTTATGGTATACTGGCTAAAATATATGGATATTTGTTGAATGTGTCGGAAAAAATTAAGCCGCACATCTTTTCGCGGTAAGCTATATTATAGTTTCGTAAAGAGCCTATGCGAAGCCGGGGTGGGTTGTTAGTTTATGCATAAATTAAAAAAAAAACATGAATAGAAATAACAACATGTCGTTGGTTATGTGTGATGTATGTTTTAAATAAAAATGGTAGCCCTTATTGTAAAAATAAGCGAAAGTTTCATATAAGGAAGATATAGATAATTATAATATTACATGATATTAGAAAAATAGACCAACTTCGGGTTGAACAGTTGATGAAATGTTTTCTCGTACGTCGTATTTAGGTAAATCCTAAATAAATTGGTATAGTAGATTCGTAGCCAATTATCTGCGACATACGGGCAGACAGACGACTGATACGGGAAAAAAGAAAACCCATGTAGGGATGATTTCATGTTTAATTCAGATGCAAGAAACCCTAAAAGCGAAAGTTTTATTTTTTGTAAACTAGCTTTGACTTTGAACAGGTTTAGATAAAAGCTCTGAAGCACTTCATTTCTCATTAATTATTCAACTAATTAAACATAATTATCTTTATTAACGTAATACTTTATTCGCATTCGCTATACCTACTCTGTTATTTTAGCTTTTATGTCTAAAACGTTTGATAGTTTACACAAGGAAGCTTTATAACTCAATCCATTTAAAGTCATTTTGTGATGAAATGATTTCCTTATCTTCAAAAAATTGCCTCAAATCTCACTGTATCATTGCCACTTAAAATGTCGTTTATGTAGATTTTAAGAAAATTATAGTCATTTCCATAAATACGCAGGGCAAACCGGAACTCCCGACCCGAAAGATAGATGTAGCAAAATACCTTTTTTCTTAAAATATTTGGAATTATTTTTGAATAGAATGTGAGATAAAATATAAATCTCAATCAACTTTATCCGATGCCTTGTAAATAGTGTTTAGAACAATGATATTATAATATTTAAATAATATCAGTGGTCTAGAATAAAAATGTATAAAACATTTTAATTTTTAAACAAAAAGTACGAGTAAGATGGAAAAGCACTTGATCCGATTAGACTTTTTCTAACGACTTAAAAGTATTCATCGAAAATAGTTTAAAATACATTGATATAAGATTGGAGAACGTAGCTAATCTAGATAATAAAATGAGTTTTCTCAATGGCTACGAGACTTTAAATTACTGAATCAAATAAGTCGGTGAAAAATGGAGTCGCTCTTGAACAGGTCGAGTTTTGAGACCTATTAACTGAAATTCATGAATAACCAAAATTACAACATCTGTGTAAGCATGAATTGTTTCTCAATGCTGATATAGCTTACCGACAATATCTATAAGCAATGAGTGAAACTTTAAGATAATTAATATTTATTAGCGTTGGATTAAACGTCAGGTATAAAGTTTTTAACTTGCAACAATTTGCGAGAACCGTAACGGTAGATGTTGTTGCTCCGGGTTTGTTCGTAGTAATATTTGAGATGTCATGAAATATCTAATGAATATGCCACGGTAAACGTGCTGTAAAAATTTGCACTTGAACTTCTTACGATACTAAATACAATTAACACCCTAGATTTGGTTAGGTAGTTATAATAAGCGATACGAAATAGTCTACGACATCCCCTGGACAGACATATACATACGTATATTTATATAAATACAGGAAAAGTCCTAAATTCGTCTCTTTCGACTTTATTCGAATCTAGGACTTTTGACTTAGGAACATCCAGACTTTAATGTGTCTGCATTACCGATTTTTTTGTAATTTAATGTAAGGTTATTCAATGGTTAAATTCTTTAGTTGCATGAATGAGCAGAGTTTATAATATCACATTGCATTTGTTGGAATCGGTCTGATTTAAAATATATCGTCACTGCGATCGCTGACCCCTTTGATACTCGAGCTTTTGACTTTGAGATCGTGCTGCTTTCCGTTGAACCGCGACTCATCGGTGCGTTCACTTCTGTCTCACATTGATCCATATCAATCCTTATAATAACCTTTTTTGAGTTCGTTACGTCTTTGATGAGTATTATATTCTGAAGGTTGGTTACACTTTCCATACATGGAATAACAAGTAAAATCTTAACAAATATTTTACCTAGATAAATTTATCTATCACTGAAGGTAGTTAGTTGCGTCTTTTGTCTGAAGGTTGGAACTTGTTATTTATATATTTTGTTCGTACATATATTGTGACAGAAGGTCTGTAGACCACGACTAGAGATAACTACGACTTTAGGTACACCAGTAATGATGCCAACACTTTAACGAGCATTGCGTGCTTTATCACCCTTTACTTTTGAACGTTAGCCGCGTAATGATTAAGTGACTACATATTTTCTATTATTGAACTTTACTATGTAATATTTTTAAAGTATATTATGTACTTATTCCGTTTCATTTTCTTACGGCAAATTGAAATACAGGCCAGAACCCTCTCTATGCTTATTTGATAAAACAATCGGTGACCATCTGGACTAAGAAGGAAACAAACAATTTCGTAACGTAAATAATTGTTGGATAACATCGATATCTTAATGATACTAGATTTAATTCATTAAGTTATGTTGTATGTATTTGCATATTTATGTATTATAAATGCTATTTGTAGAGGAACCAATGTTTACATATGATTCGTAAAGTATTCTGATATTATAAACACATTCAACGGTTTTATTTATTTAGTCTTCTGGATTGGAAAGTTGTTATATTCGACTTTAATCTCATTATTTAAGAAACATCAAAGGAAACGTGGTCAGGAAAACAAAGTTTTAGATGAATTACGAGAAGTGGAAACGACATCAGTTTATTAATTTACTTGTTTTCAGATTTATTTATCTTTCGTAAACAATAATGATTGGCATGCGTCAACGAGGAGTTTCTGTTTTATCATAGAATCAGTTGAACACTTCAAACTCACCTCAATGGCTATCATTGCTACGGTTCCTGTAGATTATTTCTAGTATCCATAGAGAGTTAAGTTAGTTTGGGTGGTGTTTCAATTGGAAATACTAAGCCAACGAGTCGAAGTGTCAAGACCCTTGTAAACTCTTATCACCAACATTAATCGCGCATTTCACTTATTTTACAAAACTGTCTACATAGAAGCGGCAAATTAAAATATATATTTGATCAGCTTCATTGCATTTGTCGAGTCCTATACTATACTAATACGGCGTGTTGCAGTAGTACGCACTTGCTTGACCCAGAAACTATGTCGCAAAATGTCGTTGACTTCCTCTGTACTGTTTTTTAGCCTTTAGTTATTCAAACTGTTCGTGGTGTTTGATTTAAAGACTGAAATAGAATATATTTTTACTTTTTTTTTGAGATCTTTGAATATCCAAATAATCCATGAATATTGATAAAACGTACAATATTTTAATTACTTAGGTGGAAAGAAGCTGGACATAATTATCATAATCTTACCTCGACAATACAGCACATGCTGTGGCCTCTGTTTGTGTCGATCTATGATTTTTAACTATAGCTTCAATTTGACGTTCATAAGTGTCACTTGGTGTCTTAGATGAATAAATGATTTTGATTTGATTTGATTTGAAAAAATCGACCATAATTGTTTTAATCAATTTAAGAAGAATCTACATTTAGTCTCTGTTAGGATAGTAATTGACATTGCGTTTTATGTTAGGTATCTTCTCTACAACGTGGGTAGAGCTAAAAAGGGGGTAATATGCGATTGTGAACTCGAGTTGAAAACTTGGAAGTTCGGAACGCATCTCAATTATTAGACTACGTTAAGACTCGTCATGTCTAGAGGTGTTTAAGTATGGAGTGTTTATCAAAAATAAAGTAGTATTAACGACGATAGTAAGATATTAGTAAATCATTTATACAAATGGTACTCAATCCTCAATGGCTTTAGAATCTCTCTTTCTTCTTTGGTTTTTCTGATGCTAGGTTTTTTTAAATATTCGTCGCCAACGAAGAGTATGGCGTTGACTTTGTATAAAATATTTTGTGTTTAAACTCTTACTAGACGAGTGTGACTAAGATTATTTACACTTTCATAAGTCACAAACTTTATGTTCGATGGCACTGGTAAATCGTAAAATGAATCGATGAAACTTAACACTTTGGACATGTTCCAAGCTTTACTATATATATATATATTTTTATCATTTAAAAATAATAATGAAATCGATGGTGATTGTATCAGATAGTTACTAGGTATTTATGCAAGACGGTGGCAACTTTCCCCGCGGCCGCGCGAGTTTGAGCGCGTGCGCCGATGACGGACACCGGTATTACGAAAGCTGCAATCACATACTTATATGGTATACCTACACATGTCGTTAAGGTTTCATACCACCAGGCGACAACCATTTCTACATGTAAAGTGCAACTCGTTTTTGTATAACCTTCTAAAAATAACATGTCGGCATAATAAGGATACTAATACGTGTATATATTTATACACATTTGTATTGTTTTATCATTAGGAACGGTAAATAAGTCTTAAAATAACCAATACTAGGGAGCACAAGCACATAGTATTTCCCTTTACTGCTTGTTTGAAACGTTTTAATTGTCACACAAATTGAGTTATCGATTTAAATACACCTTAACATAAATGTGATTTTAGCTGTGAAGACACCAAATATTTTACGACTGTAATATACCCTATTTTACGAGGTTTCTTGTAACTGTTCGAAAATGGCGGAGCCGTGACTACTAAGTAGACTCAGTTTATGATTAAAGTGTTAAAGAGTTACTAAGTTTTAGTGCAAATTTAAAATGAGTGTTGAGCCGACTTTAACTGAGTCCCCAGTGCCACTGGCATTGTCACGGCTGCAGACACGACCAGGTCGTATACCCCGCAACCTGCGCTCACATCGTCCCAGTCTACAACTCGCTAGCTTAGAGGAGTCCGCAGATGAGTCTCCTAGACGCTACAGTGGAGACGCCTTTTCTGCGGACACGGACGACGACGAAGCCTTCAACGATGGTGCCATATCAGATACGCCGTCTATATCCACATCGAACGGACGTAGGGTGTCTGATGCTACTTTCGCTGAACGGTACAGAAAGTTAAACGAATTCGACGGAGGTCCGCCGGAACCACCACGTCGAGCCTCCCTCGCTGTGCCAGGAGGCGTAGACGGTTTCGGCAATGATAAGGGCCGAAGGCGGTCTTGGGCGGCTCGGCTGCAGTTAGAGCGCAAGAAGAGAAGGAAGTCGGGCGGTAACGACACTGATGAAGAAAGTGATGCTCCCATGTACGTTCGTCAGAAACGACCATCCTGGTGGAATGTTTTTGTGCCAGATAATATGTTGAAGAACAGGTATGGTAAAATTGCTAATTTTGGATAAGTTGATTTCATATTGATTAAAATTGACTAACGGAACTTCCCTTTCACACAAGAAACTTTTTTAGAGATCATTAACATGACTACGCTTATCAATGCAATGTGATATAATGCTCGTATTCGTTTACGGGATTAGAATGTGTATTAGTATGGTGGTAGGGCACAGGGTTACCTTGACCCAATGCTTGGACTCTGATTGTGTATGTTTGAGAACTAGGTTTACAATTCTCAGGGTTATTCGGCATTGGTGGTAAAACAAAACATTATTTAAGCTTTGATGTGATACATTACTAAATCTGGTTGAATGGTGACATTTTGCGGCCCAAAATTATACTTATACTTCTACTTCCGTTAATTTTCATAGTATGTATGAATGAAATATCTAATATTTTTTAATAATTAATTAAAATCATATACACGGAACTCTGTCATTTATAGTTATAATACAGATATGATTACAGATAAATTATGACACTCAGTTATACATCACCTCAAACTCTCCCTTACACCAGATCGTAATCATTGCTACGTTTTGCGTCTGTGTAAGTGGTGGTCGTCAACCAGAAGAGGCTTCTCGAAAATTTCCACTATGAGTGTAAAAATGTTTACACGTTTACGTGACAAGTTAATAAGCATACATATATTTTGATCTTGATAAATCAGTGGCAGAACGCTATCTAGATTTATATATATATTATTATATTACTTTATCATTATCACAAGCAACGTCTTACCTACTAGATTATACAAATATTTGCAGTATTTATGATTTTTAGGGTGATTAATATTAAAACCACCGAAGCCTCTTTCAAGTATCTTTTAAACCTATTGCTTCGTTTAATATTTACTTTTAAGTATATAAAAGTTTTTTGATGACGCTGTAAACCTTTCGCTATGAGTAGGTACCCAGTATCTTATACCTACAAATTAGTATAATTAATTGTAAACTTATGATTGTGGTTGCGGTGCTAACAATTGATAAAAAATTAATAGTGTTAAGTTTCCTTACATGATTTCATTATTATATACTACTAGCTGACCTGACGAACTTCGTACCGCCATATTTACATATCTGTCTAAGATTCCCACAAGCAGTGTACAGTCGCGGACAAAAAAAAACTTTTTCCGTTATCTGTTATTTTTCTTGTACGCAAACCTTGTTCTAACAAAAACGAACACATAAAAAAGAGAATTATTTAATTTGGTGCAGCCGATCGGAAGCTATGCGCGTACATACCTTTCGGCGATTCTTTACTGTACGAGTAAAATTATGATTTGTTTCAAGTTTTACTTCTCTTTGCAGTGCCGTTGTCCTGCGTAGTTCGCTCCCTCAGTCGCCTCATACGACACCCATGCGGAAACGGGAAGAATGGGGTGGTGGCACTCCATGTTCTTAATCCGTTACGAATCATATAACACAGAACGCGTAAGATCAATATTTAGAGTACATACATAAATAAAATCACGCCTGTTTCCCCGAAGGGATAGGCAGAGACACTTTAAACGCCCACTTTTCGCCAGTGTTTTGATCCCACGTAATAGGCGAAGAGCCAATTGTCATAATCGGGATATTTTGTTTCCCAGAGCCTCGTCTGTCGATCAGCAGCAATAATATCTATTTAGAGTTAATGTTGAGCTAATAGCATAGCTAGTGCGTATCGCGTGTGTTTACTTGGAACTACGCGCCTTTTTTCTGCTTCAACAAGAACAAGGCGGTGCGTTATCTACCTTTTTTATTTGATCTGAGTGTGGAAATAAAAAATAAACTGTGGTAACGTCATATACTATTATAAAAAGGTTCAAATGTTGATTGCCAATAGCTGGCTGTTGCATATTGTGTCGCAAACATTAATTTTCCACGTTTTCGCAGCAGCTGAGGGCATCACTTATCGTGACATACTAAGCCGCAACGATCACGATTTCACGTTATAACTTTTATTAACACTTATATTCATGTAATAGTTTTAGAAGCTATCGATTTTCGTATGGAAGTGAACTGCCGATACAAAATATTTAGATAAGCCTTCGGATGTCATTCAAATTTTCATAGATTAAGAGGATACCTACTTACGGCGATCGATAACAATGAAAAAATAATCGACAGGAAATGAAATTTAATATCGAATAATAGTTTTTGTTTAAGATTTACTGTAAAATGAAGATTCTATGTTAACTGTTCTGATAAAGTCAAAATAAAAGTATCATATTCCTTTTTCTGGCTGTGACTTGTGATTAAGATTTGTCTTTATTGTTCATGGCACGCTAATACTTGTCCATCACTAATAAACACCTTTGTATACCAATCTGCAAGCCGTATATCTAAATATTATGATACTTTATCTCTCACAATAAACATAGGTACAGCTACGCAATCATTCCTAGCCACTGCATTCAAAACTAACTTTTGTATCTGCACATTCTGCACATACATTATGTCGAATATTATTATATTTAATGTTTCATAAATGTATATACTTAATTTCCTTTTGGTCGATTGCTGTTAGCCTTAGCTTCGGCCGTGTAACTATTATATTAGCATGAAGTAATATTTGTTCACGATCTCTTTAGCTCATCTATAGCAAGACGTGTGAAATTTACTCGAATATAAGTATGTTTCAATGTATGAGTACGCATGTGCAAATGTATATCAATCGGATTCACCTTGACTTTTCCATTTTGCTTGCTTTAAAGTTTTATGTTGGTTACACCTATTTTTATGGTTTTATACATAATAAGTTATTACGATAACAGTCCTTCAAATGTTTCTACAATTACATCTATACCATAATAAAAAATAGTTTTTAAGGAATGACACATCTTTATTTAATTTGAATGTGTGTAAACCAATTATTTCAAATAAAAACCTTTTTATATTTTGATGTTTGTGTTATTACTTTTATAATCGTCAACATCAAAAGCAAGGCAAAGCAGGACTCCTGTAACTTAAACGTGATGTTTATTGTGATTGAATAATTTATTAGAATTTGTCTTGGCCTCAAAGGCTTTACAGTCAACTCACTTCGAATAATATGTTCCGTGAATTAAAATGATTTTCGGTTTCCGATTAGTCGAAAACAGAAAAGGTTACAAGGTAGGCGTTAAACGTACCTAAACATTCTAGACTTGTTTACTCATGCGGAAATCTGTTAGTATTAAAATCATTAACATAAAATATGCTTGTCGCCGTTATACTTTGGCGGTGTGCTACGTCATACAACAAGGCGGTTTCATCATATCCACGACGCTGTGCTTTGCAGTGTGCAGCCTCTACATAGCTTCCGCGATCGTGCATTCACCTTTACATTTGTATATATAACAAGATAAACCTTTGTCTTATGTATAACATTTTTTGTCTTCGTTAATAGAGTAAGTAAATCTACCGCCTTAGTAAAACATAAGTGACTTTTGACATTTTATGCAGATGATACATCCGGACTTTATTGATTTATTTATTTATATATATATTATTATATATATTTATAATTTATGATAGGAATTTACTCGACTTCAAATTTTAGTTTTATTACCTAATGCAAAATTATGATTTCATACGCGTATAACTTACGCCAACATCTTTATAGAACACATAAACATTGATTAATTGCCTCTGTCATATAATCTAAAAATAAAATTAATCTTTAGTAACTACGTTTAGGTATCTGTTCACGAGTGTTTTCTCATTACTGACTTGAATTTTACTTATACTATATGTTTTCAATTCTCTCGCCAATGCAGCGATCACCTTGTGAAATTTGCAATGTCTTAGGGCCCATGAATAAGTCATTCAATCGCTAACTATGTCACTGGAGAGAGCATTGAACTGACGGCTATTTCACCGTGTTCTTATTCTAAACTAATGTAATCAAGCACTTACTGAAGATGTGTAGATTCCTTGTTCTCGGCGCCCAAGGGATCCCTTTGGTATTCTCTCTGCGTCGTTACACATTCATGACTCCTAAAGTGCTGTACAGCCTCCAAGGTATTCGAATTACAATACACTCGTTTAACTATCGCGGATCGCGCCTGTTGACGTGACTACTAAAACTCGCGAGTCCAAACCAGATCAATCATAACGGTAACCAACTAAAAAAACGAATCTGAAGACAAATAGCTAAATTTACATTAAACGGCACTTTTTCAACGAAGCCCAGCTCGACCGTTCAAAGCGTCTCTACAATTCTATCTTGTCACTTCAAAACGTCAAACAAGAAAAATGACAATCAAAAATGTTGCCATTATAATGACGTTCAATTTCTAACACTATACTTTTGATTCAGTTTTTACTTACTTCATCTATATTTCAAATTCCTTTCTACAAAGAAAGGACAAAAGTAACGGTTTTTAGTATTAGTTAGAATAATTCAGGACTTTATACGTCTTTTGTACGTGTGGTGATGGATTAAGAATACGGAGTATCACCAGTTCACCACCCCTATTCATCCTGGTGGACTAAGGGAGCTGACTACAGGGAGCAGGACATCACTGCAAGAAAACCTGTAACAAACCCTATATTAACCCTTCTGCAAAGCGTAGTATTGCAGACCAAAACCTCCTTTCTAAAGAAAAGCAAACAATGGAGCCTTATAAGCTTTTGATGATTATACATATAGATTCTTTCTTCTTTAAGTACCATCTACACCATGGAGGTCGGCGACCATATGTCTGTACGTCTCCCTGTCTTCAGTCATGCGAATTAGTGCATCTGTGCTTTCCACATCCAACCAGTCTCTTATATTTTTCGTCCATGATGTTCGCCTTCTACCTCTACTGCGCTTACCTTCAATTTTCCCTTCAATTATCAGTCCTTTGAAGTCATAATTTTTAGTTCTATATATATACATATACACACATCAAAAGTGTCTAGGGATCAAGCATTTTTATGCGGATTTCTTGAGATTGAGATGTGGCTTTGGCCCTGGCCTGCTCAGTCGCCAGACTTGAACCCGATTGAGCATGCATGGGATATGCTACAGAGAAGAGCTCTGCCGAATATGGAGGGTATCCAGTCGCAAGAAGACCTTTTTTTGTTGTTGCAACGAACATGGGCGGCCATTCCACAGCGTGATTTGGATGAACTCATTTTGAGTATGCCAAACCGATGTTCTTGTGTTAGTGTTCGCGGTAGAAACACGGATTATTAATTGTTTAAGTTACCTAATAAAATTTTAAAGAAAACTGTTATTTCAGTCTTTTTTTCGAACTTTAATGTTAGTGGTTTAAATGTCAAAAATCCTTTTATTAGGAAAATGGCAAATTTCTTTATTAATGCAAAGGTGACTTGGTTTATCGTTACTGTGACAAACGAAAACACTTTATTTGATGAATCCTTAAAGAAAGTTTTAATTAATATCAATCAGGAGAAAAGTTGTTGCAAAAATATATGTTGATCCCTAGACACATATGTTGATCCCTAGACACTTTTGATGTGTGTAGATACATACAGAAAAAATATCAATATTCATATTTACAGTCTGACAAATTATAAGATTTTTATTATGCATTTTAAAAATGATAAATATGGGCGTTTCATAAATGTAGTTTACTGCCGTAGTTACAGACCCAACCCTCACTAGAAGAATAACTAGTAATTTACATTAGGAAGTAAGATGTATGGAAATACGTAAGTATAGATCTACATTCCACGTTCAGGAAGTTGTTAACATTACCTTTAGTAGACTTTGACAATAATAAACCATCTGACCGAAACGACCTTTCTGCGCTCCTACAAAAATTTGCTTTTAGTCCAGCTTTGCTTCTACGAAATTGATGACCAAACTGTATCAATGATACTGTCATAAAATACTTCTGTGTGTCTTTATAATACTGCAACCTTTTTTTAGGCCATATTTATTTTTAACATTTATTTTTATATTTTATGATGTAGGTGGCAAACGAGCAGACGTATCACCTGATGGTAAGCGATTACCGTCGCCCATAGACATCCGCAACACCAGAGGCATCACAAGTGCGATGCCGACCTTTGGAGGATGAGGAAAGGGATGTGGGGATGTGGGACGATATGGGCCTCCGGCATCCTCACTCACTCGGTGAAACACAGCGCAAGCGCTATTTCACACCGGTTTTCTGTGAGGCTGTGGTATCACTCCGGTCGAGCGTGGCTCTCCCACGTTTTGTTGTTGTTGTTGTTGTACATGATGTTAACTACCCTGTAGACTATATTTATTTTAATTTTTTCAACATAAGTATTCATTATAACCGCCTTTCCTGTCTTTACAAGTCTTGATGCGAGCCCCGCTGAAGTTAATAAAACCATGTTTTGTTTTTTAATAGAAACCTTGAAATGCAATGTGATTTATATTTCAAGGTTGGCCGACAGCCAGAAGTCCACGCGGTCAAGTCGCTTCCCTACTACATCTTGTTATTATTAAAAATTATACGAAAAGACAAAAACAAGCGCCTCGTGTTTGTCTCGCACATTTTTGTACTGCCAGTTTATATTGTTCAATCGTAATATTTTCCATAGAGCTTCTAAAGTAAGCATCAAAAAGATTCTTGATGAAAACGTAAAAGGAATGATATTATGTTATTCTGAAATAGGTTTTTTTAAGTACAGCGTTGTAGCTAAACTAAAGAAATTGTATGTATAGTCCATTCGTTTAGATAATGTCGTTGCACACTCACGAAAGTGTGGTTATTGTTGTGAAAAATACGAATATAATAATTCATACAACGGCGTAAACTGACAATCATACTTGCTTTTGGGTGTACGTCGCAGGCGGGCCTTTTGATTTTGTGGCGGCTTGCCGCACGTGGGACTTCGGCACGATCAATGTGACTATATCTAAGCGAATGGACTACTCGTATATGCGGTTTATCAGAAATTGTTTGCAGAATCGACTGCCATAAGCTCATAAGTAACAAATATAATACTTCACATTCCTCTATATTTGATGTGTCAACTTATTAATGAATCGTTTTAATTGATGCTATACACATGTATAGACATAGACAAACAGATACAATAAGGATTGAGAATCATATTTCATTGTATACCCATTAATATTGTTGTTCACGTGTCGTGTCCAATTTCCTTTGGTTGTTATTGTTTTGATTGCGTTGTATAAAGAACAACAGTGTTATGCTAGCCTTCACAGGACTTACATAAATTAGTGTTTATTGTTTTTGAATACAATGATGCCGTCTTTACGAATTAGGTGAAAGATGGCTACATTAAGGAGGAAACAGACCATGTGAACAGGACCCAAAGCGTTACGAACAAAAACAAAAGAACAAACGTGTTCAATTGTTTTTCTCTTTGAGTTTTTTGTAAAAAGAAACAAGAATCATCTTGTGCAGAATAGCATTTAAAACCTCAATAAGACTCGTATATAAAATGCAATGTGGCAATGACAGCTGTGTGCGATGAATACATATAGAAGTACATTATATAGTTAAGTTAAAACATGTTGTCGTCACCAAGTCCAGATAAAACAGCAGACGACCAACGCAAAACAAGTTTACTAAAAGTCCATTCAATATTTTGCGGTTCATTATACTAAGCATTGCGCGCAGTTTTATTAAAATTCAATCGAATTTTACTTTTGACTGAAATTATATTAAACACAAGTAAGTTGATATGCTACTAACAGATGATAGAAGACTAATAATAACATGTCCCACTTGTAAAGTAAACAGCTATCTCTGTCACTATTTAGTGTTTAAATTATGCATATTTTTTTAGATTGTAATTGGTTGTCTAGAATCAATTTGTAATGTACATCGTTTACATTAACTATTTTTAAATAATAACGTTTTACCTTAAATTAATCCTAAAAAGGACGTCAGCATTCCAGATTTACCTCAAGATATCCGCTAAATATGAGAGTAAGTTAAGCTACAGGGATAAAAACTCTTTATGAATATAGCAATATTACCAACCCTGTACACATATTAAAATTGTCTTCGCTATATCCTCAAGATTTTTCTGTCCCCTTCAGGCCTTGCTTTGACGGTTATTTCCTTTTTAGGGTACCGTGCCCAGCGCAAAAAAAACGTAACTGTTATAAATTCGTCATGTCTGTCTGTCTGTCCGTCTGTCCGTCCGTATGTCACAGCCACTTTTTTCCGAAACTATAAGAACTATACTGTTGAAACTTGGTAAGTAGATGTATTCTGTAAACCGCATTACGGTTTCATAAAAAAATTAAAAAAAAACATTTAATTTTGGGGGTATACCCATACTTAGTACTGAAACTCTAATTATTTTTTTTCATCAACCCATAAAATAATAGGTCTTTACCCATGAAATTGCCGTTTTGTATGCAATAAGTGAAAGTACTTATTTTTTCAAACTTTTTTATTTCTGTTATTCGAAGTAATCACCCATGCAATCGACGAATCTTTGACAACGCATTGGCAGTTTATTGATGCCCTTCTTGTAAAAATCAGCTGGACGGGAGGCAACAAACTCTTCAAAGGCATTTTGTACTCCTCTCGGGAATTGAATTTTTTACCCACTAAAAAGTTGTCTAAATTTTGGAAAAAGTAAAAGTCGGTAGGTGCAAGGTCTTAGATTACTTAGATTTTTCCATAATATTGACTATTTTAATCAAATGTTTGAACGCACGTCCGGTCTAAAACTAAATTATATATCTTTGGGTAATGTGTTGTTGAATAGCTTTTAGTTTCAACGCGTAATTTAAACTTGGCAGATGATCAACGAGTTAAATAATGCGGAATTATTGCAAATAAATATATGAATCTCATCCATTTGCTTAGCATGTGTCCGACAATTTTGTAATAACCTACCTTTAAGTACGTGCGTAATGTAAATAAATGCTTACATGTTTTTCTCAATCAATTTCCTATCAACTTAAAGAATATATTTTAAATACATATACACATATGGTGTTTGTAAGAGCACAAAGATTGTTAATATCAGTACGCTTCCCATATCACTTAAAGATACACCACCAGATACGGTCATCAGACAAAATTTCATTTGAACGCCTCCAATCTCTTCAGCGATGTTGGTGGGATCTGTAATTCAAATTATCAAGGTCAATGTGAGTCGATTTGTGTTATCGATACAATGTGTCTATATCATTGCAAATTAAATTAAGCTAGTCGTTCGTAGCCATCCCTAATTTAGAATTACGATTGGGTCACGAAAACAATGTTTCTTTCCTCCAAATTGAACTGCGTAGATCAAAATTAACTGAATAAGCCCGTACTTGCTGATACTTGCCATGCCACACTTATTTATACTTTGTCCGTAATTGTTTATTGATATTATTAGATGAGTGTCAGTTTCAATGTTTCTAGTTTTCTTTAAATGCTCACTTCCTAATAAAGTGCGGAAAGAGACCTGACCCAGATATGTGCGCAGTGCGGTCGGCGTGCGGTGACAATGTCGTCTTGTACAAGGACGGTCACATTCATGCACTGCTTGTCGAGTCGCGTGTCTCACACTCATGTTTATTTTATTGCATAGGAATACTTGCTTGCAGTTGTAATTATATCTATTACTCACACTACTGCTTTATTGCATATAAGTTTTTAGACATATCCTGGCTACCATTTATGACGAACGCTTAGACAGCGAAGCTTACAACCTATTCTGGAAGGTACCTTTTAGCATTATGCAGATAATTGTTGTATTGACCTGTCTCATTGTGAACGCCCTAATACGGTGGGGATGAACCTATGCGACTGATAACTTCTTCAAACGTCAACTTCAACTAGGAGCCTGGAGAGCATTAAAATCACCTTGAAGCATGATACCTACCTCTGTTGCAAACGAATATTTTTTCGAAGTGAAAACTTCTTTGGCCGCGTTGAGCACTTATTGGTAGGGGAAAATCTTATGGGTTCGCGTCACCGAGATGCTAATGTTTGATGTTGATCATTATAATTAATAAACATTTTAAAATTTCTAATTTTACACATTAAATTTACAAATAACATTCTAAGTTTTCACTTCTATCGGCAGTCCTTATGACTGCCAATTTTTTTTTTCGCTCTCTTGACTGTTCTTTGTATACAGTTTCGCTCCGGACCATCTACAAGCACGCCATTTGCTGCACTGACTGCCACATTCATATAGCAGCGCTAGCCCAGGCTGCGCATTTCTCCTTTATGTGTAGGGTAATCAATACAGTGGTAGTACCGTGACGTAGGCCATTTACCGATCTAAGGCAGGTACTCATCGAAGCAGCCATGCACGGAAAGTACCTGCATCAGGCAGAATGTGAGGGCTCCTTGCCCTCTTTCGACCAACTCTCGTTATATGCCCATACCGTGGGATACCCCTAAAATAATGGAAAGCAATTACAAATATTTTTTTTAGTTTCGGTTAATGATAATAGTAAGGACTGCAGCACTAATTTATCTTCAATAAAAAAAACTTCGTTTAAAAAAACCGACTTAAAAAACTAAGAAGTATAAAATAACTTAATTTGTATGTGCAATGTAATAGTAGGTACCACACTCGCTATATTTCGAGACGAACGTCAACGACGTCACCGACGCTTCGGTTGTTTTGTTCTACGCGAAGAGCAGCTATCCCGCTCAAGATCACGCGCGGCGAGTGCGGTACCTACTGTTACATTTTGGCTTGGCACCGACTTCAAACCTATGAATAGTTAGCACATACAAATTAAGTTATTTTATACTTTTTAGTTTTTGAAGTCGGTTTTTTTAAACTAAGTTTTTTTTTTTTTTTCACTTTTTAGTCTTTCTCAAGTCTCTCATCATCATTTAACCTAAATAACTTACAACCTACAAATTTGAAGGTTTCCTTCGATTTCCTTGGGATCCCATCACCAGATCCTGATATGGTGGCAATGGGACCACATGGGGAGCATACCCTTTCGAATACAAAAATAATTTTCAAAATCATAATTTCCACAATTAACGGAGTAATTAGTGTACATAAATAAAAAAAATAAAAAAAAGTCGGTTAAAAAAACTAAAATGGACGCGTATCTAAATGTTATCTATATTTTTTTTTTATTATTTAGATAGCCTTGCGTAGGTCCGAGGCAGCGACCCTTGCACGTTTGGTTTAAGTAGGTATATGTTTATTGTATGAAATATTCATTTTGTTAAGAAATTTGATGTGGGAAGGTTACTCGCAGTCGTTTTTTGTGTACAATGCGTATCGTGTGACTATACATAACATTCCTTGTATATGCGTGTTTACGTGCGTATAATATAGGTGTTCGAGGATGGATGTCCATTTCCTCCCCATTCCGCCAATTGCGCTCATTTGCGGATGGCACTCAACTAATTGTAAACTCCGTAATTAACGTACGAGTCATACATGCGACTGCGCATCTCACCGTTATATATCTATGTGCTTTGAAGAATAACTAAGCTGAAAATACAAACAATATAAGATCTCGGTTTACTAAGGTAGCGTATTTATGAATGAATATGAGTAATGCTTCAAGTAAAAGATGTTTTGTATTATTTGTTATGTTTCAACTGTTATTCACGCGTATAAGGTATAGACTAAATGACTAGTGTAAGTGTTCCATGTACAAAAACGTTTAAAATACATGCATTATTTCCATGAAACTGTCCTTTTTCAGACACAAATATATCCTTTTAATATATATGTAATAACCCTATTATATATATAGTTTTGTGCCAGATCATGTCTATGACAACTTCCTTTTTTCATCTAGCACACAAACATTTTGATCGGCTGCAACGACAACGTACTTTTGGTGTTTCAACTGAAAACCGTCTTCAAGGCCGGCCCAAAGCTTTACTGTGGGAAAACCGGACCTTGTGTTTTTAATTTTATTTTATTTACACGCTATTATTTTTAATTTACAAAGATTGTGGCTCTATTGTGTATCTAAAACTTTGTTGATGATTCATTGAAGTCGTTGTGAAAGGGACTAACTTTCTGCGTATCTAATTTTACCAAAACACTACTGACCATATACATTCTGTGAACATATTGTCTGTCTCACTGTATTATTCCTTCAATGCCAAACGAATTTTTAAAAGATGGTTCCAAATAGCTATTTTACTTGTGTTGTATATCCTGACCACAATTTAGTTATGAAACTAATGACTGTTACATTGACATAAAAGTGAAAGTTTTTAGAATTACCTCAGCCAATTAACACGATTCTCTGATAATAATATAGTCCGCATACGGCTTCTTTTTACATGCTTTTATTAACCGACTTCCAAAAGGAGGAGGTTCTCAATTTCATCGGTATTTTAAAATTTTTTTATGTATGTACATTGATTACTCCGTTAATTGTGGACCGATTTTGAAAATTATTTTTGTATTCGAAAGGGTATGCTCCCCATATGGACCCATGGCCACCATATCAGGATCTGATGATGGGATCCCTCAAATTTACGTGAGCGCCTGCAATGAAGTTAAGGCAATTGTCTGCATGCCTTCATATTCTGTAGACATCATTTAATTTCATAATATATAGTCCATTTGAGATTTTATTACAAAAAAATACCTGAAGTCCTTTCGATTCCATACAGTATATTATATGTTACCTTTAGTCGTATTCTTGTTTAGTCGTATGACTGCCTCGTTGGTCTCGCGGTTGGCGTGTGCGACTGCTGATCATGAGGTCTCGGGATCGATTCCCGGGTCGGACCAAATGCTTGTATGATCTACAAATATTTGTTTCGGAGTTTGGGTGTTTTCTATGTATAATATGTATGTATTTACAAAAAAAAAGTATATATGTATTTGTATCAGTTGTCTAGTACCTATAACACAAGCTCTGCTTAGCTTGGGACTAGACGGCGTTGTGTGTTAGATGTCCGAAATATTTATTTATTTATTTATTATTTATTCTTTCAAGTTATTTAGGTGAAATGATGATGGAGACTTGAGAAAGATTAAAAAGCGAAAAAAAAAATCGTTTAAAAAAACCGACTTCAAAAACTAAAAAGTATAAAATAACTTAATTTGTATGTGCTACCTATTCATAGGTTTGAAGTCGGTGCCAAGCCAAAATGTAATAGTAGGTACCGCACTCGCCGCGCGTGACCTTGAGCGGGATAGCTGCTCTTCGCGTAGAACAAAACAACCGAAGCGTCGGTGACGTCGTTGACGTTCATCTCGAAATATAGCGAGAGTGGTACCTACTATTACATTTGGCTTGGCACCGAATTCAAACCTATGAATAGGTAGCACGTACAAATTAAGTTATTTTATACTTTTTAGTTTTTGAAGTCGGTTTTTTAGTTTCACCTGTCCTGATGTTTGTCTGTAATCAAATCTTGCAAGTTAAATTTGATCAACTTCCCGATTTCCGATTGAGCTGAAATTTGAAATATACCTTTAGTTCTGGTGACAATGCAATTATATAATCGGTATTAATATTAATCCAAAATGGCCGCAGTAATAAAATGGCGGCGTACATATTTCTGAACAACCCACCCAATATGGGTATCAAATGAAAGAGCTTAACGTTATTTTTTTTTATTAACAAGTAATAAAAGCTTATTTCAAAAAAAAACTTTTTAAATTAATCACTTGTTATAAGGTGTGTTCTATGTTTCAACGGACGTAAACGTACATTAGAAGGCCATTTTAGTCATTAGGGTCAACTAGCATCTAACATGTTGACAACGGCAGTACAAGAGCATTACCCATTGTATATATGTATATCAAGATTATTTCTAGAGTACCAATTGATCGTTAACTTCCTTACAATACTACATACTACACAAAGTTTTGACGAACTTGATAATGCAACTTTCTAATTTTAATTCTGTGAATTGATGCACATTGTAAACAATGTGAGGTAAGAAAGAGCATTGTTATTTTATTTTGTATTTTAATGAATACTAAACCAGCTGTGATACGGGGTCATAGGTTTGTTTCTCCACTAAGACCGATCTTACTTTAAGTCAAATTAAATAAATTAGATTTCAACTAGTAGTAAATTATAGTTTACATTTTAATGCACTTGTATATTTATAGTTGAAACTAAATAAATAACTACTTGTATAAAGTGATAACTAATAATTATCACAAGCGATTGTGGCCTTGACTAGATCATAAAGTTATAACGTATTATCTAATTTTTGGTTTGAAAATCCTATACACTATTTATGGGTTTTTGAACTACCTACTGAATACCGGACACGGAAGAGGACGAAGTGATTAATGACGTTCGATTGTGACAGACTAAAAATCACAAGGCAGCTATGACAATTATCAATATGAAATATGAATAATGACTTTGACATTAAAAAATTGAGTCAACTTATTGAGGCGGTTGATTCTAATGCGATAAGTCCATCCGGTGCCTAGTTTATTTCGGACTTTTAGACGATCTCTTTCTGAGCGGCTAACGTAGTCTCTTTTTTTTGTCAAAGTTCTTCTGTCTGCTGCAACACAGACAGAATAATCGTGGGAGAGCCACGCTTCGGCATAAATGGGCCGGCTCGACCGGAGTGATACCACGGCCTCGCAGAAAACCGGTGTGAAATAGTGAGCTGTGTTTCACCGAGTGAATAAGGATACCCAACCCCTCTCCCGCTACCCCCTCCCCCACAGGCCGGCAAAGCATTTGTGAGGCCTCTGGTGTTGCAGGTGTCCATGGGCGGCGGTAATCGCTTATCAGGTGATATGTCTGCTCGTTTGCCTGCCTATTACATAAAAAAAAGAACACAGAAGATATTCTGTCTTCTGTCTTCATTTTCAAGTTTATAAATAAGCAATCTGTCGTTGTAAATTATTATTTAAAACAAAACCTATTTCGAAAGATCATCTATCGTTTTAAACTGTTCATGTTCATATCAGTTTTGTGCTTGTTTTGACAACCTTAAACTAATAGGTATTTATTATTTTTTGTATCTTATTAATTTAGTTGGTGAGTATCAATACTGCAGTGATTGTTTCGAACCACTACTGTTCTACCTGGTCTATTTCTATTGTCTCCTTTTGATAAAAAGTCTCTTTCTTCTGTATCTGGTTTAATGTAATTAATGTAAACATATGGCGTCCTAATTATAAAACTTGAAACATAGGTTAGCGTAAACTGAGTTGACTGGATGGAAACACGTGCCCAACGATTTTATTTTTTTGTCTGATCAATGCCGTAGATTGATGAGGGAGAGGGATGTGATGACTGGAACCTGGGACCTACCAACTTACTTTTTAGCTTTTAGTACATTATTTTCAATAAAACCGTTTAAATTAAAAAAAACGTTTTCATATTTTTTTATTTTCAAGTTTTTATTTTTTAATTTTTCATAGTGAACTGTGTTTTACTAATCAAGCCCTTTCATTTGATACCCATATTGAGGTAGTCGTGACAAAGTTTGTAAACCGCCATTTTGTAGCGGCGGCCATCTTGGATTTACAATGAAACAGATTTTTTTTTTTTTTTTTTATGGAATAGACCGGCAAACGAGCAGACGTATCGCCTGATGGTAAGCGATTACCGCCGCCCATGGACATCCGCAACACCAGAGGCGTCACAAGTGCGTTACCGGCCTTTGGGGGATGGGGGGGGGGAGATAGGGGGAGGGGTTGGGGTATGGGCCTCCGGTATCCTCACTCACTCGGTGAAACACAGCGCAAGCACTATTTCACACCGGTTTTCTGTGAGGCCGTGGTATCACTCCGGTCGAGCCGGCCCATTCATGCCGAAGCGTGGCTCTCCCACGGTTTTCTTTTATTGTATTGTCACCAGAACTATAAGTGTGTACCAAATTTCAGATCAATCTGTCAACAGGAAGGAGGTCAAATTTCAATTACTAGATTTGAACCAAACAAACAAATAAATAAATAGACAAACAGGGCAAGCTAAATAAAACCGTTTAAAATTAGTTCACTCCTTTTAGATTTACTTAATAGATTGTTCGTCACGTTGTTTGTTTGTTAACTTCCTCTCTCGACAATAGATTTATTTTCTGGTCCGACGGATTCACCTCAACATATCCTCGGCGGCAGAGGTGGTTTCTATACCAGCAAAACTATTTATATTCGTTATATTCTAATAACCTCTTTTCTAAAAAGAAGCCTATGCCCAGCAGTGTATTTAAAGGCATGTTGATACTCTAATAGCCACACTCATTTATACTACTTATTACGGTTACAGTTTTAGGACAATTGAGTCACACATGTTATTACTACTCAAGATACATTATCAGGTGATATGTCTATCTTAAGTCTGGTTAGATATCGGCGGCTCTCATTTAAATAGGTCATTTCTGATCACATGTGACTTATTATTTAGTAACAGTCATCTGTAACGCTTTAGCCGAACGTCTTTAAAATAATTCAAAAATGATTAATAGATGAGCCATAAATCCGGTTTAACCATAAGTGGGTCACATTTCTCTTAAATGTCTTAAGCGCGTGGTCATAAAATATTCAAGGGTCAAAATTTCATTTTTAAACAAAAATATGTAATAGAAATACGTGTTTTTGTCGTTTCACTTATTACATTTACCAATAGAAAACGTATGAAAAAGTGAGTGAACTTGATACAGTTATGTTGTGTTATAATTGCAGAACTGTGCATAAATAATAAAGTTTAGATAGGCTATATGTTATAGACTATGTTTGTACTGTTTAAAAATCTCTGCAACCGCACAATATAAAAAAATGAAAAATAAAATAAGTATTCATTTTAAATTATGAAAATATAACACGCACTGGCGACTTTGTCTAAGACGAATAAGTGTTGGTATATTCGACACGCACCTTTTGCTACTTATAATTCACTAACATATAATATTTATACGAGTATCATTTATTTTATATAAAAGTAATATACAATTTGCGCTTGCTACGGCTACAGGTACGTGTGCGATTGTGTAACTCATTCACAGCGTCACGCGTTACACCCACTGACGTAGCACAAGCACAAGACCAACTCGACGCCAGACCGTCTTAAAAACACAACCTGTTTGATATTCTTACCATTCTTTAGTACCATTTTCATTACCATCATTTAATAAAACATCAAATAATAAAAAATATCGTCATCCTCAGAACAAAAACAATGTCTGAAGAAATACATACTTGGAATTTAATATAATATATTTTTATCAATATTATAATCACAAAAAATACAGTTGCATTTGATGTTTAAAAATATAGCTAACATAGGTAGTAGTTAAATTAATGCGAATTTAGGAAGTAGCGCGTCGATGTCTACGCCAATGTGAAAGCTAATTTTGTATGGGTCCGTGCGAAATTCCTCTACAGTATTAATATCACCTTCGCCTGTGATTGTCAATCACGTAATGCGTTCTTTTAGTAACGTTTGCGTTTGCGTTCTTTTTATATTGTGTGAATAAAGTTAAACAAACAATAAATTTCTGAGAAAAATCTAAATGTTCGATTTAACTATTAGTTTTCTTCAACATCTGTGAAATTTAATTGTTACACAAATAACACTTACTGGAAAGATTCGTAATTGAAAAATTTCTTGTTTTGGTTGAGGTGTTATTGATTTTTGTTAAATCTTAAAATCATTAGGTACTTAGTAGTAGTAAACAATATTTAATATACATAATGATTTCACATCGTCTTTATAATTATAAATATAATTAAATCACACCAGCCTTTAAAAGTCCACTGCTCGACATAGGCTTCTCCTTATATGTCATGTATTTAATTTTCTTGTAGATATATCGTATACTAGTTTTTGCTCGCGGCTCCGCTCGCGTGTGTGTCGGTTATCGCGGCAAATAGTAGCCTATGTGTTATTCTGATGTATAAGCTATATTACTGTAAAGTTTTATCCAAATCCGTTCAGTAGTTTTTGCGTGAAAGAGTAACTAATCTATCCATCCATCCGTACTTACAAACTTGATTATATATTCTGTTACATGTAGCTTAAACTTAAAGTGGTTTCATCTACGTGCTGAGGCGCGCGTACGACCATTCACACTGAAACCACAGCAACAGTACAATGACCTCTTCACAGAATAGGTCAGTAGATTACTCCTACTTCCTCGCGGTAGTTTGATGACAATAGATAATATAATAACAATTGTGTTTAACGATTTGACGCTTCGATTAGAGACTCGGATGTTTTTTTAAACGCTTCGTAGGTAGCTCGTGTTAATCGAATCGTTGCATTACACTATGCCGAGACGTATTAGTAAGACTGGGAGTCTCAGTCAAAGCCTTGTGCAAAGATAAATATAGCTTGATTTCTTTGCTTTTTTTCTTTTTAAATTTTGTATAGTTTGGTCATTTTCTTTTACAAGATCGCTTCATTACTATCTCCTTAAAAGGATCTGCTTTCCCTTTTGATCTTTTTAAGATTTTATATCCCAGCGGGATTTAAAATCTATTTTTCTCTCCAGAGATTCTCTACCAGTTAAATCGATTAATAATGACCGCTCATTTATAAAACAAGTAAATATAGATTATAATATAATTCTATTGCACATACATGCTAGAGTATCATTATAAATTCAAATGTAAAGGCAACGAGATTAGCTTAGTATCATATTTTATTTCACCTAAGTATTACATGGCTATTTGTAACAAAATTATTTCCTGTAAATATTTGTTCCGTCTTAAGTTAATTGTAATGAGAGTGAGTAATTGTTATGCGGACTTGATTTTGAATAAATACAAGACATTGAACTTGCTGTTACTTAATAAGTTTTTAAATTCATTAACAGTAGAAACTATTATGAAAACATTGCAAAATTTACGACCTGTAAGTATTTACTCGTTTTTTCTTTAGTAATCGTTTCATTTAAAAAATAAAAATTTACAGTAAATTGTCTTGAATTGTTTTTGACTTCTTCAGTGTTCAACTTCGACATTCCGTACAAGATGAGTTTTTTTCTATTTTATTATTTTTAATAAATTCTGGTGTAGACAACTGGGGAATTTAAAGTGCAGGGGTTCAGCTACAGATGTAGCCTTCCCGGATCTGATTGTATTAAAATCATAAATATGTGTGACTGGAACCACAGTCCCACTTCTTCTTACACAGTCACAATTGTAAAAGATCTTTTTTATGTTACAACTGCCTATTCCAGTTTTGTCTTCTGCAAACACATTAAAGTTTGGCACAGTATCGCCTGTATCATTCTCTCATCAAATTGCTATTTCTGTGTGAATACAGTAGTCCTGTATTTAAAGAAAACATTCTACGCAATATTTTAAGCATATATATTTTTGACGTAAAAGCTCGCAATTTGATGAAAAGCTTAGTGACATGCGCAGTCGTTAGCAGTTTAAAAATACGAGGTTTAAAATAAAACATTATAATAACGAACCACATTCTTTTAATACACTATTGTTAACGGTGTTAATGTTCATGTGCTCCATTTATTTTTACTTTCTATAGGTATAAAAATATGCACATTCGCATCCAACAATAATGTTGATAATTATTATTTTTACGGGAATAATTATTACATCACTAGCGACCCGCCCCAGCTTTGCCGGGGTGGATTTCAGATGCCTCCGCCGACGACACGATTCGTGCATTTTAAATCTGTAATATCTTCGAATATATTCATTTAAATTAGATACTGTGAAGGGCCATTTTGATCTATATTAAATGCACAATGTATTTAATTTACTTAATTGTATAAAGATTCATTCTGTATTGCTTAAAATCACTTCGTAAATAAGCTATTATTTCTCGTAAAAAGAAAGGAATAAAAAATGGTTGTTGTGGGTTATCCCTAAGAGATAGACATATACCGTCGCGGACTTTTTTATAGTACTTTTTAAGGTGTACAATACTGTAGTACATTAATTTGATCTATCTCGTAGGGTGCAACCAGCGTTTGCAATGTAAGCGCAAAAAAATGTGTTTATTTGCTACATCACATTAGAAACCTCGAAATTTAACAGTGTTCCCATACTATATTATGCATTTATTATACATAAAAACCTTCCTCTTGAATCACTCTATCTATTAAAGAAACCCGCATCAAAATCCGTTGCGTAGTTTTAAAGATTTAAGCAAACAAAGGGATATAGGGACAGAAAAAGCGACTTTGTTTTATACTATGTAGTGATGGAACGCGAAAGTTTAAAAGTTAGTATAATAATTTTGATATAAGATTGTTTCATGATTCCACTCAACAGTTTCTGAACGCGTTCACCCAAACAAACAAAATCTCCAGCCTTAATATAGTAGACATACTTTATGACCTAGCCACGTATGAAACTCAATATTGACAAACATATAGTTCAACGAAAAAATAACATGTTGACGCGGTTACTAGTAAATATGCGAGTAGCTTGGCACCCACCCAGTGTCAAGGGCGGCGCCCACGCCCCGCTTTCGTCTCGCCATTATTCTCGAGACGAAGCCAATGTAAGATGAGCCATTAAATTCTTTAACAGTCGCATCACAAGTGCAAGAGAAAAGGAAATGGCGGAGATCATTTGTAGCTGGACGTAGCGTAAACTCAAGCCAAGAAGTCCCGAGTGGGACTCTGATTCTCGCATTGAATTAACTAATTAAATTGTAACGAGTAGCGTGTTTTAATTACTAATTAATTATCTAAACTGTACAAATATCTAAAAAATAGTCCCCAAAAGCCAAATAAGCACCTTAAAGGTATTTTAATTGTCTTTTGGTAATAATTTCTTTTCGTATAATGTAAACATTATACGTTTTGCTCTACTTATTTCGGGGTTTTGTTCCAACCCTTTCGTAAGTAGTTTAAGTACCTACAAGGAATTATCTTTAACGCAGAATTGTCTGTCTGATGTCAGTGCTATCGTTTTGCACCAAAAAGTATTAAGACAAACCATTAACGGCTTACATTTACATAAATTGTTATAGTCTTATTACATTTGTGACACTGTGTGGTAACTTGTAAATAATTATTAATTTTAGGTTTGGCTAAAACAAGGGAACTGAGCTATTCGTTCTCCTTGTTTCAAAAACTACAGGCACCAAAACTTTATATGTGTTACAATTAAAATGACTATGACTGTACTAAAGCATATGTAAATATTTTTAATAGTCTACGTTAAGACCCCTTGATGGTATGTATTGTATTCTATAAAATCTGTCTCAAAAGGCCTGGGAAATGGCGAAAATGACTTTGAAACAATAGGCACCGCCCGGGTAGCGGTAATACAATTCTATTGTGTTATGGATTATTGTGTTCAGTCCAATCAATGTAGCGCACGCATCGTACCAGCGAAATTGAATTTCAAACAAATCATAATTAAATGTTGAGAGACAAAATCTTATATTCAGATATTTACACACATCAAAAGTGTCTAGGGCCGCCCATGTTCGTTGCAACAACAAAAAAAGGTCTTCTTGCGACTGGATACCCTCCATATTCGGCAGAGCTCTTCTCTGTAGCATATCCCATGCATGCTCAATCGGGTTCAAGTCTGGCGACTGAGCAGGCCAAAGCCACATCTCAATCTCAAGAAATCCGCATAAAAATGATTGATCCCTAGACACTTTTGATGTGTGTACCTTGACAACAAAACCACGTGTTTGAATAAATCTAGAAAACCTACGCGAACTCAATCAACTCTCACCTCTGTCTTCTTTATTAAAACAAATTACTGTCGTCGCGAGACTGTTAATATCTGAACGTTTAAAAATGTTGTCACAACGACTATAAATCGCTCAAGTTATGGGGTCAAGTAATTTCCACTCGCAATTAAAGCCACAATTATAAAAAAAAATATCTCACCAATATGTTTAATGTCACATGCATAATTCACTACGTGTCATTATTTACACATTGCATGATTCGCAAAACGACCCATCGCATGGATCGATGTGGCATTTCATGTTTCACTTTTTTATTTGCTGATATATTTTTTATGTAAATTAATATTTTTGTTTGCACATCAAAATTTCCACTTTGATTCTTCAGATGATGATAATTCTCTCAATCCTCGAATAAATTAAATTGGAAATTTGCATATGTATTCAAACAAGTCTGATTGAAATTGGGTCTCTACCCGGATAGATACTATTACTTTAAGAGAGCAGTTGGGTTCTTTGAAATTTCTGTACATTTCCCAGTAAAGAAATAGACTTGTTTGAATGATGTTATGTTGCATGCGTATGGCTGTGTAGCGCGTGGTCTCTGTTGCATGCAGGTCCAGGCGTGCTTCGCAGCAGCTGTCCAGGAGTGCCGAGAGCATCGACCAGACCTACAAGAGGTATTCACTTTTGACACTTTTTATGTTTCTGTATGGACTGTGCTACTTTATTTACCAAATCTATCTGCAAGTGCTTTACATTTAAACTGTCTCTACTGACACTTTATACTTATAAATACTTGCCAATAGGTTTGGTACTTATTTATTTTTATTTGTAATTAGAATTTACACGATTTCGCACGAAACAGCTTCTTGCGTTGTGAGTCATGTTCTTCATTGAAATTGATAAATTTCGATAAATCACTTACTCATTCTAAAACCAATTAGCGTTCAAGAAAACGATGTGGATGACGGTGTTTATACTAAGATATAAATTTTAGGAAGTGTTATAGTGTATGTTTTATTAAAAAAATTAAACCTTAAATTAAAAGAAATAAAAAGATATAGTTACTCTAGGTAATTGATTTTAACCGTTTTAACGACATTCGTGCCTAGTGTTGTGCATGTCTCTTCTGTAATGCTAAGTGACTCATATAGATTTTAATATTATTGACCTTCAATAGCCTTATTAGAGGCCAATCTGGAGTCTAAACATGATGGCCTCTGATAACAAAAATAATTAATGCAAAAATTCGAACTGACATTAGTGAGTCGTAAAGAAATTCATTAATCCTACACTTCACAATATTAATATTTCCTGTTTTTCAAAACCAAATGATATGATTCGAATTATGTACTCTTGAATCTTATGTCTGTTCTGTGTTTGATTGCTGCCAAATGTACAGATAAAGTGAATCAAATATCTTTTTATGGACTATTATATAATTGTTCTTCATATACGAAGCATTAGCGTGATATCTCACATGTCATGTTGCATATTGGCGAAGCATGCTCTGAGCTCGTTCTATTTGTATCACTCTTGGGTAAAGTATTTGGGACATTAGCTTTAAAAGTGTGTGGCCAATACTCGGGCGTTGATCCCCTTATATTTATACACATACTATGTAATAATTACAAACGTTCAAAGAGTCTAAAGAAACCTTCATTAGGTACGCTATGTTTGCTAAATACATGATGATGTATATGTGTGTATGTACAATCATATGGATATGTATGTTACGATTAACATAATTAAGCATTTATGCATTTGTATTTTGCAATAAATGAAAGGATACCTCAATTTATTATAGTATTTAAAACTAGTAGTGCGTGAGAAAAAAACAGGATAATTTGGTTTATAATTAAATAACTATTAATCTACTTTATGTATACTAAACTTGTAAGATATTGAATACTTTTAATGTTAAATAAAAAAAAATACTAGTGCTTGTATGTATGCCCAGAAAGAGGGACCACATGCCACTGGGGTAGTCAGATGTGGTTCATATTTATAAAGGAAATTGTAATTATTTTTTTACTGTCAAATTACTAATTGTTTGTGAACATGTATTATTTCAAATTTTATTCATAAACATTCAAATAACCTTTCGGGTTAATCATTATCGACATAGGTAAAAGTGGGCCATTGTTTTTTTAATAGTATATGTGTTAAGAGAAAAGTGGTGGCCCGAAAATCATGCATTATAATAGAGACCGCCTTTTTAGATACAGTTATGTACACATTCATCATCTCTGACGAATTCCTATACACAGTTAGGTTTGATAGTTTTAATCGTAAAAACACACACATCTACGTAACAAGGTTTTATTATATTGCAAAATATAGCTTTAAAATGCCAAAACAAAGATAAGGTTGTAATTTTTTCTAACATTGATAAATGTCATTATAAATTATACGTATCATACTGTTTACTATGAATCAAATCATCATCATTATCTAGGCCAAAAGACGTCGACTGCTGAACATAGGTTCACCACCAAGGTTCTCCACGACAACTGATACCGCGCTGCCCTCAACGGCTTCCTGGCTTTCTTCTACAAAACAAATGCCATAAAAATATTCTTAAATGTATTTAATATATTACAGGTCTAAAAGTCGCTCGGTTGACCATGGCTTTTCACCGCCCTTCGACTTGGATGCACTGCGCTCTAAGGTTGAGGGGAGGTTCGACGCTGTACACAGAGGTAAATATCATTATGTTTTATTCTAGAATTAGAACTAGTGTCCCGCTTACGTTAGTGTGTGAATCAAGTTGATACGTACCAATGAGCAAAATTGCAATTGACTGAACAAAACATGAAAACTTAAGAATTATTTTGACTAAAATGATGAAGACTAGTTTCATCATTTGGTTTAACGATGCAAAAGGTATAGTATCTCACACGATTATTAGGTATATGTGTTTGGTAATATCTCCATAATCCTTGCAGTAATATATCAAAATAAAATAAAAACTTGAGAGGTGTCAAGGGACACCCGGATGGAACGAAGTTTATATCCAGCACTATGACGTCAACTCAATGTTAAAAGTGTCGTTACAACGAAAAGTGTCGTTACAACGAAAATTGTTGTTACAACTTTTGGTCTTAATCCGTCTAGCCCCCTTTCGCAACGCGCCATAAGGAACTTCGTTCCAAAAATCTGTGGTTTTGCAAGCCACGCATATATGCTAGCTAGCTATAATCTTCGCACTGTAATGAGATCATCAGCGCATCATGCGCAAGAATCGACTTGTCCGCAACAAAAACTCCTTTCAAAGAAATTAATTGGGTCCCATAATTAAAATCTTATTAGATTGACTTCTCATTTATTATTATCTGAACTAATTTTTTCCATTGTTATCTGATCTATATATTTTTTACGTCAACTACTCACAGATATTCCCACGGGTTATTTAAACATCCTCATAGGGTATTAATTTAAACGTTGTCCAGCTTTATTACTTCGCAAACAGTTTTATTGCCACTTCCATTGCTCAACACTTACCAACACCAAATTGTTGGTTGTTACAACATTCAGAGCATGTTAAAACTTATACCTTTTCATTAAATCCTTCCAACGGCGACAATTATATTTAGCGTACGTGAGGTGTACAACATAGTTATGAAATGTTTCGGACTTTTTCCTTCATTACGTTGCGTAATTACATAAAACTGTTTTGGCGTGAAAATTAAAAGGTCCCATTTCTTGCCATCCACATTACAGCTTTAAGACAGAAAAAATATTTTGTATTTTTTTCTAATGCCATAGCAGCAGCAATTATATAGTCTATCCAAATTATTTGGAATTACTACTGTGAATTTTGCCCTTCACTTGCACATTCATTTGCTACCATCGTAATTTATGTACGTACTTTAACACTACGCACGCAATTTAAGTCAATATTCACTTCGGTAATCTTACTACTACTCTGAAATGATTACTGATTTAATATATTAGTAGCACTAGTAGTAATACTAGCTGACCCACGCAACCTCGTTTGCGTCTGCTATTGCCAGTAGCGTGATAATTTTCCCCCGTTTTTGAAACATTCTTCATTGGTGCTCCGTTCCTATTGGTCTTATCGTGATGACATATAGCCTATACCCTTCCTCGATAAATGGGCTATCTACCACTGAAAGATTTTTTTTTAAATCGGACCAGTAATTCTTGAGCTAAGCGCGTTCAAGCAAACAAACAAACTCTTCATCTTTATATATTAGTATAGAAATACACCAACAAATTGATAAACAGTAGCCTTTAGATTAGATTTTTTGGCAATTAATACATAAGTAAACAGCAGCATTGCACATTTAACATACATAAGCACAGAATAATTAATAGTACTGTCACATAAGCCATTCTTAGTATTCGAAAATGTTTTTACGTTTTCTACACTACAGTACCATAAGCGGTGAGGAATGGAATTCAAAATGTTCGTGCAACAAGTAACTTGCCTCGGATATCTCGACGTTCAATCGACCTACGAACAAAGTCGCACTAACTCATGACCTCCACTGGTGTTATTTATATTTACCATAAGGCTTTTACCATAGTATTCTCGATGGCTTAATATTCATTCAAATAATGCGTAATGAGTTTTTTCCTATTGGCTTGTAGAAATCAAACATCACTTATTTAATATCTGAAGTAGCAATATTACATTGTATCAAGAATATTCATGATGAAATTTTTGCCTGAATGATATAAATCTTTTAAACCAAACATCTACTAAGTAAAACTAGCCCATTTAATATAAAACCATTTTTATACTTATGTATAAAACTGTCCAGTCTGTGTCGTCTAGTATTGTGAAGAATGATTAGCACAGATATATAACGAAGTAAAATAATTATATAGAAATAAGACGACATGAAAAACAACTGCATTCTCTTGTACTTATGTTCTTGTGAAATGTGTTCATAATTTGCGGCAATGAAAAGTTTCCCCGTCAGACGGCGATAACGTCATCCCACTTGTCGCGAATTATTCCTTGGCATCGCAGAATATTATCCAAAATAAACTACCAAACTGTAAACTAACATCCGGCTTTTAGCACACATCATTAATCTAGTAAATTCTATAAAACTCGGGTAATGTTTGTTTCTTTGGTATAATTTTACTCCACATCATTTTGATTTATGATTTCATACCTAATAATAAATTTTACATTGAGACGTTTTAAGCGATGTTTTATTAAAGACGAGTTTAATAGCGATACTGAAGCTTTAGCTAGAGGTCATATGTCATATACCCAAGAGGGTTTCGCCCAGGACAAAAGCGGTCATAAGTACTATCATCTGTTCTATCCGGGTATATGTATGTTTAGCAGGGATATGGTTACCACCGCCATCTATGAATGTGTGATTATTACTATTTACTTATAATTAACTAAACACACATATAACTCATGCACTGTTATAATTGGCATAGTAAATCGATTTTTGACACTTGATTGACGATTGTTAATGAATTATTAAACAAATGAACGTACAAACACATGCCCATGATTAATGAAAGAGCTGTTATTGGCAGACAGTTTATTAGAAATCGTTTAAATCGTAAAATATAAATATTACTTACTAAGTCACTTAGTTGTCTTTAGCGTCAAGTAATATTACAGATGAACAGCAATATTATTTAACTCTATATTAAACTATACTAAATAGTAGTAAAGGATTTTTGAATTATAAATTTATAATTTATGCACTAATTAAAACAACGACTTGTTTTATCAAAACTAACTACGAGTACATCTCTATATTTGCTTAGCTGCAATTTTTTTTAATAACATTTACCGAAGCCTGCAATAATTTGTAGACTATGGGCCCGTGTCGAAAATTGATGGGTCATCTGAACCACCAGGAGACCTTTTTAGAAAGATACAGGGGCATAAAACAATAACATTCAGCACTATGCCGTCACTTGTAAGCTGTCCAACTGAGTACAGGTGAAGCAGGGAGGTGGTAGCAACCCCTTACATGTCCCCTTGTCACATGATTTTTGTACGGAGTTGCGGAATAATGTATTAAAAGAGGTATTGAAATTGTATGGAACCGATGCTGTACAATTATGTTTCTTTTAAAAAAAGGTCTCCTGGTGGGTCACACGACCCATCAATTTTCGACATGGGCCCGTAGCCTATTGCTCTTAGCAATAAAACCGCTCTTAGCACTATTCATTTAATGTCTTCCTCGTTAACACTTTTATTTTCATTTCATACACATTATATTTTATTTCGATACTTAAAAGTTAAATTTGGTTTTCGTATTTTTGTTAAATTTTATGTATTTATGTACTTAATGAAACGAGTCTGTTTTAAAAAGACTTTTAATGAGATGCCGTATAGTATTCGTAAGTAAAATAAACAACTCCGTCGTCACTTTGAATTTTCGCACGAATTAAAATTGTTTGTTCGTCATATCGAAACGGTTATGATTTCACCATAATACATTTTGCATATATTATGATCCATCCGTTAAACCATCCAACCCATCATTTACAGCGATGCAATGTATTTATCGTGAAGTCGTATATCCAATATTTCGTAAGCCGTTTTAGCACATGTCCATTTCGTTTATTTACGAAACTTTATTTTGATTTTAATTTCTGATGTTCCAAAGCTGGTTTATCTTGTAATGTGCCCCTTTGCTTCTGCTTAACTGAGGTTGTCTTTTGATAACACTATAGTTGGCTTCGGTTTTGGTATTATTCCAGGAAAAAATATGACTCTGCTTTTATTACTTCACAAAAAGACAAATTTAACACATACTATCGTTTTAAAACCCTACGACTTAACTTTTTATTCATCTTTTTTCCGAGAATTTTCCAATATTAGGGTTGGGTCGGCTTTCGTCGCCGGCGATACTAGCCGCCGACAGGACCGCAAGCTGCCAGAGAATGGAGACCTCTGGTAGCTGATTAGTTGATAGGGTCAGCGATAGGGGGACGGCCTGGTCACAAAAATACGGTCAGGCCGCAACATTTAACGGTTGGGCCGACAGGCAGGGGGAAGCCCAGGCTTCCCCCAGGATAGTGTCTCTATAGACGCGGCGTCGTTCCTGGGGGGGACCCGCCGGGGTGATTCTTAGTGAAATCATCACATACGGTTCAACTTTGATTTTCTACCCAGAGCCAACCCAAATACTAGGCGGTATGGAAGTTTTGTAGAAAATCTGTAGTCTTACTTTATACGACTCCATCTACCCGTAACGACTGCCAAGGACGTTCATCTGACAACCGGGACCGACGACTTACCGTGTTCGCCGAGGCACGGAGAGGTCTCAAATCATAGACTGACCTGGCTAGAATTGCTTAACTTTACAATGCCATGAGCCCTTGACTTTTTATTCTGTTTTTTTTTATCTATGTAATTTATGATTGCAAGATAATCGAGGTGCTGACAACGCTAATATTATGTGTGATATTTAATTAGAAGAGAGCTTGAATATTGGATTACTCATAGTATGTTACCTTATAAATCTTGAAAGTAACTTTTAAGGCAGTGAAATATTTAGTTTAAAAGGTTATAGCAATAAAATCCAGTTATGGCAATAGCAACAATGTACTGTGGCATATTTTAATTATAGTATCTATCTAGTAATATGTAATTGAATAGGTGGTATGTTGCAATTATTTTTAATATTGATAATTTTGTTCCAGATGAAGATGAGCACGCCAAGAGATTACCACCACCACCGCCGATTAAAACAATGACTTACACGGTTAGTAAACGTTTAGTTCTAACGCCAGAAGTAATAGTTAGTCCTTAACGAGCAACTGGATAATGAAGGAGTCCCAATCAACCTATCGTCTGTGGTCTTAGATCATGTAGAGCTAGTTTTAATTATTTCAGAAAACTCTTTCGAAATGCGTAAAGATAAATCTACATTAAACGCCCATTGTGAATCTTTACACGCAAAAATTATTGCTTGTCTCTGTAGCATTCTGTTATTTGTACATTGTATATTTGTAGCATCGTTTATATCAGCCACTAATTCAATTTCAAACACTTGAAACTCTATACTCTTTGCGCTGTACCATGGTGCGGCATTTATTTGTAGACTAGAATAATCTGGTTGGTTTAATTTAAATTACTACAGTTATTAATGATTTAATATATTGCGAATGTGGTACAGCTTAAATACTAAGTCATAATTTGTAAATCGCGACAACTTTCAAGAGTGAAACGAAATGTTACTGAAACTGTCACGCACCATGCTACAGCGCAAAGAGTATAGTGTATATTCCAGTAAGTAATGTAGTTCCTTCTCATAGTTCCGATACAGTTAATTATTGCAATTCGAAAGTTAAACCTTATCTGTCTGTTACGTATTCACGTCTAAACCGCGCTGTACCGATCAATTAAATTATATGGTACTAAACTCATACCTCTTTCGGTCTTAACTTTCATAATGCTTTTTGAATATTTGACTTCTTTTTTGGCATCTAATTAAAGAAATATTTATACGTGATTTTTGTATCGTTTTTAATATCAGCGCTCGTGTTCGGTATGTTATTGCATGGTCTTACTCATTCTTAATCCTATGTAATAGAAATAGTATGTATATCAAACTTAATTGCTTCCTTGGCAAACGCTAACTTCCACTGAACAGTGAAAAGTAGGTTACATAGTTGGGTAAAATTCCATTAACTGCACCTGTTCGAAGACAACCGACGATAGGTTAATTTAGGACGCAATCATTGTAGACTAGCTAAACGTCTACTATTTTTTTTTTCTAATTTTGCTTTAATTAAAAGTAGGTTGAATAATTGTGAGCCCCAAATATCAGAGAGTGATTAATGGAAATTGGTTGATCTGTGTCAATATGATAGGATTTTAAATAATAATTGAGTAATACACATTATGACAGTTTGAAGTAGAAAAGGCTACATTTAATTAGTACCATTGTAAAAAACGGGTTTGAAATGTTTTAAGTTACTATTATTAAATTAGCTAGCTTAATGCTTACAGATTCGAAATATTTAAATAACTAGCTGTTGCCCGCGGCTCCACCGGCGTTAATGTCGGTTATCGCGGCAAATTTTCGCCTTTATAATATTAGTGTGATTACACAATTTTTATGGCAAAACCAATAACAGTATTATCTAAACTGATCTGTCTCTCAATTTGAAGGCCAGGCCCTTGTCGGTGGAGCAATCGCCACCCCTCTCTATTTTCTTCTGCGATCTGTTTGACCTCTTGATAGGCCACTCTACTTTCTATATATAACTATAAATTTAAACTGATAAAATGGTAATAATAAAAAATATGTTATTATTGTTCAGGTTCGCGATCGGGACACCCTGACATCGCTAGCGGCCAGATTCGACACCACCCCCTCGGAGTTGACAAAACTGAACAGACTTGCTACGCAGTTCATCTTCCCGGGGCAAGCGCTTCTTGTGCCCGATAAAAGAAAAGGTGAGAACAAAATTGTAAATAGGTGCACAAAGGGAACTCCGGGAAATTTAAATCACTTTGAGGAAGTCTTCGCTCCACTGATATCATAAATGACTAGCTGTACTGTACCCTGTCACGCTTCCCTGTGTAGTCCAGTCGGAATAGACATAAAACTAGCCTGAAATAGAAAAAAAATCGGGGAGCGTTTTTTTTTTATAAACGTCGGGGGGGTGGTTCGAAGTATAAATCTCGATTTTCGAACTAATCGCGGTAGAGGGTTCGCCGCCATCTTGTTTTGAAGTTATTTTTTTTCGTTTTTCTGAAATAACTCTTTAATTTTCAACTTTAGAGCAAAAATGGCAGTATCCAAAGTTGCTGGAAATTTAATTTCTCAAAAGTTTGGTTATTATCATTTTTACGCTAGGATCCGTCGATTTTTTTAAACGTTGGGGGGTGGCCCCCACGTTTAAAAAAATAAAATCACTCCCCGGAATTTTTTCTATTTAAATGTCTATCTCGACTGGACTAGTGGCACATTGTTGTCAGAAGTAAGGAACAAAACAGTCGCGAAAAATAGATAGGAACAATCTTTGAAGCGGTTTGTATAGGTATCGTGTCATAATTAGAGCTCCATATTTAAAAATTATTTAGAAAAAGTATAAAATAATAATCTATCTGCTGACACTAGTTAATGTAGGCCACTCACTTAACTAATTTAAAAAAAGCTCAGTGGCATACTGTTTTAAATATTAACATATTATTTACTTTAGGTACCCTTAAATTCCATAAAAATTTAATACAACATGAAATATACCAATATCATTTTTTTTTAAGACAACTCCCGCACTAGGATTAATCCTGTGTCGCGGGGGACTTTACAAACATACATGAAACCGAAACAAAGAACACCCAGACTCAGAACAACAATTTGTGGATCACACAGTGTTGTCCCGTGTAGAATTTGAACCCACAACACTTAGCGAAGTAGGAAACGGCGTGGTGACCGCCAAACCACTAGGCCAAACGTGCAGTCAAAATCTAATTTAACCTCTGCATTGTAATCACTGGTAGCGTTCCCCAGCGACTGGCAGCTACATCGAATATTGATGCTAATTTTCAGTGCACGAAAAACGCCCACCTCTTTATCATAAGACGTGTCAACAAATAATTTCAGTATGAGGTAGTGTTAGGCAAGTTTTTTATAAACGGAACAAACCCTTGGACCCCTTTTACGTATATTTTCCGAGACATAAATCCTTCATAGTTATATCATTTACAGATACTATGACGTAGCTAGGTACATTACACATTGATAGCAAGGCAAATATCTTAATTACAGGAAGCGATTGATTAGATTGAACCGACGAGAAGATTCGGTCAATTATTCCTGTCGTTTTTATCTAGAAGTTGTTGATTAGAAGAGCTATTTCGGGATACCTCAAATGGCTGATTTTTCTGTTTTTAATGCTACAGCTTTATTAATAGGATTGCATAGACATATCTGGACACGTTCTTTGTTATAAAACCACTCCTACCCACTATTTACGGACTCCAATAGCGGTTTCACTAGTGCTGCAGCAATTCTTCAACAATTGAATTTCATCAATATCATTACGACGAACAATGGGCCAACAATTACTAGTACCTATTAAATTCTATGAGAACGTGATCATCAAAGAAGTTTCGCTTAATTTATGCTTACGGTTAATATATTATGTATTCATGTTAAATCGTAATTAGTTATAAAAGCTATCCCTCGTGCCAATCTAAACCTTAAGACATTATAAGGTCAGCATGAAGGTTGTCTTAAAATAAAATAATAAAATGGAATTACTATGTACATTTAACAATTATGTTGAGAAAGACACTACATTAAAATTGCTAAGTTACGTCGTTTAGATGTGTAGGATAGACAGAACGTCTTTGACGGGATGACATGACTGTGTTCGTTTAGTGTTGCAGAAATGATGCCTCTAGTTTGCTAGCTCTTACTGGATGATACCTCTTGTTTGATAGTTTTTACTGGCACACAGAACTGCCTAGTACTAGAACAATACTAGTTACCCGTTTTTTTATTAATATGAAATTATAAACTTCAATTGGTATTTCATTCACACCAAAAAGTGAATGTCTGTCGATGAGAATAATAATAATATTTGGCACATCTAACACAACGCCATCTAGTCCCAAACTAAGCAGACCTTGTACTATGGGTACTGGAGAACTGATATGAATACATATATATTTCACTTTCAACATACTCTACATGCTTTATCACTTCTCTAAATTGAGTGAGAGAACGGACAGTGCTTCGAGGAATTGTCTGGACTAATCAACCTCAGCTTTCCGCAATCGTTTACGCTGCAGAAATATTCATCTCTTCTTTCATTGCCGTCAGTTGGATTATTTGCACTTTAACACAGCTGTTATAAATTCCAAGCATAGATTTTTAAGGAACTTTGTCTCACACAACCAATCTTTCGTTGTCATGGTGGTCATAATCACAATTTTGCTAAACATTGCTTCTCATACTTGTACATATCGTGTAAGTTTAAAATAATCTTTTCCAAAATTAAAATTGTAAATATTATTAATTACTAAAAATAAGTTATTTGCGATTAATAAATATTAAAAATTGTTTAATAGAAAACATATACTGTACACTTACGTGGGTTTTGAAAATGAGCGTTACAAATTACCATTGAGTAACGAAATGATAGCTAATTAATAATTATGTTTTAATTTTCCAGAACTAATCTAGGTAATCTTTGAAATTAAATCTGAACATTGTTACGTTAGTTACGATGTTCAGATTTTTATTCTGTTTTGAGTTTTTTCCCTGTAAATATTATCCATTGAGTTTAAAATTTGCCTTTCTGTCTAAACCGGCAGTAGCCTAAGCACAAAGGCCCAAAAAGTCGATTGCCATGCATAATTGTGGCGCTTCATGAAAAACGACCTATGATCACGAGCACGGGCTGAACTAGCCTTGTCTATTTTTTCATTACTTTAAGTAACATTGTGGATCACCATTATAAGGGCGCCTACACAAAACTGCGAATTCGCAACGCATCGTAAATATCTGCGAGCTCGCACGTTCTTGCGAGCTCGCACCGCAATATCGTCCGATGTAATTCGCATCATGCATTCGTGCAATGTAACGTATTGACAACATTTTTGGTCCATTTTGAGACTTAACTAAACGACACTACTTCCTTTCTGTATGTATGTAGTGTAAAGTTACCTAACTAGGTAACTGTACGCTACGCATAATTTGCAGGATCTGAGATGTTATTTTATTTTGGTTCAAATACTGAAGAATATAAACAACATTGTTGTTAAACATTTTTTTTTCTTTGAAAACATTTACAAAACTATATTCTTATTTATTTGTATCCATAAATAATTTATATTATTTTATTATATTTTTCATCATCCATATAAAAAAATCTCATAAGGACATCTCTTTGTGGTCGAAAGTATGGTCACATGAACCAACGCTTTGCCGCACGAATTCGTATCGTAGCAATTCGCATCGCAAGTTCCTACGATGCGGCGTCGCATCGCATCCTAGTTTTGTGTGGGCGCCCTAAAGATAAAGATTGTGGGGGCAAACCTTTAAATAATTAGGGTTAACAATAACAAGAATATGAGTAAGTATAATGTATTGAGTGACTCACGTGAAACAAATTCATATGTCACATTAAGCGTTCATTACTGCTGACTTCTGCCCTCACTTGACACAAGGTAGTCTTATATTCTTAACCTATTTTTTAATAATCAAGCTGATAGTGCTTATGATTTTACTGATAAATCGGTATTTACAAACACTTTTAATACTGTTGCTCTCATCGCTGTGCGTGATATACTGGTTGACATCGGTCTTCTATATCGTATCATATAAGCTTGACCTTGATTTCTTCAAAATAATTATCAATTAACTGTAGCTAATTTTGTTGACTGTTATCAACGTTTAGAAAAAAATATTAAAGTGTAAAACAGGGTAGATACTTACCGGAAATAACTGTATCTCTACACTTATTTTCGACGAATTACGTCGACCGACATCTCGTTACCAACCACTTTGATTTGAACTCTACTTCGATAGGTTTACGACTTTAACGTAATCAATTCAGCTTCGATAACGTTTATAGATCCGAATGGTCTGGCTGCTTTTCATCGTGGTTACTCTCCTTTCGACCACAAAGAAATCAACATGGCCTTACAATGTTGTACAATAGGAATTCACATCTAGTGTAACATATTCATAGTTTACATAATCGAATAAACAGAATAGATATATACTAATTTCAAAAGTAAATAATTGAATAAAAAACATTAAGAGCCTCCGCAGACTACAAACTTTTAATCGGCCGAGATTTTAATCGGGCTGTTAATCAGTATGAACTTGTATGACAGATCGCACACCTTACCGATTCAGCATCGGCCGACAAATAAGCCAAAAGCCAATTCGATCAAACTATCGGCCGACTAAAAAGTTTGTAGTCTGCGGGGGCTCTAAGAGTGAGGGCGCTTAGATAGGAAGAAAGTGGTTCGACGTTCTGCTAAAGGTCGCTGGCAGCCGAGGACCGGTTGTTGTGGCATACTCTAGGGGAAGCCTATGTCCAGTTTTCGGTTATGATCATGATGATAGGATTTACACATAGATCATTGTCCGTATATTAACAACTAGCTGACCCGTGCCCACTTCGTTGGGCGAAAAACATTTTTTCTCCGACTTACTTTGCAAATCCGGGTACCACGAAAAAGTCTTTCCTCTTTTCGGGTTATTTATTTATTAATTTTATACTTTATTGTACACAAATGGAAAAAAACATTAAGCCACAAGAAAATAACATGTACAAGGGCGAGCTTAACTCAAACATGAGTTATCTTCCAGCTAACCTTAGAGTGAATAGAGGATAGTCAAGAATGTTAGGGCGAAGTCATGTGTACTAATAAATAGACAGAAGAAATAACACTTCATTCGGACTACAAAAATATTATTTCGGCAGCAGAAATATAATATATAGATATACAGATAGATACATAACATATTTAGGGCCTAGGGGTTATTATATATCCTATGTTACTCACAAATAACGTGGCCTTCTATTGTTTTTTTTTTTATTATATAGGGGCAAAAGAGCAGACGTATCGCCTGATGGTAAGCGATTACCGCCGCCCATTGACACCCGCAACACCAGAGGCATCACAAGTGCGCTGCCGGCCTTTTAAGAAGGAGTACGCTCTACTCTACTACTTCACTCACTACGCTCTTGAAGGTTTGAAGGTCGTATTGGTCCGGGAATACCGCAGGCGACAGTTCATTCCACAGTTTTGTTGTGCGAGGCAGAAAGTTCCTGGGAAAGCGCACAGTTGAGGACTGCCAACCATCTAGATGATGGGGATGAAACTTCTGTCGCGTAGGACGATGGCGGAAAGAGGCGGCAGGAATCAGTCCGAACAATTCCTCGGAGCACTCCCCATGATAAATGCGGTAGAAGATGCACAGCGAAGCTACATCTCTACGCAGCGCCAAAGAGTCTAGCCGAATTGAAAGTTCTTGGCAATCGACGACTCGAGTCGCTCTCCGTTGAATGCGGTTCAAAGGGAGGAGCTGGTATTGGGGTGCCCCCGCCCAAAGATGGGGACAGTATTCCATGTGAGGCCGAACCTGGGCCTTATAAAGTAAAAGGCGGTGGGCCGGAGTGAAATACTGTCTCGATCTGTTGAACACACCAAGCTTTTTCGAGGCCAATTTGGCCTTACCCTCCAGGTGGCCACGAAACTGGACCTCGCTCGACATGTCGACACCAAGAATTCCAATATTGGCTGAGGCAGATAGTGGAGTGCCTTCGAAACGAGGACATACGACCCACGGAAGTTTTTTAGTGGTGAACGCGCAAATTTGTGTATTTGTGGGGTTAAATTGGACTAAATTAAGTCTACCCCAATCTGAGACCTTCTCCAAAGAAGTCTCGACTTCAGACACAAGTTTGTTTCGACTCTCAATGACGTTTTCCCGAGAAATATTGGCGCGGCCGGTGTAAAAAGCATCGCCGGTGCTGTCATCCGCATAACAATGAATGCCGCAATTTTGCAGCATGTCATTGATATGGAGGAGGAACAAAGTAGGCGATAGCACACAGCCTTGCGGGACACCAGCATTCACAGATATGGAATCAGAGCATTCACCGTCGACTACGACCTTAATGCTTCTATCTGCTAGAAAGCTAGTGACCCAATCGCATATTTCTCGGGAAGCCCATAGGAAGGGAGCTTCGAAAGAAGCGCTTTGTGCCAGACCCGATCGAAGGCCTTCGCGATGTCCAAACTAACTGCCAAGGCTTCCCCCTTAGTCTCAATCGCCTGTGCCCAGCGATGTGTCAGGTATACCAGAAGATCACCAGCCGATCGACCCTTACGGAAGCCGTACTGCTGGTCGCTAAGCAGATGATGATCTTCTAGATACCGTAGGAGTTGATAGTTGATGATGGACTCCATTATTTTCGAGAAGAGGGAAGTAATGGCTATCGGCCTGTAGTTGGACGGATTAGAGCGATCGCCTTTTTTTGGGATCGGGTGGACTAATGCTGCCTTCCATGTTGTCGGGACTACGCCAGAAGAGTAGGAGTGCCGAAACAGACGTTTTAAGACCGGTGCCAACTCCGGAGCGCACATCTTCAACACTATAGGGGGGATTCCATCCGGGCCACTCGACTTATGGATATCCAGGGATAAAAGTGCTATACGCACTGAGCGTTGGTGAAACTGGATATCCAGCATACGGCTCTCGCACCGCGGTATGGTAGGCGGCTCCAGTAAAGGTAAAGGAATTTTCAAAATCGGTTCAGTAGATCCAGACATTACCCGTACAACGTCACAAACTCACAAACTTTACCTCTTTATATAATATAATAGTGTAGATTTTGAATAAACGCTTAAATGAGCATCCAATTATGAACTAATCTACAAAGGTCCGATTTGTAATAAATCTGCTTGGGATGGCAACAGACTTTATGAAGCAAAGTATGTTCACACATTGACTGATAAATATGGTAATTACAAAACAATTTATTTACTGTCGAATTTTATTTGCGACGGACCATTTAATTGAGAAAACACCTTGCGAAACGCGGCCTTCATTATTGTTCAATGATTTTGCAATAAGACCTGAAAGTGTTGTATCGTGTTGATTTACTGCCTCCGTGGCGCAGTGGTAGCGTATGCGACTGCTCTGCTTGAGGTCTCGGGTTTCATTCCCGGGTCGGACCAAATGTTTGTATCTGCAAATCTGCAAATATTTGTTTCGGAGTTTGGATGTTTTCTATGTATAATATGTATGTGTTTACATAAAAAAACGTATATATGTATTTATATCAGTTGTCTAGTACCCATAACACAAGCTCTGCTTAGCTTGGGGACTAGATGGCGTTGTGTCTAAGATGTCCGAAATATTTATTTATTTATTATTTATTTATTTATTACTTGTAGTTCGTTTCCTTCTACCTAATGGTTTAGTTGCTATCATATCGTGATGTTTTAGACGTGCTCTGTAATATATGTATACTGTTAGTTTTAGTATAGTCATACAAGATCTACCAACAGCGCTAAATAGTTCAAGTATTTCAGTGCCGTATGAATACTCATATATACACCGGTATACACCTAGCCTACTTAAACCGTCTATTTGGGTATCAAAAACATTAACCCAAAATAAACAAAATATTTAGTAGGTACTTCAGTATATATGATGGCGTATAATAAACTACATATAATTTACATCTTTTAAGATACACCGTATAATACCGACGTGGTTTACTTTAAAAATGTTATGGCTCATATATTTAAGAAAATGAGGTTTTTATGATTAGATGTATTATAAACACAATAATTTAAATCTGTTTAACGTTAGACATGCCATGTTATATTTTCAACTAGGCAGACTAAATATAATAATTTTTAAATAACATGACCGAATATGATATTGCAAGTGATTCATAAATTAGGATTTATTTGTCTACTGGACATTTTGACTTATCCATGACATTGTTCAATTCCAATAATATTGAATCAAATAGATAAGAAAACTTGGTGAAAATGACAACAAATAGTGTAGATAATGCTGCATTGTCCAGGTATAGATCAAAACAATAACATTCAACCTTGGTGTTATTCATTTATGCATGACGTAGACATGGAACAAATTTTTCTCCTATTTGCACGCCAAACAAAAGTTACAACATTGGCCGGAGTACAGACGCGACCGCGTCGCCGAGCGAACGCATCGCGCATTAAGTTATTTTGAGTTGTCACTAAATTACGTTCCGTCCTACATTCCTAATTACGTTATATTGATGTCAATTCCGTGGACCATCAGCCACAGCTGAGATATGGATACGCTTTATCACGAGCGATAAATGTGCTGATATAATGGACCCAGTGTTGCTCACTAACAACAATGTTCAGTTTTGAATTCCTGAAGCGGTGGTATCACGGTGTGTTTTCGTGCGCTTCCCTTTTCCATAAAGTTGTGACTTACACAAATATAATCGTCATCATGTGACGTAAGTAAACACAAACAGATTTAAAAATTTCTATTCACATTTTGACGATTTTCAGATGGCGATAAAGATTCTGATGGCCCGTCAGAGAGCGGCGATAATACATCTGAATCAACACAGGGAGCACCGAGTGAGCCGGCACAGGAAAAAGGTACTGCAGGAAAATTTTAATTTATAAATAATATAAATATCGTCTGTCGTACGTACGGGCAAATTTATTTTAAAACCATAATAATGTTATCGTACAGCTTAGATGTTATTTGTTTATAGTGGTACAAATTCTAAATCATTTAAATAACTATTACGAAGTAGTTTAAAACACTATAAAAAAGCAGCAAATGATGGTTATGAAACAACACATTGTCGACATATTGCGTCTGTTATCAGATCACGTTAAACTCAACTTGTTATCGAGCACCTAACGAGTCGTTGCAATATTTTAACGACGCACTGCATACCGTTCAACATTATGCAGGTGCATGATAAAAACATTTTCATATTATACTATCATTATCTATTACAACAGCGAGGTCCCTCGTTATAATGACAAGCGTTACAGCGTTGGTAAATTATACCAGCTATGTAAATATAAAATGGACTTAGTGCGCATGTCTAAATGAATTCACTATACCTACTATTTGAAGGAAAATATGGTCTTGAACACCGACGCGGCGACGGTATCATTTCGACATAGCTCTCGAACATCAATTACTTTAACACTGTGTGCACAAAGGCTTAGTCAATTGTGACAATTGCTTAGGTTAAGACATGTCATTGCCCTTTTCGTGATTAGGTGCAATAAAAAAGTTACATGCCACGCTTTCAACTTTATCGTTACTTTTATTTTGAAAAAGGAAAGTCAGTGAACCATCTACATATCGTTTGTTTGTAAAATAACATTGTGACTGAAACCTTTAGAAATTTACGGAGTAATTAAAATTCAGTTTCTTAAGATGTAATATTTTTTGGTATTACAGAGATCCTGGACAGTTTGCGGCCCGTATCTCCAGAGGCTCCCTCGTGCAGCAGCGCGCCACAGCGTTTTCTGAAGATTAATGTCCGACACATTACTGATGGACAGGTTGGTAGTTCCTTTTGTTTCTTAAAAATGCATTTTATATGATTTGTCACTGATGACCTCTTCTTTTTTAATGGTATGGGGGGCTAACGAACAGACGCATCGCCTGATGGTAAGCGATTACCGCCGCCCATGGACACCCGCAACACTAGAGGCGTCACAAGTGCGTTTCCGGCCTTTTAAGAGGGAGTACGCTCTTTTCTAAGGTCGTATTGGTCCGGGAATACCGCAGGCGACAGTTTATTCCACAGTTTTGTTTTGCGAGGCCGAAAATTTCTGGAGAAGTGCACAGTTGTGGACTGCCAACCGCCAACATTATGGGTATGAAAGTCCTGTCGCGTAGGACGATAGCTGTTATAGTTTGGTATAATAACCCATCCATTTATTGCATTAGCTTTTTTTATAAACTGAAATTGTTTAACTTTTCAGGGAGTAGTATCAGGCGTGTTGCTGGTGACCCCTAACGCGGTGATGTTCGACCCGAACGTGTCGGATACGCTAGTGATGGAGCACGGGCCCGAGTCGTACGGCGTGATCGCCCCCATGGAGTACGTCGTCAACGCCGCCATCTTCTACGACATCGCGCACATGCGTACACACGGACCTGACAACAATACGCACAAGTAAGCCCCTTTTACTATTGTTAAATTCACGTGTTAAAAACATAACCCGTCTTTGACAGTCGGGTAAATAACAATGCCCCAGGTGAGGTTGGCTTGGCATGCTTTCTAATTATGGATAGAACATTCTACCTATCTCCGAAGGCGACGGTAGATAGTTATGATTGGTTGTGATTAGTGTTTGATATATTAGCCGCAGAACTGAACACCGTTGGGGTAGAAAGATTAGTACTTCTAAGAGTAGAGACCGCATTTGGGCAAACGTAGATGCAGGATGTCCACAGGCCAGGGGGAATGACGATTTGTGCAAGATGGTTGGCATGAGCTCATAATCGATCAGAATAGCGTGCAGTGGGAGAGGTATATGTCCAGAGGTAGACTGCAAAAGATTGATGAAAATTTTATTTTACATATAATATTCTCACCCATACCTATTCTCGAAAATAAGGGTAGAAGGCTATTCTTTCTACAGTTCTCGTAGAGAAGGTTAACATTTAAACTGAAAGACCTACCTATATTTTTCAGTTTTAATGAAAATAGTGTGTACAGTAGTAAAACATTTAACAAAAAACCGACTTCAAGAATTGGACCAAATTGAAATAGAACCACAGCATTAAAAAAAAAACATCTAAGTCAATTCACCCAGTCGGAAGTTCTGAGGTAACAAACATAAAAAAAAACAGTCGAATTGAGAACCTCCTCCTTTTGTAAAATCGGATAACAATTAAAACAATCTTACTCTGAGCACCCTTATAATGGAATTTTACAGCTTACGTTTCTTCTTGTAAAAACCAGCGACTAAGTGCTTATGCTATTAATGGTAATCGGTAGTACGCTTAGCGTGACCTTGTAACCATGTGATCTTGACTCGAGCTTAGCTGTTACATTAACGCTGCTTCTACGATGAGATTGGATAATTATTTCTTCTGCATTAATATTAAGGATTAACGGTTAATCGTATGACCTATATTTTTTCCTGGAATATTTATAACTAGCTGTTGCCCGCGGTTCCGCCCGCGTGTATGTCGGTTATCGCGGCAAATAGTAGCAAATGTGTTATTCTGATGTATAAGCTATATTACTGTGAAGTTTCATCCAAATCCGTTCAGTAGTTTTTGCCTGAAAGATTAACAAACATCCATCCATACAAACTTTCGCGTTTATAATATTAGTAGGATTCAACTAGCTGATCCAAGGAACTTCTTCTGGGTCTCTTTTCAATCATGCTCGGTTCCTATTGATCTAAGCGTAATGTTAACTATCCTATATTAAGCACGTCAGCAAAACATATTTTTTATAAGCGTGACGGTCGATTAAATAGTTTCTTAGTTCATTGTGAGCAACAACGTGACACGAAACTTATAATATTTCAATTGGTAATAGAATTACATAATCTATCTAATCGAAATTCTGCTGATTTGAAACTATTTCCACTTCTAACCTCATCACCAGGGTATGCTTGATGTTTTATAGAGCTTTAATTTCTCAAATATTAGAGACAAATCAATTATTGAACAGAAGCTACATTGTTATTACCAGAAATCCGTGTTAATAATCTTCTTCGATAATAAAGTTTCGTATTTGCACATCCATCGACCTTCCTTTGCTTAATAGTTTCGGGCTCTCAACGAATCCAACGACGTTAACTACGCTAATTCGATTGCTTTAGAATCGTTGAGAAGCTTCGAAACCCCTTTTCTCTAAAATTTTAGGTCATAATTTTTTTTATTATTATTTTATCATCATTAACATTTTCATTATCGCGGTAAAGAATAGCCTATGTTCTTCCTCAAGAATCATATCGCCATGCCAAAAATCATAAATCGGTGCAGCAGTTTAGCCGTAAAAGCTTAACAGACAGACAGAGTTACTATCGAATTTATAATATTAGTATGGATTAATATATAAAACTAGCTGACCCGGCGAACTTCGTATCGCCATTTTTACATATCTGTCCTAGCTTCCCGTTGACTTATAAATTTACTTTTCCCGTTATTTTTTAATTTTGCTTGTACATAACCCTTGTCCTAACAATTACGAACACATTAAAAAAAGAATAATTTAATTTGGTGCAGCCGATCGGAAGTAATGCGCGTACATACATTTCGGCGATTCATTTTTATGTATATAGATGATGTTATGGCTAAGACATTAGTAGCAGCACTACATCAAGTTTCGTATTTTGAATGGCATTGAATATACTAAAACGTAAATCTACCGTTTGCACAAATGCTTGCTTTGCTCACTTGCACGCATAGCACATCATAGTGTTACGTGTTAATGAATGGACAATCAATCGATTTTCGACGCTATGTAAATCGGTGTAACGTTCAATATTCCGTGTCTTAGGAGATCAACGAGAACTTTCTCGAGCGTTGTTCACGAATAATCTTTCTTCGTAACAATAGTAATAGCAAGAGTAAAGTATCTGTGATAATAATGTAATCAATCTCTTTATTTGTTTCAGGGCTGAACAAGCTGAAATCTACTATATGAGTAAATCGGAAAATTCACCCGGAAAGGATTCTCTTCTAGTCAAAGTAAGATTTTATACGAATTTTCATCTTTATTTCTTATTCATATTATCGACGAGATCTAACGTTATCATTATCAGTACGAAAAGTTGTTAACATTTCATAGCAACTATGACATCATCAATATAATTAATAACAGTTAAATTTTAGCAGACGTAATCGCGTCTATGAAAAACAATAGAAGTGATAACAAGTTTATTTAACCAGACTTGTTATTTGTACTGTTTTGTGTTGTATTGTATTTCTATAAAACATGTAAGATTTTTCTTTGGCAATTATAATCTTTGAATTAACTTCAATTTGGTATTACTATAATTTCTATTAGTTATAAATTATGTTTAAACCGAGACTTTAATTTTTTAATATATCCGTTCACCTTTGAATGGTGGCAAGTTGTAAAGCCGCTATTGGTATAAGTGAGCAATTACTGAGATTTAACTGCCTCAGTGGGGCAGTGCTAGTGTATGCGACTGCAGTGGTTGTAGATGTTAGTCTGTTAGTGTCGATCTATGATTTTTAACTGTCGCTTCAATTTAACGTTCATAAATTATGTCGCTTAGTGTCTTAGTTGAATAAATGTAATTGAATTTGAGGTCTCGGGTTCGATTCCCGGGTCGGACCAAATGTTTGTTTGATCTGCAAATATTTATTTCGGAGTTGTGTTTTCTATGTACGTGTGTATGTATTTACAAAAAAGTATTTTGTATTTATATCAGTTGTCTAACACAAGCTCTGCTTAGCTTGGGACTAGATGGCGTTGTGTGTTAGATGTCCGAAAAATTTATTTATTAAAAAAAAACATAAAATTGTTTTATAATGACACTAACAAGTATAACTTACTACTACTATGATATTTGTAGGATGAAACATTCCCGGAGCTGCAGGCGGCTACGGGTGAGAATGTAGAGGGCTCGGAGGGTCCGGGGCCTGAAGGCGTGGACCGGCCCGGCTCTGACGCCGACGAACGCGGTGGAGCTGCCTTTCCCAAGGCTTTTGATAGAGAACTCGTCACGCCCACCGCTCTACAGGTATAATTAACAATTACAGCTACTGTTTGTTTAGTCAGGTTAACGCGCGATTTCTCAAAATTGATTAGTCAAATAATAATAATTATGAAAATGGTAGAAATGACATTGATGCAGAAGTATCACAAGGCCGCCATGGTGTGGGTCACCATGTTGCGTTGTTGCATTGTCTGCACTCGCAATGAGTATGGTGACCACCACTCTTGGATTCTGCTTATGCTTTCCATCAGGCAGAGTAGTCATTTTGGCAGGCGCATACATAAAGAAATAAAAGAACGGTTGGCTTAATGCTTAAATGATCTTTACGTCGCTTTCTACTAAGTGTTATGGGTTCAAACTCCACATAGGGCAACACTTCGTGTGATCCACAAATTGTTATTCTAAGTTTGGGTGTCCTTTGTATCCGAAGTGAATAAGGATGACACTTCTACCCACGTACCTAATTTAAGTCTTATTTGCAATTGTGTGGTGTACAATAAAGGTATTATTATATTGAATACAGTTCTAAGTTAACTTTAGTCTATAAAATCAAAAATGTAGAAAATATAAGACAAACATAAATGGTTTCTTCTTTCAATCTAATGGCCTATGCTAGTAGAGAGTTAATACCCGTTTTGATTATTTTTTTGCAGCAACAAACTACCGAAGATAGACGAAAATCCTTACTCGATCAACACTGGGCTATTCCAAGCAAAGATAGGATGTCCATCGATCAAGGAAGCGAGGTTGGTATTTTAAAAAATCTTAAAAATATATCGTATAAAATATACGAATATACACATTATATCGATGAACATTTTCTTTCATATGTTACCGTGAGATTGTAATCTATCTCGCGAGATTGTAAACTGTCGAAAGATTGTGAACTGTAACAAAGTGCTTACAATTTAACGTATCATTTTTTTCGACAATTCGACAGTCAGATACCAATCTAACGGTTTTGACAATCTCACGATGATATATATTACTCCTTTATTAGCTTTAAAACATTAAAATAGTTACCTCACAGAACACGATAGAATGGTGAAAGAGGCGTGGCACGTGTGCCAAAAGCTTGCACTATAGTGTATAGTATTCATGTCGCCCGCTTATTACGCAGCGAGATTCGCGGAACGGCGTTCGCAGCGTAACAAAACAACAAAAACTTCATTACGATGCCGTATTGTGCAACCACTAACTGTTAAAATAAGATTGGTGAAGTTAGTCTGAAGAAAGGAGGCATTTCCTTTCATCAGTAAGTACTATTTTTTAGTAATAACAAAGATAAACAAGAATAAAAATGTTCTTTCAACCAGTATTATGTTGTCAACTAGAAGCAATTATCTATTTACTTTTTCATTAAGGTACTGGATCCATTACGTTCAATACACAATACTCGTACTTTTTACCGTGAAGTGACCGCGCAATGAATATCGTAATAAACAATCGTTCCGAACGCTCAATTAAACTGTTTGCACAAAGTACGGATGCCCGATGCGACTTGCGCTAGAGCGTGATACATTACGTAGATGAATGTATCGATAAATTGTTATTATGCAGGCAAGAGACTATTTAATTCTGGTAGTGTTATTTCTATATTGTTCAACTACGAACTGTGAATGAGAACGTGAAACTTATCGTCTATTTGAAATAAAGATAAGTTTGGTAGGTATATTAGTCAAAATATTTACATTATAAATATATACATTTTATAGTTACCAGGATCCTATTAAATAAAAAGGCTTTATTATCACATTTCAAAAACATCCATTATATACCTTCCTAAATTACGTGTATGTTATTATGACCGATAAATATTATAAATTTGGAAAAAAATGCTGTTCTAAAAGTTTGTTATATTTTATTAATAAATAATCTTTTTAAGTAGATGGTTTTTAGTTTTGGAACTAAATATACTTAGTTGTCAAATTTTATCTTAAACATTAAGTTGCATTTCAGTCTTCCAATGATTCCATTCTTCGATAAATAGACATGAAAGTGTAACACTTCACTAGTCGACGCTCACGCATTGACCAATCGGGTGCGTTCAGGGGGCGCGGCTTTGTGATTTGTTGCCACGCTGGATTTATATGGCAAAGTACTTTCGTCACCTATCTATCCTGATCAATATCTGTGAGTTACCTATAATTTGATTTACGTCAACATTTAAAAGATCAACTTTCTTTCTGTCATGATTTTGTGTAATAACGGTGTACATAAATAATCAAAATAACTATATTTTTATACGAAGTTATGGAATGTGCTTGAAAGAGTTTAAGTTAAGGAGAAGTGTGCTTATTAAGAAATTATGATATCCTTTCGCAGGTGTCTTCCAGTGCGGACCCTTGCAAGGACGAGAGCGTAGGCGCGGAGGTGGAGATAGGCGCCGCAGCAGACGGCTCGGAGGGCGGAGACGTGCCGGAAGATGATGCACAGCATCTCGTCAAACTCTCCTACCACGACTCCGGCATCGACATCCGCGACCCACTACTCAACGCTAATGCCACACCTGCTAACTCTAAGAAGGTTAGTACTAATATTAGACTTACAAACACCTACACTGCAGTTATTACAATGCAACTATTTCAATATTGTTTCGATATTCTACTTTCCAGAAGACTTATTATGTCATACGTCCAAATATTAAATAAATAAATATGCTGTAATAAAACATAAAATATACATTTTCATATTATTATTTGTATTATTAATAAGACGTCTTTTCTTCATCCGGATAAGTGTTTAAACTTGGTAATTATCAAAGTAAATAAAGTTTTCTAAGCAGGGAAATGGGACTCGCCAAATACATTTTTGCCTTAATAGTCTTGGCATCCGCCACGAGCGCTTTCACAGGGTTGTTTATTAAATAATAGTCGTTCTATATTTTTGTTCATACTAATAAGAATATTCATGCTTACATACTTATGTCGAAATTTAATTATCTAGAAGTGACAGAATAATATTAAAATAGTTGTATTATGTATTTATGTATTTTATGGACCCTTTATAATCCGACAAATACGCACATGGGTAAACACACTAATGAATCCTTTTCAAAGTATAGTATATCGTAATACTAACCCGCATGATTTTCTAGGGATCGATTATAGATTGCGATGAGTATTACCATGAGATCGATACAATATACGAGTCGATGGAGTTGGAGATACCGAGACACGATAGATACCGGGAGGCAGCTCATCAATTACATTGTTTTATAACTATGCATCGTAATACGGACGCGATGTCTACCTCCTCACACGAAGAGGTGAGGAACGGTTGTGGGCTTCTCTATCGGGCTTCTGAAGTCGGTCAGCTGAATACTTATTCTCCAAGCTAAGGACTGTGTGCTGTACAAAGGAAACGCATTGGGATCTTTTTTTTCTGCTTTCTTCTTCGATTGGTGATATGCTTTGGCTAGGGTTCTTTTCCTCTACTTCGATATTTTCAAAATCTATATTGACTGTATTGGTCGTAATCACACGGGTTTTTTTTTAAGTTTCCTGTTCTTCTTGTTTCTTCGAAGATGTGACTTTTTGGGAAGCGGTTAAAAGTTGTATAGTAAATATATACAATTTTTCAATATCACTAACCAAATATTACTTTTAAATTTGGATGAGTGATTGAAATCTTATATTATTAACTTGTACACTTAACGGGATATGTACTTCACACGTCCCGAAATGTCTATCTTGAAATAGTTCAACATTTTTTTTTTCAACATATTATCCGAACCTCTAATTTAGAGGAAAGTAAGACATTATATCATATTATCATACATGTAAATATCTCGTTAGTTTCTACTAACCAATTTGAAAAGAAGTATATACGAAGTACAAGAAAAAAAATGTGGGTACAAAGTACAAAGAGAATTTACACGGCATTTTTAGCCCTGTTCATAAAAAAAAGCCCAGGGTTTTATGTCATACAGTATACTATTAATTAAAAGCTGTTGATCATTGCACAAAAAGCTGAATGGTTAATATTCATGACAGGTGTACAGCGACGCGGACATAGTGCTGTCGGGCGAGTGGGTACCACCGGTGTACCTGGCACGTGGCGAGCCTCCACTATCCGCACCTCCTCTGGGCGAGGCGGAGCGCCAGCCCCGCAAGTCTACCGCCGTCTCTTTCTCACTAGACGGCACCACGCAGAAGGAGGACGCCAAACCTGATAAGAAGAATAAGGTAGGTCATGTTTCTATCTTCGACCGTATGTAAATTTCTCCATCTGCACGTTTGGCCTAGTGGTTTAACGGTCACCACGCCGTTTCCTACTTCGCCAAGTGTCGTGGGTTCAAATCCCACGTAGGACAATACTTTGTGTGATCCACAAATTGATGTTCTGAGTCTGTGTGTTCTTTGCGTCCGTTTCATGTATGTTTGTAAAGTCCCCCGCGACACAGGATTTATTCCTAGTGCGGGAGTTGTCTTTAAAAAAAAAAGAAAAGCGATTACCGCCGCCCATGGACACCTGCAACACCAGAAGCGTTACAAGTGCGTTGCCGGCCTTTTGGGGATGGGAGGGGGGGAGGTAGGGGATTGGGGTATGGGTGTACAGTATCCTCACTCACTCGGTGAAACACAGCACAAGCACTATTTCACACCGGTTTTCTCCATCGGTCGGCCATGGCATCACTCCGGTCGAGCCGGCCCATTCATGCCGAAGCATGGCTCTCCCACGGTAAAAGATCCTACCCAAGATTCAACCTAAAATGAGCATTTGTGCTGTCGTCTTTCGTTGGTGAGCGCGAGACCGGAGACCCAAAACAAGTCTGGGCCACCATGCTGTATGGTATGTACATACGACGTATGGCTTTAACCCTCTCCAGCAGTGGGACATTATGGGTTGTTGTTGATGAGACAGACATATGGTATGGCTTGACCGTAGTCTTTCTGACCAAACAAGAGGGCCTACAACAGTAGGCTTCATCAACAGATGAAGAGTTACTCGCGATTGCGCAAACGTGATCTCCGTGACTATCGAATGATATGAAAGAAGCTCGCACTAGCACTCGCATTATACCAGATTTTGTAAAAAAATCACAATAATTTATATGCGAGCAAATGATCACAAGCTACGATAATCAAGCGAGCTGTATGCATTTACAGCTTTCTCATCAGTATTTAAATACCATATTATTTTATCAGTTAAAACTTGTTGTTACAGTGTGCCGTGCTAATTAGTTATTCTAATACTGTGTTTTCTTGGCAGATGCTGAAACGACTGTCTTACCCACTATCATGGGTGGAGGGTCTCACAGGCGAAGCCGCCCCCGCTGGGCCGGCATCGCAAGGAGACTCACTGCCCACATCGGCGGACAGCCACAACTCTACCAGCATGTTCTCCAAAGTATTCAACAGGTAAACGACTGTAAATCAACATTAATATGTATTACAGTAGAGATCGAGACACTGGTAATATGCGGACACAACTTAGTGCTTCCATGGAAAATAATGATAATAATAAATAAATAAAATAAAATAAAAAATCGGACATCTAACACACAACGCCGTCTAGTCCCAAGCTAAGCAGAGCTTGTGTTATGGGTACTAGAACAACCGATATAAATACATATATACTTTTTTGTAAATACATAACATATTATACATAGAAAACACCCAAACTCCGAAACAAATATTTGCAGATCATACAAACATTTGGTCCGACCCGGGAATCGAATCCGAGACCTCAAGCACAGCAGTCGCATACGCTACCACTGCGCCACGGAGGCAGTCAAAATAAATAATAAATTATAATGTACCATTTTTCACATAGCAGGAGTTCACTGTGATAAATATGTACCGAAAATATCGATTAGACAAACTATAAAATAATATCTATATTATATTTATAAAAGACAGAATCCATTTTATCTTGAACAAGTTTCAATTAAAAAAGAGACACAACTTCGTGTGCGTCCCTGCGTCTGCGCTATCAGAGAAATTTGATCTCATGCCATGTGACGAATGTGTAGACTTACATTGTTATCAGGTATTAAGTTTCAATATTGCCAAATAGGGTATGTTTCGATTGTTCAATTAATATTACAATGTATCGAATCAACAAACTATTAATCGCAAGTTTAACCTTGGCCTTTAGGTTACATAATAATTTAATAAAGTGATAGCGAGTACTTGAAAGCTATCGCTATACTGCTAATACTACTAAGTATTGCAGTCCTTGCAACAGATAGTACGATAATATTGTAGAAAAATTTGTTAAAGAAATCCTATGAACCTATGAATATAAAATATTTACCAACCGTATTAAATACAATAAATATGAGCATTTTTCATTTATTTTTTTTATGATTTGCTCGTTTTGGCTATCAAGAATAAAGAAATTGAGAATATTTGGCAATTATGAAACATAATTTCTTTATACTGAGCCTCAACACATGTACACTGTATTTCGTATTACTATGTAACAGCTGTCCATATAATACTCATACATGTATCATGAATGCAGTTGTACTAATATTTACTGCGAGCTACAAACACGTCAGCGGTATTTATCACATTGCAACATGTATAAATATATTTACTAGAACTTACAGAAAGAATGTATTAATAATAGAGTTATATACATTATTCATGAAATCAAGAGTTAATGTAATCCGTTCGAGCAAGGTCCTATGACCTTGCTCGAACGGATTACATTCTAATAATTTAAAAATAAATAAGGTAAAATATCAGAAATGGACATTAGATCTAAATTCGTATTATATGACATCTTCCATGTTTAAAATTTCTATAAAAACATGTATTTTGCATTGAAAACAGACTGATTAATTGAAGTTGAAGTGAAGTTTGAAGAACAGTCCTCTGTGTGTGGTTGATGTGCCCAGTCCAGTTTGTTTTATACTATCTATACTAATATTATAAACGCGAAAGTAGTAAGTATGGATGGGTGGATGTTTGTTACTCTTTCACGCAAAAACTACAGAACGTATTTGGATGAAACTTTACATTAATATAGCTTATACATCATAATAACACATAGACTACTATTTGCCGCCATAACCGACATATAGGCGGGCGGAGCCGCGGGCAACCACTAGTTATAAAATAAACTCTCTATCGGTTACTAGCGGTCAAAACATGGAACTCACTACCACCGCCCGTGTTTCCCTCCCATTATGATCCCGGGTAATTTAAGCGGGGCGTGAAAATGCATCTCACTAGGCCGCCATAGTGTGGGTCACCATGCTGCACTGTCCACGTTCGCATTGAGGATGGTGACCACCACTCTTGGATTATACTTATGCTATCCATCAGGCAATGTAGAGTCATTTTGGTAGCTTGAACATAAAAAAAAACTTATATGAGATACAGTGGTATGGGGCCATGCTTTATTTAAATTTTAACGAATGATTACATTATAATATATTCAAAAAAAAATAAAAAAACTGCTTGATTCCACGCCTTTAATTGCAGAGTCGAGTAATAACTATACACAATAATTAAAAACTCTAATGATATACAATATAAGGCTTACAAATACTCTACTACAAATATTCTGATGTATAAGCTATATTATTGTAAAATTTCATCCAAATCCGTCCAGAATTTTGCGCGTGAAGAAGTAACAAACATACACACAAACTTTCGCCTTTATATATTAGTGTGATTAGTGTGATAAATGGCATTGTATATAAAAGTCTGAATATTTAGTTATGAATTGCTCTATGTATACATACATATATGTACCTATCTACAGAATTCAATTAAAAAGGAGCGGTATCTACACTAGTGCCATAAATTAATACTTCCTAAAGCATTATAATCCCCGTTGCCAGAGATTAAACTCTGTGGCCTTTTTAATTGGATGACGTAATCTGTTTTTATCACTTGCGCGATCGTGTTATTCTAAGTATATTCTTTATGATGTGTATACAAATAATTCACTTGCTACTGACAGCAAGACGATACCACTAACATTCGACACACATATACACAAGCTGGGATGACAAAATCAATTAATTTTGCTATCATACATTTTTCCTTGCTACCGTGGATGCTTACCGGGAATAACGCGACTCTGCTCTTTTCATTGGTAATTAGCTCACCAATGAACTTAGTGGAGTTCGGTACTGGTTTGTTCCTGAGTAAAACCCCTTCGGAAGAGGCGCCTCACGACGTGTTCTCGGCTCCGGGGTACGTGATATCACGTTCCGCTGCAAAGTGTCGATGTGCCAAATATTGTAATGTGTTGCCTCTGAGGCTGTTTATGACCACAACGACATAACGTACCAGCTGCATTTGATGCTTCGACTTACGTCAATGAATGGCTTTTTCCACCTTTTTCGACCTTTTTCGACTTTGTTCAATTGTTTACTGCACCAGTTATATTTGTTCAATTGTAGTTTTTACATAAATATTGTTTTTATTATTATGGATAAACTTTCAGTCCAGAGGCAGCATGTGTCTGAATTTGTAAGTCAAAGCATTAAGGTATCATTGTTATGACGTCGTAGTCGCACTGTCTGGCCTCTTGTTCGTTATCACTCTTCTAGGTATATCCACCGGCATAAGTGTTTTTGTTTATATGTCTAAAGTGGATTATTGGTTATCTAGAGTTAAACAGCCAACCGTTATTAAAATTTTAGCACATATCTACGACTCTAATAGGATATTACATCATTTTTCAAAAAAGCTTCAATTGATCCCAAAACACATTACTTGTTTACCTGAGACTAAGACAACTCGTCTTAGTCTCAGGTAAACAAGTAATGTGTTTATGCAAAAAAAAATTACTTTTGTTTAATTGATTACGCGCTTAAATCGGTAACAAGCTAGTCATCAAGTTGTTCATTTGGAATGACGTCAAGTCGGTAATAAAAGCATAATTTTTATAACATTCTTGATAAATTTCAAATGAGAAAATTGTTCTTATGATTGATAATTAAATAAGAACAATTAATATAATAAATAATAAAAAATAAATATATAGTAATAATAATAAATAAATTAATAATAAATAATAAATATAATAATGTAATGGCAAAAAAATCTATTATAAAACACACAAATACGTAAAATAATAATATTTAAGTACAATGTACGTGCAGAATAACATATTAAAAATTTACAATTCGCTTAGTTTTTCACCGAGTTAATGACCCAATGTACTGAAGGCATTTTGCATATTTATTATAGAAGAGAAACAACGTGATGACTCAGGAATGAATTTAAAGTTATTAACTAGAAGAATAGAATAATCTTTATTGTACACTAGATAATAAAGTTTACATAAAAAATAATACATCAATTAACTGACCTGACCATGTACAAATGGCGGCCTTATAGCTAACAAGTAAAATTTTAACAAAAACAAAAACCGGCTTCAAGATTCGACTCGATTTCTCTCGGATGCCATCATCAGATCTGAGTGTCCTTATCATGGTACCACCGTTGGGATATCTCCTTTCCATTAAAAAAAGAATCATCAAAATCAGTTCATAAAAGACGAAGATATCCGCGAACAAACATAAAAAAACATATAGATATACGGTCGAATTGAGAACCTCCTCCTTTTTTGAAGTCGGTTAAAATGCTATTTCTTCCAGGCAAACTAGAAGTTGCGTTTTCGGATGTCAGATTGCATTGAATTGAAACAAAACGGTTTGCTGGTTAACTCTGTAACTTCAAATCCGTCCTTTGTTCTCTATTATTCTCAATTAAACAGCATGTTGTATATGTGTTAGGATAATTTAGACATCATATCCCTGATAGTTATAGAGCTATATCTGAGACACCATATTGTCATCATTCATTGCAATAGGAAACAATGTTTTCTAGGTTCACTAAACACTCATTCTCTCCTTTTACCGGCACCTTTGATATATTGTACTGTTTTAGCATGTCTAGCTTAAGACGTCTATATTAATAGACGAGCCTTGCGTGTTTCTATCAAAATTGCTGCAAGATTTTTTTCGGAAATAATAACAATCCCAGAATTATGATATTTAACGTTGATTTTTTACAGGTGCTGACGAATTTTTGTCTCTATATTTAAAACTAATATTTTCTTTATAAAACTACAGCGTAATGTGCCTTTAAATATTATTGAATAAGAAATGAGTCTGATTAAATAATGAAGGCTATAATTGACTGGTTATCTATATACTTTGTGCGCTAAACAAGTTTCATATTCGTAGACGAAGTTCCCTGGGTGGTTTCGGTCGTTCGCATACGAAGTCCACGTCGAGCACAGGGTCGCAGCCGCAACAGCCGCGCCTTGACTACCGCAGCATGGTCTCCGTTGATGATATGCCCGATCTCTTCGCTTCTTTCGATAGTAAGTACTTTACACTATTATGTAAAAAATCGGCCAAGTGCGAGCATAAAGCGGCAAAAAAATATCACGTTTAATGTATGGGAACCCCACTTAATTTTTTTTTAATTTTGTTTTTAGTATTTTTTATAGCGGCAACAGAAATAAATCATCTGTAATTTTTAACTGTCTAGCTATCACTGTTTATGAGATACAATTTGGTGACAGACAGTGAAGTCTTAGGGTCCCATCTTACTCTTTGGGTACGGAACTGTTAAAAGGAGAGCCTACCGCAAGTTGATGAAAACAAATATTGAGTTGATGAGAACAAATATTGAGTTGATGAGACACAAAAGGCGTAAAAACGTATTCCAATCAATTTTGGTGTTCTTGAATTCTTCTGTCTTAAATCTTATAAAGTGTCTTCATTGAAAACTTCTTAGTTCTTCTTAAAGTTAACATTCTTTAAATTATTTACGATCATTATACTGGCAATACACTATGAAAAAGTATACGTGGCATTATTACCTTAAGTACATTAATAGCGTATGTTATTCGTTATTTGTTCCATATGCTATTGTACCATCTAGTTCATTTTATGCACAGGTATGTAAGTTAGCATGAGTATATAGTACATCATTACATTTATGTCATCTTGACCAGAACTAATACCGCGGCCGGCTCGACCCAGCGATGACCCACCACTGTACTTGCGGCTGCGCATGGGCAAGCCAATGGGTCGTCCTCTGCCACGAACCACGCCACTAATGAGCTACGGACGCAAGCGCATGAAGCCCGAATACTGGTTCGGTGTTCCCAGGAACCGGTGAGTGAATATTTTCAACTCTTTTACTTTATACCCGAAAATGATGAAATTAAATGATAAATGCAAGTACAAGAAACTCCGCTCTGTATAAATTAGGTATTCGTTGTCATATATGTACTCATTTCTTCTACTATAATTGCTTTAGCCATCAAGGCCAGGGCATTTTTGTGTTATTTTGTAAGCTATTTCTTCTTTGCTCAGTTATTGCTTCAGGGCTAATAGATTTCTGTACCAGACTGTACCTATCTGAATTGATTTACAAGTAAAATTTTAACAAAAACCGACGTCAAGTTTCGACTCGATTTCTCTTGGATGCCATCATGAGATCTTAGTGTCCTTATCATGGTCATCATCAGCAATCATCAAAATCGGTTCAAAACGACGAAGTTATCCGCGAACACACATAAAAAAAAACGGTCGAATTGAGAACCTCCTCCTTTTTTGAAGTCGGTTAAAAAGATAGTAAGTCCTCCCATCTTTTTGTTAAATCTCTCTCTTTAGCTACTACGAACAGAGCCATATGAAAACAGTGACTCAAAACATTAATGAATCTTCATACGACTGCTGCTTACACGAATTGACTAGGTAACTTAAAAAGGGGATCGACCCGTGTTTCGCCGAGGATCTCCACTTGGCTGAAGCACGGGGACCATAAACAGGGCTCCGTGGAAAGTGAAACAAAAAGAAGAGAATTTCAGTCAGGTCATGTTTCAGGCAACTATTTAAACTAACAATTTACTACAGTGTTAATCAATGTAATGTGTGTCAATATTATGAAACTGCAATGCAATTAAAATAGCGATTTTCATTTTATATATCCACAATATGCATAACAAAAACACTGTCGCCGATAACCATGTTTGATAGAATTTTAGTTGGAAACAGGTTTTATTTCCATAATGTTTACATATAAAGTGCTAAACATACTCGACATGTCCTAGATTTGATAAATTGCCCGATAAGCATTCACTTTCTATCTTAAGAGCAAGCCACACGCAAACGTTTAACTTGGTCATTGTTTTATTTCAGAATTTGAAAAAAAAATGGATATCTACACTCTGATAATTATCTGTTTCACTTGTTTAATTGGTTACCTTATATACAGGGTGGACGATTTATTCAAATTCCTCACACACTGGGTACCAGACCGGTATGGGCCACTCGGAGATGTCAGCGCTCATGGCTATGAGCTTATTGACAGCGACACTGAATGGGACGACGATGAAGCTAAACCTGGCCAAAAGGTACGTCTACCTTACATGATATCTACTATACTCACAGTTCTTCATCCTCATTTTATTTCCATAAACACATTGATTTTAAAACTTAACCAGTTCATACTTAACCTGTTGTTAGTAGGTCCTACTGTCTTTCTAATGTATGTATTTATTGCAGTTACATAAAAATGTACTTCTCGCAGGAACGATATTATTTTCAAAGGTATACCTTTGAAAATAACATCATGACTTTCGTGCTTACTCATTGTAATTCTCATCTCTAGGACATTGAATTCAAATCTAAGTTGGTCTTGTCTATATTTAAGTTAGGAGTAAATAGGTTTGAAGGATACATATACGGTCTAAAAATATTCGATATATCCTAACTGATCAACACAGTACATCAGCGATGCCCTAACAAAGGATTCATCTGCGCATTGTCCTTTTGTTATATAAATCAACTTTACAATCTACTGCGAATTTTAGCGTAATATAGTAGTTAACTAAAACCTCTTTTCTAAGGAGAGGACTATTTCCAGCAATGAAATGTTAAAGACAAGTGTCGTGGGTTCAAATCCCACGTAGGACAACACTTTGTGTGATCCACAAATTGTTGTTCTGAGTCTGGGTGGTCTTTGTATCCGTTTCATGTACGTTTGTAAAGTCGCGCGACACAGGATTTATTCCTAGTGCAGTTGTCTTTAAAAAAAAAACTTATTGATGAAGACGATCATAATATAAAAATCCTATTTTGGAGAAATTATCCGATACTCACACGCCAAAATCTATGTGTTGTTGTTGAAAATCTTTCTAGATAAACGCTTATCAAGACTACGTCAGTTGTTTTCTTTATGAATTCAGATAATTCCGGATAGTTATTATTAGCATTAAACAATTTTTAAAATGAATCGTATGTGCAAAACACGGTCACATAAATAAAACATGACAAGCGAAGGCATATACACAGCCTACATAGCTGTATTTGCCTTTGCATGTCATGCTTTATAGATTTATTTTTAAGAGGTAGATTGATTAATCACTTTCATCGCTACGTATTTAGGTTATAGTAGTTTAGAGCCATCACTAGACCACCATGGTGTGGGTCACCATGCTGCATTATTGCATTCGCAATGAGTATGGTGACCACCACTCTTGGATTCTGCTTATGCTTTCCATCAGGCAGAGTAGAGTCATTTTGGCAGGGCTATACAAGAAAATAAAAAAAATTGTAGAGCAATTCTATGATATATAAGACCTTAAAAAAAGAGCGTATTCCTTCTTAAAAGGCCGGCAACGCACTTGTGACGCCTCTGGTGTTGCTGGTGTCCATGGGTGGCGGTAATCGCTTATCATCAGGCGATACGTCCGCTCGTTTGCCCCTTATTCAATAAAAATAATATGGTTCTTAAACCAATATAAATAATGAAAATAAAAATGAAATATTACCTAATTTATAGATGCTGTAGCCCTTTATCTTTGACTAGCTGACCCACACAACCGTTTAGGTCTCCTATTGCCCGTAGCGTAATAATTTTTCTCCCGTTTTTGTAACATTCTTCATTGATGCTCCGCTCCTATTGGTCTTAGCGTGATGATATATAGCCTATAACCTTCCTCGATAAATGTACTATACAACACTGAAAGATTTTTTCAAATCGAACCAGCGGTTCCTGAGATTAGCGCGTTTAAACAAACTCTTCAGCTTTATATAATAGTATCGATTACTTTATAAGTTAAAATATCTATAGGTCATAAAATTACTACGAACGTTATCAGACTTTTATTCAAACTATGCCTACATAAACCTGCGAGTTTCATGTCTATTTAACAAATCTATGTCATATTTTACACATCCTTATCTTATTTACATTCATCAAACTCATCACTCATCTAGATAACAGTTTTATGATGAACTAGTTTGTAATTAAATTTTATATACTCTGTTCGACTACTAACATTACATAAGGGTTACTTTATATGTGAGTGAATGTTGTTTCATATAATTATGTACCTCAGCGATTTTATTTAATCCTCCTTGTTCATAAACTTTAAAATTTCATTTTATTCAGGATTGTTTTATTATTAAAACTGGAGATAGTATTAGCTGAAGTAGAACGCTCATTTCTAGAAATCACAGTTAACCTAATTTAAAGCTATGTCTAGAGATGAATTAGGTACCTATTTATTTTTCCCTAGGAATCTATTCTCAACCAAGACAAGCTTTCTTAAAAATTAATCAGTATCTAATCTTTTACATGTGTTAAAATGCATTGTTCTAATTTTAATATTTAATAGCTTTTTGTGACTAAAGACTAATTGCACTTTTTAACCGACTTCAAAAAAGGAGGATGTTCTCAATTCGACTGTATTTTTTTATGTTTGTTACCTCAGAACTTTTGACTGGGTGAACCGATTTTGATGATTCTTTTTTTATTCAAAAGCTGGTGCTTCCCGTGTGGTCTCATTTCAATTTGGTCCAGTTCTTGAAGTCGGTTTTTTTTGTTAAAATTTTACTTGTTATTCGGTCTTTCTAATTAAGCCTTCTTCTCGATTTTCTTGGCCAATAGAAGGCTGTTCTATTGGCGAAGAACATCGAGAAGAAGGCCATATACATAGAACACCTAATGTAACACCTAATGAAAAGATGTAATATAGGCAATATTACATAGAACACCTCCCTAAGCGATTACCTCTTATAGCAGTTTTTTTTATTCTATTTCAAAAAGTTATTTTAAAAAGAACAGTCGAGTCGCGGTCGTTAATATGTCCTCTTCCTTTTTCTACGGTTCGTGAACACAAAATATGTGAAATAGTTGTAATAACATATTTTTAGAAAACAATTACATTATTTATCTCACGTATTTTATACAAGCCAACGTACCATTTATTATTTAAATTGCACCGTGTAATTTTAATGAGTGAAATCCATGTTTATGAATAAGAAGAGATACATAAATACAAAGTAGCCTATTTTAACATAGTTTTCATTACACTAATGATTCATGGCTTGTAGGACGAGAGGACCGGCAGCACTGGCGACGTGTCAGACCTCACTCGCGAGTCATGGGAGGTAAGTGTCATTTAATGTAATAATACACATTTTTTTACATTGTTTACATATTACATCAAATTTTTACATACACCGTTTTATTAACAAACGCTTTTAACACAGTTATCAATGACTATGCATCTCACTCTCACATACAGTACACATTGAACATTGAATATATTTAATTCTATTATCGGCAACAAAAAAAAGTCATTGGCAATCAAATTTACCTAAACCTCTGAGCAAAACTTTATATTACAGGCTAATATATAATTAACATAATATAGTATTTTTTAATACTCAGACGGTCTATAAATTCGAATTTTTATGCGGCTGTCGATTCCTATACCTTTTGAGGCACCATGAATAGGAATGTTAGTCGATTACATTAGCATAGGACGGTTCACATTATTGCGAGCCACGTAGACTGAATATTTATGATATTCCATTTGAGACGTGACGGAATCAAACCGTTTTGTGGACATGACTAGATTTTTTGGTAAGCGCAAAACGTGTCGCTAATCATTTCATACTTGACTATTGAAAATAGTGAACGAAAATATTGATACTCAAAGCTAAAAAAGTTTGAATTATTTACACTGGCAATTAACGAATTTTGTTTTTTGGTGATATTCAATTATATACCTTACGCTTTTGGATCAGCAAGTCACAAAAATACTTGAACAATACATAACGTAGGATGTGAAAACCTCTTTAGAATTTTAGATGCAAAATAATTTAAGTACTTGTTTTTATAGGTAAATTACGCCACAATGCCCATTTTCCAGCACTACTGTACACAATACAAATTGCAAACACCTATAGTCACCTAAATACCGACAGCGACGTCACCTCAAAGTGGGAAACTTATTTTACGCACAACTTGCTATGTCTAATTATTACAGTATCTTCGTTTACAATTGTTATTACAAAGAAATAAAAAACTTACATTAATTACTCATTCCCACTGTGAAAACCCCAAATCGTATCTTTAATATTAATTAGTAGGTAGCCGAGTTTCATAAAATATCTAAGGTAACACCAGTCTTTTACTGACAGCAAATTACCGATAATAAAATGTTTTGGCATGCTGTGTACCCGCATCTGTCAATTACATAATCATAGTAACAAAGTAAATGAATGCGGTCAAATGTGTTACTGTTTTAGCCAACGCGAATGAACCGTTGCATTACAGTCTAAAATACAGTAAAGAATATCGAATATATCGATATCAGAAATCGTAATTAAATATCAGCCCAATCGAATGAATGTAATTAAATCTCCTGTCACCTTAAACACTGTGACGACACACGATGTTACACAAAATGAATTCAAGTGTCGAATACCGCTTAAAAGAGTAGTAAAAATATTTTCACTAATTACACAATATTGTTTAATACTAAACAGAGGTCGCGTCATGCAACCAGCGCATTCTGACCTTAACAATATTCTAATTTTTATTGTATTGGTTCACTTTTCTTACTCTTTACCTACTGTGTATACAAGTTTGTAAATCAAACGATCCAAATTGTTTGTTCTATCAACTGATATATTTACTTAATACTGGAAACAAAACACGATGGCAAACACTACACACTTGAAATGCGTACATAGTGTAAAGTAATGTGTTGCAATAGCTGCTGAAGGCGCCCTACGTGAAAATATACTCTATAATGAAGAGCCAGGCCGAAGCGCTGGGCGACTCCCTCGGCGAAGAGCCCCGCCAGGAGGTACAACATTAACTGTGATAGGCTGAATATGACATTGCTACCTTTGCTTATAATTATCATTCAGCATTTAAAAAAAAGCCAGAGCACCAAAATCTTTTTAAGTTTCTTTATTTAAAACTTTGTACGTTATACCTACTGAAAGTGCTTCGTAACAGTTATAATGTGCCTAGAACTCTAGAGTGTTCTATAGTCTCTGAACAATATATTTTGCAACGTATAAAGTTACAGCGTTTTATTTTAATGTGTGTATAAATGAATATCAATGGCCGCACCATGTGCTTTTTTGCTAGATTGTTTAAAACTAAACAAATTATTCATTAATTACATAATCGCATAGCTATTTTTAGTTATATCTACTTCTATAGTACCTTATTAGTATATCTTTTGAGTAGTTCATCATGGTTGACAGGTTTTTTATCCCTAGAGCCAATTAAAAAAGGGTTATGTAATATATACCTAACCTTATTTGATGAACGGACGGCCAACAAGAATCGGTAGATCTTGAACTCAAAAATTTAAATACCTAATTAATAATTTGTTATTGTGCATTTCAACATTTTTTATTAAAATCGTTGTAAACGGGCTGCCATTTTCTTTAGACAATTAACTGCTTAATAGGTTGTGATAAGGTGTTTTTTTTTTATTGAATTTATTTAGTAGTTTTTAACTGCAAATTAGGTTGTTAACTTGTTACCCACTCCTACTCATTATAACCGTTACGTCATATAACTATGTACTTAATGAAAATGAATACATAATCATTAACAACGTGAAATACCACAAATAACTATTAAGTAACATATACCAAGGTAATGTCATGTTCAGCCTCCATACATACTTGGTAGTGTGAACGAAACACACTATGCTAGTGAAATGATAACGCACTGCCCTTAGATTGCATCCGAAACTCGTAGTAAGTTATACCTACGACATAAAAAAGGTTAGATATCTATTGCTATGTTGTTAGTATCCACATTAGCTGTTTATGTTTTAGTTGACATATTGTACCTTTAGGAAATTGCACTACGTGTTATTCTGGATAAAATGTTGTTAGTAAATGTTCAACAGCATGTTAAAACAATTTCCAAGGCTAATCAAGCCTTAAGCTAGGTAGGTATATGCCTACTCTTTTTATAATATGCAGGTTTGGCGAATCGATTAATAGTTTTTTTGTTATTCTAAACCAGTCTGTATACTATAAAAAGTGTTCTCCAATCTTCATGTTTCTAAGTTCTGTAGGCCAAAATATTTTACCCAACTCCGTTTTTTGTTAGTAAAGGCCCGTATTCACTTTGATTAGTGCGAGTGCAGGTGTGAAGTGAGGTGATCAATGATTGGTAGAAAATACGGGTGGATGGCGAATTCGCGGTCCACACGTACTTTCCACCAATCACCGATCACCCGCACTAAGCACCTGCACTCGCACTAAGGGAATACGGGCCTTAAGTGTATTAAAGTAATTACTTGCTTTTTGTTTGTTGTGATACAAAGCTCTTTACGTGTGTTTAAAAATGGTTTTTAAATAATATATTTGCTCTACAAAAATCAACAATACAGTGCAGTTCCAAATTAAAGTAGCCTTATAAAAATCAATCCTGCGCAATTATTTTGAGATTTGTTTGATTTGAGATTTACATTAACGTGCTGATGATAGGCTTTCCAACAAAGACACTACAACAAGATTTAACTATATATTACTGTATATTGGACAAAAGTATTTATTTACCGTCAATATTTACCCATGGCTAACAACGTAATTACGGGATTAAACAAAATGTAGTTGATTTCTTTTCAAACTTAATCCTATTTGATTATCTAATTTCCAGGCTCAAAAGAGTTAAATACTTCATTCTTTTAAGTTATGAAATATACATATTAAAAAAATGTATTAATATGTCAGGAAATAATCACTTGGTTCTTAAAATAGGCGTATATATCATAACGAGATTGAATACACATGAAGTGAAATAATATTGATTTAAGAGAGATAAAACATAATGGTGACGGAATTTCATAACAATTCTTTGTGAAAAACTGTATAAATACTGTGTACATATTTGTAGAAAAGCGTAAACATTGGGCAAGAGACGTTTCAATCAATAGACATCTGTAACACTGTTTAGGTTGTTTTTTTAAATCTATTTATTCTACGTTGTCTAGACGTTTAAGGTCAAACATTTTGTCAATGTATTAATTACTAGCTGAACCCACGCAACGTCGTTTGCGTCTCCTATTGCCCGTAGCGTAATAATTTTCCCCCGTTTTTGTAACATTCTTCATTCGTGCTCCGCTCCTATTGGTCTTAGCGTGATGATATATAGCCTATAGCCTTCCTCGATAAATGTACTATCCAACACTGAAATTTTTCAAATCGGACCAGCGGTTGCTGAGATTAGCGCGTTCAAACAAACAAACTCTTCAGCTTTATATATATTAGTATAGATGTTGCAGGGTTTTGTTTAAACAATTCCATAAACTACGTAATTTAATAGAATTATTAAAATCGAATAATGATCGAGACTTTCGGATCCGGGACAGGTATCCTGGATTCCGCTTATAAACGCAATATAGTTGATTTAGTTTTATTTTGGAGCAACAAGTAAAATAAACATAGTTATGTCTTGGAAAAGTTTGGTCGACCATTAAATACAATTTCATGTAAAGTATGTCAAAATAAATACAGATTGGCCTCTACATATTTGGTTGCGTCGTAGCTCCCTAAGATATTATGTCCTTAGTTAACAAAACTGAGTTCAACGCAACGAAGCTTTACATAGATTAAAGTATTTATTGTGGAGCTCTTTGTTTGGTTCGTTCTATTGCTGTTCTCTATAATCATAATCATCAACAGTCTTTAACTGTCCACTGGACATAGACCTCTCCTTGACAAAGCTGTAGGGTTAGTTCGAATTCAACTCATAGTAACCGATAACCGCATTGGCACTTTGGAAAAATCCATTCCATTAGCAGATCATTAATCACTTTGTTATGACCAAGCTTCATCACGGAGACCTTTCCAGAACATTTTAGTCCAAACATTTTGTAAATATTGCAGATGTTTGACTGTTAATTTACATTTACGTTACCTTATTAAATTGAAGTGTGAAAATGAATAAGAAATTCAAATAATATTGAAAATGAGATAATTCCAAAGCCATAGTGCCCAGAATTATAATTAAATCACGGAATGAGAATTTTCCTTAGATTATTTCATCTCAAGATTAGAACTACGCCGCCCAAATTACTATGTCCTCTGTGGAGCGACACAGACGTAACTTGTCATTAATCCATCTGGGCGATTACAAAGCCCATAGGTATAGTTAGTGTTACGTTACAATAGCAGGTGAACAATGGGCCAACAACAGTGGTTGACGAATCAACAACGGCTATATAATCGGCCCTCTTTGACATTCGCACAATGTTTTGTATAATTATTTTTCACTAGTTTTTGCTCGCGGCTCCGCCCTCGTGTTTGTCGGTTACCGCGGCAAATAGTAGCCTATGTGTTATTCTGATGTATAAGCTATATTACTGTAAAGTTTCATCCAAATCCGTTCAGTAGTTTTTGCGTGAAAGATCCCTCCATCCATAATTACAAACTTTCGCGTTTATAATATTAGTAGGACTATGCTTACACAGCCCCGTATCAGACGTAAACGTTTATATCACAGAACTACTAGAAAAGCCTTTGACGTAATTTCGTAAGTAATCTTTTGTCGCCGGGACGCACACATAAACGATTAATAATATTATACACACATAACTAAGTCTATTCTAATTCGTCCAAGGGATTTAATGAATATAATAATAAACTACAACCTTATGCTCTTGGCATTAAGTAGAGTTTTACGTGCAATTTTGTGTTTAGAGGTGGATCTTCGTCTTTATGACCCACCCACCGTAGAGATGTGGTCCTGTCGATTATAATAATGAAATTTGCTTAATTTCTATAAGAAATAGTTCTTACTTTTAAATATCGCTATCCTATTTTTTATATTAAAGTCACTGTCTTAGAAATGGATTGAGTGAAATTGTACTAGTTTCTTGTGTATATATAAAAATAAGACATTTGTTTTGTCAAAACATAAGTACATATTGTACATCTAATTTTGGAGTTTGACGTTTCATACTTATCAACACGACACAACTTTCTATAGACGTAACACACATAATCTAAATAATTTTTCTGTACCTTCTAACCCTGTAATCAACAGTAATTATGAGGTTATTTTAAATCATCACAAGATCTACATTTTTTAAATTTTATATCTAAATTTAAATGCAAAAAACAATGTATAGACGTCGGACTGCCCGAAAATGTTAATCTTCAAAATATGTTTTAAGTTTTAAAAGAAATATTTCTCTTATTCCTATTCTATTTCATCAAACAGCTTTCCGAAAAAAAATTATATTACAATTATTTTGCAGTCGGTTAAAAATCATAATATAAAACAAATCACCTCTTTCTACTTAAGAAAAACACAAACCAATATCATCGACATCCACAATTTTGCGGTATCGATTGCATTATAAATATTTGGGCACACCCCTATGCCTTATACTAAATCTGTTCGGGTGAAATAAATCGAAATATTCACGCAGGAAATGCAGTTCATTGCGTACTCTTGTGGAAACAATGTAGTTAGTAATCGAATTTAATACGCAATGTATGATTGTTTTATTGTTTTTTCCCGTTGAAAGTAAAATGCGAATGCGACCGTTCAGTTAATGCCAGCAGACAAAATAGAGGTATTTGGACTTATTTCGCGGCGCGCCTGCCCCGCCTACATAACATTTCTACCTATATTTTTTGTTCTGTGGTTTATATATTTAAAATTGCTCACCAATCACATGTACCATATGGATATCTCTGTTATCAGTTTATTCCCATATCAGAGGGCAAAGGCGCAAAGTTTATGTTTAAATTATGGTATTTCTACCGTAAAAATTTACTCATATATAAACAGTCATCTAACATGAAGGGAGGTAAACTCGGGGCAAACTTATTTATTGCCGTCAACTAGACTATATTTTTTAAATAAAGTTAGATACTTATATATTTCTAAATACATACATAGATAAAAGCAAATAATAGTCCATCATCCGTATATTTTGTCGTGCATGTTAATCGAACCCGCAAATCAAGATCGGTAACTAGACCAACAGGCCCGTCGGCAGGGCAATTTTTTTTTTTTTTTTTGTCTTAAGTGGCGAGAAAATTCTAAAAAACACTTTATAAATTACAAAGCTACGTTTATACATTTCAAAATATTTACAAACATAAGTAAATGTTTCCCACGACTTGTGCTTCATATTCATAAGATTAAAATAGCAAATAAAAATAAAGCACAAAGAGCGTTGTTTTTACAGCGCTTGCTTTGTTTAACAACATTTCCTGAATAACATTATATACATGAATCTACTGAATAGTATTATAAATAATTATGCAATTTGAATAGGTAGGTACGTCACCACAGACCGAAAACAGTTTAACAGGATAACTGAACGCGACTGATCATGCCTCGGAGGACACGTTAAACGTTGATCCCGGTGCCGTATGAACATCTTTTACGGGTAGTTAGACCCCTAAAAAGTCCGACAACAGTATTTTTAACCCCTAACGCCAAAAGAGGGGTGTTATAAGTTTGATGTCGATGTCTGTCTGCCTGTGGGATCGTAGCTCTCAAATTCTCAATCGGGAGGACCGATTTCAATGCGGTTTTTTTTCATTTGAAATGGTGGTTCTTGGCTATGTTTGGTTAATATCGGTCCAGCAGTGTAAGAGTATCTTTTCCAAAATGATGTAAGGCATTTTTGGCGTATGATTACTCGATTAAGTGCTTGCGTAGGGGGTTTTTTAGTTCGCTCAGTAGTTTTTTGAACAGGTCTGATGGTAGTCGCTGCACGTAAAAAATGAAGTTTAGCCGCATCGTAATATACTCATAGCCAGCCGCATCCTAATTTAGGAAAAAGGCTTGGAAGAAGAACTGTATGACTGATCGTATTTAGTCTACAAGTATACCTAATGCTAAAACCTAAGATTTAATAAAAAAAAGCGCTAATCGCTGCATAAAAACTCACAGTTTAACTATGTTTGAATTGAATAAAACAATACTGAAAGTCAATGATTCAGTTTTTCATATCGGTAAGTCTTCTAGTATAGGTATTAGGCCGAGAATGAAGACTTTTTTACAGAAATCTTTTAAGTTTATTCTTAGTCAAATGTCATTGCTTACATTGTCAGTAATTTTTTGTTGAAAATGCAAACCGAAAACAGCGAAAAACCCAAAACAGAGGTAGGATGCTTAAATATAACTGATAACCTGCTTTCGTAAATAAATAATAATGTATAAAATATTATATACATATTTTTACTAAACTTAAAATACTTTCGAGTACTCACTCTTATGGACTTTGTTATGGGTATTTTGATGAGGTTGCAGAAGTGGATTTCTTATAATTATCAGTGGAATTCTTTTTTTAAATTAATATAGCGGTAATTAACATCATTAATAATGGAATATTACTTCTAAGAGTAAGAACGGAAACTGTCTAATAACTAGAAGCTTAATGTGTTAAAAATGACTCTACCTCAAAGTGATAGTGGTTTAAATCAACCAAAAGGAAATTTACTTGATGTTTTTAACGATAATTTAAGTATAATATCGATTATATAATTGAGGAAAGGCCTATGTCCATCACGATGATAGAATTCATAAAAGTATCATTATTCGATAATAGCATAGAGAACGGAACAATAAAACAAACAAACATTTATGATAATTTCGATCATTATAAGACAAGTGTTGTTGTGAAATCACTACATAGTATAAAACAAAGTCGCTTTTTCTGTCCCTAGATCCCTTTGTGTGCTTAAATCTTTAAAACCACACAACGGAGTTTGATGCTGGTTTCTTTAATAGATAGAGTGATTCAAGAGGAAGGTTTTTATGTATAATAAATGCATAATATAGTATGGAAACACTGTTAATTTTCGAGGTTTCTAAGGTGATGTAGCAAATAAACACATTTTTTTGCGCTTACATTGCAAACGCTGGTTGCACCCTACGAGATAGATCAAAATAATGTACTACAGTATTGTACACCTTAAAAAGTACTACAAAAAAGTCCGCGACGGTATATGTCTATCTCTTAGGGATAACCCACAACAACAATTTTTTATTCCTTTCTTTTTACGAGAAATAATGGCTTATTTACGAAGTGATTTTAAGCAATACAAAATGAATCCTTATATAGTTAAGTAAATTAAATACATTGTGCATTTAATATACATCAAAATGGCCCTTTACAGTATCTAATTTAAATGAATATATTCGAAGATATTACAGATTTAAAATGCAGGAATCGTGTCGTCGGCGGGGGCATCTGAAATCCACCCGTGCAAAGCCGGGGCGGGTCGCTAGTTCTATTATATTAATCAAATGTGTCCAATTATAACTAGGTTTAAGGAGATAGGATTAAGGTTTAGGTAGTAATGAATACTGTTACCGAACTCTTGAACATTACATATTATTTCACCAAAACCAATTTCACAATACTTTGAATTGAATAGATTTTTACTGTTTTTCAAATAGCGAGTTTTACTATTAATAATCACAAATTTTAACAAAAAAAAAACTTTAATCTGGACCAAATTTTAATGGGACAACAAGAGAAGCACCAGCTTTCAAATAAAAAAGAATCATCAAAATCGGTTCACCCAGTCGAAAGGTATAAGGCAACAAACATAAAAAAAAAACAGTCGAATTGAGAACCTCCTCCTTTTTTTGAAGTCAGTTAAAAATACTTTAAGAGTGTAAACCTTCTGACTTGTTTTTGTAAACCATGTGATTTTTACAAAAAGAGCATTAAATCATTTCAGAAGTAGAGAAAAAATTGTTTATTGGGTATACTGACGTTTTATTTTTTATTTTAAGCTGCACCATTACATACGACTATAATAATAATGTTATTGTTATCGTGGATACATACATCTAGTACTTAGAAGCTGGATATGAAGCAGATTAGTCATTGATATCACGCAAAGATAAACGCAGAATAATAGTACCTACAATACATGGTATATATCAATTTTATCAATAATCAACCAATAGATTACCAATTAGTGGTAGCACAATTAATACGTGCTCTTATTTTGATCGCATGTGTAATTGTAATTGGCAATTGGACTAGCTAATTTGATGCGGCTCAGTTTTGTGTAGGTATCAAATGGGCACATAGCCGACGTTTCCGCTATTTCCTTGGATATGTAAAATACTAAATTACTGTACCTAAATCATTTTCCAAAATACCTGCTTGAATAACATAATCACATTTGATTACAATTTTTTACTTGGAACATTTATATTTATTATTTATTTACTTTGTTGGTTGCGAAATACATTACGAATTGTAATTATTGGTGTATGTATATACATGTAGGTATAATACAACATTCATATCATGATTTTTATATAGTCAAGTGGTTTTTATTCCTAAACTCAAAGAAAAAACATTAACATAAAGTTTTTTTCATATTTAAAATTACTAAAGAATAAACAAAAAATATGATTATCTTATGCTGTATGTTATGAGAAATACTCGATTATAAAACAAATGGTAAGTAATAGGAAATGCGTAGTTTGGTTGAATTGTAAATGTTTTGTGAATTCACTTAAACCCATATAAAAAAACGGGCTTAAAGCTAAGCCTAAAATTAGCGTTTCGAAGTTGTTATAGAAACATCATCTATATATTTATATAGAAGAGTAAGGCTCTGAGGCAGACTGACTGACATACCCAGAGATCAACGCACAGCCCAAACCGCTGAAGCTAGAATCCTGAAATTTTGCATGTAGGTTCTTTATATAAGAATTTTTGAAATTCCACCCCTAAGGGGGTAAATCAGGCTTTCAAAGTATGCGTGAGCGAAGCCGCGTGTAAAAGGTAGTTTACTATAACGATGACATAATTATGTACACAATATTTATGAGACTAAAAATAAAACCTTAATTTTCTCCTGTTCTAGTTACATTATCATTTCTAGCTAATTTTTGTGACTGTAATTTTAAAATACATATATGTTTCTACTAGTACGCACTCTGACACCTTTGCGTTAAAGATTATGCAAATTGAATATTTCTAAATCATTTAATTACTTTTTTATTCGATATTTGTAAATTTAACAATAAAACTGCATTGACGGTTTGTATTCATATTAAATTAACTTATCGTATGTTGCAATGAAACATTATTAGGTACTAATTGTTCAAAATATATTAACTATGCAAACTCTGCAGAATAAACGAAAACCTTACTTTGTCTCTTACATCAACCCCATTGCTTATGATGATCTAATATCATGCAGTTATGGTAATTTCTGGTCTCCCGTTTAAACTTCAAGGAGGGAACATTATCCGCCTATCCGAAGCGCAACATACCAAAGTTAAAAGCCACATAATAAATTATTATTGGGCATCAATTAATCGTATCGATGATAAATAGTTTCGTATAATTCCATCAAGATTTGATCAATGAATAGCCAAACAGAATCCCTTCGCAGTGAGTGACCTAGTACAGGTATTTTGGAACTATGTCCCGAAGTACGACTGACAGAAAGTGAATTTATTGTAGTCAGTGTAAGTCCAGTATCATTAGGAGTGCAAAGTGCCCTGTAGTATTGCTGACTTTTTTATTTGGCAAAACTATTTTTTCTTACAAAACTTAAGCAACAAATAAGTAAAATGAAGTTAGATTCCGCATTGAGGTTGAGATAAGTCTATTCTATTCCTCTTGGAGTCGTATTATTGCTTTTTTCAATAGTATTTTATTTATGTATTGAGTAATTAGTTTAATAAAAGGTAAAGATGCCAGTTAGAGCCGACACTTTGTCACGAAGTCATAAATATAATACTACATATGTCGCCATTAGCTTTATTTTACAATATTGTTTATGATCGTTCAATTAATTTGCATGCAGTATCATGTACTTCTAAAAGACATTTTAATTAAAACTAGTAAGTTGTAGCTCGTAATCGCCGTGTTTAGCCGTCGGTTATTAATCGCCACAATTGACATTGTTCATTCCTTCTCAACTTGCTTAATTAAACGAGGATTTATATTTGGATATGTGTAATTTAAGATATTCAATAATCAATACTTGTAAAGTGCAGTCGCATATGACTCTTGCTTTCAATTTTAATAGTCCTAAAAACTCAATTTTTAAACGTAAGTTGATTAAAAACAAAATATTAGGATAATAGGAGCCGGTTATTCTACATGCAATAAAACAAAAGTATTCTTATACAGAGAATAACTTAAGAATAACTTATAAATCGAGTGCCTAGCTACAAGTTTGAAACTAACGGGTCTCACTTTTTGACACGTGACCTTCGGAAGTAACAGGTAGTGGTCTCACTATGCTTCATACCGGTGTATTTATTTTTAACTTCATATTTATATTCTATCGAGATTCATGATATTATTATGTAAAATCCTCTTGCATTTATACTTGGGTCGAAGGCGGCAGTTCAAATCCAATGGATGTATCTTGTTACATCTACTACGTTTTGTGAAGCATCATTTAAGCTGCATTAAAAGGCACCTTACAATGGTTGCTTTTGATCAAAACCATAATTAACTCTCTAAAAGCATTTTTTTTACAAAACACTTGTCCAAAGGTTTCAGGAAGGCAGCATTTAAAGACCTGCCTATTTGGAAATGGAACGAAGTTGCTAATTGTGCTGCAAGAAATACAAAGTTATTTATGTAATATGACTCGAAAACTTTCATTAATTGCGTCCTTTGTGGTGTCTATAAGATAATTTACAATAGTCTTGGAACCCCGGATACATCGGGCACGGTTTACGGTAGTGTTACCTTCAGCCGTGGGTCAGGCGCCAGCATGCATTGACATTACTTCCATTCCAAGGTACTAACAAAACTACAGGTTTTATATTGAGTTTTATATTTAAGACTATTGATTTTGGATACATGAAGGATTGTTATCAAATAAAACTACAATCTTTAAGTAATTACTTAGCTTTCTCTTGTGACATTTAAATCGGTTATCAGAGAACAAACAAATTAGTAAAACTCATTCCCGTTTTATGCACTTAATAGTCTTCATATAGTTAATTGGTACGCGAAGTAAGCGCATTTTTTTTGTTGTAAAACGTGCGCAGAACACGGACACGGACGACCCGTCCGTGTCCGTGTTCTGCGTTCCTTTCTTAAAGATTCTAGTTTCCGAGCGGCACTGCTTGCCTGTGCTCGTATATCGCGTCACAGCTAACCATTCGGTTCAGCAATTCTAAAGTTGATAACTACGCGCATTAATCGTCTCTGAACGTCACTCACTTGCGCTTGAAAAAGTTGTTGCAATTATAATGCGCTTATTGAAACCGGCTGGTTCCAAAGAGCGCAATATACAAATAACAAATACAAACAACTTTTGTTTATAACCCGAGGTTCGCGACGCTCGTTCGCTGTTTAGTTGTGAAACCTTGTAATCGCGTGGGTGATTTCTAAATTAAGCGCTGGCAATTGTGATGTCGACGACGTGTTTCTGTGGTGCACCGCTTCTCCACAAACGTGTGATTTAGTGCTCAAATAGTTGTTTGATCAGTAAATTCAAGTGATCCCAAATGCAGGCTGTTAAGTGGATAGAAATGGTGCAACTCGGGCCGGCTGAGACTGAAAGGTCTTCTACTTACGATGAGGAAAAGGTGAGCTTGTGCATCGGTAATTTTGCCGTGTGTTATTAGGTCATATAAATTTCGTCTTTGTTAAATATGTATAATTTTAGTTGAAAAAAATCCTACGTCAACATTTTAATGTACCAGAACAGAAGTATCAAAAGTGCATTTTATAATTCAGATCTTTATCACTTTTGCAAATTATTCAAGTTTTAAGTGTCTTGTTTCATGATGCGAACAATACTTACTATATAATATCAGAGTTTATATTTACAACTGAAGAAGTATGCAACAATTCTCTTAAAATAAGTATGTAGGATCCATTTATCGATAAAGTTCAAGTACGTTGTTAATTACTTTTAGATAACTTTGCCATTCATATCTCGAAACAGTTATTTAGACAAGAATGTTAACCTTTTATTGACTCTCAGTTGACTCACCTATTACTTATTAAAGATAATACGCTCTACAATATCACTTACATCACATCGCTCTATTTGGCCAATGAAAAACGATACAGATGTGCATCTTATATACAAGGACTTGGAAAATAAAATAAGGAAGTTATAAACTGGTATATTAAGACCTGCGAAATTAATAAGAAATTTTTCATCGAATATTGTCATCGGAGAATGTAATTTTCTTATTTAGTTTACATAAATTAGTATCTGATAATTTAAATTATGTACAGCTAGATTTGAATTACAAATAATGGCTTATCAATGGGTTAAAGTGAATTAAATTTGTGAATCGATTAATCGATATTACATATTCATAGATTTATACCAATGCTGCAATGAGAGCCTTCTTTCCGCTTTCCCCAGGGAACTTAGTCAGTTATAATAATTTAAAATGCACGTGTTGGTCTGTTAGAATTTAAGATTGAGCAAACACTATTTCTAACAGAATCCATAACTGTAAAGTAGCTTAATAAAGACACGTTGAGTTTAGTATAATATTATGCACGATTATCGAATTCCCACGAGTCTGATATCTCTCCTATGATCTAATAGTTCTTGTCATGTATGCATATAACTAAATAATGTCAATTCTAGTATCAGACTTATCTCCGCGTGTATCAATTATAACCTGTTCTGTTGTGAATGGTGCGATAAGTCTGTTTAGCGTTTGTTATCAAAATTTTATTCACTGGCCCTCTGAATACCAGGAGCGGTCGCAGCCTGAAATTTGGGGGGTCACTAAATAATCAATTTAATTCGAGTAAATTAATTAGACTTTATTGCACAATACACAATTTTATTGCACACATTAAAAACAAATAGATATCTTTTGTTTTTTATTGGTAAATCTATTGGGATGATAATATTTGGTAATCAGATTCTAGTAGCAGGGAAAAAGTTACATGGGTACGATTTGGGGGGGGGTCATGTCCCCTGTGACCCTCCCCCCCTGGAACCGCGCCTGCTGAATACATTAACGTACTTAATCAAAGCTAGAGAGGAAATTATAAAAATGAAAAATCGTAAAACATCGTCAGCAAAAAATGCTCTCTATTGTCATTAACGGTGGCTTTCACAGATGTGTTGCTGGTTATTACGAGTAGGTATAATACTGTTGACTTTCTAGTTAATTCGGTTTCTCTTTATTTAACTTCAAAGTGGTTGAAACTATTACTAAATAATGACTCGTAAAATTACATACTGCTATCAGCCAATCGTTTACTTCAAACGTTCTTTTTATTAAAGTTGAAAAGGTCTTTAAATTTAGCTGCTTATATGACAACATTGACAACTTATTTTATGAAGACTATTTTGAGTTTTAGTTTACTTGTAGGCATTATTTATTAACTAGCTGTTGCCCGCGGCTCCGCCCGCGTGTTTGTCGGTTATCGCTGCAAATAGTAGCCTACGTGTTATTCTGATGTATAAGCTATATTACTGTAAAGTTTCATCCAAATCCGTTCAGCAGTTTTTGCGTGAAAGAGTAACAAACATCCATCCATACAAACTTTTGCGTTTATAATATTAGTAGGATATCCTTTGATTTTCCTATAAATAGAGAGAGCGGCTTATTATTACCGTAGTTTATCTAATCACAAGGTCTAGGAAGTGCTTGTTGATTCAGTAAAATTGTTGTACTATCGTGAAATGCCATGTATAGAAACGAGAAAAGAAAAGAGTCGATATTGATTAATAGTTACCTACCTACTACAGATTTACAGAGTGCCAAAACATAATGAGATTTTTTTTACTTTAACCACTTTGTATACAACTGGTAAGAATATGACTTAAAGTTATGTAAAACCGTTACCTCTTAAAATTTTCAAGCTGTAATAAATACTGCTTGAAAATTTTAAGAGGTTACGGTTTTTTGATACATATTTTCTATTCATAACAAGTTTAAGTAATACATTAGTGAATTAGGCCTTAGCCATCGAGGTTATCCTTTGGCGCCCATAATATGCTCGTATTTCGCTCGCGTAGAAATAATTTTCCACTACTCTAGACTCTCTCTAGATTTTTCTTTTGAATACGATACAAATTTGCAAACATAATTTTTGAAGATTAAAAGATTCAACACAATTCGCCGATTCAGGACAATTATCTGTCTACTAACTCAGTACTTTTTCTATAATATTATTACAATTTTCGATAAGAATTTCTTATCATCTTCCTAGCTTTAATTATTCTCAAGATGAATGAGTCGGCTACTAGTTCAATCAGTTTTACCAGAATATCAGTTTTTCCACGGAGCGACTGGCATCGGACCTCCGCAACCCTGAGGGCGAACTGAATTCGAAAGTTGAACTAGTTGTCAGTATATTTGAGGGCACTGACTTCCCAATAAGGATTGCCATAGATGTTCATGACAACCGGGGTCCGGGACCGACGGCTTAACGTGCTCTCTGAGGCACGGGCGTGAAACACCGAAACCATACTTCCATACTCCGGGCTGCAATTAAGAATTTCTTGTAAGAAAAACCCAACACTTGGCCCGACCCAGGAATCTAACGGGATGGACGGATGGATGTTTGACTCTTTCACGCAAAAACTACTGAACGGATTTGGATGAAACTTTACAGTAATATAGCTTATACATCATAATAACACATAGGTTACTATTTGCCGCGATAACCACATATACGCGGGCGGTGCCGCGGGCAACCACTAGTAGAAAATAAAATTCTAGATCTATCTCTATCTTAGAACATTGTTCATCTCTATTAGTATTTTCTGTATATATCCCTATTTATTAGTATTATTTGGGCTCGGGTACCCTGAAACCGGTACCGACTTACTGACTATATTATTTCTAAGACGGACTTAGAAATGCAATAATACATTTCACTAAATAAGTCCTTACTTACTATTGCAGTTCGATTACTACATATAATAACAGACGTAAACTTCTATCCGATAATGAACAGTAATAAAGATTAAATAGATAGGTGACTAATATTAAGCAAAACTTTGTGTCATAAAAATACACTGAGACTGAGTTCTGTATAAAATTATTCATTTATTATTTTGTTTCCTGAGTTCTACTGTTTCTCTTGTCTGGCATTATGTCTGGTGCTGGACCCCAATCTAAATTTAAATAAGTCTAGCCGAACTTCAACGTTACCACAGACTTTTTTAAATTTAGCCAATAGTTCAGCTACTTTATGATTTAAATTATTTATGATATATTTCAAACTACATGTTAAAAACGTTACTATTATATAAAGTTGTTAAGAGTACCTACTGTGAAAATTATCTCCACCATATTGTTTTTTTCTGTTTGGCCTTACTTCCTTCGTCACATGTTTATAAATAAACAAACTAGGATAGTAGGTAGATACAGTCATTAATTTTACTGTAAAAGTACGAAACTAACTCTCCAAATATTCATAGCAGTGGAACACCTAAGGACACTACGTAAGCCTTCCTGAGTAGGGTGTTTTTCAAATGATCATCATTATTAATGTACGTATATCATGCAAAATATTAACCCATTTCCGATCCTACTAATCCCATAAACCTAAAAATTTATACACTGAGATAAGAGCGATAAAATCATAAATGACGCAATTTATTTTTCACCAAAGGTGCTGACTGGACACAGTTAACACAACACCGCGTTTGTGGTCACTCGGGCACCTAGGTCTAGAATATTTATTTGTAAATGAATAGGCAGCATGTCGCCTATTGGCGTATAACATTTGATTTAAAATTTTATAAATAGAAATCTTTTGTGCTAAAAAATTCGCTGTCGGATTGGCCTGTGAAAAGGTGAAAATTCAGGAATACCAAAATGTTTCGCTTGATTCGTAGACTAGCTCGTGCCATTACAAGACAGTTGCGAAAGGTAGAAATGATAGTGTTCAATGCAACCATGCAGAGACGGGGAACTATGCACTCTATATGTGATAGGGGAACATTAGGACGTACGGATCGTAGGAGAGCCACCATACATTCCATACGCGAGGTGAGACTAACTTTGCCAGTATATCGTCTACCTTCTATCAAATGTATTAGCATAATTTAATTCAACGGTTTGATAACAAATAACAGTTAGTAAATACTCGAGAATGGCGGCTAATCATGACATAAACATCATTAGCATCAACATCTTAATTTTGTTGCTTAATTAACATTGCATTGCAGTACTGCGATGTCCAATTATATGTATTTAACTATTTAGAAGTAAGTGGGTAATAGACCAGTTTACATTAAATTAGAGATCGTATCTTAATGTGTATTTTACAACAATAAAAAAGCAAACTATAAAATAATTATCAAAAGAATTTAATGGTCCCTTAGGGCAATCGATTTCGACGATTTCAATTTGGAATAAAAATATGTTTGGGATGTTGCACAAGACAAGTATTTACTAATTGGCTAAAACTTAAATTAAGATGAATTTCACAGGCTCGCTCAATAGAAACGATCTCTAGAATACGAAGTTCTTATAGTTCGCGGTTATTTACAGACATTCTTGTTGCTCCAAAAAATCGTTTTAAATTTTAAAATATTTAGAATAAGTTACGCTATCGCAAGAAGTTGTTTGTAGTAACTCTAGTTGACTATGGTAATGGTTTATTAGTATTGAGGAAGTTTTATTCTTTAAAGCATTGTTCGAGACGCTGAAGACTCATGGTTTGTAAACATTGGTGTGGAAAGAATTTTAAATCACAAACTCGTGGCTATGCACAGTTAAACCAGCTTTCACGAGAATTACAAGGTGCTGTTTCTTTTAACACCGTGAAAAAAAAAGCAATACCTTGTAGAAATTTATCTATTTATGTTTAGATCCCTTTGTTAAATACTAGGATACCTGTTTGTTTTTACAGCATTATTGTAATTTCATACGTTTTAGTATGTTTGTTAAATTTATGCAATATGTTAGTAATACCTGCAAGAGCGGTAATCAATGTAGCTGGAGTATAGAGTAGTGCACACTGCACGCTCTTTCCTTGCAAATGTTGAATGTGAACTGTAGATCGTGAATGCATCACCGCTAGTGCATCCTGCATCTTGTCGACAAAGCCGAAAATATTTTCTGTATTTCCCTATTACTGTGTTCAAATTTAAAGTTTTGGTTGTTACCGTTGCATGACATTAAAATTGGCAAACACAATTCGTGAGTCTTCCATTTGTTTCACCACATTTTATTGTAAAAGGGCAGCACTTAAGTATCATATAGGTAGTAACTTCACGAATCATCACAATGTTTAGATCACTTCCAAATATAAAAACATGCTCGAATGTTCTTCGCATTTCATCTGGCATGGTTTTAAAATCATTTTTGTTAAAAATTATGAGTAGTGAATGGGTCTAAATACAGTTCAATAGATGAGTCCCCGCAGAGTGACTTAAACAAGCAGTGCTAAAGGTTTATTCCTTGTGAAGCCTATTACATTGACTTATCAATATCGCACTATATCAATATGCAACAAAAAGTTTAAAACTGCATTATGAAATAAACCTGACAAGAATCAAAACTGCGGGGGCTTTTTTACTTTGACTTTTATCAATGTGAAGGTAAAAGGAAAACTTATGTGACTAATTGTTATATTTGTATGGAAAACAGGTGTTGTCGATGAGCGATGAGCTGCGGCGCGCGCTCTACTCATCGGGTGCCTCCATCGATATGGAGTTCTCACCACCCGACCTCATCGGTACTTCAGAAATACTCACAATGGAACACAGGTAACTGTTTTATATTTGGTTTGTAACACTTGTGAAGTGTGGTTTCATTTGACAATCATTTGACGTATCGAGCATTGAAGATCTACTTTGACTTCACTAATACCATATCAGTCAAGGGAGCGTACCATAGTTCATCATCATCAACAACCCATAACGTCCCACTGCTGGGCTCAGGTCTCCTCTCAGGAGAGGTTTAAGGCCATACGTCCTCACGCTGGCCGTGTACAGGTTGGGGACTGGCAAGACAACGTTGTGGCTACGTAATCTTGCCGTTGGATGTTTTTAAGCCGCCTAAAGGCATCCAGCTAAGATTCACGACTGTTATCCTAAAACAACCGGGATCGACTGCTTTTTTTTTTCGCGCGGCGCCGTCTCCCATCCAGGTCTAAGTGACCACGCCGTCGTAGCTTACCCTCGGTGATTGTTTCTAATCACCGAGTGCAACTGGGCTATGAGCGCCGCCTACCATAGTTATCTTTACTATATAGTTGAATGCTTTGATTAATTTGAATGTGCACATAGTTGAACCGGTGTACACCAAGTCTTATAACTTTTTAGACGATTGTTTATTTTTATGATTATCGTAATCTTATTTATAGTTTTAATAATAACTTTTACAATATTATCAGTCGCCTCACTTGAACATATAAACTTATCTTGTATTATCCATATAATGTAATTACGTAATTCGTAGATAATCGTGACAACCTGACGACATTAGTGTTAGGTTTTTCTTAGATCTTAAGTTGAATATAATGGTCTCCTAGCCGATAACAACCCAGGCGATATTATATTGCACAAGTGTGTGCGCAAACACAGGTGCACTCTCTGTTCCTTCTCTCTCATAATCCGATGGGACGGTTAACCGATACGATCGGGGAGAGATCAGGCGCAGGGCTGACAGCTTTACGTGCTCACCAAGGCACGGGAGGTTCAGACCCCAACTTCCAAACTCCGAGCTGTTTTTAAGTATTTCTATAATCGGCCCGACCCGAAATTCGAACCCGAGACGCATACGTCAACCGAAAGACAAACGAGGCAGTTAGTAGAATATATGCCACTGTGCAATGTGCATTTGACGGGCCTGTTGTCTAGTGGTTACTGACTCTGACTACTAAGCCGGAGGTCTGGGATCGATTCCCAGACCTCCGGCTTAGCAGGACAAATGATTATGTGATGAGCACAATGATTTTTTCTGTGTCTAGGTGTAATTTATCTTTAAGTATATATTTAGAAATTAGAAATATATAAGAATGTATGTTTATCATCCGTCTGGCATCGTGTAGTACAGGCTCTGCTTTGTTTTGAAACAGACGACCGTTGTGTGAGATACCTATGCGAAGTTATGCGAAGAATTTATTAATTATATTGTTTACAGAGAGAAATTATGCGGCGTGTTGCCGGCACGTGCCCAGGGCTATATGTGGTCGCTGACGTTCAGCACGAGCCAGCACGGCTTCTCGCTTGCTTCTATGTACCGCAAGATGCAACGGGTTGACAGTCCCGTTCTGCTCGTCATTCAAGACACCGATAATAATGTGAGTATTCTGTAAAGATTGCAGATCACTAAGATGTGGGTTCTTTTAACAATACAAAGCAGCAAACTGTGGGCTTTATTGCCACTTAGGACAATTATTTTGGACATGTTATACAGATCTTAATTCCGAGTTTAGGTGTACTTTTTTTTAATGGATTAAGGGGCAAACGAGCAGACGTATCACCTGATGGTAAGCGATTACCGCCGCCCATGGACACCCGCAACAACAGAGGCGTCACGAGTGCGTTGCCGGCCTTTGGGGGATGGGGAGAGGGATGTGGGGAGGGGTTGGGGTATGGGCCTCCGGTATCCTCACTCACTAGGTGAAACACAGCGCAAGCGCTATTTCACACCGGTTTTCTGTTAGGACGTGGTATCACTCCGGTCGAGCCGGCCCATTCATGTCGAAGCGTGGCTCTCCCACGGTAAATGTTTATGTCCTTGATATATATATATGTTCAAAATCTTTTCTGGGCACAGGCAAGGGATCCCAACAAACAGACATGAACTCTATAAAAATATTAACTCGAAATGAAAAGACAGTTTGTTTATTTGACTTCAATGGAGACGGCTCAATTAACATATAATTAATAGATAGACAGAAAACAATTTTGTTACTGTTTAGTTAAGAATGTGTCTGATGGACTAAATTTGATTCAAATCTAATATTACCTATAGTCCGGTCAAATTAGACCAAAAAATAAGAGTAAAGTTACCTAAATTCCCACCAAGCTGAAAATCGGTAAGATTGTTTAAAATATCATTAAAAACAAAATTTGAAAGTTCCCCATCTTTCCCCTGTAAGGAAAAATGAATATTCAAGGTCAAAGGTAAAAAAAATGAGTTTTGCGCGATTTTCAGCAAAACGTCGTGGGTTCAAATCTCACGTAGGACAACGCTTTGTGTGATCCACAAATTGTTGTTCTGAGTCTGGGTGTTCTTTGTGTCCGTTTCATGTATGTTTGTAAAGTCCGCGACACAGGATTTATTCCTAGTGCGGGAGTTGTCTTTGTAAAACAAAAAAAAACTTTTTGAATCGTTATATCTCAGAAACGGAGGCTCGTAGAAAAAAAAGTTTTGATAATTTTTTTAGATAATTTTATGATCTACAATTTTGTTTAAGGTACTTTTATGATAAAACTTAGCGTTTTGCTGAAAATCACGAAAAACTATTTTTTTGTCCTTTGACCTTGAATTTTTTTTCCTTACAGGGGAAAGATGGGGAACTTTCAAATTTTGTTTTTAATGATATTTTAAACAATCTTACTGATTTTCAGCTTGGTGGGAATTTAGGTAACTTCGAATGTCTAAATTGACCGGACTACTATACAATAATCCCTATCGTTGAAATGACACAATGTTGCCTCCATTAATGCGTTTTTCAATTGTAGCACAATTATGATGCAACATTTAAACGCCGCAATCTTCGTCGTATTATAATATTATGCCACCAAACGCTAAACGCATGGTACATGGAAAAATTTGTCACTGGTATTTTCCACGCTATGATTAGACTCTGAATTCTTCGGCATAACTGTCTTGTGGGTGTGGCGCCCTTCTTACCTTACACAACCTGTTTTAAATATTCATTTCTATTGCATATTTGAAATTTTTAAGTAGTTTTCTGAACCAACAACGTATTGTATAATTACCGTATCTTTCTAAAATAATTGCAGTTGTTTTTTAAATTAAAATAGAAAAAGGAAAAAGGAAAACAAAATGAAGTTGGAACATTTTCATTTTTTATTTTTTTATTTATGCAAATAACATTTATTTAACGGTTTGTAAACATTAGGTTGTTGTTGTGAAGGTACTACAACAATCATGGGTAACACGGCGGGACTCAGCTAGTTCTAAAAGCAGTTTTTTCATCTGAATATTTGCTGAACATCATCGTGTTGGTTAAAAACGGAACACAATATGAACTTTGTTGAATATAACGAATTAACTATAATGATTAATTTTGTTTTTCTTTATTATAGGTATTCGGTGCGCTGACTTCTTGCGCGTACCATCCCTCCGAACATTTCTACGGCACTGGAGAATCTCTTCTATTCGCGTTCCAACGAACCGATGAACCTCGACGACCCTCGCAAACACCTCTTGAAATTAAAGACAAGGACCCTAAAGACGAGGCTAAGAAAGATGACATAGAAGGTATGTTCCACGACAGTTTAATGTTTCCTGGGACTTCCCAAGTGTCATAGCTTGGTGTTTACGTACGTGGGTCACTGCTGTTGATCCTGGTGTGCAGGAGTTACAGTGGTGGACGTGGGGGGGGGGGATACTAGTCCCATTAAGTCTTAAGTCATAATGACAGTATTGAATCTTGTTGGTGATGCGAAAGTTTAATGCGTCTAGTGGTTAACGATCCTGAGTACTAAGCCAGTCTGTGGGTTCGATTCTTGTCCTGAACAAAAGTATTGTGTGATGAGCATCCTATGATGGGCTTGTTGGTTAGCGATCCTGACTGCTAAACCAAAGGTAACAGGTTTGATTCCTGCGCAGAGCAAATATTGTGTGATCAGCACGATTAATTTTTTCTGTGTCTGTGTAGTGTATAGCTCACAATAGCTGTTTTGAAATATGTATGTATAATATACATATTTGACAACTACAAAATATCTTGAGATTTATCATTGTTGGTCTAATTTTCTCCTATTGTTGACTAATCGTGTAAAATCTCAATTTGTTTAATACTTGCAACTAAAATCACAAAACCATCGCATTCCTTGTCATTACTACATTAAAGTGGCTCGATCAATGGTAGGAATCTTGGTAATAACCTTTTTCCTTGCATTACAGGTCAGCAAGCTATAATGAAAACAAAATTCAAATATTGGGGATGGACCGGCGACAACATGTATTTTATTCGTGGCAGTAACGATAACATATCTATTGGCGCTGGCGAGTAAGTACAACTTTATTATATAATACTAGCTGATCCGGCAAACGTTGTTTTGACATTTAAAAAATGGGGTATAAAAATAGATGTTGGTCGATTCTCAGACCTACCCGATATGCACACCAAATTTCGTAAAAATCGGTCCAGCCGTTTCAGAAGAGTATAGTAACTAACATTGTGACATGAGAATTTTATATATAAGATTACTACTACTAATGTTTTTGCTCGCGGCTCCCCCGCGTGTATGTCGGTTATCGCGGTAAATAATAGCCTATGTGTTATTCTGATTTATAAGCTATATTATTGTAAAGTTTAATCCAAATCCGTTCAGTAGTTTTTGCGTGAAAGAGTAACAAACATCCATCCATACTTACAAACTTTCGCGTTTATAATATTAGTAGGATAACTGCCTCGTTGGTCTCGCGGTTGGCGTGCTGCTGCAACTGCTGATCATGAGGTCTCGGGTTCGATTCCCGGGTCGGACCAAATGTTTGTATGATCTACAACTATTTGTTTCGGGGTTTGGGTGTTTTCTATGTATAATATGTATGTATTTACAAAAAAAGGTATATATGTATTTGTATCAGTTGTCTAGTGCCCATAACACAAGCTCTGCTTGGCTTGGGACTAGATGGCGTTGTGTGTTAGATGTCCGAAATATTTATTTATTATTATTTTCTAATTTTAAACATCAGCATAGCATAAAAACTATTCAACTGCCTTCCGCAACGAGTAGGTTTAAAATAGTCGGATGATTATTTTTAACTCTATGATAGAAATGTTTCTAATAATATTTTTTGTTATAGCGGCAAATTCGGGCTGTGGCTAGATGGAGACCTGTACTTGGGTCGCACTCAGCGTTGCATGACGTACGGCAACGATCCTCTGACGACTCGCGAGGACTTCATCGTTAAGATCATGGAGTGCTGGACGTTCATCTGAGCGAGCGCAGCCTCCCCGCCTCGTGCCCACGCATCGCCCTCGCCGGCCACTCCTCTACTTTCAATCAAATAAGCTTTAGATTATCTTATGAAATTTGCTACGAAGATTTGACACTTTTACAAGTCAGTCTTTTCGACTTTAATACCGATGAGTCTGAAAACGATTTTGTACTCACATTGTGACTCGAAACGAAGCGGCGCGATCACAACCACCCGGCCGAACGAAGACAATATACACGTCTGCGCGCATTTCTAGTCAAATGTACTGAAACCTGACCAATGTTTTCATCCTCTCCGAATTTAGAGGCATGTTCGGATACGAGTGCCGCCGCTCGGCCGCGGGCTTCCCCGGCCCATAACTGAGCAAGTGCATTAATCCTAGTCAATTGTCATTTGTATGTAAGTTGAAAGCTAGAGACGGATAGAGCTCATAGCCGTGAACTCTCAGGAGACGACGCATAGATTGTATTCTGGCGCAGTGGGGCCGAGCCCTTGCGCCGACCCACGTGGTCGGGTAATTATTACGTGTCAATTCATACAATTAATATTGTGCATTGTTGTTAAGGAAATTAAAGGCATATTTGTAACTATGAAATCTGTATGTTATGTAGAACTTTATATATTAACGAATCAAGCATTACCTGTGTGTCCAAACGCTAACTACTGGAGTGTAGTGTGGAGATCCATGTAACTCGCATTCATTTCGTTAAGCTGACCTTCTGTCGGTGACCTATCTGGAGGTTGCTCGCTGATATTTGGCAATTTGGGTAGAATTGCAAGTATTCTTGCCAATATATCGAGAGGCACGACCCTGTTGTTTGCACTCCGCAATGGGTTCGGTGGGACATTGTCAGTATAAATTATTATATTATTTATCTGTTGTGTTGTAGGTTTTTTGTATGCTATGTTGTCATGTCTGATTGTATTGAGTCATAATATTAAGTTAGTGAGCATATTTATGTTACACTTGTACTGTGATTTGATTATTATGGTTGCAGTATTTCACTTATTGGAGCGTTGTCATTGTTTAATCATACAAGAATACATACTTGCTGGTTAATTTAGAGATTTTCATTTATTCTACTATATTACAAATGATAACTTTACAAATAAAATGACACTATATAGTTGTCAATAAACTATAGATTATTTTGTGATGTGACGCTTCAGTACCGAGATGAGTAGCCAATATATGATTATTAAATAAATAGTAAAAAAAAACTTAGTTATCTTAGAATGCTTGATGAATGTAATCGTCATTGTGCTTAGTAATCGTTAGCATGATGTAACTCAGATGTATCGGGTCGTATAACATTATTTATTTGTCATATTATGTAAGAGCCAGTGCCGCCGCAACTTTACCCACTATGGCCAGTACCATGGCATCGTGTACTGTATATACATCGTATTCCTATGGGAGATTAGAAAGAGATAATTTATATATATATTCACATATATATCTATACATTTTTGCGAAAGGGCATGTGAAAATAACTTCTATACATCGATGGTAGTAAGTACAAGTACCAAAACTGTCCCAGCTGTTATTATAAATAAATCCTAATACTAAATCAGCTGTTAATATTGGCGCGTATGTCCTTTCATGCAAATATATTGACGTTGTTATTGTTTATGTACATCAGGATTGTAATAGGTAACCTAGGTTTTAAAATTATATCGGCATAATTATTGTTATAAATTTATAATCATTAGACTTGTTGAGTAGCAGTGAGAATTGTAATATTTATTTATTCTGTTATGGTTTCCAGCTTATGGTTGCTGTAGCTACATTACTTTATCGGTGATGATTTATTACGTAATTCTAAGTTGTTAAAATGTAAATCAAGCCATAATAATTGAGAATATATTCTTTTGAGAAAGATATTGTTTTATTGATTCATACACTATAACTTATAATATAACATTATTAAAACTAAACTAATACAAAACATTAATGTCAATAATGATGTCTATTTCGCTGTGGCCGATAGCCTTGTCTTCTGTCATCAACACTTCTGTTGTAATCATTATATCCACGATCATTATATCCTCGATCTCTGTTCCTGTTGTTACCGTACTGCTCATACGGGTGATGTCGCCTGTTGTTACGACGGTCATTGCGACGGCCAGAGTTGTTGGATACCCACCAGGATTCAATTATTGGTGGCTTGGAAGGCTCACTATTGAATACACTAATGAAGTCGTCATCTTTCTCAGTATATCTATCTTTAAGTACCTCTTCACATTTATCTAAAAATGCTTGGTCTTCAGCTGATAGTACGGCATCCATTATAATTTAGTATAATCAATGAGGGAGTTGACAACTGAAATAAAAACAGAATATTAGATTACATACTAAACTCTTCAAACTCAATGCACGTCAACTACTACTGTCTCTCTGAAACATTTGAACCATCAGGTTGCCTGGAAGAGATTGTTTTTGGCAATAAGGCCGCCCTTTGTACACTACACTTCGGGACATTTTATGTATTATGTACTCTGTAATATGGTGTGCAAATAAAGAGTTTTCTATTCTATTCTAAACTTTTTAACAAAGTCATCTAAGTCGCTAGTTAATAAGACCATGAGAATCAGATGCTGATGGACAGCATACTGCCTTTGCCTTACAGCTCAGAAGAAAAAATGTAAATTGTCCAGGTCCACCATTACAGTTATCTCCCAGGCCTACAACACAAAACTACTATACTATTTATTGCCACCTTGGTAATAACAGTAATTAGATTTATTAGTTTTAATTTTACGTATGTTAATATAATAATAATATCCAGGCTCATATAACCATTGCTAGCTAAACACAAAATAAACAATACTATGGCTTCAATACATGGTTAAAAACATATATGAAAACATTTCTTTAAAAAACCAAGACCTATATGAATGGAGATATTCACGAATACCAACATTACGCAAGAGCCAAACCTGCTGTCCCCAAATGACAGTACATTAAATCCTTCAACACAGCAGTAGGTCAAGAACCACACAATAGTTGAAATCAGCCAGTAAGTAATTTACTGTGTTAGTTCCGCCTAAATAAAAAGAAAAATTATTGCTGCAGTTTAAAATCTTATGTTAAACCAGCCTAATCTTTACACATGAATAAAATTGGAGTGTCGTTTGCAATGTTAAAATAACCGCTTTTTAATAAATACACATGTATTAATATACGGTACATGTAACAAAATAACATGTTTAACAATTTTGTCTGTCTGTCTGTTTTTTTGTTCCGGGTAATCTCTGAGACTTTCACTGGCAGATAGCTGATTATCTAGGAGTAACTTAAGCTACTTTTTTAGTCTAGCTTTGTCCCTTGTTGTTACCCGCAGTACGACAATAACCGCGGTTAACAAACACCACAGGATTCAGCTATACTAAATACAATTAAATAAAAAATGGATACAATTTCAATATAATTAATATGGTAATGGTAATAAAAGCTTTTAATGCAACCAGAAAAAGTATTAAAAACTATAACTTGACTACTTAAAAACTTGATAAGATTTATTTAATCTGTTCGCATAAGTAGTTTTGGCACTATGGTGGTACAAACATCCATAGCCTGCAAAAACTATTACCCTACCCTAACCTACCCTTCTTTTGGCTATGCTGTAGTTATTTATTAGTATTTTACTAGTCAGCACAATTATGCAATTAAGGATAGGGAATATTTGAAACTCAATTGACTCATACCAAGGAAGTCCAGTTACACAGTCACCCAGGTGTTATGATGGACAATAAACTGTTATGAATGAAAAAATATATTTGATTCAATAGTTTGTTAATATTTAATTAACGCAAAAGTAGGTTAAAATTAGATTTATGTATTTAATTTCGAAATTCAATGTAACACCATTGAATGCGCGATATTCTAATCTATCTAATGATGTATAAATTGTGGCCATTTTTCATCATATTATTATAGTATCATTGTATAAGTGATGATATGGTGCTATTGCCAGCAACAGTAAACAATGAAATAGTTGTTGAAACAATAATGGTGCAGATTGGGCTTGTATTGAAAAATATTAATCATCACTGCAGCAGTTACTCCACTTTGCAGGGAATCTCCCAAAGCAGAAGCAACAGCCAACCACACAATCCTAGAATGTGAGCAATTTGCCTCTAAATGGGCAACCTGATCAAAAATTACTACTAGAAACCTGTAAAAATCTTCTGGAAGAAGCTGGGTTGACTCACTTGGCCAACCTCACCATCATGCATGAAGTATCATTTCTGAGTTTAAATACAATAACTAGAGCCCATCACCAATGCCAATTACCAAATCCATGCACATATACACAAAATTGACCTACTTCAGATTTAATTCTTTTATTAGCCTAGTACAAAAAATCCCAACTATTTGTTGAACATATTTAGAATGTCCATGGGATTTAATGCACTTTGCAAATGTAATAATGAAATTAATCTGCTTACATTACTACCTGGAAATTGCAGACAAAGAAAGTTCGCAATGACTGTGTTCTTTAATACCGATTACAAAAACACCATGGTCAGACAAAATTCACAATTTGAAACAACAAACACAAATCCAGACCCATATATTAAAAACCCATAAAAACAAGTTATATTTACAACTTTCGCTGACTAATTCTTTCAAGATTAAACCATAAAAAGTTTCAGAGGGTTCTAAGAAACTAGGCTGAACAGGTTGGAACACACATCCAATATACGCTCCACATACTGGACACACACAAGGCTTCCATAGATAACCAGGATACCAAGATGTCTCCTCTTCCCACTGAAATTATTTCTTTCAATATAATATACCATAAGATAGGTATACCACAGACATAGCATCAGACAAGCTACATTACCTCACCAACTCCTAAGCAGGTTGAGTTGTGAAAAGTTACCACAGGATTGCGAAAAGGATCACTCAGAAATGTCTCTACCAAAACCTCGTCCTTATTAAACAACGTGTCATTAAAATAATTGTAAGCTATTGCACTAGGTTTAGAAAATAAATGCTCAGTGGACGAGATGTCAGCACCACAACTGCGACACAAAATACCGTCTGAAATATCAATATTAATAGTTCTAATAAATTTTAATTAGATTATAAAACTCACTAAGCATTTAATAAGTGATATCTACCCTTGTATTGAAGGCTCGGCTGGAGGGTACAAATAAATCCAATAAATGAAAAAATAATATTTGAATTCATTGCTAGAAGCTGTAAATACCTTTTTTTTTTATATTAAGAAAACACCAACATGCCGTGTTCACGTTCCTTCAAGATAAAACACCGCTATACACAATTACACTATAGTAATTTTAAAGACAAGTGCAGTACTGCAGTGAGTGAAAAACTGTAGATGCGATGACGACACGACAGACGACAGTGACGACCACAGAGTACAATGCATATTACTGTTCTCTTTGGTACAATGTATATAGTTTATGCGATTGAAAGTTTCGCACCAAATTATAATAGAACATAAAAATTCAAACTGTTCGATACCTCAAAAATATCGGAACTTTAGTTTCGTACTTAGTATCGAAATAAAAGTATCGATACTACTCAGGTATCGGTACTTTTTGCGGATTCCTACTTCTTCTTTCTTTCTTAACTAAAATAATTCAATTAAATTCAGCAAGTAAAATAATAAAAAAATACTTAAATATATCCACTACCCAACCTGAATTAGGTTTGAAGGTATCACATAAAATTCTCAGTCTGCCAACTTGGGTGTGGATGACTAATGGCTTGGTTGGAAGAAATGATTAAGTAAATTTTGCCGCCCCTCATTTCTTGCCGCTCTGGGCAAATACCCGGCTCGCCCCCCTTAGATCGGGCCCTGATTATATTAATATTTAATCGTGTAGCTGTAGCTTAATATATAATGAACCTGTAAGTTTAATACCGCGTTTACACGCGTGGCACGCCTCGACAACCCTCCACATTCACAAGCGTGTAAACGGGGTGTTTGTCTTGGCTTGCGTGAGGTTGTGATAGCTTGTTGCCGAGCCGAGTCGGTGTCGGTTTTTGAACACAGATCAAAGGAAGCGTGCGATCGCCGTTTGCGACGCGTTTACACGTTGGCGCGAGGTTGGTGCCGGTCAGTGCAGTGTTGCCGGGTCTTGTCAGAAGTTACTTGAATTATTTAAAAAAGCTGAATAGTAAAGGAATTAAATATAACTAGATATTTATAAAAATTAACGAATTGGTATTATAAGTTATGGAATCAGGCGTTACTTTGCGGAAATCCATGACATTAAATGCTATGAAATATATTTTGTTTTAATTCCGCGAGACATTCTCATCTCATCTCATTGACTCGCGGAATTAAAGCTAAATATATTTCATAGCATTTAATGAATTGGTATTAACTGGTGGCATGTGTAAAGATTTGATAAATAAGACATTTGATAATAATCTTATTGTAAATTAACTTGACAGAAATGAAATTATTGTATGCCCACTGGGCGGGACATGCTGATCGCAATGTATACGAAACATCTTAACTATGTACCTCCCTATGATCCACAATAAAGATATATTCAATTGAATTGAATGTAAGATACTTAGTGGGTGAGTGATCGCAGTTATAGTAATTAAAATCATTTTTTTTAAAACCGCTAGAAAAATCCACCAGCCACAAAAACCAATATTTCGTCACTAAACGAAGGATTCAAACCACCCGTTTTAGTGGAAAATCCACTAAGTTGGCAGCACTGCGAACGTGTGAGTGCATGCAGTTTGTGAGCGACTGCCAAGTCCTCGCACGCGTGTAAACGTAACACGAGCGTTTGTGAAGGATTGTAGTTTGTGAGCCACTGCCAAGTCCTCGCACGCATGTAAACGTAGCATAACACTATTCGCTGATACATAAAAATATGACAAAAAACGTCCTCGGCCTGAGGTCAGGGACGGAGGGACTAAGATGGACTGTGGTGATGGCGGCGGTGCTGAAATGCAATGGACATTCCTATGACTGATTTTCTGAAAAGTATCAATGAAAATGTATGTAAGTTATGGCTAGAAATGTGGAAGAAAGACCAAGACATCAAAGGAAAGTGGTATGGAAGTATTCAAGAAAGATTGCCTGTTACACCCTGGTACAATAGATTGAAAGAAGCCAGCCGAGACTTTATAACGACGATAAATAGATTGCGCTTTGGCCATAATACTGCACCGTCACACCTTTCTAGACTTGGCATTATTACAGACAATACATGCCCATATTGCGAATCTCAAGAAGGAACCATGGAACATCTGATTTTTGATTGTCAAAAATTCTTGCTTGACAGATTAGTGTTGGCTAGTGAACTCAGTGATTTAAAAATTAAGTGTGATTCTTCATCCCGCCCGCCGCCACTAGAACAGTTATTAAAAGACAAAAACACTTGCAAACCAATATATAAATATATTAAAAATACTATTAAAACAATTTAAAAATGAAGTGAAGTGAAAGTGCAATGTTTGTTCAAATAAAATAAGACTTGACTTAAAGGTCTTAGTTACCAGGTCATAAAATCCCAAAAAAAAAAAAAAAAAATATGACAAGAATGACAAGATTGTCAATTTTGACAGGTAGTGGTACATAGAAAGTCGAGTACAGTTGTTGGTGTATTGTGTTAATTTATTTTGGTATTAAAATAATAGTGACCAATAATGTCTGAAAATGTAAATATTGATCTATCCGGAGAAATAAATGCCACCGTTGAAAAAAAAGGTTTTCAAAAGTATGTCAATGATATGGAATTGTAAGTCTTAACAATAACGCTACGTGGTGTTTTATCGTGTCGTAGTGTTTCATGATGCGTTAATGTTTATAGTTTTTTTAAATGTTGTTATCTGTTTTAACAGATAACAACATTTTAAAAACTACATTAAAGTAAAACTAAATTAAAGTGGTGTAACAGCCTGTAGGCTGTTCATATTGATACAATTTATTATATTTAGAGGCATAGATAATTTCGAATTCCTTCGTTAAAAAGAGGGGATTTTGTATCCATTTTTTAAATTATCAGATATAGTTTTCTCTAGAAAACATAAATTGCTGTTTCTATTTATATACCTAAAACACTGCTATCACACAAATCTTACTAACAGTATGGACACCACATAGACAATATTACTAAGTATTTACTAACAATTTGTTCTTTGATGTATAATCCCTGAAAAATGACTTGTTTTTAGTATATTCAAAATCCATTAGATAATTAAATAACAATGATACCTACTAATAAAATAATTTTGAATCATGCTCAACTGTATTTAATTTATATTTGTTTTTATATAATAATGATAAAAATAAATGATAATGATGAATATACTTTGTTCATTTTCAGTGTCATTTTGATCGTGCCGCCCCGGCGCGTCTAGTTCTTTGTCGAAGGAATGCCGACACAATATCAAATAAGCCGTCCGCCCACTAGTAATCCTAAGTGTTTTTTTATACTTACCTGTGGGCGTGCGCCGCATGCGGCTCCTTTGATTCGTGTCGGCGTTCCTTTAACAATGCTCGCAGGTGCCGGGGCAGCACGATCAAAATGACACTATGAAATTGAACAAACTATAATTATAATTTTTACATGATATTTTCATATAAATAGTGACTGTAATTACTGTGAGTTTGTTGATAGGGCAAACCTATAATTTTGCTTAGAGGACCTACTTAATTATATAAAATTTTAGATCATTTAATTTTTGGGGTACAGATGAGCTACTCAGTTATTGAGTTATAAAATTTTATTTATATTTTTCAATGTTTCTAACATAATATACAAATTTCTTCATATTTAAGATACAGAATAATTAAAGATTATGTTTTTAAAGATTGCTTCAGCATGTCCGCAGTGGTGCCGGTCCGGCTCTTGTTATGGGAGTTCTCGCATCTCGCAGACCATGGACACAATTTGTAGCTACCGATAACTTTAAGGTGAATTGTACTAGACAAAAATTAATTTTAGTTTAGGAGTGCTAATAGAGTGACAAGAGCCATTTGATATACCTATTCTATATACTTAAATAAGAAAAGCAAGAATGCTATATTCTTTTTTGGCGTTCTAGTTTTCCTTACTCTACCACTCTACAAAACCAAAAGGATGGTTAATATTTTGGCAGTTTATGTGTGTTCCATCATAGCTCTTAAACTACTGTACCAATTGTAATAATGAATGAGGTGTCATTAGATCCGTTATAATGGCATAGTTGATGACCTAAACTATATAAATTTTATCAAAAGGTTTAACATTTTCCGTTTTTAGTTTTTTAAACTTTTTGTTGTTATTACATACCTATCAGTAAGTCTAAATTGAATGTATCTAGTTTTCATAATAAATTGGGGTCTTCTTTATTACACTATACATGAGCTCTTTAGACCAAATGAATTTACCAATTTATCTTTTGTAAATATGGTTCTACATATTTTACTAGTATAAATATGTCCATATACTTGCAGGTCCCTCCGTCTATACCTCGCCTGTCCAGACGTTTCTATCGAAATGTGGAATACTTTCAAGCCAATTACCTGATGGTATTTTTGGGATTGTTTGCCTATTGTCTGTAAGTATTCCCTAATAATTCCGTGGTATTTATTTTTATTACTGAAGTAAATTCTATTACCTTATATTTTTATTTTAGAATAACAACACCTTTGTTACTTATTGCCATGGCTGCCAGTTTCTTTGGGTATAGAAAATTATCTTCGGGACCAAATACATGGAAGGTAAGTTCTGCAGTAGTAGATATTGAATGTTTACATCTTAATATACTTAGTTTATTGACATAACCCATTTTTAGGCAATCCAGATGCTTTTTGGCCTCTAGTTCATAAAAATAAACAAAACAATCGTCACCACCATCATCCTACGCGACAGCAGTTTCATCCCCATCATTTAGATGGTTGGCAGCCCACAGCTTTGCGCTTTTCCAGAAACTTTCTGCCTTGCATAACAAAACTGTAGAATGAACTGTCGCCAGTGGTTGTCCCAGACCAATACGACCTTCAAACTTTCAAGGAAAGAGCGTACATATTCCTTTTTAAAAGGCCAACAACACACTTGTTACGTCTCTGGTGTTGCGGGTGTCCATGGGCGGCGGTTAGCGCTTACCACCAGGCGATACGTCTGCTCATTTGCCTCCTATCCCATAAATATAATAGGTCTCTTGCAGCTTGGAGACTGTCTGAACTAACAACATCATTTGGTACAGTTCGCAACAGACAGTCTTCAAGCTGCAAGAGCTGGGGTTGGAAGCTCTCCCTCATCCGCCATACTCACCAGCCCTTGCACCTACCGACTATTACTTTTTCCAAAATTTAGACAACTTTTTAGTGGGTAAAAAATTCAATTCCCGAGAGGCAGTACAAAATGCCTTTGAAGAGTTTGTTGCCTCCCGTCCAGCTGATTTTTACAAGAAGGGCATCAATAAACTGCCAATGCGTTGGCAAAGATGCGTCGATTGCATGGGTGATTACTTCGAATAACAGAAATAAAAAAGTTTGAAAAAATAAGTACTTTCACTTATTGCATACAAAACGGCAATTTCATAGGTAAAGACCTATTAATAATATAAAACAATAATACTGATTGTCAAGACATAGCTAGACAACCTATGTTTTGATATAATCAGTATTTATCATAATCATAGTTTTCAATTAGTGATAAATAGACATCGGATTATATGCACTATCAAAATGCCGAAATATGCATGCATATTTATGCACTAAAAAAAGGCGAAATATGCCCAAAATATGCACAATCAAAAAACGTTAATATTGGTTCCCACCGTGTTTATATTGGTTCTGGGGGTAGTGCTACGTTTGGTAGTTGGTCTTAATATGCTTGTACTTGCGATGGTGCTTTTAAAACACTTTTTTTGTAGAAGAAATCAATTTATTGACTATCCCAAACTCGTTTCTGATCTCTTCCGCAACTCTATGTAATCCGTGGGCTAGACAGGTGATGTAAAGCAATTTTGGGTAGAATACTTTCAGAGCTTGACCAGCTTTCACCATATGAGGTGGACCGTCAGAAACAAAAACACATATTTTCTCGTCTATACACTAATCGGGAAATAGTGTTCTGATGGGCTCATGAACCGGGCGATAATTGAATGGTTTGTTTTTTTCTAGGACCTTGCAAGCAACCAAATGGGGGGTAAAGGGCTCTTTAGATAATTTTCCAACAATTATAAATATAAATAACCACGTCTAACTACTAAAATAAGCACTGTCAATGAAAAAGTACCAAAATATGCAATAACGCTAAAAATATATAATTATATGCATTTGCAATGCAAACATGCAAATGCATATAATCCGATGTCTAGTGATAAAAAAAAGTGTTCGAGTAGTTGCAGTGATTATATTCAAAAAGGGATAACTTTATGCATAGGTAAAAACTCCAGGTAAAATATGCTTGGAGAAGGTTGGCATAGTATTTTTTTAAATTAATTATTAGACCACTGCTGGACATATCACATAGGACGCCACTTGGTTCAGCAGTGGACTGCGATAGGCTAATGATGATTTATTTAACCTTAAATTCTTTTGCGTGTATAGGATTCGTTATTAATAGAAATACTCATTGTACCTATATATTAAACCAATGTTATTTATTGTTTCAGCCGCGTGTAAGTTCTTTAAATAGTTTTGTTTATTAAACTTATTTCTAACTAAACATAAATAACTGATTCCTTATAAAAGTTTAACTTTTAAATCTTATTATCTGTGACTATCTTTCTTCATTTTCTCCTGTGGTACTTATCATTAGATTGGTGGTTGGGAGCTAAGCAAGACTCAGCAATATGCAGTTGCCGCAGCAGGGTCAATGGCGCTTTGCTGGATAGCTGGAGCAGGTGCTGTGCTCTTCTGGGTTCTAGGTGAGATACAAACATAACTTGTCCATTTAAAAGGTCTTTCATTGAAACTATGTAGGTACATGTCGCGCTCGCGGATAAACATCCGCAGATACGGATCTTACCACCACCGGGTACTACCATGGACACCATTATAAATTATTTTTTAGAGAATATAAAAGGAAAATTGTATTCTATTAAATGTTTAATAACAAGTTATTTAAAATTGGAGCATCATCTCTCAAAAGCAATATCTTCATATTTCTGGGCAAATTAATAAAAAAAATTGTCTCTTTAAATTCACAAAATAACCATACAAAACAGCTTGCTGACATCCAACAGTAGTAGTAGTTATTGATGTAGTGTGGCGACTTCAACAACATTTGTCATCAATATGAACAGTAGCATTAATGAAGACGAATACAGGGGCCCTAGTGTGAATTTATTTACATCAATTCGTTCTCGACGACGAGCGCGTTTGGAGTTGGAATTCGTGAAGATTTCAGTACGGGCCAATCGCAATGCCAAATGTGGTTATTGTGAGTGTGAAAAACTCACACTAGGCCCTCAGATCGGGTTACACAAATTATGCGCTAGTTCTTTATTTCTTCAAACAGATTTTAGGTACCTAGCATACACAATAATACTACTATTTAAATGAATAAAGAATTAGGTATAGACAAGAATTGGCACATAGCAATTTACAAAGAGCCAGTTTATTTTACGCTTTTTAGTGTTTTTCGTCGGATCGTTTTTTGGAAGTCGGTTTTTTTTTTATAAAAAGTTTTTATTTTTCCATTTTTAGTGCAAACAATCATAGGTTATCATCAGTAAGTTGAGTTATTTCATATAATTTCTGCTGATGCGAATAACTTTAGTGGTTTAAACACGTATTAAAACTGAGTATGATCAGTTTCAAAATTATGCTGAGATGCAAGATTTCTGTTACCGAGAACGTGGTCTACGGGGCAATAGGAATCGTGTCCAAGCTTAAATGTCGTAATGAAATAGAAGCATGCGAGTTACTTAAAGCAAAATACATTAAGGGGTTAATCATCATAGCGCCTGTGACATCAGCTCACCTAAATAACTTAAAAGTATACAACTAAAGGTCTATAGATATGTATGAAATTGAAAGAATTATCCTCCAACTCCTAACCGCTGAGGAGTTGTACCTTCCATCATCAGCTTACCTAAATAACTTGAAAGAATACGACTAAAGGTAACATACATACATATGACATTTAAAGATTTATCCTCCAACTCCTAACCGTTAAGGAGTTTTACCTTTCATCATCATTAAATGATGATTACCAGACGCAAATACCGGCGTAGCTTCAGAAAATATACGAAAAACATAGTACGTGCCTGAAAAAAATGAGGGTTACCCTCGATTTCTCTAGGATGCCATCATCAGATCCTAGTTTCCTTATCATGGTACCACCGTCGGGACATCTACTTTACATTAAAAAAAGAATCATCAAAATCGGTTCATAAACGACGAAATTATCCCCGAACACACATAAAAAAATATATATATATATATATATACGGTCGAATTGAGAAACCTCCTCCTTTTTTTGAAGTCGGTTAAAAAACCCTGCTGTGTAAGTATAAATACATTGTTCTATTTATAGGAGCAACAGTGACAGTAGTAGCACTTCACGCCAGTTTCTTCGACGCGGAAGTGCTCCCCGCTCCTGATGACCCAGAACAGTTTCCCATGATCGAGCAAGTGTGACAGACTCACCTTCTATCGCTATTACCACCGCCTGGCCACTTAATCTACCATCAGATCAGTGAACCAAACTGAAAATATATTCTGTTTTAATCAATGTTCACACATTTTAAAGTATTATTATTTAATATATAATAATTTTAAGTTGAAGTTCCTCTTAACATGTGCTGATTGGATTGTTACTAAACATATGAAAACAACTCTTATATGTATTTTACCCACATGACCAAAAGAAAATTGCCACATCACGTACATTAGGACTTAAAAAATTTGAGGACTTATACTCTTTGCGCTGTAGCATGGTGCGGGTGACAGACACAGTTGCCTTTACGACGTTGACTAGAACATTCTGGTTGGTTTAATTTAATTTACTACAGTTATTAATGATTTAATATATTGCGAATGTGGTACAGCTGAAATACTAAGTCATAATTTGTAAATCGCGGCAACTTTCAAGAGTGAAACGAAATGTTACTGAAACTGTCTCCTGCACCATGCTACAGCGCAAAGAGTATAGTATAATCAACGCCAAACAACTAGAACAAAATTTTACGTGGTGGGGGAATGTTTGCGCCTAGCGCAAACATGCGCAAGTGTAATTGGGTAGCGACGGAACGTAAACTCAAAGCGGTAAGCGATGGTTGACTGATCAACCAATAGCGCGGCTCGACGTTGACTGATCTACAAATAGCGCGGCTCGACGCGCTCGCGTCGATGATCCCTCGCTTCCCGCACATTATACCGTGCTGTCTTAAATTGGCTTCTGCGCATACAACGTAATTGGTTCAAGTTATTTGGCGTTACCTATACTACATTTAGGGTGTAGCAATATTTATGTTTTATTTTCATTGTACTTATTGAAGGGAATAATCTGTTTAGCATAGGCAATATAGGATTAGAAAACGCCTATGGGTATGTTCATATGATGTTGATGTAAATATAAACTTGCAGAACATTTCTCCAGCTCTCCTCATATTCCATTCTAAGCTTTTGAAATTGTGTAATTAAACAAATCAATATTTTTGATGTTTACATACTTTATTAGTGGTTTCAGTTCATTTTGTGTAAATAATTGTCAATGACATAAAGCTCGTTTTGATCTTGTCAGTTTTTTCTAAGTATTTTTGTAATCATGTATATATTTTACCTATTTGTATCATCTAGTTTGTTTTTAAATTTAGGTTAATTAAATTGTTGTTCAATAAAATAATTTAAACCAAATTGAGAGGTTTCTTGTTGTTAATATTGATTATTTAGGATCAACCAAAAGGCCAATTCTCATATTATTATAAACAGTACATTGCAGATTGAATTGTGACATTATGAGTTGACTAATAATAGGTATTCTGGTCATTAACATACTTCCTAGCAGTCTACTTTTCATAAATCTCATAGAAATGCCAAACTTGACATATAAAGTATATAAACAGAGATGAAAACAGAAATTGTTTCATTCTCTTTAAATTATGACTTTAGTTACCAAGGCTAGCAGAATACTGATCTTCACTTCTTTTTAACTTTCGGTCACAATATGATATGATCACAGATGTTTAATACCTTACTATGAGAATACCTTTTGTGGCATTTGTGAGATTGATATAGATATTTTTAATCAACATTATATTTCAAGAATTGGCCTTCTGGTGAAGTTGATTCTTAATAACAAAAACTAAATAAAGGTATTTCATTTATTATGATTACAAATTATAAGTAGAAAATAAAGCATATTCTATATAAATTGAAGACCAGAACAGGTGAAAAACATACCATAATTTTACATTTTAAATATTTAGTGGTAATGAGTCCTAGATAGGCATAGAGTTTTAGTATTAGTAAGGAGTCCAGTCTAATCTCTCATACATGAATATTCCTTGGAGCCAGTTAATTTTAACATGATACTCTGCTATGAACTTATCAATAACTTGGGGCAATTATAATATATTATTGCAACAAATAAAATTACTCTGCTCTAAGCAATAACTGAATAAAATTTAAATATAGGAACAAAGTACATTATAATTTTGTTTATAAGTCTATAATATTTTGTGGAAGACAAATAATAGAAAAAAGAACTATATAAAATCTGAATTATTTCATTACAATATTTTAAAAATTAATCACAAGACAACTCCATTGTTAATTCTAGTCAGTTCCATGTCAGCAACAAGCAAGATTTCATCCCACTTATGTGACGGTGTGTGAGGTGGGGTTGTGATACCGAGCTTCAGTTCTTTGGTGGAAGTTGGAGTCGTGAACTCCAGTTTTCGTTTAGACCTCCCAGCAAAGACACTGCAAGCCGGTATCCTCTGCTGATTGTCCAGTGCAGACAATGGAGTTATTGGTGACAGAGTGCTCTGAGCTGTCTTGTCACACTTTTTGACATTGTGTGGTCCCACATATTTAAAAACTGGTTTTTTTAATATTAAATTACCTGATACTTTTTCAATGAGACCAATAGAAATAAATACATTGGCAATATCATACAGTCTTCTCACTTTTGACTTGTGTTGCCGATCCTGCTGCTCAGGAGAGATCACGGTTTTAGTCTTACTAGATGTATCTATTAGTACTCTCACAGCCATCTCCAAATTAATAAGAGTATTCTGTGGAAAAAATTATAAAATAAATTTGCTAGGAATAAAGTGTCAATAGAGGCATACAGGTTTAAAAGTACTTACAGGAGGTTCAACTAAGAATAACATAAGAAATCTCTGAGCAAGTACACCTAGAGTCTTATGCTTTGGAGTGGGAGGCTTTGGTGCCTTTCCTCGTAATGCATCAGATAACTTCAGGTGTTCCCCTTGCTTCTTAAGCATCTTCAGAAACGAATTTAGACGAGACCCTCCATGCCAAAGATATGTGTTTTTCCTTTTATGGACGGCACATTGCATTGCTTCTAATATGTTGATTATGTCATACATTCGCCGTTTTTCCACACCTAGCCGGGTTGCAGTGCTATCCAGCTGTATTTCCACTGGGCCATCTCCCAGAAGAGGATAGAGATTAAGGAATCTGAAATAACATTTTGCAATTATTAAAAAGTTTGGGTACACCATAAACCATGTATTATATATACTAATGATTACCTATCACATAAGATTTGGAGGGATTTTTCTTTTCGATGAACAGTACTTGGTGGCGGAGTAGGGTACTGAAGGGCGACATTAGTCAGCAACTTGAGATTAGCAGTTGGTGATACATAGTTAGTGGAATTTGTAACTTCAGTTAGCACGCAGCGCTTTGGAGTACAAGTTATGTTGTCATCTTCAAACATCGTGTGATAACATTATGCAAAATCTAATTTTACAAAATATTCGCGTACTTTTTGACAGCTAACGAGTAATCTAGTTGGCCGTATATTAAAAAGAACTTCAACATAAACTAAGCATTGTAAGAAAATAGAAGGTTCTTAGTTTCATTTAAAATAACAAATATTAATAACTTATAACTAATTCATTAAAAGTAACCTCACAGTAAACAATTTTGACAGTAGTAAATTGCGCGCGAGGCTCGAACTTTCATACACTGGAATAATAGTCGCTTCTCGCGTTTTGATGTTCCTCTTGTTTTATGATAATTATTTTTTAACTGAGTAAATATATCTGTATGTACGTACGATATTAAAAATATGTGCTATTCTTTACTTATAAAAAGAAGATTTGGCATGCTACGTTTTGTTATCTCAGTTTGAAATTAGCCATAGATCACATGTTTTCTTGTAGACCGTAGTGCAAATTTATACCAGAATACCTGATTTTTACTTAGAGCATACATGGATGAAGGGAGCGCTGAACGAACGGCTGGAAAGCATAGCTGATCTATGCTCCTTAGAGCATTTACATAAATAAATGGAGGGGCCTTAGAGCATATATATCAAGAGGGGCAGACAAACGGGCGTAAAGCGTGATCGGAGTAGAGAGAGCGAGATTGAAGCCGGACATACACGATCTAGTATACTTGCGCATGCATACTTGCGCAAGACTTGTGCAAATACACGTTTTTCGGGTGACCACAGAACAATACCGATACCAGTATGGACTCGCTTACAACAGATATAACATTACGTGTAAACAAAATTGACTTGTACCCACTAACGTTTAAAGAATGTTCAACGGCCAAGTCACACAACATTAACTATAATGATATAGAAATCACAGTAAGGAACCCTAGAATTGGCACGACATTATCTAGATTTCATTACTTTTTAGAGATAAACAAGCAGCTCCATCGAGACTTGGCTAGTTTTTTTTACAGAATGTTTTTGGTGGGTGGGATATATCATCGACCTACAGTACATGGACTACGCATACCTACAAAATTATCGTGCCTACTTACACAAGAAGTTGGCGCATAAAATGGCTGCCTTTAGGGTTGTACCTATGTAGAGTGACTCGAAATGTCGATATCGATATTTAACTAAAAGAGTGAGTGCTAGTCCTCTCCCTTTTCCCACCTTTTAGGCGTACATCACCTCCTCCCAAAATGAGGCCTTGGATTCCTCTTGGAATCCCTAAAATCCTGGTCTTTCTGTAGTCTGGGAATAGATGATCGTAGGTGAGGTTTCTCAAATTATTATTTTAAAACCATTTGTTATCGGCTATGAAAACAGCCCTATCCGTTATATCAGAAACAAGACTAAAGAAAGAACAGAATACCTCCGCATTCAAACCAATTGCACGTCGAGAGTTCTGTTGTAGGATGTTTCATGGAAGTGCATCGAGCAGACATACCACATTTTATGTTGAGGGTTTATATTTTCCAAACCAATGATTTCGATGCATTTCTTTCTTAAAATTTCATTTACAGGAAATCTGATGAAGAAAACACCATGTTAACATTTTTTTTTTATAATAATATAAGTATCGACACTTTAACTCTACCATCACTATCCTTAATCGTATGTAAACAAATCAAAGTGAAACAAAGCAAATAATACCATTGAGAACCTCAAAATACTAACAAACGTCTTCGGAAATTATAAAAAGAATATGTTTAATACAATACAATAAACAAAATCGTAAAATATTGAACAATTTCAATGCATTTTTGTACTAACCTGTAAAGAGTCAATGTACAATGATTCTTGTTTTTTCTTGCACCAAATTGTTTAATGGAGCACGAAGGCATGATTTTCATGTCTAGGGCAAAGCCTTGGATACAATTAAAACCAATTTAAAGCCGTAATTGGCACGAAAACAAAAACAAAATTTCCAACAACAACCGCTTGACAGCAGATCTACCTCAGAACTTGGTGCATACAATGGCGTCGCCGGGCACGAATTGACAAGTGCATGACGTCACTCAAAAGTGTTGCCAATATTAGTCTTCACTAAACTATGTTTATCTCTCTTTTCACACCAAGGTAAACATAAGTTAAAAAGAGACAAAATGCTTTTTTGTATATATGTGTCGATCTTATATATATTTGTATAATGAATTGTTCGTATAGTAGAATAGGGCATCTCCTTATATTTTCTTTACTCATTGGGATATATATAGTACACACAAACACATATATATGTACTTATGTATGTTTGTGTGTACACCTACAACTACCGGGGTCGCTGTTTGCTGCATACATGTACATACATAAGTTGACTGGGAGAAATTGCTGTTAGCAATAAGGCATTCCATTGTACTTTAGAAGTAATAGAAAAAAAAACAGAGCAAAAAATTGTGATACATGTAAGTTTTTTTTTTTTTGAACATATTCAAACTGTATCTATTAATCATTCATTTTAAATCATGATTAACGATTACGATTAATAATTTTCATCAGCAAAATATTGATTACGATTAATTCATTTCACGAAAAGGACGTGCATTCGTGTAGTTGTCTGGAGCAGTCTAGAGCAGTACTGAACCATAGATAAGAATATGTACTGAACTACTGAAACTTGAGCGCAATGCTCCCACATACGTTTGCTCCAGCTAAGGTATACTTGCACAAGTCGGGAATTGAAATTTGTGCAAGCCAAAAATTTGCACAAGTCTCTACCAACACACGTTCCAGTATACTTGCGCAAGTTCATTGGATCGTGTGTGTCGGCCTTGAGTTTGGGTAGTGTCTGTCTTTCTCATCATGCAACCTTCTTATTGGTGTAGGCACATATCAATTTGCAAGACTGATTTGGCGGGAAATACACCAACCGATCAGAAGCTTGCGTGAGAGAGACAGACTCTAACCAAACCAAACGAAGTCTCTCTCTCTCTCTATATGCTCTAAGTCTAAGGTAGATAGGTAAGGTAGGTAGTCTAAGGTGCTTTAGTTTAAGAATTTTTATTAAATAAAATGAATAAAACTTTTTCAAAAAGTATAAACATACTTTATTCATTTGAGATTTTTTTTTGCAATAGTACTCAGATAAAATATATATATAGGTCACTTTACATCAAAAGTTCAAAACCTATATGAAACGGAAGTCCTCTTAGTTTATGGAAGGAAATTATTTTTTTACTTGCGTCACGTCATGGCTGGCATGAAGCTTGATTACTTTTCTTGCAAAAGTGAGCTTGGTTTTCTTTGAATGTGGAGGTTTGAGATAATGTTTTGACTTTTATTTACATTTTGGGACAACTGAACCTGCAATGTTTGGTTATTTAATGTAAGCGAATTTGTTAATATTATAATATGAGTCCTTTGCACTAGAAGAAAGTGTAAATTCGCAACAAAATGAACGACGGTGATTGGATATGTAGTGATCCGAATTGCGGAAATATAAATTTCGCACGCAGGAATTCTTGTTATCGATGTAATAAAGAAAGACCAGATCCTATAAAATCGTCAAAGAAGAAGCTCGGCACCGAAATCGGTAAAACAGCAGCTGAAAAGAGCCGCGGCTTATTCAATGCTGATGATTGGCAATGTAACAAATGTGCTAACGTTAATTGGGCCCGGCGTCAAACATGTAACGTTTGCAATGCACCAAAATATGGTGAAGTAAGTACTTAACAACAACTTGGAGATTATTAATGCAACTAAATGTTGTTTTCTTTATAATTTTTGTAACGCTGTTGTAGGTAGAAGCACGCACGGGTTACGGCGGTGGTTACAATGAACGTGGTACAGTGGAGTATCGTAGACGAGAACCTTCATCCGATGATGAATATGATGAATTTGGCCGAAAGAAACGCAAACGTAAAGCTGAGTCGGAAGAAAAGGTATATATTCTTTTGTTATGCTATTTTTAATATTACAATTTAATGACAATCTTGTCAGTTATCAATATCATGCAGAATTTAAGTTTCTTCCATTTGTCTTACAGTATATTACACTATTTCATGTTAAAAAATGGTCATATACATTCCACATCAACAGCTTTTTGTGTAAAATATTTCTTTCTATCAAATATTCAGGGAGTAACGGAATTTGAAGCTCAGAAGAATTGATGTTGTATTATAAGTGCAAAAAAATTTTTGAAGCACATCATTACTAAAGTGGAGATTATTTTTCCTGCCTTCAGGTTGGCATCACTGAAGGAGCAGTATTCAAAAAGTTGCCACCATCTATGCTGCAGAAGGAATCAAATGTGGGACATGTTACGCCTGTTACTGAAACTATTATGCCGAGTCCTAAAAACAAATTACAAGGAAAGGTTAATGGCAGTCTTAGTGATGGCTCAGTGTGTGACATTGGTCCTCTAACAAAAGCAGCAGTTGATAGGTACCAACAAATGCGTCAACATCAACAATTTGTACCGCCATCCACTTTCAAATCAAATGGTGTTCAATCAAGAAAACGGTTTGTGAGTACGGGTGATAAAGATCAAACTGCGTCATCTGGCTATGAAACTTCCTCAAAAAAGAGTAAGCGAGATAGAACAATATCTCCAGTAATTAAAACATATAATCCTGTTATGGAGAACATGGTTTCCTCCACAAACAATGACATAGTTTATAAGTTCACAGGACCGACACCAGCTGAAAATTTTGAAGTTACATATACTGTTGAAGAAAGAGTTAAAGCTGCGGCATATGCTATTGTATATAAAAACTGTAAAATCAGTACAGAAAAGTTTGAAGCCTTTTATGACAAACCAGCTCCAGACTTCAAAACTATATTTAGATGGAGACAAAGGCTTTTGTCAACTGGATGTTTAGTTGATTCACATGTTGACAATAAGAACTGGCCAATAGATAATCCTTCTCACACAAACACAGTCCCAAGAAATGAAGATTCTAGCCATAATGCTATTTGTAAAGTTAAAAATCCTGAAGAAATAGTGATAGATTCTGAAAGTGATGAAGAAACTAATAAAACCCAACAAAAAGTTTTAGCAAGAAGTTATAGTGCAGAAACATTGTTGATTGCTCCAGAACATGACATACATGGTAGTTGTGCAAGTACAGTTGAAGACAGGGGGTCTCATGGAGAAAGTCAATCTCAATCAACACACAGAAGGGCTTGTTCTAGTTCAAGAGACAGTCAAGATTCGAACTATCCTGATACAGATTCAGAAAGATTGGGAACCAAGTCTGTAAATTCTAGAACTGGTTCATATTCAAAGTCTGCCAATCTGTCTGCTAGACAGTCAATAAATGGAACCGATTCTGATTCAATTTCATTTGACAGTGCAGATGATAATTTTTTGTCAAGAGTTTTTCCAAACAGAGATGGTAGGAAGAAAAAAAAATTGAAAAAACGACCTGTCCTAGTACCTGGTCCACTTGCTGCTTCTATGCCCGGAGGTAATAATTATGTTCCTAATGAAATTCAACATTATGAAGGGTATAGTACAGCCAAGACCAATGAGAAATCCCCTTTAGTGACTGGAAACATTTATACATCAAATTTGCGCAATATGAATGTAAAGCCTCGGGCTAGTATACCTATTGACATTGATAACTGCTCAAGTGAGTATGTACCCACAAGATTAGGCATAAATACTAAACAAAATTATGAACAATTCAAAGACAATGTTAGAAAAAAAGGATACTGGGCTAAGGGAAATGGAACTGCCATTGTACAAAATAAAAGAAGAGTGTCAATGGATGTAGCACTTACACCAAAACCAGTAAAAGTAACACCACAACAAGAAATTACTATTACAAAGTATTCTTCAAAAGTGGAAAGCTGTGCAGCACCAATGACTAAACTTCCCAAAAACCCGACAGATGATTTTACTAAGGATGACATTGACAATTTCGTAGATTCACAACAATATTTACCTTTTGAAGACCGAAAAATGAAATCGGAATGCACTGATAGAATATTTGCTTTAGTACAGTCAAATAATTCTAGTAAACAGAAAAGTATAATGGACATATTTAATGTTAATGATCCTGAGCAAGTAAGCCCAGATGCAGATAAGGAGCTAGAAAAGTTTGATAGTATGCGCAAAGAATTTGAGGTACAGTGGGATGACGATGATGATGATCTATATAAACAATCTCCTTCCAATGATTTACAGCCTCATGTGTGTCAGTCTCCATCTCCTAGTATAGGATCACACAGAGCTCTGAGCCCTATGTCTAATATGTTATATACTACTAATAAACAACCTAATGAAGAGGTGATACCCAAAAAGCCTGCTGCAGATTCGCTTAGAGCAAAACAAGACATGCTTTTAGGTTTGTTAAAAGATTTTCAACACAATGAAATTGGTGAAGCCCTATCACCTTTAAAGGGAGTAACTCCACAAAAGCAAATAAGTTCACAAGAGGAAGAGGAAGAGCTTGAAGATATAATATCTAACAAGAAACATAAAGTAAACACAAGTCCCATTTTGAATCTATATTCTAGGCCTGAACCTATTCCATCTGACTTGTCTGAAAAAATATTACATCTGCCGATGAACAATACTAACATGGATGAATCCCAAAACAAGCAAACTTCAATAAGTCCAGCAAAGAAAGTACATATCCTTGAATCTGTAACTATTCGGCCACCTGCATCATATAATATTATGATGTCAAACCACCAAAATATATATCAAAGTCAAATAATGCCAACTACAAATGATGCATCAAAAACAGTGTCTGCTGTATCAGATGAAGAATCAAATAAGAAGCTGCCTGAACAACATGAAATGCAAAATTTTGCCAATCAACCTGCCCCACAAATAGATGTGTCTAACTTACTTGCTGGTATAAATACAAACACCCTCTTGCTAGCTTTGCAAAACCTTCAACAACTGTCACAAAACTCATCACCTAATTATGCAAATAATGACAAACAACATGTTGAAGAAAACAGTCCAAAAGAAAATAATCAAGCTATTGAAACTATTAATTTGACAAATGATGAGGAGTGGGAGAAGGAATCAAACAGAGATGGCAGTATTGAGAGACAGTTGGAAAGGTTAGATGGAAACACTGGAGACGCTGCTTTTTTAGGGGATATTTTTGATCCTAAACCTGTTCACATGCCACAAAATGTGTCGAGAAAATTAAATTTAGGCGTTGACGAGTCTGACGACAATTTAAATAGTTCGCAAATGAAGGAGGATCCTTCCGTTATAGGAAACTTCAAAAGTTTCGCTTTGCCGAAACCTATACTATTAAATAGATTAAAATTGACGGTGAAAACAGTAGATAAGGGCACAAAAAAATCTGTGGATGGGAAGAGAGTCAAGAAAAAGATTAAGGTTTGTATATGAATTCTTTAAAGAAGAAAACTTTTAAACTTGTTCATATTACATTTTCAATATTGAGCAGGTTCCTAACGGAAGATGTAGTTTGAGAATGGAGTGATAACTATTGTTGTATGATTTTACTATGAAGGTGAAATTGTTGCAGACTAAACCTGGCTCTGCCCGCGAGGGAGATGCGGGAGAGGAAGATGACGAAGAAGAATCAGGTGATGAAGCAGACTTATCCAAATATGACTTGTGGGGCAGTGATGCAGAACAAGGCAATTCTTCCAGAAATGGTGAGCTTTAAGTGTGATATGATAGTAATATTAAACTGTCGAGTATTTGTTTTGCTAAACCCCAAATATGCAGATTTGTAGGTCTCAATTATGTATGTGGGTTTGAAAGTTGTAATCTATACTTATAAAATAACATGTCCTGACTGACTGACTGATTCATCATCGCCGAGCGTAAACTATTAAAGTTGAAATTTGATGAGTAGGATTGTTTTATTGAGTATACACCCACTAAGTAAGGAATTTCGGAATTTCTACCCCAAACGGGGTGAAGGAGGGATTGAAAGTTAGTATGGAAGTCTGTCATTTTTTAAGTTAGAAACATGAAGCTTTAGGTACTGATTAAAAATTAATAATGTTGTGGCGCACCACACACACATTTATTCGTAGGTAGCAAGCGAGGCTGATCCATCACGCATCACGCTCTGAGGTGAAAGGCCGATGAACTGTCACGCTCTGAGGTGAAAGGCTCGATCGGGTGAACTTTGCTTCTATCCCATGGGCTCAACGCTGCTTCACAGACCAGGATTTGTCACAGAGTGCGTCTGCCGTCGCTGACGAGATCACTGTCGGTATGGAATATTATATTCCCCACAGTGATGTCGCCAGCACGAAAACCCGCCCCTGCTCCAACGCGGTTGCATATAAACAATCGACCTACCGCGCGTGTACCGGGGCCCGCGCTCATGGCAACCCTGATGGACTCCCTACTAAGGAATGCAAGAGGGCGTACATCAGAGCGGATGCCTAGTGTATTGCACAGGCACTTGTAGCACACCCTACGGGTAGCCGTAAGTTCTGGCGTTTAGCTAAAACCGTGCAATCTAACCATTGCCGGCCCTCACTACCACCGCTGAAATATCCCGACGGCACTCTGGCCCATCAGCAGCAAGAGAAAGCGAAATTGCTTGTCGATCTCTTTGCGGCTAACTCCCGAATCGACGACCGTGGCGCGGATCCGCATACTATTCCATTCTGCGACTCCATAATTCCGGCAAAGTGATGTCCTTGCGGAGCTGCGGTCTCTCGACGTCCGGAAAGCCAGGGGTCCTGACCTTAACTGTGCACCGGAGTTGGCTCCCGTATTGACGCGCATGTACCGCATATTCCTCAGGAATTGTTCCGGATGCCTGGAGAGAGGCGAATATTCAATCTATACCCAAAAAAGGTGACCGCTCTAACCCAGCCAATTACCGACCTATAGCCGTCACTTCCATTCTCTGTAAGGTGTTTGAACGTATCATCAACAACCAGTTAGTCCGCTACCTAGAGGATCACTCCTTGTTAAATGATCGGCAATATGGTTTCAGACCGAACCGCTCCACGGGTGATCTTCTAGTGGTACGTGTTTCCCTCCCACTATGATCCCGGGTCCTTAAGACTGTAGTCCTTGAGCGTGGGAATTTGTGATTGAACACCCACATTCATATTGTACATGCACACAGACGCATCGGGCACTGTTGCATACTAACCCTGGCAACTAATAAATTTACTTTCGGTTTTTTCTTCTAGTTACATATCCATTAACTGTTCGCCTTTGATAAATGTTTAGAATGTCCTACAAAGCACGCAATGTATCTTAGTCGTATCGGAAAGCCCGCGGGCTTTAAGTAACTCGTCAACGGCCGAGAATGGGGTTCAAGTGTATTCATTTTTAATTCATTTCATGGACAAATATTATATTTTTACACAGTATAAAATTAAGTCGCTCGCGCTATCTGTCAGCTTAGATCTTTTATAGTAATCAACGGATTTTAATGCTATGTTATGAAATAAAATTTGTATGATATATGTTATATTAATGGAACATAATGTTAATGTTTCTTATATAATTTTTGATCGCTTTTATTGCTCATATTGACTAAATTTTACTACATAGATGTACGCCCCACTTTTTTACTTTATGTAAGGGATAGGGCATCTATTGTTTTACAATTCACCAATTGATTAAATTCGAATGATTAAAGGGATGAATAATAATGGAAATGACGTAAAGTGTAGATGGGACCCTTTTTTACAAATGTCTGTCTGTTTGTTTGTGCCGGCTAATCTCTGGAACGGCTGGAGCGATTTTGACGGGATTTTTACTGATAGGTAGCTGATGATATAAGGAGTAACCGCGGTTGGTGTAGTATCGCGGATAAGACCGTGGGGCTCAGCTAGTTTTTTTTTTCAAAAAAGACTACTTCCGTATATATCCAATAAATCCTGTGTCGCGGGGGACTTTACAAACATACATGAAACGGACACAATGGACACCCAGACTCAGAACAACAATTCGTGGATCACACAGTGTTGTCCCATGTGGGATTTGAACCCACAACACCTGATACAGTAGGAAGCGGCGAGGCAACCGCTTAAACCACTAGACCAACCATGCAGTCAAAAATAAAACTGTAATTTTAAGGTCTTTCATTATTTCAGTAGTAGTTATTAAATTCTAACAGAAATCATTAAAAAAATTGTTTTTTACTTTTTTTAAAACAATTTCTCAAAGTGTCTCGGTCTGTCAAAGTGTATTCAAAGTACTCGTCAAGACAAATCAAACGACTCCAAACTCGATAGGTTCCGTCGTTACAAAGTTCCTATGACCACCTTCCAGCTTCAACATCAGATCAGCTCCATTTCATCATAATATAGCATTGTCACGCTATATACATATGCCTACAAAAATTCAACACAATCGGTTGAAGATATCTGCAAAATTGAGTTGCAAGATTCCGTCTTAACAAATATAGTTAGATATATACATACATAGCAAGTTAAAAAAAACATAAAAATAAGTTCTGTGTTGATAAAAATACTAATATTTTTCTTTGAAATTATTCTTTAAAAAAAAATTAAATTAAATTCAAGAATACAAATTAACAGTTACAATTCGACACTCACTGGCAACCCACCCTAAAACTTGTCATTTACGTATTAAGGAGCTCAGTGCGAACTACAAACGGACGTGGTGTCACCTTGAATATTCGGCGGGCACTAAATTTTTTGAGCGCGATAAAACTTATTTATTGCAATTTACGGGAGACGATATCTACGTACTAAAATGTATGGAACTTTTGTCGCTAAAAATGAATGATGTTTAGCCTTAGATTATGGCTTTTTGGTGAGAATTAATAAAAAACTAAAACGGTAATTCTTTTCTCCATACTTTTTTCTCGCGAAATAAGAAAAAAACATTTAAAATAGAGCACGAAATAGGACAGAGTGTGCTAATTAAAAAGGTCGATTTCGATGATTTTGATCTTTGTTAAGGCTTTTTTTTCACAAAAATAAAAAATAATTTTATAAATGTCACTCGGTAGATTGTTAGACTGATTTATTAAACTAGTGAGATTTTTTTTTTAGTGTCAAATATGAATTGAGTTGTTTGTGTTTTGCAAAACTGCAAGTGCCTTTTCGCGCGTTTTTAGGGATGCGCCCCTTAAAGCGGGGCGTGAAAAAGCATCTCACTAAGCCGCCATAGTGTGGGATGCCATACTGCATTGTCTGCTTTCGCAGTAAGTATGGTGGCCCCCACTGTTGGGGTTTGCTTGAGCTTACCATCAGGCTGAGCAGAGTCACTTTGGCAGGTAATTTATATAAAAAAAACGAAAAACTTCTTTTGCGAGATTTGGCGCACCGCACACACATTTTTTTGTAGTAGTTTAGGTTTCGTAGGTAACAAGTTAGGGTGCTCCGTCACGCCGCGCCGATTGCTGTGACAGCCAATCTAGGCCCTCGCCTAGATCTAAGTCTCGCCACGCCAAAAATCAGGTTTACCCCTCGGTAAACCTGATTTTTGACCACGAACCGGCGAGCGTCGTCACGGCACTTCTAGGCGAGGTGTAAACCTGATATTTGGCGTGGAGAAATTTGGTGTGGCTTAAGCACACACTCATTATAATATTAGGACTACTGATTAAAAATGAGTAGATACGTATTTAAGCGTTTCTGGATATTCTACCCCAAGGGGGTGAAACAGGGGTTGAAAGTTTGTATGGAAGTCCGTCATTTTATAAGATAGAAACATACATTTTGGGCTACTGATTCAAAGCCGTAGAGTAGATACGTATTTAAGTGTTTCTGAATATTCTACCCCTAAGGGGGTGAAATAGGAGTTGATATTTCGTATATAGGTTAGTCTGAAAGTCCGTCATTTTTGAAGTTAGTAGCCTGAAACTTTGTCTTCAGGCTTTTGATTAAAAATAAATAAATACGTTTAAAAACATGAATAAATTATCTACGAGTATACTAATATATAAAGCTGAAGAGTTTGTTTGTTTGTTTGAACGCGCTAACCTCAGGAACTACTAGTCCAATTTGAAAAATTGTTTCAGTGTTAGAGCCCATTTATCGAGGAAGGCTATAGGCTATATATCATCACGCTAAGACCAATAGGAGCGTAGCACCAATGAAGAATGTTTTAAAAACGGGGGAAAATTATCACGCCACGGGCAATAGGAGACGCAAACGACGTTGCGTGGGTCAGCTAGTAATATTATAAAGCTGAAGAGTTTGTTTGTTTGTTTGAACGCGCTAATCTCAGGAACCGCTGGTCCGATTTGAAAAATTCTTTCAGTGTTGGATAGTACATTTATCGAGGAAGGCTATAGGCTATATATCATCACGCTACGACCAATAGGAGCGGAGCACCAATGAAAAATGTTTCAAAAACGGGGGAAAATTATCACGCTACGGGCAATAGGAGACGCAAACGAGGTCGCGTGGATCCGCTAGTTTAAACATATTTACACAGTTTTTAATTAAATACATATAATCAACATCCAGTAAGGCAACAGCTAGTAATAAATAAAAAATTTGAAATCTTTTGATTTTAGACAACACTGAAAAGGAAAAATCAAAAGAAGGTGATAAGATAAAGGAGAGTGGCTCAAAGAGTCCAGCGGATAAAAATGATACAAATGATAAAAGCACTTCACCTGTTTCTAGGAGCAGTAAGAGAAGGTGAGTTTGAAGATAAACATATTATTTATTTATTGAATAGGGGGCAAATGATGGTAAGCGATTACCGCCGCCCATGGACACCCCAGAGGCGTCACAAGTGCGTTGACGGCCTTTTAAGAAGGAGTACGCTCTTTTCTTGAAGGTTTGAAGGTCGTATTAACCGGGAATACCGCAGGCGACAGTTCTTTCTACAGTTTTGTTGTGATAAGAAAATATAACATATTAATTTAAAATACTAGAATGTTTTATTGGTGTGTTATGCATAAAGTATTGAGTATTTGAAAGATTTCATCAATTTGCAGATCTAGGAGTACCTCATCGTCGTCAAGTTCATCATCGAGTTCTAGTTCTAGTCATAGTTCCTCTCAGGCACCTCAAAATAAGTGAGTATTCATTTAGAATGGTGTTCTAAAGTCAATTCAATATAAATGAATAGTAATTAAGATATTTTACTTTATTTATTTTTATTTGTTTATCATGAATTTTTCTTACTTTACTGTTATAGATTCGACGATTTTAACCTAAACAGCGAAAGGGAAACGTCGCCTAAAGGACGCAAGTCACGGTCAAGGTCACGATCGCCTCGTGCTCGCTCCACCGGTCGCCGTAAATCGCGGGATAGTCGATCAGCTGGAGAGTCAAGGTAACAATATTCACAAAAATATTTTTTACTTAGTCATAACACTACAAATATCGTTTTATCATTTCAATTTGATTTTTAAAAGAACCTATAGAACACAAAGAGAGTAAGCATTCTAGAAGTGAATTTCTTACTGGTCTATATTTTTGTAAAAGATTTAATTTTTAACAAAAACAAATACTCCTCCGAATCTGGTAAAACGTAACTTTCCTTTTCTGGTATAGGAGACAAAAGAGCAGACGGGTCACCTGACAACTGCAACTCGAGAGGTAAATAAAAGTGACTGCCCTACCAAGGTTGGGCCTTTTTTTTTTTTTTTTTTTTTAACGTATGGAAATCCCCTCGGACCGTCACCCCACCGGGGCTTGCGGCGGGGCGGTGTGTCGGACTCGAACCGACTAAAACCACACGGTGTGCCACTCTGCGCCTGTGAAGGGAGGAATCCGGGAACTGCAGTTGTTAACACGTCCGGACCCCTCCCAGCGCTTGCCCGCACAAAAGCGGGCACCGTCAGCTGTCAACCTCTCATTTTAGGCAACGTACGGCACACACGTAACGTCGCCTCCTCGCGGGTGGCCACTAGAGCGGATGGAAGGGAAAGCCCGTCCCGACCATCCGCGGCCACACTCAGGGCGGCATGAGGCGCTGATAGGCGCGCCTCCGCCGCCCGGTTCGCCGGCGGCGGATTGGGTCCGAGTGGATGTCATTCTCCCGGGCCTTCTCCGCCACCTCCTTCTGCGAGATGACTTCTTCGCAGAAGGTTGCGACCGCGGTAAAACTGCTATCGCTACCGGCCATGGAGCGTATGACGGCCGGTAGCGAGAGATCTCCTCCGATGACTGCAGTGAGCCCGACGCTGCGGCGCCCAAGCGGGGCAAACCGCCAGCGTGTGCTGGGCCGAGTCCTCACTGCAGTCGCAGTGGTGGCAGGCGGGACTCAATTCACTCCTGGCGACTGAGTGCAGGTACTTTCCGAAGCAACCGTGCCCGGAAAGGACCTGCGTCAGTCGGAAGGAAAGGGTCCCGTGCTGCCGCCCTGCCCACTCGAGGATGACCGGCTGGAGAGCCTCCACGGCGGCAAAGCCAGCACGTGGAGTCTCCAGCCGGAACGACCATCTAGCCATGGTGGCTCGACGGGCGGCTTCACGCCACTCGCGTACCTCTTCGGGCGGAGGGCGATAGCCATACTCCGCCCGATATTCAGCCACCCGTCGATAAACTTCGGCGAGCACTTCCGCCTCCAAATCCCATGGGGGTGTCCCGGCCAGGGCGCACGCCGCCTCGGTCGACACCGTGCGGTATCCACGTATGGCTCTGACCGCCAATACCCTCTGAGGCCGCCAGAGGCGCGCCTTATTTAGGGCGGTCAGAGCCGCTACCCACACCGGTGCGCCATACAGCGCCATAGACCGGACCACCCCCGTGTAGAGGAGTCGCGTTGCGACGCTGGCTCCACCCAGATTGGGCAAAAGTCGCCCAAGGGCGGAGGCAGCGTCGACCAGCTTGGGTCCAAGCTGTCGGAAGTGCTCGTCGAAGAGCCACCTACCGTCGAGGATCAGGCCCAGATACCTCATCTGGGCCCGAACCGGTACGAGGACCGAGTTGACCTCTATGGAGGCGCCGGCGGGTGGACCACGACGGGGCCCATGGAACAATAGGGCCTCCGTCTTGTCCAGGGCCACCCGTAAGCCCAGCGCCTCGATGCGCCCGACCACCAGAGAAACACCCCAGGTGGCCAGGCGCGCCGCCTCTTGGAAGTTCACCCCCCGGGCTGTGACAAGAGTGTCATCGGCGTAACATATTACGCCCAGCCCGGGGGGGAGACGACCTCGTAGGACCCAGTCGTATCCCACGTTCCACAGGAGTGGTCCAAGGACAGACCCCTGCGGAACGCCGCACGACATGGGTCGCCGTCTCAAGACGCCCTCTCGGTCCTCGTACACGACGGTACGCTCCTCTAGATAGTCTGCCACTAGCCGCCTCAGGTACTCTGGCACCCCGTGGTAGTGGAGTGCTTCCCTGATGCAGCTAAATGGCAGACTATTGAAGGCGTTGGCGATGTCCAAGGACACCGCCAACACCACGCCGCCACAGCTCACTGCCTCTTCGGTCACGGCCCTAAGGCGCATCACGGCATCGACCGTCGAACGCCCCTCTCGGAATCCGAATTGGGCGTCCGACAGGTCGGGCCCCACCTCGCAGAGGTGCCGGACGATGCGGGCAGAGAGTATCCTCTCAAAAAGTTTACCCGCCTCGTCCAGCAACACAATGGGCCTATAGGCCGCGACCGAATCGGTAGGCCGTCCCGGCTTCCTCAACAGGACCAGCTTCCCGCATTTCCAGCACTCAGGGAAGCGTCCGGACGCCAGGCTAGCGTCCAACACTTCCCTGAGGCGGTCCGACATATGGTCGAGGGCTCGGGCCATCACTCGGGCTGGAACCCCGTCCGGCCCGGGGGCGGTATTCTTGGAACGGATCCGAAGAACAGCCGCCCCAACCTCCGATTCCCTAACGGGCGGCACATTGTCCTCTCTACCCCCGTCGTCTATGACCGCATAGGCCATCGACGGGGGTGTGTGCTCCGCCCGCTCAGGGAAAAGGCCCTCGACCACTTCCTGCAGGAAGCTGGGCTGGAGAGTCTCGGTAAGGGGGGAGGCCCGACGTGCGGAGCTTCTGACGCACCGCACGGTATGGGCGACCCCAGGGGTCACGGTCGAGACTCTCCAGCATCTCCTTTCTCTTTACCTCTTTGGCGCGGCAAATGGCCAGCTTCAGAGATTTCCGCGCTTCGCGGTACTCCTCATGAAGCTGGTCCCCGCCACCGTCTCCACGGTGACGTCGCCTGCTGCGGGTGTAGGACCTCCAGGCACGAGTACAAGCCGCACGGAGGTCCGCCATCTCCTGGGACCACCAGTAGACCTCCTTCCGCGGAGGCCGACGACCTTGGACGCGAGGCATGGCCGTATCGCAAATCTGCGTAATCGCATGGCGAAAACGGCCAGCCCCCACGTCCACGCCGACCTCCTCGGTCGAGGCCTGCGGAGACAGCCAAGATTGAACAATGGCCGCCTCCTCTAGTAGGTCCCTATTGAGCTTGGCGACAGCCCACCGCGGAAAGCGGGATGTATGCCGCGCCGTGTGACCCCTACTGGGGCCCTGGGACCGGGAGAGCTCCAATCGGATATAGAGATGATCCGAGAGCGTCTCGACCTCTTCCAGGACACACCAGTTCCTTACTCGTGCGGCAACAGCAGGGGTAGCGAACGAAAGATCCACTATCGACCCCCCTTGCTGTCGCACGCACGTGTTGGTGGAGCCTCTGTTCAGCAAACAGAGGCCCACCGAAGCCGCCCACTCCTCAACGGCTTCGCCCTTGGCGTCCGTCCCGGGGGACCCCCACGCAATGGGTTTTGCGTTGAAGTCCCCCAGCACGAGGACGTGCCCAGACGCTAATCGCCGCATCGAGGTCTCCAAGCTGTTAAGGAAGACCTCGAAGTCGCTCAAACTCCGGTTGGGGGAGAAGTATACACCGTATACGGTGATCCCCCCCCCACTCGGCGGCAACATATCCAGAGCCCTTGTCTTTTAACGACAAGGGCGGGGAATGAGCCGCCGCGGAACCGACGACTGCCACGGAGCCGTCCCAGTCACCCATCCAGTTTGGACGGGGAGGAACGAAGTAGGGCTCCGCGACTACGGCAACACCAATCGACCACTGCGCCATGGTTTGCAGAAAAAGATCCTGCGCCGCGGCACAGTGGTTTAGGTTGGTCTGGACAAGGAGGTTGCAGATTTGATCCATTACTGGATCGTTTCTACAACCCCCTCCATGGGCGTCAACGTTGACGAACGGGCAACGTCAAGGGCAGCCTGGGTCGCTAGGCTAGCCCCCGACGTCTGCCGAGAAGCACGGGGAGGCCTGCAGCCCCCCTGCCCCATCTGGTGATTGGCGGGCTTATTGCCCGCCGCACACACAGGGCAGTGAGGGGCGGCAGAACACTCTGCAGCAATGTGCCCCGGTTGACCGCAGCGGAAACAAAGTCCGCTGCAGTCAAAACAACTGTCACACTTGACGCGTGTGTGTCCCGATGCTAGGCATTTATAGCATCTCATCGGCCTCGCCGCCAGGACTGTGATCCTGGCGCTAACGAAGCCGACGAGCAGCCTGCCGGCGTCGCCCAAAACTTTGGCCGACGCCACGGGACAACTGACCCACACAGCGCCAAGCCCTCCTGGACCGGGGCGGATGTTGCCGACCTTGATATTGTCCGCGTTGCATTTCGTCTTCTCTTTGATAGCAACTCGGACATCATCTACAGTCACGGAGTCGTCCAGGCCCGAAATGCGCAGCTCCGCGCATTTCGTGGGCCTGGAGATCTTTACACCATCCGTGGCTGCGAAGACTCCCCTCAGCTTCTCGGCGAAGGTGTCCGCCGTCTTTGCGCCATCGGCCCCAGGGAACTCGAGTACCCGAGCTCCCGTCTGGGCGAGGCGCAAGCGGACCCCTGCCGCTCCAAAATCTGGGGCGAGACAGTCCCGGGCCGTCTTAAAGACGGCCGCGTAGGACAGTCCTCCATTTGCCGCCTCCGGTGACACCGTGACCACTACAGCCGCGGTCTTAGGCGGCTGCAGCTTCCGCGGCTTCTTCGGAGTGGCCCGGGCCACCGACGACGATAGCGGGCCAGAGGCCGCCTTTTGGGCAGCCTTCTTGGCCCGCTGTCGGGACTTCTTTGACTTAGCCCCCCCTACTACCTGCCAAGGGTTATTTGGAGGGGGCAGATGTGGAGGGGCCAGGCAGAGGTGTTGGGGTGGGGTGCGGAGGACGTTCCGCTCCAGCCCTTGCCACCGTTTTGGGCTTTGGCACAGCTGTCTTGGCTGGAGCCTTTGCTCCCTGCTGCGTCTTTCGGGCAGCCACAGGAGCTGGTTCCGACGTCGTCACCGCCGCGTACGACACGCGACCCCCCACCACTGGGAGCGGGGTCGGTGCCGACGCAACCTTCTGCTTTGGCGCCGCAAGCGGCGGCCGAACAACAGGGGCTGGAGGCAACCTCGCCTCCAGACCTGCGATCCGTCCGTCCACCAGATGCCCCATCGCCTCGAGCATCTGCCGCATTATTTGCTGCAGGACGACGTCGGATACCCCGGGGATGATGGGTGCCACCTGCGACGCAGATGCAGACGGGGCCGGCTGGGACGGAGACGGGGCCGGCTGGGACGGAGACGGGGCCGGCTGGGACGCAGACGGGGCCGGCCGGGACGCAGACGGGGCCGGCTGGGACGCAGACGGGGCCGGCTGGGATGTAGGGACCGGGTCCTCTCGCCCAGGGTGATCCACCCGGAACTGTGCGAACTGGGCGCTCAGCTCCGCCACCTGCCCCGTCAGGCGCTCGTTGGCCGACTGGAGGCGAGACACGTCCCCGATTAGGGTCTCTATGACCCCCGACACTGCGGAAGAGGAGTCCTTAAGGGCCCTGACAAAGGGACCCTTAAGGTTGACGGACTTGGTGGCCACCTTGTTTATGATGGCCACTGCCGCCTGCGCCCTCTCCTGTAATGAAGTCGGTGATTGGGGCACTGAACCCCCCTCCACAGGCTCTCCGATCTTCAGCAGGAGACCGCTGATATCCTCCTCCGCCTGCAGTTCGCCGTCCGCCCGAGCCCGTCTGTAGGATTCCGCCTTACAAAAGACGGAACCCGACGGGGCTGACACCGGGGTTCGCGATCGCCCCCTATGGCTGCTCGGGATTTTAGGAGGCAACATCTCCTGAGAGATGTCGCTCTCGCAACCAGGGGGGCGCTCCCGTTTCCGGTTGTCTGCCTCCGTATCCGCATCCATTGGTTCCGGTGCATCCGTCCTCGCACCGGAACTGCCGCCCGCGACACCTACGGCGGACTTGGAACGCACGCGTTCCGATGTTCTTCTGCTCCCAGCAGTCATTTCGACTTCTGGGAGCCCCACCGATATAGGCGTTTCAGGTACAGCCTCCTCTTCGGTAGACGTCTGGTCGTCTGCCTTTAGGAACTGCCCCTTGGCGTTCCTCCTTTCTCTCCTCTTCCTCTCCCTCTCATTTCTATTCGATTGTCCGTTTTCATTTGCCGTTGTCGTTTGAAGATTCCGATCGTATACATTTTTTTAATATTTATCACTTTCCATAATTAAACCCACAAGTCGGGGAGAACTAAAGGTCCACCCGGGCAGAGATCCCCAATACCCGGGCAAGCGAAGGTTTGTGCCCAACCGAGGGGTCCGCGGGTTCTGGCTGGGGGTGTGCTTGCGACTGAACTACCCATCAGCCATTCATCCCCTGGTCACACACCAGAACACGGGATTCGGGGTAATTTTTTATAGAGGTTTTCTTCCTCGCGGTCCGGGCAGTTAAGCCAAGACCCACGGTCCCAGTCGAGTCAGAGACGTGACCTAACTCGACGTACCTACTGGGATTACGTTGTAACGGCGAGGGCAACAAAAGAATAACTCTTAAGTTGCCCGCTCGGAGGCAGGTGAGTGCTCACCGAGCTCGCCATAGTTCCTCTTCGAGGACTTCCTCGCACTCCAATACGCCTTCTGCTACAGCAGAAGGACGTTTAGAGTGCGGCATGACGTCTGAACGTCAACCACCTGACAGTCTGACAGCAGACTCCGTCGGGTATCCCATTTAGTCTGGAGTCTCCTTCTGGGCCTATCCGGCATGAGTGGCTCTACCGGCATAGCCCCAGAAATCATCGACCCACGCAAGCCCCACCACGACGACAACGTAGGGATACATTGGGGGGACCAAGGTTGGGCCTTTTTTTTTTTTTTTTTTTTTTTTTTTTTAAACGTGTGGAAATCCCCTCGGACCTTCACCCGCACCGGGGCTTGCGGCGGCCAAGGTTGGGCCTCCGATAACCTCACTCGGTGAAAAGCAGCGGACCAATTGATTTTGTGAGACCGATATCAATTCGGTCGAACCGACCCATATTTGCCGAAGCGAGGCTATCCTATGGCTGCTGATAATACGAGCTGATCAACTCTTAACCTAAGATCTTGTCGTTGATAAATAAAATAATACTTACATTTCCAGGGGCCATGAGTCATCGAGGGATAAGGAATGGGCCCGAGATCGCGACCGTCGCGATAGGTCTCGAGGGAACCGCGATGATAGGAAAGAGCGCCGCTACAGTCGCGAAGGAGGGAATCACTACGGATCGCGCGGTCGACACCGCTAGACGTGCAAGTGTGTGAAGTAGGCTATCAGATTTGAGTGTACACTAGTGTTTTAGTGCAAGGAGTGCAGTCGCATTAACGAGTGATAGAATTAGAACCCAACTATGAAGGAACACGGAATAATCAATGCGTTGAAAGCAGCTGTTGTGCTTCAAAAAGTTAACTTTTAGGATTAAAAAGTTTCGAGAGAGACTATTTATAGATGTTTCAGACGGAATTATCTTATTGGTCGAATATTCGTGCTAGTTATAGGCTAACACGGTAATTACTTGTATATAATTAGACTATGTCGTGTTTAGAGTCAACCCATTACGCTATCCGGTAATATAAATTTGTTTTTGTCTTTAACTTGTGGATTTGCGTTTGCGCTTTGTGATAATTGCATATTAAGATTTCAGAGTTTAGTATAAATTATGCGCTTAATGCTTATGTAAGGATCTCAAATTGTGTTTCATTTTGAAATATAATTATTACTCGTAAGAGCCAGTTTCACCACTTGCTGATAGTCTCTGATAGATTATTTTTACTTATCTGCCAGACATTTACTTATCTGGTGACAGAGTCACTATGCTGCATTGTTGCATTGTTTGCACAAGCAATGAGTATAGTGACCACCACTCTTGGATTCTGCTTATGCTTTCCATCAGGCAGAATAGTCATTTTGGCAGGGCCATACATAAAAAAAAAGATTTCGGTTTCACAAGTCTCAGATAGAGACAAATATTTCAGATAACAACATAATAATATATCTGCAACCTTTATCTGTTAAATAGTGTTACACGGAAGATAACTATCTGACACTTTATCAGGAAGTGGTAAATCTGGCCCTAAATCTCCCGGGCTTTATATGGTTAACAGTAGTATTTGTTCTGGAGTGTAAAAATTACCCATGTGTAAAACTGTTAAGAATTCTAGTTGGCTCAATAAAAATATTTTAGAGCGTATCACGTATTGTATAGGTATTTAATTATAGTTCTTAAAATATAGCTTGATTACAGTGATAGTTGTCACTAGTGTCATTTTAAAACTTACGAGGTACATTTAGATGTAAATTTTTAATTTGATAATGAAAATAAAACTGACATTGTATTTTCATCAAATATATCGATAAAAATAAAATCGCTTGTTACGCTAAGTTACTTCGTCGGTTACGTAGCTATGTGTCACACAGATCGAGCTATATTTGAAGGCCTGTAGGTACCATCCATCCATGGGTGTATAATATCTGCTAAAAACGTCGAATCCCTCCATAAGCAGATTAGAAGTAGACTTCGCAAAAGTAAAATACTTTTTTAATGAGGGAGGGATGAGAGAGTCATCCGTGTCAACCGATTCAAATGTTTAAGATAGTTTAATAATATACATGAGCAGTGGCGTAGCGAGGACTTACATAGAAGTGGGCGAAGTCACATCAGCGAGGCCCCTTTTCTTTCGTTCCCAAGATCTACATAATAAATGTATCTTACCAAACATGCTTCGATAGGACATGCCTGCTCATGATAGTAAAAATATATATATATATGAGTAGTGGGGGAATATTAAAAAGCATACCTTCAGATATGAAAAACGGTTTTATTTTAAAAATACTTAGTCATTAATTTTTCTTACAAAAGTAATGTTCTCTTTTCTTGAAGGTTTGAAGGTCGTATTGGTCCGGGAATACCGCAGGCGACAGTTCATTCCACAGTTTTGTTGTGCGAGGCAGAAAGTTTCTTGAGAAGCGCACAGTAGTGGACTGCCAACCATCTACGAGTAGATGATGGGGATGAAAGTTCTGTCGCGTAGGACGATGGCGGAAAGAGGCGGCAGGGATCAGTCCGAACAATTCCTCGGAGCACTCCCCATAGTAAGTGCGGTAGAATATGCACAGCGAAGCCACATCTGCCCAGAGTCTAGCCGAATTAAAAGTTCCTGCCAATCGACGATTGCCAGGAACTTTTAATTTGGGCCATTCGAGTCGCTCTCCGTTGAATGCGATCCAGAGGAGCTGGTATTGTGGTGCCCCCGCCCAAAGATGACGACAGTATTCCATGTGAGGCCGAACCTGCGCCTTATAAAGCGAAAAAGCGCGGCCCACCGCGGCCGGAGTGAAATACTGTCTCGATCTGTTGAGCACGCCAAGCTTCTTCGAGGCTAATTTGGCCTTATCCTCCAAATGGCCACGAAACTAGACTTCGCTCGATATCTCGACACCAAGTATTCCAATATTGGCTGAGGCAGATAGGGTAGCGTCTTAAAACCGAGGGCATACGACCCACGGCAGTTTTTCTTCGGCTTTTTGCTTTACTGAAGTATTTTAATAAGGGTTTGTAATTCATGTTTGCAGCTAAATCTGCTTCGATTGAGAGTTTTTGCTGAACCGCTTGTCGGTCCTACTTCATATTGTTTTTAAGTAATTTTGTGAATAAATTATACGCCATATTCGCTTCATTCATTTGAGACTCGATAATCATATCCAAATCTACAGATTCAGGGGTCATAATTTTTTTGTTTTGATTAAAAAAATCGCATACACGTGGATACGCACCAAGAGCTTCATTAGCTACGGTCGTCTCACTTTTTACAAGCTTTTTATTAACTTGCAATGTATTTATGTATGCATGGTGGAATCTTGCAACTCAATTTTGAAGCAGATATCTTCAACCGATTTTGCTGAAATTTTGCAAGCATTTGTATAGATACAGCTTGACAATACAATATTATAATGACATGGAGTTGATCTGATGCTGGAGCTGGAAGGTGGCCATAGGAACTCTGTAAAGAAACGTCGCAACATCATCGAGTTTGGACTAGTTTGATTCGTCTGGAGGCATTCTAGTAAAAGCTTGTGTTTAAAAACCTTTTTCACTTATTTTTTTTTTTCGTTTCGTTGCACCGTATTTCCATTTTAGGTGCGCATATCTGTTCCTGCTCGGGCGGACATGATATATAAAACAAATGCCTACAGTAATTTACCATGTAAATAAATAAATTAACACAAAAAACTTCTTAAGTACAAGCTTTTCCTGAAACGCTCTAAAAAGAATAATATAAAGTATTCTTTGAAAACTTTTACTATCAACTTATAATGTCATTACACAATTTCTATAATACAAAATCTTCCATCATCAGAACGTGGATACTATCAAAACAAAAAGGACTCGTCAAGACGAATCAAATGAATGTGAACTCGATGGTGTTGCGTCGTTTCATAATAGAATTCCTATAACCACCTTCCGGTTTCATTATCAGACCCTGGATAGGTACTATCAAAACATACAGTACCTACTCGTCAAGACAAACCAAACGATTCGAAACTCGATGGTGTTGTGCCGTTCCATTACAGAGTTCCTATGACCATCTTCAGGCTCCAGCATCAGATCATCTCCCTACCATTGTAATATCGCATTGTCACGCTATGTAGGTACGCGTACATATTATGCTTGCAAAATTTCAACACAATCGGCTGAAGCTATCTGCTTCAAAATTGAGTTACAAGATTCCACCCAAACACCGCGTGTAACACCCCACCGAATTGTGAAATTTAGAAATGCTCCCTTTTTTCAAAATTATTTTCATCTTTGCTGTTTTGTATGAAGTATGTGAGTAAAGAAACGTTTTACAAAGCCAAGCTGTATTGTCAGTCTGTGAGTGTGGCCAATATTTTTCAGGTTTTTAATTAATTGAAAAAATAAATGGAAATTTAAGTCTGGGGGCATCGCATTCAAAGAGGCCTCGCGAGGCCCCTCTAAGTGCGAGGCCGTGGGCGAGGGCCCACGTCGCCCACGCCTAGCTACGCCACTGTACATGAGAAGTAAATTATATTTTGTTCTTTGAAACCACGTGGTGTAGCTGAAGAAGGAAGTTGAGATGTGGTTTATCACGTTGGTTTAGTCAACAAAAGAAATCGTATTAGTCCGGGAATACCAGTCCACAGTTTTGTTGTGTGTCTGCCAATTTGAAACATCTTGGCAGTCGACGATTCGAGTCGCTCACTGTTGGATGCGGTCCAGAAGGAGTTGTCGGTGCTGGTCGTTTTTTTTTTTTTTTTTTTTTACTATCTTTTGAGCCGACTATAAAGTTTATCGCTAAGGCTTACATTGGCAATCATAACGAAGTCAGTCAGGGTCAGATTTTAAATAGGTAACCTTTCTAGGTGTGCGTGTGAACTGAGGGACCATAGTGATATTTTTGTTTGAATTTTTTATAAGATTTAGTAGTAGGCTCAAAACAATTGTAGAACAAATATGAGAATTTGTAAAAATATATGTTAAAAACTACAGCCCTTTAAGTGTGGTCCCTCAATCCTCACATACCATCAGCCGGATCTCGGCAAGTATGTAAAAAAATAAGGTATTTTGACTGCAGACATTTAGTAGAGAATTTGTAAAGATATATACTAAAATAACTGAGCACAAATCATCAACGATTAAAAAAATACAACGACTATACTGTGGTCCCTCAGTCCACACATGAAAGATTTTGTTATACTGAATATTACCACATCAACGGAATAAAATCTTTATTTTCTTACATAATGTTTTAGAAAAAATCATATAGCAATTTGTAAAAAATAAATTAAAAAAAAATATCGACGCACTTTGAAGATATTTATAGTTAAAGCTGGTCCCTCAATCCTCACGTTCTGAAACATACTTGCATGTCTAGCTGCTAGACGACTAAAGTATCACAAAGTGTAGTGTATTAAACTTTTTGTAAAAAGTTTCTACAAAATAATAGGTATCTAAAATTGTGTGTATCTTACCTCTAAAATGAGATTATAGCATTACAGTGATCTTATGAACAGATATACGAGTAGTGTGACCACACAATGAAACAAAATGTAGACTACCATTATAATTTTTATTGTAATAGACGAAACCCAAGGTTGTACGGTTGATTTAGTGTTATGTTACATTACGTATCTTTACAAAGCATGAAATAAAATAGCTTTTAGACGCTTATCACCATTTAGGCTATGTTTCAAGGAAGCTTTATGTACTTATAATACCCCAGTATTTTACAAACCATTGTGGTAACATAGTGGTATTATTTATACATCTCAGTTTTATACGTTCTATTAACACATAAAATTGAACATTTAAAAACACAGGATTTTGTAAAATATTTACTAAAAGTCCGATTTCACATACTTAAAAGAAAGTATTACAATAAGTTGTATGCCTTACCAAGTGCAGGCACTGTTATTGGTTTAGCCGTGAAAGCGTAATAGAGAAACAGACTAAGCCACTTTCAAATTTATAATATTAATATAGATAACGATAGGCAGTATCGCGGACTTTTTTAAAATATTTTACAAAATCCTGTGTTTTTAAATGTTCAATTTTATGTGTTAATAGAACGTATAAAACTGAGATGTATAACTAATACCACTATGTTACCATAATGGTTTGTAAAATACTGGGGTATTATAAGTACATAAAGCTTCCTTGAAACATAGCCTAAATGGTGATAAGCGTCTAAAAGCTATTTTATTTCATGCTTTGTAAAGATACGTAATGTAACATAACACTAAATCAACCGTACAACCTTGGGTTTCGTCTATTACAATAAAAATTATAATGGTAGTCTACATTTTGTTTCATTGTGTGGTCACACTACTCGTATATCTGTTCATAAGATCACTGTAATGCTATAATCTCATTTTAGAGGTAAGATACACTCAATTTTAGATACCTATTATTTTGTAGAAACTTTTTACAAAAAGTTTAATACACTACACTTTGTGATACTTTAGTCGTCTAGCAGCTAGACATGCAAGTATGTTTCAGAACGTGAGGATTGAGGGACCAGCTTTGACTATAAATATCTTCAAAGTGCGTCGATATTTTTTTTTTAATTTATTTTTTACAAATTGCTATATGAATTTTTCTAAAACATTATGTAAGAAAATAAAGATTTTATTCCGTTGATGTGGTAATATTCAGTATAACAAAATCTTTCGTGTGTGGTGGACTGAGGGACCACAGTATAGTCGTTGTATTTTTTTAATCGTTGATGATTTGTGCTCAGTTATTTTAGTATATATCTTTACAAATTCTCTACTAAATGTCTGCAGTCACAATACCTTATTTTTTTACATACTTGCCGAGATCCGGCTAATGGTATGTGAGGATTGAGGGACCACACTTAAAGGGCTGTAGTTTTTAACATATATTTTTACAAATTCTCATATTTGTTCTACAATTGTTTTGAGCCTACTACTAAATCTTATAAAAATTTCAAACAAAAATATCACTATGGTCCCTCAGTTCACACGCACACCCTTTCTAGCTAAAAGCAAGTTTAGTTAATTTTTTTATTATGTATTATTTAAACATGCAAGATGTGGTTAACAACGATTTAGATAAACATTAGCAAGGATTGCAATTGCAGAAGCAATATATAATAGACATATTCCTGTATTAAAAATTAAGCAAAATAATGCATTTATTATTAACGAAATCAAGTCACTCTTGTCATCAAAACGCTGGTATTTCGTTTATGGGAATATAAGATATCTAATCATCCTTGCGATTGTTTAATTTTGACAAAAGTTGCTTCTACCTACTGCATGTACTTGTGAAGTTATGTAGTGTTTCATGTATGTATATTGATGCTAATTTCTACGGTAACGTCATAGTGGCTTTTTGGAAAATAACTCTGGACACTATGTAAGATTGACTGGTTTATGGCGAACGGAATTGATATAGACGCGTGAATAATGATGTATCTTTCCAAAAGCCGCAGATACGTCAAACATATACAAGTCATTAATATTAAGACCTTGTCTGTGGTGTTTGCAGTCGGTCCCTTGTGCTATTTGTGTAAACATTGAATACATGTCTTTTATCATTATCTTATGTCAAAGCATTCTGAATGTAGGTCTGCTAATATATTGTCATGGTTGTATTTCGTTTTTCAAGAGAATGAAGCTGGTTAAAAGACAACTTTGTTATTATTTTGAATATTTAGAGTTATAAATTACATTTAAGCCAATACTGTATGGTATAAAACATTTACCATTAAAATCATAGTTATAAATTAAGGTGTTTAATTATTAATCTCGCAAAAAATAAATTCTAATTAATAAATATAACAAAATGTATGTAATAACATTAAGAAATAAAACGAAAGCGTAAAAAAGGAAATATAAATACATATGTGAAATAATTCCCTCAGTTCTTCGGAAGTCGTTCTGAAACAATTAGAAATCATAAATATAAAGGCGCTCCTAAAAATAACCAAACAAACTAACAAAACGTGTTAGCAAACCATTGCAGTCTCCTGCGACTTTAAAGCGAACATCAAACGTAGGGACACGGTATCGAAACGAAAGTATCGATACTTCAAAGTATCGAGTACTTTTCTTACAGAGGCCTAATGACGAGTATTTTTTTGGTTTGTCAACCAAACGTGGTTTGATTGACGGGTTGGAAAATCATTTCATAATAGAACAGGACATGAGAAACAAATGTCGTTACCGTGCGTGACGTACGATCGCAAGGTTCAAAGATTATCTACCCATTTAAAACTTAATTTCTTAATCGATACGATACCTGTTCAAAAGTACTCATTGAATAAAAGTATCGATATCGAAAGGGAAAGTAAAAGTACTCGAATCGTAGGTGTATTTCTCAAATTAAGCTAAAGTTAGACACTACGATGGTACGCCTCTTTTTATGAGAGTTTGGACTTGAGTGTATGAACTAGGACCAGATCCGAAATGACTAACAAAATAGTTATTTAATTTTGGAAATAATTAAATGGCTCATAATGCTGATGTTAGGTAACCTTTTAATTTTATTTAAATTGTCCTTTATAGTATAAATATGAATAATATTAGTATTAATGTTAGTTCAGTTTCACTATACGAGAAGCATAAAATGAAAGTAAAAGAAATTATGAATAAGTATCAGCTACTTAATTATAACGAAAATTATCACTGGTTAGCAAGTCGATAACATCCGATTTGTAAATCAAAACGATTAATCTTTACCTCCGCAACGATTAAAATGAAGAATGTTATGTGCTAAATGCACAACCCTAATGTTAGCTAATGAAATTGCCCCGCCCCCCCCCCCCCCCCGCTGGCGAACACGGGGATGTTTTCCGTCCGCTTCGGATAACGTGTTTGCTTGTGAGAACTAACAAAATAGTTAGGCCACGCCCATATTTTGTTATATGTTTGACTTTAGGTGTTAGAAAACAAAAAAGTGTCGCAGGAGACCCGGCTTTAGACTTTTCGTTGGGGAGAACACTTGCTACACATAAAATATGTTTCCCATCATGTTTCCCTAGCCTTTTTTTGTAAGTTACGTGAAAAATGCATCTTTGTTTTCGTCATAATAATACGTACCGTCCAAGCAGCGACAATCCTGAAAAATGAAATTGTTTTACTTAGAACAGACTTATTTATGTAGGCTATGAGTTAGATTTTATGGCAAGAACTCTTGACCTTATTATTTAAAAAGACAACTCCCGTATTAGGAATAAATCCTGTGTCGCGGGTGACTTCACAACATAACTTAAACGCACACAGAGAAAATCTAGACTCAGAGAAACAATTTGTTAATTAATTATAAAATAATTTAAAGTGGCATAATATTATACAGCTTATACCCTATTATGCATAGATCAAGAAACACTATCATGAACATACTTTAGGTAAAAAAATACCGATGAAATTGAGAACCTCCTCCTTTTGGAAGTCGGTTAAAAATATGGAAAGATAGGTACAGTAAAATAATTAAGGGGAAAATGTTATCAAACTGCCAGGACTCTTGGGCATAAATTCAATTTGTATGCTACAACACACTATTGCTAGACTATTACTTGATTGGTCACTGGACATGCTCACTTCGTTATTGGATATGTTCACTAGGAGTAAAAAAAAAACATTCTATGGTGAAACTAACCTTAGAGGGAGAAGTTCTTGCTAACGACAACTTTGAGTCTTTCTTGGCAGTTGGAGTCGGGGAAGGGGGCTTAGCCGGGGGTATAGCATCCACAGCGCCACCTTTGTTTAAAATAGGTAAATATATGAGCACAAACACAGGTCTCGTTCGCTTATTTGTCCCAAATTTCTGATTTTTTTTTTTGGAAAATGTCTTTAAACATAGTGTCAAGGAAGTTAATGTATCTAAATCATGATATCGTTACGAACCTTCCGGGAAGTTCATTAACCGCAAAAATAACATGCAAAATTCTAGAATTGACGCAGGTTATGTTAAAGCTACATAAGTACATACCTGTTTAACAATGTAACTGTTTTCTTAGCTCCTTAATTTCCACTCTTTAGAAGTGGAATATTTTTTAGCAATATAAATAGGACTTTTTTTAAACTATAACCCGACTACGTAAAATTGCTGATAAAAACTGCTGATAAAATTTAAATAGCCTATGTCACCTGGGCAATTATTACGACTCTATTGACAGCTCATACGTAGGTACCTTAAAATGGCAGTAGTTTAAGACGATACTTTGTACGTCTGCTCATTTGCCCCCTGTCCCATAAAAAAAAACAAACATCATAGATTGCCAAAATTATTACTCTTCCTTTTGTGGGGTAAAAAAAATTATGTTACCCACCAAACAGCGAAGGTATCGCGTAATATAGTTACATGAAGTCCTCTTTAGAGTCATAAAATCGTAAATAAATTATAAACAACAAACCTGGTCCAACTTTTGCGCCTTGTTCGTCACACACTTTGTACAACTGCAAATAATTACTGGCGTTATTATCTCCAGTGTTGTACTTATAACACCTAGATTGAATAAATATTGCATGCAAAGCGGCAATTGCGGCCATGTTAAGGGTTTATTAGATACTTTCTGGAGATATGAAAAAAATGACGGTAGTCAATTTAAATTAAAACAAAATTTAATTTATTCAAAAAGACAACTCCCGCACTAGGAATGTACATTCTTGTGTCGCGGGGGACTTAATAAACATACATGAAACGGATACAAAGAACATCCAGACTCAGAACAACAATTTGTGGATCACAGAAAGTGTTGTCCCATGTGAGATTTGAACCCACAACACTTGGCGCAGTAGAAAGCGGCGTGGCGACCGCTTAAACCATTAGGCCAACCGTGCAGTCAACATATACCTACAATTAATTTAAGAAAAAAAACTATCACAGCTAATTTAGCTTTATTCGGCCAACGATTTATTCGATAAAGTCGGCCCACTAATTTGGCGTTACAGGCAGCCGAAACTGTAAACGTGAAATGTTGATAACATGAATTAATAATAAAAACGGTCTTACTACGGAATTATACATTGGAGGATGCTCGACACGCACTTGGCCGATTTTTTACACATTTTACTATGAGACAGTTAAATAGATAAGTAGGTAGGTACCTACTCATTCGGCAACTATCAGATTATTACTAAGAATTGTAACTATAGCTACATAGTAGAATTTTCCAGAAAGTACAATATATGTAATCGTTTAAACGGTATGTTTTTTAAAACCATAAATGTTTCACAAATATATGTATATAAATTATTAATTTTGGCTAACCCTGCCATCATCACCGGTAGCAAATTTGCTCGATAGAGGCAGCACCTCCGGTCCCCATTGCTTGATAAAATGTCCAAGGCGTGCGACTCGCTGCGCCGGAGTCGTTCTTGTGTGTGATCCACCACAGTAACGGTTGCATAAATGTTTGTCGGTATCCGACCTACATAAGCGTTAGAATGTAATAAGTAAAATTACATTTTTACATCACACTAATATTATAAAGGTTTGTGAGTGTGTATGTTTACAGTAATATAGCTTATACATCAGAATAACAAAAAGGCTACTATTTGCCGCGATAACCGACATACACGCGGGCGAAGCCGCGGGTAACAGCTAGTCAGCTAGTAGTAGTATAAAATGATGTCGCTTTTCGTTCTTGTACGCTGAGATCTTCTAATCTAAACTATACACAGGATTTTAAAGCCGTCTTTACCATCAATTAAGTTGTTTCAAGAAAGGAAGGTATGTATATAATTAGTGGTCAGTTTATACAGGGATATAAACTCCAATCCTAGTCTCCAATCTAAAGATGAATATACAAGTAAGAACCTAATTCCTGCCTCATTGAGCTACTGTATGCTGTTACCTACCATGATATCCTTACCCTTCACATACGGTTTCTCCTATATCACCAAGGGTGCTATATAAAATTTTGAAATTTTCTGGTCAACCGATGATCATGTCTGTAATTAACCGACTTCAAAGTTCTCAATTCGATTGTATTTTTTTTATGTTTGTTACCTCAGAACTTTCGACTGAGTGAGCCGATTTTGATGATTCTTTTTTTATTTGAAAGCTGGTGCTTCCCGTGTGGTCCTATTGCAATTTGGTCGTTCTTGAAGTCGTTTTTTTTGTTAATTTGGCCATTAAATTTCCATGCCTACCGAACTGTCCTATTTCCAATAATGTTTCAGATAATGTAAATTATTCTTTGTCACCTGACTTTTTGTGGTTGTTTCGATGCAGTCATTTGTTTGTCTATTTTTTCCCAATCATGCATATTTCGGTTTGATAAGCTAGTGGCTTTAGTCTTCCGTATAGTATCTAGTTATGAAGAAATCATTATAAGTATATTATAAGTAGTTCTATAAATCAACCGCTTAAAGTAGTCATCAAAATAATAATCATTAGTAAAATAACACAAAATTGTTTTTAATTACCTAAAATTACTGAAAATTCAAGAATTATTAGCATCATTTAATTTCTAACGAATGTGCACAACTAAATGTTTAGGTTAATTATTAAGACTTCCATTTAGGTACACTCACCTAGTTCATAAGTAAGGTAAGGCTTCATTGACATAGAGGGTTTCAGGGGCTTTGGTGGCACGGCTTCACCTGGTTCCATCGACATAAATGCTTTGGCATCGCATGAGATGCAGTTTACATCGCTGGAAGAATAAATAGTACGAAAATAGTTACTGCAATATCTTAGTGGTGGATTACTGAAAGTTTTGCGTTACTGTCGGTCCATAAATGTTTGAATTACGCAAGTTATATTTTAAAGATGTAAACTTATTAGTTCGTGAAGAACATTTTTGTCGGTAAGTCGTATGTTAGTTTTTTAAGTTGAAGTTGTAATTAATAACAAAAGTTTTTTAGGCCATGATTTTTAACGGTTTTAAAAGTTCACTCTGCAAGACTGCAGATGATTCTATGCAAGACTGCTCTGTTGGGCTTCAAAACGCTTTTTTTTTTTCATTTTTTAAAAAGACAACTCCCGCACTAGGAATAAATCCTGTGTCGCGGGGGACTTTACAAACATACATGAAACGGACACAAAGAACACCCAAACTCAGAATAACAATTTGTGGATCACACAAAGTCTTGTCCTAAGTGGGATTTGAACCCACGACACTTGGCGAAGTAGGAAACGGCGTGGTGACCGTTAAACCACTAGGCCAAACGTGCAGTCAGGGAGGGAACCACTACATTCGAGCACTGTAAGGCGTTGGTATGCGAAATTTCATCGTGGCCGTGTTTCTCCATGATGAAATTCGTGAAGGTCGACACTCAACTGCAATCACTGAGGAAAATGTGATTATCACTTGGGACATCATCTGGGGATTGGTATGAGCCAAATTCTGAAAAATTTAAATCAACTTGTTGCCGGTGGATTCCTCAGGTACCTACTCACTTCAGAACAAGACCGAGTCGAGTAGATTGAAAAAAAAATGTTGTTAAAGTACAATCACGGAGCTTCAAATGCTGTGTATGACATTATGACAGGAGATGAAACATGGATTTGCATGGCCTCTCCAATTGCATGTCACTTGGATCGATCTTCGGCTTCTCGTATCCAGCTAAACATGGATATATTGTTACATTCCGGAAAGAAAGCAACAATCTTCTGTATGGGTGTTTGAAGGTGACAGCAAACCAACAAAATTGAAGCAGGCGAGAAACGTGCCGCGACAAAGACAAAGTAATTTTTGATTCTGAAAACAGAGCTCGTAACCCATCCTGCACACAGTCCGGACCTAGCTTCGTGCGATTTCTTTATTTTCCCATTATAGGTAGGTAGTAGTCAGGGCAGGTGCTGTTAACATAAAAACAAAGGATGGAAACTACGTACTTCAATAACTTTTTCTTAGTGCCAGCAGCTTCGGTCTCACGGCGCATTGATATGATCTGTTTCAAGTTTTCTTGTAGGTGCTTCAGTTTACTGTTGAAGAATTCTCTGACGGGAGACAATTCTACCTTATCAAGTTTAGCCTCTATTTCTAGTTGAATATCATCCAATGCTTGTTGCCAAAGTGATTCCTGGAGATAGGCAAGGACAATAAAAACCAATACTCTTTTAACTTTGACTTTGAGTGGACAAAGGCATTTTTAGCTATTTTTTTCTTTTCTTTTTTAAAAAGACAATTCCAGCATTATTAATATACATCCTGTGTCGCGGGGGACTTTACAAACATACGTGAAATGAACACAAAGTACACCCAGACTCAGAACAACAATTTGTGGATCACACAAAGTATTGTCCTCTGTAGGATTTGAACCCAAAACATTTGACGCAGTAGGAAGCGGAGTGGAGACCATTAAACCACTAGGCCAACCGTGCAGTCAAATTAGTCAAGAAGTATTTCATTTGTTATTGATGTGTATGGATGGATGGAATCATTTTAATGGCAAGTTGAAGTACAATTATGGCTACTTGGTACCTGAACATGCAGCTTGTCAATAGCGTGTTCTAAGCCACTGGACAAGTCTTCACAGGCCATTTCGAATTGGTCGTGGGAAACTTTACGCGCCAACATACGCAGGTCCGCTTTATCGGCTAGAGCTTCAACCATATCCTCACGGTCTAATTTTATAGCCTTTAGCAGTTCCATTTGCTCCAATAACGCCTGAAAATTAGTAAATATTGCTTTTGAACCTAGGAGTGCACACAAGGGATGATTTTTCGGTTAATTTGAAATTTATTCTCTAGACAGATGTTAAGTTAGCTTTCCATCTCAACATGATAATGTTCTTTGTCTCTGACGAAAGATCCGTTGAAAGTCCTCCCTTAAGTTATACTGTAACGACCGGTCTCGCGCTATTTTTTATCCGATTTCTACATGTAGTTGTTTTTAGGCAGGTAGGTACTTTACGTTACAGGAAGCTGAATTTCGAGGATATTAGTAAATTTTAAAATATAGTAAGCATTACTATCTACTATTATTAGTGTGTATTATGCCCTTACATTGAAATTAAGTAGTCTCTCTTCTTTTTCTGAAGCTAACTGTATTGAGGTTTCGTAAACTTGATTAAGCTGAGTTTGCAGATTTTGGACAGTTCCGTATAGTCCCATTAAACCTGTAAATTAATTAGTAAAGTAATTGCCTAAATACCATTGGCGTGTCTACACGCATGCTTTATAGTTGCAATGTAAAGAAAACTATTAGATTTGGAACCCTCACGTAATTCATCGATGAAGTTTCGTACAGACACAAAACTTGGACAAAACATAAGCCTTATTCAGGGTGTGAGAATAAGATAAGAATATAACGATCTTGAAGCTGGCCTGGCCTTCAATTTTGCTAACTTCGTCTACCTGTCCAAACCACAAATTGATTTCGTTCAAAGACGGCAATTCTGTGAGCGCGTGCTTCTGTGATCCGGGACACCTTTAAGTTTCTTGAGGGCTTACTTTCCCTTAAAATCTTTTTACCCTTATGAAACGATTCTTCATAATGTAAAATTAGAAATTCTGGTTCAAGTTGTAAATGAGTATCTTTAAAATACCTTGTAGGTCCTTAAGCATTTCTGGAGATAAGCTTCCGCTAGCAGCAGTCATGCTTGCGATTTGTTTTGTATAATGATCTACGTGATCATGTAATGCAGTCAGCTAAAATAGTTAGGTAAGATGACCTTAGTAATAATAACGTTGGTTTAAATAAATTAAAAGAAATTGTAACTGAACTGGTTTGCATATTTAGAATGATTGTATTCGTAAAATATTGTGTACTTTAATAATACAAGTACATTATTAAGAAAAGCAAGGTTACAAGACTCTTCGCAATTCGCATCAAATAACTTTTTCTAAAAAGTAAAATGTTGCAATTGAGGAAGGTACTTACTTGATCTTGTAAGCTCCCGTGCGGGCCATGGAGGATATGAATGCACTGTTTCATTTGGTCCTCTAGATCGTTAAGACGTTTGGTAAGAATTCTCAATTTATCCGTACCGGCGGCATCTGTTCAATAAATGTTGATGAAATTTTTGTAACTTTTAGCCTCACACAAGTACATAACTACAAAAAAGGTAGTGCATATTACTAAAGAGCTTAGATACTATTTAATACTAAAGAGATTATCTGCATTATTGATCTTGTAGATAGGGGTTTTATCATTGCAGTAGCAGTGCTTTTTAAAGAGATTTTCTGACACTAATCAGGGTAAGGACTCAATACCAAGGCTAGTGCGGAACTTTATTATATGGGAAAACCTTTGTTTTCTTTCTTTGAAGATTTTATGAAATTCTTTAGATTTCGAGTAACATAATTGTGTAGAATAAAATGAAGAATTAAAGTTTGCCTTTTCCACCCTTTTCCAGGAGTAGGTTTTTCTCATTAATCTAAGCGCGATCTTGCATGAAAAGGAAGCTCTTCCTACAATATACATCCAGTAGCTAGTAATGTAGGTACCTAGTAGAAGTAGTATTTATTGTAATGCGATTGATCAGTTTTATGTACTATCATAGCCTGTCGAGTGTGAAGCCATTTTTATCAACAAACTTCGTTCCACCTAGCAATCAATGAATGAGCAGATCATGTTTTTTCAAAGATATTTTTCATTAAGAATACTATATTTTAATATGTACTTATTATCCTATTCCGGACGAAGAAAAATCCAAAAACACAAACATAATAAATTGGTCCAGCCATTCTTAAGTTATAAGTAGTATAACCAACATGACTTTGTTTTATATAATTACTAGCGACCCGCCCCGGCTTAGCACGGGTGGAATTTAGATGCCCCCGCCGCGTCGACGACACGATTCGTGCATTTTAAATCTGTAATATCTTTGAATATATTCATTTAAATTAGATACAGTAAAGGGCTATTTTTATCTATATTAAGTACATATCATGCACAATGTATTTAATTTAATGTTTATTGTGGGTTATCCCTAAGAGATAGACATATACCGTCGCGGACTTTTTTATAGACCTTTTTAAGGTGTACAATACTGTAGTACATTATTTTGATCTATCTCGTAGGGTGCAACCAGCGTTTGCAATGTAAGCGCAAAAAATGTGTTTATTTGCTACATCACATTAAAAACCTCGAAAATTAAATGTTTCCATACTATTTATATTATTATAAATGAAATCCTTCCTCTTGAATCACTCTATCTATTAAAAAAAACCGCATCAGAATCCGTTGCGTAGTTTTAAAGATTTAAGCATACATAGGGATATAGGACAGAGAAAGCGACTGTTTTATACTATGCAGTGATAGAGATAAACGCAATATACAAAAGTTTAACATTATTTCAATTTTCAGAGCACATACATGATTCGCTAATATAATGACGTAGTCTATTGAAGAAAGGCCTAAATACTATGAAAAATCGGCTAAGTGCGAGTCGGACTCGCGCAGGAAGGGTTCCGTACCATTATCTACTATACATTTCAAGCGTAAACCTGTTGCCGTTATCAATTTCTATAGTATAACATGTATACATTTATATAAAATATTATAACATTTAATAAAAATGAATTAAAGGTGTATTTTAACATAACAGTTTTTAATCTTTTCATCTTCGGTTTTGAGAAGGAGAAATCACCTACTAACCTATTTCTGAAACAGCACCAGTCACGTGCGCACTTAGTGTACTGATTGGGGAATCTTTAGGTTTTCGAGTTTCACCCCTTCTTTTATCTGGCTCAGAAGGTGGATCTGTTGGCAAAAGCAAGAACAGCGTTAAAAAAAATTGACATACAGACTTAAATGTATTATAAACATTCATTTTTCGTCCCGGACCCTTGACTAATTTAAAAAAGGAAAGTGGAACTAAAAATACTGAACTAAATTTGATTACTCATATTATGTTATTAATTCAAGATTAATTAATAATATAATACGATAACAATGTAAACATGCATACTGACCAACTTTGACATTCAAAACATTCATAGCACCATAGAATGTGTCAGACAAATGGTCCTGTACTTCTCTAAGTTCTTCTACGTAATCCGCAAGATCCTTGAGCTCTCTCTTAGTTGCATAATCCATCTCGGCCTCGGGTACCGAACGGGAGTACGGCAGAACGCCCGAAGGGTCCGTGATTCCGGCAGGAACTTGCATTGATTGCGCAACGCTGCCCGCTTTACCCAACGCAGAAGGCTCACTATCTTCTCCAGCAAGAGTGGCTACCGATTTAGGCTGTGCAGTACTTATTGCAGATTTTGCCCCAGGACGTATAGAACTTTTTGTGGCACCTGCAGGGCTGCTACAAATCAAGAGATACCTTTAGTACTATAACAAAATTACCAACGTAGTTACAAAATGCACATTGTAAGCACCTTGCTTAACGTTTGTCATCATCTATACTAATATATAAAGCTGAAGAGTTTGTTTGTTTGAACGCGCTAATCTTAGGAACTACTGGTCCGATTCGAAAAATTATTTCAGTGTTAGATAGCCCATTTATCGAGTAAGGCTATAGGCTATAAATCATCACATTAAGACCAATAGGAGTGGAGCACCAATGAAAAATGTTAAAAAAATGGGGGAAATTATCACGCTACGGGTAATAGGAGACGCAAACGAGGTTGCGTGGGTCAGCTAGTGTCAAGATATATCCAAATATTGTTGTTTTTATTTTTGTGTAATAAATAAAATTAAGGACTTCATTAATATTTGCGCGTGATGAGAGATTAAAAATACGGAGAATCACCACCCAGGCGACCAACGGATCAAACTATGCAGGACATCATCACTGGGAAAAGAAGGCAGCCTAATCAAACCCTAACAACCCATCTGGCCCGGGTAATATAGGTGGTACACCAAAACCTCCTTGTTAAGAATAGGCCTATGTCTCGCAGTGGACTGTCAAAGCCGGTGATGATGATAACGATGATTGAACTTGTGATGTTGACATAAACGAGATTTTGGTTATCTACAAGTAAATAACAAATAAGGGCGTCTCCTCTACACACAAAGTGATTTTGTTGTTCTATACCAAGGTGTATTCTATTCTAGGATAGGATATTTAAGGATTTGGTAAGAAAATATAACACCAGATTACATAATATAAATCTTGCAAATGTAACTCACTTACCTACCTGTCAAATTCATTTCATAAGTTTACATTCAGAACTAGGGGAAAACCGTAGTTTAACTTTTAGACATCACAATTGTATGGGAAAAAATAAAGAATTAGGTTAGGGGACATCTATTTTCCTTTTGTTTAGTTTTTTCAATTGATTGCGATGTGTAGTTTTACTTTATACTAGCTTCACCCCACTAAAAAGGACTATAAAACTCTGAAAGCATTTACTATTTATATTATTAATACTTGCTGGCAGACGCCTTTATTTCGACTTAGCCTATTTTCAGTGGCCAATTCGCATCACTCATGCGAAACGAAGCAACTTTGTGTATAGATTTGATCATAAGTTATTTACATCGCGAGCTGAGATGTCTGTCCGACGAGATCTTGTACCAATGAACTTAGCGTGGCGACACCTTGCTCAGTAGCCTCCAGGCGGGATGAAACGTTTAAAGATGTCCACATGTCAGTGATAGCTTTTAAGTTTGTTTGCGATCTGTAATGACATAAGCATAAATCATTTATTCTTTTGGTCAGGTTAAAATTGAAGTAAAAAAAATATATAAAATCGTTAAGTTAAAGCTAAAGTGATACTCTAACGGTCACGTACTGACTGAATATACCTGTTAGCTACTAAGTTAGATGTCTTGGGATCGATTCCTAGCCATGACAAATATTGTGTGTCTAGGTGTGATTTTTCTATTATATGAATGAATTTAGAACTAATTCAATTATTTTTGTTTAAAGTATGTGCTCAGTTGACGACTGAGGACTAAACTGGTAGGTAATCGGCAAAATGTGGGCGGTAAATTGCCACTAGGGATTCTCCACTATTACAATACCCAAAGACGAAGACTCTTCGGGATCATGAATTATGATGAAAATGTATGTGTATAATATCGCTAATAACCAGTGGGCAGTGGGTATATAGAAAACAATACATTAGCTATTGTTATATGGTCTTCAATGGCGCAGGTGATAAGTATACCTGACTTCTTCTAATATTTCTTCATTTTTAGGAACACTGCCGTAGACGCGATTCTTCAAATCTTGTACAACTGTCTCCAACACATTAAACTTGCTAAGCGTGACAAGGCAAAGCTTCTCGCTAGACGTCAACACTCCAATCCGTTGTCCTGATGCCGCCGATCCAACTACCTCAACTTCACCCCCTTCCTGTATTTCCTCGCCGCCTTCAGCTCCTTTGGCCCCTTCGGGTGCCTCCCCTTCGGGTAATTCTCCTTCGGGCATTGCTGCTTTGGACTTAGCGGTCACTACCGATTTGGATTTCATTGCAGCAGCTGATGGTACTGGTTTGGGTGGTTTTTTCTGCCTCTTAAGTATCTTTGGCACTACGAATTACAAATACATGCCTTTGAATATACCCAAAAATTTAGTTTATTTATTTTCTAAATGGCTTCTTAATGGAAATAGGCTTACCTATTAAATTAACTTTGATGAAAACATAAACTAAAAATGTTTATTAGATGAAAAAATACTTACCTACATGTTCAAATGTAACTCAGAAATAGCTACTGTTACAAGCAGATTACAATACCTGGTATATTCCTGGTCACTGTTGGGTGTAGAAAATCGAACTAAAATGTATAGATAATATATGACTAGATGGAGACGAAAATTAGGTTATTTGTTATGAACAAGCAAATAATGACTCCACAGACGGTGCAGTGGTTTAGGTGGTCGCCACGCCGTTTTCTACTGCGCTGGTTGTTGTGGGTTCAAACCATAGATGGGACAACACTTTGTCTAATGTACAAATTGTTGATCTGAGTTTCGTGTTCTTAATGTCCGTTTCATGTGGTTTTTTTTTTAATGGAATAGGTGGGCAAACGAGCAGACGTATCGCCTGATGGTAAGCAATTACCGCCGCCCGAGGACACCTGCAACACCAGAGGCGTCACAAGTGCGTTGCCGGCCTTTAGGGGGAAGGGGGGGGGAGATAGAAGAGGGGGTTGGGGTATAGGCCTCCGGTATCCTCACTCACTCGGTGAAACACAGCGCAAGCACTATTTCACACCGGTTTTCTGTGAGGCCGTGGTTGTGTGTGCCGGGCCGGTGTTTCACTCCGGTCGAGCGGGCCCATTCATGCCGAAGTAGTCCCACGGTAGTTTTAAAGTCCTCCAGAAGATACAGGACATATTTCTAATGAGGGAGTTGTCTTTTAAATAGTTTTGAATACATACCTCGGTATATTCTAAACAAATTTAGATTTTTTGGAAACATTTACCTTTACTATTCGAATGCCAACAAAAGCAAGAATAAAAAAGGTTATCGTAAAAATTTAATAATGGCCTAATGACTATTGTGAGATATAAAACTTTTTATAAAAAAAAAACCGACTTCCAAAAACCATCCAACGAAAACTCCCTGCCTACTAAAAAGCGTAAAATAAACTGGCTCTTCATAAATTGCTATGTGCCAATTCTTGTCTATACCTAATTCTTTATTCATTTAAATAGTAGTATTATTATGTGTGCCAGGTACCTAAAATCTGTTTGAAGTCGGCGCCAAGCCAAATGTAATAGTAGTTACCACACTCGCCGCTGCTGGATAGAATTGGCACATAGCAATTTATGAAGAGCCAGTTTATTTTACGCTTTTTAGTGTTTTTGGCAGGGAGTTTTCGTTGGATGGGTTTCGGAAGTCGGTTTTTTTATAAAAAGTTTTTATTTTTCCATTTTTAGTGCAAATAATCGTAGGTTGTCAGTAAGTTGAACTATTTCATATAATTTCTGCTGATGCGAATAACTTTAGTAGTTTGAACACGTATTAAAACTGAGTATGGTCAATTTCTAAAATTATGTTGAGATGCAAAATTTCTGTTACCGAGAACGTGGTCTACGGAGCAACAGGAATCGTGTTCAAGCTTAAATGTCGTGATGAAATAGAAGCAGACGAGTTACTTAAAGCAAAATACATTTAGGGGTTAGTCATCATAGCGCCTGTGTCATCAGCTCACCTAAATAACTTAAAAGTATACAACTAAAGGTCTATAGATACGTATGAAATTGAAATAATTATCCTCCAACTCCTAACCGTTGAGGAGTCGTACCTTCCATCATCAGCTTACCTAAATAACTTGAAAGAATACGACTAAAGGTAACATACATACATATGACATTTAAAGATTTATCCTCCAACTCCTAACCGTTAAGGAGTTGTACCTTTCATCATCAGCTCATCATCATTAAATGATGACTACCAGACGCAAATACCGGAGTAGCTTCAGAAAATATACGAAAAACATAGTACGTGCCTGAAAAAAAAATGAGGGTTCCCCTCGATTTCTCTAGGATGCCATCATCAGATCCTAGTTTCCTTGTCATGGTACCACCGTCGGGACATCTCCTTTCCAACAAAAGAAGAATCATCAAAATCGGTTCATAAACGAAGGAGTTATCCGCGAACACACATAAAAAAAAAACGGTCGAATTGAGAAACCTCCTCCTTTTTTTAAGTCGGTTAAAACCAATAAAGGGCTCACCTCCAGTGTCCTTCTGTATTCTGTCAACTGAAAATTTTGATTTAGACAACATAATGCAAGATTAATTCTTCACAAGTGTAATGTTAGAATCTCTAATTATTTTCGGTCTATATCTTAACATAATATTATTAAATTTTAAGGTTAAATAAATGTTAAAACATTTATAAAATTCTTTTTGAATTAATTGAATATATTTAGATATAGGTACCTACTTGAATTAAATTGATGCTTACCTACTAACATAGTCTCTTGGTTTTCTGGTGCTTCTGTAATTAACAAATATAGTGATATCATAAAACGAAACCAATAAATTGAAGTAACAAAAATACATTATTTTTGTAGCTCTCTAGACTCATGTAGACTACAAAGACTGAGTCTCACGTTAACTCACACTAGGCCCTCATAGAGCTTCATCGACTCGATTTTCTCAGTGACCACGTTCGGCGTTGCGATTGATCCGCGCTGAAATCTTCTTCAATCGTAACGCTAAGCGCACTTGCCATCAAGAGCGAATTGAAATGAAATAAACTTACACTAAGACCTCAAAAGTATCAAGTGCTTAATTGTGTGAATTATAGAAGATTACTTACGAGTTGCGCCATCCGGCTGAAACAAAATAGCATGTACACATGAAATTGAAATTACTTTGAAAATAATCTCAACACCATTTAACTGACGTTTTTCTATCGGTGCTTGTAGTACCTATTTTAAGTGAAGTAAATGTTTTTAACAATTCAACTTTAATCAGCTATGACGGTTTCTAAGGAAGGAGACTGTCTGTCTGAAGGCAGCCACGAGATTAAAAAGCGAGGGGACTTGCTAGAGTTGACGGTTACCCGTCAGTTCGCAAAAACTAGGAAGTAATTAGCATCTACATATTCGATATTTATTTTTTGGCACTCGGAAACATTATACAATGTCTACGTCCACCATATCCTGTCTATATCATATAAATAGTTAGAAATTTTAAGATTAATAGAGGCTAGGAACAAGAAAAGAGGCTAGAATTAAGATTTCATATATGTGATTGGAGTCATAACCAGGCATCAAAGCCAGGATTATAAGGTTACACAGGATCAAAAGCGTAATATAACGCCACGGGGTGATATCTGTCAGTAAATTTATCAGTGAATTTACTTGAAAGGCCACTTACCTGTACTATAAATTCATTAATTTGTATTGTTTCACCGTTTTCCATCTGCCTTCCAACGGGAAGGCCAGCTGCAGCCCCTCTAAGTTCAACGTTTTTGTTCAAGATTCGCATCTGCTGGGCCAGGCAATGCAGTACTGTTTGCAGCATGCAGAAGTCCACCACACCCAGCTGAATATGAATTCGACATTATTACAATACTGAAACTTAGTACTGGAGAAAAACATAAAGCCGAGTCTCCACCGAACAAAAGTTGTCAACTTTTGTGTAGTCAACACGTGTTGGTGACAAAAGTTTCTGTAATTTCCTTGTGTTGGCAACAAAAATTGGTCATCAACAGCAACGACAACACATCAAAAGAATACGCTTGTTTTGTTGCAGATATTTATTCGCTCTGTGGAGACGCTTAGTTCGAATGATTTTCGAATTGTTGGCGACTCGGTATAGACACAATGGAAACAAAAGTTGGCGATATTCTGAAGAGTTGCAAACAGTTTTTGCACTGAAATTGCCAACAATATCGGTGGAGACGCGCCTTAATAATTATGTAAGCGAATCTATACATATTCCTTTTAATTCAATGTTGTATTAAAGTGAATGGCCTATCCTATGAAATTTACTTAAGTCAAGTTAATCTCTCATCACACGGACAGTATTGTAATCTTATCTTCATAAATATAAAAATCAATTGCTGTTCGTTTGTGTCGGTAAAACTCGAGAACGGAGCGATAGTTCTCGAACGGAGAACGGATTTAGCTGATTTTGGTTTTGAAATTTTTGTCGTAGTCCAGGGAAGGTTTAAACGGTGAAAAATTAAAAATAACTTGAAAATCCAAATTTCACGTGTACGAAGTAGTGGGCACAGCTAGTGTTATGATAATATTGACCTGTTACCTCTGGTGTGCCGATTGCCAGATCAATCATTTCAGCCACATTTACCAGCACCGATTCAGCTGGAATTTAGATTCTAACTTAGTAATCGATGAAACCTAAATAAAATTAAATGCATAAAACGTGTGGAATTTTAGTTGATAATTACTATCCATATTTCCCTTTTTAAAGATATCTTCAAATTAAAAATTGAAATATTTTTACAGTAAAAATTATAATAATTAAACTGGTGCTTATAAACAAATCAAAATATATGATTGTTTAGAAAAAAACGGTAAACATTACACAAAATTCAATTGATAGATTATTACTTATAAACGGTCTCGACAGGTCTCGACTTTCGTTGTCTTTTTGTCTTTGGTCTATATAATAAATACCATAGAGTAAGATTATTGCTATTTATGCATAATTATATTATACTAGTGGTCACCCGGTGGTCGAAATTAGACCATCATTTTTATTTTATTAATTTTTTAAGCTTTCTGCACTCTTTTTCCATATAAACTTTAACTGTGACAAATTTCATACTCCTCTGTTTGCATAATTTTCGTAAAAAGGGGTACAACGTTTTTGCTTTACATACTAATATAAATAACCAGATAAGTATACAACACTTGAATGTTATACCCGCTACACACTTCACGATACATCGTAGCGTTTAATATGTGTGGTAGACCTATCTGATCAGCGCAGATTTATCGAATGTGAGTATGAGAAATCGCTGCAGATTATTGTTGATCGGTGGCAATTGCAAATTCTATCCGATGCATCGTAACCGTGTTTTCCACTTTTATCCTCACATGTGGATGGTGATCGTATAATTTGGGCAAAAAAGCAAAAGGAAAAATTTTTACCCATTTTTGCAACTATTTTATTGAAACTCAGCTCCTATTAGTCGGATTGCCCTTTGCTTTAATTTTTATGTAGGTACCTACATAACCTTTTTACATCACATCAACAGCTTTTAGAGCATCTGAATAAATATTGTTGTATTCTTTTTTTAACTGTGTATTACATTATATACCTACACTAGCTGGCCCACGCAACCTCGTTTGCGTCCAAACTACCATCTCCCATTTTAAACCCAAAAGGGGGTAGATTTCTAAAGATACATTATTAGTACACTTCCACACCATCTATAGAGCATACATTTTTAATATCAAGTCTCCTACTTCAAAAACATAGGACTTTCATACAAACTTCCAACCCCCGTTTTGCCTCCTTAGAGGTGGAGTTTCGTAAAATCCATTCTTAGCGGATGTCTACACCCTATAAGGAACCTACCTGCCAGATTTCAAGTCTGTAGGTATTATAGTTTCTGAGATTTCGTGATTAATAAGTGAGTGGTATTTCGCTTTTATATATATAGATAGATAGAATATAAACCTTCTTACTGGCAGATCTGGCTTAATCCGTCCTTATCTTAGACTATAGACTTAGTATAGGTACGAGTTATGTGAATAATAAGTCTTCACTACCCATAGAGCTACTCTATGTCACTACCCCACCAAACTAATGGTCCAGACAAAGGTTCCAGATAAGTAAATGAGTTTTAGTGTATTATATTATTACTAGCTGCTCCGGCAAACCTTGTTTTGCCATAAAAAAAATAGTTGGGGTATAAAAAATAGATGTTGGTCGATTCTCCGACCTACCCGATATGCACACCAAATTTCATAAAAATCGGTCCAGCCGTTTCAGAGGAGTATGGTAACTAACATTGTGACACGAGAATTTTATATATAAGATAAGTACATTGATATTATCGGTATATCGATATCAAAATCGATGGTACGAATCATGATATAACAATACCTGATATTCCGAAAGATATACGGGGTGACGTCACTACCCAGTTACCACTTTATAGCAACATAACATGAAATGATGGAAACATTTTCAGTCACCATTCTATTTTAAAAAATGTAAAATGCATTTAAGTTGTTATTTTGTGTACATAATCAAACAAAATATTTGAATTTAAATATATGACAACGTAAAACTTTATTGTTCTATCGAATTCACAAAGGAAATAATGGTGGCTGGGGAGTTATTATTTCACACTACTGGTAACACTGAAACGATGACGTCATCTCGTAGAACACTGTATCTCGGAATGTCATACCTGTATTCTTATATCATGGTACGAATGTCACTACGAACGGGTATGCCTGTTTTGCTATATTATAATGGTATTATTCTATGCTAGATGATAGATGCAGAATCTGAAAATAAAAAATAATGATTAAATGTATTTACATTTTGTAGCGTTAAATACTAGATTTTGTTAATTATTTAAAAACACATATAGAGGCACACTAATACTTTTTATCCCACAGAGCCCAATTTTTTTATCCCACATTTAATGCAAGTACCAAGTACCTAAATTCCGATTTTAGGAATTCTAACCTAATTTTATTATATTTACAATGAACATTTATTTATTAAGCTATGTATTGTAAATTGTTTTGGAGGCTCACCGACGAGGCAGTCCCGGGTCGGGCCAAAAGTGTATTGAGTTTTTCTGATTATAGAAATAACAGCTCGGAGTTTGGAAGTTGGGGTCTGAACCCCCGTGCCTCGGAGAGCACGTAAAGCTTTCGGTCCTGCGCCTGATCTCTCCCCGATCGTGTCGATTATGAGAGAGAGAGGGAACAGAAGGTGCACCTGTGTTTCCGCACATACTTGTCCACTATAATATCTCCTTTCTCCGTTGAGACTGGCCGCCGTGGCCGTTATCGGCTAGGAGAACATTATTAGGTATTATTTTCCCTAAAAGATTTGAAGGTCTCGATTTCTTGATAATAAGGCTTTTGTGGTCCAGGGTTGGGTCACGAAGGTCTTCGGAAAGTAAACATAACAATGAAAGTTCAAATTGTCATATAATAAGCATTTAATTAAATCACTCAAAGTCATACACATGAAACAAAATTGATAAAAAATAAACAAATAAAGTGATACTAAATTACAAAACTAAAAAGATCAACGAACGATTACGAAATAAACAAGAAATAAAAATAAAAACGTATATAATGGTAAATAATAAACCGAGATGGACACATGTCACATGTGATCGAGAAAATTGGGCATTGTCGTAGAGTACAATAATAATAATCAAAGCCTTATTTTGTCAGTTTTTCTACAATGTTTTTAAATAATTATTGCTATAGTTTTGAATTTATAAGAGATAGATTGCCGACTTTTGATCACTCAATTAATTGAGTATAATAAATCGCAATATCTTATACCCTATTTAAATATCGAGTACCTATACATAGTACAGTCTATTAGGATAATATATGTTAAATTAATGAGTTTCTTTTTTCAGTCAATGTATACATTTTTTTTTAAATCTAGATACGATAAGTACACAAGTTTTTGCAGCCTTCTTTCTGATCCTCGTGTCCCTCGATTTATTTTTAACATTGCATTTTTATAAAAAAGCTGTAATTTATTACTTTGGTGGTAGAACATCTGTAACAAATAAAAATGCAGGTTACATACAAGTATAACATCTTTATATTGATACAATATTCAGTAACATTTTAAAATGTAAGTATTTCAGACTAGCTGTTGCCCGCGGCTCCGCCCGCGTGCATGTCGGTTTTCGCTGCAAATAGTAGCTTATGTGTTATTCTGATGTATAAGCTATATTACTATAAAGTTTCATCCAAATCCGTGCAGTAGTTTTTGCGTGAAAGAGTAACAAACATCCATCCATACTTACAAACTTTCGCGTTTCTAATATTAGTAGGATTTTTACACCTTTTGGAACGACAAGGGTCTTAGCCATAAATCCTGTTGGTTTCTTCTTAAATCGTACGAAATACTAGTAAAGTTTCTCACAAAATGCAATATACTAGTAATTTAAAAAATCAATACCTATGTGGTTATTGTACCGGTTTTACAGGTTGATCTACGGACTATCTATAAATAAGTTTCTAAGAGACAATAAAGTAAACTACTGCCGCTCTGATAACTATTAATCACACAATTCTACTATAGATAGTAATTCTTTCACATTAAGAGCTGGCATTTATGAAAACCAAGCAGATCTGAGCACCGACAATTTTAATTTAGCTAAGAGCCTCTGAAGATCTCTATCATAAGTGTATCTGTACTTACCGCCAATGCAGCGACAGTCCTGGGAAAATATTATTAATTTAGTTACTAGATGATATTGTATGCATCAAAATACTTCAAATTCAATTTGAAAATGATAAATCAGTTTTTAATCTTAAGATTAAATAAATTTAAGTTATTTATGTAAGAATTACTTACTGGAGTTAAACTTGGTTTTGCTGCTTGTTTCTTGGCTGGAGGTTTCGGAGTGCATGGAGCATCTATTGCGCCACCTGCCAAACATTCAAACATAAAATTAACAACTTTTAATCTTTAATAGATTAGGGAAAACTGTTACAACACTAATACAGTATAAAATTTAGAGATGTTTTTTTAATTGAAAGCTACTTTGTGATTTTTTTATAAAATCTACTTTCATTTATATTTCGAATCTGGTTGCCGTGAATATGGATTGGTTACCTGGGCCAACGGCAGCATCCTCAACACCGCTAACTTTATATATCTGAAAAGTGCAAACTCAATTAGAACGTATTCTTAGAATTATTACACCTTTCTGTACCTTTTTTTTGTTGATTAGGGGGCAAACGAGGAGACATATCGCCTGATGAGGACTGCCAGCCATCTAAGTGATAGGGGCAGGAATCAGTGCAAACAATTCCTCGGAGCACTCCCAATAGTAAATGCGGTAGAAGATGCATAGTGAAGTCACATCTCTATGCAGCGCCAAAGAGTCCAGCCGAATTGAAAATTCTTGGCAATCGACGATTCGAGTCGCTCTTCGTTGAATGCGGTCCAGAGGGAGGAGCTGGTACTTGGGTGCCCCCGCCCAAAGATGAGGACAGTATTCCACATGAAGCCGAGCGCCTTACAAAGCAGAAGGCGGTGGCCGGAGTAAAATACTGTCTCGATCTGTTGAGCACGCCAAGCTTCTTCGAGGCCAATTTGGTCTTATCCTCCAAATGGCCACGGAACTGGACCTCACTCGATATGTCGACACCAAGTATTCCAATATTGGCTGAGGCAGATAGGTAGGGGAGTGTCTTCAAACCGAGGTCATACGACCCAAGGCAGTTTTTTTGCGGAGAACGCGCTAATTTGTGTCTTTGTGGTTGAAATGGACCAAATTGTAGTGTATATATTTATAGTTTTAAAAGGTAGTAGAGCCACGCTGATTTCAGCACGAACGGGTCGGCTCTACCGGGGCGGTACTACCCTCGCACAGAAAATCAACGTAACATGACAGCGTTCGTGCTGTCGTGTTTCGTTGGTGAGTGCGAGACCGGAGGCCCAAATAGTCCAGTCAACAAGTTTCATACTTGTTGACTAGACTAAAAGATGCAGAAGCATCACTAGGCCGCCATGGTGTGGGTCGCCATGCTGCATTGTCTGCATTCGCAATGAGTATGGTGACCACCACTCTTGGATTCTGCTTATGCTTTCCATCAGGCAGAGTAGAGTCATTTTGGCTTGCCATACATAAAAAATATATTGTGTGAATAGTTTCTGTAGTATTGAAGGTTCATGCTGCAAAATGACCTAAAATTTTCAGAAATAATCTTGTATTATTTTTCTATTTTGTGTTAGCATAGATCGTAATAATAAAATAAGATTTTTCAATATTCCATGTACGTATATTGTTTATGCTATATTTTAAATTAGTGCTCACCTTGCCATCATCACCAGTCGCATAACCAGACGTCAGTGGTAGTACCTCAGGTCCCCACTGTTTGACGAAGTGTCCGACACGGGCCACTCGCTGCGCAGGAGTCGTCGTGGTATGAGACCCACCACAATAACGGTTGCATAAATGTTTATCAGTGTCCGATCTAAATTTATTAGTTGTAATAAATATTAGTGAAGTAAATATCACCCATATTCCAGTCATTATTCTATTCTACAAAGTCGCCATAATCCAATTAGAATCTGTCAGTAACTGTCTTTCTAAATTGTAATCACCTTAGCCGCAATAACCTACATAACTTATTTTAAGAAAATTATGTTTTATACCAAGTTTTGAATATAAAATAATTTTATATTCGGTGATGGATTATGATGACGAATTAAGAATACAAAGTGTCATCACCCCATTCATCCCATGGGTGTCGTAAGAGGCGACCAAGGGAACAAACTAAGCAGGACAACGAAGAAGGAAAACCTTGAAATAAACCCTATACCTGCCACGGCCAGCGGGGTATAGTAGGACAGAACCTCCTTTAGTAGGAGAGGCTTATGTCCACTGCTGGACAGTCCAGCAGTGGACTGTTAAAGGCTGTTGATGATGATGATGATGAATTTTTAAGTTGAGTTTGCTTTTTTGTAGCCAAAACTTCTGCAGATATTTGGACATTACCATAAATTAGCAACTATAAAATAGTACCATATTAAAATTTTAACAAAAACAAAAACCGACTTCAAGATTCGACTAGATTTCTCTTGGATGCCATCATCAGATCTTAATGTCCTTATCATGGTACCACCGTTGGGACATCTCCTTTCCATTAAAAAGAGAATCATCAAAATCGGTTCATAAACGACGAAGTTATCCGCGAACACACTTAAAAAAAAACATATATACGGTCGAATTGAGAACCTCCGCCTTTTTGAAGTCGGTTAATAAATAGTATCCACCCCAAATACGGCTATTGGAAACTACAACGAGTTTCTCGTTAGTGTTCTTTAGTTGTCGTATTTAAAGCGTTGTTTACCTATTTAGGTGTGCGTCGACCCTTTTATTTAGAAGTATAGAATAAGATTCCACTCAAGGTTTTTTTAAATAAGTCTTTTAATGATTCGCAACTGGCAACGTAGAGTTGCTAATAGGCGCCATCTTCTCAAGAACGTGTAATGTGTACGTGGAATAGTTAGTTCAGTTAATGTAGGTATGTTAAGGGGCGCGTCCCTAAAAACGAGCGAAAAGGCACTTGCAGTTTTGCAAAACACAAACAACTCAATTCATATTTGACACTAAAAAAAATATCTCAGTAGTTTAATAAATCAGTCTACCAATCTACCGAGTGACATTTATAAAATAATTCTTTGTTTTTGTGAAAAAAAGCCTTAACAAAGATCAAAATCATCGAAATCGACCTTTTTAATTAGCACACTCTGTCCTATTTCGTGCTCTATTTTAAATGTTTTTTTCTTATTTCGCGAGAAAAAAGTATGGAGAAAAGATTTACCGTTTTAGTTTTTTATTAATTCTCACCAAAAAGCCATAATCTAAGGCTAAACATCATTGATTTTTAGCGACAAAAGTTCCATACATTTTAGTACGTAGATATCGTCTCCCGTAAATTGCAATAAATAAGTTTTATCGCGCTCAAAAAATTCAGTGCCCGTCGAATATTCAAGGTGACACCACGTCCGTTTGTAGTTCGCACTGAGCTCCATAATACGTAAATGACAAGTTTTAGGGTGGGTTGCCAGTGAGTGTCGAATTGTAACTGTTAATTTGTATTCTTGAATTTAATTTAATTTTTTTTAAAGAATAATTTCAAAGAAAAATATTGGTATATTTTATTAACACAGAACTTATTTTTATGTTTTTTTTAACTTGCTATGTATGTATATATCTAACTATATTTGTTAAGACGGAATCTTGCAACTCAATTTTGCAGATATCTTCAACCGATTGTGTTGAATTTTTGTAGGCAAATGTATATAGCGTGACAATGCTATATTATGATGACATGGAGCTGATCTGATGTTGAAGCTGGAAGGTGGTCATAGGAACTTTGTAACGACGGAACCTATCGAGTTTGGAGTCGTTTGATTTGTCTTGACGAGTACTTTGAATACACTTTGACAGACCGAGACACTTTGAGAAATTGTTTTTAAAAAGTAAATAAATTTCTGTTAGAATTGAATAACTACTACTGAAATAATGAAAGACCTTAAAATTACAGTTTTATTTTTGACTGCATGGTTGGTCTAGTGGTTTAAGCGGTTGCCTCGCCGCTTCCTACTGTATCAGGTGTTGTGGGTTCAAATCCCACATGGGACAACACTGTGTGATCCACGAATTGTTGTTCTGAGTCTGGGTGTCCATTGTGTCCGTTGTATCATGTATGTTTGTAAAGTCCCCCGCGACACAGGATTTATCGGATATATACGGAAGTTGTCTTTTTTGAAAAAAAAACTAGCTGAGCCCCACGGTCTTACCCGCGATACTACACCAACCGCGGTTACTCCTTACATCATCAGCTACCTATCAGTAAAAATCCCGTCAAAATCGCTCCAGCCGTTCCAGAGATTAGCCGGCACAAACAAACAGACAGACAGACAAAAAATTTAAAAAAGGGTCCCATCTACACTTTACGTCATTTCCATTATTATTCATCCCTTAAGTTTGAATTTAATCAATTGGTGAATTGTAAAACAATAGATGCCCTTACATTATCTGATATCTGTAATCTATATAAATAAAAGAGGAAGGTGACTGACTGACATACCCAGAGATCAACGCACAGCCCAAACCGCTGAAGTTAGAATCCTGAAATTTTGCATGTAGGTTCTTTATATAACGTAAGTGAGCACTAAGAAAGGAATTTTTGAAATTCCACCCCTAAGCGGGTAAATCAGGGGATGGAAATCTGTGTGGGCGAAGCCCCGTGTAAAAGCTAGTATTATATATTTAAAGAAGTTTCCATTTCAAAGTTTTACACTCTTAATATTAATTTTAAGACAAATAGTTTGTTTTTTAACCGTCTTAAAAAAGGAAGGAGTTTATAAATTAACTGTATTGTTTTATTTTTTTTACCCGACCACGGCAAAGCCAAAGGAGGGTTATGATTTTGACAGGCTATGTATGTATGTTCATCTGTTCCCTCATAGCTCCTTAACTACTAATTAGAACTGGTTAAATGAGGTATCGTTCGAAGTGTCTTGATCGTCCGCTACTTATAGGCTTTATGACGCGTCACTCAATTTAATGTGGCGCCCTCTAGCCGACATAAAGTACTGTATTAAAAAAATAATTTGACATAAATATGCCGTGTTTGGTATCATCGGAAAGGGTGTTACTTGTACATTTCAAATATATATATAGGTATTATTAGCATTTGCTGGTGACTTTGTTCGTATTTATTCAATTTTTTTTATATTTCTATGTTAGGTATTTAAAATATACTTTGCATATAAATTATTATTATCACTACACCAAAACATTTTAAATAAAAAAAAGTAAAAACTTAAATTAAAATAGAAACGTACCATAACTCTTAAAAACACGTAACTACGGCTTTTCAAAACTTGTTTCATACTTTTTCAGCGTCGTTTTTAGTCAAAAAGTGAAAAAAGTACGTAAGTAAGTTAGATCTTTGTAGTAAAATTTAGTCAATATGAGCAATAAAAGCGATCAAAAATTATATTTTTAAGAAACATTATGTTCCATTAATATAACATATATCATACAAATTTTATTTCATAACATAGCATTAAAATCCGTTGATTACTGTAAAAGATCTAAGCTGACAGATAGCGCGAGTGACCTAATTTTATACTGTGTATAAATATATTATTTGTCCATGAAATGAATTAAAAATGAATAGGTACACTTGAACCCCATTCTCGGCCGTTGACGAGTTACTTAAAGCCCGCGGGCTTTCCGATATGACTAAGATACATTGCGTGCTTTGTAGGACATTCTAAACATTCTTCAAAGGCGAACAGTTAATGAATATGTAACTAGAAGAAAAAACCGAAAGTAAATTTATTAGTTGCCAGGGTTAGTATGCAACAGTGCCCGATGCGTTTGTGTGCATGTAAAATATGAATGTGGGTGTTCAATCACAAATTCCCACGCTCAAGGACTACAGTCTTAAACTTTATATCTAAGAATACTTGGAACGGCTTAGTAACTGGAGCTTTATTTTGACCATGTGACTTAGCGTTGAGGACTGTTGTATAAAGAGTCAGGCTTTATGAGCATGTATGGTAGATTACCTGACTTTCTGAAGTCTCGGCGTTGTCATCTGCTTGTCAATTTTTTCCCAATCATGCATATTCCTGTGAGGTACGTTGGTTAATTGAGATTTGCGAATTGCATCTAAAAGTAAAGGGAAATGGAATTTAACTTAGGAAACCTAAAAATAGAGTCTATGATTAGGACATATGTACTTATTAGGTATCTTAGTAGTAGCATTTAATGGCTGTAATAAAAATTATGAGAATATTTTTTATGGAAATCTAGGAAATCAAGTCAAAATAGTCTGTTTCAAATTTCGGACATTATCATCGGATTCGGACATCGGATAGATGCGTTACATTTTGTATGAAAAACCAAAATGTAACAGAATATATAGCTATAAATAAATCAGTCATATCCTCATAACTTATGTTGATTTGAAGATAATAATATAATAAAATATTTGATTTATATTGGAGAACATTTTAAGTTGTATTGTTGTAATTGTAGATAGTATCGTGAGATATAAGTACTCACCTAGTTCGTAGGTGAGAAAGGGTCTCATGGACATGCTAGGTTGTAAGGGCTTCGGTGGCACTGCGGGTCCTGCTTCTGTCTGCATATATGCTTTCGCGTCGCATGAAATGCAGTTCACATCCCTGATATATAATTAATATAAATAGGTAAAATGCCGTTAGTATACAAATTAAATAAGTGAGTTTTAGTTTTATTTTATTTGTGTGTGTAGGTATGTATCCTATTCGCGTGTATTCATCTGAACGATTATAAATGTTTATATTTCTTTAACCTAACCGTCTAAATTAAATAGTGCCTTTAAGTATAATGTAGTTATTATTGTCATTTTTTAAACCTGTCCATCTCCATTACTGGTTCAGTTTTATCAAAGGGATACTTTTATTTGATTGAATAGATTTTTCTACAACATATAATATGTTGTAGGTATGATATTTTTTTAAAACATGCCGTATTAAAAAAACAAATCTTTTCGACGTTTTTTTTTGTTGTACACCGCAGATAGTTAAGATTAGACTAGTAAGATTAAATGTTTAAAACTTGTAACAAGAAGCAGTAAACGTGACCTCTAAGTTAAAGTAGCTTGTAGTTTATGGTTGCTTTTTAATAATAAGACCTCCTGCAATAAGTAACGTCCATTTATATGTAGAATTTAATTATAGTGCCTTGTAAGTATACGATTGTAAGTAGCTACTTTACTGCTTATTTGATGACAGGGATGGGACCATTTACCGAGTCTCATATTGTTCAAATTTATTCGTCGCTGGTGATAATAGGAATTCAGGACCACAAGCCGCACATTTGCGTTATGTTTCGAATGTTTTCAGGACATTTTAGTTACCAAAAATCGAAATTCCATCCATTTATCAGAAGACGGTGGAACTTGCTTATTGTACATTGTACATTGATTGTAATGTATTGGATTAAAATAAGTTTGAATGTTTTGGATTGTAATATAACGTAACAAATCTAAAAAGATATGTTGAAGATTATTAAGAAAATTATATAAAAAGCCTGCATCTGCCAATGCATTTTGGCGTAAGTTTATTTCATTAAAATGTTTTATGTATAATGTTAATTAAAAATGTGTACATATATTGTATATCCATACAAAAGTGTGGTAATTAAAACAAGTAGTTACTTCAATAATTTGCTCTTAGTGCCAGCAGCTTCAGCCTCCCGGCGCAAATCAGCTATTTGCTTCAGATGATCTTGAAGCTGTTTCATCTTTTTAATAAAGAAGTCTTTAATCGGTGCCAGCTCCACCTTGTCTAACTTCATCTCAATCTCTCTCTGAATATCATCCAACGCTTGCTGCCATAGGGATTCCTGGAATAATTTGTATGTTAAACTTAAGCAATAAAGCATACATTAAATTTTTCCTCCGCATCTTCCGTATTTGCCCTCCGTATTTGGTGACGGATTAAGAATACGGAGTGTCATCACCCTTATTCCTCGTGTGGATATCGTAAGCCATAATCGGCTACTAAGAGCTCGTTCCCACTTGCCGGGTCCGAATATGAATCGGGTGTCGGTGCCTTTGTTCACACTACGGTTAATAATCGGTTGTCGTCCACACACAAACCGTACCTACAATAAAAATACAAAAACTCTGCTGTGCGTGTGCGCGATGCGTGTGTGTGCGATCGGACGGAACAAGGGGTAGGTAGCGGGGGATGCTGGTTGGCCAACACCCGACAAATGTGGACAACGCCATTCTTACTTATAGGCGAGCAAGATCCGACACGATTTTTTTCCGGTGGTAGAGAGCTGGCAAAACACCCGACATTTATTGTCGTGGCCTACACAAAATCGGTAATATAAAATGTCCTGCCACTGGAACCTCCGATTAATAACCGGACCCGACACACGACAAGTATAAAAGGGGTGTTAGGGAGCAAACTACGCAGGCGACTATACATGAAACCCAGAATATTATTCTGAAAGTCATAAGGTTTGGGTAACTGATGAATTAATAAAGTTCTGCATTGATAGAGCTGAAATAACACGACACGTATCAAAGATAGTATTTATCTATTTTTGGCGCCATTTTGATCCTCTTTTGTGATCAACGTAACCACAATGTGCCATAACGAAGCGTAGCAAGGCACAGTTATGGTCATATACGACGACATCTGAAAGAGTCTCTGCATGGTTTTACTAAAATGGTTAATTTTGAGTTATTTTTTATTCTTCTAGGATCTAGTTAAGTATGTGCTTAAAAAGTAAGATCACATATTGGTTTCGATTTTTGAAGCATGTTTCGGTTAGAGATGTCTTGAAACAACTTAAGACTTCTAGCTTTTTGAGACAAACTTCTTTGAACAATTTGTAATAAAGAGTTTAAAATTGTAATTGTAACCTGAACATTAAGTTTTCCAAGAGCATGTTCCAGTCCCTTGGCGAGATCATCACAGGCCATTTCAAACTGGTCATGAGAAACCTTCCGCGCCACCACGCGTAAATCTGCTTTATCAGCCAGAGCCGCCGTCATGTCCTCGCGGTCCAGCTTCATAACTTTCAGTAGTTCTATTTGTTCTAACAATGACTGAAAAAAACTCAAAACATTATGGATTATGCACGTCAAATCAGTTGTAGAATATTTTAAGTACCTATAATATAAATAATTTAAGTCGACTAAATGTTGAGATTTGCGAAACAACTATACAGATAAATTTATTTCCATTGAATCCTTCAAACAATATGATTTGTCGCTGTTTGATCATTTTTATTCATTGAATCTTGATCAATACTTTAACTGGGTTATAATATTATTGTTAGTAATATGTTGTTAGTTTGTTAGTAGTTGTTGTTGTTAGTTATATATGACAAACGCTTTGTCTAATGAGAGTATATTATCTACCTTCGGGTAAATGTTTCAATACACAAAAAGAAGAAATGAAGTGCCTTTTTCATTCAAAAGAATACAAAATTTAAAAATCGATCCGGACACTTTTAAATCTAAACAATTTTCACAATTTAAAATAGTCTTCTTTTATTTTAAATTTGTTCTAGAATATTTAACTTTTTCTAAGTACTAGTAGTAATCTTACATTGATATTATGTTGCCTTTCTTCCTTCTCCGCCACTAACTGTAGCGCCGTGGCATGCACTTCTTTTAACTGAGTTTGCATATTGTGTACAGTTTTGTATAATGACATCAAACCTGTTTAACATATGAAACTTTTTCTTTTCTTTATGCTTTTATATTTACAAGCTGGGATCAGCTACACACCCCGTTTTTTTATGGCAAACGTTGTTTTGCCATGAAAAAAAATTGGGGTGTATAAAAAATAGATGTTGGTAGATTCTCGGTCTGAGAATCGACCAACAATTATTTTTATACCCCAATTTTTTAACCCGATATGCACACCAAATTTCATAAAAATCTGTCCAGCCGTTTCAGAGGAGTATGGTAACTAACATTGTGACACGAGTTTTTTTTTTTAAAAGACAACTCCCTCACTAGGAATATATCCTGTGTCTCGGGGGACTTTACAAACATACACGAAACGGACACAAAGAACACCCAGACTCAGATCAACAATTTGTGGATCACACAAAGTGTTGTCCTACGTGGGATTTGAACCCACGACACTTGGCGAAATAGGAAATGGCTTGGTGACCGTCAAACCACTAGGCCAAACCTGCAGTCGAGTCATTTTATATATAAGATATAAAAATAAAAAACTCACTAACTCATACACATGTGAAATGATTGTGTACTGAAAGGGTTTCACGGTTTTCATGAAATTTACAAAACTTTGATACGGACAAACCAATTTCTATGTCTGGTTTCATTTCGATCGTGCTTGGAATTTTTCTAAATATTCAATTTTATTATTTAATTCTGTCAACACTCTCCGCAAAATGACCTGAGATATATTTAAAATGTTGTCTTTCTTCGAAAGGTTTAAATTTTTCTTTATCAAGCTATCATGCTTTCTAAATTTTACTGTAACACAATTGAATAAAATATTATGTCTAAATACTAGAGCATCTGCATAATCTTCAGAGCCTATTGCCAAAATAGATTTGAGTCGCTCGTAAATGTTTAGTAAGTATAATAGTACCTTGTAGATCCTTTAATAGGTCTGGAGATAGACCTGGAGATGGCCCCATAGCGCCTGCACAGGTGTTAGAACCGTTATACTGAAGTCGTGCGTTTTGCTCTACTTGATCTTGTAGCGCATTCAACTGTAAGATAAATACTCTTGTAATATCTGAAAGTTTATTACACACATTACTGAGAAGTCCCTATAATGTCATGTCAAAACATCATGTCTTTGGAAATTCAAATTAGCAGATTTCATACGGAAACTGTTAGGTATACTGACGAATTTTGAACAAAAAATGTATAATTCCAGAAAATTAAATTTTCTTAATTAGTGTAGTAATTTGTATTATTTTGACTATCGGTACACAATTCGTTGCGTCTGCATAATCCTTAAGTTAAGAAAATTTATTATTATTTATTATTATTAATTTATTTGTTCTTCCATTTTACTTTATCATTCCTCATTTCACTGTTTATTCCCGTTATACCCATATGCTCTCCCTCACAGTTTGACTTTTCCTTGGTCTTCGTCATGTCTTACTACTTTCTCCTCATCATGACATGTCCATACCAATTTCAATAAAAGGTTCAAAATTAGAAGCCTCTAATTTTCAAAATGTTATTAAAAATTTCCAATACCAATGGAAAATAGGACACCTGCGCTTTGTTGAGTATCTATCGAGTTATAGGTACTTGTAATTTTATAAAAGTTTCATACTTGATTTAGTATGTTTCCATTCGGCGGGAACACAGTGTGTGTTATTTCATCCACTTTTCGTTCAAGGTCCTTCAACTTTCCACTAAGGGATGCAATTTTCGAGTTCGCATCAGCACCTATAAAGCGTATTTTCAATAATTAACTAGCTAAAATCGAATTCCATTCAAACTCATTATAATACAACGATAAGGTGATTTCCTAGAAAGTTATAGTGACATCGATATCGGAGTCTTAATGGATCCTATAAGTTCAGGTAAAACAACTACACTTAGAAAAAATGAGTTTGTTGCCAGTTGTTTTATTTTTAATTTATAGAATCACGTTAAAGTTTCACCACTGAAAATTGCATAAACAGTATATGAAATTTTATTCTATGCGAAATGGGATACGATTCCGTATAAATAAAAGAATTTGTTTGTATAAATTAAGACTCGGTGGCATACGGTACCACTGCGGTAGCGCATGCGACCACTGTGCTTGAGGTCTCGGGTTCAATTCGCGGGTTGGACAAAATGTTTGTACGATCCCAAATATTTGTTGTTTCGGAGTTTGGGTATCTTCTTTATATAATATATTATTTAGGTATTTAGATAAGTATTCTATCGGTCAATCTAACTTTCACAGTACAAGATGATGGCGCTATGTATCGTAGTTCAAAATTTTAATTAAAAACTGAAATAAAATAGAGACAATAATAATATGTAAATTGCTACAATAAGAGGAAATCAAGGTTATATAGCTTACCACCAGGTGATACAGCAACTTTTTTAGCGTTCGGTACTGTAACTTGTTTCGCGACCGGCGCCGGCGTTCTAGGCGGTGTTCCTATAGGTGTTACTGTATGTGTTGCACTCGCCGGGGAAGTTGATTGTGTTACCTCTGGCGAAGTTTCTGTTGCGATCGGTGTCGTCACATGTGTACCATCCACTGGTTCATCTTTTATGGTTTGTGCAATGGTGGTCTGTGTCGGAGTTGCTACTATCATCGGCAACTTCATCTTTTGTTTGGGCGGCGGTGCAGCTAGAAATGAACAAATAAATTCAACACGATTACTACAATGGTGATCAGGTTCTAATGAATTATACTGAAATTTTAAATCAAATAAAAAAAAATTGGTTGTCTGTAAAGTCGGTTTACGGACGATAGTTTAACGTGACAACGTCATAACAAAACATTCATCAATGTGATTGCGATCAATCGTCGTTGTATGAGTCGTCTAGTACAATGTCCGTAACGGGACAATGAGTCATCCTTTTTCGTGCGTGCAGCTGGCGTCCATCGATTTATTAGATGTTGTCACGTCAAAAAGTTGTATCTTATAAACGACCTCTGAAATTTATACACATAACACCTACTGCAGCATTTTGAAAAACATTTATATATTCGTTTTTCAGTTAGACAAGTTGGTCGTTTTAGAGCAATTTAACGTCAATCAAGTATCTTGCAAATATTTGTCACTTAATATATGCATAAACCAACGACAAACAGTTAACTGATGGTTAAAGTAAACAGTTAACATTCGATTGTATTCTAGTGCCTAATATGTAAGCACACTCATTTTTTCATAACGGAAAATAGCTGAAACATAGCCATACTTACTGGATCATGAAAATATTATTTAAGTTACGTTACTTAAGAGCTTCGTTATACCTATCTTCGCTGTCAAGTGTATTCTATTTATTTATAAAATTGAATCCATTTTTGACTTAAGGCTCCCACATTTAACTGCAATGCGATGCGATGCGGCGCGGCGTGAAGTTCTTTGCGGTGCATTCGTGCGAGCTCGCAGATATTTGCGATGCGTTGCGAATTCGCAGTTATGTGTGGGAGCCCTTAGGCTACGAACGCACAGGCAGGCGGCTTGCTTAGCGTCTAGAGCCTAGCGAGCAACTTAGTAAACCGAGCGTTCTAAAACGTGCCTAGCTAGTTGCTCGCTAGGCTCTAGGCGCTAAGCAAGTCGTCTGCCTGTGCTTTCGTAGCCTTAATGTCCTATGTCAAGATTTGTTTATGGGTGACTTGCTAAATCATTTCAGTTAATTTTAGGCAACAGACAGTTTTGAGCAATGGCTGTGTCACGACTATTTCTATGGTCAATTGAGTAAAGTTAAGTTTTAAAGGTTATAAAAAATAAATAAATGTGAATATGTATTACACAAGTCAAAGCTAAATAATATCCTAATTCCTAGATTATTATAAATCAAAGTTTTAAGTGTAAAAATACAGACCAAGTTCTTGGCCCATTTCTTTCATAGAGTTGTAAAAGGCACCAGACAGATGATCAAGCTCATCCTGAAGTGATTTGATGTAAGGTATCAACTGCGCGAGTTCCTCTTTCGTTGCGCATTCCGGTCGCATTTCACTACTTATTGGCACCGTGCTAATGGCGTCGGTTCGTAATGTTATCGGCTGCGTTGAAGTGTCTTTGACTTCAGTGGCGCCTACCCTATAGAGGAAAAAATGTCATTCCTTTTAGTAGTATAAGTTATCTATAATTATAAAAGAAAGTTGTATTAGTTACACTATTTATAACTCAAGAACGGCTGAACCGATTTGACTGAAAATTGGTGGGGAGGTAGCTTTGAACCAGGAGACGGACACAGGATGGGACTTTTTACATAGGTTTTTTTTTACTTTGCGCCGCGGCATTACCTGTGTTTGTTGTTTTACAGCGGGTAATACCGCGGGGCTCAGCTAGTTTTATATAAGCCTTTTGGTATTAGCATATCGAGTGCGGTGAAATTATTATTTCAGATATTTCGTAATGTGAAAACATACATTCGCGCTAATTCTGTTGTTCGAAAGCTCTCTAAACAAAAAAATATTAATAATGAGTTTCGTCCGTAGGACGAAACTCATTATTATTAAACAACTTTGTAAATGTTAAAGATTGACTAATTATATCTATATGTCACACTAAACTAAATGGTATTTATTTAATTATATTTAAATGCGAAAATAGTATTTTAAAAATTGATTCACTAGAATAGGAAAAGATAATTTAAGATATATTTTAGAATAGTAATGAAAAAACAGAATTAGCACCAATATCTCCAACTGCGACTTGGACTGCACGGATGACGAAGAGGGTTAAGCGGTCACCTCGCCGTTTCCTACTGTGCTAAATGTTATCGGTTTGATCCCCACACCGAACAATAATGTGTCCGATCCATGAATGCTTGTAAAGTCCCCAGGACACAAGATATATTCGTAGTCCAAAGACTTCTTGATCAAGTACGTCAATACAGCTACGCATTTATACTGAACAAAGATTTTTTGTTTCATGATATGCATATTGTGCAGATAAATCATTTTAAATAAACAATATCAAAACTACAGTAAACTAACTTTGGCAAACTGACTTCTCTCCCAATAAGATCTTGCATCAACGAGCTTAGTTTTGCAATTCCTGCTTCAGCTGCTTCTAAACGGGATGATACGTTCAGAGACGCCCACATATCGGTTATTCCTTTCATATTTGTTTGCGACCTTAAAATTGGTATTTGTTGAACTTTGGTATGTATTCGGTTTATTTATAAATGTAAAATAATTATTTGAAACATATACCTCACGCCTTCTAACAGTTCCTCGTTGTTCAGAGGTGCACCATAAATACGACTCTTCAAGTCATCCACGCTTTTTTGTAGTTGATTGAACCTGTTAAGAGACACGAGAGAAAGCCTTTCACCGGATGGGACACCTAATCGTTGTGCTGAGCCAGTTGGCCCGATGCTTGCTCCTGCATCCACCCCCCCTTCCTTACCATGTGTACCAGCTGCCCCAGGTTCCTCACCGGCTACTGCAGTGGTTGTGGCTGCACTGCCATCTACTGTACCTGTTCCTTCAGTTCCGGGAGCTGTTGGAGCACGTGCAGCTCCTTTATCGGCTTCTTTGGCATCCTCTCCTTTTGTTCCACCAGTTCCAACGTCGGCTAACTGTTTGTTAACATCTCCAGTTGTTTCTTCAGCTATTCCTCTGCCATCTGCTACAGTGATTTTTTTACCTACTTTAGTTTCTTTAGCTCCTTCTTCAATTGGTTTTATGGTGATTCTTTCAGATGCGTCGATTCCAATCGATGATGGGCTTGCTGTTGGTGCTGTGAGCGGTACTGTAGAATATTATAGTATTAGATACATATCAAATCTATCAAGATCTTGACATTAAATTTCTAAAGTTATAAGGACTGTTGTTAAATAAATATACTTTTGAAGTTAATATAATATGTAAACTGAATAGGTATATTCAATATTGTTACGAATGTAATGCAGTTGAGTAAGAAACTTACCCCTTTGATTTTTAAGGAGACGTTCAACTGAAAATTAAATATTTCTTTTGTAAAATTGGGTCAAAATGCAGTAATACTTATTATTAGGTAGATAAAGTAGTAATAGATTTAATACAGTTAATAGATTTGGCAAATAGGATAGAGAATAGTATGGAACGAAGGCATGGAACTGTGTTGCAGTGTATGTATTAACCAAAGAGCGTTTTACGATTATTCACCTTTAAGTAGTCTAACATATAACTGTAAGTGACAGCGACGGACTAGAATCGTTCTGTCGTCAAACATGCAGGTGGTAAAGATCACTTGGCTGCACTTAACTTAAATAGATATTCGCTTGATATAACCATGTTGTCAAGCGTTCATCGCTGTTGTAGTCAAAAGATTCCAGGAATTTGTGTATAACCTACATACATACATTCTTAAATGGGCCTTGAAATATGCACTTTAGTGGAATCGTTTATTTTTTACTCCTCATTTTATCAAATGAGAAGTAAAAAATTAACGATTCCACTAATATTATCATCATCAATATTATCATATTCAGCAGAATACTCACCTACAAGTATGGTCTTGTCCTCGCCTGGACCTGTAATTGACAATGCAGTGTGAAAAAATAAAATTCAAACAGGCTTATGAATTGCAATATTGTGTCATTGGTTTTATAAACACATTTCAATAATTGTGTCTAGCTTTGGACTAGTAATAGAAAAATATTATATTTCCCTTCCAGCTATATTTTTTTACAGTATTGCATGTAGTAGAAGATCCGACCCGAGTTAGACCTTCACGGAGCTGATAGAATAAATCTTATTTTATAATAAATTTCGTAGATTAGAAAATATATTAAAAATGGGTTGTCTAAAAAAATCCGGGACAAATGAAAGGACACATTTAATACGACATTCCTGCCCACTAAGGTTTATAAAAAACACCATATGTGAAGGAGGTTGGCAGCGTTGCGGCAAATTAGCTTTTATTATGTTTTGTAGGAGGTAATTCTGACAAGCGCAAATGTTGTTTTGTAATTGTAATTTGTAAATACTTACGCTACTAAATATTTTGGTTTTTGAAGTCCAGAAAAGGATGAAACATCATAGTAGACTTACCGGCAGCTTGTCCATCCGTCTGAAAAGTAACTTTTTTTATGTATGGGCCTGCCAAAATGAATCTACTCTGCCTGATGGAAAGCAGAATCCAAGAGTGGTGGTCACCATACTCATTGCGAATGCAACAATTCAGTATGGTGACCCACACTATGGCGGCCTAGTGATGTTTCTGCATCATTGAACCTCCGGTCTCGCACTCACCAACGAAACACAACAACATGAATGCTGTCATTTTACGTTGATTTTCTGTAGTACCTCCCTGGTCGAGCCGGCCCGTTCGTGCTGAAATCAGCGTGGCTCTACTACCTAGACATTATAAAGACATTCGTTATGTAGTAGTTTTAACTCGAGCAAACTCTATCAACATTTTTCAATACTCTACTGCTGGATCTGGCCTTCTTCTCTTGAGTACGTAGCTGGCAAGTGTGTTGGGATAGTGTTTGTTTCATGTTACCTTCTTTATGCAGTGCCGTTCTTCTGGAGAGTTTGTTCCTTAGTCGGTTCTTACGACACTCATAGGATAAATTCTTTCTTTTTCTGAATGGGCCGGCCGTTCTTCTTCTGAATGGGCCGGCTCGATCGGAGTGATACCACTGCCTCACAGAAAACCGGTGTGGGTGAGGGTGATGATACTGGAGGAAAACCCCCCTACCCTTACCTCCTCCCCTACATTCCTCCCCTCCCTCAAAGGCCGGCAACGTTCTTGTGACGTCTCTGGTGTAGCGGGTGTCCATGGGCGGCGGTAATCGCTTACCATCAGGCGATACGCCTGCTTGTTTGTCCGATACCATAAAAATGAAATAAAATAAATTGTTTGGAGACACTCCGTATTTTTAATACGCTACCACTCGGGCAGGACTAAGTTATTCGTCTACTTAACCACGATCTGTAGGTACTTTTGTTGAATTAAATTTGAAAATAAATTGCCAATACTACTTTAGTAATTACCTCTATCAAGAATTCGTCGACCACGGTAGTCACCGCGTCTTCTGGCTGTCTGCCTACGGGAAATACAGCCAGTGGACCCCTGACTTCGACGATCTTATCTGTACATCGCAGCTGCTGGGCGAGGCAGTGCAGTACTGTGTGGAGCATTACGAAGTCCACTGTGCCATTCTGTAAATTAATATACCTAGTATTTCGTTACTTATATTATAAATGCGAAAGTAACTCTGTCTGTCTGTCGCGCCTTCACGTCAAAACTAGTTAAATGAAACTTGGTACACAGATAGTCTAGAGCCGAGCTACTTTTCAATGCGAAAAAAGAGTTGTAAAGGGTTGAAACGGAGGCATGAAAGATTGTATAAATGCTACCCACAGTCACTATTCTACGCGGACAAAGTCGCGGGCACAGCTAGTATTTTAAATAAAATCATAAGCTATCAATGACTAGGTTTTTTATTTTAGTTGTAATTATGAAATCTGCTCGCATGACATGCCACGATTTGTGTAGCATCTTCCTCTATCTACCGAGGGGTTTAGTCTACAACTATACCGTTTTTTACAGGGAGCGACTGCTCTTCAATTATACAAATACTTACTACTACTACTTCGTACAACGTTCTGTAGAATAATGGTTGGATTTTGAACTCCAATTATATCAAGGTGTGTTACCTCTATTTGTTAAGAATTACACCCATCTATAGATTGGCCCGGTTATGACTGCTTAACTTTGTAATGTGTCATCATACTCAGTTAAGTCTAACTCTAAAGCTATTAAATTAAAATAAATTTTTATTTGACTATTCTAATCGCTAAGCCTAAGACGTGATTCCCATTTAGGAAACATATTTGTTCGATGGACACCATCACTTGTACCATGTTTGGACAATTTATATAATACGTTTATATTTTGAATTTTTTAAGTATGTTTATTAGCCGGCTTACTATCATAGAACAAGCCAGCCTAGTTCAGAAAAACAACCGTCTGTGAGAATTCAAATTTAATAATATAGTATTGATTTACACATTTATATCATAATAATAAAAATAATATTTCCGGCATCTAACACACAACGCCATCTAGTCCCAAACTAATCGGAGTTTGTATTATGGGTACTAGACAACTGATATAAATACATATATACTTTTTTTTTGCAAATACATATCATACATAAAAAATTTCAAGCTCCGAAACAAATATTTACAGATCATACAAACATTTGGTCCGACCTGGGAATCGAACCCAAGACCTCTTCCACGGCAGTCGCGTACGCTTCTACTGCGCCAAAGACGCAGTCGAATACACACGACATATATATTATAAAAATTTAATAAAAATCGTATTTGACTAAGAAAAACTTGTAATCTTAGATAATGTAAAGCAAATTCTTCATTTATTTTTAAAGTAGTAACCTCTTTAACAGGGAAATCTTGTGAAAAAAACATGTTATACAGACTATACATTAAAACAATTCAGAATAGAATTGATGTCTAAAAATTCTAAATGGTTATAGTGTAAACATATACGTTTAATATACTATTCTGTGTTTATCCTTTTCTAGAACGTAAAAGGATGATGACTTAAAGGATTATATGAATTTATCAACTTGAAAGCACAGTAGAAGAATTACCAAGTAGAAAAATGTAATAAACAAATCATTCGCCAATTCACCATCAAGAATACTCATAGAGGTATGTAAATTATGAAAATTTTTAATCATCATCATCATGTCGATGTCCAATGCTGGACATAGGCCTCCCCCAAGGCTTCACTGGTCAAAAACTTTCGTCTTGAGACAGTGTCAGTGTGGTATTTGGGACGAGGAAATGTCACGCCTCTTTCCGTACGCCGCCCAGCCGAGTTGGATTCGGATTCGACGACTGACGTCTTTCTCAAAGTTGGACCTACCTAGTTGAATAGTCTGTCCTAGATATATATAATCCTCAACAACTTCGAGAGTAATCTCCAATTAAAAAAAAAATTAATATGTAAACAAATATAATAAAAAAAAAACAGTTTTGTTTTATTTACCTCAGGCGTACCGATGGAAAGATCGATCATTTCGGCTACATTTATTAAGGCCGTTTTGGCTGGAAGTTAAAGAGAATGTAATATATTATGTAATTAATGTTACAGTGTTACAGTTTAAATTCACAACATTTGAAAGCTATAGGGACACAAAAACATTTACCCGTCATTTTGTCATTGATAGAAATCTACAAAAAAAAAACTTATATATACAAAAAAACTAAACACAAAATGGTTAAACTAGAAAAATATACGTATAAAATATACAAATATGTAAACAGAATGACTTTGTAATGTCTTGAGCACATGGACTTTGATTTTTCTTGGTCGCCAGTATTATTATGTAATAAATCAATCATTGATACTGAAAAAAGTTTTGAATCTTAAAAAAAATATGGGGCATTTTAGGGCATTTCACGTCAAGCGGACAACGAAAAAAAATAAGGTCTTGAATTTTGTTTATACTCTGGTCAGTTATACTTCTAGGAGACGTGGATGTGATGTGTACACAATATTTTTTTCGTATGATACTTTATTGATGAGTTATGAGCTTTTAAAAATTTACTAAAATCGAAGTCTGTTATGTTGTTGTTGGATACTTATTATTTGCATTAATTAATTTGTAACAAAAACTAAAAAGTATTGTTTCTTATAGTTAAATAGTTGAAATTATGTTTTTTTTAATCGAATTCTAAATTTGAATTTTCAAATCGATTTTTGAGTAACTTCGACATTTTTTATTTTTTTAATCTTGAATTAAAGCACGTAGCATGTAGTAATTCTTCACAGAAAAAAATTAAAACGTGATCTCCAATAGTTTAAGACTTAGAGTGGTTTTATTAATTGAGAGTGAAACAGTATAAAAATCGATTTGAAATGTTCACTTCCGGTTTTTAAAAGCTCATAACTGATTAATAAAGTATCATAGGAAAAAAATATTGTGTGTACACATTTTTTTTTCTCCCCATTTGGCAGGAGAACTTGGCTCGCACTTCTGTGCATTTGCCAGCGTCGAGTGTGTACACATTCACGTCTCCTAGAAGTATAACTGACCAGGGTATAAACAAAATTCACGACCTCATTTTTTTTTTCGTCGTCCGTTTGAGGTGAAATGCCCCATATTATATTAAATTGGTTTGACGGCTGTAGAAAATGACCAAAGAAAATAGAAATGAGGCTTATTTATTATGTTTTGTGGTTTTTCAAGAAAACAACAGTTGGTGCTACAAGACTGACGTAATTATAATGACGACCTCCTTGCGCCATCACGTTCGTCCCAGAACAGATGACTATGAATACTGAATCCACAGAAAGCATCAAATGACGTACTTACCTATATTTTTTTAATACTAGGGTCATAGGATCAGAGTGCTCATCCTGCAATAAATAAAGAACTAGCTTTTAAACTGATCGCCACATCTCGAGAAGGCGCTTTTTTTCTAGCCTTAGCATTTAAAAACCGCATACTAAAATAAATCACCTTTTTACTCAATTTGTAGTATCTTTTGTTACGTGTGCAGTAAAGGGTTAGAGTCAATTCTAGCTGGTAGTACTAAATCCACTTCGAACAGTGTACCCCGACTGCTTTATCTTTGAAACAAAGTATTAGTGCAAGGACTATGTGCACAGGCTCGCTCAAGTTTGTGGTGTACTTTTTGCTTATACTCTGAGCGAAGAAACTGTGAGCTGTACCTATTTATAGCCTAGTTTTAAAACAAATTTTCTGTCTCATGGGATTTTAGGTGGGATAAACCGGATTGGATTAATAGCTTAACAATGTTGTTTATTGTGAATACATTTTTTGAATTATAAGTTAAGGAAGATTTACCATTACCACAATTTCCTCTTCTATTGCCATCTCCCTTTTGTCAATTCTCTTTCTACAAACGCTAACGCCTCTATTGTATTGTATCATTGGCTAATATTTTGTTTTAACCAAGTGACTTAGCGTTCAGATGACGTAAATTCCATACGTTTGTTAGGTTCCTAATAACGTTTACGTGTTTAAAATGTCAACTTCGCTAGGGGGAGCAGATTTTCTCCAATACTGAAGTTCTTTGAAAACGTTTAAAACATTATATATTTTGTGTTGAGATAGGTTAGAGAAAATTTGTTAATACTTAATTTTTCCTGGGACTTCCCGAGTGTCATAACTCGGTGTTTTCGTGGGTCACCGCTGTTGATCCTGGTGTACAGGAGTTACAGTGGTGGGCGTGTGGGCGGGATTAGTCCCATAAAAAAAAAATACTTAGGGCCAAATTACGGTAATACGGAAGCGGTGGCACAAAGTAGCTCTTAGTAGATTTTATTTACTCAGTAAGTCTAAATTACTAAGACTTTGCTAAAAAACTGAGACAGTATTTATTTCGACTCACCGCCTTTAACTGTTTAACGCTCAAGTTTGGCTAGCGGGCTTCAGTACAAGCTTCTACATCTTATTTTATGTGCGGTGATCCCCCGGATACCACCCATTGGTGGTTACGTCGAACTCGAACCGACCAAAAACCGCACGACATCTCGGGTACCGACGACGAGCTTCCCTCTAGATCACATTCATTTCGGCACTCTCCCACTGTGCGTTCTTTATTTTTTTGTATAGTCTTTAATATAATGTTAGTTACTTAGTAATGTGACCATGATGCGCACCATTTAGTACCTAAAAACACAATTCATACAGCGAATGGCACTTGATACCTGCACCTCATCACGTAGTCATTGGTTAAGCGAACAATGTAATTTTATCACGTATGCGATCACACTGTTACATTTTTCATTGAATTGTTACATCACTAAAGTATAATGACTTAGTCAACATTCAAGGAAAAACATAAACTTGTGCTCATCTAGTAACTAACATAAATTAACACATAAAAATTATTAGTAAAGACTATGAATAAAGCGATTCCAGAGCTCCTTTAATAGGATTTAAAAGTTGCGAGCAGTTTACGGGTGCTCGGACTCTATTTTAAGCCTGGCTTGGGGGTGCTGACTTCCTGAGTGCTTTGCCGTGTCATGCCTGCGTCGATATCGAATCATACTAACTCTGTTTGTCTTACTTAGAGTACAGTATAAAAATAGTGAAGTTTATAAAACAATGCAGTAGAAGTACATATATGATTATGTTCACGGTAAAGAGTAAATAAATAAAACGCTAAGCTGCTACCGCACTGCGGTCTCTCATTGATGGTCATCACGCCGCAGCGTGTAGTATTCAGAATGATCGCGATGCGCAACTCAAAAGTTTTTCATTACAGATCTATACGAACGTATTTTGGAACTTTGCTGAAGTTATACGCTCGGATCTCAAATTAGGATATCGTAAAATTTAATGACCACCATTTTGCGTATTTGCCGAACAACGGTCGACCTAAATTGTTTAATTGTCGGAATATCTGTATAGTTTCACGGAATAATTTGCGCAGTTAGCATTACTGTCGGATAGAATCTCCTAGGGTGGTATATTAGTGTACATTGAGTTTGTTTATCTGATCTGCTTCAGTCAATAAGAAAGTTGGTTGCTCACTTGATTTCGTGTCTACAAATATTGATCTAGGATCTCCATAGTAGTGATAAACCGAGAAAACAACGAGTAATTGAATTTAATACTGAGAAGCGATAGGTCAGTTTGTATCGGTGATTAAAAGTATGCCACTAAAAAGTTTCCAATGTTTGCTTATGCCATTACCAGGAATACGAGGTTTTGTTGGCTCAAAACCCACTGGCTACAGAGATCTCTTGTTGTTACAGCATTTAGGTAGCTGCCTATTACCTATAAAAAAAACATGAAACTTAACACAAATCCGTTTTTCTTTTAAAAGCAGGCAATACAGAACAAAATATAGTAAAACTATATTTTCATGTACATTTATGATTTAAAGGACGCGCTCAAAATAAAGTAGTCTTGTACCTGTCCATCTGAATGTGAAATGTTTAGTTTGGCTCACATTTCGGCGAAATGTGAGGCTTCTCATATTTTTTTAACCGGCAGGTGACCGGCTGCGAGAGCGGGACGGAAGTCTCGCTCTGAAAGCTCGAGGATCGAGCGTATCGGAGATAGTCTTACGTCGGCTCGACAGGGAGCCGATCGTCTCGCGTTACGTTGCCGCTGTGCAACTTTGAGCGTCAAAACTTTACGTAAATATTTAAACTACATGTTGTTGCCAGCTAAAACTGTAAATAATGTATTAGTATATTGAAAGGATAACGTGTTGCTAGATTACGTTTACTACAGTTAAATTCATGTACTGAACAGTTTTTAATAGTAACAAGTTCGTGTCTTCAATTTTGTGGAAAGCATCCGTATCAAGTGCATGTCAGGAAGATCCTGTTGCACCTTTAAATAACGGTGAGTATTTTTAAATTTACACTACTTTCTAATTTTCAAGTGATATTGTTTATTGTCGTTTCGTTTAGTACATTCCTACCATTTGCTTGGTGATATCATCACTGTTTAATGTTATTAATATTTTGTAAATACCTCCAGATAATTAAGATAATCATCATTCAAAAATAGAAGTACTTACTCTTTCATATAAAGTAAAATAAATTGTCCTATATATTAACTATATTATAGAAGGGGTAGGTTACTGTTATTTTATATAGAATTAGTTTAATTTTACGAAAAATCAGCAAATTTATGAAGATAATTAAGTTAATTAATAAAATTTGCTTGTATTCTTCTGATGGTAACAATAGTGTAGAAATAAAATCAATGACGTAGGTATATATAATATATAGGTATATCGAAAGAACAAGAAAAAAACTATAACCTGAATAAGTAAATACTTTTGATAAAATTTATTACGAATCTATTGACACTTTATTTATTGAAATCGGTTCAGTAGTTTAGGCGGTTAGGTTGGTGGTACATATAAACATACATATTATTACATTTCGGCTTCACCGCAGCCGGGTAAATAAAATTTTAATAAGCATCAAACTGCTAGAATCTCATTATGATATTGATGCATATCGGCAATTTTAGTTAAACTAAGTTGTCTTAATAGATAGAAAAAAATATACAACACAATAAAGTCGCTTGGAAGTGGTTAGCATTTAGAAATAACACCGCCCTTTGTGTATTATCTGTTTGGTGTAGTACATAGATATCTATGATACGTTCACTTTACGTTCATTATAGGAATCTTAAGAAATTAACAGTTATATTTTTACCTGTACCTTTCAAAACTAACAGTAAAATTCAAATAGGTATTTATGATGGAGGGAATTACTGGCTTACAATAATAAGAATAAATATTTTTGAAGGTGACACAAATTTTAGTTTTTTTTTCGTTTGTCTCCTGCACCGATTTTAATGAATGAAGGTGTCAGGGGTGACAAAAGCAATATTTTTTGTTATAAAAACTTTTACGTAGTCAATTTTTTTAAACTTAAACTTTTTTGTTTTTGGTATAGATAGAAGTCTAAAATATATAAATGAAATTAGCTCCAAACTAAACTTTTGTTATTACAAATGTACCATGATATTATTTAATGGAATGTACCTACTACCTAAATAAAGAAAAAGTTGTAAATATTTATTGTTATAATGTTCTTGTTTTATGTAAATTTTTACTTCTTTTTTTGTATTGTTTGTATTATAATTGCAATGAAGAGAAATAAATATATAAAAAAATAATGATGAAGAGAGATATTCTGTTTTTTAAACTTGCTAAGTAAGTTTATTTCTAGTTTAGTTTTTGATTTCGTTAGTTAAGAATTATTAGCATTTCTCCGTCGTAATAATTCTATTTCTAATCGTATAAAAGAGATATTTGATTTTAATTACTTTTGTAAAAAAAATCATACAATTGTTCGTCATTTACGCTTCTCATGGATAGATTTATCGTTTATTGCTGCCTTATTGCACCTACTTATTTCTATTACCTACATAACTGTACCAAAATTCTGTACGTATTTTTTTCTCTTTTGCTATTCAAACAAAACACGCTTTGGTACGCACTCGAATACACGCACGCATTTGTCCGGGGCGGGAATCGAACCTACAACCCCTCAACTGTCAGTTTTACTAACCACTAGACCTGTTGGCCAGACAAAATTATATCAATACAACGACACTATCGCATATATTTCATTCAAGCTGACAGATTTTAATAATAAATATCACTTGTTATACTTTGATAAAGGAATTACTGTTGCTTGCTATTCTGTTAGTGGCTGTAGTATATATTTACTAAACGTATACTTACCACAAGTTTAAAGATTGTTTCTATAGTCGATAGAATACGTAAAGAGAAAATTCGATAGAAAACTGGAGTAACCGATATCGCATGGAAAACAAGCACGCAGAAGTGGAAGTGGGCCGGTCATGTCTCCAGGTGGACTGATGGTTGCATGAGCCGAGGAGTCCTAGAGTGGAGACCGCGATTAGGCAAACGTACGTTCAGCAGTGAACGACAGTAGGCTGAAGAGAAGAGATACTAACTTTTATTTAATTTGAAGTTTCAATATCCTTTAATAGCCCATTACTAAACATGGATCTCGCCTTAAAAAGTAGAGTCACGCCAAGTCACGCTGATTTCAGCACGACCGGGCGGGCTCGACCGGGGCGGTACTACCCTCGCACAGAAAATCAACGTAAAATGACAGCGATCGTGCTGTCGTCTTTCGTTGGTGAGTGCGAGACCGGAGGCCCAATGATGCAGTAGCATCACTAGCCCACCATGGTGTGGGTCACCATGCTGCATTGTTGAATTGTCTGCCTCCGCAGTATGGTGACCACCTATTTCAAGGTATTACATACCTCTGTTTTGCCTGACGTTTCGACCAGGTTGCACTGGCCGTGGTCACAGGCTGACTGGCTCAGCGGCGCACGCCCTCCGTCGTCGAATCCGTGAAGTAGAAGGTTCTTCATCCACCCGCACATTTTCGATATTATTGATAAAATTGTCTCGCCATGTACCGTCACATACCACACTAACAGGGTCCCTATTCTGTAAGCAAACCGATACCTTGAAATAAGTGATCGCGTTAATTCCCGTAAAAATAATTATTGTTATAACATGGAACGCGGAAGTTTAAAAGTTAGTATGGTGACCAACCACTCTTGGATTCTGCTTATGCTTTCCATCAGGCAGAGTAGTTGGAGACGCTCTTCATTCTTAATTGACGGTTTCGGGGACGATTAATCGATCTAGCTAGGATTCACTTTTGGGTTTTTTTTCAAATACTAAGCAAAGCTCGGCCATCTAGGTACATACAATTTGGACAGATATCGCTTTTGTTACGATATCAGCTTGTTAATTTCCCGTGGAAATTGAAACTTGTATTATAATAAGTGCAAAGTTCAATACGCTTAAGAGGTTATGTTTTGTGGGCGTGGCTTAAAACAGAACAGGTTTTTATTTATAAATTTTCATGGAGATAATTATTGGAATGCCTATGTATTCAGCAGTATACGTGTAGTTACATAACAAATAATTACAGTTTTTATGATTCACTAATTTAAAGATGTTTCTTTTTTCAATTATGAACTGTCAAAGAAGACGCAATAAGAATTATTTACGTCATGTTCTTAATTCAAACTCATTTAAATCGATGCATATTGACGCCACATAAGTTATAGTGTTTTAAAGTTACCAATAAAAAAATTGTGAACCCTCTAGATTTTTTTTTTCGACTACAACGAAGTCAGTTATAGTTTTGTCAACCTATTGAAGATATATGATTGAATGGGGTTCGTATGTTCGTATTAACGGCCCGGATGACATAGGCTATATAATTTTTATCGTTTTTATGTAGTCGTGTAATGGTTTATTAAATTTTTTCTTATTTTAGATATACTTATATGGATAAGTGACTGCCGGCACTCGTGGATACATTCAAGAGCCAGGAGTCCGTTGCCGCCCTTTGATACCCCTTCCCCAGAATCAAAAGGGGAAGGATTTTATTAAGTTCCGCGAAACTTTTTCAGGCGGTGCACAGGCACGAAATAAGTGCTTAAGGGGCGCGTCCCTAAAAACGCGCGAAAAGGCACTTGCAGTTTTGCAAAACACAAACAACTCAATTCATATTTCACACTAAAAAAAAAATCTCAGTAGTTTAATAAATCAGTCTACCAATCTACCGAGTGACATTTATAAAATAATTCTTTATTTTTGTGAAAAAAAGCCATAACAAAGATCAAAATCATCGAAATCGACCTTTTTAATTAGCACACTGTCCTATTTCGTGCTCTATTTTAAATGTTTTTTCTTATTTCGCGAGAAAAAAGTATGGAGAAAAGATTTACCGTTTTAGTTTTTTATTAATTCTCACCAAAAAGCCATAATCTAAGGCTAAACATCATTCATTTTTAGCGACAAAAGTTCCATACATTTTAGTACGTAGATATCGTCTCCCGTAAATTGCAATAAATAAATTTTATCGCGCTCAAAAAATTCAGTGCCCGCCGAATATTCAAGGTGACACCACGTCCGTTTGTAGTTCGCACTGAGCTCCATAATACGTAAATGACAAGTTTTAGGGTGGGTTGCCAGTGAGTGTCGAATTGTAACTGTTAATTTGTATACTTGAATTTAATTTAATTTTTTTTAAAGAATATATTCAAAGAAATATATTAGTATTTTTTTATTAACACAGAACTTATTTTTATGTTTTATACTAAATTGTAAAACAAATGTTTTACACTAAATATATATACATATATATCTAACTATATTTGCTAAGACGGAATCTTGCAACTCAATTTTGCAGATATCTTCAACCGATTGTGTTGAATTTTTGTAGGCATATGTATATAGCGTGACAATGCTATATTATGATGACATGGAGCTGATCTGATGTTGAAGCTGGAAGGTGGTCATAGGAACTTTGTAACGACGGAACCTATCGAGTTTGGAGTCGTTTGATTTGTCTTGACGAGTACTTTGAATACACTTTGACAGACCGAGATACTTTGAGAAATTGTTTTTAAAAAAGTAAAAAAAAATTTTTTTATGATTTCTGTTAGAATTGAATAACTACTACTGAAATAATGAAAGACCTTAAAATTACAGTTTTATTTTTGACTGCATGGTTGGTCTAGTGGTTTAAGCGGTTGCCTCGCCGCTTCCTACTGTATCAGGTGTTGTGGGTTCAAATCCCACATGGGACAACACTGTGAGATCCACGAATTGTTGTTCTGAGTCTGGGTGTCCATTGTGTCCGCTTCATGTATGTTTGTAAAGTCCCCCGCGACACAGGATTTATTGGATATATACGGAAGTTGTCTTTTTTGAAAAAAAAACTAGCTGAGCACCACGGTCTTACCCGCGATACTACACCAACCGCGGTTACTCCTTATATCATCAGCTACCTATCAGTAAAAATCCCGTCAAAATCGCTCCAGCCGTTCCAGAGATTAGCCGGCACAAACAAACAGACAGACAGACAGACAAAAATTGTAAAAAAGGGTCCCATCTACACTTTACGTCATTTCCATTATTATTCATCCCTTAAGTTCGAATTTAATCAATTGGTGAATTGTAAAACAATAGATGCCCTATCCCTTACATTATCTGATATCTGTAATCTATATAAATAAAAGAGGAAGGTGACTGACTGACTGACATACCCAGAGATCAACGCACAGCCCAAACCGCTGAAGTTAGAATCCTGAAATTTTGCATGTAGGTTCTTTATATAACGTAAGTGAGCACTAAGAAAGGAATTTTTGAAATTCCACCCCTAAGGGGGTAAATCAGGGGATGAAAATCTGTGTGGGCGAAGCCCCGTGTAAAAGCTAGTATTATATATTTAAGGAAGTTTCCATTTCAAAGTTTTACAGTCTTAATATTAATTTTGAGACAAATAGTTTGTTTTTTAACCGTCTTAAAAAAGAAGGAGTTTATAAATTAACTGTATTTTTTTATTTTTTTACCCGACCACCGCAAAGCCAAAGGAGGGTTATGATTTTGACAGGCTATGTATGTATGTTCATCTGTTCCCTCATAGCTCCTTAACTACTAATTAGAACTGGATAAATGAGGTATCGTTAGAAGTGTCTTGATCGTCCGCTGCTTATAGGCTAAATGATACGTCACTCAATTCAATGTGGCGCCCTCTAGCCGATATAAAGTACTGTATTAAAAAATGAATTTGACATAAATATGCCGTGTTTGGTATCATCGGAAAGGGTGTTACTTGTACATTTCAAATATATATATAGGTATTATTAGCATTTGCTGGTGACTTTGTTCGTATTTATTCAATTTTTTTTATATTTTTATGTAAGGTATTTAAAATATACTTTGCATATAAATTATTATTATCACTACACCAAAACATTAAAAAAAAAAAACTTAAATTAAAATAGAAACGTACCATAACTCTTAAAAACACGTGACTACGGCTTTTCAAAACTTGTTTCATACTTTTTCAGCGTCGTTTTTTGTCAAAAAGTGAAAAAAGTACGTAAGTAAGTAAGATCTATGTAGTAAAATCAGTCAATATGAGCAATAAAAGCGATCAAAAATTATATTTTTAAGATACATGTTCCAATAATATAACATATATCATACAAATTTTATTTCATAACATAGCATTAAAATCCGTTGATTACTGTAAAAGATCTAAGCTGACAGATAGCGCGAGCGACTTAATTTTATACTGTGTAAAAATATATTATTTGTCCATGAAATGAATTAAAAATGAATAGGTACACTTGAACCCCATTCTCGGCCGTTGACGAGTTACTTAAAGTCCGCGGGCTTTCCGATATGACTAAGATACATTGCGTGCTTTGTAGGACATTCTAAACATTCTTCAAAGGCGAACAGTTAATGAATATGTAACTAGAAGAAAAAACCGAAAGTAAATTTATTAGTTGCCAGGGTTAGTATGCAACAGTGCCCGATGCGTTTGTGTGCATGTAAAATATGAATGTGGGTGTTCAATCACAAATTCCCACGCTCAAGGACTACAGTCTTAATATACCGAGGTTTTCTATGAGACCGTGGTATCAGTCCGTTTCAGCTGGCCCATTGTCGAAGCAAGACAGTTGCCCCTTTACCACAAAAGATTTTTTTACCCTTTGTGTTACATCAAACCAGCACAGAATTGCAGAAACAAAAATGAGTCAAGTCGAACATAAATTGATGCAAAATTATATTACCATCGGAATGAATTTGAGAATGAAATTGTTATTAGCCGATGTTGTAGGACATTATTATATGTGAAAAAAATCCGGACAGAACAAAGAAGTGACATATTCTGCCCTCGCTGTGTTACGTCTTAAAGCAACTTAGCGATAAATAAACAAGTGTCTAAGGAAACTGTAAAGAGAGAGCTTTCATTTCAATGAAAAGGTTTTATGACTCTCATAAAACTGTAAAAATGTGAGATAATGCTGCAAATATGTCGCGAATTAAGACGAATTAATGCTTGTCAAAGTAATAATCTATACTAATATTATGAACGCGAAAGTTTGTAAGTATGGATGGATAGATGGATGTTTGTTACTCTTTCACGCAAAAACCACTGAACCAATTTGGATGAAACTTTACAGATTACTGTAAAGTTTCATCCAAATTGGTTCAGTGGTTTTTGCGTGAAAGAGAAAAGCTATATTAATAGCTTATACTCGTACATCAGAATAATACATAGGCTACTATTTGCCGCGATAACCGACATATACGCGGGCGGAGCCGCGGGCAACCACTAGTAGAGTATAAAGGAAAATAGTTACATTATATTTATTGAAAGTTAGGTTTTAGGAATATATGTACATACTAGTTTTTGCCCGCGGCTCCGCCCGCGTGTATGTAATATTAGTATAGATTGTTACTTTGATAAGCATTAATTCGTCTTAATTCGCGACATATTTGCTGCATTATCTCATATTTTTACAGTTTTATGAGAGTCATAAAACCTTTTCATTGAAATGAAAGCTTTCGCGTTTATACTAATAGGTCTTTACCTATGAAATTGCCGTTTTGTATGCAATAACTGAAAGTACTTATGTTTTCAAACTTTTTTATTTCTGTTATTCGAAGTAATCACCCATGCAATCGACGCATCTTTGTCAACGCATTGGCAGTTTATTGATGCCCTTCTTGTAAAAATCAGCTGGACGGGAGGCAACAAACTCTTCAAAGGCATTTTGTACTGCCTTTAGAGAAAGAAAGAGCTGGGGTTGGAAGTTCTCCCTCATCCGCCATACTCACCAGACCTTGCACCTACCGACTATTACTTTTTCCAAAATTTAGACAACTTTTTAGTGGGTAAAAATTTCAATTCCCGAGAGGCAGTACAAAATGCCTTTGAAGAGTTTGTTGCCTCGCGTCCAGCTGATTTTTACAAGAAGGGCATCAATAAACTGCCAATGCGTTGGCAAAGATGCGTCGATTGCATGGGTGATTACTTCGAATAACAGAAATAAAAAAGTTTGAAAAAATAAGTACTTTCACATATTGCATACAAAACGGCAATTTCAATTTCAAAGACCTATTATTAATAGGATGAATTAGACTTAGTTATAGATACAAGTAGAATTCCATCATTCCTTAGTAACTACAAAATAATAAAACATAAATAAATCCAAAAAATATAGTCGCGTGCGCTGTTCAAGTTCTTTCGCTCGTCGCTACATTTCACAAGTGCTTTTTCTTACGTTCTCACGGTGCGTACGAGTTTAAAAGTGGCTTAACTAATTGCAGATAATGTGCGCTTAATGAGTTATGTTACACGCATTTTAATATCCGTGGGGTATAATACGTATCTTAAAGATCTGCACTTACACTCTGACTTGTCTCAGAATCAGATACAGTTGATATTTTGCTTCGTAATTTGTTCTATATACATGCAAAATTAGGTTCATTATTCTGTTTATAACGTCGTTTAAATATATAACTTTAACCGCTTAAAATAATACGTACGAACTTCGTCTACTGACGTTGTCTTTTGTTATAATTTAAATTATTCTATTAAGCACGTCACTATCTGACACAAAAATTTGTACTGGCTGTCAAATTTTAATCAATTTAAGGACCAAGACAACCTGAACTATCATTGCATATTTTTTATGTAGTAACTGATCAAGATACGATTATCCTAGCAGTTTTTAGTAACCGTTATCATAAGTTCCTCCCCTACAGACAAGGGGAATAAGAGGTATGAACACCGGTAAGCTCATTAACTCGGTGAAAAGCATAATCGATATATTCTACTGCTACAAGTATTACTAAAAAGCCGATTTACATTATCAAATTAAGCTTTGCGCTGGGTTCATACAATCTCACTATATTTGAACACTAAATGTTTGACGGGCTTAGCTATAATACGAATTCAGTACGCTAGGTTGGTTACCTCTCTACAAACTAGATAGGTAATGGGTGGGTAAAAGGAATTATAGCTAAAATGTTCCTATTACGTTAAGCTGGATGTGTCAGTTTCAAGAGAAATCTGTTCATAAAATTTAAACAGTTAAATACGAGTATATCATAAATAATAATCATATTTTTAGTTTGATAATCATTAGTGAAATGTATGCATCCATTCCATCACCATACCCACATTCCACCATCATGGTATGGTGCTGATCCTCGTATCAATTGAACTAATTTTTATGCCTACCTTATAATTGTTATCACAAGTAGTACTAAAAAAATAAGTGGTTTACCAATTTCATAATCACTTATTAAATTGGTAGACCACTTATTTTTTTACAATCGATTAAGATCTTATAAAGAAAATTTTATTGTTGTCTAAATTATGTAAAAAATAATTGTATGAATTTTCGGATAATCATCATTTAATCATGTAGGTAAGTCAGAGAAGTATCAAAATTGCATTAAAAAAACACTATCGTTAATGGTGCATTCCATTCCAACATATTTCTCGTCCCGCATCCCCATGTCGAATGGCGGGGTTCCAGCCGCGGTCCGACAAAGAGTCCACAATGGCCAATTGAATGACAATAGGCCTGAGCCACGGTCCACCGGCGCGCTCTTCATACAGCTCCGACCCTGGTACATCGACCCATTAGATAATATCAAACTGTATAAATTTATAGCCATTTTGACCCATTTACGATGAAATAATTTTAGATTGTCACGGTCGGAGGTCAATTCGGGATGCGTTTGTATGATCAATGCGACCTTATTTATGTAGTGCAAGACGTTTTAATAGATGTGAACTTGACTTAAATCAGAACTCTATAAATCTAATTTCCTACTTTGTACCTATTAATGATATCTTAAATCTAGATTTAAAGAGGTTAATGTATTTACACATGTTTTTTTTTACATATTCACACACGGGTAAAATATTTTTCTGAATGAACCGACACGCGACGGAAACACAGACAAATATCTATGGAATTAAAGATAAATTATTTGTTACTAGCGAAAAAAAAACATTTAAAAGAAGAAAAGAAATGAGTTGACAGAATATGAAATAAAAACATACAATTAAGTAAATGCATACCTACACAATTGTGATAAGATAAGAGGGATGCAGGCTTACTTGCACTTGGAGCACTTAATTAAAATTAAATTTATTTTTTGGTTCTAATTAAATCATTATACGAGTATACCTGATGAATGGTTTTAGAAATAAGGAATATTGTAAATATTATATTTAGTAAGACTTAGGACTTTACCGCTCAGTCCAACTTAGTAAATCAATCAAAACTCAACATAGTGTACGATGCCTTAAGATGATTCTCTTTATGGTGCGTTTAAGATGTAAGAAACTAGTCTGCTCACCGTACGTCCTTGAAGTGTAGGGTCACTAGCCGATTGCATTCGGTTTACGAGCGCTCTGCGAAAACAATCAGCGCTTTTGAAGGTCCTCTCTCTCTTGCAAGGTCTTTATTATCTTGCCAGTCCATGCAATTTGTATATTCAATTCATAAAGTGAAAACTTATTTCAAAAGCAAAATTTTGGCATTTGATTAGAAGAAGATTTAGAATTTCTTTTTTAATCGTTTCTTTTTTTTTGCAGTACTAGATTTATATATAGCAAGGAGTTATCGGTGCATGTAATTATTCTGTACTTTAAAATTATAATCAAGCATTGCTGATCCTCCTACCAGACCATTACTATAGCTCAACTCAACAAGATCAATTTTCTACTGAACAAAAGCAGGAATGTTTTAAGGAGAGAACTACCCAAGCGGACCTTTAAAAGTTCAAACTAACAAAACCGTCTCGCACTAATGAACCAATTCTTTGTTTTAGAGATAGATTCGAAAAAAAAGTATTGTGTAGGAACCTACGCACTGTAAGTAGGTAGGTTACATACACTTATAGGTACACATACACATATAGGCGTCCACGGAATTCTGCGCAACATATTAAAATGAATAGTTTTAATTGCAACATCATTCACTTTCCATATTGTCAACGCTTTATTTACGGCCTTATCGTTCAGGAATTTGTTCAAGTTGTACCGTAGTTGTAGTTGTAAAGTTTAATTTTACTTCATCTCATCATTACATAGGGCTCTCCAATTGCACGACACTTAGTTCGATCCTCGGCTTCTCGCATCCAGCCCCTGCCAGCCGTCTTGCGCAAAGCTTCACTCCACCTCAACTGTAATTTCACTTATTTCTCTGAAACTATTCAAGATATTTTTATACAGTATAAATCTATTTACTAAGGATCAACATCAATAATCATTTACCTTAAATCTTATGCACAGGAAATAATCAACTAGAAAAACTAGAATAAATACACAACATTTTAAGGTGTTACAGCAAGTAGGTAAAGCTTGTTTAAAATCATTCGAATCACAAGTAAGGTTGTTGTGGTAGTTTCCTTTATTATTTTCTACCAAGATGCAGCTGCATATTATTGGTCTCTCGGCATTGCCGATCCGTTATACCCTAGTAAAGTGGGTGTATACATTGTCGTGATGGAGAACTATTCTGTTAAAAACATGTTCTACATTTTAATCCAAATTCAATTGACTGTTTCACCCAATTGCTAAATAATTAATCTACCACACATTCCACATACGAGTATACCGCCGTAACAATATGTTGTTTTTTAAAATGTAAAACTAAAAAAAATGGATGACATATAAACCGTATCTGTTTTTGACAATCTACATAATATTCACTATTTCCAAATGGTTGAACTTTGTGAGAAAAAATTGGACAAATAACTACTGGTTTTAATCATCCCATTTGTAGTAAATTGTAGGTAGGTAGGTACTAATTTAAATAAAGTAAAGCAAAACAGTGAGATTATAATTTGAAATTCGGTGAAATTGTAAGAGCAAGAGCCCACGACAGCCAGACCTTCGTTATTTTATAAAGGCTGAAAGTTTTTCTGTGCATTACCCCTATATAGGTAAGAACAACCAGCGACTATAGAGTTTGGGTTGTGGTTACTTTGGCAGATAACAGGTAGTAAAGGTGTATAAAATAGTACCTAACTTTCGTTAAAGTATAAAGCTCAATTTTTTTATATTATCTTCCGGATAGCTTTAGAAATCTCGTCATCCATTGCCGGACACTTATGACAGTTGCTACCCCCTGCCAGACACCCCTAAACTTTAATAAATTATAGTTATACTTTCGATAAAGTATAAAAGCTAAATTTTTAACAGACTTCCAAAAAGGAGGAGGGTCTATGTTCCACTGTATGTACTTTTTATTTATTTTATGTATGTTCACCGATTACTCCGTCAATTGTGGACCGATTTTGACATTTTTTTTTGTATTCGAAAGTGTATGCTCCCAATGTGGTCCCACTGCCACCATTACTGGATCTGATAATGGGATCCCAGGGAAATCGAGGGAAACCCTCATTTTTTTCAGGCACGTACTATGTTTTTCGTATGTTTTCTGAAGTTACTTCAGTATTTGCTTCTGGTAGTCATCATTGCATGATGATGAGCTGATGATGTAATATACAAGTCCTTAACGGTTAGGAGTTGGAGGATAAATCTTCAAATGTCATATGTAGTTATGTTATCTTTAGTTGTATTCTTTTAAGTTATTTAGGTAAGCTAATGATGGAGGGTACAACTCCTCAACGGTTAGGAGTTGGAGGATAATTCTTTCAATTTCATACGTATCTATTTACCTTTAGTTGTTACTGTCAAGTTTTAGGTAACATAACTACATATGCCATTTGAAGATTTATCCTCCAACTCCTAACCGTTAAGGAGTTGTATCTTACATCATCAGCTCATCATCATGAAATGATGACTACCAGATGCAAATACTGGAGTAACTTCAGAAAATATACAAAAAACATAGTACGTGCCTGAAAAAAATGAGGGTTTCCCTCAATTTCCCTGGGATCCCAGTATCAGATCCAGTAATGCTGGTAGTGGGACCACATTGGGAGCATACCCTTTTGAATACAAAACAAAATTTCAAAATCGTCCACAATTGACGGAATAATCGGTGAACATACATAAAGTAAAAAAAAAAAGTACATACAGTGGAACATAGACCCTCCCCCTTCTGGAAGCCGGTTAAAAATTTAGCTTTTATACTATAACGAAAGTATAACTATAATTCATTAAAGTTTAGGGGTGTCTGGCAGGGGGTAGCAACTGTCATAAGTGTCCGGCAATGGATGACGAGATTTATAAAGCTATCCGGAAGAAAATATAAAAAAATTGAGCTTTATACTTTAACGAAAGTTAGGTACTATTTTATACACCTTTACTACCTGTTATCTGCCAAAGTAACCACAACCCAAACTCTATAGTCGCTGGTCGTTTTTACCTATATAGGGGTCATGCACAGAAAAACTTTCAGCCTTTATAAAATAACGAAGGTCTGGCTGTCGTGGGCTCTTGGTCTAAAAAACCTATCATCCATTTTTAATTTAATTTTAGCTGCGCCAAAATGATTCTGCTCTGCCTGATGAAAAGCATGAGCAGATTCCAAGAGTGGTGGTCACCATCTTCATCTATGGCCGTCTAGTGAGATGCTTTTTTACGACCCGGGATCATAGTGGGAGGGAAACACAAATATACCTATATTCGCAAACAAAATGGTTGATTGACATTGACCATAGTTCTCATCTTTATTTTTATATATCCTTAGAGGTAATACTGTAGTATTGTCCTATCTTGCCACCATAAACAATTAATAGGTACAAAAAAGCCTAGCGAGACGCGACGAGAATATATTCGAGAGCGTTCTCGAATATATTCTCGTCTTCTCAGCCGACCAGTGTCTACTGCTGGACCCGCTCACGTTTAGCTACAATAACTAAGCTTATCCTGTATTCTGTTAGTACTACTAATGAATAATAGCCATACCGTGGGAGAGCCACGCTTCGGCATGAATGGGCCGGCTCGACCGGAGTGTTACCACGGCCTCACAGAAAACCGGTGTGAAATAGTGCTTGCGCTGTAGTTCACCGAGTGACTGAGGATACCGGATGCCCATACCCCAACCCCTCCCCCTATCTCCCCCCCCCCAATCCCTCAAAGGCCGGCAACGCACTTGTGATGCCTCTGGTGTTGCAGGTGTCCATGGGCGACGGTAATCGCTTACCATCAGGCTAACGTATGCTCGTTTGCCCGCCAATTTCATAAAAAAAAACTTTCATCAAGTAATTATACCATTCTTATGGCAATTAGCTAGGGCCGGACCGTGAGTTTAGGGGGCCCTGGGCTAATACTACTTAGGGGCTCACCAAATTATTATTTTTTAAAGACTACTCTTGCATTAGGAATATACATCCTGTGTCGAGGGGGACTCTATAAACATACATGTAACGAACACAAAGAACACACAGACTTATAACAACAATTTGTGGATCACACAAAGTGTGGTCCCATGTGGCATTGGCATGGCATTATTTTGCATTTAAATATATTATGGCTTAGCGCTTAGTGTTTAATAAGTACGATCGTAATTAAATTGACAAATGATAAAGCAAACTTTCTGCACTTTCCTTTGGCAAATTTAATTCAATTTGCTTCTCACATTCTAAATTCTTATTTAAATCAACATTTATGGACAAAACGGATTAAAGTCTATGTATGCCATCGCTCGGCTTCACAACTTGTGATTAGTATGATTAAATATATTTTTAAGATTGTATAGCAATTCGGGAATACGTCAAGAAGCTTCTTTTCAAAAATAATCGCAAAAATGTCTACGCAAGATGAAAAGACTCAGTCGACTGATGCAAACTGCACGTTTGGCCTAGTGGTTTAACGGTCACCACGCCGTTCCCTACTTCGCCAAGTGTCGTGGGTTCAAATCCCACATAGGACAACACTTTGTGTGATCCACAAATTGTTGTTCTGAGTCATGGTGTTCTTTGTGTCCGTTTCATGTATGTTTGTAAAGTCCCCCGCGACACAGGATTTATTCCTAGTGCGGGAGTTGTTTTAAAAAAAAGTTTTTAATTAGATGCATTAATTGACTAAATATTCATCCACATTATCGGGATAATAGTCGATAACCTTACGTGTGCTTTCGCAATCAACGTGTTGCACGATATGTTCTTGCAAATCCATTAAAAAAAAATCTACATGTCTCATAAACTTGACTTCTTTGATTTAAATCTGTATTCAGTTTATTCAGTACAACGTTTAGCATATCTATTTTAAACTTTTTTGCACCGTTTACTGCGACTGTCTCTGTACAATTATCAGAATACTTTGATTTAATGTGTCTCTTAGTTATAGTAATGTGTCTGTAGTTTATACTTAGTTTTTGGTGTTTTCTTTGTAATCCTTTAGCTTCTGATCTCTTTTAATGGCACAATTATCTTATTTCCTACACAACCAAGACTCTGTTTTTTATTAGCTGAATTAAATCTTTCAATAATTTCTTCCCAATAAAAAATAAACAAAATTGCCAGTTTATTAAATACATTTCTTGCCTCTTTTCGAAAATCAGCTTTTTTCCTCTTCATTTTCGCTAAAAATTATCAAAATTTTACTTATACTAATTTTACTTACTTTTACTTATATATAAAAGAGTAATGTGACTGACTGACTGACATACCCAGAGATCAACGCACAACCCAAACCGCTGACGCTAGTGTCCTGAAATTTTGCATGTAGGTTCTTTATATGACGTAAGTGAGCACTAAGAAAGGAATTTTTAAAATTCCACCCCTAAGGGGGTAAATCAGGGGTTGAAAGTCTGCGTGAGCGAAGCCGCGTGTAAAAGCTAGTGTCATCATATTTATTTTATAAAGCTTTAACAGCATCGTAGTGGCGATACCATCTAGTCAGACTTGAAGTTTTTAATATCAGTTTTGTTTCACAATTTAACAATTCCTATCTACATATATGGGTTTAAAAGAAAACATATATTTTCGCACTTCTCAAAAAAGTTTACGATTTCGTTCGAGTTCCAAACTTCACAGATTCTTCACCAACTTGGTTAAGAGAATGCGCAGCACATGGCACGTAATCTGCAGATTTATTTTTTGTTCTAGTATTGCTTCTACACCATTGTAACGACCCGCCATAGTAGCAGCGTTGTTGTTTGACCGTCTCCTTTTTTTGTGCGGAAATCCCCCCTGATACTGACTGATGACTGGTGGCATGTCGGACTCGAACCGACTAAAACCGCACGCCGCCTTGGGTACCAGGAGCCTGGGAACCAGGTGCACCCTCGAAAGGAAATCCCTGGAACCTCGACGTACCACGGGCCATCTAAGTTTTGTAGATGGCCCCCTCCCTCCCCTCCTGAACACGAACCCCAATGTTCTCTTGCTACGAAAAAGCGCTTGCGCCTCCACTCCGGCCTGCTTCTGCTAGGGTGACAGGTGGCCTCATCTGCCAGCCCCAGGCTTGCGCTTATGGAGGACGGAAAGCAGACAATGCAGTATGGCGTCCCACACTATGGCGGCTTAATGTGATGCTTTTTCACGCCCCGCTTAAAGGACCCGGGATCATAGTGGAAGGGAAACACGTGCGTTGGTAGTGAGTTCCAGTTTTGCTCCTCACAGGAAGGAAGAACCAAACCGTTTAGTTCGAGAGCGTATTTCTACGACTCTAAGGCGGTGGCTTCCAAGGCCAGCACGTGTTGTTTTGTAGCGGAAGGGAGAAGGTGGGATCAATTGGAAGAGCTCTTCAGAGCACTTCTCTTGGTAAAGGCGGTAGAGGACTGCCATAGAGGCGATATCAAATGCTCGGGCGTGAAGAACCGTCTCACCTTGTTCAGTACGCCAAGTTTCCGCGAGGCCGCCTTAGTGATGCTCTCGATGTTCTCCCGCGGGTTGAGGTCCCGGCAAATATCCATGCCCAGGACACCGAGCTTATCCCGTATATATGAGCCAAATATGCTTACTCACTCTCGAATGAAAAAAAAATTGATGTGGGTATAATTAGCGGAACATAGTTATTATCACATGGTATTTAGAAATACTTTAAGTATTAACGTTAATCACGTAAGAGGAATAAAAACTATGTTATATTATTTAATATGTGAGCAAAATCGTTATTAAAATACTAAATCGTAACATGTAAAATTGTTGAAGTAGTATCTACAACTCTAGAAAATTAAGAAAACATACTGTCGTCCGTAAATAATCGATGGGAAATCCCCGTTCCATTTGACACGCATTATCGTCTATTTTTGACTTTAACTTGACTGAGCTGGGGGCCTCTGGTATCCACGGGGCCCTGGGCTTAAGCCCAAAAAGCCATATGGTAGATTTGCAATTAGCTATTATTTTTAGCGGAGTTTAGCGTGTCCTAAAAGTAAACCTTTTATGGGATGACGTGTGTATTTCAGTAAGTTACGAGACTGCGACAAGCCAGGATCGGCTCAAACCTGACCAGAAACAAACCAACCAACGTGTCTGCGCAGCGCGTGATATTTATCTTAAATGTTTTACCTAGAATCTCGTCTGGTACACCGAACAGACAAGATAAGAATAACGATTGCGTACATTTATGACGCGAAAGTGTTGAGACCTATATTTAAGATCTGATAATCGATGTTGAGGCGGATTAGTCAACGTTGTATAAATCACGAACAGCTTGTAAATGCAAATTACTCAGACCTAAAACAAATATTACAAACGTAGACATTTAGGTCTAGTGGATAAGTTAGAGACAAAAAGTCGCACGAAGTTGAGTTGTTTTATATACCTACCTATATTCATATCCTGTTTTTCATTTTTCGTAGTATTATTATTACAAAAATGCACCACAAATGGTGATGTGACATTGCTGTACATAGGCCTCTCCTTAGGAAAGAAGTTTCGGCCTACGGTATCTATACTATCTATACTAACTAATCTATACTAATATTATAAAGCTGAAGAGTTTGTTTGTTTGAACGCGCTAATCTCGGGAACCGCTGGTCCGATTTGAAAATTTATTTCAGTGTTGGATAGTACATTTATCGAGGAAGGCTAAAGGCTGTATATCATCACGCTAAGACCAATAGGAGCGGAGCTCCAATGAAGAATGTTACAAAAACGGGAAATTGCACTATAATTAATTTATTTATTATAACCTTCTGCACCTCTCCTTAACATTAACAGTGCCAAATTACGTACTTCTCTGCATAATTTGCGTAAAAAGGAGTAACTACAATGTTTTTGCTTCTCATATCAATATAATAGGTCTTTACCTATGAAGTTGCCGTTTTGTATGCAATAAGTGAAAGTACTTATTTTTTCAAACTTTTTTATTTCTGTTATTCGAAGTAATCACCCATGCAATCGACGCATCTTTGTCAACGCATTGGCAGTTTATTGATGCCCTTCTTGTAAAAATCAGCTGGACGGGTGGCAACATCAATAAACTGCTAAAAATATTAGTTTCTAGTTTTGCCATTTTTCCGTTTTCATTAATCTCATTTTACCTCAACATGAATATCAATTTAGCCATTTACATCAAGCTATTTTTATCCCAGATTTCCTCGAAATTCATGTAGTCATCTTTGCCGTGAATGAATGACAAATGTATTCATTTATACATACTCGCACACAATTATAAACTTTACATACTAAGATTATTTGAGATTTTGCACCAAAAATATTCGTAATACTTCTGATGAACTGGCGAACTGCACTCAACAACTCCAAGAAATAATACGCGCAACTAGTGTAATGTCGAACCATCGTAAATTTTAAGTGGTTTATGATTATGCTATCTCATCACGCCTTAGCACATAGTTACTCTCAAGTAAGTATATTGTAAAGTTTACAAATTTTACAATAGGTCTACTGTAAAATTTACTATTATATGCAACTCACGTAAATAAACTATAAAAAATAACGTAAAATAATAACAACACTACTAGTTGTTACTTGCTGTTGTTGTACCTAATGGTAACCACGTGCTCATGGTAAATACAACTCTGTGGAAAGATGGAAAATTTCACATATTTTATAAGAAAACACAGTTCCTCACATCGACATAAAAACATAGAAAATAGCTCGTCAACTTAACGATGATCTGGTCTTCTGCGCTTGCGGGTTTAAAAACGCATCGTTGACAATCTAGGAAGACATATAATTTGTTTGTTACATCGAAATAAAATAACTCGTATGAGTCAATGTAGCATAAACCCCGAGGATACTATAAAAAGCCAATAAAGTAAATCAAAGGTAGTTCATACAATTTTTAAATCACGAGTTTGATTAATTGATGAATTTCATTTTTTTTCAGGTAAGCTGAAAATCACTTCACCAATTCAGTCAAAATCACCCTGTAAAATGTAAGTTTGATAAAAATATTCAATTCAACCATAAATAAATAGTTTCTACGTTTTATCGTTTCGTTAAAATGTTAAAAAAAACTTTTAATTTCGGATAAACATTTCATAAAGGTTCCGTTTTCTAAAGGATACAGAACCCAAAACCAATCGGAGTATACAAAACGGATAAGAAAATAAATTAAGAAGATAGAAGTTATAATATATCAGTAGCTGGCTATTTTTCTTTATTAATCTGTTTAAAAAAACGTTATATAGTCACATAAAATCTAATAGTATTGTTGTAAGTTTAGATCATCATTAGTTAGAAACTTTTTGTTATTTCGTCGGATTATAATAGGTGCTTGTTTATGAAGTTTTTAGTTTTTGTTTGTCTTTTTTTGCTGTAAACATAAGAGCTACCTGCTTTAAACGAACCAGCCATAATAAACATCGACTAATTAATTAACAACGACCATGAGGAAGTTCGTTTGATTTATTTCATCACAAAATATGTTATGATTTTATTTTAAAGTGTAACATGTATATTAGGTAGGTACATCTTGTATAACTTATTATCATAATCGTCTCTCAGCCGAAAGAGAGAAGTCAAAATACGAATTTTAAATACTTCTTATTTTCTTTTTGAACATAACAATAAAATTGTGGTTTTCTGTTATGTATTCTATGAATTAATTAAGATAAAAACTGGTTTCCTTTGCAATATATTTCACATTTGGTTTTGACCCTAAAAGAAATGAAAGATCCTATAGGTTTTTTTATTGTAAAGAATGTTCAGCGAATTGCCGAATTTTACGCGTAGCAGCCAAGTAATACATTTTATTTATTTCAAATTTAATCAGTTAATGTCATTTGACCTTTCGTTTAATGAATTTTGATGTCAGAATAAAGTATTGTTACAGTTGAAGTCGGAATCGTTTATATCTACAGTACATTTTACTTACCCCCTTTTTTTTTTAATGAAACAACAATAATAACATTATTTCTCTACTGTTAACTTATTGTTTATTACTAAAATAAGCAGTAGTCGCTTTTATCACTATGTTAATATTAGTTTATTTGTGCTATCAAGGGTGCTCACTAAATGCGGTTGACATTACAACGAGGGAGTACTGTAGTTCAGGAAGTCAATATGATCAATGAATGTAAATAGAAAATTGCGGGAAATATGCTGATAATAATAAAATCCTTAAAAAAGTAATTACTTATAATCTATACCCAATAGTCCGGGTTCCCTGGAACAAATTTTACAAGTTATTACTATCAAGCAAATTTTTCGTGAGTGGCTTCATTTTGATGAGGGCCTACCTTTAACCTTAAAAAAAATCGATGGTGGGAACTAACAGGACTAGCAGGGAAAGAAAACTTTTGAGCGAAGGGCAATTTGTAGGACAATGTAGCTGTTAAATTATATAAATATTAACTAAGCAACTGTTAAAAATCGGAACTGTTAAAACGGAGTGTAATAATTGTTGAATATTTAAATATAATGCAAAAATTAAAACATTATAAATAGATATTAATCGAACAATATTCAGAAGTATCAATCTGTTTTGTTTCTTAACCTCCTACAATAATTAATAATAACTCATTGTTAAAAGTTATACCAATTTTATAATTTAAATAATCTCTTTTTAGATCAAATTGATCAAATTAAATAAAATGTGGTAACAAAGTTATATTCGAAGCTTTGAAGCAGTTTGGATTAAACTCGTCTTGTACTTACTGATTCTAAACTGACTGCAGTACCCACAGAACATAAAGAATAGGTAGAAATGTTATGTGTATTAATTTACAACGGAACGACTGTCGCCAAACTCAGACATATGAAAGCACTATTTTATTACTGCACACTACTAACGAATTGTTTTGATTTGATGTTTTTATTTGCTCAAAACTAGCCTACAATACATAAAGTCACACGTTTGATAATATATCTTATCGCGTAATGTTAACAGTTATTTTGCCATAGCGTAAGAAGAACTTACAACGTTTAGTAATATTGAAAGTAAGAATACTTCATTGCAAGCTATTCAAAAACAGATGGCGTTATTCTAAATGCACGCAATTACAACATTAATCACTATAAGAATAAATTCGATATTTGTGTCATTCTTCGATATTTACCGCTACTCGCTTAGTGTTGTGGCACATATTACAATATTATCAATAATATCGATACCTAACTTTTGTTGTAATAGGACGGAGCAGATTAAAAAAACATGGATTGAAGGATATCTGAGGAGGTAACATTATAAAGGTGAAGAAGCTAAAAAATAAGTACTTGCATAATAATGTTTATTAATTTTAAGAATCTGTATTATAATCATATTATATTTAATAAAGACAGTTTAGCCACTTAACAAAATTCAAAACAGTGGTTACATAATTAATATTTGGCACAGTATGTATTCATATTTAGTTTTATAGGAAATACACATGGTATCAATAATCATAAATTTTATTGACTGCAATGAACAAAAATGCAATACGTCTAATTGTCGACCCGTTGGTATAGTGTTTACTATGTGTGCATAGTCTGCTGAGTCAGAGTTCGGAACAGAAAGAGAGACAGACAAAATTTTAAAAAAAATGTTATTTTGGTATACGTCCCGGCCCGTGCCTGCAAATTTCGCAGAGAAAAGAATCACGCTTCGACATAAATGGGCCGGCTCGACCGGAGTGATACCACGGCCTCACAGAAAACCAGTGTGAAATGGCGCTTGCACTGTGTTTCACTGAGTGAGTGAGGATACCGGAGGCCCATATCCCAACTCCTCCTCCTCCCCACCCCCCAAAGGTCGGCAACGTGCTTGTGACGCCTCTGGTGTTGCGTGTGTCCATGGACAGTGGTAATCGCTTACCATCAGGTGATACGTCTGCTCGTTTGCCACCTGTTCCGTAAAAAAAAAATTGTACCGTGTACCTACACATGCAGATGCATTTAGTAAAAAGCGGATAAAAATATTTAATATTACAAACAGACACTCTTATTATATATATATATTCTTACTATATACTTATTTGTATAGATATTCAATGGTTAAAACAAGTGTTTTTCTTTCAAGGCCACGTAAACAAACAAGCAAAATTTAATATTTATAATTATTATAGTAAGTAAATATAACACGTTTAAAAGTATGCAAATCGATAAAGCTAACATCCTACCTGGCTACATCACTAATCGAGTAGAATAGAAAATACGAGAATAACGTTGAAAACTGATAAGACCCGATCATACCAGATTGAGATTTATGTGAATGGGATAAGGAAGAGTTTAGCTTATATCTCTAGTCAATTATCAGTTAAATAAAATTTTAAGATTTTATTGATAAAACTTATAAAATTGTACCTACAGATGGTAAGAAACACCTCAATTATCAATCTTTTTCCTTCTGCTATCATTTTTACACTGTAAAACAGAACAGAACAGTACTGCATTGTGGCGTAAAAAGCGTAAAAAAACATTTTTTTTTTAATAATTCAATACCAATTTTTTTATTACAATTCAGCTGTATTTTAGGTACTCATTTATTTTAAAAAGTTTAACATCCAATCTTAGTTATAGTTATAGTAACTGCAACTTATAATTTAGCACTTAAAAAAAATGCGACCGTGACTAGATGCCTCAGAAAAAAAATAAAAACCAAATCATAGAAAATATTTTTTTTCTCCCGAAATAGATGACATTTTTTACTCTTTTTTAATTAAATTAATGCCTGAAATACATCTGAATCTTAATAAAGAATCCTCCTCTTGAAAAAACATTTTATTATGGAGATAAGCGTTTTTCTGATTTCTATGGACATTTCTCGATTTTCTAAATTTCTCTAAAACTAATAATAGAAAAATTTTGGGGATTTTAGTAGAAGTGTTGTTTACCTATTACCTATCTAAAACGCAAATAAAATAAGATGTCCGCAATTGAAGGGAAATAATATACTGTGCGTTGTAACACGACTATGATACAAAATACCTACAACTCATAAAGGTATGCGTTGCAACGCTTATCAGTGGCAAGCGCGCCACGCCTACTAGTCATTTCTACTTATATCTTTTTGTTTTGTGGCAGTACCTATTATTAAATCATAGTTTTAATTATCCTTGTTAATATTTTAATGACTTTAAAAGTGTGTTTCAAAAGAGTAACTTATCTTGCCGGTTCTTTTCCATAGTATGACATTTTAAAACCTAAAAAAAGGAAAAGGCTTGAAAAAAAAGATATTTGGTTTTGAGTTTGTGAAAATTCATATTTTGACAAACATAATTAATTAAATTAAGTAATTTAGGGAGATCGTTTTATTTGTTTTTTCTAAAGACGGTCCCCATTTCATGTCATCCATATTTTTATATTTTTAATCATTAATTACATATCGACGAAGACGTGAAAACTTAAGATTTAAAGACTTTAAATACTTGACATTGGCAGAAATAGCTGATCTGCTGATCCGGCTGGTTGCCATCTCATCAAAAGAAGAAGAAGAAGTATTTTAGACAATTACTTTATTTAGGGAGACCATCTTTCTTGTTTACATGTTATAATGCATATCATAAAAATTAAGGCAATAAGTCTAGACGTGTGATTTAAACAATAGCTTGTAATAACACGTAAAAAAGATGTAAATAGTCAGTAAAATAAGTTCGATAAACTTGTCAAAGTATTTAAAAAAGTAAATGCGAACATCTATTGACAAATTTTGAGCTTCCAACATGTCTGCAGCTCTCCTATATTTGTCTATTGCTGAGACGCTTATCTAGGTACACATCCTTATCTTGTCTATGGCAACAGTAGCACGACTCGCGTCCGCCATTTATGGGTCTTGTCCCGCTTATCGGGCTCTTAGATCTTCTAGGATTTCTCAGAGCGCCCATTCATGTTTATATCTGTGCATATTCACGTTCGGGTAAATTTCACAAATACTTCTCTTATCTTGATTTAGTTTTAGTTTTGAAACTACGAAGTTGATAGGTTTTTTATATTTCCTCTCTTTTATTTTTAAAAGGACCTTATTAAACTGTTGCTCTCTGTTTGATTAATGAAAAAGAAACAAAAAATTTTTTTTTTTGTCGTTTGAAAGTTTCTGATCCCTGTTCACGATGGATATGTCTATTTGACAACATTTTTGCATCTAATTGAACAGCTTTTAGTCGTAGTTTTATACAATAATGGCTACATTAAAGCTATAGTAAGCTAGTGGTAGATATATCAATATTTTATTTAATTGCATCAGAAAACTTGTATGTAAGTGTATGTAAATCGTCGTTATACACAAATACAAACAGTTGCTAACAAACGCGTTGAATTTGTGCGGTGTTTGATACCGCAGTAATATTTCAGGGTAGCTAGAATTTCCTTATTCGTTTGAGTTTATGCTCTCCGCTAGTGCGAGTAGGTAGACGTCCCTCCTTTATGATGGGAACACTATTCATATTATTCATACTATGAATTAATGGATGATGCTTCTAGTTGCAAACATATCTAAGGAGACTGATAATATAATAATAGTAAATAATAATGTTCAAATAGTTTTATGATGCGACGATTATACTATGAGTCAAGTTACAAAAAATATATTATAATGTCATTTTGGGGCTATCCCTTAAACTTTCACTGAACAAACAGTTTTTTACTCACAAATATTCCAAAAATCATCTCGCCATTCAGTAGTTAAAAATTTGACAACAACATCACTACATTTCTTGGTTGACTCATAAGAATGAACAGGGGTTGGTGGTGGATGGTTAATTCTTAAGGTTTTTTCTTTTCAATTGCATTTTCTTATGAACTCGTGCACAACAAGATATTAACGCATTACCTTTGAACCTATAATACCGCGCGCGAATATCCTGACAGTTTATTGCTTATTTATGGAAATCATATTCATGAATTCCAGAGACAAAGGAATATTGCTGTTTGTTGCTTAGATATTAGATTTTTGCCACAGTATCAAAAATCGAGCCTCTATATTTTAAATCTATCGCAACAATGCATTTTGCGAGTGGTGTGAGCTTGTTTGCTGTGTCAAAAATGTGAGTCCATTTAATGCAAAAAGTTTGTAATTTTTTCGTTTTTATTAGTAACCCCACTTATTTATAAACTTGATTAACTTTTTACATTTATATACATACGTTATTTTCTACTGTAAACTCACAGTCTTAAAGTTGAAAATTACATAGAACCGTTGCTTAAAGTTGAATACCGTTATGTATACTAAGAGTAAGAGTAAGCCTTATGTTCAAAATCAGTTGAATTGAGGAAATAAATGATACCTACTGTTTTTTTGAAATATATATATATCTTTATCTTACTCTCCACTATCTGAAATTAATTCAAACATCATTGATTGGCAAGTCGTTCTGCAAAGAGATTGTTGGAATTAGCTTTTACTTAGAAATATGTATCTAACAACTGTCATTTTGTACCAATAAGCTAAGCTGTCACTATTATAACTAAAGTTGGTATTTAACTACCTACTACGCATTAAAACACAATTGAATTTACTCTTCTATAACACGAGGGTGAAATATCTTAAACACTAATTTGTCACAACGCTATAAATGAATTTTGTAAGCTACATACTCAAGACAGGACTAGTTCTGCATCTCGTGATCTTCATCTTAGTCGAGGGCGCCAACCCTTTTTTACCTCTCCCCGCTGAGACAGCGGCGAATAACAAAAGAATGCTTCGCCTTGTGAATGACTCGCATTCTCTCATTCATACCTGTTCTCTACCGAGAAAAAGTAACAATAATCTGATATTGTTTCTCACTATTGTATTGTGTCAATATACAGGGGCTGTAACTTTTTTTATACAAGAAGGTTATTAACAATATAGTTTGCCTGATAGTGAGCAGTGCCAAGTGTTGTCATTTGTGAAAAGTATTTTTTTAATCACTTAATCGCATAAAGAGTGTTTGCTGGGATACCCAGACACATTGCTCAATAATAGTGACCCTCGAAAGGATTGGGAATATACACTAAACTAAACAATACTTGTTACTTGTTGTTTACTGTAATACGGGTCTAAAACATCTATTAATGTAAATTGATATATGTATTTGTTTTGTACATTAATACAAACACTTAGGCAATCTCCGTAAACAGACCTGGATGGGTATACATATACATGTTTGTAATGGGTGGGCATTCAACCCATAAACCCCATAAAGGGCGTTGAAGTCGAATGATTTACTACAGTACAGTGCCACAAAAGTTATCTAAGTAAAAATAGAGATCAGAGAGTTAAAATTTAATCATAGACCTTACTTAATCTTATGTAAAACGTGTGATATTTCTCTAATTTTATTTCCAAAGTACTCATTCATTTTTACAGAAAAAAAAGTAGATAATCATAGTTATTTTAAAACAAAGCTTTTAAAACATTTCATCAATCATAGTTATTTTGACTGCCTCGTTGGTCTAGCGGTTGACGTGTGCGACTGCTGATCATGAGGTCTAGGGTTCGATTCCCGGGTCGGACCAAATGTTTGTATGATCTACAAATATTTGTTTCGGAGTTTGGGTGTTTTCTATGTATAATATGTATGTATTTACAAAAAAAAAGTGTATATGTATTTGTATCAGTTGTCTAGTACCCATAACACAAGCTCTGCTTAGCATGGGACTAGATGGCGATGTGTGTTAGATGTCCGAAATATTTATTTATTAAATTTATTTTAAAACTAAAAGCTTTTAACACATTTCCATCATACTGCAAGTATTAAAAACTCTGAATCTTATCAAAATTCTGGAATTAATTCATTCATTCACACAACTTTTTGAAATTCTCGGCGGCCATGACTCAAGATCAGACGAAATGGCGCCAAAATACAATGTTTTTACGTGACTTCCACGTGTCACAAACAGAAATCTACAATTTAAAACAAATGACCCAGACTCTGTTTAAAGCTAGATTTAACACACATGTCTCACATTACTTGCTCCTGAGTCCTAGACAACGTTATTTTGTGGTGCCACACACATCATTGATCTTGTACCACGAGTACAGGTGAAAGGAACGGGTCGCTTTGTTAGAACAGTGTAATAGTTGCTCGGGTCGCCCTGTGTATAAAAGTATAAAAGCCAAGAGTGCTCGATGGACTAGCCTGTGGTTTTATAGCGCTTTAATATACATTTGAAATAACTTTTTGATAGAAAGTGAGGTGTTGGTTTTAACTCACCCGTTTTATGTAAAAAACATAATAGTTATTGTCACTTATTAACAGGGATCGGAATTGGGTGTGTGAAAATGCCTAAAGTTTGCAGCGGGACATAACATGGAGCTGTTACAACCACTTAAGTTAAACCGGTTTTGGATTTTACCGGTTTAGTTTCGGTTTTTTTTTTACATGTTCCTTACCTTTGAAACACCTAACTATAAACATTTACAAGCTGCTAATACAGTTCTAAATTAATTTTTGTTTTGTACTTTTCCGGTTAAAATTCCCGTTTAAAAAAAAAAGTTAAAATAAGGTGAGGTAATACAGGTAATCTTCAAAATCACATATGTACACTTAAAAATAAGCGTAAGTCCAAAAATAAGCTGGATTCAAATCTGCGACTGACCAAAATATCGAGAATATAACACGTGTTAACTCAACAAGTTGCGCTGCAAGACTGCACCTGTTTATCGGTCGGTTAAAGCAATGACAGCCACGGGGCGGCGCGGGCGCGCGGAGGAGGGTACCGGCAGACTGATTTTTTTTTACCTGTTAAACAATGGATTAGCGTGGGCTTTTGTACCGCACACAAAGCCTTTTTTAACATTTGAAGAATATTTATCATTTCTAGGAAAAAAATAATATTATTGCATGTTCCGAACTCTGAATGTGGAAAGTAGTTTACGCACAACTTTCTTGCAATTGAAATAAATGTTTTTAATTTATTTTTTGATGCAGTGCTGGTTTAATAATTAAAAAAAAGCCGATTTCAAAACTATGTAAAAACGCGAAAATGTTTGTTTTCCTTGCATCAACCTGTAGCAAAACTTTTTAACTTAAGATACATTTCAAAAAAAGAAATTAAAACCGCATTAGCATTTTGCAGATATATAAAATTCTTTGTTTGACCGACAAAGAACAATTGGGACTAAAAGACTGAATTTTAACCGGAAAAGTACAAAACAAAAATTAATTTAGAACTGTATTAGCAGCTTGTAAATGTTTATAGTTCGGTGTTTCCAAGGTAAGGAACATGTAAAAAAAACCGAAACTAAACCGGTAAAATCCAAAACCGGTTTAACTTAAGTGGTTGTAACAGCTCCATGTTATGTCCCGCTGCAAACTTTAGGCATTTTCACACACCCAATTCCGATCCCTGCTTATTAAACATCCTTGGGATAATTTTTGTTCTGCAATTAGAGATGGTTCAACATTATGATTTTTTACACACAAGTCAGTGGAAAATAGTAGTAAAAGTAAATAGATCCTCTAATAAAAGCAAAAAAAAATCTAAATTTACTACATATTTATAAAATCACTTATAGGAACTCTGGAAAGTAAATAATGCTATTAAAGATAAATATGGATATCAATCATTTTCATCAGCTTATCGCAGTCCAATGCTGGATGTAGGCCCCTTTTTTGCATGCCCCTTGGTTCCTCGACTTAAATACTATAATTATTAAAAAACATTAACATCGTTTAATAGATGAGAAAATATCTTGCATCAAAGGATTTAATGTAAATATGGGACCGGTTATTGTGGAGAGCCTTGGGGAGCCTTTTGGCTGAGATGATGTGTCAGTGGTCAATAGTTCAAGACCATTATAAAATTTATTTTATTAAAAGATTTACACAGACAGCGGTCAATAATGTGACAATATCTTTTATAAAAGGATTTAATCGAAGACAGCAGTCAATACATGTGAAAATATCGTAATCGTAATCGTATCAGTTGTGAATCGGACAAGTCCTTTTCCCGATAGTTCCAGCGGCCTTTATTGTGTTCAGAATGAGACAAGGTGACTGTTCAATGTTATCAATATTAATGTCTTCCAAGAAATACAAGGCAAGTGCGAAATGGGACATCTGATATATACGATACGTTACAATATGTGAATTGTTTTTGCGATTTAACAGTATTTACCCACTTATGGATTTCGATGGTCTTATAGCGAGTGTTGACTTTTTAAAGTTACACTGTTACAGTGTGAACTAATTGATGTTTTGGAATTTTCTCCTTGTATAAGAAGTAGTTCAGCCAACCAACTTTTTTTCTAAGCTAATTAAATATCAATCCTATCTAATTTAGAAATATATCGAACTATTTGGAAATTCTTGAGAACCATCACACTACCATAAAGATTCTAAGTTATGCCTGAAAGTTAGACGAATTCCCTTAAAATCTCTCACTGGTCTATCTCTTAACAATACTGACCACCAGTCCTCTGCCGATCGTTTTTCGTCTTTTAGCTTACATAAGCTATAAGAAAAATGAGTTCTTTTGTTTATCCTTAACTTAACAAAAATCGTCATAATTAGTTCTGCGTGTTGATGAATTATACCAGAACACAAGGGAACCGTACTAAAGTGTTGTCTATAGATTAAGACTCTTTAAGACTAGTATTTTTTATAACAAGTAATAACTCAACTATCCAACTGGAATGTGCAGTAACAGGATTTCTTTTTTATTTTGATTTACAACTGACTGTGATGGCAATTTAAACAGCCCGCGACAGGTTTTTTTGAGGTCAACACTATTACAACTTATATTAAAGGTTACATGAGTATTTTTGAAGGAATTTACATTATAATAAGCCTTCGTTAATAACTGACTATGCAAATTTATGGCGCTAATACTCTGACGAGCATGGAATGCAGTTTTTATTATACCTATTAACCAATACACTGAGTGTAGGTAATCATAAATTGTTATTAAGTCTAGATAAGTCATATTAAAAATATACTTTTAACAGTATCCGGATTATTCATATGAAAAAGCTACGCTAGGCATGTCCTAAGAAACAAGAATACAAGGTTTTTCTTGAAATGAAAGAAAATATAATTTATGTGACATTTTTTGCGTAAATTATAGTGAGTTCGTCATTAGATACAAACAAGAATAAGTTAAAAAAACTATATCCCGACAATGTAAAAACTTTGGATAAAATTTATAAAATCTATTGACATTTCATTCATCGGTTCGGTAGTTTAAGGGCTATAGTTTTGGCAGTCTATGCATGTTGTTATAGGACACCACAGCGCCTATACTACTGAACCGATTTTAATATGGTGTCAACAGATCTATACTAATATTATAAACGCGAAAGTTTGTAAGTATGGATGGACGGATGTTTGTTACTCTTTCACGCAAAAACTACTGAACGGATTTGGATGAAACTTTACAGTAATATAGCTTATATATCAGAATAACACATAGGCTACTATTTACCGCGATAACCGACATATACGCGGGCGGAGCCATGGGCAACCACTAGTTTGTAATAAAAATGGTCCGGTTGTCATAGGTAATATAAATTTTATATAACCACTAGTTTTTATGTAGTCGTTATACTTTTTTAAATATTTTTCTTGTGATTTAACTTCTTCATATTTCTTTATTCCTCACGCATTCTTATCACTTAATTTATCCACGCTGTATATGTAGAGTATGCTCTGCTATACTAATTATTGAGATGAAAATGGCTAGGTTAAAATGATCACAATCGGTTCAGTGGCTTAGGCGTGAAAAGAGACAGACAGATACTCGATAATGTATGCATTTAAAATATAAGTATGAATGGCCGCTACAGAGGCGCCAATGAGATACTACGCCTGAGGCTCGACAGTTAATCAGCATCTGCTTTTATGAAGTAGGATATCATTAGTACGATGCTTTATAATATACTCGTATAACATGTCTTCTAATTATTATAATGTGTATAAGGCATAATAGCACTCTCTGGTTAGTGTTCTAAAAAAAGGTTTCTAGAACGAAATATTTGATAATGAATCGCAGTCTGAAAAGTTGATATTTATTAAATCGACATGGATTGACTAATCTGTATATACCTGCAATGATGCGAAACCATCACTAGGCCGCTATGGTGTGGGTTACCATGCTTGTGCATTATCTGCATTCGCAATGAGTATGGTGACCACCACTTTTAGATTCTGCTTATGCTTTTCATCAGGCAGAGTAGAGTTATTTTGGCAGGGTCACACATAAATAAAAATACATACTTTCACTCGACATTGCCAGTATCAGCCAGTCAGATTCAATTCTCTTACTTCATTAGACGACATCGCCAAGTTATTGTTTCCTGTAACTTGAAAGTAATTCTGTAGAGCGATGATTCTATATTCGGGGTTGTATTCCATCCAGAAATGTACGAGACAGCTGAGCAGTGAGGATGCTAATGTGTGTTGCCAGCAGAGATGTGTGAGCAAGGTGAGCAATGCGAGTATGTGTAGCGTGTTTTTTTTTGATAAACGAGCGGTATGTTGACTTCTGACAAACATCGTCTAGTGACTAGGCTCTAGTCAAACATATCTCACATACATCCTTCCCTGTTTTAAATTTACGACCAGGCACCTCGTATCGCTAAACTGTTTCGACCAGATCCGCATTGAGCGAGGTGAGGCTACTGAAGTTATATTATTTCTTACTTACTTAACTAACGTTTAAACGTAGTGTTAAACTGGTAATCTTGTGTTACTTTTCAATGCAAAGGTTTTGTAATTCAACTCGATATAGAAGAGTAGTTAGACAAAAGATCACATATGGTAATGGTAATCGAATTGAGCGGTTCTAATAGAAAGAAATAGATATGTTATCAATTTATGATACGATCAATTGCTTTCTCAAATCAAATTATAATTGAATCTATGGTTTTAACAGGTTTATTAAACCTAGATGAGATCGGAGAACTTTTTATTACGATTAATATCATTCCAGTTATTTTATATTGACAGGTAATAAACATTTTATTAGTTAATTTATGTCATGAAGAACATTATTAAAACGTTGAATCTCCTTTTATATCATTCGACATAACATAAAGTATCGAAGGAATACCGGCGTTCTATTTATGGTGCATTTTCTTGGCATAGGATAGGGTAACAAATAAGGCTTGGTCGGGAACAGTGTACCAAATAAGGGAGACCGACTCGCTTGAATAATTAATTAATTCCGATTATTGCACCATATACACTTCTAACGATTTTCTTTAAGCTGGATTGATTTGAAATTCTTGAAGTCGTTTTCTATAGATCGGAGATGTAAAACGATTTTTTTAGATTTTTTTTTTTATCTAGCAGTTGTTCATTACACTTTTGTAGAGAACTATAGAAAAAGTTCTTCTAGTGTTAATTTTTATTTCTGTGCTATGGTATATTAAATATAGTATAATATAATTAAATAGATTGTTCTTCCTTTTGTAATATCAGATTAAAATTGTTTGATCTTCCAAATGTTCTCATGTTCTGTTTCAAACAAAATGGTCTGGTGGGTAAGTGTTTCTTCAACATTCTCACTCTAAACTGTGAAGTCACATTGACGTCGGTAACTAAGTCTCAAGTTTAAACTTAAAACTTATTTAAACTTTTTCTTTTAGTCTTAAACCTTAGAAGTAATGAAACTGTAATTCTGAAGAAAATATGATTTGACTAGTTTTTACCCGCGGCTCCGCTTGCTTGTATTTTATCACGGTAAAGAATAGCTTATATCCATTCCTCAAGTATCTCCATTCCAAATTTCATTGAAATCGGTGCAGTGGTTTAATCGTGAAAGTGTATATGAATATTTGTTCAAATTCATTATGAGACGCCCAATGGTCTAGTAGTGATATTGACTGCTCACTAACCAGATATCGTGTTTTTGATTCCTAACCTGAATTTGGAAGTATAAGTAGGTAAGTTTAGTCACATTACCATCCAGCTTGCCTATTCTAATGATATTAAAATCTATGGAGCATATCCATACTCACGAGCACTTATCGTACAACCGATTCATCCTTGTCCCCGTGTAATGGAAAACCGCTGTAGTCTTCATCGACCGTATCACGGAGAAATGCTATAACATTCACATTTTACGTAACTAAGAATAATAAAAATTTTGTTTTTCATATTTTTACTTTATGTTTTCTTTGTTAAAAGAAACTTTGGCTTTTCTTGACAATTATTATTTAAATCTACCGGTGCTGTCAACTTCCTCAGTTTTGTAGCTCTGTCGGAAACGTCATCTTAGGAGATATTGTATGAACGTAGGCTGTTTTTGACCACTTTTTTGCAGCTCGATTTCAAAAGGCGGAGAATAAATAGGTGCAATGTGATAATTATAGTAGATTTACTAACAAATGATATCATAACGGTACTTAAAAATAGGTCATCTTACTCTAGGGAAAATATAAATCGGTTCAGACACCTAATGGTTAAAACGTCGACCTTAGTTTAAGTGCTAACAAGTTCGAAACCTCAGCTACTCAGAGTAATTCGTGAACTCGTTTCTAACACAATCAATAAATCAATGGAGGTTAATATGGTTATTGATTAAAAATAAAGGTAAACTGTCTATTCAAGTGTAGGTACACTGGATTGAAACATGATATAATATCTAATTTAATACGAGTATCTATGCTAGATTTATCAGGACGTGGACCACACAATTGCAGCTGTCCGCCTTTCATATCCTGTCATCATTTATGTTTAAATTTGTCCTCCTTAATGTAATTCATCTCAAAGACGTTTTTGTTAACATTTTTATACGTACTAACATTCAAACTATGATGTTTTTTTGTCGTCAGGGGTCAATTTTCCAAACTCAATATTTAAGTTTGTAAATGCAAAGACAGTATTTATGTGAGACTAGCTGTATCTTGTCAAGCTTCGGTTTGGGAGAATGTGGTCAAAATAAGGAACAAAACTGAACCGAGAAAGAGAAAAGATTGTTTTTACCTAAAAAACAATCTTTGGAGCGCTTTGTATATCGTCTCAACCGATGTTGGTACAGTGCGTTTGAGTGTTTAAAGTGTAGGCAAACCAATATCACATTTTTATAATAAATATAGCAAACTAACGACCTTTGGATTTTTTAATTTACTCGAGCTTCGAAGAGTTGCTTCGTGCCGTGTGTTCAAGTCAATGGGAAGTGCCATTTATATTTAATTTACCTTTGCGTACGGTTGGTATTTATTGAAATGTAAAACTTAAATGATTGCACGGCCACGGGCATTAGGTACTCGTAGTCATATTTTGTGAAAGGTAAACATGGAGAACAATGCAAAGGATATAATCGTTTGTGTATTTTCGATTTGAACTATTAGGTAAAGCTATCAAGCAAGATACTGAAAGTTGTATAAATAATTATGGATTTAAAATAAGTAATAATTAATACTTTTTAACAAAGACTCAAGGTAGATATGCTATCATGGGGCGTCGTGATTTCCGAACCGGGACTGCGGTCCGGAATATCTCTTATGATAAAATGATTATTTTTAAGTACTATATTGGGATTAAAATTAAAAGTATTAATTTTATTGTTAGAGCAAACTCTCTTAAGACACAGATATGTTAGATAAGTTAATATATAATGAAGTTGTATATTAGCTGTACAATTCTCGTAATCATGCTTGTAAAAATGTCAATAGGAACTTTAATTTGTTACTGCATATACCTATACATCAATATTTTTATGAAGTTTACTATTAATAGTTTTATAAATCAACTAGCGGACCCACGCAACCTCGTTTGCGTCTCCTATTGCCCGTTGCGTGATAATTTTCCCCCGTTTTTGAAACATTTTCAATTGGTGCTCCGCTGCTATTGGTCGTAGCGTGATGATAGATAACCTATAGCCTTCCTCGATAAATGTATTATCCAACACTGAAATAATTTTTCAAATCAGACCAGCGGTTCCTGAGATTAGCGCGTTCAAACAAATAAACTAACTCTTTAGCTTTATAATATTAGTATAGACTAGCTGACCCACGCAACGTCGTTTGCGTCTCCTATTGCCCGTAGCGTAATAATTTTCCCCCGTTTTTGAAACATTCTTCATTGGTGCTCCGCTCCTATTGGTCTTAGCGTGATGATACATAGCCATCCTCGATAAATGGGCTATCTAACACTGAAATAATTTTTCAAATTGGACCAGTAGTTCCTGAGATTAGCGCGTTCAAACAAACAAAACATACTCTTCAGCTTTATATATTAGTATATAGATGTATTTATTATACTCTTCTAAGATCTAATACTCATAATCTACAACACAATTATTTGGATAAAGATTAATATTAGGTATTATGTTGTTATAAACTCTTTGGCAAATAACTCATTATTCGGTACCAACTCTTAGCGTCTTATACTCGTGATAACTTCTAAACGAAACGTCGGATTGGGATGAAACAAAAAGTATTTTACTTCTACATAAATACCCTTGATAACATAATGCTTTATTTGGATAAGGATTAATATTACGATACACATTTAACTTAGTTTCTTTCTTCAGACGATTTAATAAAATTTTTGAACACAAAAGCGGTTATTATTAGTATAGATTACTGTACGGCCACGCTTCGCAGTGGGTCTTATCTTAATCCATATTCTATTTGAAACTTCAAGCAAGAGCCTGCAAATCCGACAGGTTTTTGAACTACAAACCAGATAATTGGATTTAGATACTTGCTCGTAAGCTCAAACGAAGTGTGGCCATTATATTTCGAAAACGTACTAACATGCACTTGATTAGAAGCTACTGTTTTATTACTCTTTTAGATTCTAGTGAACTAAAACGATGAATTGGAGACTTGGTGAGACGTGATACACGAAAACAAAAAATATTAGAACTATAAAATACTTTACAGAAATTAACTAAAAGAACAATAACGTTTTTATACTTTTCAAGTTCACATATCTATACTTCTATAGTAATATTATAAACGTGAAAGTTTGTAAGTATGGATGGATGGATGGATGGATAGATGGATGGATGTTTGTTACTCTTTCACGCAAAAACTACTGAACGGATTTGGATGAAACTTTACAGTAATACTGCTTATACATCAGAATAACACATAGGCTACTATTTGCCGCGATAATCGACATATACGCGGGCGGAGCCACGGGCAATCACTAGTATGAAGTACGGCTTGTTTCTTAGCCTTTTCGACCGACAAAGATGACACCTAAATTTAGAAGGCTTCTCATAGATTAGATGTCTATGTAGATAGCTAAATCTAGTACCATTTATCGGACAAATGCATAACTTTCGAAGTGTAACGTTATAATTTAGTGACGAGAAACTAATTTTTTTAATCATTCATTATAATTTTAAAAGCGAATTTGTCTAATTGATTCTATTTTTATTTACATATTGTAGTTAAAATCTAAATTATTTGAAACTCGCGATAACTTTTCATCACAGCAAGGCTGTTTTCAAGGCATTTTTCAGATTCCGAGTTTTAATAAAATAAAGTTCAGGTATTAAATTACTTAATACTAATTTAATTACGAGGTATATGCTTCATCGCTAGCGTAAAACGGGACCCCCGAATCTTAGTTACACTTTTCAGTCGTTTATATTAAAAATTAAATATTAAAAATTGGTTGTCTGTAAAGTCGGTTTACGAACGATAGATTATTTATCGTGACAACGTCAAAACTAAACATTGATGAAATGATGAGAGATAGATGCGGTGCAAGCGCCGTATCTATCTCTCATACAACAACTACAATGAATGTAACAGGACAATGAGTCATTTTTTTTCGTGCATGCAGCCGGCGTTGATCAATTTTTTTATTAGACGTTGTCACGTCAAAACGTTTTAACGTCTATTACGTTCATTGTCCTGTTACATTCAGTATCAAATTGCGTTAATTGTCCCGTTACGCGCAGTGTACGTCGTTGTATGAGAGATAAATGGGGTGCAATCGCCGCATCGTATCTCTCATCATTTCATCAATGTTTTGTTATGACGTTGTCACGATAAATAAACTATCGTCCGTAAACCGACTTTACCGACAGCCAATTTTTTTGAGCTAATCGTTTTATGCCACATTCGTCGGCCTTGATAGTTTTGAAAGTTTAGGCCTGTCGTAACTCATAATAAATTACACGTACTTCTTACGTCAAAAACAATAAGCATTAATGACATATTCATAGTTTTCTATAAAGAAAAACAGCTTTATTTAATTGAGTCACCAATTTTGAGACCAAGTGGCCTCAATTTGCTGACGTTTGCTGAGGAGAGCACAGTTCACGTAGGAAAAAATGGCTTTGGAATTTAAGTCATTTTATTGCAAATATGTTGCTAGATATTGTCTATTACTTTTTGTGTTTTTGAAAAGGAACAGAATATTAATTAGTTAGTCAGTAAAACTGATTATTAGTGTTTGAAATCGGAATGGCTGTAACAACTAGCTAACAGAAGTAGGTACCTACCTATTGGATAAATTATTCTAAGGAAAACACATCAAAACTATTTATTGAAGAAGGTTATGTGTCATTTAGGTCACAAACTGAAATTTATATTTACACAAATACCTTATGTACTATAAATGTTATTAATTACTCTATGAATATGCTAAATCGGCACAGTTTGCCATTTAATAAGAAGAAGAAGAATATGCTAAATTTCTTTCAAATTAAAACGCAAAACCATTTTAAATTAGGTCTGTGACTTATACATAGCTAATTATTTCATTTATATTTAATCGGGTTACAAATCTTTTTATGTATAGCATAAGTCGGTAGTTGTTTTGGATTAAGATCATATAAGTATTCATGAATAGAGGCGCTAAATGGACATAAGATTAAGACAGAGGATGTATGATTATTTGTATCAACAGGATTAGCCACAGATCAGCTATTTGCGACTTATTTAATTTTCATATTCTCACAGAACCACTCTATTTGTTGCAAAAACGCTTCATAAAAAATTAGATCAATCCAAATGCAAAATTAAAATACAGTTTTTAAACAAAAGCATAAAATATAGTAACACATGAAGTAGAATATTAAGGAGGAAACTCACGTAGTAAATTAATATAGTGGCTTTGTCACCGAGCCCTGACCTGGTTCAAAACTATTTGCTAAATGCCAACAACTACCATCGAAGAGGAAGTCTATTGTTAACAAGTAAATCTGTCACTAAGGAATGTCTTAAAAGATGGTTATAATAATTTTAGGTATTTGTCGCTAACAAATACCAACTACCTATTAACCATAAGTTATCTTTCGTTAACAAGTTCCATTGTTAACCTGCAGATTCATCATTATTTATTATGTCCTTTGTAATCATGCAAATATACTAAGATTCTCGGAGTAAAATACATGCAGAAACATTCGAAAATTCCCTAATTTATTCTTAAGGTATTGCTGAAAGATATGTCTAAAGACATAATGTCGTGTTTCGTTGATGGCCGACCGGAGGCCCAATGATGCAGAAGGATCTCAATAGAACACCATAGTTCGGGTCACAATGCTGCATTGTTGCATTATCTGCATTCGCAATGAGTATGGTGAATGATGACCACTGCTCTTGGATTCTGCTCATGGTTTCCATCAGGCAGAGTAGAGTCTCAAACAAATAAAATGATTTTATACAAAACATTAAAGAGCTTTTTCTTATGTTCAGTTTTTTGTAAGTTCGTTTGGGCTACATTTTAAAAATAATATAAAGAAATCGTGGTCAAACTCTGTCAGTTTTTTATTAACTTTCATTAACAAAAATACTTTTTTTTTTTAATTTATTTATTCAAAATCATATACACTTTCTACATGCTCAAGTCTGCCAAACTGTAAGACAGTTTGTCGGCAGAAAGTTGCCATTGTACATTTCTATTTACTACAACCTAGAATGTCATTTCTCCAAGGCGTGTCGCAAGCTAAGTCGAAAGCACTTCTATTAGCAAGCATTATCTTTCCTATTTTAGTGTAGCACAAACATTGCACATTAAACAACGTGCACACCAGTTTACATTTGTAGCCTTTTTGTGAGAACAAAACGGACGAGACCAATTTGTCTGGTGTCACGTGATGTGCAAACTTCCTTGTGTAATTATAGGCTACGCTTTATAGTACAGGAGACAGGGCATCACTTGCACTTGAGTTTTAATTTAAGACATAAAATAGATAACAAAAAAAAATTATTAGTATTCTGTGTCTTTGATAGGTATTATAACAAAAATTTAATAATAAAACTCATTCATCTAATTTGAGCGATGAAACCAATTAGGTGCTTGATATTAAATAAGATGCTCAATAAATCCTTATATTTATCTCATAGCTCATAAGGAAACTGTTAGTCTTTTAAAATGATTCTTTTGTATTATTGTTTTATTAAACTCAGAATCTTCTCTTTACTTAGGTGAAGTGTTTTGTTTATTATTGTTTTCTTCATAAAATGCTCAATGATGCAGAAGCATCACTAGCCACGGTGTAGGTCACCATGCTGCATTGTTGCATTGTCTGCATTCGCAGTATGGTGACTACCACTCTTGGATTCTGCATATGCTTTTCATCAGGCCGAGTCATTTTGGCTGGGCCAAAAAAAAAAAAAAAATGGAACCAATTATTTCGTTTCGAGTGTAATAGATAAAATAATCATTGTTTTACATACGAAACTTATTTGATTCTGTCAAAAACGACAATGTATGATAGAAACACACAACAGTACAATAAGGAAGTGCTCTGTTAAATACATGGTTTTGGGCATTGAAATCATTTACAGAGAAGATGGCATTGACGTGAAATCAAGAAAGAATAATTTATAATAACTTTAATGTAAAAGACAAACCCCCTCCCTGCCTTTTTAAAAAGCTCTTTAAACGTCACCGTAAACTTCGTCGGTGCAATATTCTCTTGAACGTACAGAGAATCAACGTGTCTTAGCAAATTTATCGTCAGAACCAGACCTTAATTAGAACAGCTCAGATCTCTCTCAGATCCTCCGGACACCTGTCCGGAGGATCTGAGAGTCCCATTCTTACGTTCCATTGTTATAAACTAGCCGAGCGCTCTTCGTGTCACAGATCTCTGACAGTTTATTATGTAATGAAATGTTTTAGAAACTTAATTAGAAAATAAATATTGACGATTTACTAGCTTTTTGTATATATGGTACAGTAATGTATAAGTAAACATTGTAGTTGCAAATATTGTTGTATGAAGTGATGCATTTAAGGTAATGAAACAGTGATATAGGTATTGTAAAACATTTAGGTTGATACATGTATCATTTAATTATATTTTCCTATATTAATCTCTTTTTGGTTTTCTTGTTTAAGGTTCACGCTAGAGAAATAATAGTCCGGGTTCCCCGGAGCAAATTTTACAAGTAATTACTATCACGCTTATTTTTCGTAAGTGGCTTCACTTTGATGAGGTCCCACTTTTCACTATAAAAAATCGATTGTGGAAACTAACAGGGCTAGCAGGGAAAATAGTAGGACGTAAACGTAAGATCGGGATAACGTACCACGCAATTTGTAGGACAATGTGTCTGTTAAGGGGCGCGTCCCTAAAAACGCGCGAAAAGGCACTTGCAGTTTTGCAAAACACAAACAACTCAATTCATATTTGACACTAAAAAAAAAATCTCAGTTGTTTAATAAATCAGTCTACCAATCTACCGAGTGACATTTATAAAATAATTCTTTATTTTTGTGAAAAAAAGCCTTAACAAATATCAAAATCATCGAAATCGACCTTTTTAATTAGCACACTCTGTCCTATTTCGTGCTCTATTTTAAATGTTTTTTTCTTATTTCGCGAGAAAAAAGTATGGAGAAAAGATTTACCGTTTTAGTTTTTTATTAATTCTCACCAAAAAGCCATAATCTAAGGCTAAACATCATTCATTTTTAGCGACAAAAGTTCCATACATTTTAGTACGTAGATATCGTCTCCCGTAAATTGCAATAAATAAGTTTTATCGCGCTCAAAAAATTTAGTGCCCGCCGAATATTCAAGGTGACACCACGTCCGTTTGTAGTTCGCACTGAGCTCCATAATACGTAAATGACAAGTTTTAGGGTGGGTTGCCAGTGAGTGTCGAATTGTAACTGTTAATTTGTATTCTTGAATTTAATTTAATTTTTTTTAAAGAATAATTTCAATGAAAAATATTAGTATTTTTATTAACACAGAACTTATTTTTATGTTTTTTTTAACTTGCTATGTATGTATATATCTAACTATATTTGTTAAGACGGAATCTTGCAACTCAATTTTGCAGATATCTTCAACCGATTGTGTTGAATTTTTGTAGGCATATGTATATAGCGTGACAATGCTATATTATGATGACATGGAGCTGATCTGATGTTGAAGCTGGAAGGTGGTCATATGAACTTTGTAACGACGGAACCTATCGAGTTTGGAGTCGTTTGATTTGTCTTGACGAGTACTTTGAATACACTTTGACAGACCTTAAATGATTTCTGTTAGAATTGAATAACTACTACTGAAATAATGAAAGACCTTAAAATTACAGTTTTATTTTTGACTGCATGGTTGGTCTAGTGGTTTAAGCGGTTGCCTCGCCGCTTCCTACTGTATCAGGTGTTGTGGGTTCAAATCCCACATGGGACAACACTGTGTGATCCACGAATTGTTGTTCTGAGTCTGGGTGTCCATTGTGTCCGTTTCATGTATGTTTGTAAAGTCCCCCGCGACACAGGATTTATTGGATATATACGGAAGTTGTCTTTTTTGAAAAAAAAAAACGGTCTTACCCGCGATACTGCACCAACCGCGGTCCTCCTTATATCATCAGCTACCTATCAGTAAAAATCCCGTCAAAATCCAGCCGTTCCAAAGATTAGCCGGCACAAACAAACAGACAGACAAAAATTGTAAAAAAGGGTCCCATCTTCACTTTACGTCATTTCCATTATTATTCATCCCTTAAGTTCGAATTTAATCAATTGGTGAATTGTAAAACAATAGATGCCCTATCCCTTACATAAAGTAAAAAAGTGGGGCGTACATCTATGTAGTAAAATTTAGTCAATATGAGCAAAAAAGCGATCAAAAATTATATTTTTAAGAAACATTAACATTATGTTCCATTAATATAACTTAAATCATACAAATTTTATTTCATAACATAGCATTAAAATCCGTTGATTACTATTACTATAAAAGATCTAAGCTGACAGATAGCGCGAGCGACTTAATTTTATACTGTGTAAAAATATATTATTTGTGCATGAAATGAATTAAAAATGAATACACTTGAACCCCATTCTCGGCCGTTGACGAGTTACTTAAAGCCCGCGGGCTTTCCGATATGACTAAGATACATAGCGTGGTTTGTAGGACATTCTAAACATTCTTCAAAGGCGAACAGTTAATGGATATGTAACTAGAAGAAAAAACCGAAAGTAAATTTATTAGTTGCCAGGGTTAGTATGCAACAGTGCCCGATGCGTTTGTGTGCATGTAAAATATGAATGTGGGTGTTCAATCACAAATTCCCACGCTCAAGGACTACAGTCTTAAAGTATATCAATATTAACTAAGCAACAGTTAAAAAATCAGCTGGTTAGTATCATTTTTTAAGACCTCGCTATCGATATATGTTGGAAGGATCAAACCATGCATTTTGTAGGACAAATGTTTGTTTCCATTATGTGATAATGTTAGTTAATATTTATATAATTTAACAGCCACATTGTCCTACAAATTGCGTGGTACGTTATCACAGCCCTTCGCTCAAAAGTTTTTTTCCCTGCTAGCCCTGTTAGTTCCCACAATCGATTTTTTTTAAGGTGAAAACTGGGCCCTCCTCAAAATGAAACCACTCATGAAAAATTTACTTGATAGTACTAACTTGTAAAATTTGTTCCGGGGATCCCGGACTATAAGTGTATTGGTTGAAAAAACGAGAACAGAACAAAAACCAGCAGCTAGTTAGGAAAACCTGTTCAAATATTTGTCAGAAATAGTTATTGAAAATTACTAATTTATTTGTCTTCATAAAAATTACCTAAAATGGGATAAAAATGAATTCGATAAAAGAGCATTTTGTCGTATGAGTTTGCTTGATAAAGACGTTTTATTCCAGAGAATTTTATGATTGAAATTGAAATGATTCTAGTTTAGGGGAATTGAAAACATTTTATGTATACCATTTATTCGTAGTTTTAGCTTTGGATTAAAATTGTACATGACATGAAGTCTTAGTAAACGAAGTCATTACATAGACTTAAGGGATTAAGTCTATTTACAATAATTGGTAAAGGAAGAATAAGTTATAGTATGTTGTTACTACTTAGAGTTGCGAGCTACTTACATATAAAAGGCTCGTTAATTGAAGTTGAAGAATTTTCAAGCCCTGTTTTGTTCAATAATCTCTAAAGCCATATCTGTTACATTCACTACCTCTTCTCCAATAAATTGATAAATAAACGCCAACAATAACATAGCACATGTCACCGACAGAAATGCCGAAGCAAATATTTGGCAAGGCGTTGACAACGAGGATATTAAATGGCCGTCACCCTCCTGAAACCCTCCGAGGCCTTGAGAGGCTTCTACACAGTTTTGGACGGAAACGAAATATTGCCGAAATACTGATTGTATGAACATTACTATATAGGCAAAATACATTTTTTAAAGATGCCTTAGTGTTTTTATTTGTTGTGATAGAGCAGTTTCTGACCCACCCATAAGTTTTGTTACGGGGCACATTGTAAATTTAAAGTAACATTTTGTTTAATAGAGGTAAATATTTTAAATGAACATTAAATTAATATTGTTTTTAAGAAAACTTTAAGAAGAAAACAGTGTGTTGCAATTTTTTTGGGCAAAACAGAAATGTGTTCCAAACTAAAATCAGGGTCAATAGAGTTTTAAGTATCTATTGGGCTGTTATTTACGTAATTTTTAAAGATTCTCATATTGACTCTCTTAATTTTTACAAATGTATAGAGGGTGAGGGGAGGGGCGTGATGAGGTTATGCTGAATGTCACATCAACCAAACCAACCAAGCCCAAGAGTGGTAAGTTTCCAAATAATAATTTTATTGATTTTTATGGCTTTAATAAATCCATATTGTGTAATCTTATTGTCGATACAGCAAATATTTTCCAATTTTATTTATACTTTGCTTTGTCAATCAGCCCTATATGAGTTATAAATAACGCTTGATGAAACTGCAGTTAAAGTCAGCTTATGATTATCCAGCTCCATACTTCGTAAATGATGTAGTTCGTTAGCTCGGAGTTGCTTCATCTCCTTCAAATGCGGTTCTATGCAATGAAGAAGAATTATATATCATTTAGTTTAGCTTATGAGATTAATGTCTGATTCAGTGAATTCCTGATGACTTAACCAGCATATTATTATTCTTCTATTGGCGTAATTTTTCAAAATCGATCAGCGAGGCCGGCAATGGGGAGGCCTATGTCCAATAGTAGACTGCCATAGGCTGGTGATGATGACGTAATTTTTATATAATAAAACTTCAAAACAATAATCACAAATTTTAACAAAAAAAAACCGACTTCAATCTGGACCAAATTTAAATGGGACCATACGGGAATATTGAGTTATTCGTTAATTTGTCACGTATATACATAATGCAAATTGAAGACTTATGTAGTTTTCTCATGGATGACATGTCAGAACTGGACCAAATTTAAATGGGACCATTCGGGAAGCACCAGCTTTCAAATAAAAAAAGGATCACTAAAATCGGTTCCCCCAGTCCAAAGTTATGAGGTAACAAACATAAAAAAAAAAAAAAAAATACAGTCGAATTGAGAACCTCCTTTTTGAAGTCGGTTGAAAATCAATGTTTTTGAAAAGAAAAACAAAAAAAAATATAGATTTAATCTTTAATTTTTTACTGCCTTATAAAGAAAGTCTATTGTTAAATCAAGATTTTAAGGTTGGTGTTCAGATGTGTTAAAAACAATCGTGGATTTTAATTACATTTTAAAACCAATCAATCGTATGTTAAAATTATTTAAAAGAGTTATAAAGCACTGGATCGTTTGTTTTGCTTTGAACTAGTATAAACGAAAGAGAAAAGTATACTTTGCTACTCAAAGGGCGTGTAACATATTTTGGCAGCTAACGCTTAGACTAATTAATATACATACATATTTTAAGATACAGTAAAATACTTCTGGTTTTACGAGCATCCATCATGAGCTGAGTTTGGGGCTTGCAAAACTAAATGTAAATATATTCAATAAGAAGTAATAAAGTTAACGTAGTATACATATTTAATTGTAATTGTATAAAACAAACAGACATTATTCAATTCAATTATATTATACATTTATTTATTTTTATCTTTAGTGTAATGGCCACCTAGATTTTAATCATTTTTTTAATGTTTATGGCAACATTATGGTTATGACCCATAGGATGTGGGTGGCAAAGGCCGTATGCGGTTAATAATGTGCACCACACACGCGGCGTGTCGTGAAGAGACATATAATAGTCTCGAGATGGTCTATTGTCTTTCTTTTAATTTTCTTTCAAGTCCTTTGATTAGGTTGAATGGAGGATGTTATCGCCTAAAGTGACGCCAGTGGCTATAACTGTTAACCATGCGCAGTTTTATTACAAACGGTCACTGCATTTAATCGTGGGACGTTCTGTTTGTAAATCCTACTAATATTACAAATGCGAAATTTTGTAAGGATGTGTAGATGTTTGTTACAGTTTCAGGCCACCACCACTTAGCGGGTTGAGATGAAAGTTTACAGTAAGTTATTTAGCTTATATATCAGAATAAATTAAACTAAAAAGCTTTTTAAAAACAAGCTTTTACTGGAATGCCTCGAGACGAATCAAATGAGTCTAAACTCGATGAATATGCGACGTTTCCTTACAGAGTTCCTATGGCCACCTTCCAGCTCCAGCATTAGATCAGCTCCATGTTATTATAATATTGTATTGCCACGCTGTATAATATGCTTGCAAAATTTCAGCAAAATCGGTTGAAGATATCTGCTTCAAAATTGAGTTGCAAGATTCCACCCGAACATACATACATACATTGCAAGCTAATAAAAAGCTTGTAATAACATTTAGCCTACTATTTATTGCGATATTGTTATCGCAATAAATAGTAGGTCACACGTCATACTGCTATATACATGCGGGCAGAACTGCAGGCACTTTTTTCATGAAATCTTCGTGTATCGAAATATCATCACTCCTTAAATAAATTTTCATCCATTAAAAGTTTATCACTTTAGGTGAACAAAGGCTCTACATTTTTAAAAATTGTTGAGTCAATCTGTTGCTCTTGGTATAAAATTCTACATCAAAAATAATAAGTGATAGAGTAACTTCCAAGCAATATAATTTTGAGGTTTTCAACATGACGTAACTATAAAGACGGCTTTAGAAGGCTTTGTGCCTGACGCCATACGATGGCGGCAGGATGGCGGTCTGATATCTGTCTCGTTTTGACCTAAATTCAGGATAAATTGTAATCCTATCTAGGTTGAATTTATTGATCTATACAAAGGCTGGAAAGCCCAGCTTAAGCAGATTTAGGCACACTCATTGCGTATTGTAAACTGTGTATTTATTTATTTCTAACTTTTGTCTGTGGTTCCGCCTGCGTATGTTATCGCAATAATTTTTTAAACTGATATTACTTTTTTATTTGTCATCCAATTGAATTAATACAAACACTATATATTAAGTGAACTGAGTTTGAAGTGACTGACTGTTGTCAGACTATTTCAGTTGTTAACTACGCTTATCTTAAGCCACAGATGTTGGTATCGTTATTACGTTACTACCTTTTAAGCCTTTTGTGAGATCGTATAGCGTGGTATAGCAGATCAAAACCTCCTTTGAACTAAAAAGACTAGACTATAGCATATCTCATCATCAATATATATATGTCGGAGACACAAGAATAAACGAGAACATGAATCACAGATACAGCAAATCTGGACTATAGCCAAACACTAATCACTACTAAACGGATACGAATTAACTTAAACACCATCAGCAATCCCCCACGAGGGGATTGGGGCAACGCTCACCCCTCCGCGATGCCCTGTGGAATTCGCCACCTAGGCTAGTAATTCCCCCACTGATAAATATCGCCTCATACACACAATATAAAACACAGAGATACAATAAATCACAAATCAAATAATAGATATGGTCGTCGCGAGATCTGAAGAGAAACTGTGTCCTGTTGCCGATCGCGCCGCTTTATATAGAGTGTTCCGTAGTGTTCGATAGTGGCAAATGTTTGTATCACTTTTATTATTTGGATACCCTCACTCCGACATATATATAAAAATCAATGCCACTTTTCGTTGTAATTTTATAACTCAAGAACGAACAATAACTCACCTATCCAAACCAAATGTTTAGGCTTTGTTCGGCCTATTTAGTAGATGGTTTATGTGAAGTTTTCACAAAATCGGTCGAGCGGCTCTTCATTTATCACATTTTATGTAAAAAATGAACGGGCAATAGGAGACGTAAATGACGTTGCATGGGTCAGTTGGTGTTGTATATTTATTACCATAAACGCTTCATATCCCATATTAACTAAACAAGCTTCAAATAACAGGTAATGTCATCAATTCTAACTGTCATAATTTATCAGTGACAATTGATAAGGACAGGTAATATGCATTCAAATATCCTGATGAACTAGTTACACAGAAAATGATTTTAACAATTTAATTTAAATTTTGACTACACGAATAAGCGTAGTGGTTTAATCGAACGCTACGTCGCTTTCTACTGTGCTGAGTGTTGATCCACAAACTGTTGCCTTGTACCTAGGTGTTTTTTGTGCCCGTTTCATATATGCGCGAGTTATCTTGTAAGAAAATAGAAAAAACAAACATTCTACTGATCCGGTTACAATTCCAAATCCTTTGTTGTTTTATGGAATGTTGGGCAAATGAACACATGATGCTTAAGACATACAAGTGCGTTCAGAACCAGGCAAGGTTTGGCCTCGCGACACTTTAAAATGACAACTCCCGCACTAGTCATACATATATGACTGCCTCGTTGGTCTCGCGGTTGGCGTGTGCGACTGCTGATCATGAGGTCTCGGGTCGATTCCCGGGTCGGACCAAATGTTTGTATGATCTACAAATATTTGTTTCGGAGTTTGGGTGTTTTCTATGTATACTATGTATGTATTTACAAAAAAAGTATATATGTATTTGTATCAGTTGTCTAGTACCCATAACACAAGCTCTGCTTAGCTTGGTACTAGATGGCGTGGTGTGTTAGATTTCCAAAATATTTATTTATTTATTATTTTTATAGGTATACTGTGTCACGGGAGACTTTACAAGCCTACGTAAAACGGACACAAAGAACACTCTGACACAGAACAACAATTTGTGGATCACACGAAATGTTTTGCCATGTAGGGTTTGAATTAGTAGGAAACGGTGTAGCGACTGCTTAAGCCACTACGATCTACCTACAGTCAAGCACGGCTTTGCAAAGTTTAAAGCGAAGTTTACACCCTATTTATCCATACTACTCGTAATACCTATCATAAATTCGATAGTAACTCTGTCTGTGTGTCTGTCACGCTTTCACAGCTAAACTGCTACACCGATTTCAATTAAAATTGTCATGGAGATACTTTGATTCTTGAGGAAGGACATAGGCTACCTTTTTCCGCGATAACTGAGATAAACGCGGGTGGAGCCGCGGGGAAAAACTAGTATTGTATAAAAAATCTAAATGAGTTCAGAATGAAACCAATACATTAGTTCTCTAATATATAAATTCTCTTATTATTATTATCAACAACTCAGGTTTTTTTTGTTTTCATATGTAGTACTGTTAAATGCGGCGCCAAATGCTCAACTATTCGCATCAATTATAATATAAATGTTATATTAAATGAACATATAAAAATTTCTTTAAATAAATTATATTTTTATAAGAACCAGTTCTCTGTTATATTTAGGTAATAACTTTAAAATTTATGCGCTAATTTGTACGAACTATCTAATAAAAATTATTTCAATGATCCGAGAATTTTTTCTGAAGTAGTTTTATTACAATACTAGCTGACCCACGCAACGTCGTTTACGTCTCCTATTGCCCGTAGCGTAATATTTTTCGCTCGTTTTTGTAACATTCTTCATTGATGCGCTGCTCCTATTGATCTTAGCGTTATGATAAGCCTATCGCCTTCCTCGATAAATGTACTATGCAACACTGAAAGAATTTTTCAAATCGGACCAGTAGTCCCTGAGAATAGCGCGTTCAAACAAACAAACTCTTCAGCTTTATAATATTACTAGCCGTCCCACGCAACCTCGTTTGCGTCTCCTATTGCCCGTAGCGTGATAATTTTCCCCCGTTTTTGAAACGTTTTTCATTGGTGCTCCGCTCCTATTGGTCGTAACGTGATGATATATAGCCTATAGCCTTCCTCGATAAAGGTACTATCCAACACTGAAATAATTTTTCAAATCGGACCAGTGGTTCCTGAGATTAGCGCGTTCAAACAAACAAACTCTTCAGTTTTATAAAATAGTATAAATAGTATATAGATATTATATTAAGTATAGATTTTTTTTATTATGCTCGCGGCTCCGCCAATTGTATGTCGGTTATCGAGGTGAAGAATAGTCTATGTACTTCCTTCGGAATTAAAGTATCTCCATGGCAAATTTCATTTTTTAGGCGAATTTATAAAGTTAGTATGAATTTGTCATGTATCGTATTTAAACTAATTTTAAATTTCTTCTAAGAAATATGTTATAGTGACTCTATTAAATTATAAAACACCCATACTCATCAATACATAATAATATAATAAAATCGTAACTGGTTACTGTCTGTACATGAAAGATATATCAGAAAAACTATTATAGGGGGGCTTTATGAACGCAATAGAACCCATAACAATGATTTTTAGAATATTTTATATATGTTTGTGCGCGCTAATCTCAGGATCGGCTGAACCGATTTGAATGTGGTTTTCACCAATCTGTTGTGGTTTGCTTCACTTAACATTTAGTGTTTGTTTCATCTAAATCGGTTCATCAAAATAAAAAATTTGAGCGGTGTCAAGGGACACCCGGATGGAACGAAGTTTATATATAAATATACTATCCAGCACTATGACGTCAACTCAATGTTAAAAGTGTCATTATAACGAAAAGTGTCGTTACAATGAAAAGTGTGGTTACAACGAAAAGTGTCGTTACAACGAAAATTGTTGTTACAACTTTTGGTCTTAATCCGTCTAGCCCCCTTTCGCAACGCGCCTTATGTAACTTCGTTCCAAAAAGTTATGTCAGTTTGAAGAATCATCGCGATATCCGACCTTTACGCGTGCGGAGCCGCAGGCAAAAGCTAGTGTATAATAAAAACAAGAATTTAAGACTTTTTTACGATTGAAGATAGTTGAACGCAATAGAACGTGACATCGCATTTATGACTGTTAAATGATTACTCGACAAACTCATGCACACAATCTTGATAGTTAAATAAATACACTAGCAGGATATCAAAAACCATTTCATTTTAAAACACACCTACACAGATTGTTAAAAGTCGTCAAAGCAATTTCACTTCACCACCACGATAGACTAGATACTTACCTAAGTTAAATAATTTATAATCTCATTAAACCTCTATTTTAACTTCATAACATCAAATCCTGGATTAATTTCAAAAGAATAACATCAACAACAATCTTTCATAGTCCACTGCCGAAATAAAATAAAATATATAAATACAAGTAAAATTTTAACAAAATAATAACCGACTTTAAGGTTTGACTCGATGTCTCTTGGATGCCATCATCAGATCTTAGTGTCCTTATCATGGTACCACCGTTAGGATATTTCCTTTCCACAAAAAAAAAGAATCATTAAAATCGGTTCATAAACGACGAAGTTATCCGCGAACACACATAAAAAGAAAAAAACATATATACGGTCGAATTGAGAACCTCCTCCTTTTTTGAAGTTGGTTTCAAATATGCAATACTACTTAGGAACTTAGCAATACATAATGACGGTAGGTCGTATAGCAGAACAAAACTTCGTTTCTAAGAAGTCTATTTCCAGGACTATTAAATGCTCTTGATGATAATAATGCTTGCCACGGTACTATACTAATAAATAAATGACATGAAATAAGATATGAAACAACAAGAGTTCCTTATTGTCCATTTAAATACACGGTCTTAGATTTAACTCGGCAATTTATGTTCGTTTCAATTAAGACGTCTAATGTTCTGTGGTATTTAGATCTCCAACAATATCTATAAATCCCTATTAACAATGACTATTAAATCCCTTATTCCACATTTGCTGTAACTAAACTAATTCTCCTAAACACACAGTAACAATCGATTGATGTTTGTATTTACCTATATCAAACTAACTTTTAATCGTGGTTCCGCCCGCGTGTATGTCGATTATCATGTAAAGTCATACCCTAAGTTACTCGGTGATAATGTAGCTTTCTAATGGTGAAATATTATTTATTAGGTTTAGGTATGAAAACGAAACAAACAAACTCGTTTATACACTTTTTTTAAATAAAAGACAACTTCCGCATTAAGAATAAATCCTGTGTCCCGGGGGACTTTTACAAACATACATGAAATGGACACAAAGAACACCCAGACTCAGAACAACAATTTGTGGATCACATAAAGTGTTGTCCTATGTAGGATTTGAACCCAACACAGTAGAATGCGGCGTGACGACCGCTTGAACCACTAGGCCAACCGTGTAGTCCATTTAGCAGGTACCGCTACCGAGTACTGAAAATTGATTTGAAACATTTCATCAGAGGTGGCTGTGAGGGAGATGAGAGAATTTTATTACAGTTTCGTAAAACCGATAGAGCTTAGTGTTTAATGCCCGCCGATGGGTTGCTGCAGTGCAATAAAAATATCTCCAACATGTATTATAAGCGTGTTTGAGAGGACTGCTGTAGTATCAATTGATGAACAGGGTTGCTCTTTTTGAATTCATTGATTCATTTCATTCATGTATACAATTTTCTCATTTCAATTTTATCACTACCTCGTAAAACTTCTTTCGGCAAAAATCTATTTTAACTCATTCGCGAGCTTGAATAAAACATAATAATAGGTCTTTACCTATGAAATTGCCGTTTTGTATGCAATAAGTGAAAGTACTTATATTTTCAAACTTTTTTATTTCTGTTATTCGAAGTTATCACCCATGCAATCGACGCATCTTTGCCAACGCATTGGCAGTTTATTGATGCCCTTCTTGTAAAAATCAGCTGGACGGGAGGCAACAAACTCTTCAAAGGCATTTTGTACTGCCTCTCGGGAATTGAATTTTTTACCCACTAAAAATCTGACAACATCATTTGGTACAGTTCGCAACAGATAGTCTCCAAGCTGCAAGAGCTGGAGTTGGAAGCTCTCCCTCATCCGCCATACTCACCAGACCTTGCACCTACCGACTATTACTTTTTCCAAAATTAAGACAACTTTTTAGTGGGTAATAAATTCAATTCCCGGGAGGCAGTACAAAATGCCTTTGAAGAGTTTGTTGCCTCCCGTCCAGCTGATTTTTACAAGAAGGGCATCAATAAACTGCCAATGCGTTGGCAAAGATGCGTCGATTGCATGGGTGATAACTTCGAATAACAGAAATAAAAAGTTTGAAAAAATAAGTACTTTCACTTATTGCATACAAAACGGCAATTTCATAGGTAAAGACCTATTATAATCATTAAAATGTGTGTTACCTTGAGTTTGAATAATAGACTAACAATTCGAAAAGTTTTTTTCATTCAATTCCTTCATATCCTAATTCTTCAAATAGTAATATTATATCTCAAATACACACATCAAAAGTGTCTAGGGATCAACATATGTGTCTAGGGATCAACATATATTTTTGCAATAACTTTTTTCCTGATTGATATTAATTAAAATTTTCTTTAAGGATTCATCAAATAAAGTGTTTTCGTTTGTCACAGTAACGATAAACCAAGTCACCTTTGCATTAATAAAGAAATTTGCCATTTTCCTAATAAAAGGAATTTTGACATTTGAACCACTAACATTAAAGTTCGAAAAAAAGACTGAAATAACAGTTTTCTTTAAAATTTTATTAGGTAACTTAAACAATTAATAATCCGTGTTTCTACCGCGAACACTAACACAAGAACATCGGTTTGGCATACTCAAAATGAGTTCATCCAAATCACGCTGTGGAATGGCCGCCCATGTTCGTTGCAACAACAAAAAAAGGTCTTCTTGCGACTGGATACCCTCCATATTCGGCAGAGCTCTTCTCTGTAGCATATCCCATGCATGCTCAATCGGGTTCAAGTCTGGCGACTGAGCAGGCCAGGGCCAAAGCCACATCTCAATCTCAAGAAATCCGCATAAAAATGCTTGATCCCTAGACACTTTTGATGTGTGTACTAATAATAATCTAAAAACTGTCATAATTACTTGTCGTATTGTAACATCGATCCACACGTCTTCTATGTATATTCCAGGCATTTTTAAGATTATCTAGAAATAATCTCGTTTAGTGAAAATGTTTTTAGTTTTTATCTTAATATTCATCATACATGTATCTATATATTAAATTTATTCGTGTTATGCCTACTTATTTAAGTATGGCTATAAAGAAGTCGAAGCAGTCGTTTGAATATTCTAGACGATTTTTTCCTGTTTGGCAATTAACTTTTTTCAATGCAAGGTAAAAGCTAACTTTCAGCGATTTGTAAAGTCACATCAACGATGTAAATTTTTGAAAATATTCATTGTTTTACTTAACAATTATATGCGTAATCTACATATTACTGTTTAAAGTTCATTGTCTTTAAGTGGGAAAACGAGTTATTCTTTTTCAACAACTTTTCCAGAATAACTCAAACATTGTTTGCAATTAACTCTCATTGAACAAAGACGAATACCTCAATTATTATGTTCTTGTAAAGCTCAGTGAACATGTGTAAATCTCTAGTACATGTGGCATGCATATTTTTCATACCACACAATCTGTGTGTCACATTAATCTATCAAGCAAGAATGATCACATAACAATTGCACCGTGTTGTCCAGAGCGGCTGGATTCGTCACTGACATCATTCGGTCTATGCACATTTGCGAACTACTAATATTAGCTCTATGAATGTTTAAATATGTATTTTAGTATTGTTTATGCAAGGACAAAACAGCAGTCAGAAATAAAGCGGCAAATTTACATTTAAAATTCGCACAACCCCTTTTCAGAATATATTTCTGAACTGAGTCTGTATCCTAGCATTTCAGTATGTCTGTTTATGTTTCTCATATCTCTCGAGATTTGCCGAGAGCTAATAGACGTCGTTGATGGATATAAAGCGCAATGCGGAACTGTCGATTAGTCTGATTTTCACTTCATCAAACATTATCAACATAACAAAATTAAATTATACAACTTTTTATATTATATATATTTATTACAGATTTTTTTTGAACTCTGTTAATCAAATTGTAGTTTATAATATACTACATTAATTTATCAATCTGTGGGTCTTGCAGTAAATTCACAGCTTGCTCCAAAAAGAGACTATGTCTCTAAAACACGTAAGTTTTTTTCTTTTTACGGATACGCTATCGGCTTAACAAATTCCGTATTTGCAATTCGTTGACTGTCTAGAAAATATCGGCGCGAATACAAAAACTTGCACATGTATGTTTGTTGACCTACAATGAGTACAGATAGAGTACCCCAAGATTATGAAGTGGACTTTGAAATAAGAATGTCAGTTTGAATATTATGCTATATTGATACGTTTTAGAAAATGTTATGTATGAATGCGATGGTTACAATAATTGAAAAGAAATAAAATTATTCACACTGACCTATTTTTTTTTCCGTTGGATGCGTAAAACCCAGGACCGATTGTTGTGGAGAACTTTGTTTGAGTTCTATGTCTAGGCATTGAACATCTTTTGGCTGAGATGATGATAATGATGACGGCCTGTATTTAAGTAAGAAAGGAATAATAAGCTCCGTCCGACTTTTAAAGGCAGGTGATCAACTTTAATTCGATTTATTACTCGATTACTTCAACACGTTTTTAATATAAATATTCGCCACCTTTTTATAATAAATACGGTTAATGGCAATATATGATATTGTCAACCATGTGTTAAGATTTACATATTAATGATATAAGTGTGATATTTTTTTAATCTAAATACAATATTGACACATTCCTAGACACGATGTAAATATTTAATGACGTTTTCAAACAGGTATTTAAAAAAACGATAGACATAGAGTAAATAAAGTTCACCAAGTCTATGTCAGAATAACGTTAGGTATATTACTTAGTGTGACTTATTTTAAACAAAAGTTTAAGGTAAATTAACCAGAGTTTTCAAGGTTGAGCTTCTTTATCTATCCTGAGTCAATTTAATGACCAAAAATGAAGAAATGCTTGCTATTTATTTTCTTTGTTTTCTTTTAATAACCAACATTCATACTAATATTATCAATTCGAAAATAACTCTGCCTGTCTGTCTGTTAAACTTTCACGGCTAAACCACTACACCGATTTCGTGAAATTTGACACGGAGATACTTTGATTCTTGAGGATGGACATAGACTACTTTTTACCGCGATAACATACATAAAAGTTAGTAGGTACATAAATTGAAAAAAAACTACTAAGAAAGAAATAATTACATGTCAAATTATAATATTTAGTTAAATAAAACTAAAAATTCTACTAACCTATAATAATATGGATAATAACCTAGAATATATATGGTCGAAGTCGAAGGTCGATATAATAGGCGATCTGTATTTATTTATTTATGATCTACTCATATTAGTTGACGCTCTTTTTTTGAAATATTTATTACATGGTAGCTTAATCTTTTTTTTTAATATCTCGTTACGGATTATGTCTGTGCAAATGTATACTATTCTACATTGTATTATACTGACATAATAAAACTCAAGTATTTTTTATTGAACACGTTATGAACCATAAATTGGTATAATAATATATAAAAATAGTAATACAAATAGCAGTTGAAATTGATAACTCGACCCTTGAGAAAATTTATACGGCCCTTAGAAGCAGAAGTGTGCCGAAGAACTACTGTAAAAGTTATGTAGTTATTAAGGCCTAAAGAAGGGTATTGTAGGTAATTAATTAGGTAAATTACAAATATTTATGTTAGAGATATTGCCATTCGTAATCCTACGTGCATGTTTATCATTTGTCAAGGACCGTCGACCCCCGTAACATGACGGTAATGCGACGGTCTGCAAAGAACGGTACCATTTTGTCAGGTCACCGTCCTGGTATTTGGATTATTGCGATACTATCTTTGTAAGTGGGGAAACCGTTTCTTCTTTGTTTCAGGAGAATTTTCTTTCCTTCAGATTTTTTATGCGATGCTCATAGCAAATGCGGACAATGCAACAATGCAGCATGGTGACCTACACTATGGCGGCCTATAAAATTCAGCTAATGAAAACCAATTTCAATTACTCAATGCACTAGGCGAGTTTTTCCCTGCGCATTTTATACAGATTTTTTTCATGTTTTCTTTTTATCACATCATTTAACACATTTTCATACATTTTGTCGTATTTAATAATTTTAGTCTAATAAAGTATATTTATTATGATTATTAGATGCGTTCCGCAGTATTGCCTGTAGTTTTTGTTGCTTTTGGATGTTGTTAACTGTTTCATGAATCTTAGTTTTGTTTTCGCGTAACCCTATTTATTCCCTAATAAAAGTAGAATAAGTTACTCCTTATAACATCAGCAATCTGCCAGAGATGTCCTATGAAAATCGGTCCAGACGTTCCAGTGATAAGCCGAAACAAACAGACAAACAAATATTTTAAAATTGATTTTTTGATGTAAGTACCGTTATCTACTTTCATATACATTTAATGAAAAACTGTATGAAAAATTTGTAATTACAAACAGACACTTCAGTCATATTTATTTGTATAGAATGACATACTTTCATATTTCTAAATACACACATATTACAAATAAATTATCGTCAGACATAGAACAAAAAATAATCGTGTTCATACACAATAATAATCCTTGCCTGGACGCATAGACCTGTAAATACACATAACAGAATAAAAAAAACAGTTTTCCAATAAACTATGTTAAAAACGAATTTATAACATCAAGTAGATGTTATTATTAGGTCACACACATGATGAAATAAGGCAAGTAATACAAATAAATGTTGATGGATATGATTATATTCATAAACATCTGTGCGGTTTGATAGCATGATTTGTTTGCTAGACCATTGTTTAGTCTATGGTTAGATATGACGCGCGCAAACAATCAAGCGTAGCGCCACTAACAAAGTCATGTAAACATATTTTTTTGCTATGCGAATAAATTTCTGCGCAAAAAACACAGTCTGGGGAGTCACAGTTAACAATAATATAGGTATAATGAAAATAAATATTATTACGCTCTTTTTTTATTGTAGTGAAGTGTTTTGCGCCATATGGTTTACGGGTTTACTTATAATCGTGAGAATTTTTTTTTAGGTAGATATATATTTTTACGGTATGTTTACAATTTATTTATGGGGAATTCTATAACGTAAAACCCTCTTTTTGCGTCGGGGGTTAAAAAGCTGTGTAATTGTTTATGTTGAGTAAAAAGTGTTGTATTTTAAAACGAAAAAACAATATTACGTCTATCACTTTGATTCTTGTTATTATTTGACGGAGATGAACCTTGCACTTAGCCCTGGGGAAATTAACACAAAAGTGGTGGTTTAAGTATAAATAAAAAATAAGATTTAAACATCGGCAACAATCAATATACTCATTCTAGCAAATTAACTATAAGATGTTATACGCAGAATAGACTTATCTACTTTTTTTAATTACGAAAAGTTAATGATCTGTTCCCAAATGGAATAACTGCATGTTTTTAAATGCCTACTGAATGTAAATTAGTTAGACAATTTAATTATCAGTTCAGATGAAAGGAAGAGAACTTTCAACTCAAATTAAGTAGCACTCCAAACTGCCCAAAGGTTTTGTAAAATTTGACAAGAATCATAGCAGGCAGCTGTCTCAATTCATTAAACTCGACTTTCATTTAGTGCTAAATAAATCTTATCTTATAGTTATTACACCCCGAGTCGTACTTGTCTCATTATCCAGTGATTACTACACACATCAAAAGTGTCTAGGGATCAAGCATTTTTATGCGGATTTCTTGAGATTGAGATGTGGCTTTGTAATAAATTTATGATTTTATAAATTTATATGGATCCTTTTTGGTGCATTTCATAATTTGAATCAGGAACTGTCAATCAAATTCGAGTAAAAGATGAAAATCAGCTGTCAATATTTTCCCTATAAAAACATACAACGCATTGAAGACATTATTAGTGCTACTGTTTCCCTACTACTGATTAAAACCAACGTTATTATTGAGCGGCGACGTCATTTAAGCAGGGAAGAAATGCTCAGAGCCGTGGGAATGATAGAAGCTGGTTCCCGGCAACGTACTGTGGCTTTAGCTCTGAATACAAGTCAGAGTGTTATCAGTCGACTTTGGACACGTTACCGAAGCACTGGTACCGTGGCTGAGCGCCATGGAGGACGGTATCGCTGCACCACACGGAGACAAGACCGATACATTCAAATCTTAACTCGAAGAGCTCCAACAATAACCGCCATGATGTTAGCCGTGAGGCTTCATCACTCTTCAGGGAACTTAATTAGCGACCAAACAGCCAGAAACCGCTTTTTTTTTTTTTTTTTTTTTTAATGTTTGGCCTGCCAAAATGACTCTTCTCTGCCTGATGGAAAGCATAAGCAGAATCCAAGAGTGGTGGTCACCATACTCATTGCGAATGCAGACAATGCAGTATGGCGACCCACACTATGGCGGCCTAGTGATGCTGCTGCATCTTTTAGTCTAGTCAACAAGTATGGAACTTGTTGACTAGACTAATTGGGCCTCCGGTCTCGCACTTACCAACGAAACACGACAGCACGAATGCTGTCATTTTACGTTGATTTTCTGTGCAAGGGTAGTACCGCCCCGGTCGAGCCGGCCCGTTCGTGCTGAAATCAGCGTGGCTCTACTACCTTGTAATCCTTGCTTGCATGAAGTGAACCTTCATTCCCGAAGACCGCTACGGGTACCACCTATAGCAATGCACAATCGTAGGATTCGATATCAATGGGCTCTTGAACACAGAAATTGGGCAGAAGAACAATGGCGTTTCGTGTGCTTTTCTGATGAGTCTCGTTTTGGTATGAGACCGGATACAAGACGTATACGACACTGGAGAACCCCTGGACGCCAACAGCGATTAAAATCCTGCCAGGAAGTCCATCCTTATAGTGGTGGAACCATCATGGTATGGGCGGGTATTTGGATCGGCGGAAGAACTGAGTTGATTTGGATCAGAGGCAACCTCAACGCTCAAATTTATGCTGAGACGATTGTATCAGACGTCATCGTTCCTCTACAAGTGCAAATCGGTCCCTTATTTCAGTTAATGCATGATAATGCACGACCGCACACCGCAAGAGTTTTAAGACAGACTCTCGCCGCAGCTAACATCAATGTCCTGCCCTGGCCTGCTCAGTCGCCAGACTTGAACCCGATTGAGCATGCATGGGATATGCTACAGAGAAGAGCTCTGCCGAATATGGAGGGTATCCAGTCGCAAGAAGACCTTTTTTTGTTGTTGCAACGAACATGGGCGGCCATTCCACAGCGTGATTTGGATGAACTCATTTTGAGTATGCCAAACCGATGTTCTAGTGTTGTTAGTGTTCGCGGTAGAAACACGGATTATTAATTGTTTAAGTTACCTAATAAAATTTTAAAGAAAACTGTTATTTCAGTCTTTTTTTCGAACTTTAATGTTAGTGGTTCAAATGTCAAAAATCCTTTTATTAGGAAAATGGCAAATTTCTTTATTAATGCAAAGGTGACTTGGTTTATCGTTACTGTGACAAACGAAAACACTTTATTTGATGAATCCTTAAAGAAAATTTTAATTAATATCAATCAGGAGAAAAGTTATTGCAAAAATATATGTTGATCCCTAGACACTTTTGATGTGTGTATATGATCTAAGGCGATTTTAATTACAATAGGGAGGCCGTTACGACAGATTCGCTTCTAATTGGCAATAGAAATGGCTGACCGCGAGTATAAATTGCTGTGACTTATAGGCAGAGCACAAACGTGGACACTTTTGTGTCTTGTGTCAGATACAATACAAGCTACCGATGAATATTTGATTTCTATAGAACCAGTATGAAATCATCTACTCGCTGCGCATACGTACCTAAACATTTTTTGTGTCTAGATGCTTCCACTTAACACATACTCATGACAATCAAAAAGTGTTCAGTGTCGGTAACTGGAAACCTGTTGAAGACACAATTTCCTTACAACATCGTGAGACTGACGGAAAAGAAGCGACGAATTGTGGCTAGTAGTAGCGACTGGTGACTGTTTACGGTTGCCGCCACCGGATACAGCAACTACGGTTACCAGTGACCCGGGCGACACGTTTGCGCAGCGCCATAGAATGCTGTAATACAAACATAGGTATCGCTTTTCAGACACCTCTAAAGATGTAAACTACTTCGTAATTATAAGGAAACACAAAGTTATAAAAGAGGGATACTATCGTTCAAAAAAAAAACTTGCTTAAAGATTCATTCGTATTATTTTCATTTTGCTATTAGTCCAAAATCTTTTTATAAATGTATTTATGGCTAGTGGTTGCCCGCGGCTCCACCCGCGTATATGTCGGTTATCGCGGCAAATAGTAGCCTATGTGTTATTCTGATGTATAAGCTATATTCATCCAAATCCGTTCAGTAGTTTTTGCATGAAAGAGTAACAAACATCCATCCATCTATACATCCATCCATCCATTCTTACAAACTTTCGCGTTTATAATATTAGTATAGATATAGATGAACTGTCGAATCTATAATATAGACAGTATTAAAAATCGTTTCTGCATATTTACACCATGATAAATTTGCATTCAATCTAAAACTAGTCAACATAATAAATGCTAATATTCTGTCCAAAATTATCTGTATTGATATTGACAAAAATTAATTTACGTAGTTGTGAAAGTTGTACCTAATCTTTATGAAAAAGAAGTGTTTTTCTAGAAAGATTTATCTAGATTTGTTATTGATGGTGAATAACAAATAATTGTATTTTGGTTTGTTTATGCCTTCTAATGTTTCTACATTCTGCATAAATATGAACGATATTAGTAAAACAAGTATAAAACTATAAAAGTAATTCTCTACTAAATAAGCACAAACATGTTTAAACTGGTTTTGTGTGTTTGTCAGATAAGATCTAAAAAGTGTCAGAAAAATCTATGCTCCTAACAACCAGTAAGGGCATAAATTGTTCTGATTTTCAATTTTAAACTCAACATGTTTATTTAGGTTATTCCTCTTTGTTGCATCGACCGAAATTGAAATTTATACGTTAAAGTTGTCACAACAAGTAGTGATGAATACAAGAGCCTGGATTTTCTATTGGATAAAGATTTGATGCTATTAGCAATTAAGGAATGTACGTTCACTATATAAATCTTTATCAATGCTGTTGCAAGCACTTAAGGCTCCATTAATTTGTTGAAGATATTTACTACAAAGGAAAATAAAGTAAGAGCTATTTTTGTAATGTTGATGGAGTCAAGTCAACCCTCTAACCCCGCTTGAGCATAACCACCTTCACAGCCTTTAAGAGTCCACTGTCGAATATTAGCCTCTCGTCAGGAAGGATGTTTTTGCCAAATATACCACCCTAGCCAGACGGGTTGGTATAGATAAACTTAACTACCCGCATTAACTACTTGTTTAAATTGTTTATAAAAAATATCATTTGGGTAGGCAGGAATAAACAGTAGGGTAGTATAAATGATGAATTTATGAGAAAACGAAAAACAGCGTAACCTGACCTTTTAGATTAATAATAATATTTACAAAACTATTACTTGATGAAGTTTTTATTAAATATAGGTCTTCCGAATCTACAACACAAGATCCTAATTCTGTATAATTGTGCGTTGCCCATTAAGTACAATAGATATTATAAAAGTACTATACTCTTTGCGCTGTAGCATGGTGCGGCATTTATTTGCAGACTAGAACATTCTGGTTGGTTTAATTTAATTTACTACAGTTATTAATGATTTAATATATAGCGAATGTGGTACAGCTGAAATACTAAGTCATAATTTGTAAATCGCGGCAACTTTAAAGAGTGAAACGAAATTTTACTGAAACTGTCACGCACCATGCTACAGCGCAAAGAGTATAGTGGTTTTTGTTGTAGACCCCAGCTACGGTAGGTCGAATCTATGCGAGTGAGCCCTACGGGGTGACCAACTACTACACACATCAAAAGTGTCTAGGGATCAACATATGTGTCTAGGGATCAACATATATTTTTGCAATAACTTTTCTCCTGATTGATATTAATTAAAATTTTCTTTAAGGATTCATCAAATAAAGTGTTTTCGTTTGTCACAGTAACGATAAACCAAGTCACTTTTGCATTAATAAAGAAATTTGCCATTTTCCTAATAAAAGGATTTTTGACATTTGAACCACTAACATTAAAGTTCGAAAAAAAGACTGAAATAACAGTTTTCTTTAAAATTTTATTAGGTAACTTAAACAATTAATAATCCGTGTTTCTACCGCGAACACTAACACAAGAACATCGGTTTGGCATACTCAAAATGAGTTCATCCAAATCACGCTGTGGAATGGCCGCCCATGTTCGTTGCAACAACAAAAAAAGGTCTTCTTGCGACTGGATACCCTCCATATTCGGCAGAGCTCTTCTCTGTAGCATATCCCATGCATGCTCAATCGGGTTCAAGTCTGGCGACTGAGCAGGCCAGGGCCAAAGCCACATCTCAATCTCAAGAAATCCGCATAAAAATGCTTGATCCCTAGACACTTTTGATGTGTGTAGTTACGCCCGGGTCTTGCCCAATGTCATTACTTCTTGCTTAGCGAAGTCGAGCTCGAAGTCCCCAAGGAGCCCGTCAGCCATCACACGGTCGGGTGTTGTGGACGGTCCGGTAGGGAACGCAACGGAGACGAGGTCTTGCGGGATCGCTTTGAAATAAAATACTAATTTTATACGATTTTTTAAAATGTTATGTAGTCATAACTAATTTTTTTTTTATTCTTGTTGCAGGTACATTTATATTCTATCAAAGAAACACGACAAACCATGAAAAGTGAACACCGAGTACGTATTTTGAGTTTCTGAAAATAACGTACGAACGTCATCACAGTAACGTATCTCCTTACTAATGTCCTACCTCGAGAATCGAAGTATCTCTATGCCAAATGTTATTAAAATAGGTGCTGCGGTTTAACCATGAAAGATTAACAATAATATTAGTTAGGATATTATAGATTTTTGGTCGGTTTAAGAATCGTTCGAACTCCAGTTGTTTTAGCACTAGGTATTTGGATAGCAAAAGGTAGCTGCAAAGCTCGTTCCAAACTAACATGTATTTATAAACGTCTAAACTACTTTGGGAAAGGGGTTCTATTTAAACTAGAATAAAACATAACTTAAGTAATCGTCACCGTCTTCAATATGAGTCCACTTCGGGACACAGACTTCTCCTTAGGGTTAGTATAAGATTCGTTTCAAGTTTTCCTTCTTTTCTATTATCTCTTTCTCCAGTTCTATTTTCTTGCGTAGTTTCCAAACAGTCGGCTCTTAGGACACCCACGGGATGAATCCGGGTGGTGACACTATGCATTCTTTGTCACACAAACAAAATAAATAAAACAACATTTTATTTATTTGTTACAGTAGTCATTCCCTGATGCATTAAAACAGACACTATGTTATGTTCTTAAAAATTTACAACTCGCCGAGTTTCGCAGTTTCTTGTGCGTAATTATTTGCATCCCTTTGTGAGACCTGTAGAGGTCATTTTAACATAAATATTTTTTTTTTCTTTTTTGCGTCTATTTATTATTCGGTCAAGTATAGACGACAACAAAGTTATTTACAGGAAAATGTAAGTAGATAGTGCAACAATGTTATTTGCTAATAAACCCACCACTCTAAGTAAAATTTGACTAATATGTATGATATTTTTTCTGGAATATTCTAAGGAACATTAAGGATTTAAAAAATCGAAACATACATTTATAGAAGATGCCAACATCTCACTGACTATCTGAACTAAAGGATGTAAGCTATTATTTAAGCTTACAAAGACGCTTAGCATCGACTCCCGCGTATGGTTTATCTTTTCTGCGCTCTTGTTTGGCATTAAAATTTCACCCTCAACGTTGCTTTTTTAATAATCGATTATCTCTCAGACAAGTAAAGGAGACATTCACGTTTGATTACCATGACTAGTGATATTTAGTATTAACATGTTTGACATCCTAGCGCGACTTAGCGGGAAAATAAATAATATAAATAAATATTTCAGACATCTAACACAAATAGTATGGCTTCATAAAAGCAATTTTTCCAACCCTCGAAAACAGAACCCTTTTCTAGATAGAAGGTATCCTCGGGCATCTAGTACACAAGTTGAGTGATAACCGGATTGATAATCTTGAAATACGTACACAAACATTACCTCTACTCTAGATTGATTTAATTAAAGATCGTCGATTCACTATAGTACACAATAGTGGTACTATTAGTTATTCAGTCCCAATAGACAGAAAGGATGACTATAGATTCAGGACAAGGAAATCAGAAAAATACCTTAATATTGTGGCCATAAAGTAAAGAGAAGATCATTATTTCCGATCAAGTCACTATTTCAACCAAAGAGTAAGTAAATTTTAAAAAAAGTAACACAAACTATTCATTTATCAGATATAATTTATGGATGTATTTATATAATTATTTTTATGTACATAATTATTTCGTTCCGTCCACATTTTTTGCTTTAACAAATATAAATAGAACTAGTGTTTTGGAAGGGTTTAACGCGGCAATATGTCGGACTTAAGTGGCGTTAAGCTTTAGCTGACGCTGCCCGTTTTCAGTTAATCTGACCTATATTACTAGCAAAGCTGGATGAAAAGGGAACTACAAAAATGTTCTGTATACACCATATTCGTATTGATGTTTTTAACTCGTAATAGCCCAACCTAACTGCGACTTAAGAAAAAATATTTGATCGATCACATCAATCATCATCAGCAGCCTTTAATAGCCCACCGCTGGACATAGGCCTCTCCTTAGAAAGGTGGTTTTCATCTACTATACCACGCTATAGGCGCTCATAGCCTAGTTGCACTCGGTGATTAGAAACAATCACCGAGGGTAAGCAACGACGGCGCGGTCAGTACCTGGATGGGTGACCGCTAGTGGCACTATACCATGAGCGTCTCCGTGATTCGGAGATCACGTTAAGCAGTCGATTCTGGCTGTTATCGCAGGATAACAGGTGTGAAGCTTAGTTGGAGGCCTTTGGGCGGCTTAAAAACATCCAACGGTAAGATACGTAGCGACAACGTTCTCTTGCCAGTCCCCAACCCGCACTCGGCCAGCGTAGGGACGTATAGCCTTAACCCTCTCCTGAGAGGAGACCCGAGCCCAGTAGTAGGACGTTATGGGTTGTTGATGTGATGTGTGTGTGTGTGATACCACGCTACCAACAAGTTGGTATAAGGTTGGTTTCAAGTTATCCTTCTCTTTAAAGTAATGTTGTCTTGCATAGTTTGACTCTCTTAGTCGCCTCTTACGACACTCATGGAATGAATAGGTGTTGTGACACTCTGTATTCTTATTCTGTCACTACAAGGATGACCGTCCATATTCCTGTATAATTGTTCCTAACTAGAAAATGATTATTTTTTGACGCGATAACGTCTTACAAATAAATCGATGAAAGTCGGCTGCACGCACGAAAAAGCATGACTCATTGTCACGTTCCGCCTGAGCCGAGCGTGCAAGCTAGAGCGCAGAGCAAGCGATAGGCTTGTGACGCATATTTTTATCATGGTTGTGAAATTTTCGTCCGTAAACCGACAGCCAACTTTTATTGTCTTCTCTTTTTATTAATTGTCTTTGACCAGCTGTATCTACAGTCTCAATACTTCTTATAAGAACAGTTGCGGCATATCATTATACAAGTTCTCAGATAAAAGCGTCTATCTTTAATACGATGTGATGATTAAACTAAATATATAATCGATTGAGTCGTTTGAAATGATTGTGCTGATTCCTACTAATTGATTGGGAATGAGTCAATGAAAATGATACTGTCAGACGGTGCGTCTGCGCAGTTATGTCAGTAACACGATACAGCGGCTACCGGTTCGTGGCTAGCAGCTGAGTCTGATAGCTTTTTATAAAGAATATGATGCTAATAGTACTAATAATACATTCTTGAGTTTTTTTTTAATTTTGTTCCCGATGCCAAGGACAGAGACAAGGATTGAGGTTCTTAAACGTTTTATTGTTTTTTAATTCTGATATATAAATGAGAAGATCAGCTCTTTTCATTTAAATATCAGAATTAAAAGTACAAAAAGGGGTGAATAAAACCAATGCCTTCTTAACAGAGGTTGGTTCTTTCTTCCTCAGCATGCGTCCTGTGCATGTTTCGTTGGTGACTGCGAGACCGGAGGCACAATGATGCAGAAACATCTCAATAGGCCGCAATAACGTGGTTTACCATGATGCATTGTTGTATTGTCTGCATTCGCAATGAATATGGTGACCACTACTCTTGGATTCTGCTCTTGGATTCATGTTTTCCATCAGGCTCAGTAGAATCACTTTGGCTCGCTCAAATATAAAAATAGACCTTCTAGCATCGAGTACGCAAATTGAGTGTTTGCAGGATGAATGAACATGAGAAACAGACTTATTAAAGACTCTCTTATATATACAAACATATAAACTACTAAATATTAACTCTAGGTCTAGTGACCCTTTTGCTTAATCAAAGATCGTAGATTCGAGTGCCATTCCATTAATGTTTTCGACCGATTTAAGAAATCTAAAAGAGGTTGGTTACTTCAGATTTCTGGTTAAACTCGAGTTGTCTAATAGGAAGAAGATTGAGATTAAGTATGGTCACTAACATAGTAGTACACAGTGGGGTTTGTTTAACATGCCTTTTAATTTTACGAAAAAGTATTGTGAATATTTTGTTCCACACTCATTTCTTTTTTTTTATGGAATAGACCGGCAAACGAGCAGACGTATCGCCTGATGGTAAGCGATTACCGCCGCCCATGGACACCCGCAACACCAGAGGCGTCACAAGTGCGTTACCGGCCTTTGGGGGATGGGGGGGGGGAGATAGGGGGAGGGGTTGGGGTATGGGCCTCCGGTATCCTCACTCACTCGGTGAAACACAGCGCAAGCACTATTCCACACCGGTTTTCTGTGAGGCCGTGGTAACACTCCGGTCGAGCCGGCCCATTCATGCCGAAGCGTGGCTCTCCCATTTTTATAATTCTCCAATTTCGTATTTATTGTATTTAATATAATATTATTATTAAACCAGAAAATTCAGCAAAATATAAAAAACCTAATGTGCATCATAAATCTACTTAACGATGGAGGAAAGGAAGGAAAAATTGTGATAAATTAAAAAAAAAACATGTTTCGAACTATAACAGTGTACTAAGGTAGCTTGAAGAACTCATTAGAGCTTTATTCACCCATTTGTAGTAAAGCGGTTAAGCTGCATTCTGCTTCTTTATCCAGTAGATTCAGCAATTCTCAGCGCATGTAACAAGCTCACTGCTAAGTGGCAAGTTGCTTCTAATGAAAGTTTAGTCCATGTTTAGTCTTTGCTTATTAAGGCGCTGACTGCAGCCAACGACCTTGAGCAATGGACACGCCCCTTACAATGTTCGATAAAGCAGCGCCGCGGTTGCGATGCGGTTCGTTATTGGTACTACTACAGAGTCCGAGAACCACTAATCCACTTTGAGTTTGCACTCTGCTAAAACCAACATAATGGCGCTTTGTAGTTTCACCACACTTTACACAGGGCTTTAGAATATTTCAGATAGGTCAAAATAAAAATGCTATCGTAATGGTATGATAAAAAAAACATAATTTTAAATAAGTAAATAATGGTTCAACTAATCAAAGTTTGTGCAGCATATAAAAATAGCAAAAATGTCATGCGCAAAATGGGCGCATTCCTTACAAAAATATTATAATGAGGATTATTAATGTGTTTACTTTCTGTCTATGAAATAATAGAAAATATGTGATATAATATTTATTTTATTTTGTATTGTTATAAATAAAAAATACAATTAGGTAAGCAAGTAAGTACCTAAAACAAAAAAAAAAAAAATCACATTATGTATTATAATCACATTATTTTATTGTGATTAACGAGATCACGATTATCACGAGATCGAAATCAAAAAGCGAGACAATTAGGTACATAGATACACATACATACATACATAAAAAACATCCAACGAAAACTCTCTGCCAAAAAAACACTTAAAAGCGTAAAATAAACTGGTTCTTCATAAATTGCCTATACCTAATTCTTTATTCATTTAAATAGTAGTATTATAATGTGTGCTAGGTACCTAGAATCTGTTTGAAGTCGGTGCCAAGTGACTATCGCTTAGACTTTGTAATTGTTCGTTTGTATTCTTTTTGGCTTAGCACCGACTTCAAACAGATTTTAGGTACCTAGCACACATTATAATACTACTATTTAAAATGAATAAAGAATTATGTATAGGCAATTTATGAAGAACCAGTTTATTTTACGCTTTTAAGTGTTTTTTTTGGCAGAGAGTTTTCGTTGGATGTTTTTTGGAAGTCGGTTTTTTTTTTATAAAAAGTTTTTATTTTTCAGTTTTTAGTGCAAACAATCGTAGGTAAGTAGTAAATTGAATTATTTCATCAAATTTCATCATCAAGAATACAAATGAAGGTCTAAACGTACGTGTAATATTGAAATTATCCTCTAATTCCTAACTGTTGAAGAGTTTAACCTTCTATCATCAGTTCACCTAAATAACTTGAAAGTATACGACTGAAGGTCTTTAGATACGTATGAAATTGAAAGAATTATCCTCCAACTCCTAACCGTTGAGGAGTTGTACCTTCCACCTTCCATCATCAGCTTATCTAAATAATTTGAAAGAATACGACTAAAGGTAACATATATACATCTGATATTTAAAGATTTATCCTCCAACTCCTAACTGTTAAGGAGTTGTACCTTACATCATCAGCTCATCATCATAAAATGATGACTACCAGACGCAAATACGGGTGTAACTTCAGAAAATATACGAAAAACATAGTATGTGCCTATAAAAAATGAGAGTTTCCCTCGATTTCCCTGGGACCCCATCATCAGATCCTGATATGCTGGCAATGGGACCACCTCGGAAGCATACCCTTTCGAATAGAAATTTAAAAAAAAAAAAAAAAAAAAAACATACAGTGGAACATAGAACCTCCTCCTTTTTGGAAGTCGGTTAATTAATTAGGAACTATCTATTTACACTATTCGTCTGTAGAAAATGATTCACTTATACCAAATTATACATTAAGTAGACGACTAATATATCGGGTCAGCGCGCGAATCGAGCGACATAGTTCCGTCTAGCAGCGCGCCTCAACGCTCACTGCCGATGTCCATAGGAATGACAGAGAAAGAGCGCTTGGAATAGAAGGGCGTAAGTGCTAAACCACAAAATTCGTTATTATGGTAAAAGTTGCAATTTTATTAAAAATCTAACTCAACCATTTTCTTTAGTTACATATGATAGACAATTTTACTTAATTTCATTTACATTACTTATTGCACAACTGTGTAAAGTCAGAATTCAAGTATTTTCAGAGGCTACTTTGATTTTTTTTTCTATCGAGTGAAGTTTTTCAAATCGTGTTTTGGAAATAACTACTATGTCAGGAATATGTTCAATTATAAAGACATTGATTTTGGTAATGATATGAGCGATAGGTTTTATACAAAGCGATCTTTATTGAGCTCTATTTTGGTTTTCAGCCCCTTAAGAGGGTTGTTCGGTTGCTTATTAAATAAACACATGTAAGTAGGTATATAATAAAAAGTATGTACTCCTGTGTATCTACCTCTTTGATGATGTACTAATTTGTGAGAATATTTTATTAATTTTGATAAGAATGACCGAATTTCTTTTGAATTTTGCACGTAAAAAACCACAAGAGTTTAAGAGTAAAATATAAACGTGATTGTAAAAAGTTCTTTATGTGAATTATGAAAATATATTTATGACTAAATTTCATATACATTCTTATATAAAATTTTAACACAAAAACGACTTTAAGAACTAGACCAAAATAAAATGGGACCACACGGGAAGCACCAACTTTCAAATAAAAAAAATCAAAAGAAGTCTGTTAAAAGCAAGAACGAGTTAGTTTACACCATTTGTAACTGAATTATTAACTGCACGTTTGGCCTAGTGGTTTAACGGTCACCACGCCGTTTCCTACTTCGCCAAGTGCCGTGGGTTCAAATCCCACGTAGGACAACACTTAGTGTGATCCACAAATTGTTGTTCTGAGTCTGGGTGTTCTTTGTGTCCGTTTCATGTATGTTTGTAAAGTCCCCCGCGACACAGGATTTATTCCTAGTGCGGGAGTTGTCTTTTAAAAAAAAATATATTATGATGTTTTAAGATATTTTAAAAAGTCACAAAAAAGATTTGAGAAGATTCAATTTCTGTTGTGTCTGTGCGTGTGTCTGTCATTGCATGAAACCAGATAAAGAGCACAGGCACAGCAGTGACTCAAAACACAGGTAAAAACGGGGCAATACTAGTAGGAAAAATATTAATTATGTTGTTTTCTTACAGCAAAACCGACTAAATAGACTTTGTTATAGAGCTTATGTTTGTTATATGTTAAATTCTTATATTTTATATATTTCAACCTTATTGACCAACAGATGTTTTACGTGTGTTTTGCAATATTTTACGTGCTCGATGTTGAGTTTCTGTAGTATTATTATGGCCATTGCTATCAAGCGACGCAAATAACCCCACGTAGAAATGCTAAACCTATCCCGCACATGCTTCGAATCAGATTGCAGTTCGAAAGTAAACATAGCAGAACTAGCTTGTTCTACACGTGCAATAAAATTAGCTTTGTTTTAGCTTTGATATTGGCATTTGTGTGTATACATCGACTATTGAAATATAAACAGAAATTATAAATATTATTGTTTGTTATACAGAAATACGGAAGCTTAAGATTACTTAAAGAGGGCAGTGTTCGCTTAAGTTATAAGTAACGTGTACCTAACTAAGTCTATTCCAGCCCCCCTAGACAAGTTGCAAACGTTCTTCTCGTGTGTCATTGTTGGCTAATCGTAGACAAAGTAATCTTAGACAAAGTATTAACCAATGACACACCAGCATTTAGGCGTTAACGATTGCAGGAAGAAGAACGCTTGCAACTTGGCTAGGGGGCAGTATTACCTTCCTACTTACGTTCATACTTCCGAATGGGTAGGCTGGCAGAATAATAACAAGCGATCTTTCTCTAAATACAGTCTTAGGCCTACTGTCGGTCGTCGTAGTTTCCCCCAGGTAACTCCATTGATTTCATATTACACCAAAAGTCTTTGACAGTTCACTGCTGAACATTTATGCTCTCTTTGAAAAGGAGAGTTTTTTTCCGTTGTCTTATATGGCAAAAATTAGTAACAGTGTGAGGAACACCACGATAGTAGATAGTTAGTAGCTGAAACATTGTAAAATGTGAACACATTTCTCCAGTAAGGCAGATTCAAACTTGACCGCAGCCATAATTTGGAACAGTTGAACAATTTAAATCTATTATTGACATTGCCATTTAAATACAGTTAATAGGACGAAATCGTAAAAACATATGCCTCTTCATTACTAAGGCAATACAGTTCACGATGAAACCAATAACTTCAATGATGCATAATGGTCCTAACAGATAGTAGGTTATAAATTTAGTGTTGTGCATGCCAAAAGTAATCAGTGTCGAAGGTTTCAAGTGTAGTCTACTGCATTCGAGCAGTGATAAAATTATGAGTGTGTGTTGCCATGTTTATTTCTGTATTGCTACCATTTTAACTATTACCGATTAAAGTCTGAGTGAAATAAATCTCTAGTTTCCGGTCGCTTTTGAAGTATAATTAAGTGTTTATGTTAATCGATTATTTTATTCATTTCTATGTAACGTCCGTCATTTTCAACATTCCATTTAATTTATTTAATGACGTGCGTGTCATTATGCTTTGGGTTAGCTTCCGTTAGAAATTTGACAGGAATGTCATCAAAAAATGTAAAAAAATATTTGAAATCGTTCATTAGAAAAAAATGTGTATTTTATTTTTATTAACGTCGTTTCTATCGTAATTATTTTATTATTTTTAAATAAATAATTGTTGGTTTTTGAAGTATAATTATTATTAGATTCTATTCATTCATTATATATGTATGTTGACTGATTTAATACAGAAAAATAATAATATCATTAGATTCTATAACATTTGTATTCAAGATCCGTGACAGCTAGTTTACGAAAAGCGTAGTCTGCTATCCGTCACCGATTTTCGCGAGGTCAACAAGGTCAAATGGGGTCTATGAACTTTGATCTCATGTCAGTTTGTAATATTAAATTTGTTTATTGACTTACAAAACCCTGAATACAGGTAACAAACTGTATACTAAACTAATACAGAATATTTAGTTGGCATTTTCCCAAGGTAACCTTAGAAACCTTTTATCTATTTTTTGTAGTAAAGTATGTAATTTTATAGCGCGTCATTTAAAGGTATATAAAGTACTTCTTGCCTTTTGTAATAATTATCTACTAACAAAACAATTAATTATAAGTCAATGGAGGTCGGGGATACGTCGTTTCGTTTGCAGATTTACCTGTTCACTTTATTATTATTAATAAGAAGATGATTTTAATAGCATTTATCATCGTTTACAATATTATAGTGTTCAGAAGACATCTATTTTTTTACTTTTAAATTTCTAACAATTCATTTAATTAATGACAGACATCAATCATAAAGATGCAGATGTTGCGCAACGCATTAAGTGTCGCGTATTTATAGGTAATAAAAATATAATAGTAGTCTCACAGAATTGTTTATACATTTTATGCTTATGCGTTGCGGTCGGTCTTGCCAATCGTCATAATCGTCATTGCTACGTCTACATGACAATATTTACGACTTTACAGACTGCATTATACAACAGATATTCGTAATACATTTTTAACCGACTTCCAAAAAGGAGGAGGTTCTATGTTCCACTGTATGTATTTTTTTTATTTATTTTTTTATATGTATGTTACCCGATTACTCCGTCAGTTGTGGACCGATTTTGAAAAATTTTTTGTATTCCACAGGGTATGCTTCCGTGGTGGTCCCATTGCCAGCATATCAGGATCTGATGATGGGATCCCAGGGAAATCGAGGGAAACCCTCATTTTTTATAGGCACATACTATGTTTTTCGTATATTTTCTGAAGTTACACCGGTATTTGCGTCTGGTAGTCATCATTTTATGATGATGAGCTGATGATGTAAGGTACCACTCCTTAACGGTTAGGAGTTGGAGGATAAATCTTTAAATATCATATGTATATAAGTTACCTTTAGTCGTATTCTTACAAATTATTTAGGTAAGCTGATGATGGAAGGTGGAAGGTACAACTCCTCAACGGTTAGGAGTTGGAGAATAATTCTTTCAATTTCATACGTATCTAAAGACCTTCAGTCGTATACTTTTAAGCTATTTAGGTGAGCTGATGATAGAAGATTAAACTCTTCAACAGTTAGGGATTAGAGGATGATTTTAATATTACACGTACCTTAATTTGTATTCTTGATGATGAAATTTGATGAAATAGTTCAACTTACTACTTACCTACGATTGTTTGCACTAAAAACTGTAAAATAAAAACTTTTTATTAAAAAAAAAACCGACTTCCAAAAACATCCAACGAAAACTCTCTGTCAAAAAACACTTAAAAGCGTAAAATAAACAGGTTCTTCATAAATTGCCTATACCTAATTCTTTATTCATTTAAATAGTAGTATTATAATGGGTGCTAGGTACCTAAAATATGTTTGAAGTCGGTGCTAAGCCAAAAAGAATACAAACGAACAATTACAAAAGTCTAAGCGATAGTCACTTGGTACATAGTCACTTGATACGTAGCCCCGCGTAGCGGGGCTCCGTCGACTCATAATTGAAGCCAGTTTTTATATACATATTTATATAATAAATAACAGCGATAAAACATGTTTATTAAGTGGAATATACAAACAATTTTTGTACAAATTTCTATTTTTTCTAAGGGAACCAAGCATTTCCGGCGGGTGAAAATGGTGAGGAGGTGAGGAGGACCCCCCAAGTAGGGGGTATCCCCCACCCCCTCCCCCCAAAATCTATTGTATATATTGCGAAATGCGTCCTAACCTATAAAATTTTCAAAAATTCATATAAAAAAAACTATGAGGAATCGCAACCCCCCCTTCAAGGGGGGCTATATACCACACCTCCCCTTATGAAGATTACCATGATGAGATGAATGCAGTTTGTTTTGAGGAGTGGTTCGCTGGAGTCTTACCAAAACTAAGACCAAACTCAATTGTGGTGATGGATAATGCACCTTACCACTCCCGAAAATTGGAACGGCACCAAAAATGAGCTGGAAAAAAGCTGCCATTCAAGACTGGCTTTTAAATGAAAATATCATATATGGTTAAAGCTACGCTTTTAGAACTGATTCCACATAACGAGTCTTTTAATAAGTACGCTGTAGACGAAATGGCAGCACCACATGGGATCACGGTTTTAAGACTGCCGCCTTACCATTGCGAGCTGAACCCTATCGAATTGATATGGGCGCAGGTAAAGGGGCATGTAGCTGAAAATAATAAAACCTTCAAATTGACAGACGTGCGAAATTTATTTGAGGAAGGCATTCAAAAAATTACGGCTACCGAATGGTCTAAATGCGTATCCCATGTTGTAAAAGAAGAGGAATAAATGAGTATGCTAGATATGTTAATTGACAATATCACAGACACATTTATAATAAATGTTACAGAAAGTGACAGCGATAGCGATGACGGCGACGATTTATAAAATAAAATATTACCATAATACATCTATTTGTTTTATTTCTCATGTTCCTTCATGATCACATTTTTCATTCATTTCACACACAATTATTAAAGAAAACTCTCAGATCCTTAATAAAATTAATCGTCATAACTAAATTATCCGTTCAGAAATATTTAATTCCCTGATATACTTAGTTTCTATTAAAGTAGTAGTTGTTTAGATATACTACTACAAACCAGAGGAATCGATCCGGCAATATTCCATTTCCGTATCGAATAATTTCGCAACGTCACTATTTAGTACTTGTCATAACGTTGCAACACTGAAATTGTCAAATCTGGAATCGAATTAAAAGTTTAGTATTAGCCATAGATAAATCTATGTTTTTAGAACAACAAAAAAAATCAGTTTAATTGTAGATGGTAGATGTAGACACAGGTAGTTGACAAAGTTTTAAAACATGAGCGTGTTAAATACTTCCTGCTTTTGACGTCCAATTAATACAGCATAAAGTCTAGAACTCTATCTAGGTTAAGTGGGACCTGGATAAGTGAGAAACCTCCATAACTGGAACTCATGCTGACGTCCCAGCACTTAGGCACTGAATTACCTCTGCTAGTGGGACGAAGCAAACCTCTATATCTGGGATACGTTCTTTCAATTTTATCGTCATAGTTACCTCTATAACCAAGACAGCGAGAGGATTTTATATACATTAACCTCTGTAACTGAGATAACATCGTTTTTTTTGCTTAAAAACGAAGAAGATGACGACTCCGATGGGCTCGGAAGTAAATTTAATAAAAAAATCTAAACGCGAAGCAGTAAAAGCAGTTATTTTAAAATGACAGGAAATAGGGACCAAAGCATTTTTGATAAAATTTATAACATCGAAAAACTAAAAACTGATACTTCCAAAATACAAACTAAAAATGACTGATTTTTATAATTGATACATTCTGTTCACATTTTTGTGTCAATTAAAACTCACTTATAATGTTTACATAATACGTTAATGTATTCAATAATCGCACCTTTATAACTGAAATAACCTATATTCTGACCTCTATTAATGTAATCCTCTGTTAATGAGACAGATATTTATTTATACCTGGATATCTGAGACACTGGGTAAGTGGGATACCTCTATAAGTGAGACAAATTTGCAGGTCCCTTGATGTCTCACTTAACCAGGTTTCACTGTAGTTACATATATTTATGCAAATGTGCAGATACAAAATAAAACTTCACCATACTTAAACAAGGATGACTTCATACAGGTCAATTTGTTATGATTGTACTTACATTAACGAACAAAACGTATAATATATATATTACTACCTACTATACACCGACCTACTATATATACGTATATGTATACCTATATAGTAGGTCTACTTCATACAAAGAGAACTATACAATGTATTATAGAATAATTTACCTGAAAATGTTTATGTGAATTTACATATGCATTACTTTATGCAAGTACATATTCTGTATGAGAACAGTTTTAATGTTACTAATACACACATCAAAAGTGTCTAGGGATCAACATATGTGTCTAGGGATCAACATATATTTTTGCAATAACTTTTCTCCTGATTGATATTAATTAAAATTTTCTTTAAGGATTCATCAAATAAAGTGTTTTCGTTTGTCACAGTAACGATAAACCAAGTCATCTTTGCATTAATAAAGAAATTTGCCATTTTCCTAATAAAAGGATTTTTGACATTTGAACCACTAACATTAAAGTTCGAAAAAAAGACTGAAATAACAGTTTTCTTTAAAATTTTATTAGGTAACTTAAACAATTAATAATCCGTGTTTCTACCGCGAACACTAACACAAGAACATCGGTTTGGCATACTCAAAATGAGTTCATCCAAATCACGCTGCGGAATGGCCGCCCATGTTCGTTGCAACAACAAAAAAAGGTCTTCTTGCGACTGGATACCCTCCATATTCGGCAGAGCTCTTCTCTGTAGCATATCCCATGCATGCTCAATCGGGTTCAAGTCTGGCGACTGAGCAGGCCAGGGCCAAAGCCACATCTCAATCTCAAGAAATCCGCATAAAAATGCTTGATCCCTAGACACTTTTGATGTGTGTACATTGTACAGATATGAGGATAGACGTCTAAATCTATAAGAAATAAATCTTGTATAACATGCATATTATATAGTATTTTCTTTGCGATTTGATAGATAAGATTTAGTTTTTTAACCGACTTCAAAAAAAGGAGGAGGTTTCTCATTTCGACCGTATATGTTTTTTTTATGTGTGTTCGCGGATAACTTCGTTGTTTATGAACGGATTTTGATGATTCTTTTTTTAATGGAAAGGAGATATCCCAACGGTGGTACCATGATAAATACACTAAGATCTGATGATGGAATCCAAGAGAAATCGAGTCGAAACTTGAAGTCGTTTTTTATTTTGATAAAATTTTACTTGTTAAAATTGACATTTAATATTATTGTGATTAGTTTGCCGTGTGTGATGTGTTAAAAATCTGTAACAGAAATTGCAAATTATTTCATAACATTCATAGAAGTTTACGTGTTCAACACGAAAATTAAAGTAATTAACAAATGCAGAAAGCCTTATGAGCTGATCTGTTGAAGGAGGAAGAAGGAGTATTGGAATAATCCAGTTTTCTGCCTTCCAGCTCATTTGATGGAAAGTACCTGTTGTATCTTATGAAAGTCGATAAGTACTAGAGCATAATCAGGAAAGATAAAATAATGATTCATAGTGTCAGTGATTTATGCTACTGCGTTTACGAACGGTATCTTTAATGAGTCTATTCCTATTTAAAAAAAATGTTTAAAAAATAGAGTTTTTACAACTTATATCTTAATGCTATTAAAGCAGTGGTTGATCGAATCTAAAATCACAAGGAGATAAGGTTGCAATTCAATCAGAGTTTAGTGTCATTTTTCATATTTTAATCAGAATCATTTTGTTACTCAACGAAATGCAAGATAATCTGTGCGTAATCTGTAGTTTATGGATACATTCTTCATAATCTATATTTATCATCATCATAATCTCGTAATATGTGAAGATTAAATCAATATCCATATTATATTTAGTAATATGCACGTGAATTTGAACGTGCATTAACACTTATACGACACATTGTAGGTACTAATAATTATTTTTACTTAATTGTTTTAGAGGAATGTGTTACAATCTGTGGTTATGTCTTAAAAATTCAAATAAACATTAAACCAAACAAAAGTTTACCAATATCGTCGAGATATGGGCGATTGCAAAATTTTCAGTTTCACAATAATCATGAAAAATATCAGTAATTTAAATATGCATATCTAATTTATGAGTTTGACTTCAAAAGCGGAATTAATATCTAAAGCATTAAGGCGCGCCCTACAACTCACGAACTTATTTCTAAGTTAGTTTGCCTATAAGTACTGGTACATATAAATAATACTGTCAATATAACGTTCACTGCGATGGTAATCTTATAAATGTCGGCTTCTGTTTTATATGTTACGTATAAATCAGTTTAAAGATTCGATAAAGCTTTGATAACTTAGAGAATATTGCGAAATAAAGTGCCATTATTCATGAACGCTGATAAAATATTGGATAAAGTGCCTCCTTAGTTCTTTAAAGTAATTGAGAATTAATTCCATACAGGTTGTATTCTTGTAGCGTTCGTTAATCTAACTATAACCATTCCCTTATTTTCTTTTTGACAGCTCACGCCTATAAATTACCGTTTTTTTTTTCGGGATAATGTACTACAGTAATGTTGTACTTTATTGACGGTGACGGTACTTTAGTGAAGTGGCCTGTGCATAACAAACAACCACAGACTATAAAACAGTACTTGAAATACGATAAATCGATAAAAATAATTTGACTTCATGTAAGTATTTTTCTGTAAATTTAAAAAAAAATGGAAATAAAAATAGTATCTATGACTCCAAGATTGATTATTTGCAAGGAATCAAGTCGAAATCTTGGAAATTAGGATCAAACCAAGAGTAAAGAACAATAACTCTGTTCATTCATCTAATTTACCGATTTATTATTTATATTTTTGTTTATTTTTTACATAATATAAAAAACTAATAAAGGAATAATTCACATTTAAACTAAAAATATTTAATTAAATCGATTGAAAGTTCTTCATAAATAAAATCGCTTTTCATTTCAAATCGAATCAGTAATGTGTGAGGGCGTCACTAATTTCGAAATTTCTTGAACTGTCAAAAAGAAAATAAACGAATGGACAGAGTACCTAGGAGATCGTTTTTAGTTTTTTCGGAAGACGTTCCCCATTTCATCTCATCCACGTTTTTATATTTTTTAACATTGATTTCATCACGACGAAGACTTAAAGACTTGAAGGCTTATAATTTGAAGACTTTAAACCTTAGAATAATAACGCATAGAAAGATAGTCTTCATACAAGCACTGAACCGATTCACATAGGTGTGACGATTACGTAGGTACGCGCGGCGATACGCACACATGCATTAAAAACTTACCTGTGAAAAGTGATGTCATCACACTTCTTTTGATTTTCAGATGCGTTGTGACACAATTTAATTGAACAAACCGTCATAATTGTTTTTTTTTCGCGAGACACGTTCGGCGTACTTTGACCTTGAACACTACGAAGCGGCCCGGCGTTTGGAGCCATATATGGCTCCTTTTGAGGTGCTTCAAAACGGACGCGTGGACTCGGTTTCTATGCGTTATTATTCTAAGCTTTAAACACTTGACAGTGGCAGAAATAGCTGATCCGAGAGATCCGGCTGGTTGCCATTTCATCAAAAGAAGTAGAACAGTACCTAGTATAAAATTCCGTGTAACTTTGAAAATATAAATAACTGTCCCGTGTTTGTGATATCGCGGGAATAATTTTTCAGATTAATTAATAACCGTTAAATTAAGCGTTCTACAGCATCTGTTGCTTTACAGTCTAGTCCATCGAGATATTACGTACTACGTACTAGAGGAGCCACTCAAAACCAATTATATGTTCCGTTTATATTTGAATTAAAACTAAAAAGCGCTGCAGCGCAGCCAAACAATAATTAGTAGTCTAATCCAACAGTATTAACAAGCAGCGCTCTATCGCATTCGAGCTGTAGTTTCCTCGCGAGCGAAATGTCATAAGCGCCGTGATTTTCATGGCGCTTACGCGTTTTGGCCAACGAACTGTTGCAAAGATTCGCTTTTATAGAGTAAGCGCCAAACAAGAAAGCAGAACGGATAAATAGCTTTATACCTACGAAGCTTTATTAGGAAATTCACTTTGAGTAAATAGTACTTCAATAGCTATACCAGTTTCAGTTTTTTTGTAGAATTCATCGAGGTATAAAATATAAAAGCCGAATATTCAATTTTTTAATTATACTTTAATGATAATTTAAATATAATTATTGCAAAAAAAATGTTATGGGTTATTTACGAAGCTATTTTTAACAACATATTATTTTTCCTTATCCAATTAAATACGTTAAATACGTTGTGCATTTAACGTCAGTTAATTCTACCTAAATATCACTTCTGTATGTTTTACTCTAAGTATTCTATGTCGAATGAGGCAACAATGGCGTCTTAAAATATTTTGTTCGTATTTAATTTTAAAACAATTATATCTAGTTAATTACTGGTGAAAAGTTATTCCTTTGTTTTTCTCCGTATTCCTTGTATTATTAGTGCAATATCTCAAGACACAAAATGGCATAATTCACGAGTTTTAGAACGTTTTTAAATGTTAACAATCACACGCTTATGCCACCGCTTCATCAGAGTGTAGCTAGCAAGCGACTGAAGGAAGTGCGGTTCCGCAATTGCATGGAACACCGCATTAATGAGTGGCGTCTTCTCTATACATTATATCTCGATGGTCTAGTCTTAAAAAAGTTCTGATATTAACATTGAAATGAGTTCCAGGAATAAGAACTGTAAAAAACTGTACTTTTTTACATGTTGTTCAAAATATAATAGTATGATTATTAAGTTAAAGTTCTTTCTGTAGGTCTTGGTATATTTCATCATCAGCCTATCGCAGTCCACTGCTGTATTTAGGCCTCTCCAATTGTACGCCACTTGGTTCGTATTATTTCACGTCGTATTTATTAACATCAATCGCACAATGCATTTATATATTTTATATTATACAGGGTAAGCTTATCGCTTTTTTTATATAATAGAGGGGCGTAACGTCTGATAGTAAGTAATTACCGCCGCCAATGGCGCACCTGCAACACCAGAAGCGTCACAAGTGCGTTGCTGGCCTTTGGGGGATGGGGGGAGAGGCCTATGGGCCCCGGTATCCTCACTCACTCGGTGAAACACAGCACAGGCTCTGTTTCACACCGGTTTTCTGTGAGGCCGTGGTATCACTCCGGTCGAGCCGGCCCATGCATGCCGAAGCGTGGCTCTCCGTTTTGAATTAAATAGTTTACACATTGCGGGCAAAATAGAAGTAACTATTACTTGTAAAAAGTTTATGATCAGAATTCAAAATGTTCTTTCTGTACTGCATAGGTCTTTCTATACTGCCATAGAGCAAGTTTATTCTAAGCAGGACCTTACAAGTGAGCTACACGTAGTTTCCGTGTACTCTATGGTTGAATATCGTTCTGTATATTATTACAAAGTTAAACAATGGTCGTAAAACCGGACCGGTAACCTAACATAGAGCGCGGCTTACCCGCACTTCGCCATAACAATTTTACTTTCTGAAAATAAAAAAAGCCTCGATAGAATTACTTCACTGCATTGATACGATGAAATTTGCATTTTATTAATGTATATTTATATTTTCTATATCAAGTGGTGTTCAAATGTACCAATATGATTTATAGTAATTTTAATTCCTTTATCTTTTGTCTTTCGATTTTAAACTTGTCGCGAGAGTCAAGTAACATTTATTTTTACCCGACAAAGAAAAAAGGAACGGTTATTTAATATGTTTGTGTGTTCCTCCATAACACCTAAACTACTGAACATATTTTAATGAAAGAAATGTAAATATCTATATTAATATTAAAAAACTGCAGAGTTTGTTTGTTTGAACGCGCTAATCTCAGGAACTACTGGTCCGATTTGAAAAATTCTTTACGTGTTGGATAGTCCATTTATCGAGGAAGGCTATAGGCTATATTTTATTTTCAAAAAAATTAAGGATCCGTAAGAAAATTGCTATTTCGTAACCCAAGGTGTGAAATCGAAAACCTATTTTTGCGTGCGCTGCAATAACTATTGACAATAGAACAAAATAATGTATTACGGGTTTGTAGGTCTCATTAAGATCTACAAAGAAATCAGCGAGAGCATATATCTAAGTATCATGGTTTAGTTACAATAACCGCTTTTGTGTTCAAAAAAATTATTAAATCGTCTGAAGAAAGAAACTACGTTAAATATGTATCGTAATATTAATCCTTATCCAAATTAAGCATTATGTTATCAAAGGTATTTATGTAGAAGTAAAATACTTTTTGTTTCATCCCAATCGTTCATTTCGTTTAGAAGTTATCACGAGTATAAGACGCTAAGAGTTGGTACCTAATAATGAGTTATTTGCCAAAGAGTTTTTATCAACATAATACCTAATATTAATCTTTATCCAAATAAATGTGTTGTAGGATATGAGTATTAGATCTTAGAAGAGCATAATAAATACATCTATACTAATATATAAAGCTGAAGAGTTTGTTTGTTTGTTTGAACGCGCTAATCTCAGGAACTACTGGTCCAATTTGAATAATTCTTTCAGTGTTAGATAGCCCATTTATCGAGGAAGGCTATAGGTTATATATGATCACGCTAAGACCAATAGGAGCGGAGCACCAATGAAGAACGGGGGAAAATTATTACGCTACGGGCAATAGAAGACGCAAACGACATTGCGTGGGTCAGCTATCCATACTTTATTTATATTATAAATGCGAAAGTAACTCTGTCTGTCTGTCTTGCTTTCACGGCCAAACCGCTGCACCGATTTGAATGAAATTTGGTACACAGATAGTCTAGAGCCTGAGAAAGGACATAGGCTACTTTTTAATGCGAAAAAGGGGTTGTAAGGGGTTTAAAAGGGGAATGAAATGTTGTTCTGGGAGTTCACTCGCCACACGCCTGCGCGTTACCTACGTCGGGCGTCTTGACAACGAATAAACAAGGCTGTCACAATCATAAAAAATATTTCACTTTTTCAATGAAGACTTAAATATTAAGATATTAACATAGAATAATAACTTCATACAAGCGCCCTGTCAAAAATGAAGCACTGAACCGATTCACATAGGTGTGACGATTATCTACATAGGTACGCGCGGCGATACGCACACATGCAAACGGGTAATGTTGCCAGACGAAGTGTAGTTTTCCCGAAAGTGGGGAAATGATTCGGCCGCTGATATCCATTTGTTTTTGGCAATAATACATAAATAACTATGTGTGAGTATGGTAATGTAAAGTCGGTATATGACAAGAATGTTTATATGAATTGAATACTTAAATAAAAACAACAACACGTGAAAAATTACAATTTATTTTTATTTCGAATGAAACACAGTTAAATTCAAATGTGAAAGAAAATAACAAACAAATATTTAGGTGCATTAACATGTGTATTTGTTGGGTTATATGGATATTAAGTACCTGTAAACTGTATTTGTTTCCTAAATAATTGTCGCTTTGACACTACTGATTTAACTCTATTGTCTTTTTTCGATTCGTAAAAAAGACGAATACGCAAATATCTTTCAATAATGAGCCTCGATAAATTATTAACATGATGTTTCACATTTTATATGTTCTTCTGCATCAGGGAAAACACACTTACCAACAAGTTTTCCCATAATATCAGTGACAACTGTTTTAAAATTAATCAGTCGGAGTAATAAGAATGGGAAAATATTTTCACAATCTGGCAACACTGAATATTGAAATAAAACATTTCTATTTTGACCTAATTATTTACAAAATACTGTGAAATATTAAAAACTTACCTGTGAAAAGTGATGTTATCACACTTCTTTTGTTTTTCAGATGCGTTGTGACACCATTAATTGCACAAGCCGTCATAATTGATTTTTTTTCGCGAGACACGTTCGGCGTACTTTGACCTTGAACACTACGAAGCGGCCCCGCGTTTGGAGCCATATATGGCTCCGTTTGAGGTGCTTCAAAACGGACGCGCGGATTCGCCTTCTATGCGTTATTATTCTAAGGATATTAAGTATATATTCGTCAATCTGATTTGTATGTTCATTATATTAATGGAAATAAATAAGCCAAATTAATATAATTAATTAACAGCATTTCTTAACTTCAAAATTCTCTACAGAAGTATAGTTATTATAAGCTAGCTGTTGGTTAGATATGAATGAAAATGTGATTTAAAGTTTGTAAAAATTTTACCCTCAAGGGGGTAAAATAGCAACAGGGGATGGCAGTTTGTATATAAATATGTAAGGTTTGTGAGTTAGTTTGCGACAAGAGACAAAATATGTATTAGAGCTATTCTGATATGACATTTACGGAGTTATCACGGAGAAGATAGTATGCCAACTGACAATAACGACATGATTACACTGAGACGTGGGTTCTGGTTTAAGATAGCACAGATGATTTAAAAATAATATCGATCCTGATCTGTTGACTGATAAGATAGTTATCAATTAAACGAACGGATCATGTCTGGCGTGGAGGGAGATGTTGTCGAATACTTAAAGTCTTTAGAAATATCAGGAGTGCCTTCCCATAAGTTGAGGCTGCAAGTTAATGTTCCAGTACTATTAAATGAGGTATCTTGAGCGCCAAAGCAATGTAACAGTACATGGTTAAATATTACACAACTGGGGTACAACATTGTAAAAGCTACAATCATGACGCATGGAATGGCAAAAGAAGATAATGTTTTAATTCCCCGTATTCCAATAATTCCAACTTATTTGACATTTTAATTTAAATGAATGCAGTTTCCGCTGAAAACAGCATTTCCAATAACAATATTTTCAAAACCCAAGGACAGATGCTTAAAGATACAGTATTTTTTTTTATCATGGGCAGCATACTCACGTATATCAAATTTAGAGGTAGTAGAGCCACGCTGATTTCAGCACGAATGGGCCGGCTCGACCGGGGCGGTACTACCCTCGCACAGAAAATCAACGTAAAATGACCACGTTCGCGCTGTCGTGTTTCGTTGGTGAGTGCGAGACCGGAGGCCCAAATAGTCTAGTCAACAAGTTCCATACTTGTTGACTAGACTAAAAGGTGCAGCAGCATCACTAGGCCGCCATGGTGTGGGTCGCCATACTGCATTGTCTGCATTCGCAGTGAGTATGGCGATCAATACTCTTGGATTCTGCTTATGCTTTCCATCAGGCAGAGTAGAGTCATTTTGGCGGGCCAAACATACAAAAAAAAAAAAAAAAAAATCCGCAAAATCTCCATATTTTGGCAAAATATGGCAAAAGAAAAAACGTAGTTATTAAAATTGTACTTTTTTTATTTGAAGCTGCCAAAGTGACTATGGTCAGCCTGATGGAAAACTCAAGCAGAATCCAACAGTGGGGGCAACCATACTCACTGGGAAAGCAGACAATGCAGTATTGCGTCCCACACTATGACGGCTTCGTGAGATGCTTTTTCACGCCCCAATTAAAGGCCCCGGGATCATAGTGGGAGAGAAACACGAGCGCTGGTAGTGAGTTCCAGTTTTTAGCTGCTCGGCACAGGAAGGATGAATCAAACCGTTTGGTTCGAGAGTGAACATGTTATTCTGCAGAGGAAGGGAGAAGAGGGACCAGTTGGAAGAGCTCCTCAGAATACTTCCAATGATACAGATTAATATTTTTTTAATAATAATGACAAATAATTGGTAGAGAACGCGCATAACTGTGTTTTCGTAGCGTTGAACTCGACCAGATTCTTATCACCCCATTGTAAAATGCGGTTCAAAACCCGGTCGAGCTCAGCGACAAGCTTCTGTCGATTTTCCTCAACGTCTGCCAGCTTGCCTGAACGGTGTCAAAAATATCGCCCATGAACTGTGCTATCGTCTGCATAGCAATGTATGTTGCCAAGAGCTAACATGTCATTGATATGCAGAAGAAATTGTGTGGGCGACAGGACTGAACCCTGAGGTACGCCAGCGTTAACACACAGAACATCAGAGGCCGTGCCGTTGCAAAGGCCCATAATGCGGCGCTGATGAAGAAAAGCGTCAATACAGTGACAGAGTCTAGGAGGCAGACCGAATGCCGAGAGCTTGGAGAGAAGCGAGCGGTGCCAGACCCGGTCGAAGGCCTTGGTCATGTCAAATGTCGAAATAAGCTCATATAAACACTTTTATTTTTAAAGACAACTCCCGCACTAGGAATAAATACTGTGTCGCGGGAGACTTTACAAACATACATGAAACGGACACAAAGAACACCCAGACTCAGAACAACAATTTGTGGATCACACAAAGTGTTGTCCTACGTGGGATTTGAACCCACGACACTTGGCGAAGTAGGGAATGGCGTGGTGACCGTTAAACCACTAGGTCAAACGTGCAGTCAATTTAATCAAATCAGTCAAACTTTATATTTTATGTTCATATATAAATACTTAAATAAGTTTTTAATAGTAAAACGTGTGCGTCTTATTTGTAAAAAAAATCGGGTGGTGTCGTGGGACATCAGATAGGAATGAGTTCCATATCAAAAATACAGATGGCGCTATACTAAATTTTTCGTTCACGAAACAAATAAAGCATTACAGGTGGCGCTATCATCATCATCAGCCCGTTGCAGTCCATTGCTGGACATAGGCCTCTCCCAAGGAACACCACAGAGCCCAGATGGCGCTATACAACATTTTTTTTTCACAAAATTGTCTTAACCCCTTTATTTTATTTAAACTGATTTATAAAAATATATAAAAGTTCTATGCGAGGTAAAGAAAATAAAACTATTTAGGTACCGATACATTTTGTATTATGATTTTATATCGATAAAAATCCTACCTATATTAATAACGCGAAAGTTTGTTAGTATGGATGGATGGATGTTTGTTACTTTTTCACGCAAAAACTACTGAACGGATTTGGATAAAACTTTACAGTAATATAGCTTATACATCAGAATAACACATAAGCTACTATTTGCAGCGATAACCGACATACACGCGGGCGGAGCCGCGGGCAACAGCTAGTATTCGTAATATAGCCCGAGTGACATACGCAATACATATTTCATCACAAGTTTTAATGTAGTCGGGTTATAGTTTTTTAACTGTATTCTTGTTTTTCACATATTTAATACTTTTAATAAGATGTTTACTTCAATAAAGAAACAAGTTTATGATAGATGCAACCAAGCAACTAAATAAATATTTAACTAGGTACAACAATTTTGTTATTACACGCTTCCCCAAACACCGGAGTTAGTGGAGCGTGTAACAAGGTATTGAAGGATAAAATAATAAATGATGCGTCACGATTCGAAACGCTTCAAATGTACCTTACCTTGTAAATCACGGGGATTATCAGGACGAAGGAGGTCGTACCGTGACTTAGTGCGTATGAAGGCAATTACAACCCCTACTACAGATTTACAAAGGGAGATTGTTTTCTAATATTGTCTAAATCTGTAATTTAGTTTTTTTTTCTCAAAATTTACATTGTCATTGATACTTGTAATATATTCAATTGAAGTCAATTCTAGTTGTGTATAAGAGATCGCAGACTGCGACAAGACCTTCCATTGTAGTGCTCTTTAATGGTACATTTAGATTGTACAATACAAAGAGTGTCTACCAATGATATTATTTGTTTTAAAATATCATTGGTGTCTACAAATATATTGAATGTATCTAGTCGAAGTTCTAGTATTAAGCAGATCTCCAACTCGATAATAACAAAAATATTACACCCTGTTAATCAGTCATTGTTGCTTAAGTTGTCCTATCAAAGATACCTTAATTTAACGAAGTACCATTAGGATTAGAACCGTTTAAATCTCGCAGAAGAAACCTACGTATGTGATCATTTAACACTATAAAGTTGACAAAATCGTGTCTTTTACAAAAGAATATTTCAATCGCGATGGAAAGCATCATGATAGAAGTCGGTTAAAATAATAATGATTAACTAATTAATGTGACTGTTTAAAATAATAATAGCATAGGTACATTTATTCACTATAATTTGGTAATTTAAAAAAAACTTTTTCGTCGATATTAATTAAATTTCGATACATTTATTTTTGTGGGTTAGCAACAATCAGAACTGTCACTTTCAGAGTTCGCGCCTGGATAGGTGAGCCATTATACTGTAAAGTTTGGCTACAACAAGTACTCGTAGTCAGTACAATTTTCTTAAATAAACCAAAATAATATTGAAATGATTCTGTAATTATTTTTTTAAAAAACCCTGATCCGTCACATTAGGGTTTCTGCATTATGCGTGGTTTATTCTTCATTTACGAAAATCACATTTTCCAAACAATATAGAATATACACACATCAAAAGTGTCTAGAGATCAAGCATTTTTATGCGGATTTCTTGAGATTGAGATGTGGCTTTGTAATAAATTTATGATTTTATAAATTTATATGGATCCTTTTTGGTGCATTTCATAATTTGAATCAGGAACTGTCAATCAAATTCGAGTAAAAGATGAAAATCAGCTGTCAATATTTTCCCTATAAAAACATACAACGCATTGAAGACATTATTAGTGCTACTGTTTCCCTACTACTGATTAAAACCAACGTTATTATGGAGCGGCGACGTCATTTAAGCAGGGAAGAAATGCTCAGAGCCGTGGGAATGATAGAAGCTGGTTCCCGGCAACGTACTGTGGCTTTAGCTATGAATACAAGTCAGAGTGTTATCAGTCGACTTTGGACACGTTACCGAAGCACTGGTACCGTGGCTGAGCGCCATGGAGGACGGTATCGCTGCACCACACGGAGACAAGACCGATACATTCAAATCTTAACTCGAAGAGCTCCAACAATAACCGCCATGATGTTAGCCGTGAGGCTTCATCACTCTTCAGGGAACTTAATTAGCGACCAAACAGTCAGAAACCGCTTGCATGAAGTGAACCTTCATTCCCGAAGACCGCTACGGGTACCACCTATAGCAATGCACAATCGTAGGATTCGATATCAATGGGCTCTTGAACACAGAAATTGGGCAGAAGAACAATGGCGTTTCGTGTGCTTTTCTGATGAGTCTCGTTTTGGTATGAGACCGGATACAAGACGTATACGACACTGGAGAACCCCTGGACGCCAACAGCGATTAAAATCCTGCCAGGAAGTCCATCCTTATAGTGGTGGAACCATCATGGTATGGGCGGGTATTTGGATCGGCGGAAGAACTGAGTTGATTTGGATCAGAGGCAACCTCAACGCTCAAATTTATGCTGAGACGATTGTATCAGACGTCATCGTTCCTCTACAAGTGCAAATCGGTCCCTTATTTCAGTTATTGCATGATAATGCACGACCGCACACCGCAAGAGTTGTAAGACAGACTCTCGCCGCAGCTAACATCAATGTCCTGCCCTGGCCTGCTCAGTCGCCAGACTTGAACCCGATTGAGCATGCATGGGATATGCTACAGAGAAGAGCTCTGCCGAATATGGAGGGTATCCAGTCGCAAGAAGACCTTTTTTTGTTGTTGCAACGAACATGGGCGGCCATTCCACAGCGTGATTTGGATGAACTCATTTTGAGTATGCCAAACCGATGTTCTTGTGTTGTTAGTGTTCGCGGTAGAAACACGGATTATTAATTGTTTAAGTTACCTAATAAAATTTTAAAGAAAACTGTTATTTCAGTCTTTTTTTCGAACTTTAATGTTAGTGGTTCAAATGTCAAAAATCCCTTTATTAGGAAAATGGCAAATTTCTTTATTAATGCAACGGTGACTTGGTTATCGTTACTGTGACAAACGAAAACACTTTATTTGATGAATCCTTAAAGAAAATTTTAATTAATATCAATCAGGAGAAAAGTTATTGCAAAAATATATGTTGATCCCTAGACACTTTTTAAGTGTGTATTTCTTGAGTCAGTGGTTTGAGAGCGCTACTTCATCATTTACTAATTTATACAAATAACCTCGCGTAACATGCAATTCAAAATTAGAATTAGATAGCTACGGAATTAACTCTAATGTGATATTGTTGAGACTGTTACTAGAAATTGTATTTGTTATTTTAGACGTTGTTATGTTAAGTAGTCTGGTTATATACCTAAGCAGTATTAAAATTTATTCCTTTTGCAATTTATGGAATACAGAGCAGTGGTCATGCTACATACTTGAGAATGAGAATGCAACTTTCTATAGTGTGAGATTCTTGGTATTCATAGTACAGAGGTATTGTTTTGTTTTTAGCAATTATTTTATCAATATATTGCCAATTTATGGTTAATATGCTAAAATAAAATTATCTGTTTCAACTTTTAATGTTTAAATGCTATGTGACAAGTTTTTTTTATTATCATCGGATAACCAACTCATTCTAACACTGCCTAATTAGGAATCAGAGTGTGTGTTAATTGAGTGTGTTTATTATTATTCGATGAATTTGATGGGTAAGTTTGCATTGCATGAAATTCTATTGTAATGAGATATTTTGTATATTTTTAGGGAATATAAGTTTGTATTTTGTATTTGGTAAATTACTGTCACGAATTGTAGCTATGTGACTAAAATTAAAATTGTCTTTTAACAAAAATTTAATTGTACTAGTTAATGTGGAGTAGCTAAGTAGTTCCTAAGTCGATAGACAAAACACTCAACTTCATTGATTGTAGTTGAATTACTAATTTCTGCGCAAACAATACCAGTGTTGTAAATTGGGTGTTAAGTGTTGCCAAATATTTCGTTCCAGGAGACGTAGAATTTATTCCTGACACACACAACTCGATTGATTTACACTCAGTGTAAACAAAAAACTTGTTTTGTTTTAATATTTTATTCATAGAAAAAGTTTCATATCAAAGAAGCCAAACACCAATATAATTAAGCTTAAGGTGCTTGTATTATGTATATGATCGATATAATTTGAAAATATGTTTACGATTTCCTAAATTAATATACGGCTGAACACGAAACTTTCTCGGAGTCTAATGTTTATTATAATATTGTATACTTATGCCCGATTTGATTTCTCTGCAATTCTAATTATGTTCACACGGACCGAAACCTCGAGCTAGTTTTTAAAACGATGTTGTTTAAAATTCTGAGATGGTTAATAACATTTACGATTGGTATATAATCCAATCGTAAATATTTTATGTTCTGCGCTAATGAGAACAAACTGTGTACCATCAATATAATGTGTTTAGCATTAGTGAACGTGATTGGCAGCGGGTTTATATTGATTTCTGTAGGAAACGTTTCGATGTAGGCACCAGGAAGACTGCAACTGAAATAGATGTCATTTCGCTACAAACTATGTTAGAACGTGTAATAAGTTTAGGCGAGTTGGCTTATGACGACTATTCAGTTAAAAACGACTCGAGTTACGTCTAAAGATGTGTACACACTATCAAAATGCTCATCAAGAACATTTTTGTAACATTTATATGAATGTAGATATAATATGTAGAAGTTCTACCTAGCTATGGATCAGATGACCATGTGTGAAATGTCTCAATTTATTATTAATAAAATATTTAGTTTTCACAACTTTTAACTTTGCAAAATAAAGGTACGGTCGAATTGAGAAACCTCCTCCTTTTTTGGAGTCGGTTAAAAACGGGATCTTAACAATTTATTGCGAGTTCTTAAATGTAATGATCAAGTGTATCATTATTTTATGACATATGGGATAAATGAATAGACGGGTCACCTGATGATAAGTGACACCTTTTTTACGTGTGGTAATCCTCACGGGCCGTCACCGCACCGGGGTTTGCGGCGGGGTGGTGTGTCAGAATCGGACCGACTAAAACCACACGGTGAGCCACTCTGCGCCCGAAATGGGAGGGATTCGGGAATCCCCTCCCAGCACTCGATGGTAAGTCACTACCGCAACCTATGGACATTTACGATTGAAGAGACGCAAGTGCATTACCGTCCTTTACGTCCCTCCACCTCGAAAAAATGGACAGATCCTTCTGTGAGGCCCTGATATTACTCCGCTTAAGACATGGCTCCCAGGCTTCAAGTACATCAATGTGACAAACTGTGATTCCGACTTTCTTAAATGAGTTGTGAAAAAGCACTTCGCTAGGTCATTCTATTCGTGACTGATGAAATATGAGGCAAAGTAGAGTCACTGTAGCAGACATATTTAAAAAAGAACTGCATCATAATTCTACAAAATTTAATTTAAATTATTTAAATAAAAGAAGGTAGATAACGCACGGCCTTGTTCTTGTTGAAGCAAAAAAAGTAGCGTAGTTCCAAGTAAATACACGCGTTAACGCACTAACTATGCTGTAAACTACGCTACTTTGCGTCAGTATCGTACAAGTATCTACCTTTCAGCTTTCATCAGCTTTACTCGATAATCTCGATATGCAAATGACAAGATATTATTCTTAATTGCTTGGAACGAATACCATCTAGACTTGCTATATTTCACACTTTCCTTGGAATGTTCGAACACGCGACACTTCTAGAAATTACCATAAACGTGTAGTATAATTTGCATTATGTTATTTCCAATATCAGCCGCCGAACATAGAGGCTATCAAGTATTTTGGTATAAATAAATAGTAAAAAAGTTTTAACCATCTCTGTCATTAGACCGATGATGACCGCAATAAAAATACAACTATAGGTATAAGACTATTCACGCTTCTATGCGTTATTAATAAGACAGGATGTTATAGTAAAAAGTTAAAAACACTCTAATTTCATTAATCCTGACTTCTATAAAAGTCTTGGATACCTTGGAATAGACTTTGAAAACCGAGATATTTTTAAAATGTTTCTGTTAACGATTCAAACAGAAATTTTTACTGTTCGGCGGAGGAGCATCTCATATTTTTATTTTATTTTTATTAAACGGTTTTATTTAGCTTGCCCTGTTTATTTGTTTGTTTGGGTCAAATCTAGTAATTGAAATTTGACCCCCTTCCAATTGACAGATTGATCTTTGAAATCTTTGAAATTTAGTACACACCTTTAGTTCTGGTGACAATTCAATTCAATTAATTCTGTTTCATTGTAAATCCAAGATGGCCGCCGCTACAAAATGGCGGTTTATAAATTTTATCACGACTACCTCAATATGGGTATCAAATTAAAAGGCTTGACTAGTAGACCACTAAAAGCTAAAAAATAATTCGGTATGTCCCAGGTTCCAGTCATCACACCCCTCTCCCTCATCAATGTAAGGCATAGATTAGATAAGTAATAAAATCTTTGGGCCCGTGTTCCCATTCAGGCAACTCAGTTTACGCTACGCCCAACGATTTTTATATAGACAATACTTTTGACCTCATGGTACCTACGGTTTCAACTTAAGGTTTTTAGCAGTCGGTTGTCATTAATCGTATTGGTTTATATGCATATAGTAGATAATCTAGGAACTAAGGAGAACTTCTTAATTAAACTCTCTAAAACTTTAGTGACTGCAGTCTGTTCCTCTTCTGTTTTTTTTTTAATTCGCAAGATTATTGAATCAGCCTACAAATAAAATACTAAAAAGGTCCAGAACCATAGAGCTATTATAGATAACAGCCGTATGTCTTCCCCACTCTATCTGATCAGTCCTCTTGCCAAGGCAGCGATCACCTTTTGATGATGTTTATAATACCCACGGGCCCATAGATGGATATACAATCACTACTAATACCACTGGCAAGAAGAATGACCCACGGCTGTGTCACCGTGTTCTTAATCTAAACTACACTTACTGGAGTTGTGTGGCGTCCTGTTTTCGGCGCCGTTGATGGGGTACCCCACCGCCTGGTCTGTCCTGGTACGTTTACACATACATGCTCCAGAATGCTGTACAATCTTCAAGGAATTCGAATTACTCTCAATAATCAACTTTTCACAGATTTTCGAATTACAATACACTCGTTTTAGTTCTCGCGGGACGCGCCTATCACGTATTACAATTCTCGCGAGTCTAATCACAATAACGGCAACTGTTCACAAGCGACTTCTCAACAATTTTCGATATTAATCTCGTCTCACGCTGGGCGGCGAGCCCACAAGTACCCTAGCTCAACAAACCTCACGGTGTTATCAATCTCACGCGGAAACTATACGAGTACTACAAAATTAACAATCAATAAATTACGGCACCGGCCATTTCAACACGAGTTCGATCACAATCATTTTTTACATTAACCTCAAACGTCAAACACGAACCAGAGACAATCCAAATGTTGCCAGTACAAATGACGTTCGAAATCCAACACTATCTATAATCGCTCTATGACCAGAACTCAACTTTTATAAGAAAAAGTTTAAAAACCGATGTCACAAAAACTTTGGATATTTGTCACTTTGTCACTCGAGTTATTATTACGAATTCATTGACACCTCATTCATTAAAATCGGTTTAGTAGTTTAAGCGCTGCGGTGGAACATACAAACATAATATATAGACTGCCTAAACTGTTTCCCTTCTTTTTGGTTTCGCCGTAATCGGGTAAAAACCCAGATTGTTTTTTAACTGCGTGTTAAACTAACGATGTAACGATTATCCCACCAAAAACATAAGTGTAAAAATATGAACCAAATTCAATAATATGATGATATTATGGTTGTTGTCAACTTCACTGACTCGCTTCGGATTATGGCTTTCACTGTTTGCTTTTATATTTTTACTTATTTATAAATTATTTTTATTCCCAGTTATCAGGGAACGTGGACGGTTGTTTAATTTTTACTTCTTCTAATTGTTTTTAATACATACGATTACGATGAAAACAACTGTACCTACCTACTATTAAATGTTTAATTCTAACTTTCTCCTTTTATTACGTACTTACTTGACATACGTAAATTTTGCTCCAAGCTATTTCAGCCGGCCCGTTAAGTGAAGAAAGACTAAAGTGATAAAAGTTTAAAGTCATTTATGTTTTAGTATTATCTGGTAGTATCGAGAACCGCCGGTAATGGGTTCTGTACAAGGCGTCGTCGTCACCTCGTTAACGAACTAAAATACCTCTAAAGTGAATCTCTCTGATGCATTCCATGTTCACATGAAGGGTTTATGACTTATTTCAACAACTTATGTCTCGAAACTGGATCAGGGAGCTAAGTATTTATTAAATTGAATAAGGCAACACTCGTATAATTAAATAAAATTTACGAACACGGCAGGTAAATGACAAATAAAACACGTTCTTTTAGCATACTAGTCTATCATTGGGTACTTTCTAGAGCTTTCTTCACCATCAGCATTTAATAGTCCATTGCTGGGTATAGGCATCTTCTTAAAAAGGAGTTTGGTCTACTACACACATCAAAAGTGTCTAGGGATCAAGCATTTTTATGCGGATTTCTTGAGATTGAGATGTGGCTTTGGCCCTGGCCTGCTCAGTCGCCAGACTTGAACCCGATTGAGCATGCATGGGATATGCTACAGAGAAGAGCTCTGCCGAATATGGAGGGTATCCAGTCGCAAGAAGACCTTTTTTTGTTTTTGCAACGAACATGGGCGGCCATTCCACAGCGTGATTTGGATGAACTCATTTTGAGTATGCCAAACCGATTCTTGTGTTGTTAGTGTTCGCGGTAGAAACACGGATTATTAATTGTTTAAGTTACCTAAAAATTTTTTAAAGAAAACTGATATTTCAGTCTTTTTTTCGAACTTTAATGTTAGTGGTTCAAATTTCAAAACTCCCTTTATTAGGAAAATGGCAAATTTCTTTATTAATGCAAAGGTGACTTGGTTTATCGTTACTGTGACAAACGAAAACACTTTATTTGATGAATCCTTAAAGAAAATTTTAATTAATATCAATCAGGAGAAAAGTTATTGCAAAAATATATGTTGATCCCTAGACACATATGTTGATCCCTAGACACTTTTGATGTGTGTATTATTATACCACACTTTCCAGACGGCCCTTTAAAATTTAAGAGTAAAATAATAATACACGTAAGTACACACAAGAGACGGGAGAGTGTTGACAGGAGTTCGTATTCCTAATAGCCAACAAATGTGAGTAGTGATTTGTAGGTAAATTCATAGTCAAATAATGAAGAGAGTGAGACATAAGTATTACTTTATTTCTTTAATCACGTACTTTTATAGTGTTAAATATGTATTGTAATTTATAAATTTCAATTAGATTGTACATACACACACTTAACGCCTTATAATAAAAACAGATTTATTTTCGCATATTACCTATTTTAATGCAATTTCCAGAATTTCTTTTTAAAAAGTGGCTACATTTCAACGCTTACACATTTAAAAAAATGGCTTAACGTTCCTATTCCACGTGCGTTATCTACCTTTTTTTTTTGATCTCAGATCACATAAAACATTAAATGTATGTTTTTATAGCTACAATTAATTCTCAATAAGAACTCGCTCGTTTCAAGTTTACGTGATATATAATGTTATCAGGAAGGAGGGAGCAAAATGTAAAGAATAAGTTGGTTGCGGCTCCATTAAGAAGATTTACATCAATTCCAAAGTTCGCAGATCGGGTGTATAACTTTTAATTTATAAGAACTCATTAGCCGTGTTTGTGCCTCCCCATTTCCTGATTTTAGGGTGAACTGGAGGCGTAATTAGGAAATTTTGTTTTAAACATTAAGGGTGTTTTTCTTTGATTTATCTTCCGAATTAATCGGATGTATTGAAAACGCACCAAGAAGAACAATAAAGTGTTGGTATTTTACGAAGTTATGAATAAATTTCGTAATTTTCTTTGATATATACAACACAACAAAAAGAACTACCTATATAGTAGAATAATGCATTAAGTACTTGAAATCAATTATTTATTTATTTACAACTAACTGTATCCCACGGTGTTACCTTCGGTTGTTGTTTTTAACACCAATCGCAGGAGCCTAAGTTACTCCGGTTACTCCTTATATCATCACCTATCTGCCAGTGAGTCTCGTCAAAATTGGTAGAACCGTTCCAGAGATTAGCCAAAATAAACAGAGACAGACAAAAAATTTAAAAAAAAATGTTAAAAAAAAAAAATAGTATGGAGGGCAAACGAGCAGACGTATCGCCTGATGGTAAGCGATTACTGACGCCCATGGACACCCGCAACACCAGAGGCGTCACAAGTGAGTTGCCGGCCTTTGGGGCATGGGGAGAGAGATGGGGTAGGGGTTGGGATAAGGGCCTCCGGTATCCTCACTCACTCGGTGGAATACAGCGCAGGCGCTGTTTCACACCTGTTTTCTGTGAGGCCGTGGTATCACTCCGGTCGAGCCGGCCCATGCATTCCGAAGCGTGGCTCGCCCACGGTGTTTTTACTGAAAAGTTGTCAATTTGAGATTACAATATTTTTTTTTAGTTTTAGTGTACTCATTGAGCATTATATTCTCCTAAAATATTCATTTTAAACTTTCTGTTGTTCTGAATATCTAATTTGTGTTATACTTTGCAACTTGCTAAACTTTAGCAGGTAGCTAGAATATTCTGGAAAGTTTTACATGTTACGCTGTTTACTTCCAAGTTGTAACCGACATAGCGCTTGTCCATAAACTAATAAACATTATTTTATTATTCGGGACATGTTTCGCATAAAACGTGGCTCAAAATGGCATAACTATGTATTTATTTGTTTTATATACTATTGAGCAAAAACATAAAAATAGATGGTAGTATTTTGACTTAAAAACTGTATGCTCAAAAGTACAATAGCAGACTTAACGCCTTAAGCATTCGCTACCAGTCTGACGTAGGGTGGTGTGAAAAATAAAGAAGAGTACCTACTACACTTTGGTTAAGAATTTTAAGAAGTACATGTACAACAACATAATCAACAATAAATACAGGGTTAAATAATTCGTATACAAAAACATGGTACATACTATAATATATAAACTGTCAAGTTTATGAAGATTCTGCTAGACTTTGGGTAAGGAGAGCTCGTACCTTCACCTTCAGCGAATCACGAATGGGTGCCATTCCGATTTCTTGAGGAAGAGCATTCCAAAGTATCTATTATCTAGTAGTATCTATTAAAATTGTATGATCCTAGGCTCCTCTGCTCATACCGAACTAAAATTAAAGTCAAGTACTAATTTAGCGGTCACCGAAGGGGCGGCGGTAAATTGATTGTATTGAAGTGCAAATATTAGCAATTTAATCATGTAAGACTAATGGGACGGAGAACCATCATGATCAATTTTAATGTTACAATTCAGAACTTTTTTTTTGATTACCGTAAATTAACTGACAATTATTAAAGACACACATTACTTTCATACCTTAACTGCCTCGTTGGTCTCGCGGTTGGCGTGTGCGACTGCTGATCATGAGGTCTCGGGTTCGATTCCCGGGTCGGACCAAATGTTTGTTTGATATACAAATATTTGTTTCGGAGTTTGGGTATTTTCTATGTATAATATGTATGTATTTACAAAAAAAAAAGTATATATGAATTTGTATCAGTTGTCTAGTACCCATAACATAAGCTCTGCTTAGCTTGGGACTAGATGGCGTTGTGTGTTTAGATGTCCGAAATATTTATTATTATTATACCGAACATTCAGTGCAAACGGCCCAAACGGGTCACCTACGTTGTTGAGTTTTTCAAGTAAATAACATCGAGCTAAAAGCAATGTTCGTGTTAAGTTTGTTTATAACAGTAATCCCTTAAATAAAACTAATTAACCTGAGATCAACATAAATCGCGCGCCAACTCTAGTGAAATTAATTCCCTGTAGGTACATGCCGTTGTACAAAAGGCCAACGGTATAAAAGTGCAGAATACGATACAAGCTTAGGGCAGCTTGTTCATACTTTACAACTCGTTATTAATTCACAGCCTTAATTCCGAGTTTCGCTCACCGGTGAGCGCTGTTGTTTGTGCTTAATTATGAAACTAGAATTGTACAGATTAGATAGTGTTTTGTTTTCTGTTGATATTATGATAAAAAACTAGCAGAACCAGAGCGTAGTAGACCCACTTCGGGAAATATGGATTGGATTGACATGATCGAGTGATAGCACGGTCTTATTGAACCCGTGTTAAGACTTAGTGTGGTTACTACTTAATCACCTGGTTCTAGATCAGAGGGAGTAGTTCTTAATAGTCAGCAATGCATGTCTTAATCCCCAATCAATCAAAATATTATCAATCAATATATTTAGTAGGTAGTAGAGCCACGCTGATTTCAGCACGAACGGGCCGGCTCGACCGGGGCGGTACTACCCTCGCACAGAAAATCACCGTAAAATGACAGCGATCGTGCTGTCGTGTTTCGTTGGTGAGTGCGAGACCGGAGGCCCAATTAGTCTAGTCAACAAGTTCCAAACTTGTTGACTAGACTAAAAGATGCAGCAGCATCACTAGGCCGCCATGGTGTGGGTCGCCATGCTGTATTGTCTGCACTCGCAGTGAGCATGGTGACCACCACTCTTGGATTCTGCTTATGCTTTCCATCAGGCAGAGTAGAGTCATTTTGGCGAGCCAAACATAAAAAAAAAAATAAAAAAAATATTATAAATAACTATACGATAATAGATTTAACTCAAAGTTGAAGTCGGCGGCCAAACTAAAAGGTAAACAGTAATTATGGCATCATCAAAGGTTACCATAAGGCCAAACCGGTCAGGTGTAAACAAAAATAAAATAGTGGAATAAGTACAAGTGATTTTAATTCTAGAATGTATTACAACAAGTTCCATCAAGTGCCGAAAATCGAGAGTACGAGTATAAATTGCAGTAATTAGACCTTTGAATTTTCTGAAAATTTCAAATCACAAAAGTGTTAGAAACAAATATGAAATGTAACCACTTATAAGTTTTTAATACAGTAACCTATAACCAATGGCCCAGAAAGATGGCAGCGGTAAAACTTAAAATAACCCACTATATTAAACAAAATCACTTTAGTTGTCCACATAATAACTACCAAAAAGTAAAAAATTAGAATATTTAATTAAACATTTATTTCACCCAAGATTTTCCTAAGGTTTCAGCGTTCCTGTTTATTTATAAAACACTGGTCATGTAACTGACGCTCTCGTGTGTCAACAATTTTGCACAACATACGGTGGAATAATAAATAGCCTAGGGTAGCACAATATTGGGGATCGTGTGACAATATGACGTCCTCGGAGATCGTCCCCTATCAATTAGACCGTGTGTGGGTGTGGGATGCACATAAATCAAGATGGGTTCAAAGAGCACACAGCGCCGTTCTGATGAGCTGCACGCGTGGTCTGTCATTTAGGCACTTAATGAAGACGAATAGGAATGCTATCATTTTCATTATGAAATATACGAAATTTAATACCTTTATCATTTATCACTATAACGAATTCACTCCTATAGAAGTTTATTCTTATGTGTTAGAGCACATCTTACCTAGTTTTCTCCTTTTTGTGTATTTAATGGGAATCTATCTATGATACCTGGCTATCGAATAAGACATGTCTTCTTTTAGCTAACATACAAATGTCGGAAATCCAGGAGCTATAATAATATTTAGTTTATTTATCCAAAGTAATAGGCAAGTTTACCAGAATTTTATCCAACTTCTATCCTTCTCAATCTTGCAAATAACAATAATTGTATTTAAGGTATCAGGAAATTAAACTTTTAAACAAATAATCAAAACGCTTTACTAGCTTACTTTCAAACACATCTTAAAGTAAATAACAATAAAGATCTCCTTTATGCAAAAATAAACGCTATTTTATACTCCATCGAATCAATAAGTAGTCATTTGAAGGACATTTAAATTCAATACGTTTTCAAATACACAGAATTTCGCAGTATAATTTTGTCGATATATAAACACGTAAAGATAAGAAAATTAATTTTCAACACAAGTCAATCGTGGTTATTGAATAATTTCGTATTAAGATGAATGGGAGTCAATTCCAGGAATGCATTCTCAATGTACCTACTTCGATGGTAAGATTGTAGAACATCAATTTTATCCCTCGTACTAGGAAATGCGCAGTTATTTAGTCGCAAGCCCAATACCGGTTCAATTCTGTTAAAAGCAATCTGCGATTGATGCCCTGGTCGATGGCTATTAAATGCTAGGATATTGATTGCCGACGTAGCGAAACATATTTATTACAATATACAGAGCAAACACGAAAAGGGCGTCGCTGATCAAGATTTTATACTGCATAGATTTATTAGACCGAAATACTTCATAATTGTGTACGTACATGAGGATATGTGACAAACAAGTTTTTATATTGTTAATTTGATGTATTCTTGTATTTTTTATTAGTAAAGTTTAATAAGAAAAATACAATATCGAGTAGGTAATTAACCACAAGAAACCCTAAACCAAAATTAGTCCGTTTGAAAGCTATCACGACAGATACAGAGTTACGTTTTTTTAAAAGTCGCTTTACGATATGAGATAAAACATCTAAATATCCTACCTATTGGATTTCTGTAGAAATGTAAGAACCCAGTTCCTCCTAAATACATAGGTCTGCTTGAAGACAGTTCTGTAAACAAGTTCTGTCAACAAGCATAGTTACAAAAGATTCATTTAAAGTTGATTGATTTAAGGATTTTTTATTTGATTTTGGATTAGACGTATGATTGAGAGAAAATTCTTAACCATTCGGCCATGTTCTCGTGCACCGTCGTAGAAGTTGTAATATGCGGCAATTACTATATAAATTTTAATTTTGTTCCAGGTGGTGTAGAAAATGCTCCGGCACTGCACAAGACGCCGCTTTAGTTCGTATTCTTCTGCTCTGACGACAAAGCATTACACCTAATACAGAACAAAAACATTAACTTATTCTTAAATCAACCAATATGAATTTTAAGATTATATCTGTACTCCTAACGTGGAATTTTATATTAATATCCGCAAGAAGAGAGTCATATGAAGACGAAGAATCTTCGAAGTCTAGAGAAATACGTAACAGAGAAAACAACCGTAATAGAACTACTTTTAATGGAACTCTTACGGATATACCCGAAAGACGTAACTTGAGGCACAGAAACAGCTCAAGATACCGTGGAGATAGACGTCGCTGGGAACACGAAATAAGAAGAGACAGGCGGAAAGGGACTGATGTTCACTCACTGGAAGACAGTATAAACAGAACTATTGAACCTTACAGTGTAAAGAAAGATGACAGGTCACGGAAACCTGAAAAACACTGGAATAAAAGCAGTATGGAGAAAACATGGAATTCAGCAAGGAGGCCAGTTAACCAAAGTAAGTCTCAAGACAGACAGCACTTGCCGATAAGAGAAAACTCAACCAGGTCTAAACCCAAAACATCGAATAAATGGCAAAGTGGTGGTTATATACCGTACCCTCAGCCACGAGAAAGGAAGCCTAATATTATTTTAGTTCTAACTGATGATCAGGATGTTGAGTTGGGAAGCTTGAATTTTATGCCGAGAACAATGAAAGCCATCAGAAGTGCAGGTGCTGAGTTCCGGCACGCTTATACGACTACTCCAATGTGTTGTCCGTCAAGGTAAGTTTCTGACCTGTGTTTTGTCATTACCTGAGAAATAATTAATATATCATTGCTATAGCCGCACTTAAATGTCTTTTTATAGAACTCACTATTAGTTACTTACGGCTGTCTGTGTCAGTGACTATATTGCTTATTGCTAACTAATTCGACGACTTTCACACCTATGCAGCTATGCAGCTACCAGTTTACTTACCTTCTCGTCGATTAGATTGTTGATTTAATCTCAGCTAGGAACTAGTTTATTACTTCTTATCTTTGCAGAGGATTCAATATTTGAAATTTATTTGAAATATTTATCACTTCATAATATAATACGCTTTGTATATTCCAACTCAATTTCAATTACTTATTCTTCAATTATTTGTGTACCTTTGAACATATAACTGAACTTTGTAAGAACGTGATATTTGAGTTAATAGGAATTGCAAAATTAATGGTCATACAACCTTAGCATACATTATTTAAGTAAAGAAGAAAATTATTAAGGCATTTACATATCTACATCTGTGTTTTGTACTCAATCCTCGTCCAAAAAACTGCCTCGTTGGTCTTGCGGTTGGCGTGTGCGACTGCTAATCTTGAGGTCTCGGGTTCGATTCCAGGGTCGGACCAAATGTTTGTATGATCTACAAATGTTTGTTTCGGAGTTTGGGTGTTTTCTATGTATAATATGTATGTATTTACAAAAAAAAAGTATATATGTATTTATATCAGTTGTCTAATAACACAAGCTCTGCTTAGCTTGGGACTAGATGGCGTTGTGTGTTAGATGTCTAAAATATTTATTATTATTATAATCCAACTCTCAGGAATGATCTGATGTGAAATAGAAACGAGGTTTTACTATATAAATACTAGCTTTTAACCTCAAAGTTTGCGTGTATGTCGATTATCGCGAAAAAAAGTAGGCTATGTACCTTTTCAAGGTCCAATCTAACTCTAAACTAAAATTTATGGTGAAAGGGTAACAGACAGATGGACAGAGTTACTTTCGAATTTATAGTATTAGTATGGATGGTATATTACACAGGGTTAGAGCTTAGGTACTATTACAACTCAAAAGCTAAGTTATGGTATAATATCAGTTTCTCCACAAAACTTCTTTTTTTGCAGGAGTTCGTTACTCACTGGGGTGTACGTTCACAACCATAATGTGTACACAAACAACGACAACTGCTCATCACCAATGTGGCAGGCCACACATGAAACGAACACCTTTGCTACCTATCTGTCCAACGCTGGCTACCGTACCGGTAAGTTGAAGACTAAAAATAAAACTACTATCTGCTATACGATTATTGACTTGACTTTCAAGAATCACAAATGCGTTGCCACCTTAGAGCCCCTGCTCCTGGAACTAGGGTGAGAGGTGGTATAGGCTCTGGTAACCTTCCTCACTCGAGGTTATCTCACACTCAATCACTATCGTTAGAGTCTGGCTCATTTGTGCAACTGCATGACTCTTCCACCACGGATTTCAAAGCAGAGCTGGTGAATACGACTGTGTTCAATTTTTACCTTGGCAGCAAACTGTTACACTACCTGCAATGAATAGCTAATGATTTCAACAACACGTCATCAAGCTGTCTAGCTTTAACAGTGTTTTGTCAAAGTCAATGGATTGACTATTCTATTTCTATATTGGCAGGTAGGTTGAGCTGTAAAATTAGTTTACCTTTAGTCCAGAGTTTTATGTATTTGAAGAATCTTTATTTAAGTGATGAACGATATAAGAAGATATAATAAGTTAAATCATTACACAAAGTTATCTTACCTATAATGTTGTATTTGATGTTTTAAATGAAACAGATTACGTACTTGATGTATTCCATTTATAACTTTTAGAAACACTTTTACGCTTCGTCGAGTACTTAAAAAGTAATTTCAAAGTTTTAAATATATTATATGCCTAATATATTCTCAATTTATATATAAACAGAGTTTCAGTAAAACGAAATGTCGCGTCCATCAAATTCATAATTTACATAACAATTTGGCAATTATTAGAGTTTTGCCAACGCTATATAACTGTTCCACTGAGGCTTTAAGCTGCGCTGAAAGTGTTTGGAGCAGGCATAATCAATGAAATTAAATTCATTAATCATTAAGCTGCAGTCGTTACATATTTTGATAAAGTTTAACGTCATTCCGACCGCCGAACTCGTGTATAAGTTGTAAAAATAATATTAAGTGTTGTGTACTCAAGATATTAATGAGGTGATATTTAATTATAGTAATATAAACTCTTTTGGGTGTTGTAAAATTAAATTGAGATAAAATAAAATTTCTTTACATGGCATGTTTATGGCGTGAATATAAAAAAAATATTATAACGAGATTGATAGAAGACTTTTGTATGAAATGCAGTAATTTTTAGTGTGTCATATATTTTTTATTGCTTTCCTGCAATCTGTGAGGGTATTCATGTTGTATTATAGCAAAACAGAAAGCTAGAGGGAATACGCATTACGCGTACTATTTAATGCTACTAAATCTATGACGTCATATTTCTAGATTAGGCCGTCAGAAATTATTAATAAAACTATTTTGATAGCGATAGTCACTTGGCACTATGCCAAGTGACTATCGCTTAGAGTTTTGTAATTGTTTGTTTGTATTCTTTTTGGCTTAGCACCGACTTCAAACAGATTTTAGGTACCTAGCACACATTATAATACTACTATTGAAATGAATAAAGAATAAGGTATAGGCAATTTATGAAGAACCAGTTTATTTTACGCTTTTAAGTGTTTTTTTGGCAGAGAGTTTTAGTTGGATGTTTTTTGGAAGTCGGTTTTCAAATTCACGTTTTGAATTGTAACGTAACAGCGCGGTAACCGGATTATGTTTTTAACCGAATTCAAAAAAGAAGGCGTATTTATTTAATGTTTGTTACCTCATAACTTTCGACTGGTTGAGCTGATTTTGATGATTATTTTTTATTTAAAAGCTGGTGCTTTATTTGTATGTTTTAATTTTTCAGTTTTTAGTGCAAACAATCGTAGGTAAGTAGTAAGTTGAACTATTTCATCAAATTTCATCATCATGAATACAAATTAAGGTCTATACGTACGTGTAATATTAAAATCATCCTCTAATTCCGAACTGTTGAAGAGTTTAACCTTCTATCATCAGCTCACCTAAATAACTTGAAAGTATACGACTGAAGGTCTTTAGATACGTATGAAATTAAAAGAATTATCCTCCAACTCTTAACCGTTGAGGAGTTGTACCTTCCACCTTCATCATCAGCTTACCTAAATAATTTGAAAGAATACGACTAAAGGTAACATATGTACATATGATATTTAAAGATTTATCCTTCAACTCCTAACCGTTAAGGAGTTGTACCTTACATCATCAGCTCATCATCATAAAATGATGACTGCCACACGCAAATACCGGTGTAACTTCAGAAAATATACGAAAAACATAGTATGTGCCTATAAAAAATGAGGGTTTCCCTCGATTTCCCTGGGATCCCATCATCAGATCCTGAAATGCTGGCAATGGGACCACCTCGGAATCATACCCTTTCGAATACAAAAAAAAATTCAAAATCGGTCCACAACTGACGGAGTGATCGGTGAACATACATAAAAAAAAAACAGAAAAAAAAACATACAGTGGAACATAGAACCTCCTCCTTTTTGGAAGTCGGTTAAAAAGAAACAGTAAATTAAAATCTAAAATTAAGATATGAAGTAAAGATGACGTACCAATCTCAAGTTATAGCTCGCTGCTCCTTAAAATATAGCTAGACCTCTGTACCTACTTATCTGGAGTTAGGAGAGGCTGGTTATTCTGTCATACTGGTTGTACCTAGTACGGAAACCAGTCTCTCATACAGATCTTTTGTTTCTGTTTTTTGTGTGTGTATATTTTGATATAACTGATTTTTGTAATTTTTGGGTGAGAGAAGAAATAAAAACAATGATTGTGTCTCTGTGAAAGATGGCTACGAAACTGACGAAGTGCATTGGAACAAGCGATTTTATTTTGGATCACCTATATTTTCATTCTTTACTTCATTCGTTCGTACCAGTTTTGTAAGAAACTAGCTGACCTGGCGAACTTCGTACAGCCATATTTATATATCTGTCTCAGCTTCCCACAGGCAGTGTACAGTCGCGGACAAAAAAATTTGAATTTTCCCGTTATCCTTCAATTTCTCTTATATACAAACCTTGTCCTAACAATAACGAACACATAAAAAATGGTTGTCTGTAAAGTCTGTTTACGGACGATAGTTTAACGTGACAACGTCATAACGAAACATTGATGAAATGATGAGCTTGCGCCGCATCTATCTCTCGCTTCCATTTAAGGCTTGAAGTGCAAGCGAGAGATAGATGCGGCGCTTGCGCCTCAGGGCGAGGTAACGCCGCATGAGTCATGTTTTTTCGTGCGTGCAGCCGGCTCCATCGAATTATAAGACGTTGTCACGTCAAAAAATATTTATTTAATTTGGTGCAGCCGATCGGAAATTATGCGCGTACATACATTTCGGCGATAAAAGATGAAGTGCAATACACTATAAAGTTCACACGTAAAATATACCTCATAAGTTCCTAAATTTTTTTTTTTCGGACATCTAACACACAACGCCATCTAGTCCCAAGCTAACCAGAGCTTGTGTTATGGGTACTAGATAACTGATATAAATACTTATATACATTGTTTTTTTGTAAATACATACATATTATACATAGAAAACACCCAAACTCCGAAACAAACATTTGCAGATCTTACAAACATTTGGTCCGACCCGGGAATCCAACCCGAGACCTCAAGCACAGCAGTTGCTTACGCTACCGCTGGCGCCACCGAGGCAGTTAATGACACTAGTGATGACTGTCAGAGATCAAGTCTTATTTTAAGTATTATAGCTATCAGCATACGAGCTACCAGAATAGGATAGATAGAAGTAGATATAGATTAGCTTACAAATTTTATTTTTTTAACTATTGGAATCGAAATATACAAATATAATCCATAAGTATATAAATATACGACGTCGGACTAAACTGCTGCAACTTACAAAAGACAATCCAAAGCCAATTAAGAACTTAACAAATAGTACCTACCTACAACTTAAATTATTATCATCCACCAAAAGGTTTCCACATGTAAGGCTAGATTGTATACATGCAAATTTCTACCTCTACGAACTCAGTTCTAGTCATAGCAAACTTTAATCATTCTTGCTGACACTGAATGATCGAAGTATTTAGCAGTGCAATCATTTTATGAAGACAAGCAATAGTAATGCAACACCTGACCACTTGACGCAATAAAGTTCTTCGAAGAACTAAGTTTTATATGCATTCAGTAATGTATTAATTAATTCCACGGGTTCTGAGACGGTTGATATAATGAGTTTTATAACATACATTGAAATTTAAAAGAGGAACTGCTTTATTTTTAGTACCCGACTACGGCAAAGCCAAAGGAGGGTTATGATTTTGACAGGCTATGTATGTATGTATGTATGTTCATTTGTTCCCTCATAGCTCCTTAACTACTTATTAGAACTAGACAAATGACATATCGTTAGAAGCGTCTTGATCGTCCGCTGGTTATAGGCTATATGATGTGTCACTGAATCTAATGTGGCGCCCTCTAGCCGACATAAAGTATTGTATAAAAAAGTAAATTTGAGATAAATATGCCGTGTTTGGTATCATTGGAAAGGGCGTTACTTGTACATTTTAAATATATGTATATTATATATTAATAACAGCACCAAAACATTTTAAATAAAAAAAGGAAAATCTAAAACCCAACTACGACAAAAAACGACGCTGAAAAAGTATAAAAGTACAAAATAAAAGTTATAAACAGTAAAAGTTATAAAAGGTATAAAAGTTGACAACGTGTGACTACGGCTTTTCAAACTTGTTTTATACTTTTTCAGCGTCGTTTTTTGTCGTAGTTGGGTTTTAGATTTTACTTTTTTTTATTATCATACATTAATTCATCAGGTATCAAATGTCAATAAATAAAATATAACACATTTTAAGTAAGATATATGAAGAATATATGTTCTGTAAATCCTGAGGCCTTCAGCAACTAAGAGTTCAGTTAGATGCCACTTTTCATGATAAATACGATTGTGATTTTCTTATACGGAAATATGCTCAAAGCATGAGGGTCCCGTATACTTATGCCTGTATATATGTATGCCTGTATATATGTATGTATGTGTTGTATCAGAAACGATTTTAAGTGTTATCCATGATATCTCACATTAATAGCCATTGAGCCATGAGTGTTCTAGTGACACATTGACATTTTACAATCTTTATATGTATAACTAAATACAAAGACAGGTTTGTTACACCATTTACTGATGAAGTACGATTATTGGATATTAACTTTGCTTAAGAACAGCTGGACCGATTTTTATAATTTCTTGCCGCGACGAATAACAGAATAACTGTTAAGATATTTATCTTTCTTTTACTCATTCATTCTGTATGAAACCTAATAATTGGCATAGCTGGGACTAAAGATACAGGTGAAAGTGCGGGGAACTACTAGTGTTAAATAGAATTACAATATATTTTAGTTAGACGCAGTATCTTAGCTTTAGAAAGTATTAATGTCCTTTTCTGAAAATTTTAACTTTTTGTTTGTCCATTACGTAGCAAGGGTAACGACTCCATCAGTCAACGGATTAAACTTTTCCACTCGACTGTTCATATTAGCGGTGATGCGATAGACGACTACTTTGCCTCTATGGAGGTATAATGAAGACGTAACACTTGTGCGCTTTGGAGCGATGAACGCTTATCCGCTAGTTACAACGGCAATGATGCAACGGGGCCAGGAATGCCGCTTGACTCCTGACTCATACGTTTTATAACACTTGCATAAGTTCGAATGTTATGTTAAACGAATTGACTACTTTGACCTTCAACTCTTGCTTCAAAATATGCTGATGAAGTACGAATATTGTATATTAACTTTGTACTGTAGCGAATGTTAATGACAAGAAAATGTTTTTGAATTACATGCGTGTTTTTAAGGACCTAAGTACGTTTAGAAAAGATGAGAGGAAAAAATGTTTGCTCTAAATATGCTGGAGCCTTCAACAGTCCTGTATAAACTAACTTTAACAGATTATCATTCATTTTATTTAGGTCTGAGACGTCTTCTCTTAACCTGACTTCGCGGTCTACGTTTATGATCCTACTGTCATCGGTCCTTCGCAGACTTTGCTGAATTATTACCACTTCAAAAGACTAAACATTCATATACCAGGTATTCTGCGAACGATATAGGTAACTTTATTTCTTTCTCGGACCTCATTACGCATGTTATAGTTCAAGGCATAAACATAGCCATTCTACTGGGCGCCTTTTAGGTGTAGATAAACGCATCGTTAGTGAAAACGGCTAGATATTCTTGAGATCACCTGTTCGTTAATGACACTCCTGGTTTTTCTGGCATACACACGGCAAACGAAATACCCGATCAAAAGTACGAATTACCTGTAACTGTTACTAGAGTAAAGTCACACACAGAATGGTTTTGTAATAACAATACTATAAAATACAATTCACACACATACTTACCAAATGACATACACATTTGTCGTGTATACAAACGATTCAATGAAAATACATAAATTTATTGACCACTTTAGTCAATATCCACTTTGTATCTAAAATTATCTTCACCTTTCTAATAAAAAGTATTTGAAAAGAGTTCAATAAAACTAAATTTAGTTACAATATTTAAAGAGTTACTCATGTCGTCTTAAGCTTCATAAAAACATTAAATTTGACAAATTACCGTCTGAGTAGGCATAATATTGCCTTATCCATAAATTATTGATATTAATTTGTTTAGAATATTAATATTACAATGACAACCTTTTCAATAATAAAGATAATCAATTATTGAGCAAGATTTAGATATTTGAAAGGAATTTCAACTCTAGATAGTTAAATATTGCCAATAATCATTTAAAAACAATAAAATGTTTAATCATTCTTTGTATAAAATTAATTACAAGATCACTATGATATTTTTTAGACTTTGTGATAGAAGTCTTTTAAACAGTGCAAAATTTTAATGCCGAAAGTTTTTGCTATTTAACCAATTTAACTGAACTGATTTTTAGTCTTGTACTTTTTCCATTTACAAAATTGCGTAGGTTTGGCGGCAATGGTCGCCTGCATATTAGAGATTATTAATTACCAATTGAAGATGAACATAAATACATACATTAAATACATGTATACTAAAGAGATCCGTTGTTTTATAATGAAGCATATAATGAAGGGTGGTATGGTAGGGTCAAAACCTCCGTACTAAACAGAAACTTATGTTCAGCGGTAGGTTTTTAAGGATTGTTGCTGATGATTTAGTGAGTGAGGTTATAAGCAGTGAAATTCCTTAGAGGCGGAGTAGTAATCATACACGCAGGTATGACTGCGAGGTACGGCTAGTATATATGTATAATATTATTAAATAGGGAATATGCATAAAATTTTTATTTGTCCTAAACATTTTTTTCTAGATTCTTTATTGTCTTTACAATATACATAAAAAGTATTTTTTTATTTACTGATTATTTAAACCCAGAAAATATTAAATAAAAAGTGAAAATTAAGGGAGAGAAATTCAAACCTACAAAACGCGTCCTATTGGTCGAAACGAAATGTGCCGTCGATTGTTACATTATCGAAATTATCGGCGTCGAAATTCCTACTGTGTTGTAGTGTTTGTGAGAAAAAATAACTTCTTCCATGATTTTTATAGCAATCAAAACTGTAAATAGGTATAAAATAACTGAAACACTCAATAGTAAATAAACACGAAATGACAATGACGTCATTTGTTATGACAATAGCGCGCGAAAAATGGCGGCGTTTGAATAGCTCAAATTTAGTCGGTGTTTTAAATTTCACTTCGAAAATTAGTTTGACTGTTTTCAAGCCTATTTATATTTTTTTCTATGTTATGGAGACTTATATGATCAGATTAAGAAATAAAAAAAGACATGCCTATTCCCTATTACAGGTGGACAGAGGGCTCCTACGTCCCGACAACAGCCTGTTTCAGTTACAATTACAACTCTGACCTTTTTGACCTATTGTTAATTCATCCGTATAAACAATATCCCGTTCAATTTGTCCATTTAATTCCTAAACTCCAGTTGACCGCAATATAGACTAGCCTTCGTGACGTGATAACGATTAAAAATGTGGGAGTTTTACACGCATCTGTTTGCCTATACGTATAAACTTATAATAATATAATCCTGCAGGATTATATTATTATAAGTTTATATTAACTACAGTCTTGATTTAACAATTTAATATGCATATTAAATTGTTAAATCAAGACTGTAGTTAATAAACAATAAGTCAGCAGCAGACGTTCACAATTTGTAAAATGCACCATGCATCTTCTAAGACTCGTTCTAAATATTAGATACCGGCGTGGGTGCACGTGGTTCACCGGACGCCGGCTATTTGATCGCATCATTCGTTCTGTAACGTAGGTATGCTTGAATAAATGTAGATGGAAGTGTCCTTGTTGGTATTTGGGGAGACCGATCGGGCGATATATCTCCATCCGGCACCTTTGGATCTTTACTATTCGTCTTGAGTTATATTAGCTAAGAAATTTCCATTAATTAAGAAATTGGTGCAGTAGTGGCATTTATAGTGGAGTGAGGAGTGAAAATGATTCAAAATTTGGACGGGTCTGTTGGTTAGTTACTATGACGGCTAGAGGTTTGATTCCCACCCATGACATGAATTATTTTAATCTTTTGTTATATTATCACAATAGGGGTATATTAATCGTTCACTAACAAAAGGTGTATCTTTTAAGTCTCTTGTTAAATTTACTGTTTATTGATTTTACTTCTCTCAGCGACAAAAGCAGCTTTAATATTGATACATGCATGATATCATATATAACTCAGCTTCTGGTGTTTCTAGCGATTACATCATATCAACGTAGCACATATTGTGGTCATCTCTACTATTTTTATCACGCACTAAACTGTTAGCGCCATTCATAACTGTTAAGGGAAGATATCGTTAATTTTATGTGACAGAATAATGGATGTAATTCAATACTGTAACATAACACTGATTAAAATGGAAACCACAGGTGCCTTAGGTGTTCAAAAATGCACATTTCGTACATTCTTCGTGTGTTGAAGGGCCTCTTGAGACACTAAGCACGCGTCGGCAGTTTGTCTCTGTTCTCTAAAGAATCCATTTGCCTTTTAAATTTATGCCGCAAACGAGCTATCATAAATTCGCCCCTTACTTTCCCTTCCGGGCTGTAGGCGAAGGGCACACCCACGGTTTTGCCGGATCGCCTTCATTCGTATACCGTATGTGTATGATAGAGCCTAATCACACAATATTGCGTCTTCCGTCCATATATGAAAGTTAAGACGTGTGGGAGTGCAAATTGTCGGTGATTGTACTGCTAACTCTTTCTAGTATTAGTATGCTTGTTAGTGAAATGACCCGTCTCAGTTTAAAACAATGTCTGGATGTGCTATTTTCGTCTTATTGTTGAATGCCGGTTATACTATTTAGTCAGATGAATAGTATTAGATACTTAACAATACCGGACCTTCATTGTTTACTAGATTTCGCTCGCGGCTACGCCCGCGTGCATGTCGGTTATCGCGGTAAATAGTAGCCTATGTATTATTCTGATGTATAAGCTATGTTACTGACACTGTAAAGTTTCATCCAAATCCGTTCAGTAGTTTTTGCGTGAAAGAGTAACAAACATGCATCCATCCATACTTACAAACTTTCGCGTTTATAATATTATATAGTAGGAAAATAAAATCTAACACCCGAAGCTGGCACGGATCGAAACGAGCTGCTCCGAAATCGGACGAATACGTAAGCAGCTGTATGTGAGAAAGTATATAGATGTATAGGTATCTATCATATCTTTATGATGCCAAACTCACCGCATATGCGCCACGTAAGTATACATGTTTAGAGAAAAAAAATACTGCATAAATAAAAAATAAATAAATAATTATAATTGCACAAGATTATAAAAAATGCTATGCAATAACTTTACCGCGGCAGTCCCCCAGTGCCACACTTTTTTTTTGTTTGTAACCTCGTTACTTTCGACTAGGTGAACCGATTTTGATGATTCTTTTTTATTTGAAAGCTGGTGCTTCCCGTGTGGTCTCATTTCAATTTGATCCAGTTCTTGAAGCCGGCTTAATTGCATTAGTATTGGTAGTATAAGATTTAATTAACACTAATACAATTATTATAACTAACATAGAAAATTAAATTTTTCAATTGGTGATTAATTCATATGATTGCCGTTCAAATGCACGCAGATTAAGTATGTTGCCCTGGAACTATTTGAAGTAGTTATTTAGCGAAAGTGTATCTACCGTATATTTGATCGAAGTCTCAATAGTGTTAAAGTTATATTAAACCACCAATCTAAACTAAATTGAAGTATTTGTAGATTATATATAATCACACAAATGTGCCTGTCCATCTTACTAGTTAGATTTAGCAACCTAATTGGTGATGTTTACCAGGAAAAGTTTCAAATTAGCAACTATCGCTTTGAAGATGCTTCGTACAAAACGAAACGTCTGAATCCAGGAATGTTTCTGTGTGCCAACAGAACGACAATGAATACAGAGATTAGCAGATGCATCTGACAATCACTTGATGACTTTAAACTTAAATATAAAGTGGAGTCTGTACTCGATACTAAGATTTTTGATTATTTGGTTGAACCTACTTATCTCAGGAATTACTAGTTCCATTTATCGAGGAATTACATTTATCGAGGACTCGAGGATAATAGACAAAGTACCATTTAAAAAGATATATAATGTTTTGAAGGTAGTATAGCCACGCTGATTTCAGCACGAACGGGCCGGCTTGACCGGGGCGGTACTACCCTCACACAGAAGATCAACGTAAAATGGCAGCGTTCGTACTGTCGTGTTTCGTTGCTGAGTGCGAGACCGGAGGCCCAATGATGCAGAAACATCACTAGGCCGCCATGGTGTGGGTCACCATGCTGCATTGTTGCATTGTCTTCATTCACAATTAGTATGGTGACTACCACTCTTGGATTCTGCTTAAGCTTTCCATCAGGCAGAGTAGAGTCATATTGGCAGGCGGATACATAAAAAAAAATAGGGATGTCAGAGATACTTGTTTTATAGTTAATTATGTTGATTTGACTAAAAAGTCAGGTCACACTGTCACTTAACTTTTTTGATTTAAAGAAGTTGTATAATCCTAAAGTGTTTGCTCAAAACAAAATAAAATATTGGATAATATTGTATGTATTGGTGTGTGGCCCTAAAAAGTCGCAAACAAAAAAACATTGTAAACCATTCGTGCAAACTATGACTATAGTGTTGTTTTGTGAGTGAAAGCGTTTATGTTAAACAATAGTTATTTATGGCTTGAAATAAAATATTTCTTTGTATTTAAACGGCTAGAAACCCATTGCAAAGTGGGTTCACGGCCTAACATGGATTGCATATTCTGTAGTCGTTACGTGTTTTACATCAAGAGTAATAATAGTTTGCCTAAGTGTGTGAAGAAATGTGAAAATAAACAATGTTACCTTTTAAGCTATTTAAGTTTAGCAACGAAGATCACTATAGCTACAATATCGTTAAGATATTATGAATATTTGTGTGACGCGGACTCAATTTAATTGAATACTAGCTGCGCCTCGTGGTGTTACCCGCTCTTATTGTTGTACCCTAAAACAAAAAATGTATTAGCCTAAGTTACTCCTTATATTATCAGCTATTTGTAAGTCCTCTCAAATCGGTATATCTGTTGCAGAGATTAGCAGGAACAAATAGACAGACGTATAAATAAAAAAAAATAGTTTTTTTTTCGCTGAAAGTACCGTATATTTCATATGCGTTTAGTAAAAAAATGTTTTTTTTTAATTGAATGTGGGGCAAACAATTGGGTTGTAAGTGGGAGTAAGCGATTACCGCCGCCCATTGACACCCGCAACACTATTGGTGTCACAAGTGCGTTGCCGGCCTTTTAAGAAGGAGTACCTACGCTCTTTTCTTGAAGGTTTGAAGGTCGTATTGGTCCGGGAATACCGCAGGCGACAGTTCTAAACTGTTAATTTAAAATTACAAACAAACACTTCACTTTTATGTTTTTATTTGATAGATATCATACGTGATCCAAGTCCGAGAACATCGTTGGAGCTCTAAATATGTACGATGTACGGATCATAAAGAAAAGTCAACAAACAGTCAACCTCACGTATCACAGACCGTACATAGAATACCATCGAATGGTTTTATACAATACGATATCCGCATACTATCTCGTTCCCGTCAAGTTTCTTGCGACATATTTACTTAGCGCCTTATTCAAAGCTCAAATAGTCAGCGTACTAAAACATGCATACAATAAATACATACACAGACCTACAGCATACCTACCTCTTAACATGATTGTACACTTACTGATTCAGTTCTTCCTGTTTCTCATTCAATATAAAGGTTGCTTACGGCAAACTTCGTGATCAATGCTTAGTTCAAAACCATTTTCTACAAGTGCGAGACATTTTTAAGTGTATCTTTGTATGATCTCGAATATATATTTTCTATCTTTATAGGCTCCAATAAACTTACCGGGTGATTTCGTGTCTATTTATCTTTTGCTCAATACTAATCTGGTATACCTAATACCAGATAAGTTAAAGCCTCGAGGGAAGATACTGGTTGAAGTAACGATCGAGAATCGTGATGAAAACTTGGTACCGTAGAATTCAAAACCACGATCAATTGTATAGCTTAAAATTTAGTTAACCTTCGTAAATTGGAGATGGTTGGTTGAAAGGACTTGTAATCTTTATAAACTACAAAAGTTTTAGTATATATATTGCTGAGTTGATATAAGTGGATTAAAGAAAGGCCGCTGATTTTGTACTTTATAATTAGAATATGTAACAAAACGATCTAATGAGTCCGTAAGACGAAAGCTGAGTGGCATAAAGTTGTCGCTAGGCGGCGTGCGTGTCAACAATTTTTAGTCCAAGAGTCGTATGAAAGTTTTGTGACGTCGCGTATTGTTGGTTGGTTGGTTTGGTTATTTGGTTATCCGCATTTCCTTTGTCCTTTTTTCGTCATCATCACTTTCTTGTCCTCAAGAGTAGACGTGGTGTTCAAAATTGAGGAGGTTATTACTTTAATATCTACATTTATGAAGGACTAGTTGTTGCCCGCGGCTCCGCCCCCGAACATGTCGGTTATCGCGCAATTAGTGCGGCCTATGTGTATGTATAAGCTATATTACTGTAAAGTTTCATCCAAATCCGTTCAGTAGTTTTTGCGTGAAAGAGTAACAAACATCCATCCATCCATCCATCCATACTTACAAACTTTCGCATTTATATTAGTAGGATTTTATAGATCGAAATATTAGAACGAAATAACCTGAGGCGGCAGTGTCTAATTTCATGACAATAATTTCAGGTTTTACTATCGACCCGGAGGCAAATCCTATTGTGTATATTTCAATGTCGACACAATTAATTTTGTTCCAAGTCAGTATAAGTTTCAAGAGAATAATAGTTTAAGTTCTTTTTGTACTGGATACCATTACACGGCTAGGAATATGCGAGGATCTTATCGGTGCCTATAAATTGTCTCTACAAGATCCTGGTTACCAGTATAAATAGTATATTGTGTAAACCGCAGTTGGGTGAATCCTTCTAAATGGCTAGAAAAAACAAGCTGTGACATCCAACTGATATTATAAATGCGAAAGTCCGTGAGGATGTTTGGATGTTTGTTGCTCTTGCACGGAAAATGTACTAAACGGATTTCGCTGAACTTTACAGTAATACAGCTTCTACATCAGAATAACACATATGCTACTACATTCTGTGATACCCGACATACACGAGGGCGGAGCCGCTGGCAACTGCTAGTATATTAGTATAATTTTCTTTTAAACCTATGTCTAAATTATAAAAAAATATGTACGATCAAGGACTGCAATGTTCGCCAAGTGGTTTTAAGTTTAGTGGTTTGCATAGCGTTGAGTGTTGTACGATAAATCTCCGCCTGGGTCACACTACTTTTTCTGATTTACAAATTGTTGTTCTGAGTTTAAGGTGTTTTATTGTATCCTTTCCATAAATCTTTGTAAAGTCCCACCGCAACAAGATATATTCTTAGCGTAGGTATTGACTTGCTTTTTAAGAAAACACAACAAGAAGTTTATGGTTCACTTACAAGGCTGATTGAACTTAAAAAGACTATAGATTCAAGCTTTTACAAAAAACCTAATAAATATGGCTGTTAAATTAACTGCATTGAGTTAAAACTATATCAAGAATAATGTATAAAACTGTCGAAGTCAAACTTTATTTTCAAGATCAGCTCCGAAGCAGGTATTTAAATCATTATCATGCTTAAAATAACCGCTTTATATCCATCAACGAGCCCGTTAATTCTTTTCACACGGCCATGTTGATGAAATGGATGGAGCCAATCAATAATAGTTATAAATAGTGTATTAGCGATAGCGTGCGTAAATGCGTGGGCGCATCGCGCCGGCCTGTCTAGGTACCATCACGACAAAAGACTGCGCGTCGACACGATAGCGAAGACTGGTTATGTACATACATACTAGTAAGTGTTACATAAAGCTGCGTTTGTAATAAAATCTAATTATTAAAAAATATAGTTTAATAAACTAAAAAAAACACGCTTTTATAGCAATCGAACTAAAAAGTAGAAAATAATTTTAATGTAAAAAGCATGGGGTGCTTTCTGAAAATATTTCAATAATGTCGCCTCACGCTTTTTACATTAAAATTATTTTCTACTTTTTAGTTACATTGCTATTAAAGCGTTTTTTATTTTTTTTTAAACTATAATTTAATTTATTTTCTTCTTTTTAGTTTGGTATATTTACAAAAGCGTGTAAGTTTAGGTTTTTTATTTTTTTTCAAATTATTGTATTTTCATCGGCCCTTGACCCCTGTGCAAATTTTCAAGTTAATCAATCAGATTCCTAGAAGTAGGTGAAAATGAAGTTAAAAGATTCCGTTACATACATACATACAAGTCAAGCTAATAAAGGCGTGTTAAAAAGGGCAATAATTTTGGCATTTTATGTATGTATGTTTGTATATTCCATCGTAGCGCCTAAACTACTGAACTGATTTTAATTAATGAGATGTCAATAGATTCGTAATAATGACACGGGTGAAATAGGCTATATAGCTATATAAATTTTTCAAGATTTTTTACGTAATCAGGTTGTAATTTTTTAAACTTTTCTTCTTCAAATATTGTATTAGGTAGATTTTGACGACCCGAGCACTGAAATCCTTTAATCAATATTTTAATAGGATTTCGTTCATTTTTTAGTGTGTAAATAGTTAAGTCAAGTAATTGAGAAAAATCTTAAAATTTATCGAAAGTTACGACAAATTATATTAAATTGCTCCACATATTTTTTGCAATACAAACTTTTTAGGCCCATGTTACTTTAACATCTAATACTTTGTGACAGTTTTTAGAACACCGGACATCATAATATTCGTAACCTTTTTTATTATACCTACTTATTTTATACAGGGTTACAGGTTAAGTCGACCTATTCCCGTTAAGGGCGTGTAGTTGACATTGTTTCTGACTGATTTCACTAAAAACACCCTATCCTAAATCTAATCGTTTTTGAGATATTTGAATTTAATTGTTTTTATGAAAAATGCCCGATTTTCGACTGTCAGCTTAGATATTTTGAAATGTGTATGTGTTATTATAACTATTATTTGATTTTTAAATGTAAAATAAGATGCTTTATGACCTTAATAACCAATATTATACGTAATGTGAATTAAAAAGTGGTTGTGGACGATTTAAACTAAAGAATAAAAATAAAAATTTTGATAGTTTATTTTTCTTCAATTGATATCTTAAAAAAATATTATGGTGCATGTTTTGCATATGTGCTTAGAAATATCTATGTTTCATCAGCTATCCAACGAGGTATAACAATCTAGGGTTTTATAAAAACATTTTTTTTTAAACTTAGTTGCGAGCCGCCAGGTCGCAATTCTGAAAGAACCAGCCAATTGTTCTTTATAGTTAATGCGGTGCGTGCGATCGAGACACCTTACGATTTATGCAGGTGTGAGTGAGAAAAATAACGTGCAAATGTGTTTTGTGTACGTTTTGTATTAACTTGTTATTGTTAGTCTGCTTATGTGATTCGTCCGTGGTAGATGTAATATTATTTTTACAAGCTTTTTATTAACTTCCAATGTATGTATGCTTGTATGTTTAGATGGAATCTTTCAACCCAATTTTGAAGCAGATATCTTCAAACGATTTTGCTGAAATTTTGCATGCATATGTATACAGCGTGACAATACAGTATCATAATAACATTGAGCTGATCTGATGCTGGAGCTGGAAGGTGGTCATAGGAACTCTGTAAAGAAACGTCGCAACATCATCGAGTTTGGACTCGTTTGATTCGTCTCGAGGCATTTCAGTAAAAGCTTGTTTTTAAAAAGCTTTTTTAATTTATTGCTATCTGTTTTCTACTTGACTTACCTGGGTTTTTGGTTTGTTTCTTCTGATTTATGTTTGCTGTGCTTGTAAACTGGAGTCTGATTTGTGCTTGTGATACGGAACTGTTGAAGAGGTCTTCCCGAAACAGAGCCAGTATTGCGAAGTCTTCGATAAACTCCGTCGAACACGCTCAAGTCCGGCATTCGACGGCTGGGATAGCGTCTTATGTACTCATTACGAGCATGTGCGGACATACAATTGCAGTATTCATAGCAAATTAACATGTCAGCATATTCCTCATTCGTGTAGGTTGTCATCTTCAACAGTTCCGTATCACAAGCACAAATCAGACTCCAGTTTACAAGCACAGTAATCATAAATCAGAAGAAACAGACCAAAAACACAGCCAAGTCAAGTAGGAAACAGATAACAACATAATATCACATCTACCACGGACGAATCACATAAGCAGACTAACAATAACAAGTTAATACAAAAAGTACACAAAACACATTTGCACATTAATTTTCTCACTCACACCTGCATAAATCGTAAGGTGTCTCGATCGAACGCACCGCATTAACCTTAAAGAACAATTGGCTGGGACTTTCAGAATTGCGACCTGGCGGCTCGCAACTAAGTTTTTTTTAATTTATTTTTTTATAAAAGCCTAGATTGTTATACCTCGTTGGATAGCTGATGAAACATAGATATTTCTAAGCACATATGCAAAACAGGCGCCATATAATTTTTTTAAGATATCAATTGAAGAAAACTAAACTTTCAAAATTTTTATTTTTTAGTTTAAATCGTCCACAACAACTTTTTAATTCACATTACGTATAATATTGGTTATTAAGGTCATAAAGCATCTTATTTCACATGTAAAAATCAAATAATAATTATAATAACACATATGCATTTCAAAACATCTAAGCTGACAGTCGAAAATCGGGCATTTTTTGTAAAAACAATTAAATTCAAATATCTCAAAAACATTTAGATTTAGGATAGGGTGTTATTAGTGAAATAAGTCAGAAATGATGTCAACTACACGCCCTTAACGAGAATAGGTCGACTTACCCTGTAACCCTGTATATAAAGATGTCTGAATTTTCATTAAGGGGTAGTGCTTTTTCGGGACGCAACGATGACTGTATCAAAGTTCTTTTAAGTACTAATTTATCTATATCAATGTTAAGTTGAAGAGTTTGTAAGTTTGTTTGATTGAATGCGATAATCTCAGAAAGTACTGGTTCGATATATCATCACGCTGCGACCACAAGGAGCGAAGTATCAATGAGAAATGTTTCAAAAAATGTTTATTCCTTTTGAAACTACGTACTAGTAGAGTTAGTAACTCCGTTTAATGGAATGTTCTAAAAAAAGTCTGCGACAGCATATCATGTCTATCTTTTATGGTTGCTCACTATAACCTCATTTATGGTAACCAAATTTGTTCACGCTTTAAAACATCACGCTACGGGCAATAGGAGATACAGACGCGGTTGCAGTGGTCAGCTATATTTTAGAAGATCACATAATACCGTACATGGCATACATAAATACACTCAATACCTATATTATTGAAACCATAGCAGTGATCTTCACAATAGGGTAGTTTACTGTATCGTACGTAAATACAGATGTCTCCTTCATATTACAAAACATCTCGGAAAATTTAAATATTACAGCTTTTCATTTCTATTACAAAATACAAATAAACATTAAAATATATTGCTCAATTGAGTAGTCTAAAACAGTGACATCACAAGTTTGTATTTAGTACATTTTTCATACAAAGTTATCGTTTTGACAGATAATAAAAAGTAACTGATTTGACTAAGGTGTTAACTACCCTATTATTTTAAGTACAGAGTGGGGATTACAAAGTTTCATTTTAATTCAAAATGTGATTATTATGTGTGTTTTGGGAATATGTTACCTAAATTTATTTTACACTATTACCAGTTATGCAATGTTTTCTTAATTAATGGACGTTTGAATAAACTTTATGTTCCTACCAAAGTACCTCAGAACCGTTATGTGTTTACCGATGCCCGCAGCTGTTTGCCAGCCATATTAGGTTTCCCTAATAAAATTATCCAGTATACTCTAAAGAATTACCGTTTAAAATTTTATATTATCACACTAAACACACTAATATATAAAGGCGAAAGTTTGTGTGTATGTTTGTTACTTCTTCACGTAAAAACTACTAAACGGATTTGGATGAAACTTTACAGTAATATAGCTTATACATCAGAATAACACATAGGCTACTATTTGCCGCGATAACCGACATATACGCAGGCGGAGCCGCGGGCAACAACTAGTGTATATATAAATACTAAAATGTTAATTTTGTTTGTGTACACTTACAAAATTAATAAAGTTCTGGACCGATTTTGGTCAAATTTTGACACGCTGCAGAGATAGATTTTTCCAAAGGAAAAAAACGGGACCCTAACACTAAGACTCCGCTGTCCGTCCATCTGTCACCAAGCTGTATCTCATGAACCTCGATAGTTAGACAGTTGAAATTTTCACAGATGATGTATATCTGTTGCCGCTATAAAAACAAATACTAAAAGCAGGTTAAACAAACGGGATTTTTGCCGTTTTTTTTTTCGATATTAATAATGGCAAGAGGTAGACACTTGACATGTATAGAAAATGGTACGGAAACGGAACCCTGCACGAGTTCGACTCGCACTTGGCCATTTTTTTTTGCAACTACACGCCCTGGCTTAGTAGGGTACAGCTATTTGATATATACCTACTATAAAGCGACTTGACTAATGTACCTGCTGATGTTGATAAAACTGTGATATTTAAATATGGCCATTGGCATGACATTAATACTTTAACACAGCACCAAAGTATTATTTAATTCGCTGCAAAAGGCCCGGCTCTACCGGATTGACACCACAGCCTGACAGAAAAATCGATGTTTAAACTATGTCGTTACTAAATTTGGATCAAAAATGGGATCCAATAAAAATAAATCTCATATTGATTCTTGTTAGAATCAAGAGATCTGTGCAGGAGAACTCATAGCAAATGGTCTTGCAACGCAGAACCAGTGTACCGAACATAAAAAACGCAGCAATTGTCTTTAATGACGTACGTTTTTGATAAACTTACTGTCAATTATAATGTATGTTTTTTTAACTAAATTTATAACACCAAATACGCGTAACTGAGATTTGCAGAGAGGTGACAATTACATACAAAGTTACGTTTCCAGCGCGCCGTTGTGTCTAAGGCTGAAATTTATAAAGCGTGCTTAGACTTTGCTCAGACTTTGCTTACGCTATACTTACTTAAGTTCCTGCTCAGTGTAATCTTAGCGTTCGAATTTATAGTCCTTTGGGCTAAGTATTTACTGAGTGTATGCTAAGCAAGAACTCAGGAAAAAATGTTTAACGTTTCAATTTGCATAGCATATTTATTTAAATTATATAGGTATTTCAAACACATTATTTTTAAAATAGCTGTATTAAACTTAAATATTAGTAATCTTATAATCTTTATCGTTTATTTGTATATCAATCAATTTAAACCGTTATTTTTTATTGATTTTAAGTGAAAAAGGGCCAAAATAACACATGTACAAGTAAAATAGAATGTATCTTTGACTTGTCAGTCAAAAAAAAAACCGGATTGACACCGTGGGAGAGCAACGCTTCGGCATGAATGGGCCGGCTCGACCGGAGTGATACCACGGCCTCACAGAAAACCGGCGTGAAATAGTGCTTGCGCTGTGTTTCACCGAGTGAGTGAGGATACCGGAGGCCCATCCCCCAACCCCCTCCCCTCCCACCCTAAAGGTCGGCAACGCACTTGTGACGCCTCTGGTGTTGCAGGTGTCCATGGGCGGCGTAATCGCTTACCATCAGGCGATACGGCTGCTCGTATGCCCGCCTATTCCATAAAAAAAATGTCAACAATCATTTAGATTGTCTCGATTTCAATTACATATGATTACTTATCAATTTCTAGAAAGAACTTTTTACTTTGACCCTGGCATGCCCTTACGGACTTCTGTTATAAAGTTTTCAAACTAGATTACGGTTTTTTTACCTGCTCAATCGAACCATCTTTACGAGCGCGTAAGTATTCGCTAAGTCAAGGATTTCGGTGACTTAGACTATGCTAAGCATTTGCTCAGCTTGAGCTAAGCATAATGACTATAAATTTCAATGCACACTTAACTCGTGAGGTAAGTCTAAGCAAAGCCTAAGCACGCTTTATAAATTTCAGCCTTAGGCTTCTACGGAGCCAAGTTCATAAGTGTGGCCAGAACTTGCGTCAAGTTACAAGTGTGTTCGTCAGCTAGGGTTGCCATTATAAAACATTTAAAACCCAATATGGTTAATTGATGCATGCCAGCATGACTACTGCATAACAAAAAAAAAACAAATTTAAATTCGAAGCTAGACACACTTTTTATAAATTATTAAAATATCATCTGATTTCTTCTGTAATGAATTAATGAAAAAATAAAAATAAAATATAAATTTATTCCCTATTCAATGTACAAGATTTGGGTGTTACCTACCTTAAGAGTAGACTTTACATAAAATAAACAAACTGCAAACCCTTCTAATAATATAAACGTGCAAGTTTGTAAGTATCGATGGATGGATGTTTGTTACTCTTTCACGCAAAAACTACTGAAAGGATTTGGATGAAACTTTACAGTAATATAGCTTATACATCAGATTATCACATATACCGACATATACGTGGGCGGAGCCGCGGGCAAAAACTGGTTCTTAAATAATTATACAATTAGAACCAAGTTTTCAATATATTATCTTACCAAAAAATATTACAAAAAAGAAAGTCTGTCTCTCTGTTACGCTTTCACGGCTAAACCGCTTTCAATGAAAGTACAATGGCAGGTTTGGCTAAGCGAATGGACTATACAACAACCTTTAAACTAAGCAATATCGAAGTTCCGTAGAAAGACTGTCGCCATTTTTAGGGTTATAACAACCCATTATGATTGCCGAAGATGTTCGTTCGGAATCCGGGATTAACACCTTAAAATGTTGTCCTAGGCGCGGAGGGGTCTCAATGTGGTAAGAATGGTCACCCATCCATAGCCTAACCTGGTTAGGATTGCTTATTTTTTTACTTAGCCACGAGTCTTTATAAAACATTTTATATCGATGTTAATTTTTTTTATCACCCTGACCTGATTTTTAGAGTTATAAGCACTGTAAATATTAGTCAACGTCCTCTGGTCAGTACTAGATTGTAAATTTATCCATTTAATATACAATATGGTACATTAATGATATAACGCACTACTGCGTGACTGGTATAATAAATGTCTTTCCGGTTTGATTGTCACTCTACTACGATATAGAGAAAAAAAGTGTTTTTTAATTGATTTGATAATTACCTTAATTTACTTGCATTCTCTTGGTAGGTATTCCGTATTTATGCGGTATAGTGATAAAATTTTATCACATTTATTGTAGGTTTTGTACCTATACTGTTACTAGCTTTCGCTCGCGGCTCCGCCCGTGTGTATGTCGGTTTTTGCGGTAAAGAGTAACATATACCCTTTGTCAAGAATCAAAGGAACTTCGATATTGCTTAGCTGTATAGTCCATTCGCTTAGATACGGTCGTCTTGATCGCGCCGTCGTCACACAGGCAGCAAGCCGTCACAAAATCAAAGGGCCCGCCTACGGCGTACACCCACAAGTAAATATGATTTGTCAGTTAACGTCGTTGGATGAATTATAATATTCGTATTTCACAACAAATACCACAATTGCGTGGGGGTGCACCGACACTATCTAAACGAATAGACTATACCAGTTGTTAAGGTCTGATAACAGTCGACCCACGTAAAAAATCGAATTAAAAAAAGAAGAAGTAGACTTGAAAGTTGGAGAAAACAAAACAACAGAAATAATATTGCCTAATTATTGCTTAGCAACAGTAAATGCATCTTAAAAACCGCAGCTAACAAACTGGCTGTATCATAATTCTACATCTATTAAAGCATCGTGACCGAATACCGAGGCACGATTTCTAAATTTCGTTACGAGATTATCAAACCGACAACCCTAACGGTACGAGTTCAGACGAGCCATCTCCCACTTGCATCTTCAAAATGACCTCGTTGTGGTTGTTGGTGTACGTTACAATACAACATACCCAACTTCTATGACAACAACCTCCATGTATGATATTTGATAACCGCGCATTTTAATCTGTGGTCAAACAATAGTGTTGGCCCTTAGATGTCGACCTCCGTCGGTGTGAATATTATCGTATATAACAGGTATCGTACCAGCCAGTTACTTTTACTAGACATAATTGCGTTCCTAATTTAAATTCTAATCTAAAGGTAGTAGAGCCACGCTGATTTCAGCACGGTTGGGCCGGCTCGACCGGGGCGGTACTACCCTCGCACAGAAAATCAACGTAAAATGACAGCGATCGTGCTGTCGTGTTTCGTTGGTGAGTGCGAGACCGAAGGCCCAAATAGTCTAGTCAACAAGTTCCATACTTGTTGACTAGACTAAAAGATGCAGCAGCATCACTAGGCCGCCATGGTGTGGGTCGCCATACTGCATTGTCTGCATTCGCAGTGAGTATGGTGACCACCACTCTTGGATTCTGCTTATGCTTTCCATCAGGCAGAGTAGAGTCATTATGGCGGGCCATTCATAAAAAAAAAAAAATTGACCATATACGAGTACTTAACTTTGTGTAGAACAATCTAACAATATAATAGCTATATCTCAACATTCTTTGATTGTCAAAGCATAAACATAACAATTAAGACCTTCTTAATTCTCTAACATGTTAAATGGCTATAAATTTCTAGGTTGTAACTTTACGGAAATTTACGAAAAGGGTTATTCATCAATTACATCACACGTTAAGAGTGAGGGGGTGTTCAATAGAGTGTGACGCCGCGTGTCAAATTACGAAGTATTTAAAATACACAACTAAAGAACTGAAAAGCATAAGAGAATAGATTTCGTAAGATTAAACGAAAACAAACATTAGACCTATTAAATTACATAAAAGTGAGTCGAAAGTTTAATTAATACAATCTACACTTTATTTTTTCATTTCCTGGAATATTAAAATTTGTCTTTTTTATTAACCCAGTGATGTAACTGTAAAATGCGATATAATCATTTTTAACCGACTTCCAAAAAGGAGGAGTTTCTATGTTCCACTGTATGTATTTTTTTCTTGTTACCTATCAAAAGGACGGTAACAGGTCAAAAACTCGTATTATTCGTATGGCATATGGATGGCGAGACATCTTATTACCTTTAACGCTCTTATTTATACAATCGTTTCAAGCTGCTTATTATACAGCTATTGAGCGTTGAAAGGTCACGGTTGTAATGCATTCGTTTAACTAAAATGTTGTTTACATTTAAAGCAGGTAACTTTCACGTGAGCAGGGAAAGCGGTCTGGTGCTTGAATACTGCTAATTACTGAAGCTTAGGGTCAGCCTTTGTGTGTGATCACTAACTAGTGTTGTATCGGATCGTTGAAAATGGATATCCGGGAATAAGAATCCGGATACGGATCTTAATAAGGTAATCATCGTTATCATCTTTTTTTTCTTTTAGTGATGTCCTGTGTAGTTTTCTTACGATACCCATTAGATGAATAGGGGTTCTGATGTTCCGTATTATTAATCCGTCACCATACTGACAAAGATAATAGATACTAAGGTAAAAGATACATAAAATATCTGCCAAAAAAGTAACGGATGTGGATGGCTACGAGGTTGTCGAAAAGATACGCATCTTACTTTTCGATACCCTCGGGTATCCGTACGTACTGATATCCGGCACATCACTAACACCAACTAAAAGATAAATATCATAACATCTTTAGTGCAAGGCGTAGGAACGCACGGTCTTTAAAATTAATGACAAGTGGTTGCGAAGTTCACTACAATGTTTTATAGCAAAAGATAGATTTAAATGGAATATTGCGTGTAAATCTCCTTTTGTTAGTAAATAGAATTCTATACTGCTATAAATTGTTATGAAGGCCATCAATTATCTTAAGCATCTACCTATTGTTCTTGTACAGATCGTTAAAGTAAAGTTTGCCTCTATATTAGATGTATACAACATAGCTAAACATTTCGTCATGAAAATGAAGAATTCACATGCACTAACGTGATAGCGAACCTTTTGGTTATAATAGGTCACGTCAACTTGCAGGGATGTTTTTTTTTTTTTTTTTTTTTTTTTATGTATGGCCTGCCATAATGACTCTACTCTGCCTGATGGAAAGCATAATCAGAATCCAAGAGTGGTGGTCACCATACTCATTGCGAATGCAGACAATGCAGTATGGCGACCCACACCATGGCGGCCTAGTGATGCTTCTGCATCTTTTAGTCTAGTCAACAAGTATGGAACTTGTTGACTAGACTATTTGGACCTCCGGTCTCGCACTCACCAACGAAACACGACAGCACGATCGCTGTCATTTTACGTTGATTTTCTGTGCGAGGGTAGTACCGCCCCGGTCGAGCCGGCCCAACCGTGCTGAAATCAGCGTGGCTCTACTACCTACCGAATGTGGATATTTGTTGGGAAAATAGTTCAGAATTAACATGGTATGTTTCAGGTTGTCATGAACACCTATGACAATCGTTACTGGGAAGTCAGTGCCCTCAAATATACCGACAACTAGTTCAACATTCGAATTCCGTTCACCCTCAGGGTTGCGGAAGGCCGATGCCAGTTGCTCCGTGGAAAAACTGATATTCTGGTAAAACCGGTTGAACTAGTAGCCAACCCCAAATAATCTTGGGAAGAATAAAGGCTAAGAAGATGATAAGATGATGATTAATATGGTATGTTTCGTATGTATAGGCCACAGTAAAAGAAATGCCGTGCCACGGAAAGCACTTTAAACTAAGCAGTCAGTAAGCTATATGAATAGCCAGGGTAATCATTACGGGCGAATGAAGCTCTAAAAAGTCCAAAAACCGTTGTTCTGTAAAGTCTGATGTGTGAATGTCCGATGGCAATCGTTCCGGGTAAAAAATTGAAGTTCAGCTGTATCTTAGTAGACTTAAAGCCAACCCTTAACTCTGAACCTTGTTTGGGCTCTGAAAGAGAAAAGACCGGATAAAGGGGAAGGAGATCATATACCGTTACCGTTATTAGGTCTTGGCCATTCATCGGACGTATCTACCTGCACATTGTCAATTTATTGAGTATTTTAGTATTCCTAATAAATTAATTAGGTGTTATTTCTAAAGAGAGATCATGTCCAGCAGTGGACTTTTAAAAGCTGTTGATATTATAATTTAAAATATTATGTTCAAGTAACAAATTTATAAATAATTTAGGTAATTATATAATACTCATATTTATATAATATAAACAAGTGGATTTATATCCATAAATAATGACTATTTTTGTGGTCAATTTATTCAACACTTGCTGTACAAGGTTGAAGGTTGACCCACCTGTATTACCAACCGAAATCATAGCTACTAGTTTATAATAGGTATATAAACTATGCACATTCTTTCAATTTATACTAATAAAAACTGAAGAGTTTGTTTATTTGCTTGAACGCGCTAATCTCAGGAACTACTGGTCCGATTTGATTTTTTTTTAGTTGTAGTAATTTAATTTAGTGAGGAAGGCAATAGGCTATATATCATCACCCTAAGACCAAGTATGACGCTACGGGCAATAAAGGTTGCGGAGGTCAGCTAGTATAATTATAACATCAATAATCACAACTAAACTAAAATTATTAAGCAATGTATCACGTCACCGAAAAGCTAACTGCTAATAATCTGACAGTTGCTTCAGTCCAGTGAAACTCCCTTCAACTAGAAGTCAATCGTTCTACAAATTTGAACTTCTGGTTTGAACAGTCAACACTACCATTAAATTCTAAATGCCTCGAGGTCATATTCATGAGAAACGTTTTGTAAGTTGTTAAGATTCGTTTCGCAATCCACTAGACACCTTCGCGTGAGGCGATGCCACTTAATGACGGGCCCTTCCCATAGGTCGTGGGTGAAAACTAACAAGCCAAATACATCACTGTCCCAATCGTGACTGATAACTCCGGTCATCACATCACCACAAAAATGCAACCTCAATAACGAGGACTTTCAATTTTATAACTACTTAGATCTTTCGTTTATAGCGTGTGAAAGGAATTTATATTTAGAGACGGGTGAACTTGAATTGGTGTTCATCGCAGACATAAATAATTAGTGAAGCGGAAGGGACCCGTCAAAAAATGTTAGTGTCCCTCTTCCGAAATTCTCCCGTGTTCATTAGAGTTGTGAGACTCGATGTCGCTTAAGTAATGATTCATTAATCAATGAAATAAAATTGATTACTAAATTAACTTTAAGTTTTTGTTTATGTTCTCTTAAACGCAAATGGTGATAGTAAATTAGATACTAAACCAGTTGTGAACGGTAAGGAATATATTAAAAATAACTATAAATATTGGATAAATTAGTTCCAAGCAAGTTTTAAAGTTTATTATTATTCAAATACGCAATACCTGTGACGTTTTAACTTCAAATAAGTAATATTGTATTACTTCAAAACATCTAATAGCAAATCTAAATTGTTTTTTTTGTGTTACCATTTATTTGCTTTTATTGCTGTTACATTGCTATTCAACTTGCGATTTTTTAAACTTCCATTTCAAACGATTCATTATAACACAAATTAAAAACAAACACTGTTTACGATTAATTCATTTATTAATTACCCATATTTGTGTTCGTAATAAAATTAAAACAAAACACATAGGTATCCAAACCATTGTAGGTATCACATTTTTTTTAAAGTAAGTTATTTTAACGGAAGGAAGTTGATTAAATTGTACATTAGTTTCGTGTAAACCGTTACGTTAATTAACAAACAGGCAATCGAGTCAACTGTGTGGGCTGCTAATCGTTAATTTGTAGCATCATTATAGTAGTTATTTAATGTTTTTATCCGTTGATGACGTACGATTACTTCATAAGAACATATTGAACATGATCTATCTGTCCATCAAATTATTAAACATCTTACTTGAACTCGCGGGCTGGGTTTCCGCAACTCAACGACTTTGTTGCGCCTATTTTGCGTAGTGGGTCGGCACTATACATGCCAACCCAGTTTCTCCAAGAAGCCTAGCAAACCCTTTGCGTTGCCGACGACTAATTGAACTAAACCCGGCGATTCGAGGTGTCTCGCCCGGTATTCTGCCACCCCAGGACATGTCATGATGACATGGGCGGCTGTTTCATCTTCCTCCATGCATGCTCTGCATAGAGGGTTGTTTGTTACATCTAGAGTAAAAAGATGTTTGTTTTAGTAGTGCATAACCAGTTATTGCTCCGATCAGAAGTCGAAGCGGCGGCCTCTTGAGTTGCTTTAGCTTCTGTGCCAATCCGGGAGTGATAATTACTTAATAAGTCTATCACCACCCCCATTCATCTAATTAGTGCTTGCAACTTGGCTAGGGGGCTGTTGTTGGTCTGCGTAGTTTGCTCTCTTAAATGCCTTTTCGACACTAATTAAATGAATGGGGGTGGTGACAGACTTATTAAGTAGTTATCACTACATATTATAAAATAAAGTCCTCCGCCGCGTCTGTCTGTCTATTCGCGATAAACTCAAAACCTACTGCACGGATTTTTATCTTGTTTTACTTATTGACAGAGTGATTCTTGAGGAAGGTTTTCGTATATAAAGTGTTAAATTTTTGTGTATATTAGCTAAAATATAAGGATATTTATTGAATACGTCGGGAAAAATTAAGATTATATTTCTTTTATTTTTTTGGCTTTTATATATTTTCCGTAATGAACCCGTGCGAAGCTGGGTCGGGTTGTCAGTATTATATATTATATTTTCCCGCATTAGAATTTTTTTAATCCCGCATTTACTCCCGCACTAGAAATAAATCCTGTGTCGCGGGGGACTTTACAAACATACATAAAACAGACTCAAAGAACAGCCAAACTCAGAACAACCATTTGTGGATCACACAAAGTGTTGCTCTATGTAGGATTTGACCCACAACTCTCAGTGCAGTGTAAAGCAGTGTAGCGACCGCTCCAAGGCCAACAGTGCAGTCAAATTAGCCATGAATTTATAAAACGTACGTATTCTGTTAAAATTTACAATCATCTAAGAAATAATAATAACCATAGACCATCACAATGCTAATCTCTACGCATAATTTAAACCAATTGGAGTTCCCGTTACGAAATAACCAACGTTAAATCAAGGAAGCATCTATTTTTCTCCCACGTATACACATGTAACAAGTCACTAATTGAATTCTACTTTTTCATAATTGTCCGTTGGAGATTTCACGTCGTATTTTTACGACACGCCAATTGTAACAATTGTTCTGTTAAAAATATCGCTCTCTGGATGTCCTGCTTAACGACCGGATAGGGACTAATTTGTATTGTCTACACCATCGTCAAATTAGCGTAGGTACCCAAGTCTTTATAAGCTCCAATAGAGATAAGAAGGGACAATTTCGATTAATGTCGAATAGTTTCTAGGACTCATTAGCTTAAATTTCAGCGATGTTAAGCTTTTTTAATTGAGGTTACAAAAAAGCTACAATTTATATCTTAGTTGTCAGAACAGAATTTAAATATCTTTGATTAAAAAGGAGTAGTAATCAAACTAATTTGGTTATTAAACTTTAAGAAAATAAGGTTTATGTATCAATTTTAAAATTCGCTTACAAAGAAATTAAGCACATAGCCAGCCAGTTATTAGGTAAGTCAGATCGACTGTCATGTCCAACTAGCATATCAATATCATACTTTAAGCCTATAAAATATATGCCTAGTTTAATAACTAAATTGTTTGAATAAATTCATTGGAATTAACATTGCATTCAACGTCCATAATGTGACATTAATCCAAATTTATAAAATGGAGAAAGTTACACGTTATGCCCTTTAAAGTCATAGTGGCGTAGACAAGCATAATAATATGGTAATAAATGTAAATCAGCATTAATAAACGTTTTATTTGGAAGTTCTTGCATCCATTGCGATAAGCTTGTGAATGAACGACACCGGTCCGCCCACGCAATACTCAGCATTTGTAAAATTTAAGTGTTTACGTATATTTACCTACGTAACACGATGAGGCAACGGTTGTCGAATTTCATGAACATAGCTTGCATCTTAAATAAACAACGATTAATAAAAATAATCTGTTTCAAATGACACTTTGCATTCACTGTTGTTAAGTACGAGTACTTATATCATTAAGCTAGAAAAATCACAAACTATAAATCTTTACAATATAAATTTTAATAGAAATACAGTGTCATTACCAGTATATAAATATTATAATTACCTAATTGTCTAGGCAGTAAGGGGAATTTTGATCAAAAATTTGCGATTGATGGTTTTATTCTAAAAGTACCAACCAAACGTAATCTTCGTCAAGGAATTTAGAAACCTTTACTACGTAAATTCGTTAAACGAATTCCTATTCCGTTTGTTAAAAGCTATCATGCATATTTTCCCATGTAACTTTAAATGCGTAGTTGCTAGCCCGTGGAAATACAAAACAGCATGCATTGTGATATTCCAAATAAAACCTACCACTGAAATCACATTTATAAGAGAATTTATTGGAGCGAAAACACTTGATGTTATTATTGGTAACCGAACTAGTGAAGCTGAAAAAGTATAGATTGCGAAATGAAATAGACATGTGTGTCCAGAGAGCGGAAATAAGAAATCTTTTCAAGCTATGTTATTAAGAAAACATACAAATAAAATTATATCCTGCATTGCGACGCTTGGTATTTCAGAATATAAGTTTTATAACCATGTAGCATGTAGCTTTTCTGATCAATACACCTTAATACTCTCGCAGCGTGAAAATGTGGGGTCAATGGTCTTCTTTATGATGAATGTGTCTCATATGACGAAGTGGCTGTAATCTATTATCCTATAACAGAATTTATATGAAATAGGAGTTGGTATCATAATTTTTAATATTTTATGAGCATTCTGAAAATATCTATTGGTACGTTTTTTGAAGTTAATGATGTAAAAATAAAGCGAAAAGGAACGATTTTAAAATCTTATTTTATTTTAAGACTAGGTATCTATTATTAATCTACTTAAACACGTAAATGCTAAATAAAATTAAATGTCGATAATCTAGAAAAAGATAACAGTATTTAGACATTTTCTAATCACATACCATATTTGTTTATATTATTAAACATTGGTTTCACCACTGAAATCTCCTTTTAACAATCCTTTCATAAATAAAACTTTTGCCTCAGAATGACAGTGTGTGTGTATTTCAATTTTAAATATGTTTTTTGAAAAATTAAGATGGTTAAAAAATAATTTAAAAAATGGTGATATTAGTAATATTTCGCATTTCTCAAGCTTAGAATGTCGATTTAAGTGTTTTACGAAGTTAGTTGATGATAAAACTGTATTCTTCAACCCAAAAGTTTTCTAGTTTTCTGAAGCTAACGTGCTTTAGAAGCTATTTAAATCGGATTAAGTTTGTTCTTGTGTGTGTTGTTTCATCTCGATAACGGTGTGGAAAGAATGAAAAAAAAAAGTATTCAATACAAGAACAAATTAACGACTTTTGGTTTTTTCTTTTATTTGTATTTTAAAACCTGCGCCGAATTTATGAATAAATCTCATTGGAAAGGACCCTTTCGATATTTCTGAGAAATATTAAATGGCTGTATCTTTTAATTACGTGGTCTTGGAAACTTATTTCTAAAAGTTGAGGGGATCACGAACCTAAATATTTGACGTTTAAATATTTGACGTTTACCTTAACTTCAACTTATTCTTTTTTTTTTTTTGAAAAATAGAGACTGAAATAAACAAACAGACAACATCGTAATTCTATAAAGTTTTTTTTTTCATTAGAAGAACGATAGAAGACGATACGGTACGAACAATAATGACGAAAATAGTCCAAGTAAGGAATTTAAGCTTTTTTTCGGTTTTCGACTATGGAAAAACCATATTAAGTACATTCCTAATTAACCTAATTAAATTTCAGTACTCGACGGTACTTAAATTGTCCGTCATCATCATCATGACGTGCAATTGGAGAGTTCTATGTCCAGTAGTGGACTGCGATAGGATGATGATGACGATGATTATGAAATTGTTCGCCATGGCATTTCGAAAGAAAGTTGACTGAAGACTTCAAAAAAGGAGGTGGTTATCAATTCGACGGTTTTTTTAAAATGTTTGTTACATCATAACTTTCGACTGGGTGAATCGATTTGGATGATTCTTTTTTTATTTGAAAGCTGGTGCTTTCCGTGTGGTCCCATTTCAATTTGGTCCAGATTAAAGTCGGTTTTTTTTGTTAAAATTTCTGATTATAACATATACTTCGGTACTTATACACTTACATAACAGACAACTGAGTTAGTTGTCTAATGAAGATCTTATAATCATATTATTTAAGAATGATCAACAGATTGCATTCACGGTACATTGTAGCTACTACAAAACTATAAATCGATTACATGCAAGTATTAATTACAGAGACATTTTGAGTCATAATGCCTACATAAAATCCCTCTGAGTTACGATTTGCTATGTCCACAAGAGATTAATGTTTCTTAACGCGGTCTGATAAATGCTACAATGAAAATATAATTATGCTGTTCTCAGCTTATTAAGATAAAACATTTTAGTAAAATATTTACTGCCTAATTTGATACTATATTTAATTAAGTGCATCAAACTACAGCTCTAATAACAGGTCTAAACGAGGGTTATGTTCTAGACAGATTCCGACAACTTGTAGATGTATTAGTCAAACGTCTTATATATATACCTAATTTATTCTTTCCAAGAAAAGTCAATGGAAAATATGTATGGAATTAAAAACGCCGTTATAATCCGATGTGCAATCAATATTAGCGATTTATCAATAATAGACCTACTGAATAGCGTTCCAGTTCCCGTTCTTCGCATTTCTCTGACATCTTCAAACGTCTTCTATTGTCTAAAGTGTACTTTTATTGCTGGCTGAGACAGTGCTTGTTACCGTCTAATACAATAGCTAACATTACCTATACTGTACAGTGTACAATGGCTCATTATAAATATCAAGAAATTTCAATAAAATACGCCTGTTCAGCGTTAGCCACACAGCTGTTCCATTCTTTAAAGTGAACTAGCACATTTAAAATTTTCCTTTTTCGAAGTAATATTGTAATTGTAGTGAAAGTATCAGGTGACTGTCAGTCAATAAAACCAAATACAAGTTCCTAGTAATACCTACTGATGGCTAAATGTTACTTATTAACTGCTAACTTATTAAATCACTTTTTATAGTTTTCATAGCGACCCTTGGACTATTTCTATAAACGCTCTGATACTTAGAAATGATTGAAACTGTCAAAAGCTGTGTAATAAATATGATAATACAATAAATAATATACAATGCAAAATCTATTAAATAATGTTAATAATTCAACCAGTTATGGTCCGCCTACGTAGGTCTCACTAAGCCACGAGCGCAGGTACATAAAAATAAAGCTTTGGAGCGCTAAGATATTCTGAGTTACGGGCCGTATACGATATAATGCATTTTTATGACATTTAAACGTAACATTTGCTATATTAAGTCTTTTGTCTGAATGTTGTAATTTTTATTGGTGAATAGTTTTAGTGGAAACAGCGCATACTCGTGACTCTTGCATTCTCAGCGAGCCAGAGATTTGAAGGGATTTTCCAACCGTTAAAAATACAAAAAAAAAGGGCGGCACGTGTTCTTGTTTGACCGTTCAATTATATAAAACAGAAAATGAAATGAAATAATGTTGACATAACACAAATGAGTAATTGTTTGAACAATTTGAAAAAAAAAAGGTTGGATTTCATTAAACAAATCTATTTTTAACTCTGTGGCAGTGTGTAAAATAAATAAATAAATAAATAAATATTTTGGACATCTAACACACAACGCCATCTAGTCCCAAGCTAAGCAGAGCTTGTGTTATGGGTACTAGACAACTGATACAAATACATATATACTTTTTTTTTTTTTTGTAAATACATACATATTATACATAGAAAACACCCAAACTCCGAAACAAATATTTGTAGATCATACAAACATTTGGTCCGACCCGGGAATCGAACCCGAGACCTCATGATCAGCAGTCGCACACGCCAACCGCGAGACCAACGAGGCAGTCAAAAATGTCGTTAAAATTTGGTGAACATTTGTTGAGTTCACAAGAAAAATATTTGACTTGTTATTATATTACGTTACCAGCCTTCTTCCAATTATATCTCATAGATTCATAACTAACTCATTTTACTTTCATAAAAATATCAATAAACTTTTTCAGGTATCGATAAAATTTTATAACAAGAAGGTGATAATAGTCACTAGAATAAAGTCGCTTTATAGTAGTCACTCATAACAACCTAGTTAAGCGTCTCAAGTAGACCGACGACGCGGCCGGTCAAATCGAACGCCACTTCCGCTGGCTGTTGCCAAGAAAGGCGTGGGTTCGGCACGTGGCGCCTCTTTGGCTCGCCGCACTGGACTCGGGCGACTTGCCTCGACCGTCGTTGATGTCATTCATGGCCGTAGTCAATGAAACCCCACCGCGTTATCAATAACACACATTATCGTTATGTGATGGGCACGATCAAGCACCTATTTTATAAAATGTGTTCATGGGCGTATAAGAAAGTCGATTTGTCACTGCATTTCTTGTTTTTTTTAAACCACTAACGGGTTTGACACTTTTTATTGCCTTTTGAATTAGAAAATGATTTGTTTATGTAGAAATGGAGGTTTTGTGTTTAGTTCATTCTGTGATACTTCTGTTTTGATAAAAATACTAAAGTGATGAAAATAGTTGCTTTTTCTTTATATCTTTACTAGTAGTTGCCCGCGGCTCCGCCCGCGTATATGTCGGTTATCGCGGCAAATAGTATCCTATGTGTTATTCCGATGTATAAGCTATATTACTGTAAAGTTTCATCCAAATCCGTTCAGTAGTTTTTGCGTGAAAGAGTAACAAACATCCATCCATCCATACTTACAAACTTTCGCGTTTATAATATTAGTATAGATGTTTTAGATCTTTTTAAAAGACATGTAGAGTACCTACATGAAAATGATAAATAACTAGCTAGTTATTTATATGGTAAAGCTATACTCTGTCATGCTTTATTGTGTGGTAACATTGATGAGAAAGGGATAATAAAACTTCTACTACTAATTACCTAACTACTTCAATCCTTGCACTGGATTTTTTATCGTCTCAAAGTTTGATCTTAATCAGTGCATAACTTTTTTGTGTTTTTGACACGTACACCAAAGCACTTTACTTAGGTATATTATTAATAAATTTTATGCAGTTGGATACACATGTGCGTTATTGTCGCTGGCAGCGTGGTCCTAGGGCTCTCCCGAGGGCGGTTCAAGCGGTGATACTATCAGAGGAGTGCTGTAATCAACAACAACATCGCTACTATCGGACAACGGTCACCAAGTCGGTGACCGTTGTCCGTTACTGTAATCATTATTAACCAAGGATCATTTGGGCACCCATACCATAACGAGAGAAGTGGCTAATGAGGATTTATGATTAAAATAATCGGCTCACTGATTAAAATACTTGTTTACGTATAAGTTGTTTGGAAAAATAATTATAAAATATGACTTTTCTGGTTGTGAAGTAATAAAGGAACTTATAAGCTCAGTCTCAAATATAACATTAGATACTGGAACTCACTACTAGCGCACGTGTTTCCCGCCCACTATGATCCCGGGTCATTTAAGCGGGACGTGAAAAATCCCACTAGGCCGCCATAATGTGGTTCACCATAATCACCATACTGCATAGTCCACGTTCGCATTTAATATAGTGGCCACCACTATTGGTTTCTGCTCGTGCTTTCCATCAGGCAGAGTAGAGTCATTTTGGCATCTAATACTTAAAAACAAATTGAAATATTATGTTTTAATTATCTCCGACTTGTTTAAAAGAAAAAAGTGGAAGTGGTCTCGATGGTACTTAGTATTTTGTGAATATACAAACCTCAACAAAGTCTAGGGATATTTTATATTTCATCAAATATCTAAAAATCTAAGAAGATTTTCATAGATAGTACATGGAAGAAAAGTAGCTTATTTTAGGGACTTTAATAAAAGAAGAAAGCGATTCGTGATTCTTTTGTTTTTAATTAAAAAGTTAACTTTCTTAATTGTTGTAGAAAATTGGTATGAAAACAAATGTCATAGAATTTTTGTAACATTATTAATAATCAGTGTTGCCACCTCTTACATTAATTACACATCGACATCGATTGTTCATACTTAAAATTAAATTGTCAATGTCTTGCTGCGGTATGAGGTCCCAAGTTCTTTGCAAGTGTTTGTATAGTTCTTGTTCCGTCATCAAATTTGGCGGGAAATCTCGCAATGCTTTTCGTTGTAACCTGTCCCAGGCATGCTCGATGGGGTTTAAGTCGGGCGACTGCGCAGGCCAATCCAAAACTTGAATGTCATGATCTTGAAGAGCTGTCGATACCAGTCGCGCCGTATATGAAGGAGCATTATCGTGCATGAATAGAAACTCCAGGCCCATTTGGATTCTGTTTGGGATAATCATAGGCTCTACTACCTCTTCGAGATATTTTCGTGCAGTCATGCTGCCTTGAATCCAAACGAGCTGGGTTCGCCCACCAAGACGAATACCTGCCCACACTATAATTGTCCCGCCTCGGTAAGAGTGGACCTGATGAGGGTGCCGCAGAAGGCTAACTCTGCCTGGAGTTCTCCAAACACGAGTTCTTCTTAAATCCGGATGAAATTCAAACCGGGACTCATCAGTGAACAGCACCGATGACCATTGTTGATCACTCCAAGACAAATGCTCCCGAGCCTACGAAAGCCGCCGACCGCGATTGCCACGTCGCAGAGCTGGAGCACGTAGCGGTCTTCGAGCATGAAGGTTGACTTCATGCAACCTCCTTCGCAGGGTTTGGTCGCTTACCAGCAGCTGGTGGTCCTCCTGGAGCCTTTGCACAAGTAGCAACGCCGTGATATTGGGTTGTCTTTTGGCGTTCATTTGGAGGAATCGATCCTGTCTTTGCGTAGTAACCCGTTGTCTACCACTGTGCCGTTCAGCCACATCCCCAGTACTGCGATAACGTGACCACAATCTTGATATCACGTTTTGGCTGGTATGTAAGGTCTCAAGAACGACGCGTTGAATAGCACCATTTTCTAACATGCCCACGGCTCGTAAAATTTCATCTCGACTCAAATGGCGACGTGACATGACTTTTGAAGCAAAGACAAAAAGACAATCTAATCAATTTTAATTCATTAACAGCATAAAAACAATTTTAATTTCTCTTGTCGTAATGAATTACCAACAACTTTGCCGCCGTATTTTGGTTTTAGCATTGTTATTCTTTTTATATTTTAAAATTTTTAAAATAGAATAAAAGAGGTTTCATTTAGTATATACAATATACACTTTTTATGGAAACCAAAAAGATTTTTAACTATAAAGTCGTCAGTAGTATAGGATTATGTATGATATCCCTAGACTTTGTTGAGGTGTGTATGTGTAATCAAACGCAAACGAAGCTGCACTAAATAAAAACATATGTAAATCTTGTTATCTTGTCTCAGGAAAATGCCATTGCCTCGAGGCTAAATTGCTCTGAATTAATTTAAAAAATGCAAGTTCGCCAACTAATAAACTGAAGACTTTTTTTTTTTTTTTGTTGGATTGATTGATTACTATTAGTTCGTATACTCTGTAGAGACGATGCATAAAAGATAAGTAAATGTTTTAAAACAATTTAGGTACATAATGACTGTTATGTATTATTCCACAAGCAAGCGGACTGGATATTTTTTTGCAGATGAGCAGGCGGGAAACTGCAAAGAATAAATGTTTAAGGTATAAATTTAATACAAAATTCTATCTGTAGAATAAAAAATATATTAGACCTATCTAATACATAATTTGTAGAGATGTAACAAAACTTTTAGTAATACCGCATCTGGATGTCGATCATTCAGTCATCTCATCATATAAATGGACGAGAAATTGAAATAATACACGTCTTTATTTAACGGCATCAAAAAACAATCTGACTTCTAGATACAAATGCAGTAGTAATTCTAAAACAAAGCTGCATATGGTATGTGCATGTTAATATATATTCAAAAATACATAGGTCGTTTTTGTCAAACTTAGATATAATAAATATATTATTTTTTTATGGAATAGGCGGGCAAACGAGCCGACGTATCCCCTGATGGTAAGCGATTACCGCCGCCCATGGACACCTGCAACACCAGAAGCATCACAAGTGCGTTGCCGGCCTTTGGGGGATGGGGGGGGGAGGGAGAAACGGGGAGGAGTGGGGTATGGGCCTCCGGTATCCTCACTCACTCGGTGAAACACAGAGCAAGCACTAATTCACACCGGTTTTCTGTGAGGCAGTGGTACCACTCCGGTCGAGCCGGCCCATTCATGTCGAAGCGTGGCTCTTCTACGGTAATATTTTGTTCCTCCAGTTTCTATAAAATGCATATGCAGGTTAAATTTCAGAACTTCCTGAAAATAGTTTACCAAATTACCAAAGTTGACTAAAACGTCAAACGATGTCATAAACTCTTAAACAGTTCTAAACAGGAAACACGTTAGTCAAAATAGCATCAAAGTGGACGGAAACATGTAGAAAAGTTACTTTGAAGATGCCAAACATGGCTAAATGTTTCACTAACATTCATTTTTCTGTCGGAGTTCTTAATTAAGCTAATATAAGTAGTTAGTGTGTTTGTTTTATACATAAAGCCGTTAGGCATTCCGATAGGATACGCGCTAAATGAAACTAAGTAGCAGTTTGTTCTCACGTTCATAAATATTCCATCAAAAACATAACATAGTAAACATGTAAGTCTCGCAACGTCTTTCTTTTACTAAAAATGTTGTGAGATCTAGTTGTTTTTTGAGTAATATTACATATATTTATTTTTTAAGGAGTAGAACACCTTTGCTTAAATTATAAATCCATAGTCCCAATTTTTCGTAGTGCTAATTATATCAATGTTTTAATTATACAGATTTACTTGTATCTAAATCCTGTTGCATTATTAAGTAGATATGAAATCTTATTAGAGAAAACATCGTTGCTGGAACAATAAGTCACTATTTATACAATTATCTCTTTTGTCATAGTGAACAAAAGAAATATAAAATAATAAATAAATATAAATAAATATTTTCGGACATCTAACACACAACGCCATCTAGTCCCAAGCTAAGCAGAGCTTGTGTTATGGGTACTAGACAACTGATACAAATACATATATACTTTTTTTTTTGTAAATACATACTTATTATACATAGAAAACACCCAAACTCCGAAACAAATATTTGTAGATCATACAAACATTTGGTCCGACCCGGAAATCGAACCCGAGACCTCATGATCACCAGTCGCACACGCCAACCGCGAGGCCAACGAGGCAGTAAGGCAAATATCAACTCGAGAACTAACATTTAATCGGAAAAGTTTATCAGCGGTTTTTATATTTGAATACGTGAACTACGAAAACAAATTGCGGCAAAGGCCCCTCAATAAATATGTTCTTTACTATGTGGCTTTTTAAATTTGAGGTTTGTTGAGTAAATAAATCTAAAAAAAAAGTAAAAACTAAAACCCAACTACGACAAAAAACGATGCTGAAAAAGTATGAAAGAAGTTTCAAAAGCCGTAGTCACACGTTACGTAGAAATGTAACAAAACACATTAACAGCGCGTGACTACGGCTTTTGAAACTTGTTTCATACTTATTCAGCGTCGTTTTTTGTCGTAGTTGGGCTTTAGTTTTTACTCTTTTATTTAAAATGTTTTGGTGTCTCTATAATATTAATTTCTTTGCAAAGTTTATTTTAAATAGGTACCATAGAAATATCACAGATTTCGAATAAATACGGAGAAAGTCACGAGAAAATTCTAATAATATACTAATATATTTTTGAATTGTACAAGTATCGCCCTTTCGAATGATACCTAACACGGCATATTTATCTCAAATTTTTTTTTTAATACAGTACTTTATGTCGGCTAGAAGGCGCCACATTAGATTCAGTGACACGTCATATAGCCCATAACCAGCGGACAATCAAGACGCTTCTTACGCTACCTCATTTGTCCAGTTCTAATAAGTAGTTAAGAAGCTATGACTGCTATGAGGGAACAAATAAACATACATACATACATATCCTGTCAAAATCATAACCCTCCTTTGACTTTGCCGTAGTCGGGTAAAAAGTAATAGAGACTTGAAAAATGAAAATGCTCTGGCTGAGGCCAAGAAGAACCAGCTATGCCTTTGTTTTTTAACACGATTTGGCGGATGCACTGCCGTGCCAGTAGATTAATTATTATCCCTATGAACGCGTACTTGCATTTTACTATTTCTAGTAACGAAATTTTGCTTACAACTTTACTCGTCGAAATTTTATTTATTACAAGTTAGGAAGATAGGATTTACTGACTTAGAGTCAACTATAATCTTTATCATTATGGGACTAATCCAGCCCACAAGCCCACTACTGTAACTCCTGTACAGTCTACACCAGGATCAACAGCAGTGACCCACAAACACACTGAGCTATGACACTCGGGAAGTCCTAAGAAAAATTAAACTATCTTGGAACCCGCAACGAAATTAATCAGAAAAAAACTGTAATCTTTATCTTATAAATACGGGATTATAAAAACTCATTGATTTGTCACTGAAATATTTATTATTATAAATACCTAAGGTATAATATTTTGGAAGTCACCAGTAAACTTTTAGGTACGTACTACGTTTTTCCCCTCAGTGCTCTGATATTCCCAAAAAGAACATATTTACTTCAAACTAAACATTTGAACATAGTGCAAATTGAATTACCGATTCAAATATAAGATTACTCATTCCTATAAATATTTGCATAAAGCCTGTGCAGAGAATCAGCTAACTAAATCAGCATAGAACACTAAAAACTTTGAGATGGTAGAGTCACCTAACCAATAGTAAACCTCTTTAAATAGTCTACTATCTATAGTGTGCTATTTGTGTTTGCGTGTTTAAATATATATATATATATGTATGTATGTATTTCTTTATATACGTAGAAAAGGTAGTAGAGCCACGCTGATTTCAGTACGAATGGGCCGGCTCGACCGGGGCGGTACTACCCTCGCACAGAAAATCAACGTAAAATGACAGCGTTCGTGCTGTCGTGTTTCGTTGGTGAGTGCGAGACCGGAGGCCCAATTAGTCTAGTCAACAAGTACCATACTTGTTGACTAGACTAAAAGATGCAGCAGCATCACTAGGCCGCCATAGTGTGGGTCTCCATACTGCATTGTCTGCATTCGCAATGAGTATGGTGACCACCACTCTTGGATTCTGCTTATGCTTTCCATCAGGCAGAGTAGAGTCATTTTGGCGGGCCAAACATAAAAAAAAAAAAAAAAAAAACGTATGTATTTGTTTATATGTGGTAACTATTAGCTTAAGTCAAGTGTATGTTGATGTCAATTGTATGTCTGGTAAATTATAACCTCGATGCACCTACCTTCCTAGATCTCCTAATCCCCCAAAGGTTGGCTGGCAGAGATTGCCTAAGGCATTAAGTCCGCTGATGTACATAAGTGCATGAAGTTGTAAATAAATAAATGAAAATACTTTTTGCAAAACAAAGCAAATACAACTTTAGTACCTTAAAATAAATAACCTACAAATGAATTGTAAATCACAACTAAGTATCTAATCGCAATATTCCCGACCATAAAATAAGTATCAAAAGTCGGAGAGCCATAACAACTAGCCATAAATTACACTTAAAATCTATTATCAACGAGTGGGACTAATAAATTATAGCAACATGGTGGTGATATGATTAATAGCAGTAGGTACCACGATCAATATGAAATGAATCAGCCACGTTGTAATTATATGCGGGTGAGCTAATCACACCCGCCTACGCATTTCACTGAATTAAAAAATAGTGCATTTGTTTGCTTGTGTGTTACTTTTGTGTTTTGATCTTTTGAACCCACTGTACATGACTGTGGAATACTCAAAAATATTTTGAGTATTTTACAGTAATCACAGTCATGTACAGTGGGTTCGACCAATAACATGTATTGTTATTACATGTATATTTGTAACTAGCTTATCAAGAAACTTTTTTTTTTATGGAATAGTGGGCAAACGAGCAGGCGTGTCACCTGATGGTAAGCGATTACCGCCACCGATGGACACCCGCAACACTAAAGGCTTCACGAGTGCGTTGCCGGCCTTTGGGGGATGGGGAGGGGGATGGAGATGGGGGAGGGGTTGAGGTATGGGCCTCCGGTATCCTCACTCACTCGGTGAAACACAGCGCAAGCGCTGTTTCACACCGGTTTTCTGTGAGGCCGTGGTATCACTCCGGTCGAGCCGGCCCATTCATGCTGTAGCGTGGCTCTCCCACGGCTCCCTGATTGAAAATTCTTGGCTGAGGCTTTTGTAGGTACTAAAATTATATAAAATAATTATTACTAGGACTTAAACCATATCTAATAGATGTCTCTTATACACATGGTGCTTTATAATGAATGCTTCATGGAGAATGTAAATATATTTTTTATGTACATTTTCTAACTGCATTCCCAAAGAGAAATTTTTGATATCCATTCGTCACTGTTGTAATTTTTGTATTTGAAAATAAAAGATGTGTTTCATCTAGTTGTTTATGTAAAAATTTTTAAATAAATAATTAATTTATATTAATTAATTTTTAAATTTTAATTTCTTTTTTTTTATGGATTCTTCCTTTTCATGACATTATTTTTCTTCAGAGGACAGTTTGGTCTCTTGTGACCTGGTTCTCCACAACCATAGCACACAATTTTCTTTGCCTTTGATTTAACAGAAGAGGCATCAACCTTTGACTTCATAGCTGTTTCCAGTTTTATCGAGCTTTCCTTGGACATTTCGTTCAGTAATTTGGACTTTACCAGTTCAGTGGTAACGATAACATTACTATTTTCGAGAGACATAATCAATGGGTCATATCTCGACGTAAGACCTCCCAATAGAATAGCAGCAATGGACGTATCATCTATTAGTTTGTCTATATCCGCCAAATCTTGAGCAGTGGAAATAACAGCATTGATATACGACTCAATATTATTATCAAAATCTTCAAGTCTCAATCTGTATAAATTCCGTTCTAAATATAAACGCCGACCCATACCTTTGTCCTCATAAGCATTTTGTAGAGCTTTCCATGCTTCCGCTGCAGTAGTTGCACTTCGGACATGCGTAATTGCAGATGATTCCAGGGTAAGACAAATTTTTGTTAATGCCTTCTGATCGCTCCTCATCTTTGTGACATTGGAAACGTTCATCCCTGTTGGGTAGCCACTGATCGCTTCCCACAACTCCTCATGTATAAGGAAATTACGCATTTTAAACTTCCACGTACTATACCCTTCTCTATTATGTAGGGTGAACATTGGAATAGAGGAACTACGCATATCGCTCATTTGTGTCTCCATTTGGGTTCGCCATCTCAGAAGAGTATGCGAAGAACTATTATGTTTCGTACCCAAAAAAATAAAATCACACAAATATCACTTCAATGAATTATTATGAAAACACGCATTATTTTTCTTTATAAACAAATACTAGAGACGTCGTGCTGATAACGATTTGTTGTAATTTTTGTATTTGAAAATAAAAGATGTGTTTCATCTAGTTGTTATTTTATTGAAGTATATGGTAACCTAGTTACATAGAATAGGAAGAATTTTGAATACGTTATAAAAACACTATAAAGCCAGTATTATTACAACAGTCACTAAAGCCCATTCGTGTTGAGACAATAGTGACGCATCGACAAAGTACCCTCCCATAAGCAATAAATATGTTTCTTTTTAATAATCGCTGCATATGAAAACTTGGAACTGAGGTTTAGAAATTTCCGGCTTTAGCAACAAGCGAATCTAAGCAGGAACACGCGCAACGCTCCGTTTCAACAAAGCGGAAACGGAAACATTTCCGCTTTTATAAATATTCACCTTTATACAACAAAAAAAATTCTCATTAAGATTAGAGATAGGTGCAAATACAATTTTTATTTAAATCTACAAGTGGAATACAAAATACACGAATAAATAAGGGAACAATCGCGTGTTTATAGTCAGTATTGGTAGCTCCGTGACGAGCTTTACCGCGAATAGCTCCCTAACTTACGTAGATAACACCCTTACAGAGACCTGACACGACACCATACCAAGACTTTGTCACTAAAACGTAGTGATAGATTACTTTATAAACAATGTATAAGCGAAATACCTGCCCGCAGTAAATCGTTTCTGTTAAAAAGACACCTCCTGCAGCAGGAATACTTCGCGTGTTGCGGGGGACTTTATCAACATACTTCCAGACGAAAACAAAGAACACTCAGATTCAGAATAACAATCTGTAAATTACACTAAGAGTTGTCCCATGTGGGGATAAAATTCACAAAGCGGCGTATTGACTATTTAAACCATTATGCTATCCGTACTACTTACTAAATAAAAAATTTAAACACCTATAAACTAGGCAAATGATTCTCGACCTCAAGTTGTCCAGTTCTTCATTAATTTTATGTAATTTTAGTAATTTAATATCTTGTAAATCAATGATTACATTTAAATTAAAGTAAATACAGTGAAACCTGGTTAAGTGAGACATCAAGGGACCTGCAAATTTGTCTCACTTATAGAGGTATCCCACTTACCCAGTGTCTCAGATATCCAGGTATAAATAAATATCTGTCTCATTAACAGAGGATTACATTAATAGAGGTCAGAATACAGGTTATTTCAGTTATAGAGGTGCGATTATTGAATAAATTAACGTATTATGTAAACATTATAAGTGAGTTTTAATTGACACAAAAATGTGAACAGAATGTATCAATTATAAAAATCAGTCATTTTTAGTTTGTATTTTGGAAGTATCAGTTTTTAGTTTTTCGATGTTATAAATTTTATCAAAAATGCTTTGGTCCCTATTTCCTGTCATTTTAAAATAACTGCTTTTACTGCTTCGCGTTTAGATTTTTTTATTAAATTTACTTCCGAGCCCATCGGAGTCGTCATCTTCTTCGTTTTTAAGGAAAAAAAACGATGTTATCTCAGTTACAGAGGTTAATGTAGTATATAAAATCCTCTCGCTGTCTTAGTTATAGAGGTAACTATGACGATAAAATTGAAAGAACGTATCCCAGATATAGAGGTTTGCTTCGTCCCACTAGCAGAGGTAATTCAGTGCCTAAGTGCTGGGACGTCAGCATGAGTTCCAGTTATGGAGGTTTCTCACTTATCCAGGTCCCACTTAACCAAGTTTCACTGTAAAATATATCATATTTAAATCATATTCAAATTAAAGTATATAATTAAAATAAATTAAAGTAAATATATAATTTTAGTCTAAAGATAAGTATCATAGACTTAAACAGAAACCAAACTATAGATGAACAGTAAAACAAAGTAAGGAACTTGCAGGCAATTCTGGAAGTCTCTATTAGCAGTAGGTACTTTAAAAAACTAGTAGTTATACTTCTCGTATATGTTAGGTTTCATAAAATGTAAAGATTTATTGAAAGAAGTAGGTAATTAAACTTACTGTTAACAAACTATATACCTACTTGATCTGCAATAACCGATTAGATACTGGCAGTACTCAGAGTTTTAGGCCATGTTGTTGACGATAAAAAGATGCAATACAATACAACCTCTATATTATAAGTTTAGTAAAGAAGGCCTATGTCCAACAGTGAACTGTTTAAGTCTGTCGATGAACCCTAACTATGCTATTTTGTTAATCTGTACCAACGACTGTTCTACTGTTGAATGGCACAAAACACGAAATGACATAATATATTTTTTCATATTAATTACAACTAAGATTTACATTTTGACATCTGTAATTATTTCTTTCGAAATTCAAACGAAGGAATTTGGAGACAAAAGAAGTAGAAAAAGTATTATATATTTAAGAACTAATCACTCTTGCTTTATTTTCTACGAAATACTTTTTAAAAAGCCCGTTGATAGTTGATAGAAATATACCTAAATGTGTAATAGTTACATGCATTAAATTAAATTTACATAAAATAGCGTTTGAGTTTCTTTAACTAAAAACGATATGGCAAACAGTCTACAATACCTACAAAAACAAAATTCAATTAAACATTAATCAATCAGTTGTCAAATACAACCAAGTCTTTGATAAAACAGCCCGTTTGTCTTGCATGTAACGCAATTAGCGCTGGGCCCGGCCACGGCCGACGGGGCGCTGCAACCAGATTAAGATTGCCGGTTCCAAATGAAATTCTTGCTTCGAACGTGACCCGTCGTTGACACCACTAGACCCAACCTAAGTTATATTGCGTAACTCTGTAAGAACACATACATAAAACCATCTATAATAAGTCTGCTGCACAATCATTTTGAAATAAAATGTTTCTGAAGTCAGTAAACGTGAATAAGAAACAAAGTTACTTGTTGTCGATTAAACAGGAACATAGTGGTTATTTTTTCTTTGTGAAAACCAAATTACCAAAGCTTTTGGTGAAGTGGTATGTCGTAATCGAACCGTCTAAAACCACCTACGTGGTGGTACTAGACAAGAAGCTTCCGAACGGACAGGTTTAAACTTTGAATCGACGACATTAATACATTTACGTTTCAATCTTAAATATTGTACATCGTTGAAAATATGTTACAACGAAAACAATCTTTCTTGTGAATTTTATAATAATATAATTAATAATTAATTAATGAAATTATAATAAACTAGCTTTTGCGGGCGGCTCCGTCCGCGTGTTTGTCGATTATCGAAGCAAAGAGTAGCCTATGTCCTTCCTCAAGGATCAAAGTATCTCCATCCCAAATTTCATTGGAATCGGAGTAGCGGTTTAGCCGTGAAAGCAGGACAGAGTTACTTTCGCATTTATAATATAAGTATGGATAACATTCTATATTTTTAATAGGTTAGGTATCTCATCTATCTATCAGTACAATACGTTGCAAAGTCAAAACTCTTTTAGAATTAGCCTGTTTAGTGAAGATTTTGAGTTTTCATAATGCTTTAGTATAGATTCTTAATTTGACTGTCTGTCCTGGTATAATATATTAACCATTAAAAATGCAAGTTTTATGTGAATGATTTGTCATCTCTTTTATTTGTCATCTCATTTATAAAGACCAAGCATGAGGAGTGCACTGAAGTGAATGTGCGATAAAAATGAGATAACAAAGAACTTGCGTTTATCGTAAAAAGCTTTAATGTACTTAAAATACTTTTCATGTACTAAACTCATTGCGGTAGGTACATTTGATAAGAGCATAAATGAAACGGTGTACCTAATGTTGGTACATCGAAAGGTGTTACAGTGTAGTATTATAATAGGTTTAAGCAAAGACAAATTTTACTTACTTACTAAATTAGAATTATTGTTAATTTATTATTATATGATAAAGTAGATAAATAGTATCCGAACCGATGCATGAATTATCTCATGTCATACCAAGGCACATTTCTGTTGTCTGACACCGTGATAACATAATAAACTTGAACTGTCTTTATAAGATAATTATTTATAATATGTACTTATAGTAACTAATGATTACGATTAAACTTGGTAATCTTTTAAAATTTAAACCAACGACGTATAACATGTCAGGGTTTCTTCTGAGTTCAATGATGCTTTTTTTTATACAAGGAATTAGGTTCGTTTGAAATTAATAAAGAAAAACCGTAATGAGACGCCTCATAAATCGAAATTGTTTTTAGAAGTAATGAGTATAAACTTACTTTGAATCAGTGTAAGAGTGTTACATATAGGGGAAAGTCGGGTAGCCCCGGACGGCGGGTAACCGCGGACATTTCAATTTCTAAGAAACTAAACGCTTTGCGTAGCTTTAGCAGTATTGTAAAGATGCGCCCTCTAGAGTAGAATCAAATGCAGTTCAGTTGTGGCGTGGGCGCCGAATAACTTAATTGTGAGTGAGTGTTTTGTTCCCGCGTAAAAATTTCCGTCGCTCCTGTCAAATTTCATTGGAGGTTGTTAAGTACAATAGGTAAGTATGCATACTGTCTACTGTTCAGTGTTTTGGGAAATTTTATATATTGAAAGGTTCTATTAATTTTTATAACAATTCTTTTACAATTTATGAGCTTTATTTAAAAATGTTGCATGATAACGATCGGGTACACCCGGACACGATAATGTCGGGTACCCCCGGACATGGTTTTAAGTTTTAAATTTGGCAAATTATTGTTAAGTAAACTGAATTTGTATTGTCATTTTACTTATTTATGCCTAAGTGTCTTTAAATGTTGTTAATACTGTTGCAGAAAGACTTGACATATGACAAAATTCAAGGGAAGAATTAGTGAAAGACGAAAATGGGATGAAAAAAAAATGTAAGAAGCTGTTAAATATGTGATGGAAGGCAAGTTATCAGTACTACGGATGCAGTCAACCAGCTCCATAGATTTATTGAAACAGCTATCACCACTTCCTAATGCATCAAAACAGCACAGCAAAATATATTGAAAACAAAGAAAAAATATACTAACTTTTAAACTTTCGCGTTCCATGATGTAATAATTATGATGTAGCCTGTGACCACGGCCAGTGCAACCTGGTCGAAACGTCAGGCAAAACAGAGGTATGTAATACCTTGAAATAAGTGATCGCGTTAATTCCCGTAAAAATAATATTTATTACAAAGAAAAAATATATTTCTCAAAAAGAACGAGAGAAAGAGACTGAATGCATTATATGCGGAGAAACGTTCGATGAAGACTGGATTCATTGTCAGGAATGCTAAGACCAGGCCCATGAAGATTGTGTTTATATAGATGCATCGAATTTCTATTTTTATTGTGATGTTTGCATGGCCAAAATACGGTTGGACCATCACTGATTACTATGTCCGGGGCTACCCGCCGTTTTTTGTGACGCCAAAAAATAGACCTAATTATTCTTCGTATATTTCCTGAAAAAAAAAGTGATATGAATACCAATGTTGATTAATATTATTAATTTCCTAATTTTGTTTTAAACGTAAAATGGAGACGGAAAAATCGTTCATTTGTTTTTAATTTGCAATTCATTCAAGTGTCCGGGGCTACCCACCTTTCCCCTACTTAATATCACATAGCGTGGCGACGTATCGCCACTACTCCTACAGCTGGTATAACTCTTCATTAGACATTTCACAACAAAAAACCCATGTAAAAATTTCTTTCACAAAAGCAATTACATTGGTTTTTGAGGATTTGAAGTTAAAGGTGTGTGACAAACTATTACCAGCATATTCTATACTTATATTATAAAGCTGAAGAGTTTGTTTGTTTGAACGCGCTAATCTCAGGAACCGCTTGTCCGATTTGAAAAATTGTTTCGGTGTGAAAAACGGGGTAAAATTATGACGCTACGGGCAAGGGGAGACTCAAACGAGGTTGCGTGGGTCAACTAGTTAAAGATATTTTGGGTTGAGGCAAAATTTCTAACTGTTAAATTATGTAACTTCTCTTTCCTTCCTTAGACAATATCCTTTTCGCAGTTGGGTGGTCTATCTTACATGCGAATTATAAGTTAAATTAAAAAGATTAAAAGAATGGTTCCGATTACATCTTGTTGGGTCTAAAGACGAATAGCTACTGCATGAGGAATTTAATTCCGATAGTAGCAGCTGCGCCTTGGTTTCTGGGAATACGCTCTCATTTGGCAGTGTACGTGTTTTAATCGTGCCTTCGTGATTTATAGCCAATATTTTAGGCTTTATCAGTCTAATTATACCAATGTCCATTAATTGGGAACGGGAATGAATGAATGATTTCATTATAACGTAGAATAGTAACTCTTTTTTATGTTTTATGTTATTATATGTTGCATACATAAAATTGTAATGGTTGGATGTAGTTGATTATTGTACTTTGTTTTTTAATAAATTGTATTATATATGTTACTAGCTGACCCGGCGAACTTCGTCCCGCTATATTTACATATCTGTCTCACTTGTCTCAGCTTCCCAAAGGCAGTGTTCACTCGCGGCCAAAAAAAAAATAGATTTTCCTGTTATCTTCTAATTTTTTTTTAACACAAACCGTGTCCTGACAATAACGAACACGTAAAAAAAAAGAATTATTTAATTCGGTGCAGCCGATCGGAAGTTATGCGCGTATATACATTTCGGCGATTCATTTTTTATATATTAGATTTAAGGTTTTATTTGGCACATCAAAGAACGGAGACTCGTTTTCCCTCTACAATATTAACGAGTAAAATTTTAACAAAATAAAAACCGACTTCAAGGTTCGACTCTATTTCTCTTGGATGCCATCATCAGATCTTAGTAACCTTATCATGGTACCACCGTTGGGATATCTCCTTTCCATTAAAAAAAGAATCATCAAAATCGGTTCATAAACGACGAAGTTATCCCCGAACACACATAAAAAAAATAAAAAAATATCTAATTGAATTGGTCGAATTAAGAAACCTCCTCCTTTTTTGAAGTCGGTTAAAAAACACTCACTAATTACTTTACGACTTAGATAAGTTGTTGCTTGTCAGTTTAATTATTTTCATATATATATTTCCTGCATCGAATTCACGTATAATACGTGAAGAATTTAATTGTATAAAATTGTCATGTGCAAGCTCACTTCGTAGTTTCATTCGTTCATTTCATTCATTAAGAACTGTCATTGCGATGGAAGTCACCTTGTACGCTGTTCCCTCTCTCGACTAAATACCATGGACTAAATGAGACCGTTGCTGCATTACGTAGTCGAAATTAAAATTTGGGAACAATTGTCTTCCGGAACAAAGAGCTCTTTTTACTGAGCACTTATCATTCTTTCGTTCTTCAGACTTGTTCGTTGCCTTCATTCATTAATTACGAGAATTGTTGAAGCCTCAAATTAAGACGTTATTGTTGTTTTGTTGGTAAACACTTCACCTTTTTAAATATAGATAGTTATTAAGTTTGTCAATTAGTTGAATTAAATAATAATATAATTTAACTCATAAATATTATTTAATTCAATATTGTCTATAGTTAAATAATATACTAGCTGACCCGGCGAACTTCGTACCGCCATATTTACATATCTGTCTCAGCTTCCCACAGGCTGTGCACTGTCGCGGACAAAAACACGACACTTTTCCCGTTATCTTTTATTTATTTTCTTTATAGCAAAAAAAGAATGAATGAAATCGGACTATGTTTTATTGAATTACAACTAAGTACATTTTTGACTTTCATCCCCTCTCTCGAGGAAACCGTGCTGAATTTCGGGATAAAAAGTATCCTATGTCCTACCTCGTAGTATGAACTCAAATCATGCCAAGTTTCATTTCAATCCGTTCAGTAGTTTCGGCGTGATGCGCGGCCAAGATACAGACAGACAGACAGACGGACAGACAGACAGACAGACGAACAGACAGACAGACAGACGGACAGACAGACAGACAGACAAAAATGAAAAAAAATACAGTTTTGGCTTCAGTATCGATAATAGAGAGCACTCCAAAAAAAAACTTTAAAATATCTTTAATGTACAGAATTGGACCTGTTACATTTTTATTATAAGTATATAGATATTTTTAAAGACCTATTCTAAAAAAGTAAATGTACTGTTTAGTTCAGGTTTATATGTAATTATTGTGGTGCACATGGTTCGAAACAGTGACTGTTTACCGTGGATACTGGAAAAACAAGCCTAGTATAAACCAAGAAGATGATTTTTTCCTAATAAAAATGTATTTTTGCAGGATATTTTGGCAAGTATCTAAACAAATACAACGGTTCGTACATCCCCCCGGGCTGGCGTGAGTGGGGAGGACTTATTATGAACTCAAAATATTATAACTACAGCATCAATATGAACGGCAAGAAGATCAAGCATGGAGACGACTATCAGAAGGTATTTAGCATAATTTATTATTACTAAATCATCTTCCTAGCCTTTATTATTCCCAAGATTTGGGGTCGGTTACTAGTTCAACCAGTTTTACCTGAATATCAGTTTTTACACGGAGCGATTGGCATCGGACCTCCGCAACCCTGAGGGTGAACTGAATTCGATGATTGAACTAATTGTCAGTTTATTTGAGGGCACTGACTTCCCAATAACGATTGCCATAGATGTTCATGACAACCGGGACCGACGGCTTAACGTGCTCTCCAGTGGTGGATTTACCACTAGGCTGAGTAGGCTGGAGCCTAGGGCGGCGAATTTTAGGGGGCGGCAAATTTTGACGATTTTTTTTTATACAGAAATAATAATTATTATATTACAAACGGAGAAAAAAGTCTTGACAATTTAATAAAAGAGACACAGTTTTATGCAGTGTACCAAATACTCTCAACTATAATACTATTTTAAAAATTACTAAACGCTTTGTAAAAAAAATCTTTGAAATTAAGGGTTTTTAAAACATCTCCATAGCAGTTTAATATTACAATTAAAATTACTAATTTTGACTAACTTCCTGGTCCTTAATCACTATAGAGGGCGGCATGAGGTCCTAGAATGCACCGCACCGCCAGTTTCACCGGGCGGCGGAGAATTAAGTTCGAATAGACATTTTCATACCTGGTCCTTTTCGCCGCCTCTTTCTGCGCGATATCATCTTCGCAGAAGGAGGGAAAACATCTACCGCTACCGACCATGGTGCGGACCATGGTGAGTACCACAGTTGGCAGCGAGAGTTGTTCTCCGATAACTGCATTGATTATTCAACGCTGCGATGCCCAAGTACTGGCACACCGAATCGGCTAAATACATCGGACAGGCGGGATTCAACTAACTCCTAGTAACCACGTGCAGGTAATTCCCAATGCATCCGTGCTCGGAAAGAACCTGCTTTACCCGGAAAGAATCCCAAATGTATATTTTAGCCAGAGCGCACACCGCATGCGTAGACACGATGTGATGTCCGCGTATCTCTCTGACCAACAATACTCTCCAAGGGTGACAAAGGCGCGCCCTACTCTGGGCGGTCAGAGCTAGCGTCCACACTGGGGTACCGTATAGCGTTATAGACCGGAGAATTCCGCGTACAGCCTTCTCACGATGCTCGGTTTACCCAAATTGGGCAAAAGTCGCAGAGGAAACCAGCTTTTGAGCAAGCTGTCGAAAGTGCTCGTCAAAGAGCCAACTACCTTTTAGGAACGGGCCTTTCAGAGGTCCCCACTCTCTGGCAGCTTGCGGCTCTGTCAACGATTGGATTCGCCGTCAACGTCGTCTATGCTGGTGATCAGCCCTGTTCCGATCTCGTTCAGCGGTCTCTTTCTGGTGCATTCCATCTTCACAAATAGAGGCCACTGCGCCCCAGCCCTTCAATCAGCATTGGTTGCTGGTGGGAACAGGTCTCGTCCGATATGGTCGACTTTGTTGTTCAGACGTCCAGTGGAGTCCCAATCAGTAACGCAGTGGTGGTATTGCGCCACCTCCTCGCGTTCGATCTTATTCAGATACTCAACTAAGCAACCATGCCCATCTGGTAATCCGACCGACCTCCTACCTAAGCTTCGAGGTTAGGCAGATAGGCACCAACAATTCGTTGACGCCCATTTTGTGGCTGCTCCAGCCACGCGCGCCATTGTGCCAAGGCCTATTAGTGAGCCTTTCACCGCATTTCAAGCTCGTCCTGGTCTTCCCTGCTCTTACCCCGGCGGGTAGCACGAGTCTGGTCATAGACCTTTGCGTCCATGTCCACCAGGACATCAAAAGGCGGGAAACGAACCAGGACTGTAGCCGCCTCTGATGAGTTGGTGCGGTATCCTCGTACGATCCGAATGGCCGCTACCCGATCTCTTGATTGAGCTTGGCTCGACAGCAGGAGGAGGCCGATAGACGCTTAGCCCATATTGGCGCTCCGTAGAGGGACATAGATAGTAACACCGCACTAAAGAACGGGCCTATACTCTTTGCGCTGTAGCATGGTGCGGGTGACAGTTGCCTGTACGACGTTGACTAGAACATTCTGGTTGGTTTCATTTAATTTACTACAGTTATTAATGATTTGATATATTGCGAATGTGGTACAGCTGAAATATGTACTAAGTCATAATTTGTAAATCGCGGCAACTTTCAAGAGTGAAACGAAATGTTACTGAAACTCACCCGCACCATGCTACATGCCAAACAGTATATATACATTGTTTGGGATTGGACCGGTACGAGGACCGAATTGAACACGATTGAGGCCATATTTTTTGTGACGATAGCAGAAGCAGGCCAGGGTTTGATCTTTAGAACCTGGAAGGAGAGATTGTGGTTACCATATACTAGGAGACCATCTGTAAACCGTAGATGGCTCGAAATCTGTCAGGGTACCAGAAGTTTCCTACCTAAGTTACATCTAGTGCATGTTAATTGCCTAAAACATATTTTACCTGAAATACCTATTGTTTATTTATTTTTATTTTGGAAATGTAGATATTTTATTTGTGTATATGTATTTATTTTATTTACTTGTATTAGTATCTATAATAATATTTATTTTGTCATTTACTTTTATCGAATTCACTTAAATTCCTTTACATTTTTTTTTTGCTAAAACTGCCCATGAATTCGACTATTTTAATTTTTTTACAATTTTTTTTTTCCATCCCAAGGTTGCCTGGAAGAAATTGCTTTGTAGCGATAAGGCCGCCATTTGTACACGGTAATTTAATTGATTTGTTATTTTTATGTAAACTGTAATATCTTGTGTACAATAAAGTTTATTCTATTCTAGTTCCTCGGCTACTAGTACCAAAGACAGAGTTGTTTAAATCGCCGAATCCGTGACGGGTGGAACATCGTTCACGTTCTTCCCATCGTAGAGGTCGTAAACGGGGACGTGAGTTCCACCTGTATTGTAGGAAAACTTTTCTGCTCCTGCAGAAATTGATTGAAGGCAAACTCTGAAGAGTCTCCAAAATAGGGGCCTAATGAAGCGCATGACGATAATTGTAAGTCCGTGCATTTAGGGCGATTACGGTGACTGAGACACAACTGAGACTTATTCCCCCTCCCCCTAAACACCGTATAGCATTACTCGGTTCGATTGCGACATACTACCCATGAAAACTCCTGTAGAATGATGGCTTGCAATGGTTTCCACATGGAAAAAATGTTATTGAATTGCAGAAGTGAGAAGGGGCGGCAAAATTTTAATAGCCTACTGGCGGCAAATATGTAAATCCGCCACTGGTGCTCTCCGAGGCACGGGCGGGCAACACCGCCATCTTCTTGTTTATTATTACTAATTATTATACGATAAATAGATAAAACCTTATAACTCAAACTCAAAAAGATTATATTCAAATAGGCACTTATTTTACAGGCACTTATGTCAATATTTTATATTTTAAAATCGAGTGATTCTAGTCGCCAGTTTCAAGTGCAGCCTACCCTGCATGGAGAAGAATCTGGCAAGAAACTCCATTTTTGCTATATTATAATATTTTTAGCCACCCATCTTAGTTAAAAGGTTAACATTAAAAGGTAGTAGAGCCACGCTGATTTCAGCACTAACGGGCCGGCTCGACCGGGGCGGTACTACCCTCGCACAGAAAATCAACGTAAAATGACAGCATGCTGTCGTGTTTCGTTGGTGAGTGCGAGACCGGAGGCCCAATTAGTCTAGTCAACAAGTTCCATACTTGTTGACTAGACTAAAAGATGCAGTAGCATCACTAGGCCGCCATGGTGTGGGTCGCCATGCTGCATTGTCTGCATTCGCAGTGAGCATGGTGACCACCGCTCTTGGATTCTGCTTATGCTTTCCATCAGGCAGAGTAGAGTCATTTTGGCGGGCCAAACATAAAAAAAAAAAAAAAAAACAACCAACTAAGTACATGATTTCACATCTAGTGTGGGATCCCCGGAACCAATTTTACAAATTATTACTATCAAGCTTTTCCTGAGTGGCTTCATTTTGATGAGACCCCCCATTTCCTATTACAAAAATTCTCGATTGTGGTATATAACAGGGGCAGCAGGGATAAAAAAACTTTTGAGCGTGGGCCCGGGATAACGTACCACGCAATTTGTAGGACATTGTGGCTGTTAAATTATATAAATATTAACTAACATTATTACTTATTGGAAAAAAATATTTGTCCTACAAAATTTGAAGGTAATGTAGTAATAAAGGCCACACTTGTTTGCGTTACTGCCAACATGGCGGCAAAGGAACTATTCTATGAAACGCTCTATACCTGATGTTGGAACATCCACATAGAATCTGGTTAGGAAATTAGGAAAATTCTATGATTGCATTTGTATCAATTTAATTTAGTATTTCAAAAAAAAACTATGTTTTTGACATAAATAAAGAAATTTAACCCTTACACCAATTGTCTATTACAGGATTATTATCCGGATTTGATAGCCAACGATTCGATAGCTTTCCTACGATCTTCAAAGCGTCGGTTCTCTCGTAAACCTGTGTTGCTTGTCATGTCGTTCCCGGCTCCACACGGCCCTGAAGACTCCGCGCCACAATATTCACATCTGTTCTTCAATGTTACCACACATCAGTAAGTAATTTCATGTTTATTAGATATTTGTAAGTTTTATGGAAAGTAATCTCTTCAATACTGGAACTAGCGTTAACCCAGAGGTCGAAATTATAATATCGAATATATCGATAACGATAATATTTTAATCTATATATATAAAAGAGGAAGGTGACTGACTGACTGACATACCCAGAGATCAACGCACAGCCCAAACCGCTGAAGCTAGAATCCTGAAATTTTGCATGTAAGTTCTTTATATAACGTAAGTGAGTACTAAGAATGGAATTTTTGAAGTTGCACCCCGTTAAGGCAGTAATCAGGGATGAAAGTCTGCGTGAGCAAAGCCGCGTGTAAAAGCTAGTAACTTATATAATAGCTTCAAAACTTGTAGCTTGTCAATGTGCACCTTGAAACCAATACCTCTTTTATTTTTGCTACTTTTATCGGGAAACTAAACACTTAAAATATGTTGTATAGAAAAGCCTTAGAAGACACCTTAAAAATTAAAATATAAAAAACAAGCTGACCCGGCGAACTTCGTACCGCCATATTGACATATCTGTCTCAGCTTCCCACAGGCAGTGCACAGTCGCGGACAAAAAAAAGACTTTTCCTGTTATATTTTAATTTTTCTTGTACACAAACCTTGTCCTAACAATAAGGAACACAAATTATGTTATTTAATTTGGTGCAGCCGATCGGAAGTTATGCGCGTACATACATTTCGGCGATTCATTTACGATACTCCGGGATGCTATTAAGTATTTCTTCTGAAAAAATCCGACAGCAGGCCAAACCGGGAATTGCACCCGAGACCTCTTGATCGGCATTCGCTTACGCTAACCGCTAGATCAACGAGGCAGTCCTAACGGTGCAGGCTAACGTAATCTATACATATAATAAGAATGTAATAGGTCCAATTCTGTACATTAAAGATATTTTGACATTTTTATTGGAGGGCTCTCTATTATCGATACTGAAGCCAAAACTGTATTTTTTTTAATTTTTGTCTGTCTGTCTGTCTGTCTGTCTGTCTGTCTGTATCTTGGCCGCGCATCACGCCGAAACTACTGAACGGATTCAAATGAAACTTGGCATGATTTTAGTTCATACTACGAGGTAGGACATAGGATACTTTTTATCCCGAAATTCAGCACGGTTTCCTGGAGAGAGGGGATGAAAGTCTAAATATGTACTTGGTTGTAATTCAATAACACATAGTCCGATTTCATTAATTCTTTTTTTGCTAGAAAGAAAAAAAATAAAAGGAAAAGTCTTTTTTTGTCCGCGACTGTACACTGCCAGTGGGAAGCTGAGACAGGTATGTAAATATGGCGGTACGAAGTTCGCCGGGTCAGCTAGTTAATTTATAATATCGTGAAAATATTAACTTCTGAATATTCCTAAAACCTTATCGCAGATCCGCCATTTTTATAAATCAATTTTGACACAGTCGAGGGGTTAGTGTTGTCGCTGTTTAAAAATATCGAAAAAGTTGGAGACCTGTAGGTACTTTTCTCTTTATTCCTAGAACACGTTTAACAAGTAATAGGTTTTAAATAAATAAATGATATAAAAATGCAAAATGCAATTAAATGCTTGCTCCCACACAGTCATTATTTCACAGTACCTCGAGCTGTACTTTGAAAAGTACTGTTACTTGGATAGGTCCACGGTCAAAGAGGTTATCAAACAATAAAATTACAATTACTGGCCAGTTTTAAAGCCGATATAATTCTCTCTTCTTAGGCTGACTGAACGCGATTCTTTGTGTTAGGTTGACTAAAGAATGAACACGTTGAGAAAACTATATTTAAAATTAGTAGTTTGTACCTTTTGGATTGGTATTTTTTATAATTTTTGGGTTATTTTTTTGAAGTGAAAACTTCTTTAGCCGCGTTGATAAATATCTATAATATATATAATATATATATAATATTTACTGGCTACATAAACCGTATCCGTACGGATATTACTTTCCTAGATACATTTATTCTGTAGTATTTAATTGGCATCAAGTAATATACTACAAATGCAAACGGACACGGTTTATCGTTCATCAGTTTAAAATAAAATAGAAGACTTGACAAGACAACGCAAAGTCATTTATACATTTTATTAGGATTATTTATACTACATACCTACGCATTTTACAGTTCTGATTTTATTTGTTATCGGCTGTAATTGGATGCATTCGTAAAAAAATCTCAATGAAGCAGTTTCCCGAAACGATAAATTTCAACTTCGTACGTAATTATTTTTGTGGTGTGTATTAAAATGGGCATGGAGAAATACGTTCGTTTTCTTTGATACACCATTTAGTGTACAATTGCATCCTGTAAATTATTTTACGTATGTTTACATGTTGTGAAAGATTTAAAATGAGTAAAATGAATCTTATAAATACTTATCTGAAAATTCGCCCTTTTTAGCGGCTCTAGTAGGCTTTAGAATGCTCCTGATATTGATGCTGATTTTTGTCCTAGACTTTGTATGTCTTTATACCAATACTTTTATGTAAGAACTGTTGACTATTGTCGCTTTCTCGGCAGCTTTAGTAAAACAAACAAATTCTCCTACGTTCACGTAATCTCTGCCAATGCATCTCGTTCACTCGCAGGTAAATTATTCATGCCAGTATTACAAGTTTTAGAGCCTTACCGTTTTATAACTTCCTTAAAGCATAACGTATAAAGTTGTCCAACCAAGCTAAGTCGTGTCGTGTTCATAATCACAAATGACCTTTTTCGCGAGGGAACTCTCCGAAATTTTCACGAACACTTACGGCGGGCGCCGTGGCCTGAATAATTTGAGTTCCTCTCAGGGAGCCAGAGCGAAGCTGATTTATGTTTCATAAGATTGTTTAGACTCAGTCTAACGTTATATTTTGGAATCTTATTCAAGGCGTACTTATACTAGACAAAGGCATCACACACTTCTATTAATTCATAAAAAAAATTGATTCTCGTTGTTATTTAGATATGAACAAGGCCTTGTCTCACCGGTTACATATAAGTTTCGGATAGCTTTACTGATAGATAATTTGACGTTTCTTCCATTTAAATTGTGTTAAACCATTTGTCTGACAAGTTATCTCGAACTTATCTGTAACTGGTGAAACAGGGCCTAAGTATTGTAGTTTTACGTTCCAGAATCAAACTCACTTGTACTATATAAATTACATATTGTAGTTTTAATTATAATTTTTAACGGACTAGTGACCCTGACTCTTTGATGAAATTAAATAAATAGTGATTCTTCTTCGCTTTAAAAATACCAACATTCGTCTAGACTTCCTGCTTAGAATATACACATCTTTCCTTAGGTCAATGATCTAGTTTAGTCTAAACCGTGTCTATCTATTTGCTTTGGTTTGGCTGTATCTCTATCTATACCTAATGTGTTTGTTTAAAAATGTGTAGACGTGTCGTGTCCTAGAATTTACAGAGGGTTGGGTATACTATGATATGCTTTGTTATGTCTAGAAGTTTTCCGTTGTCTATTCAAGCCAAAATCAATCAGCATCAGATAGACATGGCAGGCTGTTTATACGTGCGGGTGTGAAATTTTGATGTCCCCACTGCAAACAACGATCATAAAAGAAATTTGAGTACCTACTCGTATCTCCATTTATTTATCATTAAAATATTTAGGTGCACTCCGTCTTTACGACTTTCAATGAAGAACGACCATCAAAAATACGGTACTGTACCTATAGTGGCTGACTGTTGATATTAATACTCACGTATTCTTGAAAACATGATAATAGGAAATGCGCCTAACATCTAAATTATTTGCATGGTTACCTGGAGATTGCCATTGAGCGATAAGGCCGCTACTTGTACTGACCTAGCATTAAGGATATATTTTTACTTTATCTGGCTGGTGTACGATAAAGCGATTTATAATTATTATTTATTACTTAATACCAGGTTTTGCCCGCGGCGGTTATCACGGGAAATACCAGCCTGTCTTCTTCAAGAATCAAAGGATCCATTTTAAACGTCATCCAAATCGGTTCACTGGTTTAACTGTGAATAGACAGACAAAGTTACTTTCGAATTTATAATACTAGTATGGATTTTACTTCAAATTCCTCATAGATACCAGTCGTTGATACATAAAGAACAATACATACGTATTTGCAATATTAAATTGCACCCAGAAGTATTTCCATATTTCATTAGAAGCTTGGCATTATAATGGGATACAATCGTATACAGCAGATGTTGCATTAGGTATCAACTGTCAGTTGTCACAGATGCAGCATATTATTGCACGTCGCGTCGAGCGAGTCGTGTCGCCTAAATTTGCTGCAACGTCGCCCGGTCTGTTGTCTGCATGCATTTTGAATATGTATTATATTGGTTCTTATTCCAATTCGAGTTTATTCTGTCAATGTGTCTTCACTTGACGTTTGATTTATTTCTTAATAACTTTTCGAGTATAGTAGTGACTTTTTCTATGTTATGAAATTATAGTAGATACGATGAAGATAGAGGAGCCTAGAATATGCTCATCATATCATATTTATTGCCGCAAGTGAAACTTCACAATAATTTATTTTTATTGTATTTAACCAAAAGCAATGTGGCATCATTTCCATAGTCTCATATTGAAGGTTAATTCGTAGATGCTATTTTAAATACGAAATTTCATTGCAGAATAGTTAATGAACTAAATATATAAAAAATTAGGTACTTAGACCTGTGTCCCAAGACTTATTTACCCACCAGTAACAAATAGGTTACTATACCTATAAAATACTAGCTGACCCACGCAACCTCGTTTACGTCTCCTATTGCCCGTACCATAATATTCCCCCATTTTAGTAACATTCTTCATTGGTGCACCGCTGCTATTAGTCTTAGCGTGATAATATACCAAATGCCTTACTCAATAAATGTACTACAACACTGAAAGAATTTTTCAAATCGGACCAGCGGATCCTGAGATAAGTGCGTTCAAACAAACAAACTCTTCAGCTTTATAATATTAAGTATAGATTGAATTAGCGCACGACCACTGCATGGAACTAGTGAAATAAAATGTATGTACCTCCTACACTACACCATAGGTACATTGCGATAAAGTTATGTAAAAAAATAATATTTATTCGAAATAAGAGAATTTTCGATCTATCTTTTGTAATTAAAACAAAAAAATATATAATATACTTCGTACTAGCAGATTAAAACGTCTATCAAGTTTCTATTTCACTAAACAAGATCTTTCAAAAACAGACAGCCCTGCTTTTACTTTGTTCAATCAATTTCGTAGCCGCTGAATAAAATGTTTGCTTAGAATACCAGTTATCAGCTTATTTAATTAAAACGCTTTGTTCTTATGTAGGTACTACTAAACAGTAAACTATTACATTCTAATAAAATGACACTTCTTCTTAAGAGCGCGGCGACCGACGCTCGCAACTGCAAGTTGAAATTTGTTCGGAATATTGCTGTATCTAATATATAATAAAATAAAATATATATCTAATATCTCGTCACTGTATCTCGGTAAGCCATACCTGGCGTAGTATATTGACACCTGTTTGCTGCGATAGCACTACTAACTATTTGGTTTTTATAATAAATATGGATGTGTTGTAGACTACCAAAAATCATCAATGAAAACTCAATGTTTTTTCATTTTCTTTTCGATAATTAGTAATTTGATAATACAAGCTATGCTTTTTTATAATAAATATTATACGTATTACTGTTTATAATATAGAAAAAACAAACTTAAAACATGCCATTTACGCTGTAAAAATGTGCAAAATTAAATTCAACTTTTTCGTTACTTTACGTAAGTTTTTTTAAATAAAAAGGGAAAAGGAGCCTGGATAAGTACTGTTTAAATCTGGATATCAACATAATATGGTGGAAATATGTTCAAACTACAAATTATTTTGGTATTCAATTTGTATGGAGAACTCAGTGACCGCCGGCCCCTTAATGGCCTTATTATTACCTACATGAAAGCAGAAAGCTAGGTAGATATGGCGGATATATCGATTATTTTGGTCTACATATGCCATATTATTCAGTAGTCGTAAGACAAAGACGACATAAAATATCAATGAAGTATTCATTAAAGTAGGCACTTAAATGTTGTTTCTTTGAGAAGAATACCTATTTAATGTTTTATAGTAGTTACGATTTCGTACCTAAGTGTGACCACCCAGAACTTTAACTGTTCTGTTATTCAGCGGAATAACAATGACTTATTAAAGTTTGAATAATATAACTTTACTAGAGAATTGCCTTAACGTAATCTAAACTTTAATCCAGTGTTCCATGAAAAGATGAGCACACTAAAAAATGAGCTTTTTTATCGTTAATGCATGCAAATTATCCAGGCAAACGAACGGTGATCGTTGATATCTCAAAAATTAAATACTTACATCACAATTAATAAGCGGTGAAAATATCATTGGGCAGATAATAAACATTCCTTACACAGTCACGAAATAAAATCAAAGTATTTTGTTTCAATAATTACAGACATTGTTGCAAGTTGCAATGGAGTGGTTCACAAAAGCACTACCGCGAGTCCCCATTAATAATCAAAAATGTATGTATGTGCATATTTTACATTTTTTTTATTGGACAACTTCCTTAAATGAGTTTATTTATCGTACAGTTGAAACATTCGACTGGTAGGTACGTCTGTCGTTGCGCCGATCTCCGCATAAATAATACCCGTTGGACATAGGGTTGCTGAATATTGTATGCAGTATCCTATGACGTGACAAATCATTATACATTAATTTTTGGATAATGAAAATTGAATCTGACTCTGACACAGATAGGTGTGTCATGTGTCGTGACGTGTACGTCATGATTATTTAGAAGTGATTGTTTTATTGCATATAAAATAACAAAATTCGTAAAAGGACTTGCTTGCTACTTTTCATTGCCTTACCTTCTTAAAGTTGGCAAAATGTAGATTACTTAGTTGTTTGTTATGCCTGTACTCTCTTGGAGATAAAGGTGTGAATAAGTTTTGTTACTACTAACTATTTAAACGCTTACGGCCTCAAGAAAGTCGTCTGATTCCAAACTTGTCGTTCGTGTGCTAATTTTCCATATACCACCCCCTGCTGACTCTGGCCAAAACATACATAATAAGTCCTCCATCTAACACAAGCTCCCTAGGTTTTAAAAGAGGAGAGGACTACAGATATTATCTCGGACGATTCAGAATTAATAAGACTTCGACTACTACACGATACATAGGCACAAGTTTAAATAAATATACCAAATTCACATGTTTTTTCGTGTCTGGCAACCCTGGCCTACGGCTTCACGACTGTCTACAGTTAAAAGCTTTACCGATGCAAATAAACAAGACAAACTTTATTCCGATAAATAATTTAAATATAAATGCCAATACTTCGATACTAAGAATCGTTCATCCTGTAGTAGTTACTTCTCCGAGTTGTAATGGAATAGGAATACGGATTGTCACCACCCCTGGTCTTCACTTTGGTGTCGCAAGAGACGACTAAGGGAGCAATCTAACAGGACAAAGCATGTGTCACACAGGACAACATCACTGCAAGAAGAAGGAAAACTTGAAACAAACCTTATACCTACTGACTTTTTATAGGTAAATATTTGAGGTGATTTTATGACTTAAAATGGACGATGCACAAATGTATTTCCGCTCTGATGGTCAAAGGGTTAACTTTCTCGAGCGGCTTGTGATAAAACGATGAAGAGTATCTTCACTATTATGGAACGGTTAAAATTTATTGCCTTTCCGGTTTAGTTACTAATAAAAAAACTATAAAATAGGTACGTAAAACATTTACACCAAATTACTAATCGTCAATTACAAAATCTTCAAATAGAAACATAACTGTATTACATTATACCTTTTTACTACTGTGGAACGTATGAGAACGATACGACCCGAGAACGATTACGATACTGTAGTAATAAAACTATCTCACCTTAATAAATATAGAAATCTGCCTTGATTTTTAACCGACTTCCAAAAGGAGGAGGTTCTCAATTTCATCGTTTTTTTTTTTTATAAAACTGAACAAAGAATTAGTTCCTTTCTATGGAGAGGCCTATGTGCAGCGGCAAAGTGTTAAAGCCTGTTGACAAACTAAGTTGTTTGTTCTTCTTCTTTTGATGAAATGGCAACTAGCCGGATCAGCTATTTCTGCCAATGTCAAGTAGGTATTTATAGTCTTTAAATCTTAAGTGTACCGTTAATGGCGTTATTATCGAGGTTATGCAAAAATACGTCTATCTTGGCCAAACTATTCAACTCGGGCCGCACAACTTCGATCGAGAGGTCGATAGGAGAATTCGTCTAGGCTGGGCAGCGTATGGGAAGCTTCGTCATATGTTCGAGTCGTCGACCCCGCAATCACTAAAAGTCAAGGCTTTTAATCAGTGCGTCCTGCCCGTAATGACGTATGGAGCAGAGACGTGGACACTCACCGGGACTGGTCCATAAATTCAGGGTCGCTCAGCGTGCAACGGAGCGTGAGATGCTGGGTGTTTCTTTACTAGATAAAATTCGTAACGAGACTATCCAAAAGAGAAGTGGAGTAATCTATATCGCACGCAGGATCAGCACGCTGAAGTGGAAGTGGGCCGGTCATGTCTCCAGGCGGACTGATGGTCGCTGGAGCCAACAAGTGTTAGAGTGGAGACCACGATTAGGCAAACGCAGTGTAGGGCGCCCTGCGGCACGATGGACCGTCGACTTGGAGAAAATGGCTGGCAACGGATGGATGCGGACTGCCCAGGACCGGGATGGTTGCCGCTCTTTGGGGGAGGCCTTCGTTTAGCAGTGGACGGCAATAGGCTTAGAGAAGAAATCTTAAGTCTTCGAGTCTTCAAGTCTTCGTCGTGATGAAATTAATGATTTATATATAAAAAAATGTGGGTGGCATAAAATGGGAACCGTCTTTCGAAAAAACAAAGAACGATCTTCTCTAATTTATTGTTTGTTGTTCAAATCGCAATACTTTGACATTGGTTTCAAATCAAAACCAATAGGTACGCAACTGTCATATTTTGTGAAGGAATTTGAAAAAAAAGTGGTTCATCATTTAATTGAATGTTGCTTTTGTGTTTGTGTTCCGCGATATTTTCGTCATTGTAAACCGATTTCATTAGTTAATTTTTAATTGATTTAGTTGCATTAAATTTGAATAAATTATATTACAATTTATCATGAATTAATTTTTAAACGAAGTCATACTTCAATGTGTCTAGTTTAAGCCAGTGAAGATTCATCCAAATGTTAATTCTACTCGTAATTGTCAAGGAAAGGAAAAAAATCAAAAAGATAATTATTTATTTTTCAATTGTCATATTCATTTTAACAGTGATAAAGTACAGTTAAAGAAGTAGATATAAAACTTTCTTAAGTTTTATATAAGGGTACCAAGTCTAAGACTTTGAGGTCTTCTGAAGAGATTATAAGATCTAAAACTATAAGGTCTTCTGAGAAATTAGGGGTCTCTACCCGTTTACTAAAATTAATGCTAGACCATGGGACATATGGACAGCTAAAACTCAAAAATCTGCTTCTGTTACTGAGTCACCAAGCAACGTCAAAAATATTTGCATAGAATCTACAGTCTGTAAAAATAGTAGGTATGGAGCCGCGCCGGCGCGGGAAGCCAACATAATTGAAGGCAAGACCCTACGCAAAGTACAGGGTTAACAACAACATAGCGACGTTAATCCTAATATGTGGTTTCAGCAGTTTAAGTTATTACTTCATGCCATCTCAATATATAACCATTAAGAGGTGAAAAATAATTCAAAGCTAGCTCTTTATTAACTATCTAGGCCCAAGTTAAAAGCATAAAAACACGACTGTTTTCGTTTTCCAAACTTAAAATGTATCAGTAGGGGAGGGTGGGGGAATCACGGACGGCGGGTAATGGCGGACGCACAGGTTTAACTATGTTAACACAGGACAGGAGATATTTTAAATGACGCGGTCCTAAGTCGACCCCGAGCCCAGTGCCAAACAATAAGTGTTGAAGTAAGAACGCGCACGTGCTTGAAGCTAAGTTAACTTGATGATTTTATAATAATTTCATCTTATTTTTGTGTAAACTTGGATTTGTGCTTCTTACTGTACGTAAAACATATTACCATGATGTTTTTTTTGTGAAATAACATCTAATTGAACAACGTTTTAATGCACTCATATCATGCACCGTGTAGTTCTAACTTCAAATATAATATTTATACTGCGTTTCTGTGCTAGTCGGTAAATGGCGGACGATTTGAGTAGGGTAAACACGAACGTCCGCTGTTAACCCTAAACAATACCAATAAGTGTAAGTATTGAGTGCTGAACTTCTGTTTTAAACTTTATTGCTAACAGCCGAATACCGTAATCAAATTGTTAATAACTATAATAAAAATACAATATTTCACTAATATATAAATCAGTTTCAAATAAATACACAAATGTATCTACGTGTATTTTGGTGTAGAGATTTATCACAATTAATACAAATGTATACGTTACTTCTCATATTGCTATTAAAAATTTATTATTATTTAATCTTAAAATGACAAGATTACTCAGTACGAAGTCGTTGAACTTTGCACTAAAGCTTTTAATCGAATCAGCAATATTGATATACCAGCAAGTGGATTCTGGTCAACTGGTATTTGGCCATTAGATACATTTGATGAACAGTTCTTAAAAGCGACATTACCTGATACTCAATCAATACCCTCGTTAAACTTTCAATCACCAGCAACTAAGGCAAAAACAGCAACGAGAAAGGACCTATAACACCTAATGCTCAGAAGATAAAGCCAATCAACCCAATATCTCAGTTGGACGAATAAATTCCACTTCAGGAAATTGTTAATGTTCTCCAACCCAAAACAAAAGCAAACTTCTAGAAAGAGGCATTTCATTATAGTAACCAGCACCCCCATAAACGATGTTTTAGAGGAAAAAGAACAAAAAGGAAGAAAAAAGACCAGATTAGGGTTACTGAAAAGATTGACGATAAAAATAAAAGTAAAAAAGGCGTAAAGAATCTAAAAGCATTTGAAAACACATGCAAGAAAAAGGAAAATTAAATAAAAGTTAAATATAAGATTCAAGAAGAGTATTAATTGTCTGATTTATAACGAAAAATATACACAACCAATCACCGAAGATTGGATAATGTGTTATAAATATAGATTATGGGCCTATGAGAAGTGCACGAATGGGGCAAACACTTCGAAGGGCTTTTTATGTGATTTTTGTGCCAATTAGAGTGTGTACGGGATTACCCCATTCAGTATCCGTGTGTGTGGAAAATTGTAAAATTGAAATAAAAATAATTAATAATAATAAAATTGCTGTGGGGAATTCCGGACACCAGATGTTTTGTTTTTTTATTACAACTTGATTATATTCAAAAAGTTATCACTGTTGATTATAATTACATAAGGTCGATTAGTTTAACTAAAGACTGATTAGTAAAAATATCTTTAATAACTTAATTTGGATAAGTTATTTTCGTTTTCCCTTAGGTGTTCGCAATTACCCCACTCTCCCCTAAAGCGTGTCTTTTTTCATAATTTAGCTAAAACATTTGATACAATTTAGTACACAGATATAGATTGGCAAACGTAATATAGGACGTCTACAGGCCAGATGTAGGGATTATCGACGCAAGAACGCTGGCAGGAGCTGGATGCGAGAAGTCGAGGATTGAACCAAATGGCGTGCAATTGGAGAGGCCTTTGTTTAGCAGCGGACTGCGACAAGCTGATGATGATGTTAAGTTGTGAATGTGTAGATCCTTACTTATCCATACTAATTTTATAAATTCGATCGAAATCACGGCGAACCCACGGCACCGATTTCAATGAAATTTGACTTGGAGATACTTTAATGCTTAAGGATATACATAGGCTACTCTGTACCACGATAACCGACAAACACGCGGGCGGAGCCGCTGGCAAAAGCTAGTTATACATAAGAAAATACAAATATTGATTTGAATAATTACCCAATAAATACCTGTCTTTATAAAACACTTATCTTTGCATTAAAGTCGTAAAACTGCATCAGTTTAGGATACCTAAAGTTATGACTCTATCGTTTGGACGGCATAAGGTTTATTATTAGCGGACATACCTAAAAGTGCCGACTTTTATCATTTTAAATTGATATGGTAACCCTGGCGAATTTAATATTTATTCAGAAATCGAACGTATTGTGTGGTCGGGCATATCTCATGGAACCTGTCCTCCGGCTGTGCCGACAAGAGCGGATTAAAAAAAGTCTAAAATGAACTTTAAATCTGTAATATCGCATTCCCTAATACTGCAGAATGTGTATATTTAGAGCTCTTTTTTGTTTTTAAAATTACATTATCAGTTTCAAATGGAGGATGATATAAAGAACTTTCAATTAATAGTTTTACAAATTTTACCTGCATTATGAATGTAGGTACTTTCCTTTCACGTGTATTTTGTATTAAAGTAGTTATTAATATGTACCTACCTAAATAAATAATACTAGTAATTTTCAAATATGGTCTCTAGACTCTAGTATGTATATAGAGACTCTCGTATTTAATACAGAGCTATATATTTATTTAGAGTTATTAGATTATTGCGATTACAAGTTGTTAATTCTATTAGAATTATTGCCTTTCAATAATGAATCCTTATCTATGTATCGTAACCAAAGTTTTCGATCGGTTCGGGGTCCTTTAGTAATCCCGAATTCGTAGCCAGAGGTATTGTTTTTCCGATCTTCACCCATAATTTTACGTATATGTTTATTATGTATACGTATACATTCGTACCAGCTTAATAGATGATGTTTTAATAGGTACTAAGTAAGAGTCGAGAGTAGACGATAATCGTTTTAAGAAACAGCCGTTTCAATAATAAATGCCCATTAATTTACACACATCAAAAGTGTCTAGGGATCAACATATATTTTTGCAATAACTTTTCTCCTGATTGATATTAATTAAAATTTTCTTTAAGGATTCATCAAATAAAGTGTTTTCGTTTGTCACAGTAACGCTAAACCAAGTCACCTTTGCATTAATAAAGAAATTTGCCATTTTCCTAATAAAGGGATTTTTGACATTTGAACCACTAACATTAAAGTTCGAAAAAAAGACTGAAATAACAGTTTTCTTTAAAATTTTATTAGGTAACTTAAACAATTAATAATCCGTGTTTCTACCGCGAACACTAACAACACAAGAACATCGGTTTGGCATACTCAAAATGAGTTCATCCAAATCACGCTGTGGAATGGCCGCCCATGTTCGTTGCAACAACAAAAAAAGGTCTTCTTGCGACTGGATACCCTCCATATTCGGCAGAGCTCTTCTCTGTAGCATATCCCATGCATGCTCAATCGGGTTCAAGTCTGGCGACTGAGCAGGCCAGGGCAGGACATTGATGTTAGCTGCGGCGAGAGTCTGTCTTACAACTCTTGCGGTGTGCGGTCGTGCATTAACATGCATTGAAATAAGGGACCGATTTGCACTTGTAGAGGAACGATGACGTCTGATACAATCGTCTCAGCATAAATTTGAGCGTTGAGGTTGCCTCTGATCCAAATCAACTCAGTTCTTCCGCCGATCCAAATACCCGCCCATACCATGATGGTTCCACCACTATAAGGAAGGACTTCCTGGCAGGATTTTAATTGCTGTTGGCGTCCAGAGGTTCTCCAGTGTCGTATACGTCTTGTATCCGGTCTCATACCAAAACGAGACTCATCAGAAAAGCACACGAAACGCCATTGTTCTTCTGCCCAATTTCTGTGTTCAAGAGCCCATTGATATCGAATCCTACGATTGTGCATTGCTATAGGTGGTACCCGTAGCGGTCTTCGGGAATGAAGGTTCACTTCATGCAAGCGGTTTCTGACTGTTTGGTCGCTAATTAAGTTCCCTGAAGAGTGATGAAGCCTCACGGCTAACATCATGGCGGTTATTGTTGGAGCTCTTCGAGTTAAGATTTGAATGTATCGGTCTTGTCTCCGTGTGGTGCAGCGATACCGTCCTCCATGGCGCTCAGCCACGGTACCAGTGCTTCGGTAACGTGTCCAAAGTCGACTGATAACACTCTGACTTGTATTCAGAGCTAAAGCCACAGTACGTTGCCGGGAACCAGCTTCTATCATTCCCACGGCTCTGAGCATTTCTTCCCTGCTTAAATGACGTCGCCGCTCCATAATAACGTTGGTTTTAATCAGTAGTAGGGAAACAGTAGCACTAATAATGTCTTCAATGCGTTGTATGTTTTTATAGGGAAAATATTGACAGCTGATTTTCATCTTTTACTCGAATTTGATTGACAGTTCCTGATTCAAATTATGAAATGCACCAAAAAGGATCCATATAAATTTATAAAATCATAAATTTATTACAAAGCCACATCTGAATCTCAAGAAATCCGCATAAAAATGCTTGATCCCTAGACACTTTTGATGTGTGTATATTTAACTAGTTATAACAACTGTTCAATATGATGACTTTAGCTTGTCTCGTTTGCCTTGCTTGTAAAATCCATATTCCATATATTTTAATATTAATTTGTATCTATAGAATTTATTTTTATCAACAAATGTAATAAATTATCGTCTAAGTTCGACCTCTGGACGACCACCAATAAAACTTAGAATGTAAAACCACAATAACATTATTTGAAATTCATATATAGAAATAAAAAAGGAGGCGTTAGTGTTTATTTTATTTAAATTAATTGTTAATTTACAGTACACCGACTTACGACTTGGCTCCAAATCCGGACAAGCAATGGATTCTGCGAGTGACTGATAAGATGAAGCCTATCCATCGTCAGTTCACCGACTTGCTGATGACTAAACGATTGCAAACGCTACAGAGTGTTGATATGGTACGTAACTAAAGAATTTAGCACATTCATGTTCTCATAAAATCAAGACCATCTCGTTAAGTGGTTATATATTTAAAGTTTAAATATTTAATTTGCCAATAAAGGTTCTTTTTATACTTGTTTAGATTCCGTATGCCGACTATTTAAATATGTCAATTTTAAGTTCTTAATAAAGATAGGAAATCCCAGACGGATACGTGTTTATTATATTCTTCGTACCTACCTAAGTGGAAAACCACAAAAATGTGTTTTACGCGTCTTACTAAAGTACATTTATATTGCTTCATATTTCGTCTAAAGTAAACATCAAGGTATCACCAAGGACTTTTGGTGGCACTCAGGTTTGTACCAGGTTCAAAAAGTTGTGCCCACAAAATATGTATACATATAGTTTTAGGCGTTCCAAAATTTATCACGGTACTGATATACCAAAGGCATTGTCAAATTGTGCTCTGTGACAAACACTTGTCGTGTGGTTACGACTAGATTCTCTACCTCAGGTCACACGAAGTCAGATTTTTACCTTACCTACTTATGTAAACCGCCGGTATTCGGTAATTTGTAGAGTTTTCATATCCAATATATACGATAACCTGTAACTTGTATAACACTGATCTTATTTGAAAATAAAATTGTACTTTTTTTTATGTATGGCCCTGCCAAAATGGCTCTACCTTGCCTGATGGAAAGCATAAGCAGAATCCAAGAGTGGTGGTCACCATACGCATTGCGAATGCAGACAATGCAACAATGCAGCATGGTGACCCACACCATGGCGGCCTAGTGATGCTTCTGCATCATTGGGCCTCCGGTCTCGCACTCACCAACGAAACAGGACAGCACGAACGCTGTCAGTTTACGTTGATTTTCTGTGCGAGGGTAATACCGCCCCGGTCGAGCCGGCCCGTTCATGCTGAAATCAGCGTGGCTCCACTACTTTGAAAGTAGAGCCACGCTGTATTAATCTAAATAAACCTCAACAATTTAATAAAACAACTTTTTAACTCTGCTCTTATTTTTTCCAGGCTGTTGAACGTGTTTATCAAGAGTTGAAGTCGCTGGGTGAGCTGGATAACACATACCTGGTATACACGTCTGACCACGGATACCACTTGGGACAATTCGGCTTGGTCAAAGGGAAGAGCTTCCCTTTTGAGTTCGACATCAGGGTACCGTTCCTAGTGAGAGGACCTGGTGTGGAACCTGGCACTGTGTTAGTTTATATTTATTATATTCCATGTTAACAATGTAATCGATACGATTACTTTAAGAAATATTTATTTAAATGTAGGACTACGACGTTAGAAATCAATATTGAGAACTCGAAGTAACGCCGATTACCCATGGCTTGTGGATGTCACCATTTTTCACTAAAAGAGTTTTGAGTTTAAAACATAGCATAAAAAGGAGTGCATCGACAAATTTGTCATTACTTTGTGATAATGTTAGTTCTATAGCTTCTAAATCGCATTAAATTTAAATCACAAAGATACTGGCTTGCATCGATTCGCTGGAGCCAATCAGTTATTATCTTGACCGCTGCTCAAGTGGCACGTCATATTGTAGTACTATTGAGCCACCCAAGCGTACAAAACTATTCCACTTGAATAAGCGTAAAATTTTATTAAAGTCTGACTTTTATAATTATGAACAGTACAAATAAATTAGGTTTTTTTGTTTGATTACCCCGTTTCTGTTCCAATAACCCCTTACCTTTATCAAGAAGAGGTGTGACTACCTGACTGAGCAACACTAACGTCTAAGGAAAATTTGTGGTTAAGGGTCTTGATCTCATTTGTACCTATATGACTGCTATGCTGAGGTATCGGGTTCGATTCCCGAGTCAGACCAAATGTTTATAGGTATGATCTACAAATATTTGTTTCTGAGTTTTGAGTTGTTTTCTATGTAAAATAAGTAGATAATAGTAGATATGTATGTACTTACAAAAAAATTGTCTACCTATAAGTATTTTACTGGACAATCTAGCTTTCATATTACTAGCTCAGCTTAGTTTGAAACTAGATGGCGTTGTGTGTCAGATGTGGGAAAATATTATTATTATCTTCTTTCAGTGTGGACGACATAGTCTTGAACATCGACTTAGCTCCGACGTTCCTAGACATGGGTGGTGTAGAGCCACCGGCGCATATGGACGGCCGCTCTTTATTGCCTCTGCTACAACCAAGGCGGAGAAGACATGCGAGTACGCACTGGCCTGACACGTTCTTAGTTGAAAGGTAAGAAATGTTCAAGAATCTCGGTTTATTAGAGAATCTTTGACAATATAAAATCAGATATATATATTACTAGCTTTTGCACGCAGCTTCGCTCACGCAGACTTTCATCTCCTGATTTACCCCCTTATGGGTGGAGTTTAGTAAAATCCGTTCTTAGCGGAACCCTTTAAGGAACCTACCTGCCAAATTTCAAGATTGTAGGTGTTATAGTTTCTGAGATTTCGTGGTTAATAAGTGAGTGGTATTTCGCTTTTATATAAATAGATTTAACTATTTCGAGTCTTGAAAACGTCGGCTTTGATGTTTTAAATCAGTCTGCCAATAGTCAGTTTAAACTTACAAAATTTTCAAGTAGGTACGCATAAAGTATTGAATCATAAGAAAACCAGAAGTGAACCTTAAAATGTATAAAATGTTAATTTTCAGTTCCGGCCGCCGAGAAATGAATGGTCTAGGCCACCGTTCTCGTGAGAATAAATACAGCCGGGAGATGAACGAGAACAAAGCTACGACTTTGCCCCCTCAGTCGTCCGAGAGCGGGGACTTTGAGGAGGATACCGATGACGACGATTTCTTAGAACCTGACGACGATGATGATAATGATGTGAGAATAGGACCTAGAAGCTTTAACTATTGCTACTCATCAATTAATTTTCAAGAGTTATTCTACTACCATTTATCAACACCACACTTAAAACTTAGCAACCACTCTGCATTTATCATCTACAGTCATGAGTTTCTGGATATTTTTATTTGTCTTTGTACTCGTTTATTCATCTCTCGTTATTAATATTGCAATGTATGAACAAATACAGCACATTACAATCATTTCATAACTTTTAAATGTGGATTCTATGTGGTCAATATAGCTCACGCTGTTGTTAAAATCAACCTTAACAGATAGTACTACACGCATATGGGTTAAAATGTTTGTTACATCTATAGAAATTATTTCTAGTAATATGAGAAATCCAATATCACAGTGACTTTTATTTAACAATACAGAACAATATAGTAAAATACGAATACTTTGCTTTGCTTTTTATCTCTTAGAATATGAAGTTAGGTTAGCCATAACAATTCATCATAGTATTGTTACGCAGTTTCTGTGACCAAGTTAATAGTAGGTATTAACACAACTATGTTTGCTGTTTTAATAGTCATACCAAGTAGATTCTTGGATGTTTCAAGCTAATAAATTTTTATATTTAAAGGAAAGCGCAGAGAGCGATACCAGTGAAACTATAAAAAAATCCTCCGAGCCTCTGATAACGAATGAGAGTCATAATCCCCTTCTGGAAGCAAGTATCGAAAAGGTGCTTAATGCTGAGGAACAACCCAACTTTCTAGCTCCAGCGAATCAGTTCTTTAGCCGTGAGTTTGTTATTTTGTTAATTTTTCGTGGGACTTTTAAGATATATATATAAAAATTACAAATCTACCTAAATTTAAAATGCAACTATATAAATGAGATAAAGATCCAAATAAAGAACCTTACAAAATATCTGACAGAAGTAGGCGACTACAGTCTTGAAAGCAAAGCAGCCCGTATCGCTGCTGACTGTTCCAAGGCCGAACTGCGTGCGCCATGTTCAGCGGGCAGAAAATGGAAATGTGTTTTGGTAAACGGGCGTTGGCGAAGGCATAAATGTAGACATGAGGTAAACATCATTCTTAAATTCTGTAGGTAATACATAATATTAATCCTCTCTTTCCATTATTTTTTGGTTTAAAAGTCTTATCTTTCTGTTTTACAGCCTGAACCGATTACAGGACAATCGAAAATGAGTACTAAGAAATGTGCTTGCTTCACACCTAGTGGACTTGTTTATACACGACTTGAGACTGATGGAACTATAGCTAGACGACCCGGGGAACTTATTAAAGAAAATGCCACGCGCAGTCGCAGATCTATAGACAATGATGTGTATGAACCTAATACAGTCGACAGTATTCTGGAGGAAAATCCGAGTATAGGGCACTTGAGTTTTAAAAACGAACGTATCGATGAACAAGAAAATATGGATACAAGGGATAAAATAGACAAACTTATAACAGAAACTGAAGCTTTTCTAGAAGCTTATGAACGTACCAAAGAAAATATAAATCATAAAAGAACGAAACGTAGGGCTCAGCACAACTGGAATCATAATAAACATAAGAAAAAAGATGCCATTATAAATAACAATGAATCATCTTTAGAATGTAAGATTGAAAAAGATGGAACTGTGAACTGTTCACAGATTATTTACAACGATCTTAAAGCATGGCATACTAACAGGTTGAGTTTAGAAGACCAAATAAGAGAATTAAAGACTAAGCTAGAAGACTTAAAGGAAATAAAGAGACATTTGAAAACGGCCAAGCCTGTTACTGAAATTCAAACAATTCATCCTGCTCTTATCGATAATAATCTTTTTAATAAAAACGTGACACATGAACGTACTAGCTCAAAAGAACATTCACGAAAAACAAGTAGAGTGCACAGAATTAAACCAAAACATAAAAACAGTACCAGTCAAGAGAAAAAGTTAAGACAGTCAAATGAGTATGTAGTGCCTATTCATGCTAAAACTGAAGACGATGTATTTGGTATACAAAATAAGAATGAAACTACTACTAAAATTCCTACAACATTTTCTCATAATATAACTAATGAAGTCGGAACAGCTATAAACGAAACCAACTACGAGACAGAGATACCAAAACAACAGATTACTACTACTATTATAGATGCCAACTACTTAGATCAAAACAACGTGGAAGATGCAAAAAGTACTATACTAACTACTGACCCAGAAATTACAACTGAATTCACTAAATATTTAGATGTAACTACGAAACATTCAGCTGAATCGAATTCCAGTGATGGAACATATTTCGCTCAAAAAGTGAACATCTTTAGTTCTGCAATAGATGAAATTTTGTCAACTGAGAGGTCTTCGACTCAATCAAGCATATCTACCTTGAGCAGTAGTAGTACAACTAACAATATATTAAGTACTTCTACTATTAAACCAATTACTTTTAAGCACACCACAATGACAGCATTAAATCTTGGTCCAGCACGACTGGATGCGTCCGAATATGAACAAAGAAACCCAAACAAAGGTACTTCTAAAACAATGGGTATATTTGACAAACCTGTTGACGTGTTCCAGAAACGCTTGCATCCACTTTTTATAGAGAATGAAGATAAGCACGTCTGCTATTGTGAAGAAAACAGGTACGTGTCCATTTAAAATATGTAATAATAATGGTAAACCTACGAACTGAATTAAAATTTATAATCCCTTTGTTTTGACAACAGAAAATCAAAAGGACCTGGGCATAGTTATTTGGAAGTCGCACAAAAAGCTAGAGAAGAGCAAAGGAAAAGGAAAGCCCAGCTACTTCAAAAGAAGTTAAGAAAGGCCAGAAAGAGGGTAGGCATACCAATTTATGTATATGTTAATATATCAAAGTGCCAAAGCCAGATTTGTCAATTAGTCCTAAAACTTTATATACGTGTTTCAGGGAAATCATCGACTGTGAATAAAAAATGTAAAAACCTATTTAACCTAATTTTATTATCGAATGTGTACATGCTTTTTGTTTTATATACGTAGGCCGAACTGGAAAAGTTATGCGAGTCAGAACGTATGAACTGCTACCGTCACGACAATGATCACTGGCGCACTGCACCTTTCTGGACGGCGGGTCCCTTCTGTTTCTGTATGAGTACCTCTAATAACACGTACAACTGTGTCCGAACTATCAATGCGACGCACAATCTTCTCTACTGCGAATTTATTACAGGATTAGTGACTTATTACAACTTGAGGATCGGTTAGTATCCAAAATTCAAAGCAATTTTAATTTATAAACTTGTATAACTTATATTAATTTAATGTCCGTTTCTCTTAGATCCTTTTGAAACTCAAAACAGAGTGAAATATCTAACACCAGCCGAGAGAGATTACTTTCACAATCAGTTGCAACAACTGCTCAGCTGTAGAGGTCCTTCATGTAGACGGTTCTCACATTCTAACCCTCTCGGTAAGTGTCCAGTGTCGAGCAAAATGTGTTTTAATTAGTAAAAAACAAAAAACGTTGGTGCCAATTATATTCTTCACATCAAACATCAGGAGCCCCTAATAGTCAACTCCTGGACATAGGCCTATCCTTACTAAAGAGGTTTTGGCCTACCATAGCACGTTGGCCTGACAGGGTGGTGTACGGTTTTTTCAAATTTTCCTTCTATGTAGTGCTGTTGTCCTGCCTAGTTTTCCATACAATACTATGTAGTACTATTGACTGAGAATGTAATAACATTCTCAGGTACTATTGACTGAGAATGTAATAACATTCTCAGTCAATAGTATTAAGAAAACCTACATAGTAACTCCATTTAAATTTGCAGGTGGTAGTGAGGAAGTTGCAAATAGACGTTTTGATAACCGTTTTGAAGATCACGTGTATAGAGGCGAAAACGTGGGATATAACGAAAGGTTCGCTGTTTCATATGCATTTAACAAACATAAAACATTACATAACTAACATGACAATCCATAGTCCTATTTTCATATAAAAATCCAGCCTTCCTGAATATGAGAGAAATTTAGAGTGTTTTAGAAAACTTTATACTACTTTTTACTACTACTATTTCCAAACTTGTTGACTAGACTAAAAGATGCAGCAGCATCACTAGGCCGCCATGGTGTGGGTCGCCATGCTGCATTGTCTGCATTCGCAGTGAGCATGGTGGTCCACCACTCTTGGATTCTGCTTATGCTTTCCATCAGGCAGAGTAGAGTCATTTTGGCGGGCCAAACATAAAAAAAAAAAAAAAAAAAAAAAAAATACACAGGAACTTAACGGTTAGGGTCCGTTCACACAATCCGGCTCGGAGAGCATCGGCCCTCTGTTTTTTTTTCACACAGACCGGATCGTATACGCTTGGAATTGGCCGGAGCGGAGCCATCAACTATTTCACATAGACCGGCTGTGGAAGAGAATTGAAGCCGATCGGCTGCGCGAGCGATAAAGAGCACGCAATCGGCGCCGGTCGGCTCCTCTTATTATTTCACACGAAGCGCTTTCAAGCATTCTTAATGACAAAAGAAGTGCACATGCTAAAATAAACTTTACTACAATTACTCAAACCTCTGTTTCCAATGTTATAAAAATCTGCTCTCCTCTCCGAGCCAGTCTGTGTAAACGGACCCTTAAAGTTTACGAGAGAGGCAAGTGATATTTTTTGTAACGTTGTTGGTAATTAGAATTTAGGAAAACATTGGTCTTCTGCCTGATTGGTTTCTGCAATAATACATTTTCCTGTCAATAGGGCATGGCGGTGGAGCTACGGACGACGTTATGCGCGAGCACGAGAGCTTCATAAACGTAGGCATATGACAACCTACTAGTTATCAAATTGCTAGTTTCTTCTGGAATATGACATTTAGCAGACATTCTGCTCAACTTTGAAGGGACTTAGGCAGACAGCACGGGGCGGGAGCAATAATGATAGTTAGATAATAATTATGGTAACAACTATACACGGCTGCAAGGTGACACGAGCCGGAGTAACACCATGATTAATATATGAATTATCCATTTCCGAATCTAAACGAGAAAATGTAAAGGACGATAAAAAATATAAGTACTCTCTGGTACATACCTATTTTCTAAGGTATTCTTGCTATACATCGAAAGTAGAACCTAGGGCTTCCTGTACCTTTGTACTCTTAAATGTATATGTATACATTCTGACTGTCTTTGGTCTTCAGAATATTTAATTAATTATATAAATCTATCTATTTAGGGATAATATTTTGTTATTACGTAAGCTGTTTTTTTAACATTGTAACTTCTCACTGCCTGACCAAAAGAACAAATGAAAAATTAATAAGTATGTATAAAAAAAATCGTGTTTTTTTACATCATTGTTAGTGACAACTGCTAGACGTAAGAGTATATCAAGTCAGACGGTACAATAATCTCTATAGATCTATCTTTCTATGAGTCTGTGTAAATTAAGCTTTAAATAAATATTCTGCGGTTATGATTGTCAATGTTAATATCTATACTAATAATATTATAAAGCTGAAGAGTTTGTTTGTTTGTTTGAACGCGCTAATCTCAGGAACAACTGGTCCGATTTCAATGTTAGATATCCCATTTATCGAGGAAGGCTATATGCTATATATCATCACGCTAAGACCAATAGGAGCGGAGCACCAATGAAGAATGTTACAAAAACGGGACAAAATTTCTATGCTACGGGCAATATGAAACGTAAACGAGGTTCCGTGGGTCAGCTAGTTCTTAAATAAAATTCATATAGTATGTACTCAACGTCGCCCTAGGTATTAATCAAAGTAGACAACACGTTTTTTATAATTTTAATAAATATTTTCTGAAACTTCCCTCCCTATTAAGGCCAATATTTTTTAAGTCACCATTGTTACACACCCAATGTGGCGCCTTTTAAATCTTCGTAAAAGTCGGAGTTTTTTTTATTAGGGATTTTGGTACCCTCGCGCTCAGTGACATCTCCGCTCGGTCTAACCTAGGGCTGATGGTTGATTTGTAAAAAAAATTTGTAGTTCTGCTTAGGAGTATCCTAAAACCTATCTGAGACGAACATACAAGTGTTGTGTGTACCACTTATGAGGTATGTCTTCTGTTGGATGTAATCATTGAAGTTTGTTGTAGCTGTTATGATGTAAGAGTATGACTGTAGTACACTCACTATTTATCAAGTAGACATTAATAAAAGTGATATTAAAATGTTGCCATTGTGATGATAATGTGTATTGGTTATAATAATAAAACTATTGGAAAAATATGATTTTTTTTCAACAAGTTCTTTCAAATAAAAAACCTTATTGTATGCTTGCATTGGAATTTTGTGGATTGATTAGGGATGACTTATTACCCAGGTTCAGTCGGGTACCATGTAGGTTCAGTCTGTTTTCTAGTTACTTAATTACCCTGAAGTATAAAAACTCACAGTATTCTCTTTTTACCCGACTGCGAAAGGAGGGTTATGTTTTTCGAGTGTATGTATGTATGTACACTGACGGGCTCATAAACTGCATCAAACTTCAGGATTACTTTGAAATGATTATTTTAATAAGTATGCAAAGTTTTTAGATTAAATTATACACCATTAGTTTTTAATTACCAGAGAAAAAATAGGGGCAGATACAGAATGTATGTACTTACATAAAACTGCATAATAGAAATGCCCAACCAAGAAAACAATAAAGTTATTGTTTGTGTGATTCCTTTAATTAATCCATGTTGGTGTGGAAGGAGTATAAATGAGTGGACTGTAGTATTTTGGAATTAACGATTTTTACTGTATATAATTTACAATTATTGTAATGTGAAACTATGTATGCGCACGTTGTATGTGAGCACGCCAAGCCGTCTGGTCGCTGTCGCGGGTCGATGCCCCGCGCCTGTCTTCCCCGTCCGCCGCGCCGCACCGCAGGCCCCGTGGTTGCCCGCGCGTCACTCGCGCGCATGTTTATATGTGTGCGCTAAGCGCGCGAACAGTTATTCACGTTTTTAAAATCACAAAATACGTCCATAATTTTGGACACCATAAAATAATTACTTAACAATGTACTCTGTGATAATTACACACATAAGTGTTATCGTAACAAATAAATCAATGAATATTTTTTTCTTTCATCGTCTGTCTCGCTCATCACACGGCGGCGAGCGCCGGCGGGCGCGGGCGACGATTGATTACTATTGAATATAATAAATAAAATAAATAAATATTTCGGACATCTAACACACATCGCCATCTAGTCCCATGCTAAGCAGAGCTTGTGTTATGGGTACTAGACAACTGATACAAATACATTTATACTTTTTTTTTTGTAAATACATACATATTATACATAGAAAAACACCCAAACTCCGAAACAAATATTTGTAGATCATACAAACATTTGGTCCGACCCAGGAATCGAACCCAAGACCTCATGATCAGCAGTCGCACACGTCAACCGCTAGACCAACGAGGCAGCCTAATAATAATATTTATACTTCAAACACAACTAGGTTTATGGTTAAATAGTGTTAATTGCTTTATCATACTAGTTTAATGGTAATTGTAGTAAAATCAGAGTAATTAGGCAAAGTTTAGGTGAACTGAGTAATAAAATAGGTACCTACCTACCTAGTTAACAAAGTTTTTCAATCAATCACTGAATTGACTCAATTGACTACAAAAAGGCATTTGACAGCGTCGATAATGATATATTATTAAGGAAACTGGCAGAGGTTGGATGTACGACACACCTGTTACAGTTTTTCGTTAGCTACATGGAAAACCGACAGCAGTATGTAGACTATAATGGGTACGAATCTGAACCGTATTACACTAGGTCTGGCGTAAGCCAAGGTAGTAACTTAGGACCTCTCCAATTTATTATTATGATAAACAAGTTACCGGAGGTCGTGAGGCATGGCTCCTGTTTACTATATGCAGATGACCTTAAGTTGTTACTAGAAGTCAGGGATGAGTAAGACTGTGAACGTTTGCAGAATGACATAAAAAGAGTGGTGGATTGGAGCCATGAGAATAAACTATATTTAAACGCGTCTAAATGCTCAGTGATGAACTGATGACTTTTTCTCGCGCACGAACATCTATACAGTACGAGTACAAAGTAGGAGACACGCCCATGCAACGAGTTTCGCAGGTGAGGGATTTAGGGGTACATTTCACTCCGGATCTAAGGTTCCGCGAACATATAGTGAATATATGTAAGAAAGCCTACAGAAGGCTTGGTTTTGTTCTAAGACAGTCTCATGGTTTCACCGACATTACAACTCTGAAGGTATTGTATGACGCATTAGTTCGTAGCCACCTGGAACATTTGGGCTCCGCATGAAGCAAAATATTGTGACATGTTAGAACGGGTTCAGAATAAGTTTACAAGACACTTATATTTAAAACTGTACGGAGTATACCCGTTCTTCCCATTGATGTACCCAACTATGTTTGTGCTGGGTATGGTTGGATATTACAAACTTAGAGTGCGACGTGAATACACGCTTGCTGTGTATGTAATAAAACTACTACGTGGTCTAGAACATAATCCTGGGGTACTGGGCCACCTGAACCTGTGCGTGCCTGACCGCTACCTGTGGAGGCGCCGACGCCCGTCTCTATTGGCTGTGCCAGTAGCCAGGACTAACTTACTTGAGAAAGCACCCCTTACGCGAATTATCCATCTAATTAACGAAGTTCACAAAGATTTAGATATTTTTTCGTGTCAATTGAGTGTACTCGCAAAATGTCTAGTAAATTTAATTTGTTACAAGACATAAAAGTTGCAATACTTTGTTTTATATTTTAATTTTAAGATAGATTGTTATTTTTTTTGAGTTTATATTTCGTTACTGTATATATGTTTCTTTATTCATTTGTAAATAAATAGACATAATATTAGAAATGTAAGTTAGCCTCTCTATCGCATTAGGGCAACCTGTAATGATAGTGAAGGTGATATTGTAATAAATAAATAAATAAATAAATAAAAAATTAAAAATATTTTACGAATCCGTATTATGGCGTTCTCGTTGTGATCAAATTGCGACTTTTTATTTTAGAGTTGCAAACACGAACACACTATTAAATTCACTTTCAAACTTTTTTAATTTTCACTTCGCTCCACAAGTAAAAGTCCACAGGAATTAATCGGGAGACTGTTTACACTAAACCTGTGATGGAATTAATGCTGGCGAGTCAATTTAGGATTCCTCATTGACCACCAATGTTCGTTGTGATGGTTGAACAGTCCTATCCTTGTAAACAGTGTCGGTATCACAGAAATGCACATAACGACGCCAAAATTGAAATTGAAAATGTCTGCAGTCATTGTCAAATGACCCCTCCCTAACCCGCGGGCGGTGCTTTGATGCGCCGCGGCGCCCGCGCCGCGCCTGCGCGGTAGCGGTCGCGACCTCAGGTGTTAAACACCCCCTCGCACCACGGAGCCTGCAGGTTAAGGACATTGATCGTAGTGAATTAAATCATGCATTATGAACAAATATTTGGTGGTTTTAGGGATAAAATTAACATATTGTTTTTTTTTTTGTTTTAATTACATGTATGTGCTCAGTATCGAATACCGAATACCAGTTTTTTTTTCTCTGGTTATTAAAAACTAGTCGTGTATAAATATGGAGAGACTGGCCCTTAATCTTAAAAAAAATACAATATTTAAAAATAGAACTGCAGTAAAACAAATGAATATATCCGGGAAAAGAAAATTTACTCGTATTATCAGATATGCGTGTTTTTTAAAATTGATTCTTATTGATTTTTTATTCTTTTGACAATTGAATTATTGTTACCAGCAGAATTGTTGGGTTAGCTTTTTAACTCATCGAGAGTTTCTGAACCATAATATGGATACTTCGTCCGAACAAGCTGCTCAAATTGTAGCATTGGTGCGGGAGGGCTTGGATCAACGAACGATTGGTAGAAATTGAAATTTAAACCAGTCTACGGTTTCTAGAATATACAGAAGGTTTGTGGAGACAGGTTCTTACAAAAGGAGACAGGTTCTTACAAAAGGAGACGTGGTACAGGCAGAACTCGAGCAACCACCGGTCGTGATGACCGATTTAATGTTACAACTTCCCTGCGAAATCGTTTCCTCACGTCAGTTAACATCAAAACAGAGCTTAATGACTTCATTAAGCTCTGTTTTAGCACTAACGTTTACTCCACGCACTTGCTTATTGTTTGTGCACTAACGTTTACTCCACGCGCTTGCGTGGAGTAAACGTTAGTGCACAAACAATAAGAAGAAGGTTAAAGGAAGCGGATATCACCCCTTTTAGACCAGCAAATGGTTCAAAGTTGTCTCTAGCTCACAGACAAGCTCGCTTAAGATTTGCGCGTGTTCACCTAAATTGGACAGATGAGCAATGGGCCTCCGTATTGTTCATAGACGAGTGTAGGACATGTTTATATGGTGCAGATGGTCGCAGAAGAGTCTATCGTCGACGTGGGGAGCGATATGCTCAAAGTTGCATTGAGGAGCGTGTTTCTTTTGGAGGCGGTTCGTGCATGGTCTGGGGTGGCATATCGATGAACGGGCGAACAGAACTTGTGTTCATAGACATGGTCCGTCAAAACGGTAGTAGTGGGGGTTTGACTGCACATCGCTACATAACAGAGATCTTAGAAGATCACGTGGTGCTACACACATTTTTTTTTTTTTTTTTTTTTATGTTTGGCCCGCCAAAATGACTCTACTCTGCCTAATGGAAAACATAAGCAGAATCCAAGAGTGGTGGTCACCATACTCATTGCGAATGCAGACAATGCAGTATGGCGACCCACACTATGGCGGCCTAGTGATGCTGCTGCATCTTTTAGTCTAGTCAACAAGTATGGAACTTGTTGACTAGACTAATTGGGCCTCCGGTCTCGCACTCACCAACGAAACACGACAGCACTGCTGCTGTCATTTTACGTTGATTTTCTGTGCGAGGGTAGTACCGCCCCGGTCGAGCCGGCCCGTTCGTGCTGAAATCAGCGTGGCTCTACTACCTTGTAAACACATGGGATTTACAGGCGAAAATTTTACTTTAATGCAGGATAACGCCCGGCCGCACGCTGCTGCACAAGTTCGACAATATTGCGAAGAGGTTGGGATACGTACAATGAATTGCCCAGCACGCAGCCCGGGTCTTAATCCTATTGAGCATCTTTGGGACAATTTAAAAAGAGCTGTATATGCGAGAAATCCTGTGCGTACGACAGTGGCACAACTAAGAACAGCACTTTCAGAAGAATGGGACAATATTCCGCAAGATGTTTTAATAACCCTAATCAAATCTATGCGGAACCGATTAGAATCCATAATGAGGGCACGTGGAGGTAATACACCTTATTAAAACATAAAAATACCCTTGCATAAAGCTTGTGTCTATTGTTCAAACCAATTTTTTTATTAAAACAATTTTCTTTAAATTTCTGTTTTTCTTCAAAAAAGTTTCAAGGTCCTTTCCAGTACACAAACTTAAACTTAAGGATATGACCCTACGCTGTTTTAAAGTTAACGAACCAATCTAGACGTTTCAATTTAAATCTGTGTAGAAAGTTTGCATACTTGGTTAAAATATTATTTATTTCAAAGTCGTTTTTTACTTTGATGCAGTTTATGAGTCCGTCAGTGTATGTATGTATATTTCTTTGGCACGCCCTAGAGCCTAAACGGCTTGTCGTATTTTTATTCTTAGTCGTGAGAGTGACACTGGGTACATTAAAATAAAAAAACATAAAAAATAAGTTTGGCGCCAAAAAGTAATATAAAAAAAAAATGTTTTCAAAATACCGAGTATGGTATCAAAATAAAGATTTTTTTACGGTGATTACGAATATACCTACAATAAAACTTATATGTATTTATTGTTAAATATTGACGCAGTCAGGTTTTTTATTTTTAATAATTTGTACTTGTTAAATGTAAACACTATGTAGATGACAGATTTTAATCAATTAAATTGATTCAACTTTGACTTAGTACATTCAATTGATTCTGTGTTGAAGGAGGTCAAGATACACTTCCACCTATTATGTATATTCTATTGGGTTTTATTTTATCTATAGTTCTATACTATTTGAGATTTTTTAAGAATGGGTATTGTGTATTTTAGGCAACATTTACTGGTCAAACTCAATACCAACCCATGTGACTAGGGTATAGCAGGCCAAGGAAGGAACTTCTCTTTACTAAGAAATGACCTAGTGCTGTGATGTGTGACATAGTAAATTCTTAACACCATGACAGACTATGACCTTGTTTGCCAAAATGGATGTAATATAATAGCATTTGTTTTGCATCCACTTTAAATCTTTTATTTTGTTTGTATGATTTGCAAATATTTGTTTGGGAGTTTTCTATGTATAATATTGTGTATATTTAAAAAAATGTATATATGTATTTCTATTGGTTATCTAGTAACCATAATACAAGTTCTGCATTGTATGGGACTAGATGGGGTTGTGTTAGACGTCTGAATTATTTATTTATTTATACAAGTAACAATAGCTTTTACAAATGCTAACTAATTATTCAGTTGCCAAATTGAATAAAAGTAAGTAATTGGTAATTCAGTTATATATTTAACACATCATCCAGGTCAGTATCATCACATAATGAAAATATATGACTGTGAGACTGAGATGCATTTACAATAGTTGACGGCTTTAAGTCTGAATCTTCATCATCTATATATTCAGCCCATTTTGATTGTTTTCTGACTACAGGTGGAATATTTTCATTGCATTGAACTTTAGATGTTTGATATGATGGGTTATCAGAATACAAATCTTTAATTTTCTCCACATTTAAATGATTCATAGGTTTTTGTGTAGGATCATTAGACAAAGGAACTAAAACCTTAGCCTTAGGATAAGTATCATATTCTGTGCTATGACTTATATTTGGTGTAGTAGATGCAGTGTTTCTGTTATTCTTACAATACTTACTAGATTGTTTTTGGCGCTTTTTAGGGATTTCAAGAACAACTTCTGCATTACCCAAATACATAGACTCATCTTTTTCTTCATCTACTGTCTCTGGAAATTCTAAATAATCAGACCATTTACTACTTACTGGTTGTGGCTGAGAAACTGCTTGAATAGATTCCAGTAGCTCTGTATCATCACATTCTTCATCACTCAGACTATTTATTTGCATTTGGCCGCATTTCAGTTCATCTATTTCTCCTCTCATGCTGTTAAGTTTTTGTACATGCAGTCTGCAATCTTTCGCTATTCCTATTCCATAGTGTCTCTTAACTGATTGTTTCTCACTACATAGTTTGCATTCCCATTTAATTGATTTTTTTGTTTGGTGAACCTGATTTAATTTAAAAAGGTAAAGACAAAAATATTTGAAATTTTACGTTCTTATTTTAAAAACATTCTTGAATCAATTCATAAATAAATAAAGATTTTTTTAAAGTAAAACTTACCTGAAAAGTTAAACATTTGTAACATCGCAATACTTGAAATACTTGTGGCATTTAAAAAAAATACTAACTCGTGAGAGTAATTTGTTATAAATAAAAGATGCTGAAGGAAATTCAAACTAACTCCAAACCCAGACAAAACTGTCTGTACTGTCTGTATTCTGTTAATTCTGTAACAACAATTACACCAATAGTTTTTTCAATGACATAAAGTTTAAAACCATTGACCTAAGAATACATGGACTAGCCATACCTACAAAATTATCGTGCAAACCTACACAAGAAGTTGGCGCATAAAATGGCTGCCTTTAGGGTTGTACCTATGTAGAGCGACTCGAAATATCAATATCGATATTTAACTGAAATATTGAAAAAATGAACAATAATAAATTAATAAATTAAAATATTGAACAATTTCAATGCTTTTTTTAATAACCTGTAATGAGTCAATGTAGAATGATTATTGTTTTTTCTTGCACCACATTGGTTAATAGAGCACGAAGGCATAATTTTCCTGTCTAGGAACAATCCTTAGATACAATAAAAACTAGTTTACAGTGCTAATAGCCACGAAAACAAATAAAGGTCGCCATCAGGCCTCTGTAAGAAAAATACTTTTACTCAATGAGTACTTTTGGACAGGTATCGAATCGTGTCTTTACCCGTCAACTAAAAAAAAGTTTGCGATTAGGCCTCGTAAGAAAAGTACTTGATACTTTTATGAGTAAGATACTTTTTTTTTATACTACTCATGAGTAAAGTATCAATACTTTTCATTCGATATCGTGTCCCTACTCAAAACTTGGAACATAAAATGGCGACGAATTGACAAGTACATGACGTCACTCAAGTGTTGCCAATATTAGTACTCACTGAACTACGTTTGTCTCTCTTTTCTCACTAAGGTAAACACAAGTAAGAAAGAGATACAATGTTTTTTCGCATATGTGTGTCGAACTTGTATATATTGGTATAGTGTATTGTTCGTATAGTAGAATAGGGCCACTCCATGTATCTACTTCCTCATTGGTTTAAACACTCAGTGACATAAACAAACACTAGTGGTATCTAAAGATAGAGTTTAAAGGTAAGGAGTACAATCACTGATGGTCACTTATAGGCGGTACACACTACAACGATTTATCGTAACGATTTAACTGTGCAGTTCGTTGGTGCAGTTTTATCGATTGTGTGGACGGAAATTGGTTCAGATTTCTTGAGAAATATCTGAGCCAATTTCCGTCCACACTATTGTTGTAGTGTGCACCGCTTATTACGGGGAAAATTGTCCATCAAAATCAAACACATAGACATAATAACATGTTCCTCACTCATTGATCAAACATGACTAAATAATAGTTCGAGAGGCGCTAGAGTGAGAAGAGAGTGTGATATCGTTTTAATTCTTTTTATTAAATTGTGGTTTAAAAATTAAAAACTTTGCGTAGTCAGTGTCTCTCTGCTTAGCTTGGGACTGGATAGCGTTGTGTGTTAGATGTCCGAAATATTTATTTATTATTTCGTGAACGAAAAATTTAGTATAGCGCTATCTGTACCTAAGTTGAGTGTAACAAGTACCGAGGACCTCTAGACAAAACTTGTTTCAGTAGAGATTACTAGCTGGCAGCACAAGTGACCAGTTTAGTTATTAATATTTTTTATTTTTATCGCAACAAAGTCATAATAAAAAATGTATGTACCTGAGTAGTTATTTTCTTTATACCTTGAATAGAACTTAAAATTCATCTATCTATATATATATATATATATAAAATTCAACGATAAGCGGGCGCCAAAAGGTAGACCTGCTCATGAGTACATAAGGAAAAATAATAAAAAAAATATACCTAGTTTTTTTTTTAGTTACAAGAAAAATTTAGAATTTCTTTGAAAATTTACACCCTTCATTTTTTATTTATTTATTTATTACGTAGTGGTGTCCATACTTTTTTTTACAAGACCATGAGTCAAAGTACATTAAGAGTAAAAATATTTCAAAATTGTAGGGGAAAAAAGTATTTTGAACGTTTTTTGTGTAAAAACTGCGGGCAATTTGGTGTTTTTAAGAGTTGTGGTGAATAAGCAATATCATGAAAGGTACAAATTTTCAAAGAAATTCTAAATTTTTCTTGTAACTAAAAAAAAAAACTATATATTTTTTTATTTTTTTTTCCTTATGTACTCATTAGCAGGTCTACCTTTAGGCGCCCGCTTATCATTGAATTTTGGGACACCCTGTATATATATATATAAATGAATCGACGAAATGTATGTACGCGCATAACTTTCGATCGGCTGCACCAAATTAACTAATTCCTTTATAATTATGTTATTGTTAGGACAAGGTTTGTGTACAAGAATTTTTTTAAAAATTAACGGGAAAATTAATTCATAAGTCAACGGGAAGCTGGGACAGATATGTAAATATGGCAACGCGAACTTTGCCGGGTCAGCTAGTATTTTTATACTATGGAACTTCTTTCCTATCTGGTTTGGTAGTGTGGTGTTTCTAATAGGTGACACTACAACGACTTATCGTAGCGATTTAACTGTGCAGTTCACGTAACAGAAGTCATAAGTTCGATAGTGTGGACGGAAATTGGCTCAGACAAATTACAAACAGACACTACAATTTTATTTATTTGTATGTATATAAAAGTATGACTTTCTTTGAAGAAGCCACTCCTTACACCACACTCCTTACAGCCAGCTTGTATTATGGGTACTAGATAACTGATACTTCTTTTTCTAAATAGATAAATATATTATACATAGAAAACACCAAAACTCCGAAACAAATATTTGCAGATCATACAAATATTTGGTCCGACCTGGGAATCGAACCCGAAACCTCAAGCATAGCAGTCGCATACGCTACCCCTGCGCCACCGAGGCAGTCAAATTAAGCTATTGTTATAAACTAGAAGTAAGAATTAAATAAAAATGTCAGATTGGAGGTAGCCCAAACTCAGCTCTTATTCTCATGAGGGGACGTCCATAAATTACGTGAGGTGCTTTTTTAAATTTTCTGTCCTTCCCTCCCCCCCTGGTGTAATGTCGCCCCTGGTGTAATGTCGTGAGATTTTATTAAACCCCCTCCCCCATCCCCCAATCTCACGTGAGATTTTACAAAATGTGGGTTACTTACGTAAACGCGTTGGATTGTTGTTATAAAAAGAATAAAACAAATTTGCTTCGTGCTTTTATTTACGACTAGATAAGACTAGTAATCAATATTGCTGAGAGTTTAATTATAAGTGTAATAAAAAAATTACAATAGAATACTTAAATCGTAACTACTATGATTAAAAAAAGAATATCTACTCTAATTCAGTCCATGGAGAATCATGCGCGGTCTCAAGAGAGACTATTGGAACCAACATGTCCATATGATTTTCAGTAAAATCATCTGCTCCTTTAACTTCGTTCTGATCTAGCCACTCTAAGCCGTTGGCGCTTGCTCATTAGCTCGTCTTGTGACAATCCGTGAGGGTCGCACTTTGTGGAACACACGCGCTTGGTTAGCTGGTGCTGTAACGTCGGAAGTATGAATGGAATTATTTTCTTTCGAACGAATTAGTGGATGATCTTAATCGTATTACGATTACGCTTAAGATTAAATCTTAAGCATGTACAATCTGGATTAAATGGACCAAAATAGTTTAGTTTTTGTTCGTTTCAATCAGAAAAAAAAATGCGTGATATTTGGATATTTGCCGAGACCCCCCCTCTCTCCAACGTAAGATTAGATGAGATTTGACTCGACCCCCTCCCCCCCTTAAACATCTCACGTAATTTATGGACGCCCCCTAATTAAAACACTAAACAGTTCACGACGATATCAAATTAAACGGCAAGATATGGGTACAGAAACATGTCCTCGCCAGCTTCTACGTTCACAGTCACACGTCTGTCCTATGTTCGCCTGGTTAGTCCTCTACAGGAGGATCACCAAGTCCCTGGTCCTCATCGGTTGGATCGACACCTGGAAGAGAACTTATGAAAATGTTCCCTAGTCAGAGCCAGAGCACCATGTCAAACTCCCGGAAGACCCGAGGAGGTTGCCCGCCTTCGCCCACTGCAGCATCCCGCCGGGCTTGGCTCTCGGACAGCCATTCGGTTGTCTTCCGTCGGACCACTTCCCGCCGCGCCCCTCTGAAATATCTCTTACAAGGACAGGACAGCCTGAGTGGCGCTCCCATGACCCACCAAAAGACTCAGAGCAGACGTCCGGGTCGTCAGTTATGAGTATTGTGTTCTAAAAACATTAGCCCATGGAGGACCACGAGATTTGTACCGCCCGCAAAGCGAATTATCTTAACCACTTGTTATATTTTAAGAACTCCGACAGAACTATTGAAACTCCTCTCAAAGTTCACTACACCACCACACTTAAGATTTAAACAAACTAGGCCGTTATACAAGGTTGGAAGTGTTACTTGATATTTGATAACAATAGTCACTGCAGGTCTAGGCACAAAGTTTGCTTATCGCCAAAGATTTCCACAGTCTATGCATCGCAACCACTACACAATAAACAAACACGGCTGCTCACTAACAACCACATACATACAGGCCTCAATGGCCACCATAATTACCATGAGCGGATCCCTTAATGGTCAGCTCATAGTTACCGTGTATCAAGGACACCCCAAGACCATCAGGCTTTACATGGGCTATTCTAACGATACAACAAAAACAGTCAGTAATTGTTCGATATAGTCCGCAAACAAACAAACAAGCTAAACAGCAATAAATAAATTCAAAGTTATCAACTGACTTTCAAAGGAACCAGCACATGTGTCGGGTGTTTGGTCGAGTACCTTAAACAAAAGTACTGATGAAATTATTAAAAAGTGTGCGAGCATAGCCAAGTACCATCTTTTTATAAGTTCGCACTGCATAATTTATCGGTAAAGTAGGGGTAAATCTAAAACTATGTTATCGCAAGTGACATCGCGGATGACATGTTTATAGTCTGAGCTTCTACAGAGAACTGACGATCGATGCAGGCATTGATCTAGGTATATCTCAATGGATGCAGATATCGTAGACGTGTGGACACTCAATGGACGTACGATTCAAATTCAAATACTTGTACAAAAAGTTACAGTAAATGCCAATGGCACCCAAACTAAGCTACACAGACGAACTGTGCGTCCACATCGCTACTAGGGATTGCAATCCGGAATACCGGATCCGGTAATCCGGCGGATCCGGCTTAAATATACGTCTACCGGATCCGGTACTGTCACACCGACCGGATCCGGTAGGTTTGTATTTTGGCGAAACAATCACGCTGTCTCGAATGTAGGTACTTTAAGCGTATGCTGTTTACACTACCTGTGCGAGTCGTGCGTCCCGTGCCTGCAGGTTACATTTGCAAGCTCTTTAAGTCGATTGGGATATGAAACAATTAACACAAACTGTTTCTTAAGATCGTTGTTTAAACCAATAGTAATTATATTTGTTAACAAGCTAAAGATTTCGAACACAAACCTGACAGACATTTAAGTAGACATCTAAAGAATATATATTTTCGGATTTTCCATGTTAAAACTTGAATTCAAAAGCCATCTAAACGACTGCTCTCCATGTTCCATACTATTTGACACTTGAAGAATCTACTACTAATTAAGTCGGTAAGTTTAAACATTACAATCACCTGCATGACCGAAAAATATGCAAATACATATAGCTGATTAGAACTTTCGCAATAGCCACTAATGATAACGACATAATGATGAATTTTTGATCTCACTTAAGGTTAATCATTATGTTATGTTTAATTAGTTTCATGATGTTGATTAATAGTATCGATCTCTGATTAATCTGTGGCGACCTCCACATACAGCGCAACAACAACATAACATACTACAGCGCCATCTACCGAAGATACATCGAACTACGGAGTAACGAAGGAAACTAAGAAACTACCAATTACCAATCCTGAATCGCGCAGTGAAAGTTCGCGCGCCAATTAAGATACATACAACATCCCAACATCAACCGTTGGGCAGTTGGCCCGCCAGGCATGATCACCTCGCCTGGTCGGAGGATCCTCCCTTTGTGTTGGAGGGACATCTCACCCGTCCCTCCACAGTGGTGACCCCGACGTGATTGGAAGCAGCCTTCGATGCAGCATCAGCACGCCACCATCCTGTTCACTCCCACAGCAAGTCTCACAGCAAGTCTCACAGCCAGCCAGCAACTTCGGCCTCAACAGGGATAACACCACAAGCAGGAAGCGACCGCTCCAGCCTGGTTTACCCCTACGGCCTCATCAGCGTCTAGGCACAGCACACTGCACCTACGGTCCATGTAAGCAGAGCATATCTCTCCCGTCTACGCAGCAGCCAGCCACTACGCAGCAACCGCCCCGACTCACTGGGGACCTCACCGCAGCACCGCGCACCGCACGCCATCCCGACTCACTGGGATCAGCGGACTTCAGCCCCGACTCACTGGGACTAGCGGCATTCAGTTCCGACTCACTGGAACTTGCGGCACTCAGTTTCGACTCACTGGAACTATTCACTCCTGACACTGGCAAGCTCCGCAACAGAGCACAGACAGCTGACTCATCGGATATCGACCTCCGGTCTTGGAGGGGAGTGATGTGGCGACCTCCACATACAGCGCAACAACAACATAACATACTACAGCGCCATCTACCGAAGATACATCGAACTACGGAGTAACGAAGGAAACTAAGAAACTACCAATTACCAATCCTGAATCGCGCAGTGAAAGTTCGCGCGCCAATTAAGATACATACAACATCCCAACATCAACCGTTGGGCAGTTGGTCCGCCAGGCATGATCACCTCGCCTGGTCGGAGGATCCTCCCTTTGTGTTGGAGGGACATGACACACCCGTCCCTCCACAAATCTGTAAAAGTAGACTGTATCACCAGCTACGTTATGTAGGTAATAAAGATAAAGACATTATTATTTTTGGAAATTTTAATTATTTTAGTTTTAGTCTATGGTCTTTTTTAATTGTGTAATAAGGGGCAAACGAGCAGACGTATCGCCTGATGGTAAGCAATTAACGCCACCCATGAACGCCCGCAACACCAGAGGCGTCACAAGTGCGTTGCCGGCCTTTGGGGGATGGGCCTCCAGTATCCTCACTCACTCGTGGAAACACAGAGCAAGCGCTGTTTCACACCGGTTTTCTGTGAGGCCGTGGATTCACTCCGGTCGAGCCGGCCGTCGGCCCATGTATGCCGAAGCTAGGCTCTCCCACGATAAGTTTAAAAGATGAACTTATTTGTTTCAAAGATAAACGATGATAAGTATTTAACAGTTTTCCCTAAAAGTTATCATAATAAAGTCGATTTCGTTTATAGCTATCGTTTTTTTTACACTTCAATAACGGTCCATGTCTATAAACGCACAAGGAAATGAATTTATCTTTGTTAAATCAATCCGACCGGATCCGGCCGGACCCGGCTGGATTTATGAAATTCGGTCCGGATCCGGTCGGATTGAAAATGACGCCGGATTGCAATCCCTAATCGCTACGATAAATCGTTGTAGTGTATACCGACCATTAGAATGGCTAGTGTAGGTACCTGCATACTCGGTCGGCATTCAATAATTGTACATTGACATGTTAAACAAGTATAAAATAAAACATTTTATTTATTCTTATGTTATATATTCATGAGCCACATTCATCACAGTTTTTGTATGTATAATAATATTTACAAATTTGTCACATTAATTTTTAATATAGGTACTTAAAATTTAGAATTCCTAGTGACAAAAGAAAATCATCAAAAATAGATACAAGTAGTTAATTGGTGTATAACCAAATAACCATTAAAACCCTGATACAGGATCTTATATGCTTAGTAACTTGTTTAACCGATTAGCGACCATTTCAAATTAGTTAATACTTTACATTTTAATACTTAGTAATAAATAAAAATCAATGCATCTATAAGCACGAGTCTTCAAGTAGCTCATAGAAATATTTTCTCTCTCCGAAGGCATTGAGAGAGATTGTCTCCGAAGGTGTCTACGTTTATTGTGATTGTATAAATCAAAACAAAAGTAGAAGGATACTTCTCGTCATCAAATTTTATTAGTACTACCGTTTTTGTTTTAATCTTGATTCAGGCCTGAAAGTGTGTGACTTATATTTTCATACTCACATTTTTCACAGGGTTTCGCTACACTTGGAAAATGAATCTTAGTGACAAAGTAGTTCAACAAAGACCACTCTGCTCTGTTTTCTATGAGTGTTTAATATTTCAGGAAGCTACTGCTATCTTTACCGCCACTCTTAACAGTCAAATAAATGAGTTACATAAACTATAGTAAGTGTATTAACTACGTACACTAAAATGCATGATTTTTTAAATGTTGTAATTTTTTGTACAAGTTGTGATTTATATTTTATGAGTGCTGTGCAGTTATTCAAACGTTTGATGACTAGGGAGCAAAGAGCGTCTGAAGCCGAGTCTCCACCGAACAAAAGTTGGCAACTTTTGTATTGTCAACACGTGTTGGTGACAAAAGTTTCTGTAATTTCCTTGTGTTGGCAACAAAAATTGTCAACTAATCTTGGAAACCGTGTTTCTGTTTTTTACGGTTATCATCAAAATAATAAGCTTGATGCAAATATTTATTGGCTCTGTGGAGACGCTTAGTTGGAATGTTTTTTCAAATTGTTGGCGACTCGGTGTGGACACAATGGAAACAAGAGTTGGCGATTTTCTGAAGTGTTGCAAACAGTTGGAAGCACTGAAATTGCCAACAATTTCAGTGGATAGGTACGCGCCTTTAGGTACTAAAATAATGTTCAGTTCCCATAGGCCACACTTACTTAGGTCATATTTGTTAGTTGAACACGCAAGAGCCAAATATATTGGCTACTTGCAAACTTGTAATTGATCGAAATAAAATAAAGTTTGAATAATTGGTATAGGTATATCCACCTAGTATGAATAAAATGATCAGATACCACACACAGTAAAAGTTACAACGCATCGTATTCTTAAAATTGTTTCGTACCTACTTACATAATTGATAAGGATCTATATTTTAAATACGAGATGTTGAATTTAAAACTACTTACATAAATATTGAAGACATGTTCGGCTAAGTTCGGCAGGAACTAGAAAATATTGCTTCCCAAAATCATCAATAGGTAGTGTTATTCAAATAATGTTATTTTCGTAATATGCAATTTTTTTTATAACTAGCTAGTCTATTGTACCGTACGTCCAATGTAATAATGACAATAATATTATAAACATCTAATCAAATTTGGTGGGAGCTGAGGCGTTTAAGCCGGGTCTCCACCGAAGAAAAGTTAACAATTTTTGTGTTGTCAACACGTGTTGGTGACAAAAGTTTCTGTAAAACCGAGTCTCCACCGAACAAAACTTGGCAATTTTTGTGTTGTCAACCTTTTTTTGTATTGTCAACCTTTTTTTGTATTGTCAAATTTCGGTGGAGACGAACCTTAATGAAACTAATAGACAATATTACTTTTACTTATTCTCGAAAACTGAAGGACAAGAAAATTGTTTTTGTAAAACACAATATTAATTTAAATCCGAACTTAGCCGTGCTTACTTAATAACGATAATATATATATTTTACAGTTTCATAATTTTCGTATGTAAAGACTTACTTACATTAATAGTAACTTAGGCTTCGGGAATTACTAACACTTTTTAGTTCAGTCTCACTTTCGAACCTAATAATTAATGATTCTAGACAAATACAGGACAGAATTTTAGTTACGATTAAGATAAAACTATTTATTTACGAAGTAATACATTGGCACATAAAAATGTTTTTAAACCTAAAATCGGGTTAGAAAATTAATTAGAAAGAGCTGTAATATATTTTTTTTTTTGTAAATCTGTGTCTTTCACTAACATACCTACTTATTTATTATGCGGAAATCGTCTGAAAATTATGGAGTCGATGATATCAGACCAGAACGAGCAACCGAAATGAGCGAAGCGAAATGAATTGTGTGACGACCGGTCAAATTAAAATTGCAGTAAATGTTAATACCAACCAAGTTAATTAATAATCCCAGCAAAAACATAAATGTAAAAAGGAGAGCCAAGTTCTTTACAAAAATTATGCTTGGCTGTGGGCTTCGTCGCAAAAAGAATGGAAATCTAAATGAGTGCCAAGTTCTATGCAAAATCCAAATATGTAGGTATTTATTGGAATAAAAAAAAATTATGAACAAGTATTAAACTCCATTTCTTTGCTTTATTGGATACCTATAACAATTGCTGTTATTTAAAAATGTGAGATCTTAAAGTAGGTTAGATTTTACTTAGCCAGTATTCATAACATCAGTAATTTTATAAAGTTATTCAACATATATATATATATATATATTTTAATTCTGATAAAAACTGGCCAAGTCAAATCTGACCTACTTTAAGATCTCACACTTTTAAATAACAGCAATTGTTATAGTTATCCAATAAAGCAAAGAAATAGAGTTTAATACTAATTGTTCATAATTTTATTTTGTTCCTATAAATACATATTTGGATTTCGCATAGAACTTGGCACTCATTTAGATTTCCATTCTTTTTGCGACGAAGCCCACAGCCAAGCATAATTTTTGTAAAGAACTTGGCTCTCCTTTTTTTACATTTATGTTTTTGGTGGGATATCATTACTTTTTGTAAAGAAAACTAGGCAGGTATTGAGATTTAATAATACATATATTGGGATAGTTTCAAATATCTGCTTGTAACGACGGTTCCAACGCTACAATTAAAAATTGTTTTTTGTATGGGGACCCCCCTATTTTTTAACTTTTTTTTTATTTTTAGATTTTTTTGTGGATTTGTGGATATAATTAAACACACGTAGTTTTATGTGTTTACGTTAAAAAGGTTTTGAGTTATAGAAGGGTCAAAAGTGACACCAAGTGGTTCGTGTAATATTACACTCGGCGCTGGCTAGCCAGTTCCTTTGCTTGAACTTGGCTTGACACGCTACTGCGTGTCTAGATATTGAGTTAAAAACTAATGGCTTTATCTAAAGAGAAAACATGTTATACAAAATTATAGATAACAATTTCTGCTCATAAGCTTGAAAAAATCTGTTTTATTTGTCAATTCCCACCCCACCTCCCCCCATTATGGATTAGTAAGGAGTAAGTAGCTATACCTACTTTTACCATATATTAGGATAAATTACATTGAACTTTTTTTGGAAAATATAATTAAAAAAAAATATTTTGTCTTCAAAAGTATCTTATCTGGCTGACAGATTTTATGCTTTTATATTAAACAAGTACATTAACACAAACCTAGTAAGGAGAAAGGACGTACTCGTCGTTAATGTATATACCAGCTACCTACATATGTACGATAGGTATTTATTGTTAGTTAGCTTAAATCACTATTATATGGACATATTTTCACAAATATTGTTATTATCTTAACTGGGTAGACAATAGTAGACATTGATTTTATTTAACATGTAAGTATAGTCTATTCTATGTACAAATCTTGGCACATACATTTAGTATAGCTGTAAAGTCTTATGTATATATATATATATGTCACCGTAAGATTTTAAATACCGTTAGATTATAATCTACCTAGCGAGATTGTAAACTATCGAAGTTAGATTAGAACTTCTTTGATTAATCTTAAAATTCGTTATACTGCCACAATAATTTTATGTAATTAATTTTAAAACTGTGAGGTATTTTCAACATGAAATCAATTTACAATCACAAAAATTTCGGCTTTACATTCGCCAACAAATGAATTAACAAACAAAATATGGCGGCGCGGGACATATTATGCTGTTCAACCAATCAGCTCGCGAGATGCGAACCGTCGCACACCATATCACAATTTGACGGTTTCACTTCGATAAAAAATAATACGTTGAAAGTTGAAATGTAAGCAGTATGTTACAGTTCACAATCTTATACAGTTTATAATCTTGCGAGATAGATTACAAATATTACAATCTAACAGTTTTGACAATCTCACGGTAACATATATATTTTATATATATACAAGCAATTGGCACAATAATGAGTATTTTTTGGCAGGCCCCGTAGTTAGGCAAAGACTATCAACAAAAAATTTAGCTTAACGTTAAATATTTTGCATAAACAAAATACCTACTGCTTTCTTATCTACTACTTATTTGTGTAAAGTAAATATACAAATAAGTATTGAGTACTTACTTACCTATGTATTTAAATTTTGGCAATATGGGTAGCTTAATGTCCTAGAAAAAAAAACATAGGACTTTATATTTACGTTTAGTTTAGTTACGTTGTGTTTTCATTAAAGGTATAGTATGAGAGAATAATAACGGGTTTAGCTGGCAACATTCCATTTCTACTACTTTCTGGAGAGACTAAAGTCTAAACTGATATAAAATTAAATATCCAATTGAAATCTACATCGTTAGGTTATACCATTCATTCTGGATCGCCAATATAATTTATTAAGTTTGCCTTAGAAGAAATTGACAGAACAGTATGAATGCTCAAGTAATTCAATACATATTGACTCGACTGAACATGGTTAGGTACGTAGAGAGGTAAGACCAAGATTATTTTAAAGAAATGTTGATGTGTAAATAGTACATAACACATCTACACTATTATATAAACAGGTAAAGTTTGTGAGTTTGTGACGTTGTGACGTTGTAGGGGGTAATCTCTGGATCTACTGAACCGATTTCGAAAATTCTTTTACCAATAGAAGGCTACGTTATTTGGGAGTGACATAGGCTATAAAATAAAATAACCCGAAAAGTGAAAAAACTTTTTCGTGGTAGCTGAATTTGCGCAACGAGGTGGGCACGGGTCAGCTAGTATATGATATAAACACCTATTTTTATAGTAGGTATAGAACAATACAATACATATATTATGAATACAATATTTAATAGATACGATGTTAGGATATCCTTATGACATAAAAACATACCTACTGGAGTTGAATAATACTTAAAAACCCTTAAAAATGATATATCTTGGTGTGATAGGCATATACAGATGGCAATAAAATATAATTATATGTATTAGAAAATGTCCCGTATTTGTGAAACCACCACTAGCCTTCAAGTAGTAATTAATTTTGTTCTAGCAAACCGAAAGTAAAAGAAAATGTGGATCATACTTATCTTTAATAGTACACGCTCCCCCTACCCCCCACGTGACAAAGCGTGGTATTTAAACCACCCCTTCCCCCAAATGGGACATTATAGTATGGATGTGTTCACTTATTTAGTAAACCTTACTGTCACAGTTTACACAACAGTAATTGTTATAATAAACTTATTTTCAGTCTATATATCATTCAAAGAACTTCTTGGATATGAGGAACTTAGACTGTTTCTCATACGTGGGTTGGCTTTTCGCTATGTATGCATTATGGTGGTTTTACGCGAATATCCTCGACGCGCTGGTCCTCCGCCAATACCAGCTCCTTGTTGGGCTTCACACTCGCGACGTACACGGTCTATTATATCTATTACCATCTTATTTTCACGAGAACGTCTCTCTTCCCAGTCAATCGGTCCAGGCAGTTGAAGCGGTACTGGTTCTGAAACAGTTTTTTTAATAAATGAACGGTGCAATAGTTACCTACTACATTACCGCACCGCAACAAAATAATTAAATTGATGGGCTCAAGCGTGCCGAGGACTCCATAGTAAAGGCCGGCTGACACTTCTCATCTATAGGTACAGATAAATAAAATTGAAGTGTCTGTTTGTAATATTAAAATAACCGCTTTTAACTAAATGCATATGTATGTATACACGGTACATATACCACAATAACATTTTTTGAAATTTTTGTCTGTCTGTCTGTTTGTTCCGGCTAATCTCTGAAACGGCTGGTCCGAAGGGACATTCACTGATAGGTAGCTGATGATATAAGGAGTAAACTTAGGCTACTTGTTTTAGACTAGTTCCGCTCGCGGCGTAACCTGCGGCTACAACAACAAACGCGGGTAACACCGCGGGGTTCAGCTAGTATAGCATATAGACGGAAATATCATCATCAATAGTCTAAAGGCGCGTCTCCACCTAAATTTAACAACACAAAAGTTGCCAACTTTTATTCGGTGGACACTTGGCTTTACAGAAACTTTTGTCACCCACAACACAAAAATTGTCAACTTTTGTTTGGTAGAGACCCGGCTTAATATTTCACGGCGGAATCTGGTCTCTCGTCAGCAGGGAGGTTTTGGTCTGCTATAGTGCTATACCACACTAACCAAACGAGTTGTTATATGCTTTGTTTCAAGTTTACCTGCTCCTTGTAGTACTGTTGTTCCGCGTATCTTGCTCCCTTAGTCGGATCTTATAGCACCTATCATCTATGAATTCATACTGAGGTACACCCCGTACTCTTAATCCGTCATCACAAGGACAGAAATAGGTATATTATGCATGATAGAACGGCAATAACAGCTATCTTTGCACGAGAACACCCGCACCAAGTAATGCTGAGTATAGATTTTTCAACGTTACTGATAGATTTTTTCCATATATAATAATAATAAAGGGTCTGATGCAGAAGGCAGTCCTCCTTGACACGGCACGTATAGTGAGGAGGTTCCTGTCTTTGGAGCCCTAACCACCGGTTTCTTGGTCCCTGTACCCGAAGTCGGTGGTCTACTATTTTTTATATTTTTAAATGTATTTGTTTTTATATTTATATTTAAAAATGTAATTAATATGTTTGTTCAATGTAATAAAGAGAATAATAATAATAATAATTTATTTGCTGTCCAATTGTACATCATTATAAATATCAATGAAAGCTGCACTAGGCGAAGCCTGCATCGCAGCTTTCAAACAAAGGCGATTTTCAGTAGGACTAGTAGTAGTAGTACTTTATAACAAGATATGGAGAAAACATGCATTAATATAATTTCGAAATATATCTGATGTAGCAAGTTAATAATGTGTGTATCTAATGCGTGCTTGTGTAGTATGTGTGAGTGTAAGTATGTATTGTGTGCAAGTCAGTATGTTGTGTGCCAACGTCATGAGTCTGCTATTTTTAACCGTCTTCCAAAAAGGAGGACTTCTACTGTACGTTTTTTTTTTATGTATGTTCACCGAAGTCGGTTTTTTTTTTATAAAAAGTTATCTCATTCAGGAAACTATTCGCATAAGCTGCTCAATTTGGTGATAGTTCAAGTCACTGATAATTATATTAATCTTAACCTGAACTTCACGGGTCGTGTTATGTTTCAAGTCATACTTATCTGCAATTCTGTTATATAGGTAAGGAAACATGCATTTTTGTGATCGTTTAGCGAACGATGTATTACAAAATGAAGAAAGAATGAGGTATAGGCAATTAATGAAGAACCAGTTTATTTTACGCTTTTAAGTGTTTTTTTGGCAGAGAGTTTTCGTTGGATGTTTTTTGGAAGTCGGTTTTTTTTTTCAGACACATAAACGCACTAAAATAAAATAAGCCATTAATATTAGTAGTATTAGTATCATTATTTACAAATATATATTGTAATTAACTAGAGTTTAAGTGTACCTAACTAATAAGTTTTAAATTCATATAGCTATGGTAACATGTTGATACATAAAACACATTGCATGTGGTGTTTGCCTGTAATTGGATGTGCAGTTAGATATAAGACAATCATTCTTGTAAATTCCTATGTTTGCAATAATTATCTGTAACAACTGTTGGTAAACCTTAAATAAATAAATAAATAAATTACTTTTAACAGTAGGGATTTTAAAGATTCTTCGCTTCAACATGTCCCTATAAATAGGCGAGTTCAAAACCAGCGTATGAGCCGAGACAATTGCGTAAAATATATAGAGTCCCCGTATGCTCAGTAAACTAGGCTCTCGATAAAGGTCTGTCGTTGGATACCTGATGGGTTTTCGAAACATAACTTTGAGGATGGACCAATATATACATATCTGTTTGACTAAATGACTGTGGTCAATGCACGTGACCCATATTAATTTATATCTTATGTCATTCATAGAATCAGTGGGATTGAAACTTATCAAATCTCACCTAAATTTTGTTTAGCTTGGCAGGTAGGTATGCAGAATGTCGATTCGCAGCAAGAATAATAACATTTACTTATTGAGATAAACTTATACCTAGATCAATGCGTTTACATGCCTGTTTTTACATAATCTTGAAATTGCAAGAGTTTAAGTTCGTGATCGGTCCCTGTTCAATCCTTTCGCCAATGTAGCGTTTACCGTGTAAAGTTTTTTAATGCTTGTAGGGCCCATTTGTACAGGCATTCAATCGCTAAGCTAGTTCACTGGCGAAAGTGTTCAACCTCAGGGCGCTTCACCCTGTTCTTATTCTAAGCTAATGTAATATCAAGCACTTACTGGAGATGTGTGAATTCCTTGATATCGGCGTTCTCAGGGGCTCTCTCTGCGTCAGCACACATTCATCACTCCTAAGTGGCTGTACAGGTTCCCAAGTATTCTAATTATAATACACCCGGTTTAACTGTCGCGGATCGCGCCTAATTGACGCGACTACTAATCTCGCGTGTCCAAACCAGACCAACCATAACGGTAAACAACGAAAACACCGAGTCTGTATGGACAATCAGCAAAATTTCTATTAACGGCACTCAACAACCACCCTGGTTGACCGTCACACCAAAGCCTCTCGTCTCAGTTCTATATTTTAACCTCAAAACGTCAAACAAAAACATGACAATCAAAAATGTTGCCATTACAATGACGTTCGATTTCTAACAGTCCCAAAAAGTTATTTTCCTGAGGTATACATAAAATAAAAATTAAAAAATAATACAATATTATTTATTTTAGTTTATGAGTATTAAAAACGGAACTGCACGTTTGGCCTAGTGGTTTAACGGTCACCACGCCGCGCCATTTCCTACTTCGCCAAGTGTCGTGGGTTCAAATCCCACGTAGGACAACACTTTGTGTGATCCACAAATTGTTGTTCTGAGTCTGGGTGTTCTTTGTGTCCGTTTCGTGTATGTTTGTAAAGTCCCCCGCGACACAGGATTTATTACTAGTGCGGAGTTGTCTTTAAAAAAAAAAAACTTACCTATGTACTATTATTAAAATATTTACCTTTGGCTCGCAATGCTTTCTTTATTTCTGTTGGTTTCGTCACAGATTTTGCGATGACTGTCTGGTAATTTGGGACACTAGATGTTGGTATTACTAATTCAGGATCTGGTGCTTCTTTTATCTCTTGTGGAATTGGAATTGTCACCTTCAAATTGCCTTCTACTTGCGAGTTAGATAGTACTGGACTTGCGTCTGACAAAATCACATTGTGCTTGCTTGCTATGTGCCCAATATATCCTTAAAATAAAGACAAACCGATAGAGAAATATGATTAATGTAGATTCTTGAAGTCTGTATAACCCCCGTTTTCAACAAATTGACGGCTCAAGATTTATAATTTTGCTTAAGAAGTAGATACAGATAAATGTTACTACACAAATAATATTAGAGCCTGAATCCTAATCCTAAGCCTAATCTAGATTAAACGCAACTCTTGTTGTTGTTATCGATTTCATAAAATATAGTTATAATAAATAGTAAGGTAAAAAAAGACATTTTATATTATTGTACTAGCTGTGCCCGCTACTTCGTACACGTGACATTTGGATTTTTAAGTTATTTTTAAAATTTTCACCGTTTAAATCTTCCCTGGACTACGAGAAGCATTTCAAAACCAAAATCAGCTAAATCGGCCCAGTCGTTCTCGAGTTTTAGAGACACAAACGAACATTAATTGATTTTTAAATATAAGATTTCTAAACAATTGTCTATTACTTATAATGAATTCTGACCAGGCGCGGTTCCAGGGGGGGGGGGGTCACAGGGGACGTGACCCCCCCCCAAAATCTGCTACTAGAACCTGATTTTCTTGTTCTTATCAGTTTCCATAATTGTTCAATCGAGATAAGAAATCAAAGGATAGGAACTCTTTGAGAGAGTTATCTCTGGCCGTATCAGCGAGCACCTGTCGCGAGTGGGCCCTGATCTATCGGACTGCCAATTTGGATTACAACGGGGACGCTCGACAATGGACGCTAATATATAGATGTGTTCGCTCCCTATCGGGGTCGGCAGTCCGATCGGGGTGGTGGTGTTGGTAGTAGCCTTGATATCGTCAATGCTTTCGGCACCCTTCAATGGGGCGCGATTAGGGAGGCCCTTGAATATCACGAGGTGCCGACTTACCTGCGTGCAGTCATAGAGGTCTATCAGCGCGACAGGACAGTGAAGTTTGTCGATCGGAACGGAGTGGAAAATTAAAGGGAGGTGTGTTGTGGGGTTCCCTAGGGCTCTGTATTGGGCCCATTGTTATGGAACCTCGTATACGATGCGGGCCTTCGCACTAGTCTGACTTCGGGCAGGAACCACCCTGCTCATACCTCCGGGTGGATGACACCGAAGTTCAAGTGGGTCAGTACATGAAGTACCTCATCATGGACAATCGGTAGAACTTTGAAAAGCATTTCGGGCGACTAGTCCCCAGTACGAGGAGTAGCAGGGGTGCCACATTGTCTGCTGCCCAATCTCGGGGGACCGCGGGAAGAAGTTCGCTGCCTCTCTGTGCTTGGGAGTGCGTAAGGGCGTCGTGCGATCCATGGTCCTCTATGGGGCACCGGCGGGATCTTCCCGCTGTAATGCTCAACTCGGGAGTCTGCAGCCATACGGATCGTACGAGGCCACCGTACGATCTCGTACGAGGCGGCGACGATCCTGGCACGAAATCCACCCTTCGACATTCTAGCCGACATGAACACAATGGTCTGCGACGAAATTCGATCTGTCGGTCGGAATGTCAAAGAGATAGCGCCGTATCATGAGCCCAGAATGCATCGTCAGAACACACATAAGCAAGCCCTACGAGCTTGGCGGGCACTGTCGGAGCCTTTCTGCCGAGCTTCGAAGCTTGCATAGAGAGAACCAACTTATCACCTACCGATTCACTCGATCGGGGAACCGGGATCGGGAAATGGCCGATCCCGCTCGAAAGAGGCGACGAAGGATGCGCGATAAAGGCCGCTTGCTCCCCAATCGTCGGTTAAGGGTCGTTGTGGCCACATGCAGGGGAGATGTGGCCGCTGGAAACGACGCGACACCTCGGTGCGACCGGGGGTGTCGTCTCAGGTGGGTCGGTGTTCCGACTCTCTTACTGTGTAGAGCGGTGAGAGGTACGACAGCGACATGTCCCGGGTTTGAATCTGGTTACCCCGGGATGTACCTTAGTGATGGGGTAAGGCAGGGGGAACTCCAGAAGCCGCTGATGCGTTCCTGCAGCTCCTCTTGACTGTAGGCCGCCGCCGGGGTTCAGGGTTAGACCGATTTGTCGGGAGTTCCATACACGCCCTTCGTCCCCCAACGGAGCTAGATCCTCTAAATATTCATCCAGAGATTGTCACAGATGTCTCAAATATTATGATCCCAATAGATTTACCAATAAAAACAAAAGATATCCATTTGTTTTTTTTGTGTGAAATAATATTGTGTATTGTGCAATAAAGTCTAATTTACTCGACTTAGTGGATTAGTGACCCCCCTCAAAACTTCAGGCTGGAACCGCCCCTGATTCTGACGTTCGGATACATGACAGGGGTGCTCCGAGGAACTGTTCGGACTGATCCCTGCCGCCTCTTTCCGTTTTTAATAGGTATAAGTTTTTAAATAATAAATTTCAATTTATAATAAATTGTCATTCATATTACTTATTATCTCCATTCATTTACAACTTGTAAAAATATACAATGTAAAAATTGTTTACTGAATAAGTAAATTAAAAATGAAATAAAATATCCATTTTGAGAGCATGTGTTGCATCTGTCGAGAACCAACACAGACTGATCGACCTAGGTACAGACAGACGTGTGGATGAGTAGTTATGCATCTGCGGATGCATCTGTCTACGTGTAGAGGAGGCTAAGACGAAGAGACGGTTATCTTACTTTTCGATCATAATAAGTATCACAAGATTTTCCAATATAAGTTTCCTATAATGATTACCAGAAACAAGATGTTTCTTATAGGCGGTACACACTACAACGATTTATCGAAGCGATTTAACTGTGCAGTTTTATCGATAGCGTGGACAAAAATTGGCTCAGATATTTCTCAAAAAATCTGAACCAATTTCCGTCCACACTATCGATAAAACTGCACAAACGAACTGCACAGTTAAATCGCTACGATAAATCGTTGTAGTGTGTACCGCAGCCTCCGGCAAAAACTACTTCATTAGTCTCACTCTCACACACTCAAAAGTATCATTTTACTTACCTTTTCTACTTTTAAAATAAACATGACACTGTTCGCACTGGAAAAGCGGCGCTGGATTCAGAGATTGTATCATATGAACTTTGTATTTGTGCCTGTACCAGTGAGTTCGGCTTTGCAATATTTCTCCACATATCTTACAGATGACGCTACCATCGTTCCGTGTCAAATATTCTAATAGGTCACTTCTATCTTTTATTGTTACTTCGTTATTCAAACGTTCTACTTTCGGCTCGATGTTCTCGGGGTTATGCTCCGTTAGAAAATGCACTCCGGTCGTCATATCTTTCATTGAAGAGTCCACAGCAGCATTATCGATGTAGTCATTTTCGACAAATTCATTGTTGGAAGAGTCCGATAATATTTCCAATGAAATAATAGGCGGTCTGCCGTCGTCACCAATGTCTTCGTAGAAGTAATGGTATTCTGTCATTTCAGCTGTAACCATATTGACGAACAGTTAAACAACAACAAACGTTAACTTTAACATAAGATATAAGTTTAGTAGGTATGTATGCTCAAACATAGAATCCATAAAAGTAAATTAACTCATCAAGTACCTACGCACATTATACAGCCTGGAAACGTGCATGAGTTGTCTGTAACAATTTTTTTTAATTCACTTTAATTATTTCATGAAGCTTACTTTTGCACGATAAAGTTTTTTTAAACGACAAAACTGTTTGGTAGCGACTTGAATTGCTCGTTTTCGTTAACAAATCGTATCTTACCTTTTTTCAATATACACAAAATAAAAAAATAAACTTTTTTGAGGCTCTTCAGTGTCTCAGCCTGGTGTCAGGTTGAAACCTCATTATATGCAAGAACAAACGATGCATCACGCGATTTTAATGCTAATAAAGATGTTTTCTTTTTTAAAGCTATTGCATAGCTTTTATCGCGGGCTTTGAGGCCATTGAGCGCGGCGACCGAATCAAGAAATTCCGTAACGTAACGTAACGAAAATAAAACCTGACACCCGAAGCTCCCACGGGTCGAGACGAGCTGCTCCGAAATCTGTCTGTCTCTGTGGCTCTCCGAGATACAGTGATGAGAAGACAGAGAGATCGAGATGACGTCATCATGACTATCGCTGGTTGTGGTCGTCAAGGAAGATTCGTTGCCTTGGACACGAAGATTTGTTATGTCATATAATGTATAAAATTATTCATGGTAGCCATACACTACTGCATAAATAAAAAATAAATAAAAAATTATAATTCCACAAGTTGATAAAAAATGCTATGCAATAGCTTTACAGCGGCAGTCCCCGAGTGCCACACGTCTTTTTAATTTAAACATTCTTATGCACACATATAAATTTGTAGGGTTTCAATTAAAAGCGTTCATATTTTAATATGTTTATTTTTAGTGTAGGTAAATGTTTTCACAATATTTACTCAATACGTGTTGGTAAGATCGTTTTATAAAATATAACTACTATACTTTTGTTATAATAAAAAATAAACTTTTGTCTCGTTTTCATCAATTTATTGTTAAAGCTTTGATGTTTTGCATCTACAATTACATACCCACGATATTTTATTAAAATTATCAGTTAGACTGTGGTAGTAATTTTGTTAAAAGCTATTGTTAATAATAGACTATCGAATATCTAACATCCTTAATTAATATATCATTACAATATTGTAGGAGTAGTCGAAATAAAAAACATATTTTAGTATGGCCCACCTTATAAACAAAAGAGGTTTATATACCAAATTCTTTATTACCTTAGATCAGTGTATCATTAAGATATGTACGTAGATATATAAGTATATATATATATTGCTGAAAGACTAATTGGCCGGAATCTCATATACCTACTACAATAGTTCAATTAGAAGTATCAAAATAGAAATATAGTAGACTTTAATATAAATTTTGAATAGAAATATTAACGGTACAGTATTTGTTGGGAACGCTAGTAAACTTAATACTCTCTGCCAATAGCTTATTAAAAAGTAAGTAGTTTTAAACGTTTAGTTTACCTATGATCGGTGTTTTAATAATCACTTATTATTAGAGCCGTTGGCATCGAGTAAGTATCAATAGAATATAGAAAAAATCAACACTTGCATATATAAATCATTGCACTTGACACGTATCTAAAATAGTAAAAACTTTCTTGCATTATTAGTTAATAATAAACATTTTTAAACTTCTAGACGATTTTAATATAACATAGTTTACATCTAGCAAATTATTGCCAACAGTAAAAAAGGCATTAGTAGGCCTAAAGTATACTGCAATAATGGGGTATGACGCGAATTCTGGTATAGTTACCTTTTACCGAAGAAGAAATGAATGTTTATAAATGGAACGGGTGAAATTAACATAAAAATTAATATTAATTACACAATTATCAACTAATGGTTACTAATGAATTTGTGTGCAAAACGTCTTAATTTCGTATTACTATTAAAAATAACAAAATAATAAATCGCCGAAATTAAATTTACCAATTGACACAAACTGTGTTCATAATACTCTATCCATAGTGTAAAATATATTTTTGCGATGTTTCTAATATTAAAATTAGGCTGCCTTGCAGCATGTGTTTAGAAATGAGAAAAGTATGTATTACAATAACTCAACAATGAACATGACCGCCAACTTAGTTAGCACTAATATCACAAAATAAAATACTACAAAAAAGATAAAAGATAGGCATAACACTTCACCACCGAAAATGATAGAATAAAAAAAAAGAATTTTAAAATAAGATAATATAGACTCAACTACTCAACGAACCAAACATTGGAGCGAGTGGTGAAAAAAACAAAATAAAAAAAAACAAAGGAAACTTTTTGATAAAAAATTCAACGTTATTTGACGTTGAGTTAGTTTGTGCGATTGACTGGCGCTGACGTACCTACTTAAATAAAAATCACACTGCAAATTGTTAATACCTTGTCGGCGACTACATATATCTAAATATTTATGTAATACAGTGTTAAACTATATACAAGAACGTGAACTAACAAAATCTTCTTACATATAAACTTAACATAAATGAAACTATCTCAATGTTGTGCGCTAAATTTTAAAATACGAAAACTCAATTGATAACCGATTATATTTAAGTAGATAATATAATTAACACATACACTTTTGTCACCACTCAATAAAATAATCCATTTCAATTTTTCAAAACCGTGAACTCAACACAATGGAGGACAATATAATTAATCCGAACTCGAACTTAATAATATACATGAAATTAGGCGTTACATTAATATTACCTAACAAATTACATTTCCCTTATCAATGGAAGAACTGCTGATTTTGTTTTAGGTTCTAGGCCACTGACCTAGAACATCTTCGCTATTCTCTAAATATAATCTACGAGTGAAATAATAAGGGTTGAACTTTAGTAATATTTAAAAAAATATACAAAATGATTAATAATTGTGCTATGGCACTATTAAGTTATATGTTAACGTATTCATATTTTTCACGATACTTCGTTTGTTAAAATAGATTCATCAAATCAGTACATATTGTACATAACAGTTGGTTCACTAATATTCAAATATTTTAATAATCTATTTGTTTAAAGTCTTTAAAAAGATAGAAAAGATATTATAACGTAATTAATATATCTATTTTAATAATGCTTTCAAATGATATCTAAATATTATATATTATATCGTCGAAATATATGACACGAGCCGTATCTGCAGGGAGTGCGGGTTTACCTATACCGCAGGCACCGGTAGCAATGTGCGAACATACACGACATTAACTTACTTTTATTTGTAATACAGTCTTTGGTTGGTGTCTTGCGGTATCTCGAATAACTATAAGTATTTTAGGCACTTTAAGGCGGTTAAGCCTTCAGAATTAAACTTTATTTTAACTGCGTATATGGAAGGCACATGTCAGACTTTAACAGCATTAACGAATGCTTAAATTTACAAAAAACAAGTTAAATTCAACACGCAGTAACTGGCCTCAGCGATTACAATGTATATTATTGTCTAATATTTGCACAACCATACTTTTAAACAAGATAATATAATGAGCTTTATTTTATGTAACAAACATTCTTCATATTAAATGCATAACAGTATTCTTGGAAATATGTAATACGTACAATGTAAAAATGTACATGAAAATTTAACTCCAAAAATAGAATGAATACTATAATCGAAACCTCGATCTGGACAACCTAGAAACTAGCCAAAGGAATTGTTTACACGTTTACGTGGAATCAATAACAATCCACTCAAACTTGCGCTGGGTCAGGCGAAGAGTGTGATGGCGTCGAGCCATGCGGCGAGCCAGAACCCATCGGCTCTAGCTTGATGCCAGGCGGTAGTTGGCCCTCCATGCCTGGTAACATGAAGAACGCATTCGGAGGATAAACGCAATCTTTTGGTACGTAACAATCGTGCGTAGTCTTCATATGATTTTTCATTTTATCCGGTCTAGAGAATTCTTTACAACACACAGGACATGGGAATACTTTTCTTTGATGTCCTTCGTGGTACAGGAAAGCGTGTCGCTGGAATGAATACTTATTTTTGAAAGTTTTCTGTATATTTTCCTTAGCGCACTCAGTGCACTGATATACTCCCTCGTTGACAGAAGCGTATCTGAACAGATTGAGTCCGCGCACCGACATTTCTGTCAGTTGTTCGGCCGGATCATTCGAAGCAGAATTCGCTCTTCTTCTTATTCGTCTTCTAACAGCTGGCCTTTGCATCTGATTGCTTCCAGTCTGTAGTGTGTTGTTATTTATAGAATCGTTTTGATATTCCGAAGTAGAGGCTTGGGTCGCTGGGTTGACACGAATTTTTCCTGACCCGTCATTCATAGGTGATTGGCGAGAATATTTCGTGTCTTTATTTTCCGAATCAGGGCTACCCCGTCCTGTAAGAATAGTCAAGTCATAAATTATTCATCTGTTAAACTGTAAAAGATTACAAATGAAAATTATCTAAGTGTTCAGAATGTAGACAATGCCACCATGCATCTAGTTCTAAATTATTGAGATGTATAATGTGTAGCAAAACTTGTTTTACAAAATGCATTATTGTCTTAGGCATTGTCTTTTAAGTATACAGTTACTCAATAGTGAAAATAGGCATTTACTGCAAAAAATAATCGAAGGCATAATATTACAAGGTAAAGTAAAATGTGAAAATAAAATGAAAACAAAAACAGAAAATATATTAACTTTATTTGTTCAAATTGAATGAATGATTTATTTTTACACCATGATTAAAAATGAAAACCACGATTGTTGGGATCGCTCCATGAACAGGTTTATCAGCCAATCTTAATTTTTAGCTGCCAGTGTTTATTTAGTTAACCTTATTTAATAGCACCTCTATTGAAATACCTCAACGCATGGTTGGGTATGATAAACTTGTTTATGAAACGCTTCCCAAACGAAAACATTTAAAACTAGAAAAAAAGTGTGAAATAATATCAACTTTGGACAATATTTACTTAGTGTATATATATGTACCAAAATTATAATCATCAGTCCTATAATTTAAAACTCATTAAGCAAAGAAACAGATAACAGTAGGTAGACCTCAATGAATATTGATGTTTTTTCAACCACGAACGTGTAGCAAAATCAAACTGCTTAAACTATATACTTTAAAATAATCATAAATTAATAAATTAAAAAATAATAACAAAAAAGAATAGATTTCACTATGATATAATAGGACTCAAGTGTTTGCATTTGGAACTATTTCGGCAAGTTCAGTAGTAGGTACATATTTATAAAAATAACACTTCAGTTAACTTAAATTCACATAAGGTGGGTTTATAGTTGAAAATAACGTTAAAAGTACAGTAGGTGTGCATTGAGTTAACTACGCACATGAAACTTATACAAACAAAATAGTTGCCAATAATCGTACGTAAAATACAGAAAATAAAACCGATAGACAATGTACGGGTAAAACATATCAGGAACATGTAATTAGCCTCATTAATTAATATCTGGATAATATTGCATCAGAGATATCTAAGAGTATGGTATAAATAAACAATAAAAAGCAACAATTTGTACTGGACCAACAAATCAATACTTTGTTCATTGCAGAGCATCAATTTGAGCAACATAGAAAGCATTAAAATATAATCTAGCTCTAACCACACCATCTACGAAACGTGAGAGTTGCATCATAGGATTTAAACGTACCTGATCAGTCCTCTCCTCGTGACTAACATAACATCCTACGCAGTGTATCCAATGAGATATCCATTGTTAACAACACTATTTATGTCTATAATATTATAAATAACTTAACTTATAATCTACTCTTTACTAATAACCCGTGTTGTTACTTTGCTACTATTTAAATATAAAAAATAATTAAATATTGTTGAAATCGTTAGTGTTCGTCATCGTTGCTGCATAAATCACGGGTGACAGACTATACAAAGTTTAATAAATCGTGTCACCATCAAAGTTTTATATAAAATCGATAGGCAAGATATTGTCCGTTAAACGATTAACGTGTACCTTTAGGTACAAACAGTATTTAGGTACAAGAACATTGTAACAATAATAATTATATTATTAATAACAGAAAACAGATAATAAAGAAATACATTAGAACAATGTCATAATAAATAAACTCAAAGAGGGCAAAACACAAAATTAACAAGAGAACAAATCACAACAAAATAATAAGTAAGACATTGAAAATATGTATCATTTTTGCTGTAACTTTTATTATTCTCTTTAAAGTTTCTAAAAATAGTAATTAACACCTTATTGTATACCATTGTATTTTGTATCAATAACAAATATTCTATGTCGTGTAACTTTCAATTCTAAATTTATCTAAACATTACTCTTTGCATTTTCTATTGTCTAAGTGCAAATAACAAAAAATAATATGGATTTGCTTAACATTTGGCTAAATACTATGATTATTACAATATTGTTGTGTGAATTTATCAGCATACGTTTTAAACATCAAATATCTGAACTGTTTTATTTATATATCTGTGAGAGTAATCTTTTCCAGACTTAGTTATATACTAGTATATTTGTGAGATTGGTAATTTTTTCAACTCTTTGTAAATGAAAAACCGAAAATCTGATGCGTAAATGTAATTGCACATTGTGGTTTTTGTTTAATGTACATACTTTTAACTTGATCAATCTCTCAAATAAAATAGCTCCTTATTAAGTACTTATATAATTTATTTAGAAGACCTGTAATTAATCCACTATTTCAGAAACTTTGCATGACAAAAAGATATTTTTTCCCGTTGCTAGTAAATCTATGGTTTGTTCTAGTATATGTAATTATTCAGATAAATATTGCTATATGGATTAATTAGTAAACGGTAATATTATATTGGCTTATGTTGTTCCATCTTTTGGTAAATATTTATTTATTAAAATTTGAATTGAATCGTGTAATTGCGTATATTTTAGTCCCTTGATATATTTGTTAATAAATAAATGTAACGATTATGTACTCACATAGATGTTTTTAAAACAACAATATCAACAAACAATATATCATATATGTATATTTTAGGGACAATCCGTTTAATGTCACATCAAATGTGAAATTTTCTTAAGTATAATTTAGCACCAATTATGATATAATATTAAAAAATAATAAAATTATTCATTACTGACATGTAATACATACATAGAATTGTAGGTAATTCCAAACATTTTGTCATAAGTTAGATTTAACAAGTAAAAAAAGAAACAGAGATAGATAAAGAGAGTTACATATTTAATTATTAAATATTTAAGTAGATAGTGTTTAGGTACACAAATAAATATTAAACGGGTTAAGCTTAGGCACTGGCTAAATTGACTATCATAATGTAAGTGATTGTTTACTTTTCCAATAATAGCCTCACCATAATTAAGTCTAAATTTCTTCATTTAAGTACCTATCAATGCTCAAGGTAAATTTCGTATAAAGATTTATGAAAGGTAGGTACAATAAATTCGTTTTTATGAATTTTAACAGTCTTAATATTGATTATCAAGACCACACGCCTCGAATATTACACGAATTTTACATTCATTTAGTAAATAACATTCACGAGTTGTTCCGATTTCCAAACAAAATGGAAAACATGAGATGATATATTCTTAATTAATTACATCATTTTAATTTAACTACTTGGGCCTAAAAGGTTTTCTAAACATCTAAGGAAGCTTCTTAAAGATATTGTAAACTCTGAATAATGAAAATAAATAATACATAATTTTTTTTTTGAAATTTCTTAGTTGTCTAGTAGTTGATAAATATTTAACTTATTAATATACAAGTAAAGGCACACTAATAGGCAAGCGTTCCCTGGACCTACATTTACTTGGAGAATTTGGGTTTGGGGTCGACAACATAAACTTACACGTTTTATTGAAATAGATAATATCATAATTAACTAAACGCCATTCGTTCTCTATTTAAAATAACAATTTAGTCGATTTTATAAAATTGAATTAAGAAGTCGTGTCACTATCGTTACATGGAAGACTACTTTTGCCTCTAAATTTAACTAAGTAAATAATTTATAAGTACTGTTCCTTATTTAATATTTAAGGCATTTTGTTTTCTACTAAAATATAATTTACAAATCATCTCATGATTCCAGTTACATATAAACTTCATTCAAAGCACCTTGCTAAGATCACTTTAACAACAACGCTCTGTTGTATTTTCACAAATATATACATTTAACTTTTAAATATATATAATATATAACAATTTTATTAAAATTGATTTCAATAGTAACCCAAATTGAATAAGTTAGATGAGTTTGTGAAATTAGGTATGTGATAGTAGGATTGCACCCAATAGACTCGAAAGAGTTGCGTGTTTGTATAATAAGCACCGCATACCTCTATGTTTATGCTCCGCTCGAAACCTCTTTGTATATAATTCGATGCAAACGCATCACAATCTTTTATATAGATAAAAGCTTTGTTGTATTGTCTATGACAAATAGATATTTCTTTTACGTAAATAATTTTATAGTTCAACAAAGACATTTCTATTAATTATAGTTAGGAATTGAAAACTTTTATTAAAATATCTAAATGATTTGGGGCTCTGTTAAATAGTCAGGAACTGAATGTTTATTCACAATGTAAGTGTGTAAGCCTACTATATTGTTAGCTCTCGGACCTATTCACGAGTTATTTTACTATAGATAACTTGATTGTATTTTAAACTTGTATATTTTTTGCGAGTTAGTCGCGTAGGTATTTGACAGTATAATAATATTTACAACCAAATATTTCAACATTGATAAACTATTTTTAATTAATCTTAACAAAATCTAGAAAATAAAATCATAGCCTGTGTTGAGTTTCACTTCGAAGAAGTTAAATTGTCGTCTAAAACTAAGATCACTATTAAGGCAAGTTAAATGAAAATGCATTTGTCACTACTACTTAAAACAATGGCATTTAGTTTTCAAGTCTTTTTATAAAGAGTCCGTTTAGCCTCTCTTGTTATATTATATTACGCAGTCACCGTCAGTTAGGCACTTGTAGCGTGTCACACCTAACACTCTATTCACAAAAAGACTATGCCATTGTTATATTATACTCATAAACATAAACTACACTTAAACTAAACTAATTCAGTTCAATGAGAATTGCATAAAATATTCAGCACTTAAACAATTAAACTACTTTTGAATTTATGATCACCATGAGTAGATATTTTGTACCCTGAAAATGTTGTAATTAATAAAATTAAGTAACAAGTAAGTGCAAAATAACAAGTAAATCATAGAAAATTTTATAAATCTCTTTGAAATCAGCACTCTGAGAAACAAATGGAACAATATAAATAAATAGATAAATATTAACAACAAACGACTCTTGCCGTCTAATATCAACAAACTTATTGATATACTCATGAAACTTAGAGCTCGAACGCTTACTCAATACGCAATCTACACCTTTATAAACTATTGAAAATTCAAATTTTAAATAAGGTATAACATGAATAAAATCTATTCTGGCTAATCAGATCTTAGTACATCTGCGACGAAGAATACCTACCGAGTGTTACCGAGTTCTAAAACGTCTGAATTTTGAATACATTAAGATTCTTGCTTCGCCATTTGCTCATTAGCATTCGGTTGATTTTTGTGTATGATCTTTAGATGAGCGATCATGTTATCTTTTCGAGTAAATTCCTTGAAACAAATGGGACACGGAAATACTTTTACGTCCTTCTTGTGTGAAGTAACGTAGTGCCTACAGAAATTACTTATGTGAGTGTACACTCTCGCGCATATTTTACATCTGAATACGTTTTCCCCTTCTTTGATACAATAATCCCTGACGGATTCATTTGTCTCCTCATGATAATTACCGACACTGCCCATATTGGCCTTCCTTATAGGAGAGGGAAATATACGGTGTTCCCAATTGGTCTGGGCTAAATCTGTTACTTCGTTATTAGCCAAGTTAAGGTTATTTTGTTCCAGTTCAGCGGCAAACAGTTGCGTAGCGAGAGCCGGCATAAGAACTGGATCCGGAGGGAATTTATCGAACGTATTCAGTGCAGGGTTTAAATTAGATAAGCTGGAAAGTTGATTGAACAAGTTTCGAGCTCTAATTTTTGACATTTGGGGTAGCATTTTTTTACTATTCTTTGGCTTTAAGTTACGACCTATTAGTCGGTTTTTGTCGTCTGTATCTTTAATAGAACCGTCCCTCGAGTTAGAATTTTCGCGGCTTCTATCGGGGTTGTATTTATATTCAAATGGTTCATTATATGCGTCGTTAACGTCAGCGGCGGGTTCTTGTTTAATGGATCCATTTTCTATAGATAGTACAGGCCCGTTAGTTGAATAATTTTGTTGCATTTCCTCTTTTGGTGCTTTTTCAGGATCTGAAAAGTTATTTCAGTTCTGAATCGGTAACAAGTTATGAAATAAATCAAATGAAATTTTATTTCATTCGTCAACGTATTTGGAAATATTTTAGTGAGTTGCGTTATATTAGTTATTAGCTTATTTTTGAGAAAAACCGTATCAAAAAGCGACCTATAAAAATGTAACGATGTGTGGCTGCACACTATAATATTTCCAATTGCTTCATTACTAAGGAAAGCTATTGGGAATAAGCCTTGTTTGTGTACCCTCTTCTTTATATTCGTATTATAAAATATTAAAATTGTAAGAAGTTTAAATAGAAAGAAATTATCAATCAAACCATTAAGTACCACACCGAGTTTGCCCCTGGCCATTCCTCTAATAGCTCTCCCCAAAAGCAGAAAAGCAAGCAATAGTTAAAATTGACGATTTATAGAAGAAAATAAGCATCTGTTACTTGTGTATATCAAAAAATTTCATAGATAATCACTTACCCCTTTTCAATAAACTTTAAATATTTAAATATAAGGTAGGCATTCGTAATACACTTCACTTTTCACTTATCGCATCCTACATCAAAGCTTATATCCCATTAGCTTTTCCCTTTTGATTTAAATTTGACTAAATTTCTAAACAATGTTAGATGTTTGGAAAGGAAGATTAATTAAGGTATTTACAAAAAGTAAGCAAATATTTTGTTATTTAACTTTATCGCGCGTTTTGCTATATTTTGTACATTTCATAGGTTTGATATATCGGAGATGATCATCATTGTTTTGATAAGTTATTAATAGGTACTTATATAGTGTAAACAAGTGAATAGAATTGTAACCATGTCGCTGAAAATAGTATTTAAGATCAAATAACAAGACACATACCTGCGGACTCGGAATCTTTGCCAGTCATGGGAGCTTCAGTGGACTGGGCGTCATCACCTTCATCGATGAGTAGCGCCTCACCCGCCTCTTCGCCGCCTGACGTAGCGCCGTCCTCCGCATTGAAACTATCCATTGACATCTTTACTTCCAACATTTCTGGAGAACCTCGTATTAACTGATCGCCGGGTCTATTTGAAGATGCATGAGAAGCTGCTTCAGCAATGAACTCTCCCGGGGGACTGGCCGCCGTATTAAGTGCATCACTTGAACTGCCACTGAGTTTTCTCGGTCGACCTCGTTTTCTTTTGGGTTGCATTAACGCGTTGCCGAGCAAGGGCATTAATAAGTTAGGAGGTGCCCCTCCCGTGGGCATACCTGATGCCGGACGTTTTTGATGCATATATGGGTGTATTCTATGCAATTGGGGTGGAGGCGTGTGCGCATTGCCCTGTTGCTGTATTAAAGAGTTTGTCAGCGCCGGAATATCACACTTCTCCTCATTTACTTCAGTGAGGCCTTTTATTCTTAAGCTTTCGGCAACTTTTAAAAATGCCGTTAAGCGCTCCTGGTCTACACTGACTTCCCCTCTGTACATAAAGTCTAATAAGCTTTTCATGTCCGCGTATGGAACGTCCTTTAAAATGACAATAGGATGTTTCTCTTGATGATTAACAAAGAGAGCTTGAAAATAAGGACTGCAAGCCGACAACACCATTTTGTGTGCCTTTAACAGTTGCCCATCAACTGCTAACGTAACATCCGTGAATGTCTCTGCGTGTAATAGTTGATCAAACACAGATAACATATTTGATTGGTGGTTGTTCCACCTCAAACAAAATCTTTGCGTGGCCATTTTCGCTTCTATAAATATATATTCTTCTTTGGAAGATATGATTTTTAGCAGTCCAGGCTTAAAATCTAATTTAACCAACAACTATTCAATCATGTATACATAAGTATTCTCTCTTGTTCCATGAACAATACAATAAACGTCAACAATAGATAATGTTTACTTTTTAAAAGCCATTTTCAATTTGTATGTTTCATAGTGTTTTAGTGCAGTTTGTGTGACGGGCGCTGTGGGACCTGTAACGAGATAACAATCATTGTTTTAGGATTACATCACATGCAAAGACTATACAGACTTTACAGATAAATTTAATATTGATTACAACTACGTCACAATCATTTGTGGGTAAAGTTGACGATCGTCATGATTTCTCTGCTTTCATGCCTATTAGTAATTAGTTACTTAGTCTGCCTAAGTGATTGCAGTATTTATGCACGTTAGCGCTTGTTCTTTGTCATAGCGCGAGCGTGAGATATCCTCAGAGGATGTCTTTCTTTTCCTGATTAAGTTTTAATTACACATCTTTATTTTTTTACAATGGTTTTAAATCATCTGTTTTTTTATTATTTTTAGTTTCATACAGAAATGTCGTCGTTTATACGGTTAATATAATTGTGAGTTATCTATACTTTAAGTATGTTAAATAATATTGACTAATTTCAGATATATCTTGAGCTCTATAGGTAATAATGCTTCATTTAGATAGGTAGTTTTATCTCATAACACTACCTACCTAATTAATGTGAAATATTTTGTAAAACGTACTCTTTTGATTTTATATGGGCCTAATGTCAATAAATATTTATGTGTCTATTGTTCCTTGAATATGTTAAATAGGTAAAATGTTATCTAATACCTTATACATTGTGGAAACTACGAATATACTAATTGTGTTTAACCAACTGCTTTCAAAACTAACTTTATTACGTCTAACTTGTTTAATATTGAAATATAAATTTTGTTTTATATATTTATTGTTATTTTCAAGTTTATCTATCTACTATTTTACTACACTAATACTTTACGCCGTTTACTATCCGAAATGCAGACAATGTTTATGTAGTAGTTACTTAAGTAGGTAAATGTTGTTAGTTATTGTAAGTCCATTTTACTTCATTACAACATAACACATTTCTGCTCAGCGTATTTCTAGCAGGCTGTGAATGAATCCAATAGAGCTACACAATCAATCAAGGTTAAAAAAATCGAGGGCGCGTTAGTCTAGAACCGCCGCCGTAAAGGAGCTCTCGACTCTCGACTACGTGTATCGCATTGGCGAGCGCACTGCAGTACACAAATTGAGTCGTATTTCACCATTGCAGCATCCTAACCATCGCGTAATATAATATACATCGCCATCTAGTTACAATCCGTTAAACATAAATAAGGTTACAGTCCGTTAAACATCAATAAGTTCTATCTCCTCAGAGTAATATTTGCAATCAGAGTACGGTCCAATAAGAATCCAATTGGAATCGTCTGGAAATAATTTTAATGTTACAAAAACACGAACATTTGCTCCACATCCACAGGTGCTGACCACAAACGTTATCGCGGACCGCGGTATAAACGGGCGCTCGAATTATTACTACGCACCCAGTCGAGCGCGTTACATTACGTCATCACAATGGCATTATTACCTCCGATATCCACATTAATTCAACCGATACGTCGAGATAAGCACGGTTTGAGAATAATTATATCACTGCACTAATGTAAAGGAACGTACCACACGTATCTGCACCACAATCAACTCGACCCTTTTATGGGAATGAGGATCAGCCCTTCCGCCATAGTCCGAGTCCGCGTTTACGTCGCACCCCGCTCACCCGACGACTGACGGCCGCAGCCCGCAACCCCGCGCGACGAACACCGACTCGCTCCGCGACTCGAATATCTCTCACAAAAAATACGCCGTCATCATCGAAATGGCGGCAGCGGATATATTCAGCGCAGGGTGCACGGTAAAATATTGATTTATTGAAATATATTGATTTTCTCTCTTACCGGGAAAATCGCTCCTGATAGGAAGCTGCGCTTTTCCGTTGTTTGTTATAGACTGATACATATAACATAATTTGTCTATCTTAGTAATTATATTATTATGTTGAATACGTTTTTGAATAGGTAGGTATTTGATACTGCATTTTAAGCGTAGCTGAGGACGAAAATAGGGGCGAAGCCGGCAGGCCCGGCAGGCCAACTGCAGTAATCAGACAACTATTATTAAATATGTTTCTTACTTTTCATTCTGTAGGAAACCAATTGTGCTTCTTGGATGGGTTATTTACTATTAAAAAATTAGACCATCTAATAAAATTTTATTTTAAAAAACCCTTTAAAGACCACTTTGTAGATGGCTACTAAGACAACGAATTTATTTCACGATTTTAGAACGTAATCTCATTAACACTTTAACGAAATAATTACGACTGAATTCACTGTTTGAATCATCTAAGTAAACCTACCTTATCATAGATATATTCAAGGGATGAGTTTTCCACGTGAAAAACATCAATCCATTCGTGTTGTCGCCATGTCAGCAGTGTCTTCTGTCTCTGTCCCGCCCGGGCAGGGTTGGATGGGCGCCCTCTTAGCGGCGACCGCCGCCGATGATGGCCGAGTGCCGCCACTTTTCGCAACCGAACCCACCCAAGTCCACACGGAAAATAAATTGCAGGGCGCACTTATATTTTTTAAGTTTCAATTTCACTTGAACCAACACGATTTTTATTTGGCTTTATTAAATGTCCGAAAAATATTTTTCTTAGTTAACATTGAACGATTTACCACTCTATTTTTTACAAGCGTTCGATTTTTTAAAAACTAGGAATTTCAGGACTTGAAAAAAAAACCGCGCGCGATGTTACTCGGAAGTATTTTTAATAAAAATGGCCTGCCGCCTCGGCGGGAGGAGTGGCAATGGGCAATGAGGTCGGTACCCTCTCTCTGGCACCCGCGCGCGCCCCTCCCTGCCGCTACACTCCGGCACAGGGTTAGAAAGTTTCAAAAGTGAATCGTGGAAAACATGAACACTGATTCCTGAGTGCATCGCTTTACAAGTCCGAGGAAGACCATTAAGTTTTTTCCTGACGCAATAAATAATAGATAAACATTAAAATCCTGTTTTTGATGACTTACTTATTAATATAATGACTAAGCAGCTAAATGTACTTGGTTTGATGTATATTATTTAAATGAGTACCTGTATAATGATGCCCATTTACAGTTTAAATAATAACCTCCTGCCGAATAGGTTGGACGTTTAGGTACAATTTCGTTATCATTTGCACTCCCTACCCGGCGCTGATTGATCCGCGTCACATTGCGAGATTCCATTTAGCTCTGTTCTATGTCAATCAATATTTTATCAGTTTAAATTGTATTTTTGCTTGTCGTTACTACTCAGATAACATAACTCTATTACGATTGTTAGATACAAATTTTTTCTTCCAAATAAAACTTAACTTACTGTTTTGATTTTAGGATTTTGACTAAGACTCAGAAACTTTAGTACAAAAAATACTATCGCATGTTCACCCTTACTTGTATTTCATTTTCATAATAATTTACTTTTTTTGTTTGTCTGTTCAATTATACCAGAGATAATTAGTTCTTTATTTCGCACACAGATTTAAATAACACAAATAATAATTTATCGCACACCCATTGATTTTAACTAAACAAATCGCATTGACAAGCTATTTACTATGTTACGAGGCTTATCAAATATTAAGCTGTACCAAGAACTCAACTGTTCTACGGCCGTAGATGGTAGGTACTTTCTCGTAGAGCCCTAATGAGTATCGGCTGTTATAGCCAGTATAAACATTAGCCGTTTTACCTATTATTGATTTTATTTACTTGTCGTATTCCTGTGAACCAGGTTATTAATATTGTAACTGTTGCCTTCAACATATTATTTATTGTTGCCTTCAACATATTATTTATTGTTGGATTTAAACAATCGTGGTACATTGAAACTGATCGAAAAACATGTAAAAAATAAAGATCAAGATACAAGCACAATTTTCTTTTATGAAATACTTAGAATTTGAAATAATAACTGAGTTAACAAAACAGACAGTTTATGTTTGACAATTTTGTGATTCGTAAAAATAATTTATGAAACTTAGTTGCAAATGGATTGCTACCTTATACTACACTACCAGTCCATGGTTGCCTGTAAGAGATTTCTTTCGGGCGATAAGGCCGCCAATTGTACCCCTTAGCTTTAAGTTGTTAGCTTTATAAGTAATGTGGTGTACAATAAAGCGATTATTATTAATATAACATAATGTGTCATTTTATAATAATAGTATGCATCCCAACCTGTACTAACTGGGAAAGAAAAGAAATAAAAAATAGGGGTACAATTATTCATGTCATTAGTTTCTGAAGTTTATATATACACACCTCAACAAAGTCTAGTGATATCATAATCCTATACTATTGACGACTTTATAGTTAAAAATCTTTTTAGTTTCCATAAAAAGTATATGAAACCTCTTTTATTCTATTTTCAAAATTTAAAAATATAAAATGAATAACAATGCTAAAAACAAAATACGGCAGCAAAATTGTTGGTAATTCATTACGACAAGACATATTAAAATTGTTTATATGCTGTTAATAAATTAAAATTGATTAGATTGTCTTTTTTTAAAATTGAACTTGCTGTGCTAGCTTCAAAAGTCATGTCACGTCGCCATTTGATTCGAGATGAAATGTTACGAGCTGTTGTTAGAAAATGGCGCTATTCAACGCGTCGTTGCTGAGACTTACATACCAGCCAAAACGTGATATCAAGATTGTGGTCACGTTATCGCAGTACTGGGGATGTGGCTGAACGGCACAGTGGTAGACAACGGGTGACTACGCAAAGACAGAATCGATTCCTCCAAATGAACGCTAAAAGACAACCCAATATCACAGCGTTGCTACTTGTGCAAAGGCTCCAGGAGGACCACCAGCTGCTGGTAAGCGACCAAACCATGCGAAGGAGGTTGCAGTATATGCAGGTAAGTAAATGAAGTCAACCTTCATGCTCGAAGACCGCTACGTGCAATAATATCTGCGACGTGGCAATCGCGGTCGGCGGCTTTCGTGGGCTCGGGAGCATTTGTCTTGGAGTGATCAACAATGGTCATCGGTGCTGTTCACTGATGAGTCTCGGTTTGGATTTCATCCGGATTCAAGAAGAACTCGTGTTTGGAGAACTCCAGGCAGAGTTACCCGTCTGCGGCACCCTCATCAGGTCCACTCTTACCGAGGCGGGACAATCATGGTGTGGGCAGGAATTCGTCTTGGTGAGCGAACCCAGCTCGTTTGGATTCAAGGCAGCATGACTGCACGAAAATATCTCGAAGAGGTAGTAGAGCCTGTGATTATCCCACACAGAATCCAAATGGGCCTGGAGTTTCTATTCATGCACGATAATGCTCCTTCTCATACGGCGCGACTGGTATCGACAGCTCTTTAAGATCATGAAATTCAAGTTTTGAATTGGTCTGCGCAGTCGCCCGACTTAAATACCATCGAGCATGCCTGGGACAGGTTACAACGAAAAGCATTGCAAGATTTCCCGCCAAATTTGACGACGGAACAAGAACTATATAGACACTTGCAAAGAACTTGGGACCTCATACCGCAGCAAGACATTGACAATTTAATTTTAAGTATGAACAATCGATGTCGATGTGTAATTAATATAAGAGGTGGCAACACTGATTATTAATAATTAATTTTATTACATTTTTAACTATTTTATTAATATTAATAATGTTACAAAAATTCTATGACATTTGTTTTCGTACCAATTTTCTACAACAATTAAAAAAGTTAACTTTTTAATTAAAAACAAAATAATCACGAATCGCTTTCTTCATTTATTAAAGTCCCTCAAATAAGCTACTTTTCTTCCATTTACGACTAATCAACGGTATTCAATTACAATATTAATTAGTAGGTATATCTGTCACGATACTCAGTAAGAATAAATTAAATGTATGAAAAGATAGACATACAAACTTTAAATAAATTAGTTATCTACCAAATAACTGTTGCGCGAACAATTAAATCATATATATATATAATATGTATTCTAAAAATTACGTTTTCTGTAACAAGTAACATAACAACAAAACATAACATAAACAAGTCAGTGAAATAATCACTAAGTTAAGTCAACTAACCATTCTTGACGCATCAATACTCTTAAGACCTTAAATTACATCACATCCCTATAAAAATTTAGGAAATATTTTAGCGTACCTTCTGTACCGTACCGTAAATATTACCTATCCTTATATAACCTGCGATATACAAACTTTTACTTATAGTACCTGGTCTGGTAAAACTTCAAAAAATGAATCCTATCTAGATCGATTAATCGCCCTCTACAAACAAAATTTCATGAAAATCGTTTGAACCCTTTGCGAGATTCAGATTTTATTTATATATATATATGTATACTAGCTGACCCCCGCAAGCTCGTTTGCGTCTTCTATTGCCCGTAGCGTGATGATATATACCTACCTATATTATATAGCCTTCCTCGATAAATGAGCTACCTAACACTTTTTTTTTCAAATCGCACAATTCAAGCAAACAAACATAACCCTCCCCACCCTCCAAAGACCGGCAACGCACTTGTGACGCCTATGGTGTTGGGTGTCCATGGGCAGCGGTAAGCGATTACCGCCGCCCATGGACTTCTGGTCGTTTGCCAACTATTCCATAAAAAAAACACAATATAATAATCACAAATTTCAACAAAAAGAAAAAACTGACTTCAAGAACTGGACCAAATTGAAATGGGACCACTTGGGAAGCACTAGCTTTTTAAATAAAAAAGAATTATCAAAATCGGTTCACTCAGTCGAAAGTAATGAGGTAAAAAACATTTAAAAAAATTGTAGAATTGATAACCTCCTCTTTTTTTGAAGTCGGTTAAAAAGGGTAAAAAGATTTACTACAAAATATTTCAGGTCTATTTTCATATAAATCGAATATTTAATAACGTACTTCGTATTATTATAATACAATTACCAATTTATTTGTTTTTGTGACACTCACCACATAGTTATGGCAACATCCACCCTGATCGTTTTCCGTTTAAACATTATGCGGAAAACATGTCTTCCGCATAGGTGTCAATGATACCTGGAAACTTAAACATAAGTACCTACACAACTTAATCTTTTTGTACCTTACACCTACTAAGAGTAATACATTCCTTTGTTATAATTCTTAAACTGGAACATCGATAAATGTATACAAATGTTATATAAATCGTTTCATACATTTGGATAAAATGGCACGGAAATAGATTTTCACGGATGTAGGATGTATATAATGTAAAGCCTGTATCGATTGGACGAAGCGAGAGTTATAATTCAGTAGTGACCTGACCTAGGTCATCGTGCCCGCGTTAGCTGAAGTCCTTACAGTCAGCTGACCCAGTTTCAGTCGGTGCGGCTGATGCATAAAAGCTTGCTAGCACACTTTTCCTCTATTAACAAACACGGCCTGGAATAAAGGTGGCACGTTTTGGCACACAGCGTTCTTGGGGTGGCGTAAATTTGTATATACACATGATAAGTTGTTTTAGATATGTTCCAGAAATAAAACATGTCTAACCTATTACGTTGCAGTTTCTAGTGTGTATGTATGTAACTAAATTCTGGGCTAGAACTTAATATAATACATATACTATACATACTCTTTAATAAAATGTAGTCACTTGAAAGTGGTTCATAAGTATCTTACTAGGAATATAACTACGATACGAGAACGGTATAGTAATATAACTATCATTTTAAAACCAAGCAATGAAACTGTTTAGCTATGTTTTGTTAAGATTAAAAGAAGATAGTACATATTGTAATATTCTGCAACTAGGGATATGGAGAGGGATATAGCTATTTGTCCCCTTTGTTTTAAAATCAACGTGTAGGATGAGAAATAATCAGAAATATTGATTTAACTTTTCGATGTTCTGTGTTTTCTGATCTTGAGCGTGAATTTTGACGAAAAAAAACAACCACCCATAAAATACTTTGGACCAAATATTTTAAATTTTTTACAAAAAAAATCAGTAGAGTTTCTACCTAGATCTGGCTCTCACTAACTTATTAAGTAGGCACCTATAACCTATTATAGGTTTTAAGTAATCTATATATATAAAAGAGTAAGGTGACTGACTGACAGACTGATTGACTGACTGACTGACATACCCAGAGATCAAAGCACAGCCCAAACCGCTGAAGCTAGAATCCTGAAATTTTGCATGTAGGTTCTTTATATAATGTAAGTGAGCACTAAGAAAGGATTTTTTGAAATTCCACCCGTAAGGGGGTAAATCAGGGGATGAAAGTCTGCGTGGGCGAAGCCGCGTGTAAAAGCTAGTACATATATAACTTTAGGTTGTCTAGACAAGAATTTTATATGTAACTTTAATAAATAGAACTTCACACCTCCTACACACGATCATCGATCGCCTGATCCCAAAGTAGGCAGAGCCCGATTGACTTGACTTAGAATTAGAATTGACTTCCCCGTATCCCGTTAACCTAAATTTATCGCAAATAAACATGTTTAGTTACCCAGGCAGCAGTGAATAACTTTATGATGTTAGTTTCTTATATGTTCTATAGAAATGGAGTAGCCTCTTTTCTCAACTTTGGGTTTTCGAGTGTCCAATGAATAAGCAGATTTGGAGTAACGGCAACGAAGAACGGTCGGCAGTAACTGTTAAATACACCAGTGGTAAAGGCTGCAAATAAAAAGAAATCCTTCGGCTTTCTAACATAGATGTGTGTGAACATTGCGGCCATTCACTATGGGGTAGAGTGACGTCACATTATAGACTATGTACAGCTGTAGTTTTAACAAACATCTAAATGCCTAGAGCTTTGATTACCTAATATTACTTAACGAGAACAAAACGATATAAATGTGTGCATATATTTATATGTTTTGAATAGCTTAAAAATGTGTTATTTTTTTTAAATTGGACTATATAGATCTAATTGTATTCTTAGTGCAATCGATAGTAACCATGCGATAGTAATTATGTCTTCTGTAGTCTTTTTGTTAGACAGCCACTTTACCACTTCATCAAAATCAGAGCGGTATAAATATAGAGAAAACCATAGAGAAGAACAGTGAACTCGCACTTGGTAATATAATAGATATCAATACACACGTCTCACTCACTGAGGACTGATTAATTACATATAATGTAGATTAGCTAGCTGACAGACACCCTAAATGATTAGCAATACATAGACCTTATCTAATACAATAATCTTACAAGATAACACATTCGCGATCCAGACCTAATATTATTAATTTAATAAGAAATCAAGTATTACGATTTATCCATTCATGGTAAATGGATCCCTAAAAAATATGCCGTGCATTGGAACTAGGTGTAGGTAGAAGGGCCCGTCCTGCTAGAATCGGTGTGTCTAACGGTCGGGTTTCGGTTCAATGACTCGATTCGGACGCTCAATTTTCGCCGTGTACTGTTAGATATCTCACGGCAGTAACACACTTTGCCATGAATTGATAAACCCATGCCATCCTAAGTCTTAAATAGAACGAGCACCATATCTTAACAAGAAGAGAACAAATACGTAGATAAGTGTTGAAAACTTATTGTAATACAAAATTGAATAAAATAATTTGGATGACCACTGCGGTGAGCCGATGTACAGATGTAGCTCAGCTAAAGAACAGGTTGCTAGACAAATATGTACCTAATGTGCCTAAGTTATACTATGATTTCCTTCTGCATTTTAATTTAGTTTTTGCATAATCGTAGACATTAAGGCGCTTGTAGAGACAGGTAAGTAGAAAATAACTTGCTTTATCACTGGTGGCAATTGTACTGTCTTCAGATTTTAATTTGGGTAAAGTAATGTTCAAAGTTCTTCTACTTCGAGAAATCGTTGAATTAATACATCAATGGTTGAATTAAAGTAAATAAACATTCTTAGTATTCTTCACATACTATATGTATTTAAATTTTCATCGAGTATCCTACTAATATTATATACGCGAAAGTTTGTAAGTATGTATGGATGGATGGATGTTTGTTACTCTTTCACGCAAAAACTACAGAACGGATTTGGATGAAACGTTACAGTAATATAGCTTATACATCAGAATAACAATAGGCTACTATTTACCGCGATAACCGACATACACGCGGGCGGAGCCGGGAGCAAAAAGTAGTCAATCATAAATACATCTTAAGCTTTTTTTAAATTTCTTTATTGCCAAGTGGTAAAATAACCAAACTTCGTTAAAAATATCATAAAGTCATTTATATGATCCTCGATAGGAAAATATCGAATATTGTTAGTCATACTTGAAATCGATGGATTCCTGACAAGTGTGTCAACGGTGTAAAGCGAAGGGCGCGGCTGGAGCCCGCACGGCCATCTCCCATTTCTGAGAAGGGCTAATAGGTACGTAAGAACTAAGTCAATTCTGAACTTCTTCGCATAAATTTAAATGTTAATTTAATGACATCGATTAATGCCTCTTAGCGATTACAAATTAAGTACTATTGCAATTAGTAACATACATTTCTCTATCGTACTTAATGACGAGATAGAAATGTCTATCGCTAATGCTGCCAATTACTAGCTGTGTGGCATTGCTGTGATGCGTATTACACCTCAATAATTTCCTGTTTAAATCATTAATATAACCTATCTACATACGACCACAAGATATGATAGTAAAAAAAGAGTAAACTCAGAGAATTTATCATAAAAGTGTATCGATTGTTAACATGAGAACTTCTGATGTTATCTTGACAAGTCATGTCCTCCTACAGTTTATCGAGCTGTAGACGCACAATCAGGGACACCTGTCGATGTGCAATGTCACGTGCACCGCCAATCTCTTATTCTATGTCTGTGCATTTCTTTTTTTGTTTCGTTGTATTGCTGTATTTTCCATTCGTACTGGCTACAAGTGCGAGTAAGACGTCTGTATCTTTTGACTGGTATGATCTATTCGAGTGGCTGTGAATAGGGCGGCATGCGGCAGCAGCGGTGTAGAGCCCTAACACAGCAGCGGTTAGCGAACGATGTCCCGTTAACACTCGACTCATCACTAATTCCATCTCACGAAAGCTCAACTTTTGATGGTGAATCAATTAACCCTAAATGATATTCGGTACAAGTCACTCGCACGTACAGTTTCATTTTTTTGTATATTCCCAATGTTTTGGATATAATAGATGATTAAATTCTGGAAATGTTTAAATTATCTCTCATCAACTTAAAAAATCTTAGTAAATTATTTACAAAAGCAATGTAAAGTATATAGTGACTAATAATTCACTCTTAATTCTGATGTTGACACGATTTCCATTTTTTGCCCGTGTATAAAAAGTGTATACTTAGCTATTTTTCCATTAACCACATATTCTTTATTGTTTAAAACAATGACAATAACATTTACAACTTTACAACTATTAATCATTCAAAATCGATTACTTATTTTGCTAACTACACATATTACTGGAATTTATGTTTAAGTAGAGCGCAGTAAATTCTACGGAATTGTATTCTAAATGCTGCAATTACTGTACATAATTATGTAAAATAAAATATGTTACACATTGAAAAACAAATGTTTTTTTTAATAAAGTGGTTTTTTTTAAATATGAATTTGTTTTCATATTTTTCATGATTTCATGATCGGTCTATAATAGGTATGTGTGCAAATTAATTGCTCTTGTTCAAGTTAGTGTAAACTAAGATGAAGACAACATACCCAGATACAAGTCATACCAACAAATGTAAATATCATGTATGTATTGTAGGTAGAATATTTTAGGTGTATAGTTGATGTCGAGATGCACAGCAGCATTTAGATAAAGGCTGGGCGACCACGGAGCGTGTCGCGCGGTGTGCAGTGGTGTGAACTGTAAACGCGGAGGCGCGCGCCCGAGTGCCGAGTGGTTGAGATTGCGTAAGCGCACGGGGCCGATTTCTAGCGCGGCTCCCACGCGGCAAGGTCAGCGCTTCGGAGGATTGCTCCCACTTGCTGCCGCCGCGCCCGCTGCCATCAATATTAAAATATCATATCGTGAACACTACAAAAATTACAAAATTGGTTACTTCAAAATTCTAAGGCAATAGCTCACCTGGTCACACCCCCAGACTGCCGTAGTGTAGGTAGGCACCCAGGTACATGCTGTACTACTACTGGACAATATTGATTTTTAAAATAATCCTCAATAATGTATGAGTAGGTACCATTTATCTGTTGTGTTCTGTGTTACAATCCCCTCATCTTCCGTCAGCACCATACCAATAGAGCTATAAAAAACGGTTGCCATTCACATCTAACAATCTGTAATTAGGTATCTGTCTGCAAATAAAAGTAAATAATTCCAATCTATTGAAAGACCATCATTTCACAATGTTTCATGAAGTAGTAAAATCTGACAAGAACATTCATTTCCTAAGATTTTATATGACTTTCACGTGCATATGAATTTTCTTAGAGCCACTAAAAGCTCCGTACGAAACCTTAATTTCTCTTGTAAACTGAACATAGCTCTAGGTGAGCATAAGCAATTCGATTTTAGTAAGGTTTTATCGCTATTTTACGATTCGGCGTGTTGATCATAGGCCTGGAGGATACCTGTCGAAGACAGCGGTGTACAAAATGATACCTATCTCTCGTAGGTAGTATGTATGTACCTAATCGACGTGTTGTGTATTTTACGTGTACATGTAAATAGATGTAATGTGTGCCACCACCATCACAACGCGAGGCCTTGAGCGGCAACGACGCCTACCTACTTCATTTGTTACGAGACTACTTTGCTTATCTAACACAAAGCACCTCAATCAGTTGTATTAAAACTTTGTTAACAGACTATCGATTAAAAAGTAATATTATTATTTCTTTATTTTTTTTTTATGGAATAGGCCGGCAAACGAGCAGACGTATCGCCTGATGGTAAGCGATTACCGCCGCCCATGGACACCCGCAACACCAGAGGCGTCACAAGCGCGTTACCAGCCTTTGGGGGATGGGAGGGAGATAGGGGGAGGGGTTGGGGTATGGGCCTCCGGTATCCTCACTCACTCGGTGAAACACAGCGCAAGCACTATTTCACACCGGTTTTCTGTGAGGCCGTGGTATCACTCCGGTCGAGCCGGCCCATTCATGCCGAAGCGTTACTAAACACAATCATAAAATTATGTTCTATTAAAGCATTTTTTTTCAAACAATCTACCATTATTCATACGAAATCTGTCATTACAACACATCATCCAGCATTTTGAGTTATTTTTTATTCAAAAGTTTTAGTTTTTGGTTCAAAAACTATAATCTGACCATGTTAAACGTTAATTAAAATATAGCCACCCAGGCCATTAATACGATACAATTTTTATCTCATTCATTGAAATCGGTTCAGTAGCTTAGACGCTACTACTTCGCTAATTTTTCCTTCCTTTTAGTTTCACCGTAGTCCGGCAAAAAAAAAGTCATTCATAACCAAATTACAAAACAAAATATTCCTTGTTCTTTTCGAGTGTTTACTTTAATAGGCTCATCTTTAAACAGCTAAACTATTAATTGGTGTTTAGCTTCTAAATCCCAAAATCATCAACTATTTTCTATTTATCATGGACTCGTGGGACTATTCTACACGTCGCCGTCGTGTCATGACGGTTCTACGTGAGGTTACGCTTAAGCCCTGGTGCTGGTGAGGTGGTCGCTATTGCTGACGCTAACCAATTTTGTTTTTTTTTTTAAATATATTTAGCCCTGCCAAAATGACTCTACTCTGCCTGATGGAAAGCATAAGTAGAATCCAAGAGTGGTGGTCACCATACTGCGAATGCAGACAATGCAGCATGGTGACCCACACCATGGCGAACTAGTGATGCTTCTGCATCATTGTGCCTCCGGTCTGGCACTGACCAACGACAAACGACAGCACGAACGCTGTCATTTTACGTTGATTTTCTGTGCGAGGGTTGTACCGCCCCGGTCGAGCCGGCCCGTTCGTGCTAAAATCAGCGTGGCCCTACCTGAAGAAGAAATTTATATACGTACGTTCAAAAACGGTGCCAATTTTCCTTCATGCACAAGTAAAAAATTGCAGAAAATGTTTCCGAAATCAGTCTTTTTAGAAAAAGAAATTGGGAGAAAATTACTTTTTAGACTTTTCGGTTTCTTCTCACAAATAATTTTACTTTCAATTCATTTTTAACCTAGTAAAGTTTCAAAACTATATAACACTCTTTGTCACCAAACTGCCCGAGTACCGTGGCGTCTAAAGCACTTCGATAGAAAATGCATAGTTCTAAATAGTCAGCCATATAACTGTTTTTCTATCCAATTAAATTAAATAATTGAATTTACATAGCTACCGTTGGTACGAATCATTAGCGGTTACGTAAAGTATTTCATGTATCTTTTCACATCCTTAATATTTAGACCTATCCGTTTTTCTTGTCCCAATTTTCCGTCCTCCTTTCTCCTGTCTGCATGCTGAGTCATACAAAAAGAAGCATGTTGAAATTAGTTGCAATGTTAGATACATTATTGTGCTTACCTTTAACAAATGATAATGACTCAAAAATATTAATCACACGTTTATTTAAGCTTTCCGTTACGTTCAAAAATCTCACTCAACCTAATACATAGAAAGAACAATGTATGTCTGATATTATCATTTAATTACCTTCTTTTTTATTGTTCTCAGTTTAAAATGCTTAGTAAGCTTCCTTCAACTGTGATACATAAACGTAATCTCACCGATTTTTTTGGTATTGAGCTCCGTAGCAGGGCATGGTATGTTTACGACTTTCTAGCGGCCAAGTATTTAAATATTACGAATTAACAATATGATTCTGAACTACTTACAATAAAAAAACATTTCAAGCAAATTGACACTCAATTAGTGCAATTCCGTACGAAAAACTCACTAAGGATTCATCATCATAATTATTACTTAATATTATTTAACAACAGATGTACAGAATAGAACAGGCCTATGTAGGCCTCTACTCAGAATCCTTTCTAGCTGGCTAGGAAAGTTATGATTAAAATAAAATTGAAACTTGATTTGATTTTATTTATACAGATTACGTACTAACATTTGACAAACAATCGATTCTCATATTCCTTTCAACAAAACGAATGTAATGATAATTATGGTATACTAGTGGTTGCCCGCGGCTCCGCCCGTGTGTATGTCGGTTATCGCGGTAAATAGTAGCCTAAGTGTTATTCTGATGTATAAGCACAGAATAATTAATAGTACTGTCGTACAGAAGTTTCACTCTCGAACAAAAGTTAAGTTTAGGCATAAAATGTTTTCAACTTTGTCACCTTGCACGCGAATTTGAATCTTGTCGTGTGACTCGAGCGTTCATATTCCGTTAGACACCGCTCGATTTACTACAAGAGCACGGGGCTGCCGCTTTGCTGTACATTTAGGTAAATATTAAAATTAATTATAAAAATAAAACAACTTTAGTAATGAAGAAGAAACATTTTAACAAACAATAATCATTTCTACATAACGTACTACTCGTTCTGGGTACCTTCGTGTTAAGTTACAGATTTTTGTATTGACAAAACATGTCTATTATAACATAGTTTCCAAACAACTAATTCAATAATTTTATTGCTAACTACTAATTTGTACGAACAATTAGTTCGTTTTGAAGTCATTTTTCGCAATATCTACACGTAATATTCAACTTATTTACGCGCGTCGCGGCTAGCGTGCGAGCCGAGCGCAGAGTAACAACCATTGCCACATAGTTCTTCCCGGGAGGCGTTCGGCGAAATACACCTAAACTGAGAAGTGAAACCCCCCGGTATAAACTATGTTACTGTAATGTTTCATCCAAATCCGTTCAGTAGTTTTTGCGTGAAAGAGTAACAAACATCCATCCATCCATCCATGCATACTTACAAACTTTCGCGTTTATAATATTAGTATATAAGATTTTGCCACTAACTTACCTATACAAATAAATAAAATTGGAGTGTCTGTTTGTAATATGAAAAAAAAAACTTCGTTAAAAAAACCGACTTCAAAAACTAAAAAGTATAAAATAACTTAATTTGCATGTGCTACCTATTCATAGGTTTGAAGTCAGTGCCAAGCCAAATGTAATAGTAGATACCACACTCGCTATATTTCGACGTCACCGACGCTTCGGTTGTTTTGTTCAACGCGAAGAGCAGCTATCCCGCTCAAGGTCACGCGCGGCGATTGCGGTACCTACTGTTACATTTTGGCTTGGCACCGACTTCAAACCTATGAATAGGTAGCACATACAAATTAAGTTATTTTATCCTTTTTAGTTTTTGAAGTCGGTTTTTTTATACGATTTTTTTTTTCGCTTTTTTGTCTTTCTCCAGTCTCTCATCATCATTTCATTTAAAATTAAATTATGTCTACAGAATATGAAGGCATGCAGACAATTGCTCTTAACTTCATTTCAGGCGCTCACCTAAATTTGAGGGTTTCTTTCGATTTTCTTGGGATCCCATCATCAGATCCTGATATGCCATGGGACCACATGGGGAGCATACCCTTTCGAATACAAAAAGAATTTTCAAAATCGGCCCACAATTGACGGAGTAATCGATGTACATACATAAAAAGAAATACTGATGAAATTGAGAACCTCCTCCTTTTGGAAGTCGGTTAATAACTGATTTTTACTAAATGCATATGTATGTATACACGGCATATATACCAAAAATGTATTTTTAAAATTTTTGTCTGTCTGTCGGACTGTCTGTTTGTTCCGGGTAATCCCTAGAACGGCTGGACCGATTTTGACGGGACTTTCACTCATATGTAGCTGATGACATAGGGAGTAACTTAGGGTAATTTTTCTAGACTAGCTTCGCCCCGCGGCGTCACCCGCGGTACGACAATAACCGCGGGTAACACCGCGGGACTCAGATAGTTACACTATAAGAATAAAGTAGGAATATTTCAAGAGAAAAGTATCTGATTTCTTTGAACATAAAAGATCATTTACAATTATATTCCTTGGCTTTCGTAATTAACTTTTCCTCGCCATTTTGTTAACAACTATAAAAGTTTCGAGATAAAATCGTTTGCCTAAAGTATCTGACGGCAATTCATCGTATCAATAGGTACTTGTATGACGTAACTTATGCATTATTATGTAGACAGTGAATAATTCTTAAAACTCTTTATAAGCGCAATAAATATCGTCAAGATTAGTTATCTATTTATGTAAACATGTATTTATTTATTTATTTTAAAAAATATGAGGTTCTCGGAAACAAAAGAAAATCGACAAAAATGTCAATTTGTGATTTTAAATTCATAAATATTATTTACGTCTGCTTACATCTTGTTTTTATAATTAGTACATATAACTGTAGTTTTGCAGCTCAAAACAATACGCTCTAAAAAGTCGACTAGTTTTAATTACATGTAAATAACAGCATGGACGCCTCAAAGAAATTTTTACTACCATTGACGTTAATGTTACTAATTTACTATCAAAATTGGTATCCGTATCAAGAATTATATTATGTATGTAGGTAGGCATAACGATATGTGAAATTCGTAACATTTATCCTAGAGATGGAATAGAATTTTTTGATAGGCGCCGCGTGCGACATAGTGCATCGTGCGCGCACGTGAGAATGAGCGGCGTGAACAGTATCGCAATACTAATCTTTTCTAAGTTAGAAAGAGACGAGTGATGTGAAATCAGGGTGGTTCCACATGGGGTCAATGACCCATACGTGACACGCGTATCGGTGATTTTTATAATTTGGATTTTAGGACAAAATTTCCGCCGTGATACCCGGAAGAGACAAAGTGTCCAAGGTAATATAATGCGATATGGCATCTAAGTTCCATGGCCCTTTCTCTGTTATTTATTGATGTTCATATAATATAAATACGGGATGTCAACATTGTCAACAAGTGAATACAATATAAATCGCTGGATTTTTAGCATGTTTTTAGTCTCACCTATAGGTGAAGGCCGAACGCAATGATAAGGGTCTATGAAGATAATGCTCATACAGTATCTATTGTGTTTAAAATTAATAAGGTAAATATCTTTTTAGCTTACCATTGCATTAATTTCTGACAGCTGTATATAAACGTGATTTAAATCAAATATTCTTTTACTGTCTGACTTTGAGCAAGATTTCTTTCTCTTTGCTTTGATAAATCTTTTTTTGCCCTTTACTTCCAACCTCTATGGTAATTTTATAACTATGTTGTTTCTTTCTAATATCTTAATTTTATGTAGCTGCATGCATTTCTATTTCTCCATAGACAACTGCATTTTTTTTTTCTATTCTATTTGGGCAACTTTTTAAAATTTTGAAGCGTAAAATTTTAAAGAAAGCGCTTTCAATACAGCAACAGTAAAATTGAAAAAATAAAATAAAGCGTACCTACTTACGAGAAGCTTCATATTTGAATAAGTTGCATAACAAGTATTCTGTCACCGCGGACGTAGCTCACCGTCATCGACATACAGATTGGTTTGTTGCCATTGTATGATAATCGTGACCTTCACTTTATGGCCGTCTCTTTATTAGCACCCCCAACATTTATATAAATATCTACTTTATGATCTTGTTTGACTCTCAGCTTATCTTCAAATGAGTTGTTGCCAAAATAATTTAATTTAATAATTAAGTGTTTTAACGGAATCAATATCCATTCAGAAATTTATAATTGAATCACTTGAATGTTGTAATACTTTCTAAACGCAATAAAGTTGGTATTTGATTGCTGATGAAAGAATGATTGTATGTCCCCATGACGAAGGGTAGTGACCGTAAGGAAAGTAACGTTCTGCGCGGGCGCAGGCAAGCGTTGCGTAAGCTTCGATTCCACGTGTATTCAGTTAGCGACGCACGCAGCACCGCGGGAGCAGGTGAGCAGACGCTACCGTCGACCACACTGTGATTTATCCGAAATGATTAGTTTTATTTGCTGTATAGAATTACGATTTAAGTGAATTTAGAAACGAATACATATTCATAGCATTGAAAATATCTTATACTTATTTACCTTGTTAACAAAAGTCAGCCGCATTATTTACCTTCATTAATTTATTTATCATCGTCCCCTATATACGAGTATACCTAATAAATGTTTATATTTAGCCTGACAAGGAAATACTTCACATTATTGTCATATTCTTCATATTGTGTTAGAAAAGGGCGATGGATAGATATTTACATAATTAGATGGAGTTCAATGGAGGTCATGATTGTTACAATTTATTTAATTATATTATTGTTTATATTATGAATAAATGCATCGTACTTATTTCAATTAACGCTGATTTCATTGATATGAAAGTAGAATTTTTATTTTTTAATGTATGTTTAAGCAAATGCGAGTGCCACTTATCTCCGGTGGTCGCTTCGATTAGCTCTGTGGCTGTATAGACCCGCGCCGCCTCTGCGGCCGCGGTTTAGGAGTTGCCTTGCGCAAACGCGTCCCACACGTGTGTGCATCAGAAAGGTACACTCATCATTCTTTGCACCGTTAGATTTTCCTACTTCTCAGCAGGTATTATAACGCATCGTACAAGTCACTCGCATCGTAAAAGTAGGAATGTTTAATTAGTGAAAGGGCTTCACGGTACTCAGATGACCATTTAAGATGGTTTGAAGGGGAGTTAGTTGATGAATGAATCAATGCGGATTCGTGTGCATTTAGAGGTAAGCAAGTAGGTAACATCTAGCGAATAATGAAAAGTCCCCCGGAGAGTTGCCCTCGCCACGACAACCGCATCGGTACAGGCGAATCGGCGGCTGCGCGGGCGGTGATCGAGAGGCCCCGGCGGGTGCGCACCGCCCGCCGCGCCCTCTGCGCCTTGAGCCGTGCCCCGCGCGTCTCTCGCCCCGCCGCACCCCGCTCGCCACCACCGCCCCTCACCCCGCGTGCGCCTCCCTCACATCACTAGCGCGCAGGAAAATTTTATTATACACTTGATGATACCGACACGACATAATATGACGTAGGCACATTCATCAAGAAAATTGTTGTTTCCTTATGTAATAAGGATAGCTTCTGTACTTTGAACATGTACTATACAATTATACTTGTACTATTATTTTTAGAGACTACCATTCTACGTAGACAGACTAAAAATAGGTACTTACCTAATTAAGAAAAATTTAATGGTAGAATTTTATGCGTGGCATAAACAAGGGGTAGGCACTCCGACATCTTCTAGCTCTAGATTTAAGAGTCATCCAAAAAACAATACCTACTGGACACAGTGACAGAATTCTTGATAACCTCCGTAAGCAGGTGTTCTTCCGGTCGAACTCGAGGTGCAAAGACGTGCAGCCATGTATTATTCCACGCTACAAACCAAGGAATGCGATTTTTTGGGCATACGAGACCGCGGTAAAATCATAAGATTGTTTCAACAGCAATCCAATGTCTATAACGACCTCTTGGATGAATGGCAGCAACGATGGGACAAATCATCTAAGGGGCGCCACCTCTACCAGTTCTTTCCATCTGTTCGCGAACGGTTTTCAAGGACATGGCTCAAGGTGGATCACTGTGTCGCTCAATTTCTTACAGGCCACGGTAACTTTAAGAGCAAACTATACTCATTTAAATTAGTCGATTCACCATTGTGTCAATGCTCAACACCTGATTCCAGCTGTGAACAGTCGGCTCATCATATCCTCTGGGAATGTAGTCTTTGGTACAATGAACGTAACATGATGCTAAATAGCTTACAAATTACGTCTGGGGTAGTATATTATGGGAATCTTGTGTCAACTGCGGTGAATTTCCGTGCGTTTAAGCGATTCTGCCATACATACTATAGAAATCAAATATAGCTCACTTAGGACCAATAATATTTTATCCGTGGTGCTTCCCCGTTTGAAAAAGGCGTCTGCCTATTTTGACTTCATTTTGTCTCCCGCTTTGCCAAGGAGGGAAGTGGACTTATTATGTTTCCAACTCCTCCAGTTTTCTTCTGATTAATTTCGTTGCGGGTTCCGAGACAGTTTAATTTTTCCTGGGACTTCCCGAGTGTCATAACTCGGTGTGTTCGTGGGTCACCGCTGTTGATCCTGGTGTACAGGAGTAACAGTGGTGGGCGTGTGGGCGGGATTAGTCCCATACAACCTCCGTAAGAGTGTGCCGACGTCTCAGGCTTAGCCTAATCTTGGTTCTAAATTTATTTTGAATCGATTATCAAATTCCATCTTCTTTCAATTCAATCAATTCAATAAATATCAATTTATTTTTAGTACCGTAATTAGGTACTTACTTACCATGTCACTACTAGTACTTTGCGTGAGTAGCTACTTAGTCAACTTACTTAGTTAACTTACTTAGGGACGCTCGCCTAGTTTCGAATCACAAGAGGCCTCTGTCATGGAGCGTAGCATCATCCTTCAATATATGCCTTACATTATATTAATCGGCATTCAACACTATATGACGAGGATGAGGCACACATATCCGGGGCTGCAATCCGAGTTTTCCCGGATTCTTCCTAGTTTTGAGAGTGTCCGTGAGCATTCGGTGTAACCTTTAGACGTAAGACAAATAAATAAAAGATATAATTAGTGTAACACTTCTATATTTAAGTAAAAGAAGAAAGTGCTCCGGCAGCTCAATTAACAGGGTCGCGGGTATTTCGTCTCAGGGTTTTAATGAATCTGGGTCGCACACTGGATATGCCGTGCCTGTGGTGGCACCTTCGTCAGTGACGCGGCGCAGTGGAGTCACCCGACGCTCTGGCCGCAGACTGGCCGCTGGCCGTAAGGTGGCTTCGTACCCGTGGGGTGACCTTGTAACCCGTAGGGTGAACTTGAATCCGTTGGATGGGTTCGAATCCGTAGGATGGACTTGAACCCGTAAGGTGGACGTGAACCCGTAGGGTGGATGCGAACCCGTAGGGTGGATGCGAACCCGTAGGGTGGACCCTGAAGCGGAGAAGATAGGCGGCCTCAGTAGGGTACCACACACAGTGTCGAAACGCGCAACGAACACCCGTTCAAGCATTCGCAGCACGTTTACAGACACTTCACAACAATTACACAGTTAAGGAAATAATACACATAAAACAATTAGCAAATACTCGTACAATTTACTGACTAACGAATTCACTTAATGTGACTGCGGGTACTTGATTCAAATTCTACCTATATTTAAATTAAAAGCTACAAAGCACTTCAACAGCCCTGGAACGGAATAAGAAAGATTTAAATATGGGAATTAACTTACCGAAATATATTCGGGCCACGTATAGGTAAACAATTAACAATTTCAAGATCAGCACGACGACGGCAGTTCGGTAGTGGCTCGTTACGTTTGTCGCAAGAAGTGACAAGATTTCAATATACCGACAGCAATCAAATAGGTACACACAAATAGTGGTGTACCTACCAACTCGACTAATTAACTTGCGTACAATCGATTATTTATAAATGATACCGTATAATATATTCCTACCACCGGGTTACACCGGGTGGAGTTTTATTTGCAATTCGGGTTTGAAAATTTAAAAACTAAGAATAAGTGATAAGAAGATGGGTGGATCGAGCTTTATGGCCCGGCGTCGAATATTGCTGAAAGGATCATTCTTGGTTATTGAACATGGTGTTGTTAAGGGGCTTAACTACCTTCTCAAGAATGGTATCTTGATACACTTGTGCCAATGTTTTGATACCTTTTACACAAAAATTTGGCTCACTCACTCCTTCATAGCCAACACCCAACCAAACCATTAATGAAGTCGGATAATGCCCACGTTATACTCTATTGACTAATTGGGAAGCTTCTTCAGAGCTTTCAGCATAAAAACGGTCATTTTGTTTGTTAAAACAATGCTCATAATTATGTAAAAAAATCTCATCCGTAAACAACATTTTTATGTGACCTCCCTTTGCATTCCGCTTAAGTAGTTGTTTTGATTTTACCATACATTCTTTTTTAAATTATCAGTTAAGAAATGACCACTGCGTTTCTTATAGGCTGCAAGTCCTAAGTCATCTTTTAAAATACGCGACATGGTTCTAGGTGCCATCTTCATCTCCCGAGATAAAATCTTTTGCTTTTGGACAGGATTTCTTCAAATTCTTTCTCTTAAGGCCTGTATTCACTTTGCTTATTCCGAGTGCAGGTGCTTAGTGCGGGTGATCGGTGATTGGTGGAAAGTACATGTAGTCAGCGAATTCGCGGTCCACACGTATTTTCTACCAATCGTTGATCGCCTGCGCTTCACACCTGCACTCGCACTTATCAAAGTGAATACGGGCCTTTACTGCTTTGATCGCCTTTTACGTACGAACACTACGTGCACGGCCAGATCTTTTTTTGTCACAAACAGTTGAGGTTTCATTGTACCTATTAAAAGCCCGGTACACAAACATTTGACTAATACTAAGCGTATGGAGGATTTTAAAAATTGTATTTCGCTCCATACCTACTTTATGTAATGCAATCATAGCGATTCGGTTCTCTTTATCTCCCCACTCCATTTTAATATCACAAAATATATTACAATATATTGGCGCGAAAATAAGATAACACAATGAACAATCGTTTAAAAATGATAGATTTCAAATTCAAAAGCAATATTTCAGTATTCATGGCCAGACTAGGTATATTCTGTGTCTAGGGGACTAGACAAGCAAACATAAACGGACACAAAGAACACCCCGACTGAGAACAACATTTTGCAGATTACACCGTCAATGCTGGAGCTATCGGTTCGATTCTTGTATAGTATTAGTCTGGTATGAGGTACATAGTGATCAAACAGTTACACAACCTATTAAAATTTTAATGTAATATTGTTTATTCATTTTCTAGAACCCCTTTTATCTACATACCTTCATTTTACCGTGGCTGGGAGGGCCACGCTTCGGCATGAATGGGTCGGCTCGACCGGAGTGATACCACGGCCTCACAGAAAATCGATGTTAAAAAGAGCTTGCGCTGTGTTTCACCGAGTGAGTAAGGATACCGGAGGCCCATACCCCCTCCCCACACCCCTTTTCCCATCCCCCTAAAGGTCGGCAACGCACTTGTGACGCCTCTGGTGTTGCGGGTGTCCATGGGCGGCGGTAATCGCTTACCATCAGGTGATACGTCTGCTCGTTGCCCCTATATCATAAAAAAAACATAGGTACAAGTGTACAAGTCATATTAAATATAATCACAAATTTTAACAAAAAAAAACCGACTATAATCTGGACCATATTGAAATGGGACCACACGGGAAGCACCAGCTTTCAAATAAAAAAAGAATCATCAAAATCGGTTCACCCAGGCGAAAGTTATGAGATAACAAATATAAAAAAATATTAAAAAAATACAGTTTAATTGTTAACTACCTCTTTTTTTGAAGTCGGTTAAAAAAGTACGTGGTTTACGTATGGTATGGTATGACACATTTTCTAAAAATGAATCCTGGCTAGGTCAATTGTCAACTGTCGCGCCGAAACCCCTTACATACTAAATTTCATGAAAATCGTTAGAGTCGTTTCCAAGATTCAGATTATACTTAAATGTATACAAGAATTGGTTGTTCAAACGTTAGATAGATAAAATTATCATCGTGTTTCTATGGAACGCAAGTTTAAAATTATAAATCCTAAACGTACCTACCTTATGGTAATACACAATTTTAGTTTAGAATATATTATTATTATTATGTATTTTCAATAGATACAAATAACTCCTCGTGACCCAGCTAGCTCGCATGTCACATTTTGCCAATCATTTACAATGTATATTACTCATTCGTACGTTGGCGCCAATATTAGTGCCAAGATTTGTCATTAGTACATAGCATTGTGTTAGAAGTTAAAACAAAGACAGCGCAGGACGCGAGGGGCGAGCGTGTCCTACAATAATAGAGAAGGTCATGGCAGGGTCTCCGGCGCGACACGATAAGCGACCGTCCAATCTATTAACCTTATAGAACATGAAAATACCTGCATTTATAAGTACCTATATAGTGTGCCGCCATCATTCATACATACACACATACCAGATTAACCAGAGGTCAAAATTTTACCATAAATTCCTAAAAACTTCTGCCCAAGGCGTTTAAGAGTAAAAGCTCGTCAGGATCTTATCAAACAAAAAAAAAAAAATTATAAATTGAAAGAAAAACGTGTAAATCCGCTTTGTTTTTGTTTATCACATTCGTGAAAGATTATATACGAGTAAAACAACTATATAATTATTAAGTGAAATAGCCAATCCATCAAAAAAATCGATCTAAGAGGAGATGCAATAGAAAAGGCATATGACTAGCAGTGAACTGCGATAGGCTAACGAGGACGATAACCAAACCCATTAAAAAACATAAACATTTAACTTTTAAACTTTCGCGTTCCATGATATAATAATTATTATTTTTACGGGAATTAACTGGCCAGTACGAAACGTCAGGTAAAACAGAGGTATGTAATACCTTTAAATAAGTGATCGCGTTAATTCCCGAGAAAATAATTATTATTATATACATATAATATAATTAACTACAACAATATTGCGCAGAAATTTCCAAAAAAAGTTACCCAACCTATTGAAAGCTACGTGAAAATTTTTAACTGATACCTTTCCCGGAAAGGTATAAATTTTCACGTAGCTTTGACTGTTGAACTTAACGGAAAATATATATGTAATTTGAAAATTGAGCGGAAAGGAATATTTACGGTAGAAAGATTGCGTTTGGGGTCAGAACAAGTGATGCGACGGGGCGTATGGTTGACGAGCGAGGGTACATTGGATTGTGATGCAAATTCCCTGTTTCCGGCGAGGGGTCTCTCGTAACAGGTGGGGGTCGTACTACCGTCCGTGACTCGTCAATCACAGCTAGAATTTAGTCATTGATAACATGTTCATTCTGGCAATATCAATCTAGTCAATCTACGGTAATTTTAGAAAATAATCGTTTATATTTTCCTCATAGATTTTTATTTTATCAAAATCTTCAACTCTTTGAAGACATGTTTTATTAACTTTTTTAGATATTAATGCGTTATTAATAGTTCCTATCAGTTTCACATGCACTTTAAAAAAATACATATGATTTATTAAAATAGTCGTGAATAATAAATACTAAATTCAATTTTAAAATGGAAAAAACTTTAAGATACTTTAAGAAACTGAAGATAATTAATTATTACACTTAACTAGGAAATTACTTTAGGATACTGGATTACACTAGGACTAGCTATAGGTATGTGGAAAATGAGTATATATTTAGTGAATATTTATGTAAAACACTTTAAGTATCTATTTTATACTGCTAACACATGTGTCCAACTAATGGATAGCTAAAATCATTGTTTAAATTTAACAAAACATTTACTATTTAATCGAAAATCGGATTGTTATATATTTTTTTATATCACGAATTTCATGTAGAGTGAGCTACATGTTTTCAACAATTTGTACACAAGCCACAAGGCTCTAGTGGTGTACGTTTCATACTAAGCGAAGGCCACATTATAAAAATTATAAACAGTCTGAATACCATAATACGGGGTATAAATAGTGAAGTGCTAGAAAGCTGAAATTTGGTATCTAAACTAAATTCAGTATACAAACACCAAAAAAATTCATAAACCTTGCTTTTGCCCCCCAACCACCAAACTTGGGGGGTTGAAGTTTGTGTGAGACTTTTACTAGTTTTTATGCTATAGGTTTTATTTTTGGTATACGGACTTTTCGAAAGAAGAAAAAAGATGTACAAGAAATACACCAAAAAAAAGACACAAAAAGCCTTAAGCAACTTACAAAAATAAATGAAATCCCACCAAAAACATTTTCAAGTAAAATGATGCCGAGACGACTGCATATGGTTTACCCTGTGAAAAATATATCAGATCTCATGTAGAGCCAAGCGTCTGAATCTAACTAATAATCTAATATCTATCTAATCTCTACCAACCCTAACTTCACAAACTCTACATCTCAGTAAAAATGTATGGCTTCACCGTTTCGCTAAAGTTACAAAGGCGAAACGAACGCCTTTTGTGTTTGCAAATATCTAGTTTCTGAAGTAATGTGTTATGCGAATATTTAGTAGTGATTCAAAAAAAAATCAAAGGGGGCAAACGAGCAGACGTATCGCCTGATGGTAAGCGATTACCGCCGCCCATGGACACCCGCCAGAGCCATCTTCTTGCGACGCTGGCTTTACCCAAATTGGGCAAAAGTCGCCCAAGGGCAAAGGCAGCCTCGACCAGCTTCGGAGCAAGTTATCTTAAGTGCTCGTTGAAGAGCCACCTACCGTCGAGGATCGGGCTTCATCTGGGCCTGAACCGGTACGAGGACCGAGGTGTCTTCGTTGGAGGCGCCGGGTGGCGGAACATGAAATAATAGGGCCTTTGTCTTATTCAGGGCCACCCGTAAGCCCAGCGCCTCAATGCGGGCATAACAAATTACACCTAGCCCGGGGGAGACAACTTCGAAGGACCGTATCCCACGTTCCACAGGAGTGGTCCAAGGATAGACCCCTGTGGAGCACCGCACGATATAGGTTGCCATCTCAAGATACCATTTCGGTCCTCGCACATGACGGTACGCTCCTCTAAATAGTCTGCCACTAGCCGCCTCGGGTACTCTGGCACGCCGTGGTAGTGGAGTGCTTCCTGATGCAGCTAAATGGCAGACTATTGAATGCGTTGGCGATATCCAACGATACCGCCAACAGCACTCCCGCGCCGCCACCACAGCGCACTGCCTAACGACCCACCTTGCAGAGGTGCCGGACGATACGGGCCGAGGGTCTCCTCTCAAACAAGTTACCTGTCCAGCGTGCCAACATTGTACATTGGTAAAATCAAAACAACTACTTAAGCGGTACGCAAAGGGAGGTCACAAAAAAAAAAATTACGGATGAGTTTTTTTTTTTTTACAATTGAGCAATATTTTAACAAACAACAGAGTACAACGTGGGCATTTTCCGACTACAGTGATGGTTTGGTGGGGTGTTAGCTATAAAGGAGTGACTGAGCCATATTTTTTTGAAAAAGGTATCAAAACATCGGCACAAGTGTATCAAGATACCATTCTTGAGAAGGTAGTTAAGCCCCTTAACAACACCATGTTCAAAAACCAAGAATGGTCCTTTCAGCAAGACTCGGCGCCGGGGCATAAATCTCGATCTAACCAATCTTGGCTAGAAACGAACGTTCCGGACTTCGTCAGACCTGAAGACTGGCCGTCATCTAGTCATGATCTTAATCCACTGGATTATGATTTATGGTCAGTTTTAGAGATTAAGGCTTGCTCTAAACGCTATGATAATTTGGAGTCCCTAAAACAATCCATACGATTGGCAGTGAAGAATTTTCCCATAGAAAGAGTGCGTGCTGCACTGCATTGATAACTGGCCTCAACGTTTAAAAGACTGTATTGCAGACAATAGAGACCAAGTAGTTTGCTAGTTACATATTATTTCAGACTGCTGCCCCACCCTGAGCCCATGGCTGGCTACGCCCATGGGACCAGATAACGCATTCAAAGGCTTTGCTGTAGTCGATGAAGCACAGCATGAGAGGAGTATTGAACTCGTATGATTTCTCAATTAGCTGGCGAATGTTGAGAATTTGTTCACTAGTTCCTTTGCCTTTGACGAAATCGGCTTGCTCCTGGGGTATTTGCCAGTCCAAAAAACGTCGGACCCTGTTGTCAATTATATGTACCAATACTTTGCTAGAATGAGAAATTAGAGCCAGAATTCTATAATTGTCACATTTATAAACGGTTTAGGTTCTGATAAATTCCACCAACTTCTTAATCTTTTTGAAATCCTAAAGCGAATTTCGAAGTCTGATATTATAGCCTTCATTCCTGTCTGCTAGTCCCTGTTGTCAACTGATGAGTGATGAAATGACACACGCCCCGCTGTAATTGTCATCGCGTTCCAAACATAAAAGGAACTAAGTCGCGAAGAGAAGATAAATAACGTGACGGAATGATACAAGATGATGCCCGTAACAATTTTATTGGTGATTGCGTTGCGCAGTCTGTTCTGGACCAAATCAACCAAATTTTTATTCAAATTACCTATGAACTTATTTTCTTTCCATTTAATCCAAATTAAATTTATGTACATACCTATTATTTTACTTCAAACAGATTCTAGGTACCTAGCACACATTATAATACTACTATTTAAATGAATAAAGAATTAGGTATAGGTAATTTATAAAGAACCAGTTTATTTTACGCTTTTAAGTGTTTTTTTTGGCAGAGAGTTTTCGTTGGATGTTTTTTGGAAGTCGGTTTTTTTTTTGTTTTTTCGATGAATGAAAGACAGAAACAACAAGAAATGGGGACCATTTGATCTGATTCACATTTTTTTATCATTAATTTCATCACTACGAACATTCGAAGACTTAAGATTTACTTGACATTGGCAGAAATAGCTGACTAACTGGTTGCCATCTCATCAAAAGAAGAAGGATTATAGGATTTTTGCCTGTCATAATAGCGACTCAAGAACTTAGAGCATGTCAAATTGTTCAAAATGCATACTAAACCTACTTTTTACAGCCTCAAATCGAGGGACTGCAACGATCGTTGCTCTCAAATTACTCAACAGCCGTTTCTGTTCACTAGTCATCGATCATCGTTTACAGGAAAAATAACGTAAATCTTTAACAAAATAACATTTATGTCATTGGAATAAATCTTAGATCTTAGGCATTAAAGATTCCCATTTACTTTTCTTATTAAGTAATTATTTTTATACATATTTCTATGGTTTATCTATTATATATATCATAGGGTAGATGGCAGTACCGTAAATAAATACCGATGTCTCCTTCACTAAAACGAATATTACAAAACATCTCGGAAAGTATAATTTTTACAGCTTTTCATTTTTAGTACAAGTTTTAATCAAATAAACTTTGTAATAAATTGCTAAATTGAGTGGTCTAAAACAGTGACTTCACAAGTTTGTATTTAGTACATTTTTCATACAAAGTTATCGTTTTGATATGAACACAGATGATAAAAAGTAACTGATTTGACTAAGGTGTTAACTACCCTTGTTTGTGTGACCTTCAAAAACTCCGCTCTGCAGCAAGTGTTGTTATTTTTTTTTTACTCTTATAGCCGTGTGGAAGCGGCTTAGAGGTTAAATAAACCGCTTCAAGGGTGGTTTCCCTTTTTACATGACTACGACGAAGCCAAAAGGAATGATAATAGCTTTGGCAGTCTATGCATGTTTGTTGTTCCACTGGAGTGCCTTAATTGCTAAACCGATTTTAATAAATATGGTGTCAATGGATTCGTGATAATGGCCCGGATGACGTGGCTATTTAATTTTATCAAAAGTTATAACGTACAATTTTAAACTTTTTCTTATTATATTGTGGGTTATTTAATAGGTACCTATGTATTAAAATGTTAAGTTGTTGTGTGTGCTTCAAAAGCAAAAAAAAAAGATTTGATATACAAACCGCTTCAGGAATGATGTTGCTGTTTTCATATTTGTTCCTCATTGGTTATTAACGCAATTTTTATGTCCCACAGTGAAAAGTGGCGGAATAGGTAAAACTAGTTGACAATAAATTTCTAAAACCCAGCCACGGTGAGTAGAATAAGTAAGACGAACAAGTTAGGTATTTAAACGCGAGACGCTAACCACCACAAAAGATGCTTACGACTATGTAACTTGGCTTTAATAGCTTCAAATGACATGAAAATAATTATTTTGTACGGCATACGATGTTTTGTGACTTTTCTCCCTGTTTTTACTTGAAAACTTAAAGAAATTGTTCACACATTAAGGTCCGATACGAAACTGACATTAGGTTAGTACTATTGTGTCATAATAAACTTTCAATCTCAATAACTTATGGTTAGATACTAGTTATTCAGTTACCTACGATTCCTGCGAAAAAAGTGAGGTGAGTTAGTTCAATTTTATGTATAAGCCATACGCCAATTGTGTCTAACATTGAAAACCGAATACCGACAGACAGATGGCCTGTAAGACTTTACCAATAGCGTTTGTACGAGTTCTGACATGGATATCCACAGGAAATCATTGAAGAGTGCGATCATTATGCAGTTTGTTTCATATCATAATCATCTGAGTCGAAAGAAGACCACGGCTGGACATAGATTTCCCCCAAGCCTCATATAACAAAGAGGCAAAGAAAGAAAGAAAGCTGAAGAGTTTGTTTGTTTGCTTGAACGAGCTAATCTCAGGAACTACTGTTCTGATTTAAAAAACTCTTTCAGTGTTAGATTGCCCATTTATCGAGGAAGGATATAGGCTATATATAATCACGCTAAGACCAATAGGAGCGGAGCACCAATGGAGAATGTTAGAAAAACGGAGGAAAATTACTACGCTAAGGGAGGCGTAAGCGAGGTTACTTGGGTCAGCATTTTTTACGATTTTTGTCTGTCAGTCTATCTGTCTGTCGGTCTGTCTGTCTGTTTGTTCCGGAGCACCAATAAGGAATGTTACAAAAACGGGGGAAAATTATTACGCTATGGGCTTTAGGAGACGTAAGCGAGGTTACTTGGGTCAGCTAGTGTATTGAATATAATATGTATGGCATGCACGGTACGGTACGGCTATTTAAAAAAGGGTTCCGAAGCAGCAAGTAACATAATATAAAAGTTCTTGTAGTTCGTTGTAACTTTGATCGATATTTTAATAATAGTGTTTTTTTTTTGCGGTTTACGATTTATGACGTATTAAAAAAAAACTACTCACTAGATCTCGTTCAAACCAATTTTCGGTGGAAGTTTCCATGGTTATGTACATCATATATTTTTTTTAGTTTTATCATTCTCTTATTTTAGAAGTTGTCTCTCGCGCAAACTATTCAGTTAAGAAAAAAATGATATTAGAAACCTCAATATCAATTTTAAAGACCTATCCATAGATACCCCACACGGTTGTGTTTGATGAAAAAAGAATTTTTGAGTTTCAGTTCCAAGTATATTGTAAAAGTTATTGTTTTTTTTTGTGTGAAAATGTTAATGCGGTTCACAGAATACATCTACTTACCAAGTTTCAACACTATAGTCCTTATAGTTCCGGAGAAAAGTGGCTGTGACATACGGACGGACAGACAGACAGACAGACAGACAGACGGACAGACGGACAGACAGACAGATGGACAGACAGACATGACGAATCTATAAGGGTTCCGTTTTTTGCCTTTGGCACGGAACCCCAAAAAATAGATACTAAACAGCCACAAAATTTTGAACATAATATACGAGTCTCTAGGTTATATTTTTCAATACAGCCTCGCTATTTCATCTAAGAATAAACCACCCTGGCTATATATCCGGTAGCGTGTTCTTAGTGGTGGGTGTAGAGCTACATCGGTGGTACACTTACGAGTATTATTACAATGGCTAATGTCTGAAACTGTATCGATTCTTTGACTCTAATAATCTTTACATCTTCTATATAAATAAATAAAATTGGAGTGTCTGTTTGTAATATTAAAATAACCGCTTTTTACTAGATGCATATGTATGTATACACGGTACATTTACCAAAATATCATATTTAAAATTTTTGTATATTTGTTCCGGCTAATCTCTGGAACGGCTGCACCGATTTTGACGGGACTTTCATATCGGGATAGGTAGCTGATGAAAAGGGGTAAATTAAGCTACTTTTTTAGACTAGCTTCGTTACGCGGCGTTACCCGCGGTACTACAATAACCGCTAATAGGTCCGCGGAGTTCAGCTAGTCTATATATATATAAAAGAAAGTCGTGTTAGTCACACTATTTATAACTTAAGAACGGCTGAACCGATTTGGCTGAAAATTGGTGGGGAGGTAACTTAGAACTAGGAGACGGACATAGGATTCTTTCTTTCTCTTTATTTATTTTTAATGGACTTTTACCCTATTAGGGTATGCCAGTCCAAGCAGCCTTAGCTTAAACAAGTATGAATTTAAATATTATATGCTAGATTGTACAATTTAATAGCTTTTTTTGATGTCGGTATAGCCGTATAGGTATAGATACTTTTTACATAGTTTTTTTTTACTTTGTCCCGTGGCGTTAACTGCGGTTGTTGTTGCACCGCGGTTAACGCGTTACCGCGGGTTCAGCTAGTAATATATAAATTTAATCCGCATGTACGAATCATCTACGTTCTTATATAACGACTAGCTGACCCCGCGAACGTCGTACCGCCATATTTACATATCTGTCTCAGCTTCCCACAGGCAGTGTACAGTCGCGGACAAAAATAAACACTTTTCCCGTTATCTTTTATATTTTCTCTTTCTAGCAAAAGAAGAATGAATGAAATCGGACTATGTGTTATTGAATTACAACTAAGTACATATTTTGACTTTCATCCCCTCTCTCCAGGAAACCGTGCTGAATTTCGGGATAAAAAGTATCCTATGTCCTACCTCGTAGTATGAACTCAAATCATGCCAAGTTTCATTTGAATCCATTCAGTAGTTTCGGCGTGATGCGCGGCCTAGATACAGACAGACAGACAGACAGACGGACAGACAGACAGACAAAAATGAAAAAAATACAGTTTTGGCTTCAGTATCGAATATAGAGAACCCTCCAAAAAAATTTTCAATATATCTTTAATGTACAGAATTAGACCTGTTACATTTTTATTATAAGTATATATATAAAGATATAGATATTCTGTAAACTAAAGAACAAAAAACACAATGTGGTTATGAGGACTGTCGACAGAAGTGAATTTGTAAATTAAAAATGTTTACATTTCTTCATCATCATTTACATATATCTATAGATTCACAGTTGGTTCAGCGCAATAAGCTGAACTTATAGCTACAAATATAGTGTTAGCTTTACCACGTCATGTGATCATGTCGATGACGGCTTACATGAATTTACTTCCCACTCAAACCTGCCTGTAGAAACGTTTTTACTTCAAAATATCTTCTTTATCACATTAATATATAAAGGCGAAAGTTTATGTGTATGTTTGTTACTTCTTCACGCAAAAACTACTGAACGGATTTGGATGAACCTTTACAATAATATAGCTTATAACATAGCGATGGATTGATCTGATTAAAACTACGACTAAATCGACTGCAGTACAATGTGCTCGCAATAAGTCAAACCGGCACAAATGGAGGGACATCGCGAGATGTGCAGCAGCCCTGAGACTGGACGGCGACGGCGAACACTGCCCATCAACGGCCACGACCACTCTGTCACGAGTTTCCGACTAAGAAGAACGACTAAGAAGAAGCATTCATTTTTAGAAAATTTGCCAAAAAACAACCGAACAAAACTCGAGCATCCAAGTACTAGTTTTTATAGTATAGAAATATGCTATCTGTGTATACTATAACGAAGTTAATTATATTAATTATGGTAATCGATAGACATCCTTGTTCTGGAACCGAATCTGGAATATGAAAGAGTCTGTATAAATCAGTCGTGAGGCTAATGGGCCTCTAGTTAGTTTATCATAAGGAAAAGAACAGACAAATCAAAAAAACTTTTTATAAAAAAAAACCGACTTCCAAAAAACCATCCCACGAAAACTCCCTGCCAAAAAACACTAAAAAGCGTAAAATAAACTGGCTCTTCATAAATTGCTATGTGCCATTTCTTGTCTATACCTAATTCTTTATTCATTTAAATAGTAGTATTATTGTGTATGCTAGGTACCTAAAATCTGTTTGAAGTCGGCGCCAAGCCAAATGTAATAGTAGTTACCACACTCGCTTTATTTCGAGACGACCATCAACGACGTCGCGTCAGCCCGCGCGTGTCTGCTCGCTTGGGTTGTTTTATGCTAGCTATCAGGCAGCGGCAAGTGCGGTACCTCCTATTACATTTTGGCTTGGCGCCGACTTCAAACAGATTTTAGGTACCTAGCATACACAATAATACTACTATTTAAATGAATAAAGAATTAGGTATAGACAAGAAATGGCACATAGCAATTTATGAAGAGCCAGTTTATTTTACGCTTTTTAGTGTTTTTTGGCAGGGAGTTTTCGTGGGATGGTTTTTTGGAAGTCGGTTTTTTTTTAATAAAAAGTTTTTATTTTTCCATTTTTAGTGCAAACAATCATAGGTTATCAGTAAGTTGAACTATTTCATATAATTTCTGCTGATGCGAATAACTTTAGTGGTTTGAACACGTATTAAAACTGAGTATGCTCAGTTTCCAAAATTGTTGAGATGCAAGATTTCTGTTACCGAGAACGTGGTCTACGACGCAATAGGAATCGTGTCCAAGCTTAAATGTCGTGATGAAATAGAAACAGGCGATTTACTTAAAGCAAAATACATCAAGGGGTTAGTCATCATAGCGCCTGTGACCTCAGCTCACCTAAATAACTTAAAAGTATACAACTAAAGGTCTATAGATACGTATGAAATTGAAAGAATTATCCTCAAACTCCTAACCGTTGAGGAGTTGTACCTTCCATCATCAGCTTACCTAAATAACTTGAAAGAATACGACTAAAGGTAACATACATACATATGACATTTAAAGATTTATCCTCCAACTCCTAACCGTTAAGGAGTTTTACCTTTCATCATCAGCTCATCATCATTCAATGATTACTACCAGACGCAAATACCGGCATAGCTTCAGAAAATATACGAAAAACATAGTACGTGCCTGAAAAAAATGAGGGTTACCCTCGATTTCTCTGGGATGCCATCATCAGATCCTAGTTTCCTTATCATGGTACCACCGTCGGGATATCTACTTTCCATTAAAAAAAGAATCATCAAAATCGGTTCATAAACGACGAAGTTATCCCCGAACACACATAAAAAAAAAAAAAAATACGGTCGAATTGAGAAACCTCCTCCTTTTTTTGAAGTCGGTTAAAAAAGACTGACTGCCTCGTTGATCTCGCGGTTGGCGTGTGCGACTGGTGATCATGAGGTCTCGGGTTCAATTCCCGGGTCGGACCAAATGTTTGTATGATCTACAAACATTTGTTTCGGAGTTTGGGTGTTTTCTATGTATAATATGTATGTATTTACAAAAAAAAAGTATATATGTATTTGTATCAGTTGTTTAGTACCCATAATACAAGCTCTGCTTAGCTTGGGACTAGATGGTGTTGTGTGTCCTAAATGTTAGAAGTTGTTAGAATTCAATACCATCTAGGACACTACTTTGTACATGTAGGCTACGTCTTTGTTATGTTCAAAACCATTATACACAAGAAAAATCTGGTGTTAACTGATTTTTAGCCGACTTTCGAAAGGAGGAGGTACTCAATTTGATTGGCATTTTTTTTTAAGTTTTGATTTTTGGTTTGTTAAAAATAAAATATATCTTGTGACTCAGGAGACTTTACAAACCTATATGAAGCGGACACAAAGAACATCTAGACTCAAAACAACAATTTGTGAATCACACAAAATGTTATCCTATGTGGGGTTTGAACCCTTAACACTAGAGAGCGGCGTGGCGATCACTTAAACCACTACAGTATTTCCTTTATTGTTGATCAAAGTGAAAGTTCCAATATGCGACCGAAACTAAAATATTTTTATTGAGAACATTCTGTACAGTACAATATGTTGTGCAGATTAAACTAAATCACAATATGTTTTGTTCCTGTAGGTGAGTAGGGCTTATTAGAGAGGCGTACGTCTAGCAATGAACTGCAACACATGCAAATACGACAAGCCGTTTAGGCTATAGGGCGTGCATAAACATAACCCTCCTTCTTTCGCAGTCGGTTAAAAAGAACCTACATGTTGCATTATAGCTACTTTCCCCTCAACCATTTTACTTCACACGTCGGTACATTTAAAATAGGGCTGTTGATGAAAATACCGAGTGCATTGTGCGCACCCCACAAGGATATTTTAAGCTGCGATTTATGCGACCGGAACTCTAGATTTTAATAAAATACTTAGTATAGGAATGAGGGACGTTACAGACCGTCGGCCAAGCGTGCGCGGACGCCGGGGGCGGCCACCCCGGCGCGCGGTCGTTCACCCGCAACCCGCGCCCGCACCACCGCGCACCCCTCGCAATCACAGCCCTTTGTGAGCAACCGTGAGCGAGGGCTACTCGGCCCTCACAGAGGGCAAGGACTCCATTTCTTTGTTTTGAAATGCCTTCTGATTTAGAGAGGGCTTGCTCTACAGGTAGACGCGTATATACTTACAGTGGATCTGGACAAAACTCGTTTTTTTTTCGAGAGGAATAACGAATCTTTGGGATAGTGGCACACTATATCTACGCAGTAACTAAAACATTGATTTTTCACCTTGAATGACACAATACAAACTAACATATTCGCTTGTCAAATCTTATGTATACCCACCTACGAGTGAATACATGTATTTATTATTATACACTTATATCTATAAATTGGGTCAAATATTCGAATGGTTTAATTGTGAAGTTCTGCATACTCAGGTTTTAGTGCTCATGAGTTAGTTAGTGTCAGAAATGACTGCACAGTTGCATAGTGGTTTAAAAAGTCGCCTCGCTTTTTCCTACTGCGCTCAGTGTTGTGGGCTCGATCCCCACATGGGATGACACTTTGTGTAATCTCCAATGTGTTGTTCTGAGTCTGATTGTTCTTTGTGTAAATTTCATGTACGTTTGTAAGGTCCCCTGTGACAAAAGATATTATCCTAACTAGCTTTTGTCCGCGGCTCCGCCCGCGTGCTTGTTGACTATCGCGATAGAAATAATCTATGTCCTTCCTCAGGAATCAAAGTATCTCCATGCCAAATTTCATTGAAATCGATGCAATGGTTTAGTGAAAGTGTGACAGACAGACAGACAGAGTTACTTTAAAATTTATAATATTAGTAAAAATGAGCCAGTTTTCTTCAAAATCTATATATTTGCTCTTAATAATACACTTAGTACTTATATCAAGAATGGCTAGAAGTCGGTAGTGTTCTAGATGACTTCATCGCAATTCTCGCACTAATATCAATGGCGAGTATATCACTCACCTTCAATTTCCTGATGACATAGTAATTACGTCTAAAATAAACATGGACAACATAAAATTATGTAGAATGACCATGTCGCACCCACTCCAGTGAAAATTGGAGACTCTACACTCGAAGTTGTTGCAGACTACGTGTAGGTACTTAGGATGGCCGAGGGGGTCATAAAGTTTTTGAGTAGTGACCGTTGGTAGGTAGGTAAGACGCAGCGTTGGTATGCTCCCCACAAGGAGGTCAGACGACCTGGTGAAGGTCGCAAGAAGCCGTTGGATGCAGGCTGTGGAGAATCTTAATGGAGGCCTATGTCTAACAGTTTTTTTTTTTTTTTTTTTTTTATGTTTGGCCTGCCAAAATGACTCTACTCTGCCTGATGGAAAGCATTAGCAGAATCCACGAGTGGTGGCCACCATACTCATTGCGAATGCAGCAATGCAGTATGGCGACCCACACTATGGCGGCCTAGTGATGCTTGTGCATCTTTTAGTCTAGTCAACAAGTATGGAACTTGTTGACTAGACTAATTGGGCCTCCGGTCTCGCACTCACCAACGAAACACGACAGCACAAACGCTGTCATTTTACGTTGATTTTCTGTGCGAGGGTAGTACCGCCCCGGTCGAGCCGGCCCATTCGTGCTGAAATCAGCGTGGCTCTACTACCTATAATAGTGGACGTCTTTTGGCTAAGATGATGATATCTTGAGATATTTAGATTAGTGATAGTTAGTTTATAATATATAGTTAATAATAGTTTATTTATTTCTCTCAGATACAAAGGTAAGTACAATATTTATAGCCTCAATACAGCTTGAGTCACTCTCGTTCCTTTGTGAGAGGCTGGTGTCTGTGGTAGGTACCTACACATTTGTCACAGATCACCAGGCTCCACCTCTTGAATTAGTTTAGTTAGTTTAGAAAAGTTTTGTACGTAAATAAGCTGGACTTGGTTCTTCCACATTTTCCTCAACAATGTTTTCACTAGTTACCAGTATCGGCAAGCTACTAAAGTACACGTGTTTGTAAAGAAAATCCTGTGCCCAGGGGGAAAATCATCTTTTTTATTCCCCTTCCAATAACAACCAACAAACAAAATATGTCAAAGGCAAAAACAATATTGGCATAACGACATTTATTTAAGCCCTGTTCATATCACATTTCCTACCCCAAACATAAACGCACTTCAAATTACCAAGCGGTTATTGCGTTTAACATCTTTTAAATATGTAGAGGCAGTAAAACATCGAAGGGTGTCGTCATGGGAGAACGGTTAAACTATACGCCCTGTGGAGTTATTTTAAGGGGAGGCGAGGGTGCGCCTCCGTGATTTAATAAAGGAAATGACTGTAATTCGAATAATTTTATCTTAGTATTCAATGAGATTTATTGGAGCTTTAAATTTAGACTTTGAGTAGGCCATACAACGCTGCGAACAGCTTAAAAATACTAGCATAGCATGTGGCTTTCTCTGATGATTAGGAGATCGAAGGAATCCAGAGTTTTATAGGTTTAGTGCAATTAATAGGCATTGGCACAACCACTTAAACCTGTTTTGTTCTGTTGAAAACCACTGAAAATAACAACAGTATCCCGAATATATTGTATCTTGTATCCGTCGCTTTTCTTTAAACTTATTGATTTCTACGCACCGCATCAGAAAATTGTGGCTAACTAGTAGGTAATATACAAATAAAATCACTCATCGTAAACGTAACCTTTAACTCGGGGTAAACAACACCTAGGATAGTTTTTTGTGTTTACTTTCGTCCACTATAACGTCTTTTTTACGGAATGTAAAAAGGGGCAGCATAAAAAAAATGATTCTCACCCTATAGGTAAATATATATATACGTATCTATTTTTTTTTTTTTTTTTTTATTGAATAAGGGGCAAACGAGCAGACGTATCACCTGATGGTAAGTGATTACCGCCGCCCATGGACACCTGCAACACCAGAGGCGTCACAAGTGCGTTGCCGGCCTTTTAAGAAGGAGTACGCTCTTTTCTTGAAGGTTTGAAGGTCGTATTGGTCCGGGAATACCGCAGGCGACAGTTCATTCCACAGTTTTGTTGTGCGAGGCAGAAAGTTCCTAGAGAACCGCACAGTTGTGGACTGCCAACCATCTAAGTAATGGGGATGAAATTGCTGTCGCGTAGGACGATGGCGGAAAGAGGCGGCAGGAATCAGCCCGAACAATTCCTCGGAGCACTCCCCATAGTAAATGCGGTAGAAGATGCAAAGCGAAGCCACATCTCTACGCAGCGCCAAAGAGTCCAGCCGAATTGAAGATTCCTGGCAGTCGACGATTCGAGTCGCTCTCCGTTGAATGCGGTCCAGAGGGAGGAGCTGGTACTGGGGTGCCCCCGCCCAAAGATGAGGACAGTATTCCATATGTGGCCGAACCTGCGCCTTATATAGAAGAAAGCGGTGGGCCGGAGTGAAATACTGTCTCGATCTGTTGAGCACGCCAAGCTTCTTCGAGGCCAATTTGGCCTTATCCTCCAAATGGCCACGGAACTGGACTTCGCTCGATATCTCGACACCAAGTATTCCAATGTTGGCTGAGGCTGATAGGGGAGTGTCTTGAAACCGAGGGCATACGACCCACGGCAGTTTTTTAGCGGTGAACGCGCAAATTTGTGTCTTGGTGGGGTTAAAGTGGACTAAATTGAGTCTACCCCAGTCTGAGACCTTTTCTAAAGACGTCTCAATTTGGGACACAAGTTTGTTTCGACTCTCAATGACGTTTTCCCGAGAAATATTAGCGCGGCCGGTGTAGAGAGCATCGCCTGTACTGTCATCCGCATAGCAATGAATGCCGCTAGTTTGCAGCATGTCATTGATATGCAGGAGGAACAGAGTAGGCGATAGCACACAACCTTGCGGGACACCAGCATTCACAGGTATAGAGTCAGAGCATTCACCGTCGACTACGACCTTTATGCTTCTACCTGCTAAAAAGCTGGTGACCCATTCGCATAGTTTCTCGGGAAGCCCATAGGAAGGGAGCTTCGAAAGAAGCGCTTTGTGCCAGACCCGATCGAAGGCCCAACGCCAACCAAAGTTCATTTAGTTACAAAAATCCAATTATTATAATTTTCTAGAAGAATGTACAAGTTCATAGATGATAGATCGCATTGATTTTTTTTTTATAAAACACAGCTCCCGCATTAGGAATATAGTACAGCCTATGTCGCAGCGGATTTTTCAAACATATCAAGAACACCCAGTTATGACAATTTATGGATCACACAAAGTGTTGTGCCATGTGGGCTTTGAACCCACAACACTTGGCGCAGTAGAAAGGTGACCCCTTAAACCACTAGACCAACCGTGCAGTAGTAGTCCTTTATAAACCTAGAAATTACATAAGGATCGTACAGATTGTAATGTATTATTTATGATCTTTACTGGACAAGTCTCTTTTAGTTTGCAGATCAAATACCTAGCTATTTCCCATCGAGCATCAATGTCATTCAGTAAAATCATACTCAAAATATTTAACTCCCAAGCCAAACCCTTTTAAAACATTTAATCGAAATTAGATACTGAAAAATACGTACACGTACAATAAAGCAAAACACCCTGCACCCTTGATCGCATTATCTAAATAAAAACAAAACATGCACCCTACCCGCATACCAGCTCGGAGCACCGTCGCAATCGTGTCCAATTGAACTGAATTTACTGAATTACCATCCTCATAGGTACTTATATCCGAACATGTTCCAAACATTACAATTTTAAACTTTACTGCGAGTGACATAAAGGACATATTTTATAGTATCTTTTTTTTAATCCTGTACGAGGGTGAACGATGAGGGTGGTTTGTTTCTATCAATGGTTTTATTATATCTCTTGGAAGTTTGAAAGCAAAATCAGTCAAGTGGAAAATTGTTTTGATGATTAGTCATTTATATCGAAGGGAGTATAAGTAGCTTACAAACGATTGAAGGATGATCTAATGTGAACATAAGATTTTTTTGCGGTAGAATTTCTGCGAGTCTTCCTACTAATGATATTATATGTCCTTCTCGCTGGATGCGAGAAGCCGAGGATCTAACCAAGTGGCGCGCAATTGGAGAGGCCTATGTCCAGCAGTGGACTGCGATAGGCTGATGATGATGATGATGATGATGTCCTACTAATATTACAAACGCGAAAGTTTGTAAGTATGAATGGATGGATGGATGTTTGTTACTCTTTCACGCAAAAACTACTGAACGGATTTGGATGAAACTTTACAGTAATATAGCTTATACATCAGAATAACACATAGGCTACTATTGGCCGCGATAACCGACATAATCGCGGGCGGAGCCGCGGGCAACATCTAGTACTACTATATATATAAATTTATGTATGTTTATTAAAAAATAACCTGTTATTATTTTTGAAAAGTTCACAAAAATAGTTTTTGACGTTACAGGTTTTTAATACAGATTATCTATATCTATACTGATATTATAAACGCGAAAGTTTGTAAGTATGGATGGATGGTAGGATGGATGGATAGATGGATGGATGGATGGATGTTTGTTACTCTTTCACGCAAAAACTATTGAACGGATTTGGATGAAACTTTACAGTAATAAAGCTTATACATCTAGGCTACTATTTGCAGCGATAACCGACATACACGCGGGCGGGGCCGCAGGCAACAACTAGTATTACATATTAACATATATAACTTAATCTTTTGTAGGATATAAGTTTTAGTCACCATGTTATTTTCGAACTGGAGTCGAGGTACCACGTATCAGACCACTCATAAACTTTATGGTTGCAGAAATATGAATATGCGTCTACAGGTGTACATGCATACACAAGTAGATATAACCGTTGTATGCTCAATCGAACGGTACTGCTGATGCATGCGTGTTGACATTACAGTTTCTCCCACGGTGGTGATACCAGGTATATACAATCAGCCGTCAAGAAAATGCGCAAATCTATCCCATCGCATTTAATACTTGTTGTAATTATTGCGGTGTAATATTGTAAAGATGAACGATATAGGTCTAAAGAGAATCAGGCAGGAAACGAAGGGTTACTTTGGTCTCTGTTTATTCAGTTTTTTTTTACTTTACCCCCTTCGCACACGGGTCGTAAGCGTAGTCGTATCGTAAGCGTATCGTTACAACGCTACGCGTACGCGACCAGCAGTGTTCCACAAACCAATCGTCGCGTAGGCGTATCGTTTTGTAAGATCTCAGCTGAAATCACGAGTTCTACCAAACTGAAGACTGTAACCATGCCGCGGGTAACCAAAAAATAATAGTTCCAGAATATAATGCAAATCTTCACGTTGATGGAACTTCATTATCAATCCAGCTTTGCGGTTATGTGGCAAATTAATTTCGGAAAGCCAGTAATTCTCTTCCGTGGCAGTCGCAGCATTGTGTGTATTTTATTCAATAAGTCATAAATTTTCAATAAATCAGTTTATCTTTGACGATATTTCTGTCCAAGCTTTATCTGTTACAACTTTCCTTGATTATACATATTTACTAAATAAATATTTATACAGACAAGAACGTTTCAACGAGTTTCACGAATTTAATCACTTTTTCAGTCATATTGAAAATTAAAAGTCGTAAGAAGTTAAAAAAAACAGTTTAATTTTAAAGAAATTAATGAACAAGTACATTTTTTACGCTTGCTACACACATCAAAAGTGTCTAGGGATCAAGCATTTTTATGCGGATTTCTTGAGATTGAGATGTGGCTTTGGCCCTGGCCTGCTCAGTCGCCAGACTTGAACCCGATTGAGCATGCATGGGATATGCTACAGAGAAGAGCTCTGCCGAATATGGAGGGTATCCAGTCTCAAGAAGACCTTTTTTTGTTGTTGCAACGAACATGGGCGGCCATTCCACAGCGTGATTTGGATGAACTCATTTTGAGTATGCCAAACCGATGTTCTTGTGTTAGTGTTCGCGGTAGAAACACGGATTATTAATTGTTTAAGTTACCTAATAAAATTTTAAAGAAAACTGTTATTTCAGTCTTTTTTTCGAACTTTAATGTTAGTGGTTCAAATGTCAAAAATCCTTTTATTAGGAAAATGGCAAATTTCTTTATTAATGCAAAGGTGACTTGGTTTATCGTTACTGTGACAAACGAAAACACTTTATTTGATGAATCCTTAAAGAAAATTTTATTTAATATCAATCAGGAGAAAAGTTATTGCAAAAATATATGTTGATCCCTAGACACATATGTTGATCCCTAGACACTTTTGATGTGTGTATTTTACGCCAGTACGCTACGACTATCGTAATGACAATACGCATCTCTTACGATACGCTGCAGCACCGCTTCGTGTGCGGACTTGTATTAAAATGTTCATGCTCGTATTGCTCTCGTCGTACGCGCGGATTACGATACGCTTACGCTACGATGCCGTGTGTGAAGGGCCTTAATGTGATGATGGATGGGACATTCAAGTTATGAAAAATAATTGATGTAGGTACAGCTATCAACGATTGAACGAAAACCGAAAAATTAACATTCACATTTAATATGTATCTTTACTGCTCTCGTGTTCTAGGAGGCAAATCTAAAATTGTTAAAACTTGGGGAAAATTGGGAGGTTAAAAAAGGTGTTCATTTCTTGTCTTTTTTTTTAATAAAAAGTAGAACTGCCAAGAGTGTTGTAACTTGTAAACTTTAATCTGGTTAGACGAAACTATATTCCAACTCATAATGTCATTATCAAGAGCCTTAAATAGTCCACTGAGGGATATGACCCTCTCAGGTCCTTACTTAGTATAGTTTCATAAAAAAAACTATTGAATTTTTATTGCTCCCAATTTAACATTATATAACAGAAATGTTCTTTAAAAAATTCTAAAAATATCGTAGTTTTTACTGTGATGGATTTGAACCATGTTAGGCAAAAAATATATTTTTAAAATATATCTAATCATCCTGCTGGCGTTCTGTGCAACGTTTTTCCAATTTTCTCTCTATATATAAAATCACCCTCTAATGTATGATTATCAGTTTTAATATAAGAATAAAGTACACAGTCCCCCTAGGGCCCTGTTTAATAACCTGTAAGCCCCTCCGCCACTTATCGCCAGGGTTCTAGCTCCATGTCAAACGACAAGTGTTCGTGGTTTTCACACTTCGATGTACATTCTTCTGCACTGGAAGAGACTAAGAATTAATTTTAAAAAGTATAATTTTTTAATGCATAAAGTTACTAAATAAGTACTTAATATTCAGCTTACGTTAAAAACTCAATCATAAATAAAAGTTACATTGTAAAAAAGAATTAATGCCGGGCAATTTGATAAAAGAGGTAGAAAATCAAATGTATTGTTACACTTTTTTTTCCCTATATTTTCATGTTATAAATTAACTGCCTCTGTGGCGCAGTGGTAGCGTATGCGACTACTGTGCTTGAGGTCTCGGGTTCGATTCCCGGGTCGGACCCAAATGTTTGTATGATCTGCAAATATTTGTTTCGATTTGGGTATTTCTATGTATGAATTTACAAAAAAAAGGATAATATGTATTTGTCTAGTACCCATAACACAAGCTCTGCTTAGCTTGGGACTAGATGGCGTTGTGTGTACGATGTCTGAATTATTTATTATTATATTTTGATGCTGCTTTTTAATCGACTTGACGTTGGTATTGTAATTCAAACCTAATAATAACTGGTACATTTAAACTTTTAAACTCTACTAAAAGAGTTTACAGACTTAATGAAACTAATATGTATAATTACATTGTCGCATCCAGTAAGAGTGACACCATGGTGTGGTTTCCCGCGAGTTCAGTCACGATATGTCACGTCACAATTCCGTCACACGGCCTCACCACATGGGGAGTGCGTTCATTCATAACTTTTATTCGCTCTAATGCCCGACGTAACTACAAAACTAATGGTAATCACTCTTTTAACAATCAAACATTCATAAATTCCGTCCACCCTTTGTTCTGTTTTAATTTTTTGATTTATTTAGATTTGAAGCAATCATAATTTTAGGTTATGTATGGGAAACTTACTGGAAGTGATTTAAATATTAGGTGGTATTATGGTAATGTCTGTTAATGTAAATAAAACACGTTTTTTCAGTAGTAGGAGATTTATTACAAAAAAAAAATGGTGGAAAGAAACCTTAACAAACAGTAAATAAAAATGCAACTATTCTCTGAAAATAAACATGCGTACCTATCTAACACATTCTACTAATTAACATTTAAAAACACTAAAAAAAGGTTTTACATATAACTCGTAGGCTTTTTGATGCCAAAATTTTATGTTGATTATATTAAACGCATTGAACGTTGCAAGTGAATGACTGCACGGTTGGCCTAGTGGTTTAAGCGGTCGCCACGCCGCTTCCTACTGCGCCAAGTGTTGTGGGTTCAAATCTCACATGGGACAGCACTTTGTGTGATCCACAAATTGTTATTCTGAGTCTGGGTGTCCGTTTCATGTATGTTTGTAAAAGTCCCCCGCGACACAGGGTGTATTTTCCTAATGCGGGAGTTGTCTATAAAAAAAAAAGTATACTAAAACGTTTCATGTGGCATTTAACAAATACATCTGGAATGCAAAATGCTCTTAAGAAGTCTTCGTACCAGTATAATATATATTAAATCCCTTCAAAATCTATTCACTTGAAAAGCGTAGGAAAGTACTAGACCTTACACTCTTTTATAAACTTGTAACTTCTAAGAAAAATTAAACTAAGGGTTCCAACGAGGTTCCCACGTTCAATAATAACTCCTTTTTACTCACCCCTACGAAGAACTGGTGTAGGAGCAAATTCCCCAATCTGTCGTCTAACTAAGCTTGGTAATGAGTACAGCAGCTCACTGGATATTTTCATGATTCTTTGTGTAACTTCCGAAAGCGTATTAACTCCCTCATTGACAACTAATTCAACATTAAATTGAGCAACGTGATACGTTTGTTTTTGTTGGTATGCCTTCTAATTATGCGAGTGGGAGCACTGTCGGGTAAGTAATCGGTTGTTTTGATTCCGATTCGTAAGCTCTAATATATGTTAAAATTTTATAGATATTACATATGTTTCCTGTTTTAAATAATTCCTATATTTTTTGTGCATGTTGTGTTTGCTTGAAAGTGGTTGTACATTAGCCTAAATTGTAGTAGATGTAACCTAAAGTAAGTAATAATGTTATGACTGTCAGCAAACCATATATAAATAAACACAAATTAAAAACAAACGTTTACATTGTAAGTAATCTATATTTATACTAATGTTTGAAATCTCTGTCTGTTTGCAATTTCAAATTAACAGTTTATTACTATATGCATAAGACTTTTTTATCCGTCGGTTCGTTAGTCTGTCTGTTTATTCCAGCTAATCTCTGGAACGACTGAACCGATTTTGACGGAACTTTCTCTAGCAGATGGCTGAAGACTTAAGACGTAACTTAGGCTACTTTTTAGGGTTCCGTGCCCAAGGCAAAAAACGGAACCGTTATAGATTCGTCATGTCTGTCTGTCCGTCCGTCTGTCTGTCCGTCTGTCCGTCCTTATGTCACAGCCACTTTTTTCCGAAACTATAAGAACTTATAATGTTGAAACTTGGTAAGTACATGTATTCTGTGAACCGCATTAAGATTTTCACACAAAAATAGGAAAAAAAAACAATAAATTTTGGAGGAAGGTAAACAAATAAATAAATTTATAATAGTATAATATAATATAGAGTAGTATAATATAATAGTGTATCATAATAATCATTTTAGTATAATACTTAAAACTTAAACTCAAAATTTTTTTTCATCAAACCCATACTTGTGGTGTCGCATTGGTCTTCATAAATGATATTGAGGTTTCTAATATCATTTTATTGTAAACTGAATAGTTTGCGCGAGAGACACTTTCAAAGTGGTAAAATGTGTCCCCACCCCCCGCAACTTCTAAAATAAAAGAATGATAAAACTAAAAAAAAATATATGATGTACATTGTACATTACCATGCAAACTTCCACCGAAAATTGGTTTGAACGAAATTTAGTAAGTAGTTTTTTTTTATAACGTCATAAATCGTAAACTGCAATATACCTTTCATTCAATCAACACAAATATAAAAATAAAATAAAAATTTTGGTATAAGGCTACTTGCTGCTGCGGAACCCTTCATGGGCGAGTCCGACTCGCATTTGTCCGCTTTTTAGACTAGCTAGCAACAACGACCTCGGATAACACCGCGGAGCTTAGGTAGTTCTAGCTGATTTATATAAACAAATAAATAAAATTGAAGTGTCTGTTTGTAATTTCAAAATAACAGATTTGCACAATTTTTTTTTAATTTTTTTTGTCTATCTGTGTGTTTGTTTTGGCTAATCTTTGGAACGGTTGGACCGTTTTTGACGGGATTCACACTTGCAGATAGCTGATGATAAAATGAGTAATTTAGGCTACTTTTTTAGACTAACTTAGTCCCGTGGCGCTACTTGCGGTTGCGGTACAACAACAACCGCTGGTAACACCGCGGTTTCAAAATAAGTGAATAATCTACATTGCATTTTTATGCAATGTAAGCAATTTGCGAGTACATTAGGTTCGTGATCTATTTATACAATCGAATAATATATTTTTTATTTGCTTTTCTATATTGTTGTTTTTGAACTAGGCCTCATGAGACACCCTGTCACAAAACCAAAAAAAATATATATTTTATATTGATGATATTTTATAGTACTTCAAGTTTCATAATAATTATATCTTAATAATAATGTTAGTAACTACTACATGCTTAAATTAAATAAATCGTTAAAAGCAAATACGTATTTTTGTTCAATTCGTGATCGCTATTAAGTGTTCAAGCCAACAAAAACCAAGATGATCGTGAAAATCTCCCACGAGATGAAGTCGAGTCCGTCCCTCAGAGAGAAGGGGACGTAAACATTCCTGGGAACGGCGGGAGGTGGCCCACCTTTGTACTTTTTGCCGCCGTCCAGAGGGGGATGACCGGCTCTGTTTTTTGTTTCACTTTTATTTCTCTTATTTCGAAAGGAACGCTGGCCAGTGCACTACGCAATAGCATATTATTTCATTTGTTGTTTTTTACAAACCTTTCAAACCCTGTACTTAAACTGATTTAACTCCATACTGTTAAAAGTTGTTGTGTTGAAAGGAAAATACATATATACATACATATAGATACATTTGTTAGAAGACAGAGTGAAAGTCTAATTTCCTTTTAACAACGTTATTTCCCGTTTTGATTTCTTTCTGTTTTCTAGCAGGTCTTGTACTTAAATGGGATGAATTACGTAAATTCAAATGTACCCAATATGTAGCATATTCGTCTCTATTATGTTTGATACACATACATATATGTACGAATCCATTATTTGAAACCGCGCAGTAATTTACAAATCGTCTCATTCACAATACTTATGTACATACATACAACACATTTTGCTGATGATGAAAACATGCGTTGATCTAAATTTAATAAAAATTTAATTGAATTTTACTTTCAAAAATAATTTGTTAACTAAATATACAACTACCTAAAATAAATTGTAATAAACTTTTTGTATATTTCGATGCCTTGAGTCACTGAAAATTCCTTAAATCTTCGTTTTTGTGAGCACTATATTTATACGGTTTCAACTTCATTGTTAGATGCATTTAAATTTGTACAGTAATTTTAAGCTGTTATTATATTGAAATTAATTGAAACGTATTTTCCTAGTCCAATTCGAAAACAATAAGAAAAATAGAATTTTTGCTTTGAGTTTATATCAAGGTTCTAATTTCTCACGATAGTTAATCGTTTTATAAAATGTTTAATCTTAGTTGAATTATGTAGCAAAGTATAACCTATATTTGCTGCTACACTATCAATACTTATCTGTTTCCTTTTTCTTGTATTACGATAGCCGTTACTGTTCTGAAGCATCGTTTTATTAGTCCCCTATAACAGCGACCTCAATAAATCCTAAATAAGCATGTTAAGTCGATTTTATAGATATGAAACTATGGCAAATCAGATACAATTTAATATGAGAAAAGATAGTTACGAATCTGAAAGTTTAAATTGAATTTTATGTAAATGCAAACAAATTGATGGTAGATATTTTACATACATATACCTATATGAATTTACAAAACAAGGGATTGAAAATGTCGCAGAGGGATAAAGGTATGAGGTGCAAGAGGTAAATAAATATACGCTTAATATAAATAGCTAAAATTAGGCACATGTATTGCATCCTCGCAAAAGAGCTCCAAATAGGGGTCACGACCCTCAGAAATAAGGATAACGACGTCAGAAGGAGGATTGCATCCTAATGTAAAGTACCGACCCCTGTCTAAAAACTCTCATTGAACATTTAAAACAATTATAGCTCAGACAGGAGTGCAGAGCACCCTCCAACAATTAGTGGGTGCATGATGCGGGCTATATCGGTAACATATCGACAGGGGGGTGGGTGAACCCCACCCTCAGGACACTAGCTAGTTATCTGCGCCGATCGATAATAGCCATGGAAAACTACGTACATGAAAATCTATACTTACCTACACTGTCTGCATATTAGGTAGTTGTAGCTAACGCTGCGCTGTGTACGAATAGAGACAAGAGGAAAGTTATGCATCGAAGAGTACTTTGCTAACCTAACATATTAATAAATCTGTGTAGCCTTATAAATATAATAAACCAGGTTCTGTTTGCGGCTCCACCCGCGTATTTGTCAGTTTTCGCGATAAAAAGTAGCATATGTCCTTCCTCAGGAATCAAATTATCTCCATACCAAATTTCATTGAAATTGTACAGTGGTTTAGCCGTGAAAGCGAGACAGACAAACAGAGTTACTTTCGCATTTATAATATTAATATGGATTCATTGCATTATTTTAAAGATCATAAAAAACTTTTTATAAAAAAAAACCGACTTCCAAAAACCATCCAACGAAAACTCTCTGCCAAAAACACTAAAAAGCGTAAAATAAACTGGCTCTTCATAAATTGCTATGTGCCAATTCTTGTCTATACCTAATTCTTTATTCATTTAAATAGTAGTATTATTATGTGTGCTAGGTACCTAAAATCTGTTTGAAGTCGGCGCCAAGCCAAATGTAATAGTAGTTACGACACTCGCTATATTTCGAGACGACCATCAACGACGTCGCGTCAGCCCGCGCGTGTCTGTCCGCTTGGGTTGTTTTGTGCTGCACGAGGAGCAGCTAGCCGGCAGCGGCGAGTGCGGTACCTCCTATTACATTTTGGCTTGGCGCCGACTTCAAACAGATTTTAGCTACCTAGCACACATAATAATACAACTATTTAAATGAATAAAGAATTAGGTATAGACAAGAATTGGCACATAGCAATTTATGAAGAGCCAGTTTATTTTACGCTTTTTAGTGTTTTTGGCAGAGAGTTTTCGTTGGATGGTTTTTGGAAGTCGGTTTTTTTTTCATAAAACGTTTTTATTTTTCCATTTTTAGTGCAAACAATCGTAGGTTATCAGTAAGTTGAACTATTTCATATAATTTCTGCTGATGCGAATAACTTTAGTGGTTTGAACACGTATTAAAACTGAGTATGCTCAGTTTCCAAAATTGTTGAGATGCAAGATTTCTGTTACCGAGAACGTGGTCTACGGGGCAATAGGAATCGTGTCCAAGCTTAAATGTCGTGTTGAAATAGAAGCAGGCGAGTTACTTAAAGCAAATACATTAAGGGGTTAGTCATCATAGCGCCTGTGTCATCAGTTTACCTAAATAACTTAAAAGTATACAACTAAAGGTCTATAGATACGTATGAAATTGAAAGAATTATCCTCCAACTCCTAACCGTTGAGGAGTTGTACCTTCCATCATCAGCTTACCCAAATAATTTGAAAGAATACGACCAAAGGTAACATACATACATAAGACATTTAAATATTTATCCTCCAACACCTAAACGTTAAGGAGTTGTACCTTTCATCATCAGCTCATCATCATTAAATGATGACTACCAGACGCAAATACCGGAGTAGCTTCAGAAAATATACGAAAAACATAGTACGTGCCTGAAAAAAAAATGAGGGTTCCCCTCGATTTCTCTGGGATGCCATCATCAGATCCTAGTTTCCTTGTCATGGTACCACCGTCGGAACATCTCCTTTCCAACAAAAGAAGAATCATCAAAATCGGTTCATAAACGACGAAGTTATCCGCGAACACACATAAAAAAAAATACAGTCGAATTGAGAAACCTCCTCCTTTTTTGAAGTCGGTTAAAAATTAGATTTTCCGATCTTTCTTTTTGCCTTTTTTATGGCTTCAAGGATATATTAAGTAAGAATATTAGAGATTTGTTCCTGATTGTGTAATAATTTAAAAGAATCAATGATAAGCTGCAGTTTCTTTTTTCTACTTTTTCAATCAAGACTAAGTGAACCGTTTGGTGATTCTATCTAAGCTTGATCAAGTGTATTGAAGGGGCAGAGTTGTTAGAATTTTTTAACACTAAAGTCGGAAGAACAAAAAAGTATGTAGATATATTAGACTATAAACGCTAGAATCGGAAACTTTTAGTTCTTTCTTTGTTAAATTAAAAAACAACTAGTTTGCATAGGTAAGTCTATTCCTTCACATCGTTGTTTCGCGAAAATTAGGTGTGTATTAGCGGCGAGGCAAAGTGAACGTTTATTTAACCCTATCAGTCCCGGTTTGTCAGAGGAAGTGGCAGTATACCTATTGATAAAGTGATAGGCATTGGCTGATAACTAACAGTGTTGAAGGTAACAAACGAGCTAATTTCCAGTTTCCCGCTACGCGCAAAGTAACCATTGCAATTTTGAAGCCTTACATTTGTAAAAAATAAATTAGAATAAATGCAATTTTTGCAAATCTGATGTTCTTTTTACTTGAATGATAACAAATATAGATGATATATGACTTTGAAGATACTAATTACAGATATCAAAACTTTTTTTTTGAAGCACAATATCCTTGAAACTTATAGCGTAAGTAAAAAACAAAGAAACAAACTCACATTCGCAATTAAAATATTTGGTTGAGAATTACTTTACAAAAATTGATAGGTACGAAGAATATTAGTAATCATTGGTTTAATCGTCTTCATCACTAGCCAACTATCATTTTGCTTGTTTTTGGTCTTGAATGGTTTACCCTTTGCATTTTTATCATGATTTTTCTTAAAAATTCCTTAAAAATCCTACTTCTACTGTTAAAATAATTTGTATATCATTAAACTTTGAGTTCTGGGAGATAAGTTCATTTAAATCAGTTAGTACATTCATGTTAACACTTTAACGCCATTAAAATGTAAATTTTTATAAAAATAATATTAGGTACATTTATTTGCGGTACATTATTGTATAATTATAATTATGTATAATATTTTACATTATTATCTATATTTTAATTTACATTAATGTCGTAGATATTTATAAAAACACTAAAACAAGGTCGAACTAAAGTGTTTTCAGTTGAAGTATTGTCTAAATTATATTGGTTTTGTGTTGGATTTTTTTTTCTTACGTTAGTTACGTTGATAACAAAGAATCGATATTATAACGATTATTTTAATAAATTTATTAACCTAATTTCTATTTCTAACAATTTAAAGTTGGTATGTCTAAGCTTCAAAAATGAAACGTTACCGTGGGAGAGCCACGCTTCGGGCATGAATAGGTCGGCTCGACCGGAGTGATACCACAGTTTCACAGAAAACCGGTGTGAAACAGCGCTTGCGCTGTGTTTCACCAAGTGAGTGAGGATACCGGAGGCCCGTACTCCAACCCCTCCCCCACCCCCCACCCCATCTCTCAAAGGCCGGCAACGCACTTGTGACTCCTCTGGTGTTGCGGGTGGCTGTAATCGCTTACCATCAGGTGATACGTCTTTTTGTTTGCCTCCTATTCCATAAAAAACAAGAAACAGTAACAAACAAGACATTACGAAACCCGTTTACGTAAAACAAAACAGTTTGGTTCCTTATCTTTACTCGACTGCGAAAGAAGGAGGGTTATGTTTTTCGAGAGTATGTATGTATATTTCTTTGGCATGCCCTAGGCCCTAGAGCCTAAACGGCTTGTCGTATTTTTTGTGAGTGGTGTCGATAGATTCGTCTTAGTTGTGAGAGTGACACTGGGTACATCAAAATAAAAACAAAATAAAAAAACTGAATTTAATAAAGATGGCAGATATCGACGCAGTCGGGTTTTTTTATATTTAATATTTAATTCATTACTTGTTCATCAATGCAAAGCTAAGTGCGGCGGGATAAATTAGGTATAATAAAATCTGAAGTCTCTATTTCTTTTACGATGAAATCTATTCAACACTGTATATATTTTATGCATTTAAAGACTAATTGAAATTATATTACACAATTATACTTTTTACAAGTTTTTCACATACTATCTACATCTATGTAGAAACTAGGACCGAGAAAAGATTTCCTTCAACCTTCAAGGACGCCGCAGTAAAAAGTAGTGCTGAGTGCCACTCAGTGGGGTCGTCTGAGATTTATGGGCCATTACAAAGTAGAATAGGTTTTTACGTTACAATGTGTTTTTATATTTCAAATATATGATTAGCAATTCAACCCCCCATATTTCGGAATCCTACCGTAAAAGTTTGTAGGTAGGTACTTTATTGGAGTAGACAAAAAAATACAAAATGAACGTCAATTATGAGGATAAAGTAATAATAAGTATAGTGTGCTTAGTTTACAAAAGTTAAAATGCGATAGCATTTAAGAAACTGTGCGCAAACAATTCCAAACTAAAGTCACAGAAATATTTATTTAGTACCAAATGAACAAGTCAAAAAACCATCAAAATGTAAAGTGTATGTTTGGTGTTAACATTTACAATGTGTTTTTTTAATTTTACTTTTCGTACAAAATCTGGAACTAACCTTATATGTAATTAAAGTTAAAAGATTGTACCAAATAATAACAGTATGAAATTTTTCGAAATATGAGCGGTGGTGCGTCTGTATAATAGTAATTACAGATATTATTGATTTGTTTCAATTGTAGATATTTATTTGGAAGTAGGAGGCTTCCAATAACTTAGTACCTACCTTCGAGCTAAATCGTGTATTACTGTGTTTTAGTAGAGAAGAGACGTTCCAGTCATTTGGATTCCGCTCCTCAGGCCTCACCCAGTTTATTCGGAGACTTCATTAACCTCGATACCATCGGTTGTACAGAAACTAATCAATACTGCAATATCATTACTGGGAATTAGTTTTGATTGCCTAGATTACGATGCAGTTTAAATTAAAATGACCACATGTTTTTGAAACATGTGGATTATTTTGTTTATATTGCTGTAGCCTCTTTATCGACAAATTCTGTTAATGAAAGTATTTCAACTAAGAAAAACCTAGTTCATACGGATTAAAACGTCTTCAATTAAATGTTTACAAGGAATCTCTAAAAATGTTAAACATTGATATACATAAAACCAAAATGAAATATAAATTAAATCTTAGTAAAAGTTTGAGTTCAAGGATATAAAGTGTACCCCTCTACAGCGTGTATCGTAGTGATGAGTTAAGGAGATGGTCATTTTGAAAGGTTGTACGAACGAAGAAGTGGGCAGCGCGGTGGCACGGTCGTACACCTGTGCAGCGGACATTCTATCCGCAGCAATAGCCGAACTTATCGCCATACGGTGACGCAACCAAAACAGGATTCACCTCCCAACAAAAAGTTCCACGGCCACTATTTCGAAACTCGTGCGCACCTAAATAGAGAAAGGCATCTATGTGCTTGTACATCATTTGTAGAGCCGCTAGTCGCAACCCACGGGGTACGGGGTGAATGCCCTTAACGTCCTCCGTCCTCGTCGAGCATAGCGCCCTCCCGTTCTAGCACGCGAGAGTCCCTCTTCTTTCGACTTTGAAAAGAGGGCACGAGGTTATAGATGCTGAGCGATTTCAAACTTATGGTGAGTAGTGTTAGAGTCGTGATTGGTGTATTGGATTGAGTCTGTGTACAGTTAAGGGTGTGTGCGCACGCGCATTGCGTTTGTATTCAAATGAGGACAGTGCGTTCCGCGCCGGAGAGCACTATGATTGTACTTTTTTAGTCCATGAGCCGTAATCAGCTACAAGGAAATGGGCATCCTTAGGGGTGGCGCGCCGCACCACGCTCGCTCGCTATTGAGGACACGATCTCGTTAAATGCGCGACAATTAGACCGGTGCTCTGAGAACATAGACAATTTGTATTAATGGTTGTCTTGACTGCGCACTATTAATGTGAACACGTCACATTTATATCTATTATTAATTCAGTGTTATCATTGACAAAGTCAACCAAGTTATTACTACTGACACATAGGAGGTACATTTATTGAAATATCGATGAAGTCAAAGTTTACTTGGATGTTTTTAAATAATTAGACTTTTTTATCAGTTTTTTTCGTTGCTGCTTAAGTATTAAATCTTTTTATAGCGCATCATATGTGTACTTATATATTATGTACGTAGATATATGTATAAGAATGTAATGTTACTGTTATCTCCCAAGGTTCTGTAACGAACTGGTAAAATACTTAACGAATTTCGGAGACAGTTCGGACATTTCGGAGAAACATTATATCTATATGAGAAATCAAAGTTTTAGGTTGCTGCAATCTTCATTTACAATAGGTTTTAATTTAAAGTTATAAATTCTGAAAGTACATAAACTCTAGTATATATTTTAATTCAAACAATAAACAATGTAACGAAACGAGACAATATAACCCTGCCCTGGGCCTACGCCACACAATAAAGAAAAATACTATAAAAGATACAAAGTGGGTTGGTAACTTCTTCTGAGGACAATTATCTGAGAATCCCACAAATTATTGTTCGATACGGGGATCGAAGAAGAGACAAAGAGTAGAGTTGACAGTATCGTAAATAAATACCGATGTCTCTTTTATATTACAAAACATCTCGGAAAATACAATTATTAGCTTTTCATTTCTATTACAAATTTTAATCAAATAAACATTGAAATATATTGCTCAACTGAGTAGTCTAAAACAGTGACGTCACGAGTTTGTATTTAGTACATTTTTCGTACAAAGTTATCATTTTGGCAGATGATAAAAAGTAACTAATTTGACTAAGGTGTCAACTACCCTATTGAAAACGTCAGCACTATTCACACATTTGCTGTAGTTCTTGCTTCTCGTATCTTCGTAAATAAATTGTTCTTTTGTATTTGTTTTCCACTTCCCAAAATAAGGTTAGTGTGTAGTATAGGGGTGAAGTTTGTATGGGTGTGTGAGTGTATTTATGTTGGCGTTATAGCTCCTAAACAGGTGGACCAATTTTAATTTTGTTTTTATTTGAAAGATATCATTTGATCTTGTTAAGAGATATAAGAATAAATGCAGGCTGTTCGAAAATCGTTGGGGGCCTTTTAAGTCGGGTGTTATAAATATTTAATTTACCTTCCTAATTGTGATAATTTAATTGTGTTTGAGTCAATCTTTTATTTTAAATGTGAATGTACGTGCTTCGTAACTTTACATTGTCATTTTCTTTCCACAGCTATGTGAAGAAGCCACCGACTGCGTGGATAATATCAAACTGGAGACACTGGAGTCTCAACTAAGTAATTAATTAATAATTACCATTTCTTTTAAAGCCAGTATAATGGTCTTTAATAAATATAGAAGATTAATAAATAAGATGGTGTCAAATTACCACCATTCAAATTAACACTTAGGCACGGCTAACAATAACAGTAAGGGATAGCTTCACCACTTCCTGATAAAGCTTCAGATAATAATCTGACATCTCACACTATTTAAGATGTAGTGATCATCGTTTTTATATTTTTATCTGAGATTATATCTATCCAAAACTTAAGAAACCCAAATCTCTATTTTGTCGAGAAGATACTCAATCAGGGAGCTTATCAACAAGTGGTGAAATTGACCAATTGGGCCTAAGCTATAATATTTTTAGATTTTATTATGTAATCCAAAAAGCGACAGTTGATTTATAATGTAAATCAAAGGACTTTTTTACATAAAATAGAAGAGAACTTTCACATAACAAATTTATATATCATATAAATAAAAAACCAGTTTTTTTGTATTCTTATTAGTTTCAAAGTTGCCACAGACAACACCTCAGTCTACAAATTGCAACTATCAACAACTTTAAGGAAAAAATGAGGTTACGGGTCATTTTTTGCGTTAAGTAATCACGCTTTATCACACCGTCCGTCGATTCAGACTTAATCACAACTATAATAATAATATAAAACATAATAATAAATAATAATATATAACACACGGCTGTCTTATCCCAGATAAACATAAATATTATTAAATATATACCTACATAAGTACCAATTCTTTATTTATTTAAATAGTAGTATACAACATAATATATTATATTAAAATTAAATAATTGAATTATTTAATAATTAAATTAAAGGTTATGTATTATGTATATACCTACATATATAATACATGACCTTTCAACATAAAGGGAGGATTCTTAAATCAAGCGAGGTTGTATATATGCTAATAGGCGCAAGAACTTCTATTTTCAGGATTGGTAGTTTCTTCGAATAGTACGTTACTCCATCGTTTGGTGTATAACCGGTAGGTGGCACTGTAGTGTGTTTTAGTAGCCACATACATATTATAGATTATTTACATCCAGACAAGGAACAAATGATAGTGTTTATCAAACAAAAATTTATCCTGGATGAGAATCGAACTCAGGACCTCCGATTTAGCAGTCTGGATCACTAACCAATAAATCAACACACTGTCGTGTATATCTTCTAAGCTGTTACTGTATGTATGTATGTTTTTTTTAATCATATAAGGCAAACGAAGGGTCACTTTATGGTAAGTGGTTACACCTGCAACTACAAAGGTTACAAGTGCGTTGACGATCTTCGAGTACTCCTCTAAAATTAGACTGGAAAGGGGAATGGTAGATTCTTATCAAATCAAATCGAAATCAAAACATGTCCATCAATCGGCGCCCGGGCATCTGAAACATTTTTTTCGTAAATCGAATCCGTTTATGGATATAGGCTAAAACCTTCTTTCTAGGGACGGGCCTATACAGCAGTGAACTGTTAAAGGCTGTTATGTAATGTCCTGTTTTTTTCTTTATTAATATGAGTATTGTCTAGTGCACAGTTTAAGTTTATTAAATTGAACTTAAATAAGTATTTTACTTAACTCACATACCTATTAAAACCAATTCAATGGAATAAAACTGTATATGAGTATTGTACTTCTTAAGTACCTATTACATGGTGATAAAATTAGCGAAATAGTTTTATAATTTCGAGTACATGATACCCACACTTCTATGTCTGCGATGGCTGATGATGATAAATTGATGATACACTTCTAACCGCAAACTATAAAAAAAAATTAACGCTTTGTACTGAAACGAATAAAATAAGTTTAAGAACTCCTGAATTATTTGTTTTAAACAGTTTTTTTTTCACTATTGCGAAAAACCTTTTAATAACTTTTTTTTTCACTATTGTGTCCCACTGCTGGGCAAAGGCCTCCCCCGCAACAAACCACTGCCCTCTATCCAAGGCCAGTTCCGGCCAGTCTCTGTGATAGGCGTCAAGATCGTCGTGCCATCTTTTACGGGGTCTGCCATGTCGTCGGCGTCCACCCTGAGGCACCCAGCGTTCGACGACGACCTTGGCCCACCGGTCTGAATTAATTCGACATAGGTACGTGTCCGGCCCAGTCCTATTTTAATCTGGCAGTCTTCTTGCTAAACACCTCTTAGTAATTTTTAAACTACTTTACAATCATTTGACCAGAAATGTGAAAAGTTGAAAATTAAAAGTTTCCTTGGCAGTTTTCCTTTTTGGAATTACTAATTACGTGACCAAGGAAGCTTGGAACTTGGAATATTATAATCTGAAATAACAACCGATTTATCTCGAGATATGTTTTACCTTTAAATGTCTCGAGAAAGTTGGGAATCGAGTTTTTCCAATGTCCCTGCAAGATCAATATTATATCTGCCGTATATGGACAACATTTCTACGTCACTACTGTTTTTTTTGTTTTCAATTCATATACGTTTTAAGATATTGCATATACAACCCATTTTTTTTGCTATCTACTTTTTTACTTTGTTTTTGAACGTAGTTTCTACATGGTTACTAATTGAAATAATGAAGCCCTATTTTTTTAGGCGATTTAGCATACATTATTACTGATAGTGTAAGGGATAATCTAGTATGTTGTTTCTCAAAGTCTAGGAGGCGTGCCCGAAGCATGCTTTCTAATTTTTAACCGACTTCAAAAAAGGAGGAGGTTTTTATGTTTGTTACCTCATAACTGTCGACTGGGTGAACCGATTTTTATGATTCTTTTTATATTTGAAAGCTAGTGCTTCCCGCGTGGTCCCATTTTAATTTGGTCCAGTTGTTGAAGTCTTTTTTCGGTTTTTTCTTTTTCTTGAATTTGTGATTATCAATATTACGTCTTGAAAACCAATTTTTAGTATTTAAATGTCCAACCAAATTAACAGAAATCTGGTCATAGTAACGTTAAACAATGACATAAAATAACGAAATACAACGTTTCTGTATAATTACCGGTTCGACAACGCTACTCCACTAGGACGAAGCACCAATTATACCCAGGAAATTATCTAATAAGAGTCTGATGAGGGTATAACTATAGTATCTACCTACGGCAGACGGAGGCTGATGAAGTCGTAATTAGTTTAATAAGACGATAAAACACAGGTAGCGTACATCTAGTCGTCAGTTTAAACCGTGGGCGTTGTGACCTTCGCGTGTCCTATCTTCACACAATGTTTTCCAACTGCTTACACAATTACTACAACACGACACGGACAAGTTTATGTTTAAAGTTTCCGAACTGTTACTCAGTTTTAAATATTTGTTAGATTTGAATTGTGTTTCAATCAAATATGAAAAGGTTTTGTCGTATAGTGCATGTGTTAGTAACATCATAAATTATTCATAGCGTGGTATATGAATACATATACACAGGGTGTCCCAAAATTCAACGATAAGCGGGCGCCTAAAGGTAGACCTGCTAATGAGTACATAAGGAAAAAAAATAAAAAATATACCTAGTTTTTTTTAGTTACAAGAATATTTTTGAATTTCTTTGAAAATTTATACCTTTCATGATATTGCTACTATTCACCACAACTCTTAAAAACACCAAATTGCCCGCAGTTTTTACACAAAAAACGTTCAAAATATTTTTTTTCCCTACAATTTTGAAATATTTTTACTCTTAGTGTACTTTGACTCATGGTCTTGTAAAAAAAAAGTATGGACACCACTACGTAATAAATAAATAAAAAAAAAATGAAGGGTGTACATTTTCAAAGAAATTCTAAAGAAAAAAAAACTAGGTATATTTTTTTTATTTTTTTTCCTTATGTACTCATGAGCAGGTCTACCTTTTGGCGCCCGCTTATCGTTGAATTTTGGGACACATGGTATACGTGTTGATTCGTAATGATCGGAAGGCCAATACTAATAGTACCTTATGTCATAACTAGGGGAGTTTCCGTCTGTTCAGTCGGGCTCAAGGATTTCAATATTTAACAATATTCATAAAAACTACATTCAAACCTAAACGTTTTATAATACTAATGCAGCTTTTGGGCGGACTTAGTAAGGACGTCCATTAACCCGGCCCAAGGCGAAATAGAGTCCTCTTCTCTATTTCTCACTTGGGTAAGTCCTCACCGGCGCGTCCTCGTCGCGGGGGTGGGCACCACATGCTTCAGTAGGCCGGAGTATGCAGGTGGCGGAGTTCGGCAGGGACCCTGTCCTGTGGGGTATACCGCAGGACCTTTACCAAGGCAAGCAGGCGACCTCGGTGGAGTATCATGCCTGCCTGCGCTAGTCCTGCGCAGTCGAGCGCCGTAAGCCAGGATGAAGGAGTCCTGAAGGGTTGAGCTGATTGGGGTCGGGGTTAGATACCTCCATGAAGCAACACGCCCTCTTTGGTCCGGAATTCAGACGAAACGGTAGACCTGTAGCTAGCCACCACAGGGAAATGGACACGCGTCCCGTTCGGATGAGGTGGTACGGTCCGCAGGCGGGGTTCGGGGGGGGGGTGTTCTCCGGGAGAACACTGGGACTCGGCCATGCTGACGGAGCGAGGACAGGCGGCACATCTGGGGGCCGCATGTCTGCAGTTCCTGATGTCGCGCATGAGTCCCAACCCAACGACCCTATACCTCTCGGGTATTCCTGGTGTCCTTAGGGACATCCCCAAAGGTGCGGGCTCCACGGAGGGTGGGAAGCTCGAGAGGTGAAATACATACATAAACATAAAATGGACAACACAAAGACAAAAAAAAACCCCAAAGGTGGACGGTACGGCAGCAGCTGGACGATCCCCAAGAAGGACTTAACCCAAGGGAGTTAAGAATCTTCACCGACGGATCCAAAACAAGGTCAGGCACTGGCTCGGGAGCATTCTCTGAGGACCTAAACATACACATCTCGACACCATTAGGAGCCCACAACACAGTCTTCCAGGCAGAGTGCATGGTTATAATAATGGCAGCACATGCGATCATCTCCAGAAAGGTAACGGAATACCCCATCCGCATACTTTCCGACAGCCGATCAGTCTTACAAGCTCTACAAAGTCACACGACTACTTCAGGGCTGATCTACGAATGCCACAGAGCCCGTACTACAAATAGTATAACTCTCCAGTGGATCAAAGGACATAGCAACTCATGCGGAAACGACGCAGCTGATGCACTAGCAAGGAGCGGATCGGAGATAAGGGCAGTCGGCCCAGAACCAATATTGCCCTTGCCAGCAGCTTGGCTGCGACGGACACTGCAACAGAACACCAAGGTAGAACACCAGTTATATTGGTCCAACCTTTGTACCTGCAGGCAGACCAAGGAGGCCCTCCCGACGATCAACCCCGGATTGTCACGGAAGCTGAAACAACTTTAGAGGCCGCCGCTTCGAATTCTGATCGGAGCAATGAATGGTCATGCACTATTAAACAAACATCTTTTTACTCTAGGTGTAACGGACAGCCCTCTGTGCAGAGCATGCATGGAGGAAGAAGAAACAGTCGCCCATGTCATCTTGGCATGTTCAGGACATGGGCAGGTGGCAGAATACCGGGCGAAACACCTCGGATCGCCGAGGTCACTTCAGGAGGTCGTCGGCAACGCCAGGGGTCTGCTAGGCTTCCTGGAGGAACTGGGCTGGCAGCACTAGTGCCGACCCACTACGCAAAATATCAAAGTCGTCGAGTTGCGGAAACCCAGCCCGCGAGTTCAAGTTCAAGTAATACCAATGCAATTATTGCATATCTTTGAAATCAAATCAAGCTAGTGAAGCATTATTCCAATACAAAAATCAATCTATTCAAACAAATGAAATTGAAATGTCTGTTTGTAATTTCAAATTAACAACTTTTCATTGAAGACTTATTCACATGAAAGTATATTCGCCCGGTCGGTACTAGCATCAAAAGTCTTTTTTTTAACCGACTTCCAAAAAGGAGGAGGTTCTATGTTCCACTGTATGTATTTTTTTTTCATGTATGTTACCCGATTACTCCGTCAGTTGTAGACCGACTTAAAAAAAAAATTGTATTCGAAAGGGTATGCTTCCGAGGTGGTCCCATTGCCAGCATATCAGGATCTGATGATGGGATCCCAGGGAAATTGAGGGAAACTCTCATTTTTTATAGGCACATACTATGTTTTTCGTATATTTTCTGAAGTTACACCCGTATTTGCGTCTGGTAGTCATCATTTTATGATGATGAGCTGATGATGTAAGGTACAACTCCTTAACGGTTAGGAGTTGGAGGATAAATCTTTAAATATCAGATGTATATATGTTACCTTTAGTCATATTCTTTCAAATTATTTAGGTAAGCTGATGATGGAAGGTGGAAGGTACAACTCCTCAACGGTTAGGAGTTGGAGGATAATTCTTTCAATTTCATACGTATCTAAAGACCTTCAGTCGTATACTTTCAAGTTATTTAGGTGAACTGGTGATAGAAGGTTAAACTCTTCAACAGTTAGGAATTAGAGGATGATTTCAATATTACACGTACGTTTAGACCTTCATTTGTATTCTTGATGATGAAATTTGATGAAATAGTTCAACTTACTACTTAACTACGATTGTTTGCACTAAAAACTGAAAAATAAAAACTTTTTATAAAAAAAAAACCGACTTCCGAAAAACATCCAACGAAAAATCTCTGCCAAAAAAAACACTTAAAAGCGTAAAATAAACTGGTTTTTCATAAATTGCCTATACCTAATTCTTTATTCATTTAAATAGTAGTATTATAATGTGTGCTAGGTACCTAAAATCTGTTTGAAGTCGGTGCTAAGCCAAAAAGAATACAAACGAACAATTACAAAAGTCTAAACGATAGTCACTTGGCACCGACTTCAAACAGATTCTAGGTACCTAGCACACATTATAATACTACTATTTAAATGAATAAAGAATTAGGTATAGGCAATTTATGAAGAACCAAAAGTTTTTCGTTGTCTGTCTTTCTGTCCGTCTGTCTGCCTGTTCGACTAATCTTTAGAACGGTTTCACCGATTGTGACGGAATTTTTACTGGCAAATAGCTGATGATAAAAGGAGTAACTTGGCTACTTTTTAGACTAACTTTGCCCTGCGGCTATACCCAGCTTTACGGTACTTCAAACTATCGCTTATAAATATGGGTCGAGCCGGAGTTATGGATCTCAGTGTTAAGACCGGGCTTAAAGGACCATTCATTCCCAAGAATCGTAACTTAATACACCTGAACCGATGTTTTGATGCCTTTCCATTTCTGAAAAGGCTTATCATATCTTCCAGATGCTTAGTCCATCCTTGAAAGCCAATGCCGCGCTAAGGACTTTCCATAGTACTCGAGTACTCGTATATATAACAATGTTACAAATATAGATGACGTATCGTCCTACCTCTGTTTGGTTTCTTGCCGACTTTGTAGTAACTATCATATCATTTGCTGATCTTTTTATCATTCACTCCATTGTACATAATATCACACACAAGAATACATACAACAAATGTTGGCGCGAAAATTGGAAACCATAAATTAATATTTATACGTGACTAGTTGTTGCCCGCGGCTCCGCCCGCGTATATATCGGTTATCGCGGCAAATAGTAGCCTATGTGTTATTCTGATGTATAAGCTATATTACTAAACTACTAAGCTAAACTAAGCTATATTAGTAAACTTTCATCCAAATCCGTTTAGTAGTTTTTGCGTGAAAGAGTAACAAACATCCATCCATCCATCCGTCCATACTTACAAACTTTCGCATTTATAATATTAGTATAGAAGATAGTATAGATATAGACTAGCTGATCCCCGCGGCATTACCCGCGGTCATTGTCGTACCGCGGGAAACGCCGCGGGCGAATATAGTCTAAAAAAAGTAGCCTAAGTTACTCCTTATATCATCAGCTACCTTTCAGTGAAAGTCCTGTCAAAATCGGTCCAGCTGTTCCAGAGATTAGCCAGAACAAACAGACAGACAGACAGACAAAAATTGTAAAAAATGTTATTTTGGTAGGTATATGTACCGTGTATACATACATATGCATTTAGTAAAAGCGACTGCCTCGTTGGTCTCGCGGTTGGCGTGTGCGATTGCTGATCATGAGGTCTCGGGTTCGATTCCCGGGTCGGACCAAATGTTTGTATGATCTACAAATATTTGTATCGGAGTTTGGGTGTTTTCTATGTATAATATGTTTGTATTTACAAAAAAAGTAAATATGTATTTCTATCAGTTGTCTAGTACCCATAATACAAGCTCTGCTTAGCTTGGGACTAGATGGCGTTGTGTGTTAGATGTCTGTAAAAATGTATAATGTATGTATAAAAGCGGTTATTTTATATTGCAAACAGACACTTCAATTTTATTTATTTGTATAGATGTATAGATTTACAAATTTTTAATTCAAATGGAATATTGTGTTTCTTACTGTAATAGCAGGGGAGCCCACGATGCTAAATGGGGATTTACTCGAGCGTCATAGAGACCTATTGGGTTGCAAAGCTTAGATGATAAAAAGAAAAAAAAAAATATTACTGTATACCTTTTCATCGGTGGGGTGAGCAGCTATGGATGTTCAAAAATGTAAAAAAAAACTGTTGCATGGACATACTCGAGCGCGTCAGATATTGATAGCATCCATGTTCTACGTATTTTTAATAATGTACGTATGTTAGTCTGATCGTTTGCATGGTGGGGGTGGTCGTACATAAGATTTGAAAATGCCAAAAAACATTTTTATATCGAGCGCGTCAGATTTTCAAAGGCGATGGTAAGTGAACCTAAAATAAAGCTCTTATTCAATAATCTGACGATTTGGATGTGACGCAAACTCATAGCCGTTATATGAATGTGCAAAAAAAATCGTCATATTGAAATACTCAAGCGCGTCAGATTAAGATTATATATGGTTCATCTTTATGTCCTAGACGTACTGTCTCATAATCTGACGACCCCCGATTAAGCGAACCCCTCCTATCTGGAGGGGTTCGCTTAATCTGACAATTTAAAAAATTATTGATCCTAAATCTAGACGTGCTTTTTAGAAATTACCACAATATCAGTATCAACAGTTCTGATAGTAATAGCAGAATCTTCATTTTATTGGCAAGCAAGAGAAATGCTATGTTCGTCTTCGCTTCTTCATGATCAGGGCATGAAAAATCATAATTAATTATCAGTAACTGTATATTTATGACACAAATCGAGGTAATTTATATATAATTACCTTACTACCTATAATCGTTGCCATCTCCTGATCAGCCCAATGATCGATCAACAACTTAGTTACTTCAACTTTTACTTAGTTTGAAAATTTTATACAAAGTCAAATCAAGTTATTTCAATTACTTCCTTACACACAGGTAAATCTCGCGACAAGCCTTTGTATTCTATAAATTGTGTAATGACCACCTTCCGGGACCATCATCAGACCCTGGATACTATCAAAACATAAAGTACTTGTCAAGATGAATCAAAGGATTCGAAACTCGATGGTGCTGCGACGTTTCTTTACAGAATTCCTATAACCACTTTCAGGCTTCATCATCAGATCCTGGATACTATGAAAACATAAAGTACTCGTCGAGACGAATCAAACGAGTCCAAACTCGATAGTGTTGCGACGTTTCTTTATAGAGTTCCTATGGCCACCTTCCAGCTCCAGCATCAGATCAGTTCCATGTCATTATAATATTGTATTGTCACGCTGTATACATATGCTTGCAAAATTTCAGCAAAATTGGTTGAAGATATCTGCTTCAAAATTGAGTTGCAAGATTCCACCCAAATATACATACATTGCAAGTTCAGTAAAAGCTTGTAAAAAAAAGAAGCCATCTACAATTATAAGGTCAAATTGGGATGGCCGTTGCTCCATATCTTCGACTTATTTCTCTAACACATGAATTAGTACTGACTTTTCAGTGTGAATATAGGCATCACATCATCAATATAAATTAAACTTTATCGACGAAATTTTGTTACTTCGGCTTGTGGCTATCGTCAGATTATATATTTTTCATCATCCCTGAATGATTTCCTACAAAATAAAAAAATATTAGCCACGCTCGAGAATGTCCAGATGATTTTTTTTTAGAACTTTATGGCTCTCCCCTTTCCTTACGTCACTATCAAATTGTCAGATTAGTGGAATCTACACTTTTAAGCATGTAATTAACTCACCCTGCCTTAATCTGACGCGCTCGAGAATGTGTGATGATCAAATTTTTTTTACTAATCTGATCCTTTATTGCTGACAGGCGGCCATATATACGGGGCTGATATTTGGTGGAGGTACTAAGCCGGGTACAAGGTATCCCCCTGTATATTAATCTGCCGCGCTTTAGTGAATTCCGAAATTCCATTCTAGGGCTCCCCTACTATAAAGAGAATTTATGCAATGTGCTTTTGACTATAAATTTAAAGTCAAATAGAACAATTAACTTCAATTTTATAAGTTTATTGTATAAGCCCTTGTTTACCGGCGTTACCGGCGTGGTCGTCCGCGGCTCCGCTCGCGTGTTTGTTGACTATCACGATAGAAAGTGGCGTATGTCCTTCCTCAGGAATTAAAGTATCTCCATGTTAAATTTCATTCAAATCGATGCAGTGGTTTAGCCGTGAAAGCGGGACAGACAGACTTTGTTTAAAAATTTTTAATAGAAATTTATAATATTAGTATAGAAGTCTTCGATAAGATAAGAGCTACGTATAGCACAAATACAATTAATGAATACCTATATATAACCTAGGAAATTATATACAGGCAAGTCTAAATGTAGAATATGAGAGATTAAGTACCTAATTATTAATTACATAATAAACTAAAGCGACATCTGAAATTATCGAACTACAGTGTTGGCACTCTCTAGGTAAAATTTACCCCTTCTCCCCATATTGACTATATGTAAAGTAGATTTTAAAAAATACTTCAAAAAAAAATAAAAAAGGAGAGGTCACTAAAACTATTAAAACTGAACTAAATATATTTTGCTATCAAAAATAAATACAACTTATTTTTCTTCTATCACTACGCGTTTAGAAACAGTTTAATGGTTTGTATAAACTACTACTCAATAATCATAAATCTATTGTTTTAGTTATAAAGTATCACACATACCATACGAATATGCTAAGAAGATGCGCATTTCTTCATTCCTAAGTGCCAGGTGTATATTCTTGTAAACAAGTTCGTGACAAAATTGTCATAGCGTCGCAGTAAGTTTTGATAGCCATTTCCTATTTGCTTTCCGACTATCAACATTCCGACGCAGCTACATCGTTTTAGCAATTAATGACTGGAATCTTTTTACTTCAGTTGGCCCATTTTTACTCACTAGGTGACCAGCGCAACTTTGTCTCTGTATATCGAAAGAAATATATTTTCGTATTGTAACATTTTTATTGATACTTAGCTTCAATTGGTGGTAATGTGATGTTACATAGCATGTAGACTTTCTTGATAATTTGACTTTTTTTAGTGTGGGCTTGCCACCGTGACTCTATTCTGCCTGATGGAAAGCATAAGCAGAATCCAAAAATGGTGGTCACCATACTCATTGTGAATGCAACAATGCGTCAATGCCGACCCACACCATGGCGGCCTAGTGAAGCTTCTGCATCATTGGGCCTCCGGTCTCGCACTCACCAATGAAACACGACAGCACGAACGCTGTCATTTTAGATTTATCTTCTGTGCGAGGGTAGTACCGCTCCGGTCGAGCCGGCCCGTTCGTGCTTAAACCAGCGTGGCTCTACTACCAAACACTTTAGGAATTATTCAATTCGAACGACTAGTCCATGAGATAGCAATTTAACTTCTTGGCTTTATTCTAATACTAGCTGTTCCCCGGTGTGTTTCCCCGCGCGATTGTACCTTTACAACAACAAAAGTAAAAAGTAGCCTAAGTTACTCCTTGCATCATCAGCTATCTGTCAGTGAAAGTTCCGTCTAAATCGGTCAAGACGTTGCAGACATCGCCGCGAACAAACAGACAGACAGGCATTTTTTTTAAATATTGCTCATTTGATGTTAAAAACTATGAATTTGATATTACTAACAGATGTCGGTTCTCAATTTTATTAATTTATATAGATATAAAAATCTCGTGCCACCGTGTTTGTTATCGAACGTCTCTTAAACGGCTTGAGTTATTTTTTATGTTTTTTTTGTGTAGGTATATTTGATAGGTCTGAGGTTGTAGGCTATTTTTTATTTATCCTTGTGTGATAATGGTAGCCAGAGAGTTACCCTTATATCGCAGTGGAGAGTCGAACTAAAATATTAACTAGGAAATAATAATATGACACAACAGCGTTTGCCGGGTCAACTAGTAATATTATAGGTATAGATTGATAAAATAAACATTCGCCTGCGGTATACCCGGACCAATACGACCTTCAAACCTTCAAAAAAAGAGCGTACTCCTTCTTAAAAGGCCGGCAACGCACTTGTGATGCCACTGGTGTTGCGGGTGTCCATGGGCGGCGGTAATCGCTTACCATCAGGCGATACGTCTGCTCGTCAAAGTTACAAAAGCTACATAGGAACGTTGTCATATAAATTAGGAGTTTGTTTCACACTTTCAGAGTGCGTGTACCATCTAATATGAATAGTCATCTATGAAACTTGGATGGCCCCGCTAACACGACAGCAAACTAACAAAACACTGAGTGGAGACGATGCCTAGAAGTTAACCATTCGTTGTTATTACAACGCCTTCGTAAGCATTTATGGTAATTTTGAACTATTGGTAGATACTTATACCTTACTAGCTGACCCGGCGAACTTCGTACCGCTTATTTGTCTCAGCTTCTCACAGGCAGTGTACAGTCGCAGACAAAAAAGATACTTTTTCCGTTATCTTTTGTTTTTTCTTTCTAGCAAAAAAAGAATGAAAGAAATCGGACTGTGTGTTATTAAATTACAACTAAGTACCTACATATTTTGACTTTCATCCCCTCTCTCCAAAAATCCGTGCTGAATTTCGGGATAAAAAGTATCCCATGTCCTACCTCGTAGTATGAACTCAAATTATGCCAAGTTTCATTTGAATCCATTCAGTAGTTTCAGCGTGATGCGCGGCCAAGATACAGACAGACAGACAAAAATGAAAAAAAATACAGTTTTGGCTTCAGTATCGATTATAGAGAGCCCTACAAAATTTTGTAATTGCGAAGAGATAGATAAATCTTTTTTTGTACACCGTTTCACATATTTTCAAGAGAGTACATAAGTTTACAAATACATAATGTACCAAGTGGAGCCTTATTGCCAAAAGCAATCTCTTCCAGGCAACCTTAGGATGGATCAAAATATATCGGAGAGACAGTAGCAGTTGACGGTACAATTAATTTTGAAGAATAAAATAAAATTGGGAACATAAATACATATCTCTATACATGTATTTTGATACATCTTTGACTGCACGTTTGGCCTAGTGGTTTAACGGTCACCACGCCGTTTCCTACTTCGCCAAGTGTCGTGGGTTCAAATCCCACGTAGGACAACACTTTGTGTGATCCACAAATTGTTTTTCTGACTCTGGGTGTTATTTGTGTCCGTTTCATGTATGTTTGTAAAGTCCCCCGCGACACAGGATTTATTCCTAGTGCGGGAGTTGTCTTTTTAAAGATAAGATAAGATTTATACACACACACACACACATATATATATACAAAATACAGCCCTACATATCATTATACATATATTATATACATAACCATACATACGTTATAAACATATATATACTAATCACTATTTAATTATATAACATATTAAAATGAAAAAAACCTTGACTGGCTCAGTAAAGACGTATTAAAATTCTTGAACAATTTTCTTAAAACTATTTACTGCTGTCGCTTTCCTTATATTTATCGGCAATGTAATAAGGAGATATCGCCTCTATGGCTATTCTCCATCGTCTTTATCATGGAGAGTGTTCTGAAGAGCTCTTTAATCTTGTCCCCCTTCAGCCGTCCTCTATAGGAAAACACGTGCTGGCCTTGGAAGTCACCACTTTAGAGTGGCAGTGTCAGTTCGGTTCTTACTTCCTGTGCCGAGCGGTCAAAACCTGGCACTCACTACCAGCGTCCGTGTTTCCTTGTCACAATGATCCCAGGTGTGGCGGGGCGTGAAAAAGCATCTCACTAGGCCGCCTTAGTACGGGTATATTGCATTATCCACCTTCGCATTGAGGATGGTGACTACCACTTTTGGATTCTGCTAATGCTTTCCATCAGGCATAGTAGTCGTTTTGGCAGCTAAAACATAAAAAGAAATAAACGTCAATCTTTGGTAAAATAAAAAATATTTAAATTTAAACTTTATTGAAATCATGATTTCAGAATTAATCAATTTGAATGCTGAAAGAGTAATAGTAGAAAAAATACCTCGATGAATTAAAAATTCACATGACCTAAACTGGGTCTACTTAATATAACGGTTGCAGAATAGTGCTCAAGGGCTTAGAAAAGGATAGTGCAAACTGTCATCCAGTAACAAATACTATTCGCGGTTAAAAAAACTTTTACATTAACCAACGCAGCTTGTAAAAGCTAGTCTATCCATCCTACTAATATTACGCGAAAGTTTGTAAGTATGGATGGATGTTTGTTACTCTTTCATGCAAAAACTACTGAACGAATTTGGATGAAACTTTACAGTAATATAGCTTAATACATCCGAATAACACATAGGCTACTATTTGCAGCAATAACCGACATACACGCGGGTGGAAAGCAGCTAGTTATATATAACTAGCTGTTGCCCGCGGCTTCGCCCGCGTGTATGTCGGTTATCACTGCAAATAGTAGCTTATGTGTTATTCTGATGTATAAGCTATATTACTGTAAAGTTCTATCCAAATCCGTTAATTAGTTTTTGTGTGAAAGAGTAACAAACATCCATCCATCCATACTAACAAACTTTATAGATAGGATTTTTTTCGATATAAAATCATAATACAAAATGTATCGGTACCTGAATAGTTTTATTTTCTTTACCTCGCATAGAAATTTTATATATTTTTATAAATCAGTTTAAATAAAATAAATGTATTTAATACAATTTTGTCAAAACTAAAAATTTAGTATAGCGCCGCGCCATCTGTAATGATTTATTTATTTCGTAAACGAAAAATTTAGTATAGCGCCATCTGTATTTTTGATATGGAACTCATTCCTATCTGATGTCCCACGACACCACTCGATTTTTTTTACAAATAAGACACACACGTTTTACTATTAAAAACTTATTTAAGTATTTATATATGTACATAAATTATAAAGTGTTTATATGAGCTTATTTCGACATTTGACATGGCCAAGGCCTTCGACCGGGTCTGGCACCGCTCGCTTCTCTCCAAGCTCTCGTCATTTGGTCTGCCTCCTAGACTATGTCACTGGATTGACGCTTTTCTTCATCAGCGCCGCATTATTGGCCTTTGCGACGGCACGGCCTCTGATGTTCTGGATGTAAACGCTAGCGTACCTCAGGGTTCAGTCCTGTCGCCCACACTATTTCTTCTGCATATCAATGACATTTTAGCTCTTGGCAACATACATTTCTATGCAGACGATATCTCAGTTCATTGGCTATATTTTTGACACCGTTCAGCCAAGCTGGCAGACTTTAATGAAAATCGACAGAAGCTTGTCGACCGGGTTTTGAACCGCATTTTACAATGGGGTGATAAGAATCTGGTCGAGTTCCATTTCTTTCCCTCCCCACTTTTCAGAGCACTCAACTGCTACTACGGGGTAAGCTCGGTGTCCTGGGCATGGATATTTGCCGAGACCTCGAGTACTGTACTCATCTTTGTGATGGATCCGCGCAGTATTTGCTTGATGCTTTCGATTGGTTGCAGTGGCGAGAAGTCCGCTTTACCAATAGTCCCGAAGCCACCGAGTTCCTTGAACCTCTGCAGCTGCGTAGAGATATCGCCTCTATAGCAGTCCACTACCATCTGTATCATTGGAAGTATTCTGAGGAGCTCTTCCAACTGGTCCCCCTTCTCCCTTCCTCTGCAGAATAACATGTTCACTCTCGAACCAAACGGTTTGGTTCATCCTTTCTTTGCCGAGCAGCTAAAAACTGGAACTGACTTACAGCGCACGTGTTTCTCTCCTACTGTGATCCCGGGCCCTTTAAGTGGGGCGTAAATTAAGTGGGGCGTGAAAAAGCATCTCACTATGCCGTCATAGTGTGGGACGCAATTCTGCATTGTCTGCTTTCCCAGTGAGTATGGTTGCCCCCAGTGTTGGATTCTGCTTGAGTTTTTCATCAGGCTGACCATAGTCACTTTTGCAGCTTCAAAAAAAAAGTACAATTTTAATAACTACGTTTTTTCTTTTGCCATATTTTGCCAAAATATGGAGATTTTGCGGATTTGATATGCTGCCCATGAGAAAAAAAATTTACTGTATCTTTAAGCATCTGTCCTTGGGTTTTGTTAATATTGTTATTGGAAATCCTGTTTTCATGCATTCAGCGGAAACTGCATTCTTTTAAATTAAAATGTCAAATAAGTTGGAATTATTGGAATACGTGGAATTAAAACATTATCTTCTTTTGCCATTCCATGCGTCATGATTGTAGTTTTTACAATATTGTACCCCATTTGTGTAATATTTAGCCATGTACTATTACATTGCTTTGGCGCTCAAGATACCTCATTTAATAGTACTGGAACATTAACTTGCACCCTCAACTTATGGGAAGGCACTCCTGATATTTCTAAAGACTTTAAGTATTCGACAACATCTCCCTCCACGCCTGACATGATCCGTTCGTTTAATTGATAACTATCTCATTAGTCAGCAGATCAGGATCGAAATTATTTTTAAATCATCTGTGCTATCTTAAACCAGAACCCACGTCTCAGTGTAATCATGTCGTTACTGTCAGTTGGCATACTATCTTCTCCGTGATAACTCCGTAAATGTCATATCAGAATAGCTCTAATACATATTTTGTCTCTTCTCGCAAACTAACTCACAAACCTTACATATTTCTATAAAAACTGCCATCCCCTGTTGCTATTTTACCCCCTCGAGGGTAAAATTTTTACAAACTTTAAATGACATTTTCATTCATATCTAACCAACAGCTAGCGTATAATGACGATAATTCTGTAGAGAATTTTGAAGTTAAGAAACGCTGTTAATTAATTATATTAATTTGGCTTATTTATTTCTATTAATATAATGAACATACAAATTAGATTGACGAATATATACTTAATATCTTAATATTTAGGTCTTCATTGAAAAAGTGAAATATTTTTTATGAATGTGACCGCCTTGTTTATTCGTTGTCAAGACGCCCGAAGTAGGTAACGCGCAGGCGTGTGGCGAGTGAACCCCCAGAACAACCTTTCATCCCCCTTTTAAACCCCTTACAACCCCTTTTTCGCATTAAAAAGTAGCCTATTTCCTTTCTCAGCCTCTAGACTATCTGTGTAAATAAATTTCATTCAAATCGGTGTCGCGGTTTGACCGTGAAAGCAAGACAGACAGATTGACAGACAGAGTTAATTTCGCATTTATAATATAAGTATGGATAGCTGACCCACGCAATGTCATTTGCGTCTTCTGTTGCCCGTAGCGTAATAATTTTCCCCCATTCTTCATTCGTGCTCCGCTCCTATTGGTCTAAGCGTGATGATATATAGCCTATAGCCTTCCTCGATAAATGGGCTATCTAAGACTGGAAGAATTTTTCAAATTGGACCAGTAGTTCCTGAGATTAGCGCTTTCAAACAAACAAACAAACTCTTCAGCTTTATATATTAGTATAGCTGACCCACGCAACGTCGTTTGCGTCTCCTATTGCCCGTAGCGTGATAATTTTCCCCCGTTTTTGAAACATTCTTCATTGGTGCTCCGCTCCTATTGGTCTTAGCGTGATGATATATAGCCTATTGCTTTCCTCGATAAATGTACTATGCAACACTGAAATATTTTTTTTAAATCGGACCATCCGTTCCTGAGATTAGCGCGTTCAAATAAACAAACAAACTCTTCAGCTTTATATATTAGTATATATGTATTTATTATGCTCTTCTAAGATCTAATACTCATAATCAACAACACATTTATTTGGATAAAGATTAATATTAGGTATTATGTTGATAAAAACTCTTTGGAAAATAACTCATTATTAGGTACTAACTCTTAGCGTCTTATACTCGTGATAACTTCTGAACGAAATGAACGATTGGGATGAAACAAAAAGTATTTTACTTCTACATAAATACCCTTGATAACATAATGCTTAATTTGGATAAGTATTAATATTACGATACACATTTAACGTAGTTTCTTTCTTCAGACGATTTAATAATTTTTTTGAACACAAAAGCGGTTATTGTAACCTAACCATGATAGTTAGATATATGCTCTCGCAGACTTTTTTGTAGATCTTAATGAGACCTACAAACTCGTAATACATTATTTTGTTCTATTGTCAATAGTTATTGCAGCGCACGCAAAAATAGGTTTTCAATTTCACACCTTGGGTTACGAAATAGCATGCGTGTGTGAACCTCCAGACTTCTATACAAACTTTCATCCCCTTTTAAATCCCTTAAAACCATTTTTTCTCATTAAAAAGTAGCCTATGTCCTTTCTCAGGCTCTACACTATCTGTGTACCAAATTTCATTGAAATCGGTGCAGCGGTTTGGCCGTGAAAGCACGACAGACAGACAGACAGGCAGACAGAGTTACTTTCGCATTTATAATATAAGTATGGATAGCTGACCCACGCAATGTCATTTGCGTCTTCTGTTGCCCGTAGCGTAATAATTTTCCCCCATTCTTCATTCGTGCTCCGCTCCTATTGGTCTAAGCGTGATGATATATAGCCTATAGCATTCCTCGATAAATGGGCTATCTAAGACTGGAAGAATTTTTCAAATTGGACCAGTAGTTCCTGAGATTAGCGCTTTCAAACAAACAAACAAACTCTTCAGCTTTATATATTAGTCTACATAAATACCCTTGATAACATAATGCTTAATTTGGATAAGGATTAATATTACGATACACATTTAACGTAGTTTCTTTCTTCAGACGATTTAATATTTTTTTTTCACACAAAAGCGGTTATTGTAACTAAACCATGATAGTTAGATATATGCTCTCGCGGACTTTTTTGTACATCTTAATGAGACCTACAAACTCGTAACACATTATTTTGTTCTATTGTCAATAGTTATTGCAGCGCACGCAAAAATAGGTTTTCGATTTCACACCTTGGGTTACGAAATAGCAATTTTCTTACGGATCCCTATTTGTTTTGAAAATAAAATATAGCCTATAGCCTTCCTCGATAAATGGACTATCCAACACTGAAAGAATTTTTCAAATCGGACCAATAGTTCCTGAGATTAGCGCGTTCAAACAAACAAACTCTGCAGCTTTATAATATTAGTATAGATTCTAATGCCACGATGAACTCCGAAACTATATTACCGATTTTCACGATTTCAAACGTGTGTTTTGCTGGCGTTCCTAAGATAGGATACTTAACATCACGCTTAGACTAATAGGAGCCGAGCATGATTTACTGCATTGTTGGCCTAGTGGTTTAAGCGATCGACACACCACTATCTACTGCGCCAAGTGTTGAGGGTTCAAATCCCACATGGGACAACACTTAGTGTGATCCAGAAAATTCACAAATTGTCGTTCTGAGTCTGTGTGTTCTTTATGTCCGTTTCAAGTATGGTTTTAAAGTACCATGACACCGGATGTATATTTCTAATTTAGGAGTTGTCTTTTTAAGAAACAAAAAGGTTTGAAAAGAGATGCAGACAAGTTGCGCGCGTCGTCAGCTATAGACTAGGTACAAATCTTTTTAAATCACAAGTCAGACAAAAGTCAATAATATAATCTACAAGAAAGCAATTACTGTCGTCTCATAAAATTTATCTATTTAACTCAACACGTACACAATTTTGTTAGACATTGTTCGTGAGGATTTTCATTGGCTGTTCCGTACAAATCAGTAAATTTTTCAAAACGTTACTTCTAATGACTTTAGAAAATTCTTAATTATCTTATAACGATAAATCGTAATTTAATCAAATGATAAATATACGTATTTTTACAAGTAGTAAGCACGATTAATTATGTTCAACAACATGCACAATGGTTAATTAATATTGTATTATCTGACAAGATCTTTTAGTACACTTTCACAAGTGGTGGAAAACAACCGATCATTTATTGACTTGACGGATCTTTGCACCAGCTCTGAAGAAAATCAAAATCAATAAATATACAGGTGTCTCTCCTACTTTTTTTAATTTATTCATTTATTTTTAATGAAGTAAGTTTTTTTTTTTGGCCTGCCAAAATGACTTTTTTTTATTTTTATGTATGGCCCGCCAAAATGACTACTCTTCCTGATGGAAAGCATAAGTAGAATCCAAGAGTGGTGGTAACCATACTCATTGCGAATACAATGCAACAATGCAGTATGGTTGACCCACACCATGGCGGCCTAGAGATGCTTCTGCATCATTGGGCCTTCGGTCTCGTACTCTCCAACGAAACAGATTATTTTGGTTCACTCTGGTCGATGTGATCCAAATATACCGAAGCATAAGTCTCCCACGGTAATATATATTTGTAGAGGTAAAGTTACAAAACATTTCTTTGTTTTAGTATAAACGATAAGATGAAAGATAGGTCAATACAGTGAAGGTAAAGAATTCAAGCATCTATGAATTACTTCCGTTTGCTATACACATAAAGTACAACGTAATCGGAACATTGGTATTTTATCTCAAACCAACTCACTAACGGTTCCGTTTAATCTTTACAGCCCTTCGTTTATTAAAATAATGAATACAGTTTTAATGGTTTTAATAATTTACCTTTTTCTTTCTCGGCTACTTCTGTTAAATAACAGAGATAAAGATTTACATATTTTAACTTAATTCCGATTCTATTCATAAATAATACTTTTCGTTCTTAAAGTTCTAGAGATTAACTAATATTGGGAACTCTTTAAATCCTTTCATGAAAAGGTATGGTACGACGATGAGAGGAGGCCCATTCTCTGATGTCATAATTCTTGGTGTCTGCAGACAGCGGTAGTCAAGTCACTCACAATCATGTGACCGTCTGATAAAACACTTCGTCTTCAAGAGCCCGTACCAATTCTTACCAATAACAATATCTCCTGACCCATCAAAATAGCCAAAAAAAGCAAATGACTAGGTACTAGCTATTTTTAAATAAACAGTAAACGAAAGAAATAACGTTATTCTCTAATCGCAATCGAATACAGCTTCAAGATACTTAAAAATGACGTATTGCATTTGCGCCCACGCTACTGTACCACTCTAATCTCAAGTCCCGAACATTTTAGTGTTACCGGTGTGGCTCACCAATAAAATACTTCTTTTTATGTCTTTCCCGAACAACATGTTTGTGGCTAAGTTGTGTTGCGTAAGCGACGCGGTGCATTCCGTGTTTCCGTAGTTACTGGTCACGGCGTCGTCGGTCACCGCACCAAAAACTATGGCCTTATAAATCTGTATGTAATATTCTAGTATTCAAAGCTCCACACGTTAGTTCAAGGTTGCGTGTTCAATTTTTTTTATTTCCCCATTTTGCGTTATTCACACTTAATTGAATATTTTAAGACGTTCTATTTTTGAACCAATATTAATTAGATGAAAAAGACCACGGCAATATCGGTACGTTTTTTTTCCTATTTGAATTTTTAAGATCTTCGAAAACTTAAGCTATTATTTAAGGCTCTTTAAATCTCTTTTAAATTGGCCAGGAGTCTGCCAGCGCAAATGACTAATATTAGAAATAGGTGTACATAAAGATTTACCTAATCCTGAACAAGAAATAACTTAGTCTATTGTCATTGGGTCAAAATTGTCACAGAAACCTTGCCCCTTGGGTGTCGTTTTTTTCTGTTCCAACCCAGCTAGGCCTCTTTGAGTCGTGGTTTTGACTAATGACCGGTGGACCGAAACGATAAACGTCATAATAATAGTTACTAATTACGGTTTAATAATGCTTGTTTATATTAAAATAAAGATTTAGAAAAGTGTTTTATGTCAATTTATTGTCGTGTAGTGCACCGTATGAATTATTTTTATCAAATTCTCGCTACTAGGACTTCTTTTTGCTAAATTAGAAAGTGATTGATTGTGCAAACACGGACGCGAACGTTGTGTTAGATATTTAGCTTCAATAGAAACCCTTCACAGTATTGATACTTCAATACCATATTTATTTAAATATGAAGAACCAGAAAAAAAAGATCTGTAGATAATCGTGGATGTGGTATATTCCTTTCAGACTTTCATCAATCCCGGGGTATATTATTATTCGATTACTTCATCATAGTTATCATCTGTTAGCCTTGAAAGTCAACTAAATATCAGTACACAATGTAACCTCCTTTCTCTCATCACAAAAACTGAGTAATCAAGCCTTAGCCATATCACCTAATCAAACATTACATATTACTATTGTTATTACTTATTTTTTACCATTAAGTTTTTGGATATATCTTTATTTTAGCCGTACCCAGCGGTATTACCCGCGGTTTTTGTTGCTTTTTAATTTTGGCACATCAGATACATCACATAACATCAGCTAACTGCCAAAGCTGCTGAAAGTCAGCCAGATTAACTGGAACAAACAGATAGACCGACAGACATGCAAAAATAAAAATAAATATTTTATGCTGTAAGTACCTCCCTGCCGTATATACCTCCATATGCATTTTGAGAAAAGCTGCGAATTTGAAATAACAAACAGACAGGTATTTCAATTTTATTTCTTTGTATAAATGTCTTAGATTTTTAGTTAATATTAATGAGCTTGACAAAATCTCCGATTATGTATGTACATATATACCTATGCAAATGATTCAAATAAATAAATTAAAATAAATCATTGGGTGTCGGTGAAATTTTAGGTTTTGGGATATAATTCTATGTGTCACATAGAATTATAACCCAAAACCTAATTTTTTTTGTATAGATAAATGGTATGTAGCTGTATAACACATTGATCATTTAGTTTATATTAGGTGAACAGGCTTTTTACTTTCTCAAATGAAGTAAAATAACTAGAAGAAAAAAGTAGTAAAGAAATATATATTTTTATACTACTCATAGTATTTGCAGTGCTCAGCTATTTGCTGAGCTATTTGCTCAGCTAGAATATAATTATGTATATAAATACTATTGTATGGAGGTAAAGTTTGTGATTTTGCGACGTTGTGACGTTGTAGGGGGTAATCTCTGGATCTTCTAAAGCGATTTTGAAAATTCTTTTACCAATAGAAGGCTACGTTATTTATGAGTGAAATAGGCTATATAATAACCCAAAAATGGAAAGACTTTTTCGTGGTAGCTGAATTTGCAAAGTCGGAGAAAAAAATGTTCACCGCCCAACGAAGTGGGCACGGGTCAGCTAGTTATATATATAACTAGCTGAGTCCCGCGGTGTTACCCGCGGTTATTGTCAAACCGCGGGTGACGCCGCGGGGCAAATCTAGTCTAAAAAAAGTAGCCTTAGTTACTCCCTATATCATCAGTTACATATCAGTGAAACTCCCGTCAAAATCGGTCCAGTCGATCCAGAGATTACCCGGAACAAACAGACAGACAGAAATCGGTGGATTTGCGTTTTCCATTCTTATCTTTTAAGCATTTATATATAAATATACTTTCATACAAAATAAGTTCTTGTTTAATGATAAAATGTGAATCAATTATGAAAGATTTGAATAAAACAAAGTGCTAAACAGGCAATTAATATAAAAATCTCTTTCTATTGGCCTAGTTCAGGTCAGTCGTCGACTTATACGTGAATTATAACTTTGTAAGTCAAAAATTGCATGTTTCGAGATGTTTAATATTTTTATTACTAAATTAATATCGTTACCGAAAATAAGATAGGACATACCGTAGGAAATAACTACCAGTTTTTACTAATACTATCATATTATCATAGATTCTTGACTAAGCAACAATGATCGAATTCTCGTTTCCATTTCCCATTTCAAACTGTCAATTGACAAAGTTAAATATTTGGTGAAATATGTTGTCCTGATTAAATAACAAAAACACCAACGAAGTGTTTTTCTAAGAATCAGAATCCACTGTAAAAGTACGAGTATTTTTAACTAAACGTTGGAAGTGGCATCCGTAAAACAGAGATCATCCGTAGAGTCATTTTGGCAGAGCCACACATGAAAAAAAAAACGTTTCAGGGTATTTTTTGTTGGCAAATTGTTTTATAACCAAAACTACACCCACACCCTATTAGCTGTTCTAGAATCTTGTTTTTGAAACGAAGTTCCTTATGACGCGTTGCGAAAGGGGGCTAGACGGATTAAGACCAAAAGTTGTAACGACAATTTTCGTTGTAACGACACTTTTCGTTGTAACGACACTTTTAACATTGAGTTGACGCCATAGTGCTGAATAGTATATATCTATACTAATATTATAAATGCGAAAGTTTGTAAGTATGGATGGATGGATGTTTGTTACTCTTTCACGCAAAAACTGAAAACAAAAACAAAACGGATTTGGATGGAACTTTACAGTAATATAACTTATATATCAGAACAACACATAGGCTACTATTTGCAGCGATAACCGACATATATGCGGGCGGAGCCGCGGGCAACCACTAGTATATTTATGTATATGTATATAAACTTCGTTCCATCCGGGTGTACCTTGACACCTCTCAAGTTTTTTTACCTCCTTTTCCAGCTATGATCATGTAGAGTTCGTAAATTTATCACTCCTGGTATCATAGTTGTTCTTAAATCTTTGGTTAGTGTGGAATAAACATCAGGGGATCTAGTATGTTTATTTTACATCAACTCGATCACGGTAATCGCGTTTGGCGTTGCCATTCGCTCGCACTGAAGTCACAGCAATCACAATGCCGTACGCGCTCGCCGTCCAGAGCTAGTTGCACTGAAATGAACTCACACTAGGCCCTCAGATTATTCACACACATGCATGTACATAGTGATACAATACACCTATGTGTGGGTATACCACACTTCATAAGGACACCGTTTTATTGTTTGTCAAATAATGTGGAATACATGTTTGAAAGTTGCAATGACAGGTTAGCTATTGCTCATTTTATTTCGCAAACAGTATACCGTTCTCTCGGATGAGTGGTGTCTAGGTGTGGAGTCGAATTCATATAAGTAACTAGCTGACACACGCAACGTCGTATACGTCTCCTATTGCCCGTAGCGTAAAAAAATTCCCCCGTTTTTGTAACATTCTTCATTGGTGCTCCGCTCCTATTCGCGATCTTAGCGTGATGATATATAGCCTTCTTCGATAAATGTACTATCCAACACTGAAATAATTTTTCAAATCGGAGCAGCGGTTCCTGAGATTCGCGCGTTCAAACAAACAAACTCTTCAGCTTTATAATATGAGTATAGATAGTATTGATAATATTTAATTAGGGAAAAATGTATAGAAAATATTTCTTTCTTTCTTTTTAAGTGATAATTTTTAATATTTTTAAAATTACACAAAACTGTTTAATGTGAAGAATTGAAACTTCTTTGAACGTCTGAAAGTCTTTGAAGTTCTTGTTCCATCTTCGAAATTGCCTTTTATCCTACATATAATTTAGATATCTTTTTCGGAAGGCATTGTAAATTGTATTTTAAAGATGTGTGTTACAGGATCATGCGGTTAAGAAATGTATACGAAAATGGTTTCCCATATTAATCTTTATAAGACTAGAGTGCACGCGCGGGCTAAATGTGTAGCCTACAGACAAATCGTGAGGCCTATTTTTGAAAATCAGCTCGCTAAAACGTTCACACTCGCACCTCGTGTATTCTTCGAGTAAATATTCTCGTTTCTGCCAGTACTAATCCGTAACCTATTTAAGAAGAGAATTAAAAACTCAATCTAGACTAAAACAGAATTACTTTGTAAAATTACACTCTTCGCATCGTCAATAACTGTTTGAAATTGAAACATAGAACAACAATTTGAAACCGGTGAAATTGTCAACATGACATTTATGCGGGGACTGGAACTTGAACATCTTAAAACCGAACAGAAGTTGCGAGGAACTGAAGAGTTTGCTAAAGAACTTTAATGTAAATTTATTTATTAAAACACCAACAAGACAATTGTCATGTCTATACATGACAATTGTCTTAATATTACTCGCTCGCTATTTGGTCTATACCAAATAGCGAGCGAGTAATATTAAGTCAGCTAGAGCTGAGGTGCATCATCTTGCCTTGTCTGACCACGAAACAGGGCAAACACTTTCCCTAAGAACTACAAAATGCCCAGAAATATTAAATTGGCATGAGGATGTCAGAGATTTCAATAAGGAAAATTTGGACAAATTTTATAATTGTATATCGTCACTATCATTTTCGAACGTATACGAAAAAAATGATTTACAGGAAGCATTTAAAGAATTTCATGAGACGTTCAAGTTGTTTTTTGATCTGTGTTTTCCGATAATAACAAAGAAGAGATTAACTAAAAATGGCAAACATAAATGGTTAACAAAAGGTATAAGAAAATCCTGTATGAGAAAAAGGTATCTATATCTTAGCCAAGTGCACAGTAAATCCAAGAAAATAATATTAAATAAGAAATATAAATTATACAGCATCATTCTCAAAAAGTGTATATATAAATCTAGACAAGGTAGAAGGTACATAGTCAATCATAAAAATAAATGTAAAGCCACATGGGCAGTTATTAATGAAAACATTAATGACCGAGTTGCTAAAACCCAAATTGACAGAATAATTAAAAATAATCATACGTATGAAGACCCCAAGCAAATTAGTGACATGTATAATGAATTTTATATACAACTGACAAATAATAATGATTTTAAATATAACATTGACGAGATAAATAAGACTATTGATACTCAAAAAGGGCACACCATTTTCCTTAAACCTACCGATGCTATGGAGATATTCGGAGTTATCAAAAATCTAAAAAATACGAACGCAGCAGGAGTAGATGAAATAACTACTAATGTTGTAAAGTTATGCGCTCCGTTAATATGTCAACCATTAACTTACTTACTAAACTTATCCTCTGAGGAAGGCTCGTTCCCAGAGCCTTTGAAAAATACTATTGTCAAACCACTTCTTAAAAAAGGCGATACATCTAATATGAAAAACTATAGGCCGGTGGCATTACTACCAATTATGTCAAAAATCTTTGAGAAAGTAATGCTGAAAAGACTTCAGGATTTTACTACAAGTCACCATATACTCAAAGATGAGCAATTCGGGTTTAGACAAAATAGTACCACCTCATTGGCGTGTTTCAATCAGGTTAAAATTGTTACTCAGTCCATTAATAATGGAGTACCAGCTGCTGCTATCTTTTTGGACATGAGCAAGGCCTTTGATTTCGTAGATCACGAGCTGCTATTATACAAATTGGAAAAGTACGGAATAAGGGGAAAAGCGAACGACTGGTTGAGAAACTATCTACGGTGTAGACAACAATATGTACATACTGTACATATATCAAAAATCCAAAAAGGAAAGAAGGTGTCTTACAAAAGCGACTATCAGCAGAATAACTTCGAGGTGCCGCAGGGTAGTGTCCTGGGACCATTTTTATTTTTAATTTACATCAATGATCTCCCAAATATTACTCGCCACAAAGTAATCTTATTTGCTGATGACACAACTCTTGTGGTGCAGTGTAAAAATAGTGATGCATATGAAAAGGAATGAAATGAAGCATTTAATAATGTAATATACTGGCTAAATTCAAATAATCTTAAAATTAATATGAACAAAACAAAATTAATCCAATTTCAAACGTACAAAAAACAAACATCACATTTGAACATTAAATACAATAGTACAAATATTGAACAAGTAGGCAGCACCACTTTTCTCGGCTTAAAGTTGGATCAAAACTGTGACTGGAAGGGTCATGTAGAATACGTCTGTGACAAACTCGACAGATTTGTGTATGCGTTGAAACGATTACGAGATAAAGTATCAACCGAAGCTGCACTATGTGCATATCACGGATACGTTTCATCCGTACTCTCATATGGTCTTTTGTTGTGGGGCAATTCAGTGGATGTCATTAAAGCATTTAAGGTACAAAAAAAATGTGTGAGAGCAATTTGTGGAGCGGGGTATATGGATAGCTGTAAACCCCTATTTAAGAAGTGTAACATCTTGCCATTACCGTGTATGTACATCAGAGAATTGTGCTTATTTGTGCGACAACACCCAGAGTGCTTTGCCAAACATGAAGATATTTCCAAACGAAATGTAGCATCTAGAGATAGGAATAAGCTATATTTCCCTCACTGCAAGCTTGAAATATTTAAGAGGAACTCTTATGTGAATGCTATAAAAGTCTATAATAAATTGCCAAATTACTTTAAAGAACTACCTCTAAATAAATTTAGGACACACTTAACACAGTGGTTGAAAGATAAATGTTTTTATGAATTGAAAGAATTTATGTCATATCGCGAGGATAGGAGGTAATGTATTGGAATAATGATTTATATTTCACTAAATTTTTATCCAATTATATTGACAATGTCCGTGAACATTGTTTAGTTTATTATTGTTATTTGGACATTGTTTATTTTTTTTTAAGTTGTTTGACTGAATTTTATTTTGATTTAATTTCATTTTTTGACATACCTAATTTATATTTTGACATTGCATGCGACGGTTCAATCGTATATTTTAAATTAAAGAAATTTCATTTCTAAATGTACAATTTTAAATATTTGCACACCATGTGTATATTGGTAGGATGTAAATGGGCCATGTTATAATTTTAAGATCATACTTTGTACACCTACATTCTGGCAAATAAATGAATTATTATTATTATCATTAATGAACCTATTACTGTCTAAATAGGTAAGTGTAAATATGTATTGGTCAGCTGTTTTTGTCGAGTAGCACGTGACTGGCTAGTGTAATCATTATTTTTGGTGATTACTTTCAGTTTTGAGCCGCTCTCGTATTGGAACCGCAATTGAAAAGTTCAGGATACAAAAACGGTAGTTTTACTGTTCTTAATACGTAAATGGAGATACATTCAGTTATTACAGAGAAAACAATACAATTTAAGATAAAAATCTATTTATTTGGAAGCTTTCATTCAACCAGCCACAAGTTGGTTTTTAAGGTTACTTCATCTGCCATTAATAATGTTTTGCACATTAAAAACTGTTCCGTACGTATTCTACGTTAGAAACAAGAAAGTAAATGAAAGTAATTAGCATATGTAAATATAACTTTTTGTTTGACTGGTTTTACTTTAGCTTAACTAAAAAGTATCTACTTAGTCATTAATTGTGATCGATTGAACCGACTCCAAAATGTTAACTTGCTAGACATGGAAGTAGATCGGTTCACAAGATTACTTACCAATTAAATAATTTATTGAAATTAAAATTTAATTCATGCTTTTTATTTTGAAGTTTTATTTCATTAGGAAGTGCTCACGATCAACATGACATTGAGACGTTTGTAGTAGATAGCAATAGTACGCGTAGTGCAATTGTGATGCTATTCTTGCAATGATTGAACACAAGATAGCTCTTTAAAACCATATGTTGAAAAAGAACTTTAAACATTTTCTTACCTTCAATTCATTGACAAAGTTGTCAATGAGACAGACTGATTTCAAATGAGAGCAGTCTTTCTTTGTATATTATGAAGTATTTTGGAAAACACATTTTTCAAGACCATCGAAAAACACTTTTTAGCCCAAAAACGATTTTCTGCTTTTCTACTTCCCCTTCGAAGAAGAAAATCGATCTCTACTATTTTAAGTAACTTTTAAGATGCACAGTTGTCGGTGATTGTACTGATGGATGAAGTTGAGTAACCCATCTGCTCGGTTTTAAAGCTTGCGAAGTTACGAGTTCAAAACAAAACGGTTTATAAGCATTCGTATATTACGTAAAGCTCACACGTTTACTGACCTTTTGGAACAAAATTTAATATTCATTTTTAATAGATCATTAAGACGAATGGTTTTCTAATCACGTCTGACAATCATTTCTAAGATTCTAGAGGCTGTGTATCGGCCTCGATTCACCCCACTGTCTCTGTAGTTTCCATTTGTAATAGCAAAAAGTTGTGAATGGTGGAGTGTCGGGCGGGCGACATCGAGTACAGAGTGCCAATACCGGCAGCAAGTGCGCCGTACGTTGGCTCGTAGCAGCGCGCGCTTAGTGGTGGGCAGGCCTCTGATAACGGTGCAATTTTAATGATACATTGTTGGCAGCAGACGTCGGAATGGTTCGCGATATTGAGAAGTTCTTGCGCGATGCCGTCGTACACGGCACTCCACGCCGTTATCCTATTTCCTCCTTCTTTCGTACGCATTGTGATTGGCAGTATGTAACTATCGCTACAGAACAGTTACCGTTCGTCGTTATAGAAACGGTCTTAAAATATCATCAAATTGTATTTCATGTTATACGCAACGGATGGTAATTGAAATGTTTTTATTGCATGCTCGTCGTATAGGTGAGAAATAATTGAATCCCTACCGTTATTTTTCGTAAAGATTATTTTAAATTATATCCTATTCGTATACAAAATAAAATTTGATTACTATACAAGAATATTGGACTATGTGCCTATATAACAGTAGGTCAACCTACTGGTATATAGGCTCATAGTGCATGAATACCTCGTAAATTACTATATTACCTATTCGCTACTAGACACGACTGGTGCAAGTGATATTGCTTATACTTATGGCCGCCACTGCTAAAACCTTTTATCATAACGGGTATGCATTAAAGTACACTAAAATCAGGCATTTTTCAATATAATGAAGACTGAATGAAATATGCTTGTAGATCTCACAGACTGTAGTGGATTACACAACCTTACATCTAAAACCAGAATATAACTACTCTCCTAAAATTTACATAACAGTACAAGCTAACATATATCATCCTTATGTGAAACTATCTTAGATAAAATAATGTCTGTCTATTTAGAAAGTGCACTTGGCCAAAGCTTGAAATCACAAAACCGCAAATTATACCCCTACTAACTTATGCCCGGGGCTTTGCTCGCGTGATGTATGATATCATTTGATATACCTCTTAGAAAAAGGGTAAACTTCCAGTCATTTGAAACTATTAACATCAAAAGACGTGAAGCATGCAAAACAGTCATCTGCCTAGCCTTTATTATTCCCAAGATTTGGGTCGGTTACTAGTTCAATCGGTTTTACCTGAATATCAGTTTTTACACGGAGCGATTGGCATCGGACCTCCGCAACCCTGAGAGCGAACTGAATTCGATGATTGAACTAGTTGTCAGTATATTTGAGGGCACTAACTTCCCAATAACGATTGCTATAGATGTTCATGACAACCGGGACTGACGGCTTAACGTGCTCTCCAAGGCACGGGCGGGAAACACCACCATCTTCCATACTCCGGGCAGCTGCAGTCCGACCCGGGAATCGAACCCGAGACCTCTTGATCTGCAGTCGTTTACGCTAACCACTAGACCAGCGAGGCATACAAAACAGTAAATTGTCAATATCTTTACATACACACTCCTAATGCTTTACTGGTTTACCTACATTTTAAATACAATATCTCCGAATACATGTATAGATCCATATATCCTATTAGATATTTGAATTATTGCTTATCGTTTTTCACACCTTCGCTGGTACATACAGTATCAAAAATTATCTGAGTTCATTTATCTCCAAGGTGTTACTCCACAAATACTGTTTCTATTCATTAATTTTGAAAAGGAGACTTTTTTCATGACTTCCTTTATTTAAAATTTTGAAATAAGCTCCTCTTTGTCGGACAGAACAGGTGGTGCTCCAAGCGAAGTTTTTGTTCAGTTAATTTGGCAGTTGCCAATCATTGAACAACACTAAGCACTGAACTAACCCAAACTTTATAAACATGATATATAATCAATCATCATCATCAGGCTATCGTTTTCAACTGCTGGACATAGGCCTCTCCAATTACACGGCACTTGGTTGGATCCTCGGCTTCTTGCATCCAGTTCTTGCCAGTTATCTTGCGCAAGTCACTCTATTTTCCTGTGGGCGTCCCACATAATAATATCGGCACTCTTTGTCATTATTTGTTTAAGAATTTACCTTTTTTTTGTTTTTATTTTTTTACGCGGGGAATGCATTGTGCACCCTCCGTGCGGGGGACACACGAAGGGCGTGTGTGGGACTCCCTATGAATCGGTCTACCCTCTAAACCCCGCGGCAGTCGGGAGGAGCTCCAGGAACGCAGCAGCGGCTTCTGGAAACCCCCCTGCCGTACCTCATGACTGAGCTGTTGCGCCTCCTACCGCTCTACACAGTAAGAGTAAAAAGTTTTTATTTCGAGTGGACCTTTTTGGGAATTTTTGAAACGTTACATTAATTACTCTAGTGCTATTCTAAGTAAATATCGATCAATTAATACTAAATCTATTAAAAATATATTCAACTAGCTGCTGACATACGCAATCTCGTTTGCGTCTCCTATTATTGACCGTAGCATGATAATTTTCCCCCGTTTTTGAAACATTCTTTCTTGGTGCTCCACTCCTATTGGCACTAGCGTGATGATATACAGCCTTCCTCGATAAATGGGCTATCTAACACTGAAAGAATTATTCAAAGCGGACCAGTCGTTACTGAGATTATCGTGTTGTAGCAAACAAAGAAACCCTTCAGCTTTATATATTAATAGTACCTATGGGTATAGATTATTATATTTTGCAAAACCATTAATTTCAAAAACAAGATAAGTGGCAAACTTCCCTCTGATGAAGTTACCTAAATAATTAAAATGGCATCCTGTGGAATAACTGGAAGTTGTAGGTCCTTTTTTGCGCAAAGTAATAGAACAATCCGTTAAGAACATTTTGTGAGATCGTAAGAAACAAATGATTTGAGACTTGATCATTTACGCTTTTAAAACAACAAGAAGCAGCAAATTCTCCTTTAAAACAGTGAAGAATGGAAACATCCGATTGTTTTATTTGTTCTTCCTGACATTGGTTGGGTACAATAGCTTTTTTTATGGAATCGGGGGCAAACGAGCAGACGTATCACCTGATGGTAAGCGATTACCGCTACCGATGGATACCCGCGACACCAGAGGCGACACAAGTGCGTTGCCTTTGGGGGATGGGGAGAGGGATTTGGGGAGGGGTTGGGGTATGGGCCTCCGATATCCTCACTCACTCGGTAAAACACAGCATAAGCGCTATTTCACACCGGTTTTCTGTAAGGCCGTGGTATCACCCCAGCAGAGCCGGCCCATTCATGCCGAAGCGTGTTTCTCCCACTACGAGCTGCTCAAAGATGACTGCTTGACACCATAGCCACTTTAAATTTAATGTTATAATATTTGTACTATATAAATATACATGTTATAGACTTCCTAAAAATTATTCTAGTGTGAGTGTCAACCTATTGTGTCCACTGCTGAACGAAGTTCTCCCCAAAGAAGCGCCAACCATCCCGATCTTGGGCAGCCCGCATCCATCTGCCGCGCCGCGAACCACTTTCTTCAAATCGTCGCGGCGTCGGTCTAACCTGCCGCATGATTCTAATACTTGCGGTAAATTAAGTACAAGTGTACAAACACTTAACTTATGAATATAATACGAATCGTTCTGTTCGTCCAACGGGAATTTAAAAAATTGTATATTCGCAACATTTCACACGAGTACACGTTTTTGAACTTGAACCGTTACTTGCTTGTGAGACTATGACTCACTGATAGATGGATAACAATTTTAATAACATCTATGTTATTATGTATGACAAGAAGATTGTAATAATTATCCTTGTGGTGTATGTGGTGAGTTCAGTAATGTCGGTACTTAACTGTACAGGGTCGATTTCTCACACTTCAGAGCTTATGTTTATTTGATATGTTTTCTTTTTATCCTATTCTTTGTTTAAAGATAACTACCGCATTAGGAATATATACTTATCCTGTGTAGCGGGGGACTTTACAAACATACATGAAACGGACACAAAGAAAGCCCAGACTCGGAACAACAGTTTGTGGATCACACATGAACCACTGAACCTACAATACTTGGCGCAGTAGAAAGCGGCGTGGCGACCGCTTAAACCACTAGGCAAACCGTGCAGTCAATCTATATGCACAACATTAAAAATACTTACATCTGCATTCTTCAAGGGCGCGGGAGATTTGTAATAGACACCTTTTGTAAAATTTAATTTCATCCAAACTTACCCAAATCACCGCAAGACAACAGCACTACCAAGAAAAGAAAAACCCGAGACAAAACCTGTATTATGCTCTCCAAGGCAGTAAATCCACGCAGTACGAACGGGCCGGCTCGACCGGGGCGGTACCACCCTCGCACAGAAGATCAACATAAAATGACAGCGTTCGTGCTGTCGTGTTTCGTTGGTGAGTGCGAGACTGGAGGCGCAATGATGCAGAAACATCACTAGGCCGCCATAGTGTGGATCACTATGCTGCATTGTTGCATTCGCAATGAGTATGGTGACCACCACTCTTGGATTATGCTTATTATGCTTTCCATCAGGCAGAGTAGAGTCATTTTGGCAGGTCAATACATAAAAAAAAATAACTCGTCTGGTTAGTGTGGTAAGCAGAGTAGGTCAAAACCTCCTTTCTAAGGAGAAACCTATGGCCAGCAGTGCACTGTTAAGGGATGTTAATGATAATAGGTCTTTACCTATGAAATTGCCGTTTTGTATGCAATAAGTGAAATTACTTATTTTTTCAAACTTTTTTATTTCTGTTATTCGAAGTAATCACCCATGCAATCGACGCATCTTTGCCAACGCATTGGCATTTTTTTGATGCCCTTCTTGTGAAAATCAGCTGGACGGGAGCCAACAAACTCTTCAAAGGCATTTTGTACTGCCTCTCGGGAATTGAATTTTTTACCCACCAAAAAGTTGTCTAAATTTTGGAAAAAGTAATAGTCGGTAGGTGCAAGGTCTGGTGAGTATGGCGGATGAGGGAGAGCTTCCAACCCCAGCTCTTGCAGCTTGGAGACTGTCTGTTTCGCAGTATGGGGTCGCGCGTTGTCGTGAAGGAGCAGTGGGGACGACCGATTGACCAAAGCTGGTGCAGATGTGCAAGCTTCTCCATCATTCTCTCCAGTTCTTCACAGTACACATCTGCATTAATGCTCATGCCGTTTTGTAAAAAGCTGTGGTGAATCACACCCGCACTAGACCACCATACAGTGACCATCACCTTTTTAGGGGTCATTTTTGGTTTAGGGCATTGCTTTGGTGCTGAACCAGGGTCTAACCAACTTGCTGAGCGCTTTCGATTGTCGAATAGAATCCATTTTTCGTCGCACGTAACAATTCGTTTCAAAATTCCTTCATTTCTTTGCCTGTTGAGCAGCGCAAGGCAGGTCTCGACGCGTAAGTTGCGCTGGCGATCGTTAAGGTCGTGGGGCACCCATCTATCAAGCTTTTTTACCTTGCCAATTTGGCGCAAATGGATCAATATTATTTTGATGCTTACATTAAAAGCTGCTGCTAGCTCAGCTGTAGATTGAGTTTCGTCAGCTTCCACAATCGCCTTTAATTCACTATTGTTAACCAAAGTCTCCGGACGATCACGAGCTTCATTTTTCAAGTCAAAATTTCCAGAACGGAACCGGGAAAACCAATAACGGGTTGTGCGTTCGTTTGTACAGTTCTCTCCGTAAACGTTTTTGATGTTACGTGCCGTTTGTGTCGCGTTGGTGCCACGACGGAACTCATATTCCATAATTACACGATTTTTAAAGTATCCATTAAGACGAAAAATGTTCAAATGTAATGAAAATACAACGCTAATCAGAAAACAAAAGACTGAGTTTGTAAATAGAATGTCATGGTTTTAAAACAAAATTAATTTGAATTTAGAATACAGAGCCATTACAAACTTTTTTTTATTTGAAATGACCAGTACTGAAGAACGGCAATTTCATAGGTAAAGACCTAATACATAGTACAGGAAAACCTATGATAGACCTTGGGAAAAATGGGAAATAGTGGAAGAAATACGTGTATTGAAAGGAAAAACAGCTTAAAAGGGAACGGTACGGATGACTTGGGGAGTGTAAGCAATAGATCAAACAAGTATTTGAACTGGATTTTGATTAATGATGATCGATGGATAGTAAGTTGGCTTACCGATCTTAACATTAACACAAATAAGTCCACGCGGTATTCTCGAGCTCAGTATTTAAATTGCATTCAAAACTTTACACAGGCGTTAAGTCGAAAATCCAACTGTGCTGAGATCATGTTACCTTCAAAGTTTAAGTAAGAACCTCATTCATCAAGTGCCGCTAATTTTAAAAATACTTGATTTCGATTTAAAACAACATTATTTCTAAAAAAACATACATATTAGAGACGTAGATCAACTGACTTCATCCAGCCGCGCTGCCTTTGTACTACGTTTTTCTATAAAACGCCGTCTTTAACGTCTAAATAAATCAAAAGGTCCACGAATAGTGTCACGATAGTCATAAAGGTGGTTACAAAAGCCGGAGTTTTAGAGCCCTTCAGAAAGTGTGTCGTAGGGCGGGTCTCTTCCCCCCGCGACCTGCGTCCCCCTTCATCATACCCGTTTCGTGCTGGAAAACGTCCATGTATGCATTTTATAGTTTTCCGTCGAACTGTTAACATCAGTATTGCGTAGGTACTAAAACGTAGCGTAGGAAGGCGTTTTAAGATAAAAGTGTAAGCTATAGGTTGTATGTGAAAGAAATTATGAAGCGTACACACGGATAACATGTTCAATACATATAAATTAGAAAGTTAATAGTTTTATAACTTTAAATATTATTACTTATAAATGATACTGAATCGCAGGTATTTAATGGTAGTCATGCAAAAGGACCTGAATTCAATTAACAAAAACGTACATTTTCATGAATCAGTATCCTGCTTGCGGTGGCGCAGATTGAGAGATGCCTATGCCTATGGCTAGCTTTTTTTCGATCAGGCATGCGACCTGTACCAAATCATTTGTAAACTTAACAACCTGTTGACAGGGAACAGTATACAGGCGCAGGTTGTGGTGGCAGCAGCGAGCGCGTAGGTACAGCATATAGATTTTTAGCGACTCTGACTGCTATCCAGAGGATATGAGTTCTATTACCACATAGGCACATAGTACAAGTGTGAGGAGCATGCTCATTTGTTATGTATGTGGGTGTATTAGTATATGAATATTTATCAAACAGACTGATTACTATAGGGCTCTCCCTAGTCACACCGCCATGTGAGTGTGTCAATTATTATCATTTCAATGCTAGCTACTTTTTGCAGACACAGTAATTTTTAGTACCTACAGTTAAGCTTTTACTGGCGGCGCCGCCCGCGTATATTTCGGTTATCGCGGTGATTCTTTAACCTGATATAACTTTTTTAACCAACTTCAAGAAAAGGAGGAGATTATCAAGTCGACTGTTTTTTTTATGTTTGTTACCTCATAACTTTCGACTGGGTGAACTGATTTCCATGATTCTTTTTTTAATTGAAAGTTGGTGCTTCCCGTGTGGTCCCATTTGGTCCAGTTTTGACAATGTCATCCATGAGAAAACCATTTAAGTCTTCGATTGGCATTAAGCATGTACGCGACGAATTGACGAATAACTCAGTATCATACCAACCGATTTCGATAATCCTTTTTTTATTTGAAAGCTGGTGCTTCGCGCGTGAACCCATTTCAATTTATTCCAGTTCTTGAAGTTGGTTTTTTTGTTAAAAATTTGTATTATAATATTACAAACAGATACTCCAATTTTATTTATTATTTGTCAACCAATTGAAATAAAATAAAAATATTTAGCAACACATGTATGTAACTTAGTTCATAACGGTACAAACGTACGTAAAAAATGTAATAAACGATAAAATAACTATCAAGTGGAATATGATGTATAATTTAGATGACCACCCCGAAGTCAAAAGGAAATCATTAGAAACATTATTATGATTTTATTTTAGTCAATAGACACGCGATGATCATTTGCTCTGCATAACTTCTAAGCTACTTACCTATCATAATTTACCAAATGAAGCTTGTAACTTCAGTCAGTGTTCTGTTTTGTTTGAATTGAAATAACTTAAATATCTATTGCTTAGAAAAAAATAGGAAAAATGGAAGAGTAAGTAGGAATATTTCCTTTTAGGAATACGTTAAATGTGATGTATTTGGTATCTATAGACTTATGAAAATATCCGAAAGCTACTAGCTATATAATTATAGTAATAAATAACAAGTCCTAATCAGTTTTTGTAACCGAGTTAAAAAAAGGAGGAAGGTCTCAATTTGATTGAATTTTTAAAGTTTGTTACAGCAAAAATATATTTAATTAGCGGATATCAGCAGATGTTCTAGATTCTAGTCTCTGTTTATAGTGGTACGCTACTAGCTCAAAATTCATAAAATATTGAAGTATCATGAAACCTAATTAATGCATTTTGATCTTTTTTCTTTGACATTTCATAGTTGTAATGAAATTGAATACTCTCACAACTTTTGTACATAAACATTGCTATTTTATTTTACTATTAAATTAACTACATATTTAGGGTTGAATCTTTTGCTAGATAAATAAAATAGAGGGGTTTCGTTCTGATTTAAGAGAAAATGGCACTGTTTGCTGCCGCCTAGTTTCTCTTAATTATAAGATAACTGTTAGTCTAATTTTGTAAGACTATATCTAATTTATAATATACCCACTGTTTTTGAATAAATAAACTATTTTCATTATTAAAATTAAAATGGTTTTGATTGATTGGATGTTATTTGTAACGAGTAAAACTAATCTGGTTCAGTACTATTATAAAAAAGTATCACCTGTTTCCCGGGGCTCACGCTAAACGCGTGCTACGCGAGGCTCCGCTCTCTTAGAACCATATTGCAATATGTATTACAGATTTGATTTTGTTTAAGTCTAGTTGGTGCCAATGCCACAAAACACGGTTAAAAAAATACTTGTAACCATTATGTTAAAAATATAATTATCAAGACTCTACGTAACACGGTTTCATGTAAGTCTATACACTGTTTATACTCGCTCTTTTATTTAAGAATAACATAAAAGAAGTAGTTCCGTATATTACTAACTAATAATAACGAAATACATGAGATATTCATAATATAGGAAGAGACATAATTAAACCTACTTAAACAAAGTCTTAGGCAAGAGAATTGGTCAACGATTTGTTTTCAAATTTGGTATCGCATGCAACCTTACCTTCTTTCTACCAATAAGCCACAGTTAGAGTTCATTGGAATTAATACCCTCAGTGAGGGCAGTCAGCAGCCCGGAGCGGCAAGGTGACGAGGGGGAGGGTCAAGAGAGGGGAGGGCTGTAGGCGCTCTGTGTTGCGCAACGCATTACAATAACGCGACGACGCTACGTGCCGCGGCCACTGCGCCCGCGTCGACGGGGTCACACGACAACTGATTCGGGGAACACTTCGGATACCTAGGGTTGCTCATAATACTAATTGAAACAACAACAAGAAAAAGGTAAGACAGGGTTTGGACAAATTTTATTGCCGTATACACTTGTTTGTACAAGAATTGGTGAATGTTAAACGTCAATTTTCATTAATTTTCTACAAGTAAATGTTTCATCTTATTAACTTTATATTTTCTTATTTTGATGAGATGGCAACCAGCTGAATAATATTAGCTATTTCTGCCAGTCTTGACATTTCAATTCTAATGCCAGAAATTGATACTAAAAAAATGTATTAAAAAGCGGCCAAGTGCGAGTCGGACTCGCCCATGAAGGGTTCCGAAGCAGCAAGTAACATAATATAAACGTTCTTGTAGTTCTTTGTAACTTTGATCGATGTTTAAATAATAGTGTTTTTTTTTGCGGTTTACCATTTATAACGTATTAAAAAAAACTACTTACTAGATCAGGTTCAACCAATTTTCGGTGGAAGTTTCCATGGTTATGTACATCATATATTTTTTTTAGTTTTATCATTCTCTCACTTTAGAAGTTACAGGGGGGGGACACACATTTTACCACTTTGGAAGTGTCTCTGGCGCAACCTATTCAGTTTAGAAAAAAAATGATATTAGAAACCTCAATATCATTTTTAAAGACCTATCCATAGATAGGATACAAACATGGGGTATGGGTTTGATGAAAAAATTTTTTTTTGAGTTTGAGTTCTAAGTATGGGGATCCCCAAAATTCATTGTTTTTTTTAAATTTTTGTGTGAAAATCTTAATGCGGTTCACAGAATACATCTACTTACCAAGTTTCAACAGTATAGTTCTTATACTTTCGGAATAAAGTGGCTGTGACATACGGACGGACAGACAGACAGACGGACGGACAGACAGACAGACAGACATGACGAATCTATAAGGGTTCCGTTTTTTGCCTTTGGCAAGGAACCCTAAAAACGTGGATGAAATATATTAGGTATCTACCTACCGTCTCTCCGAAAAACAAAAAGCGATCTCCCTAACTTTATCTTTAGTGATTGACATGACAATCACGACTTGTAGTAATAGACTAGACAATTTTTTTTTAATTCCAATAGGTGCTACTCTGTGATCTATCCCTATTATTGTAACTTTTGTAACTAATATAGTTCCTAATGCCCTAAAAAATAAATCTACAAAACTTCTTAAGTGACAAATTCGTTTCTAACTTGGTGATAGACCGTGTTCATGTTGTTTAACATTTTTTGTGCTTATATAAATAAATTGTGTTGTAATTAGTCCATCTTTGAAACTAGCTAATGCCCGCCGACACTATAGCGTATTATTAGTTTATAACTTTGAAAATCAAAAACTTCCATAGAACTGGTAATTTCTTATTTTAAACATTAGGTGCGAAATCTTCAAAAATCCCTTTTTAGCAATGGCTTACAACATAAAATGATCAGCTCTCAAAATTTTAAGTTCTTCTTAGCCCTAGCGGTTTATGCTATCCATTGATGGATCAGTCAGTATTTAGGGTAGGTAATTTTCTATGAAGCTAAGATTATACCTAGCTAGCACTGTATTACAGTATAACTGACAACCCTAATGATAATCAACACAGCCTTTAACACAAGAGGAAAAGTAAATCTTCATCATTTAGCACAGCCCTTATCACTTAATTATTTATTGTTAATTAATTATTACTCATGCAAATGGAATACGGGTGTAATGTGACATTTATTGCGTTGGCACACGTGACCTTTGTTTGAAAGCAACAAGGATCGAATTCGCTGTAGTCTGCACTTAAGAGTGAATCATATTGATTTTAAAGTTATACGACAACATAAAGGACAAACTACTACATAGTTTATGCTTAGTCCTCTGTTTATTAAAAAACCAGCATGTCAACCAAATTTAATAAAACAAACAATAAATGTTAAGTGAAGTTTACCACAATACATATGAGACAACCGCATTCAAATCTGTTATTCTGATATTATCGCGCGCAAATGCATGGAAAATAATTCTGAAAACTTTTGCTTTGAATTCTGTTACTTATTAAAGACTGTCTTCATTAGTTTTTTCTACAATAAATTTAACGTACAGATATTACTTTACCTCCTACAGTTTTAATATTTGTATTACAGATAAGATTCCAATTTCAGAAAAAGATAACAGGAAATGTAAATCTAGTTTACATTTATAAGTAAAAGCGTAGTATAGTAGTTCCTTTATAAGGAAAAGTCTATGTCCAGCAGTGGACTGGTAAAGGTTCTTGATGATAAATAATGAAGATGGAGTCATCTATAAAATAAGAAATAGGTTGTTAAGAAAATAACAGGAAGATTGAATAGTTCAAAATAAAAAACCTTTATTAAACTTGGCCTTATAGTATTCCAAAAAAAGAAGACCCACATAGATATTAATTAAGTTGTCTATGGATTAAATATTAAACATTTCTGTGAACACAATCAAGTTATTGAATTGTTAATGTTTTATAAATTATAATATTTCAGCTGTACTCTGCCACGCTTCGCTATGGGAACAAACCCGTAGTGAACAATAAACAAAAACATCTTCGAATAGGTTTGCATATTATCGTGGCAAAATTTGATCTCAATAAGGTGCAGTACTTTTTGAGATTTTGAAGCGTCCACAAACCAACTTCACATTTTATATGGATTCAATTAGACTGAGTTAAAAAGATCTTCGAGTACAAAGTCTGTTATTATATTGCCAACAAGTTTTCATTAAAAATGTGTCTATGGAATATACAGTTTTTTTAAAATCCGATAAACACTGTATTAAACAAATACCTCACCTAACCACTGACTAAATACCTGTCTCTTTTATATCAATCACAGAATCATCTTCAAACTGTTTTATATTTGAAATAGCCAAACTCCATATGTAATATCTACAGTTTATACGATATTTTTCGATTAGAGATTTAAGAGTGTTAAATACAATGTAAACATACGTTTCTCAATACTGTCTAAATCTAAAGGGTTGAATATGGTATGTATTATACTTGATGTACAGAATTAATATGCATATCGTGTGTATAAAGTGAGAAAACTGTCATTGTAAACATGTGTCTCATTTTCAAGACAGGTAGTTTAATGAAGTTATAATTATATTATCAGTCAATATTCTAATAAGGGACGAACTATTTTTAGATAGTTGTTAGGTGCCAAAACACTTTAGTCATGTAATAGAGAAGCCAGTGTTCCAGCGGTCCACGCAAGGATGCGCGGGCGACGCGCGTTTCTTTTTAGAAAGTGGCACGTGGCGGGGTTGTTCACCCTACGCGATCCGGGTCAGGCGTCGCGCCCCCCGTACCGCACCGCCCTTCGCCCCTCTGCCCGCAGCGTCGTCTAGGTACTAAATGTACTTGATGTGAGTGTACTAGTCCTTGATAAGGGAACTTCATTGACACCATAATTGAGTGTAACCGGGTCAGCGGATAAGGCACTCCTTATCGCGCTTACCGGCGCTTGCACAGGACCACGCCATGCGCCATACCCATGCGGATACGCACACATTCGCGTTAGTGCGCAAATACCCGCATGCGAAAAGCATTTTCAACCTTTTAATTCAGTTACATATTTCTTCTACATTAATTAAATCATACGAAAAATGATTTGAATATCTTTAATTATTTAATAGAGTATCTTGTTATACATCTTAAATATAGAGAATGAAATATATTTTTTTAAATTGTTTTTTTTATTATTCTATGCGTGTAATAAAACTGCTACGAACATCTACTAAAGCCTATTAAATGGCCATTTCATATTATCAATAATTTGAAAAACAATCTAATTAATTAATACAAACTGCTATTACATACCAGAACACGTTACTATAATTTTAATAAGCTAAACTTATTAATAATTTAGTGGTAAAACATAACATCAAATTAATTTTTCAATTAATAACCATTAACTAATGTGATGTACGCGCAATTGCTATTAATGTTTACAACTTATATGTTTATAACTAATTAAAATTAAATATTAAATAGAAAAGCAGGTTAGCTAAAATAAGTGTATTATTGTTACGTAAGCTTGTAAACTAGTGTTATGCATGCGTATTGTGTGTATATTTGTACAAACTATTAATAAGATATGACGTACCATTTCTTTTTATTAAGTACATAGGTTTACGCGGGATAGGCTTTCGCAACTCGACGACTTTGAAGCGCCTATTTTGCGTGATGGTGCTTCAAAGTTCTCGAGTTGCGGAAACCTAGCCTGCGTAAAGCTATGTACTTAATATTTTTCTTTAAATACATATTATGTGTAAAAAGGAATGAAGCTTTTGCCCTCGGCTTGGCTGGCCTTCATTTTGTAGTCCTTGAAAGAAGTTATTTTGCTGCATTTAACGGACTCAAATATTATTATTTTTTTATGAATAGGCGGGCAAACGTGCAGACGCATCGCCTGATGGTAAGTGATTACCGCCGCCCATGGACACCTGCAACACCAGAAGCGTCAGAAGTGCGTTGCCGGCCTTTTGGGGATGGGTGGGGGGAGGTAGGGATTGGGGTATGGGCCTCTGGTATCCTCACTCACTCGGTGGAACACAGCGCAAGCACTGTTTCACACCGGTTTTCTGCGAGGCCGTGGTATCACTCCGGTCGAGCCGGCCCATTCATGCCGAAGCGTGGCTCTCCCACGGTATAAATCATTTACCTACTATCGCGGTAATACTTTTCTGCTTAAAAACAAGAAACAATTAACATTTTATTTATATCACAAAACATATAGGTATTTATTTCTTTATGATTAAAAAAGAAAATACTTTTTGCAATGAAGGTGTAGCTCTCTTAATAAAAAGTTTTATTTTAAAAAACAATGTTCAAGGAATTACTCAATGTAGTCGTTTTCCTACTTATGTTTTTGTTCAAATGTCATTATTGTTTGTAATGAATAAATATTAATACATGAAATAATAAATAAATACATACAAATTATAAATACTCAAAAAAAGAAAATGATCATAATAATATAAAATACATCATGTACACAAAGCGCCATCTAGCTTTAAATTAAGCAGAGCTTGTATTGTGAAAACAAGATTGACTGATAGAATACTTTTTATGTAAATACATGGCTACATTATTATACATAGAAAACACACAATTTACGAATCAAAAATTTCACAGCATTCGCATACCTACGCTACCACTTCGCGTCTGCGCCACCGAGGCCACAGATTACTGAATAGTTACCGAGGCAGTCAGCCAGTCAAATAGAGAACGACCTAGGTACATGAAAAACAATCTGTCACTCGCTCAATTTATAAAACTGCTAGCTGAATCCCGCGCGGTTACCCGCGGTTATTGTTGTACATTTACAATCGCAGGTAACACCGCGGGGCAAAGCTAGTCAAAAAAAAATAGCCTAAGTAACTCCTTATTACATCAGCTATCTGCCAGTGAAAGTCCCGTCAAAATCGGTCCAGCCATTCCAGAGATTTTCCGGTACAAAAAATGTAAAAAACATTATTTTGGTATATGTACCGTGTATACATACATTTATTAAAAAGTGGTTATTTTAATATTACAAACAGACACTCCAATTTTATTTATTTGTGTAGATTTAGACAACATTGAGGCAGGCTTATGAGCTAAAAGATAATAACACCATGACTATACTTGGTATCTTCTCAATCTGACAAATGTAAACATGTTTGTTTCTCACTGAAGTCATGATAGCTGATTGGATTTGACTACAATTCTTGCAAAAATAGATTGTATCCTGATAAACAATAAGGTACAAAACCATTTCCACGCACGCACAAAGTTAGAAAAAGATAAATAAATACATCGCGCGAATATGATATCGTTTGGAACTTTATTATAAGTAAAGAAAGTGCGGTTTTGTATATATTTCGCGTCTTAACTGCGAAACTTATCATTATCAAAATTTGAAAAAGAATACTTTGTCTATAGTAGGTATAGGACACCATTTGGGATTTTATGGTAATAGAAAAATAAACTTAAGTTATATTTATGTCAAAACGAGCAAAGCCGCGGGCAAAGTCATTTTTTTTGCCTACTAGCTTACATAATTATAATAACAATAAATTATAATAATTACTTTCGAAGATATAATACACAACGCCATCCAGTCCAAAAATAAGCAAAGCTTGTATATGGATAATGGGCAACTGATAAAATTTCATTTTTATGTAAAAATACAAACTTATTACACATAGAAAACATTCAAATTCCGAAACAAATATTTACAGATCATATAAACGTTTTTTGGTCCACCTCGGGAATCGAACCCGAGACCTCAAGCACAGCAGTCGCATACTCTACCACTACGCCACTTAGGCAGTCAATTATCTTTACCAGAAATAAATAGTGTAACATTATAAAAGAGACAGATATTAATATTTCTTATGTACTAAATAAAAATTTCAAAACTTAAAAGCCTTGTGTCACAGTCTTACTCCATTATAAATTAAATCTATAATAATAATTATTTTTACGGGAATTAACGCGATCACTTAATTAAAGGTATAACATACCTCTGATTTCCCTGACGTTTAGTAATTCCCGTAAAAATAATAATTATTATATCATGGAACGCGAAAGTTTAAAAGTTAGTAAATTAAATCTATTTACTTTTCTAATCCTTATCGCATTTATGATGTTCGCCATTAGTGCAACAGAACTCTTTGCCGGCGGAAAAGCTGGTGGGTGTCCATTCTCCGCCGCAGTTGCGAATGAAAAGGAACGCCTTTTCTCTGTCGACATCACGTTCTACAGCGCCGCAGATCACTGGGCCGGCACGGGGAAGATAATTCAGAATCTGGCAGCGGACAAAAAAAGAATATTAAACGTGTAACTAGAGGCTTATTTCACTTTGTTTACCTGGAAGATATCACCCGGGTGAATCAAGTGGAACAAACCTAACTAGATACAGACCTATTGAAATTTATTCCCTAAAGGAACCCGAGAAAAAGAGAACTTTTAATTCACAACTTAAAATAGTTTGCTTTTAAATTTAGCAGAATACCTACAAATCACCGTGGGAGAGCCACGCTTCGGCATGAATGGGCCGGCTCGACCAGAGTGATACCACGGCCTCATGGAAAACCGGTGTGAAATAGTGCTTGCGCTGTGTTTCACCGAGTGAGTGAGGATACCGGAGGCCCATACCCCAATCCCCTACCTCCCCCCCCCATTCCCAAAAAGCCGGCAACGCACTTGTGACGCTTCTGGTGTTGCAGGTGTCTATGGGCGGCGATAATCGCTTACCATCAGGCGATACGTCTGCTCGTTTGCCCGCCTATTCCATTAAAAAAAATACTAAATCCTCCTCTGGATATTCTGGTTATACTCTAGATTTAGAACTTTTTTAACATAAGCAAAAAATACATATATAGGCTTCCCCATCAGAAGGAGTTAAAGCTGTTTGGATCATTTGGATCATGAATTGATGATCTCAATTCTCACCACGAAATATCGTGCAGGACGGATTTTCACACAGCGATTGAGGTGCCAAAAATCTTATAAGTATAGTGGAACTAACTCTAATGAAATAATGAAAACAGCTGAGTAACCCAAAATTTCACACATGCAGGACAGAACCGATTGCGTCTTTTATTTTCAAATGATTTTGGCTTGTTAAATTAAAACCCTCTTAATTAGTATGAGCGAGAGTGACAGTGTCCCGCCCCAGGGGTGACTCTGGTCACCCCGGGATGTACCTCTGTCGTGAGGTATGGCAGGGGGGACTCCAAGAGCCGCTGAAGCGTTCCTGGAGCTCTTCCCGACTGCCGAGGTAGGCCGCCGCGGGGTTTAATGGGTAGACCGGTCCTTCGGGAGTCTCACACACGCCCTTTGTCTCCCCACGGAGGGTATGGTGCGAAAGCACTCCCCGCGTAGAAAAAAAGATTGGAACGTTCTATCTGTCTATGTCACCTACATATATATTTTTAATTTACAAAAAAACGACTTCAATAGCTGGACCAACTTGAAATGGGACCTCACGGGAAGCACCAAATTTCAAATAAAAAAGAATCATCAAAATCGGTTCACCCAGTCGAAAGTACTGAGGTCAAACATAAGCAAATACAGTCGAATTGAGAACCTTCTCCTTTATTGACGTCGGTTTAAAAGGGGAAGTTACACGATAATAACAGTATCACTTTTGTTATCAAGTATTTTAAGTTGAATACCTACTCGTACAAACATTTCGGAAGTTCTACAATGGTTCTAATTCTGTTCGAAAGTTCTTTAAACGAAATATCACAAAAAAATGATTTTTTTTCTATCAAACGACGCTCTAAATGTCAAAGATTGACTAAATTCGATCACACTAAAATGGACGTACCTAATCGAAGTACATAGACACAAAAATAGAATTTTGGAAATCGCTTTAGTAAACTGAGAGAATCGAAGATAATTTTAGAGAATTTTTAATTTTATGAGGCATCTACAGCATTAGCACCAATATCTGCTGAATATTTACTACTTGGACGGATCTAATCGGTGTTTATTTACAAACAGCCTTCGCATACCCATCACACGGGATTCTATTGTTATAACAAATTGCGACAATATGTACTGAAGTCACCTCGCAAACTAATTATAACAAAAAGCCTTGAAACTTGATGCTTTAAAAGTTTTGCAAACTATGCAATTATCACTAAAAGTTTGAATACATTGATAGAAATATGCACTTTCAATTCGAACGTTGATTATACAGATAATGATATTATCTTTTTAATCTACATGGGCTTAAAAACAATTTGTACTAAAATTCTAGTGATGATCTTCTATTTCTATATCTATACTTCTATCTAATCTATATTATAATAAAAATGTAACAGGTCCAATTCTGTACATTAAAGATATTTTAATATTTTTTTGGAGGGCTCTCTAAAATCGATACTGAAGCCAAAACTGTATTTTTTTTTTCATTTTTCTCTGTCTGTATCTTGGCCGCTCATCACGCCGAAACTACTGAATGGATTCAAATGAAACTTGGCATGATTTGAGTTCATACTAGTAGCGTAAAAAAAATCCCCCGTTTTTGTAACATTCTTCATTGGTGCTCTACTCTTATTGGTTTAAGCGTGATGATATATAGCCTATAGCCTTCCTCGATAAATACTATCCAACTATATTACTGAAAGAACTTTTCAAATCGGACCAGCGGTTCCTGAGATTAGCGCGTTAAAACAAACATATATATATATATATATAGTATAGTATAGATGTGTGTGCTAATATTAGTAAAACTAATTACGCTTAATAATAGTGCCTCCTTAAGTAGACCTGATAAATAGCTTTCTAGTGTGTGTTCTTTCCTTTAAGTTTTTTTCTACTAGCAACCACTACTGCCATCTAACGAGAATTTACAGTACCTTGTGGATGAATTCTTGCAACTAATTGACATTGAAAGAAACCCTCCTCTCCTCTCGTTACGAGCACTATATGAATACAACTTATGATCCGTCGGAGAGTATAATGTCCCTATTGGATACATAGATGATGCAAATTACTTGAATTATATCATCTTGTAGTTGCATACAAGCACGACTGTTGGTTTGATAACACTACTCCATAAAACATGAGTAAAAAACAACAATGTTCTTGGCAATCGCATCGCCATCCAGCAGTTTTGGTGTTAATCTGTATCAAAATTTCTTAGAAATATTGGTTAATTCAATCCAGAAGTTATATCTATTACAGACTTGACATAAATTAGTTCTAAAGCTATTAAACTTTTTATGAAACTTTCACCAATTTGTGGACGGGCGCCTGTAATCGCAACAAATATTAAATTTGCAAAAGTACAAAACTAATTTCAATCAATAGAAAATGCTTCTCCATCGGTTCGGATAGACAAACAACATAAAAACTAACAAGCAAATTTTGTATTGTAATGAAACTACAACTTACAGCACATACTGCAGATTTAAGAAGCGACATCTAGCGGAGATAAGCAGACCTTTGGTATTTTAGAGTAGGTACACTATTATAGTCTAATCTCTCTAGGTTCTACACTTTGTAATAAATAAAAAAAAAGTCGGAAGGTTAAGCATCTGTCGGAATATTGGTTGTAATTTAATTTACAGATCCTTCAATCACACTATGCTTATATTCAAGCAATGACACAATATACTATTCGTCAGTGTATTCAAGTTACAGTCGACGGAAAATTCTGTGTTAAACAAGATACTGTTTAATAAAAGAATAAAATAAAATGTCTTCAAAGATCTTCAAAGAGTAGCCATTTATACATATTGCCACCTAAATCTATATATTTAATATAAGATACGTCTAGGTCTAAGTAGATTTTTTTTTTCAAATTAAAGACTAAACAAATAAAACTCACCACATCAAGACATCGTGAAATACAATTCCTCAAACCACTGCCACAGGGGAGACTTGGTGAATCAGTATCATAAGTTACGACTGGCTCGCCTTGTGGAGGGCCACGAGGTCTGCTGCGTCTGCCTTCTTTCATCCCCACCTGTTGTGATAAGAAAACACCACACTGGCATGGTTCTTCTAGCTGAAAACAAAATACAGAATATCAGATTGTTTACACCTATTCCTACCTACTGTATTGCAATTGAAATATTTATTATTACTGGATTGTGTTTCAAGCGATGCTTCTATCACTAGGCGTAATTCCGGTCGAACCCCTTACACAGATCTATTTATTTTCGTTCTCTTTTATTCTGAATTATTAAAAAGAAACAGAACAAATGTGGACTTTACACCTCAGACATTCTCTACTAATCATTGTTTGGGAGATGTAGAGACAAGAGAGGTGCATTGAAAACATAATAGGCATTATGTATTAATGTTATCAATTATGTATATATATTCCTCTGGTTGGAGATTTTATTTGTTATATTTCGCTGCCATAGTGAATATTTAAGTTATTTCTAAATATAAATTGAGTACAATCAGCAACAGAGTGTGTTAACAATGTAGACATGGTTTTAGTAATTAATTTCTTAATATAAATTAGGTATTGGAACAATTTAGAACCAAAATAAAATAAAAATAAAATTATTCGATCCGTTACCGTTATCGGACTACAATAATTCGTCTAGGAAATAGGATAAACCAAAAAGAAATAGTCAAAAAATTCTCTAGCGTACCTCTTCTTCATTTTCAATATCCTCGTCGTAATTAACTTCTTCATCTGACATCACGCTGACATAGTCTTCGTGTTTTGATTTCCGTCTAGCTTCGGCTGCTATGAAAAGAGATAAACTCAAGAAGAGCAGGATCAGCTGATGAACCACACGCATTTTAATTGGCCAATCCGTCTAAAAACGTGAGAAATACACATTGGTTAGACACGAAGACATTGGAACTGATTTTTAATATTTTGTTTTCGAATACCGAAAATATAGGTACCTACACATACATTTTATTACGATTTACACTAAATATGAGTATAATACGTTTCATGTGAACTTGCTTTTTTTAATGGCACGGTTGGCCTAGTGGTTCAAGTGGTCGCCACGCCGCTTTCTGCTGCGCTAAGTGTTGTGGGTTCGAATTCCACATGGGACAACACGTCGTGTGATCCACAAATTGTTGTTCTTAGTCTGGGTGTTGTTTGTGTCCGTTTCATGCATGTTTGTAAAGTCCCCCGCGATACAGGATTACATTCCTAATAGTGGAGTTCTCTTTTAAAAAAAAAGTTGCAACCTGGACGCTTACAAACATCCAATTTGATATTACCAAAGAATTGACGCAGAAAACAATGACATTGAGGAATACTATTCTTCAAATTGATACACAACCATAGGATGAAATATTCAAAAAAAAAATCTTTGGTGGTTCCTTTAAAAAATGCTACGTACCCAAGAGATAGGAAAGACAAAATATTGAAACATAAAACGGATTCAAAGTAAAATGAGTTACTTACCAATGCCAGCAGAGCTTGTAACTCCTACAGACAGTTAATCTTCAATAAATCTTAACGATATGTTTTAATCTACGGTGGTTTACAAAATGTGACTGATTTTAGAGTTCATGTACTATATAAACTCTTTGTCTCCAATACGTATTAATAAGATAATTGCTTACGCAGCGTTTCGATATCTAAAACAAAACGTGTTAATTTTTACTCGACGGCCTTACAAATACAAACGTGATTGGAGATTGTATGGAGATAAGAAAGGCATTCCTAAAAACAAAAATATAATTTGTAACGTAGAATTCCCACGTTGATCATCGATACATAACTATGATAAATTGCAACCAGTGTAATTTATAGTATTCATTTAAAAAATGTCGCTAAAAGCAGTTCGATTTTCTATTACAGTCATACAGTGGATGTGAAAATATAATAAAACTGAATTATTTAACCTACCAACTTTGTGAGTTAGAGGACGATAGGCATATTTTTGTATCAATCCTATGCGCCTATTAAAATAGGCAGGGGTGAATAGAGTTTCCTGTGCTCAACTTATTAAGTTGCACTATGCATAATTATGATTGTCGTTCTCTTTTACCCTTTTCACTTTGTGGAATACCATTGCTTGGCATAAGCTTCTCCTTAAGGAAAGAGATTTTGGATACTACGCTGGCCTAACGGGTTAGTATAAGGTTTATTTCAATTTTTCTTTCTCTTTGTAGGTCGGTTGTGAAGCAATATTTATTTATTGCTTCTTCTGTGATTATTTTTTATTGAAGAAAACAACCATAATGCTAACATTTGAACAATGGAGCAGCGTCCATACTGGACCGTAATTAGCTTAACAATTTTCATAGACAACGCTTATTGGAACAGTCCCTCTGCGCAAGCACCCAGCTTGGGTGCTTGCGCAAGCTGTCTAGCTTGCGCAAGCACCCAAGCTTAACATTACATACCTTAAGGTCTCTAATTACTACCTACTATCAATCAGTAATAACAGCCGTGATAAGTATCGAGGTTGCAATCGTTTTTGATTTACAGTGATAAACTAGAATTACTGGGTTATTAAGTGACCTACATCATCTTTGTATTTAACCACCAACAAGGCAAATGGGTTAAATTCAAGGAACTGAAACATGGTGTCAGTATGAATTCCCTGACTAACCAAATAAGCATGGATCGCGAGTTTTTTGTATATCAATCATCGCGTCAGGAATATCATATTGCACGTCTGGCGTAATGGTTTAAGCGATCGCCACGCCGCTTCCTACTGCGCTAAGTAATGTGGGTTCGTACTCCACATGGAATAACACTTTATATGATCCGCAAATTGTTTTTCTGAGTCTGGACGTTCTTTGTGTTCGTTCGTTTCATGTATGTTTGTTAAGTCCCCTGTGACACAGGATTTATTCTTAATTCGGGAATTGCCTTTTATATTACCTAAAAGAATGAAGAAAATCCCGAACATCGTACGTTCGTATTTGTAATGCATCAAACTCACAACATTGGAGACTTGAATGCAAAGCTTAGATGGTGAGTTTTTTTTTATGTAATCTTTGTTTGAACTATACCTTTTTCTTTCTTTTTTGTGCGGAAATCCCCTCGGATACCACCAACCGGTGGTTATGTCGGACTCGAATCACACATGTGCACCCAAGAAAGGATATCCCTGGAACCCCGACGTATCTCGGGCCACCCATTATTTGTAGGTAGCCCCCTCCTGTGAAGGAACCCTAACACTTCTATTCTATTCAGAATAGGCCGCCGCCCCTGGCCTGCTTCTGCTAGGGTGACTGGTGGCCTCACCTGTCACTCTCAGGCTTGCGCTGATGGAGGAAGGAGATCGTTTTGCGATCTCCGGCGCCTGAGTCGTCTGCGGTACCTGGCCCTGGCGGACAGGGAGGATTAGGGTTCTAAACCTCTCCCCACCTGTTCCCGCTTCGCCATCTCCTTCGCAAGCATAACTTGCTCGTAGAAAGAGACGGCAGAGTTCCACGCGCTCTCACTCATGTTACCGAGCGAGAGAACCCCGCACTCCGATGGCCGCCACGAGATCACGCCTCGGCTCGTCCCACGCCGGACATTCTGCCAGCGTGTGGAGCGCCGTGTCCACGGTCTGGCCATCGCAATGGTGGCACTCAGACGTTGGCTCTTTGCGGATCAGACACAGGTGATATCCGGAACATCTATTTCCAGTGATCACCTGCGTCAGCCAGTATGAGTGAGACCGGTATGAGAGGCTCCCATGATGCCAGTTATAGAGCGTAGTAGGGGTAAGATTCGATATAGAGGATTGGCTCAATAACGGCGTGCCCACGTTTGAACTTTACCTATACTTCGACGGAAAAAATAGTTTCTGTGTATTAAGGCTTTAGCTGCAAGTATCACAAATACGCACACAGTTAACGTTGTTGCAAATACCTAGTATCTATCTTGCAAATACCATTTCATAACGTAGGAGATCCACGCTTCAGCATGCATGGGCTAGCTCGACCGGCGTGATAACACGGCCTCACTGAAAACCGGTGTGATACAGCGCCTGCGCTGTGTATCACCGAGTGAGTAAGGATACCGGAGGCCCACACCCCAACCTCTCCCCCCATCCCTCAAAGGCCGGCAACGCATGAACGCACTTGTGACGACTCTGGTGTGGGTGTGTGTCCATGGGCGGCGGTCTTAACATCTGGCGATACGTCTGCTCGTTTGCCCACTATTCCATAAAAAAAAAAGAAAAAAGTAGATATCACTAGGTACAGTCTAGGTACAGTAAAATTCTTAATTTTAGGATCATTAAATTGATATTCTTCAATAATAATGCCTTGCTACGACTAAGTGTGTCTCTCTGCAGGGAGATTATTTATAAAGAAGGTAATAAAAAGTCGTTAGGCGCGTGACACGTTTTCGTTTTTTATTCTCTACAATCATAGAAGTACTATCTGAGAAAATTGGCAAACGTACAATTTAGTAAACGACACACAATTCGCATTAGGGAATTAATTTTGTCGCAAATAAAATATTACAATGAAATGAGAAATTACACAACTCACAGCCTTCCCAATCAAGTTACATTTTTATAGAAAATACATCTACCTCATCTAGCAATACTTTTAATAAAATCTGAAAATCTTAACGCTATATAAATCTATTAAGTGACAAATATTACAAGCGTAATAAAACTACATGCACACCTTTTTGATTATCTACGATTCATTTTTGATTTAGCTGAAACATGTATGCTACAATTACTTTGAAATTTTAAAAAAAACTATTTAGAAAATGTGGTTGCTATAAAAACTAAACTCATACTACGGGTTTCATGTTTTCCTATATTTTGGAAATAATAATAAATAATATTTTTCGGACATCTAACACAACGCCATCTAGTCCAAGCTAAATAGAGCTTGTGTTATGGGTACTAGACAACTGATACAAATACATATAATACTTTTTTTTGTAAATACATACATATTAAATACATACATAGAAAACACCCAAACTCCGAAACAAATATTTGTAGATCATACAAACATTTGATCCGACTCGGGAATCGAACCCGAGACCTCATGATCAGCAGTCGCACCACACGCCAACCGCGAGACCAACGAGGCACTTTAAAATAAACCAATTAAAGGAAAAGACAAAGCAGCGGCACTTTTATGCTTTAATTTCATATTGTTGAGGTTAATGCCTTTTTTTTAATTCATATAGTTAGCAACACACAATGTGGTCTTACCACATAAAAAACAATTACAGCAAAATCAGCAGTATAAACCAATGTGTTACAAATGTACATATTAATACGAATGGCGTAGTGGTTTAAGCAGTCAGCTCGCCGCTTCTTACTACGCTGAGTGTTATGGGTTCGAGCCCCACATGGGACAACACTATATGTAATCCATATATCGTTGTACTGAGGCTAGGAGTTTTTTGTGTTCGGTTCATGTGCGATTGTAAATGCCCCTACGACACAGGATTTATTTAAAGTGCGGGAGTAGTATTTTCAAAATTAATTTAAAAACATAAACAAGCAAAAATTTAATAAAATAACCAACATATCTGTAACAGAAAATGGGTAAAACAAAAAGTTTATTACATGTGTTTGTACAAATTTTAACATAAAGTGCAACTTTAGGTAAATGGTTAGTAACACATTTGATGTGCGATGGCCGTCAGTACGAAAAACATATTTTAAAGAAAATGCCAATAACTGAATAATAAATAGTGGTCAAATAACAAATTCTAACATATTAATAAAACAATATCCAGTAGGTATCATTCTATAAATTTTAGGTACTGTTTTTGAAACATAAAACACTAGAAAACCATTTAATTCGGTGAATATTCATCCAAATAACTAACATACAACTCTGAAGATTCTTGTCATCTCTTCGGACAATGATTCAGTTTAGCACTGTTACATTTTAAATGTTTCATAAAAACTGGTATTAACAGCATTAAATACCAAAGTCTAAAATGTGTGACAGCTGCCATATTATACAAATATGACTAAAACAATAGCACAAAATAAGGCGACATTATTATCATACTTGTATTGAATTTCATCATAATACTCTTAATTAAAGCAAAATATAGTTTACACTTGAGGCAAAAAAGTTACTTAGCTAGCAACTTATATAAATTAACAACAGTTTGAGTGAAATCATAAACTTGAAAATAGTGAATAATGAATACCTAAATGTATTATATTTAAATGGCAGCCAATTTTTAGTGTAAGATTATTGAATTTATGGCAGCAACAAATGTTTTAAATCAAGTGTTATAAATCGCCCAAATTTAGCCATTTTATTTGTTTTATCGGTTTTAACTTATATTCTCTTACGAGTCTTGATTGTGTATAATTTGACTTCATTTTTATCGTTCTTGCTAGGCGCAGGTGAGGTGATAAAGTTATCAATTATTTTAAAGATGAATTAAAGAACTGGAGGCAGTAATATAATTTGATTATTTGTTAAGTGTGTCACATTTGGCCAGTGTTGTATAGGAAGCTAAAACCTCCTTTGTCAGAAGAGGCCATGTTCAGCAGTGGACAATGAGGACTGTGTTGTTTAGATTATATATGTATTACTACACTATGACAGGACAGGTAATGTTAAAACTTTACAGATCCAAAACTAGCAACATTTTATTTCTTCCAATTATTAAAATATCTTTTGCAACCAGTTATAGACAGTATCACTTGCAAACATCAGCAGTTCTTGTAGCAAGTGTATTCTTGGGTATTTAGAGTAATGAACTAGTTGCTATCAGTCTTAAATAGTTATAGACTATGAAATTTGTATAATAATGGACATCAAATGGACAGATTTATAGGTTTTACTGCAGAACAATTCACTGTGTATAGTTGTTGCTAAATGTTCATTATACCTTCAAGGTCTAGGGTTTTCTTATTATAACTAAATAGTTGTACTTTACAGTTTATATTTTTATTTCTTATCCATTTCATGATTTTATTGGCACACAACAGACTATATCCAATTTGTTGAGCTTTAATCTTTATAATTTTCTTTACATTCTATTTAAAACTTTTAAAGACTTTACAATTAATAGCATTCTAAATGCAATACTGCATTTACAATTTATCTCTTACTATAAATACTTAAAACTAAGAAATAAATTACTGTTACTTATTTATCTAACAGTCTTTGGCCAACATCAATTTAGCCTCACCCTCAAACACAACCTTTTTTTCTTCCTCCACAATGCAATAAAACTTAACTTTGAGAATTTTCCGCACATCAACTAGTTCCACACTTATAGTCAGCTTCTCACCAACAAAACACTTGTTGGGGAATTTCATAGTTTGTGACACAACTACAGTCCCCGGTCCAGGCAAATGAGTACCGATCAGTCCCGCTACTAACCCATTTAGAAGAGCACCATGAACTATTGGTCTCTTGTTACCATTGTTCTGATGCAAATGGTTATGGTCACTTGTGAGATTGGAGAAAGTATCTAAGTCCTTCTGTGTTAAGGTTTTCTGTATCCTTATTTTATCTCCAGCTTTAAAAGCTGTATTGCTAAATGTTGTTGTGTGAATTTTACATATCTTCTGATAATTTTTGTTGTTCACTACAATATAAGGAAACCTGTTCGATAACATCTTGTTTGTTTTATAGGAATTTTATTTAAGTATGTTCGCTTTTACTGGAGACATGTTCTAAAAATATAGAAGCTAGGTTAACTAATCTTCTATCATTAGACTTCTGGATGCTACAAATGTTTGTGATAACTTCTTCTGTGTGTAAATCTGAGCTGCTTTGATACTCATCCAATTGCAATAAAATAGTTATTGTATCAGCCAATATATCAGGATCAGTTAATTTCAGAAGTTCTGTCAGTGGTTTAAAACCACAATGTGTCAGAATATATTCAGCATTCAACGGGTCTGAAAAAGAAACAAAAGTCACTAATTTGGTTAAAATTATAATATTTAATATGCTGTAGGACTTTCACTGAATTCATCATGTATAGAAATCTCTGAAGAAAGATTCTAGCACTGTCCTTACCAAAGCACAAATTGCACAGACCAGCCACAGCATAGTGAAGCAGTTGACGATCGCTTTCATTTTTTAAGACATACAGAAATATATCTAAGACTCCGACATCTCTGATGTATTGATAGTTAATTGGATCGTAAGCAAAATTGGCCAAGTTCGCTAACACTTGACATTTCCCATCTGAAAAAATGTATGAATTAGCACAATTAATTACATGAGTAAACTGTCACTGTCAAAATTATTGGCGCAAAACTATACAATATAATTAACTAGCTTTATGATAGGATACATACCATAAGACGAAGAATGCAAATATTCATCCACTAATAGAGATAAAAAAGATTCACGATCGGTACCATTTTCGGGAGTTCGATTTGCGAGTTGAGTCTTGCTACTAAACATTGATAAAGCAAGTTTTTAAGAAAGCGTTTTATTTAGTTTTCAGTAAAGTGTAAACAACATTTCATTTATCGATTCAGTTAAATGTAATTCACGCGCCATTCTGCGTCCATCTTGAATTCCATTCTTGTGATCCTGTCTGTCAACTGTCAACTATGGTCAATTTCATCAATTTGATATAGACTTAATTTAATGTATTAGATCTTATCATTTTTTATAATTAATGACGCACAGTTTTTACATATTTTTATTTTTTTATTCACATTCATTTTTATTTGAGTTTAAAATTAAATTTTCACCATCACCAGTTATGAAATTAAGTACGCTCATCCTTTTTAGGTCTTTCTTAAGGCGTCCATGAAAAGTTTAAAATTGTCGTTCAACATAATGCAGGCATCGCAATAAGCTGAAGAACAGTGAAGAACCCAGAGCCGTAAAACCTAGTGGGAAAAAATCAATAAGCTATGTACTAGAAAAGTCTTTAGTGAAGTAATCTGACTCTAGGGAATGACTTACAAGGAAATAATTTCATAGATTAACTGGAGAAGAGGAGAAGGAACATTAGACTAGATGTTTATTATTTTTCCGCATTTTCTATCTTCTTGGATGTAAACACGCACTGCAGTTGAAATGTGATTTCACACACTATTAAGATTGCTAATATTGTTATGGGGGGTATAGATGAAAATCCTTAAAGAAAAATAAGGCACTGCATTTAAAATAATTAAGCATTCAACAATCAAAACTACTATAATCTATCTATCTATATAATATATATCTAAGGGTGTAAATCAGGGGATGAAAGTCTGCGTGAGCGAAGCCGCGTGCTAAAGCTAGTCTGGATATAAAGGTTTCAAATGAAAATCTGTCAACACCTTAGAGCATATATATCTCGAAGGACAGTCGAACGGGCGGAAAGCGTGATCGCAGTAGAGAGAGACTGAGTTTGGGTAGTGTCTGTCTCTCTCACGCAAGCTTCTGATTTAGTTTCTGATTAGTTGGTGTATTTCCCGCCAAATCAGTCATGCAAATTGGTATGTGCGTCCACCAATCAGAAGCTTGCATGAGAGAGACAGACCACCCAAACTCAGTCTTTCTCTCTCTACTCAAATCACGCTTTCTGCCCGTTTGGCTGCATTTCAGGTATATATACTCTAAGGTCAACACCACAAATAAGTTCGCGATTTATAATCTGTGGTCATGTCATTGGCAAAAAAAAAACATCAAACTCAAACTGTGAAGTTGTGACTTGTGAACATTGACCTACAGTACATGGACTACGCATACCTACAAAATTATCGTGCCTACCTACACAAGAAGTTGGCGCTTAAAATGGCTGCCTTTATGGTTGTACCTATGTAGAGTGCCTCGAAATGTCGATATCGATATTTAACTGAAATATTTAATAAATTGCAAAAATAACGATAACATTAAATAATTATAGTTAATTCCGATTGTTTTTCATTATTTATAATGGATATAATGGATATGTTCAATCCTCTCGCCAATGCAGCGATCACCTTGTGACGTTTGCAATACCTATAGGCCCATGTTATAAGCATACAATCGCTAAAACTAGTTCACTGGCGAGAGCAATGAACTACGGCGTTTCACCGTGTTCTTATTTTAAACTAATGCAGTATCAAGCACTTACTGGAGATGCGTGAAGTCCTTGATCTCGTCGGCCGTTGATGGGGTACCCCACTGCCGTTTTTCTTGCCGCGTTCACACATACATGACTCCTAAGGTGCTGTACAACCTTCAAGGTATTCGAATTACAATAAACTCGTATTAACTATCGCGATTCACGCCCTTTTGAACCTGACTACTAAAACTCGCGACCAGACCAATCATAACGGTGACCGACGAAACACCGAGTCGTTGGAAAATTAGCTAATTATCAATTCAATTATTTTAAACCGGCAGTCAATCCCGAAAACCGTGTTCGGCCGATCCAAGCGTCTCAAGTACTACTTAACCTCAAACGTCAAAACGTCAACAAGAAAAATGACAATCAAAAATGTTGCCATTACAATGACGTTAAATTTCTAACAGTCACCCGCCCGAACAGGTCCGTACCTGTTCCCTAATCTACAGGCAGGCGAGATAACGTTGCTACCGCTCGTTTGATAACTGAGTCCCCAACTAGAACCTCTGCGGACCGGGGGGTCCCATCCTTACCATGGAACAAGTTAACAATGCGCCCCCGGCGCCAACGCAGTGGCGGTAGGTTAGCATCCTTAACCAGCACGAGGTCACCAACATTAGGGGGACTAGTTTTGTCAGTCCACTTAAGGCGCTGTTGCAGAATGTGCAGATACTCTAGAGACCATCGTTTCCAAAGATTCTGTGAAAACTGCTGCAACATCTGATACCGAGACAACCGAAACAATTTCACACCTTCGTACGGGTGTTCGGGCAGCGCGTTAAGTGGCTGACCAATTAAGAAATGGCCTGGAGTCAACGTCTCCAGGTCATTTGGATCCGAGCTGAGCGGACACAACGGTCGCGAGTTGAGAACGGCTTCGATCTTACAAAACGCTTCCGTCGTGAGGTCAGCAACGAGCTCGAGATGCACCGCCTTGGTGGACAAACAGACGAACACACAAAGGTACTCCTTGTACTGTTTCGCGTTCCGCAGCCGCGAGCTTTTCACTAACAATGGGCCCGCAAAGTCTGTACCAACACCAGCCCATGGCCTAGCCTCATTCACCCGATCAGGGGGCAGATCCCCCATGTGAGGCTGCATCGTGGCAGTCTTGCTCCGATAACAAGGCATGCACCGAAACACGATGTTCCGTATGGTACGACGCCCAGACAAAATCCAAAACTCCCTCTGGAGTGTAGCCAACAAGGCGTTACAACCTGCATGAGCGTTTTTAACATGCCGATCAGTCACCAACAACTCAACCAACTGCCCTCCCTTGGGGAGCAGTAGGGGGTGACGAGCCGAATACGGCAGATTCGCATTGCGCAATCTTCCTCCTACCCGAAGCAACCCGGCTGAATCTATAAACGGGTTGAGACGCGCGACAGCACCCTTCAATTTAGAACGCCCAGTTCGTAGACTCTCCAATTCTGCTCCAAAGTTTGAAGACTGTACCAACCGGATCAAATTCAGAAACGATTCATTTCGCTCTGCCGGTGACAGAATTGGGCTTAGCGTTCGCTGTTCGCGGGAAGTGCAACAATTCCGAACGAATCTCCTTATCCAACAATTGACATTGATCAATTTATCAAGAGAGCTATACCGCTCAAGCAGGAAACTCGCGTCAGTCTCCTGGACCTCCTGGGTCACATACACGGCTGCCATTATACCACAGTCCATAGGCAATTTCGCGTTGTTAAGGGGCCAATCCGATTCCTTCCTTGCCAGCCAAGGAGGGCCCCACCATAACTGATGGTTCAGTTATGGTGGGGCCTAATTCAGGAGCCCGGCATCCCCTGGATGCACAATCCGAAGGGTTCAATTCTCCTGGCACCTGTCTCCATGTCAACGCGACTTCTGATGCCTGTATTTGGGAGACATGGCTTGCTACAAAAATCAGCAGATTATGAACTGAAGCCTTCAGCCAGCACAACACTATCTGACTGTCAGTCCATGCATACACCGTGTTCTCCAACTCCATTGAACCGCGGAACTCCGATACCGCGTGGTTCAGGAGTCTGGTTAAAAGAGCTGCCCCGGACAGTTCCAGCTTCGGAATCGTCAATCTTGTCCGTATGGAAGCCACCTTACTTTTAGCCAGAACCAGTCGAACGTCAACATCCCCAGCGGAAGTGACCGTTCGCAAGTAAACCGCTGCCGCGTATCCCTGTTCAGAGGCATCACAAAACCCATGAAGGGTAGCCCTGAAATCACCAGCAGGGAACAATTTTCGTGGCAGTGAGACGTTATTAATCTCCGTGAGCGAGGAGAATATCCTAGTCCAATCCCTCAGCAACTCCTGTGAGAGGTGGGTATCCCAGCCTAGCTGCGCCATCTAAGGCAGGCGGCCACACCATGGCCATCCTGTTTACAATACAGGCAGGCATCCTGTACAGGTGTTGAGGCACCCATGTGTCCATACAACTTCCTTGGCGGAAGTCCCCTCTTCACAGGGCTCCGAGTAGCCTTCTGTGGCTCCGCAGCGGGCTTCGCGAACAAACCCATGTTCTCTGCCCTCCGACACTCTTCCTCCAAAAACTCTATGAGTTGAGAAGAGGTGGGCAAGTTGTCTGCACCCTGACCGTGATGCTGCTCAAATCTGGTCTTTACATCGACTGGCAGCCGGGACAGTACTATGTATACTAACATGTAAGACCATTCTTCAACCGGCAAGCCCAAATTTCCTAATGCCCTAGTGACACTCAACAACGGGTTCAACACTTCTGCCTGTATGGCAGAGACCCGAGTCACTGAAGGGATGCTAAACAGCCTCTTGAGCTGCGCATCAACCAGCCTTCTTTTGTTGTGGTAGCGCCTTACCAACATTTGACGGGCAATCTCATAATTGTCCTCTGTCACCGTCAAATGGGCTACCAGTTCCCTAGGCTCCCCCTTTAAAGTTGACATTAGTTGTGCCATCTTATAGGATTTAGGCAAATTCTCCCTTAAGTGGACCAAACTTTCAAATAAATTGATGAAGCTGACCCACTCACCGAGCTCTCCATCAAAGCTGGGTGTGGCCCGCGAGAGTGTGGGCCTTCCACAGCTTCTTCATTGCGGCCAGTTCCTCGCTGGCGCTTTATTTCTGCTATGCGTTGCTAAATGTCATCAGCAATTGAGAGGCACTGGTCAACATCAGCCTCCATCGCACACCTTATCTGATCGCTGACCTTCTCCTCCTCAAGGGCCTTGGTAAGCGCTTCCATCATAACCTCCAGCCGGGCTGGCGCATCCAAAGCTCGAGCCAACAGTGCATCATGTCTATCTGGTCGGCCTAGGAGGCCTTGAACCGATGTAAACCATCTCAATTCCGTGCTAATCTTAGCCCGGTACAATGACAATGACATAGCGCAGAACGTTACTTACAAGTTACAATATTGTATGTATGTAATAAACTATTTATTTAAACACTATTAGGTACTTTATATAAAACACTATTAAGTGCTTGTGCACTCACTTAATCTCAGATATATTTCTACCTACCAGTTTCAATTTATCAATGCCCAGTAACTCAAAATAATTGAATTTAACAATAACAATAATAGAATAATATAACAATATTATGCTAGTAATAATGTCTGTGGCTAGCAAAATCTAATTGTATTACACTAATATGTCCCAAACAATTAATATTTAATATTAAGTTTTACAATTCAACCAATAATTAAATGTGTGATTGGGTTAATATATTGGACCAAATGTCCCAAACAATCAATATCAAGTATACAATATAGTTCAAATTAGTAAACAATTAGTAACATAAGTTTTACAATTTAACCAATAATTAAATGTGTCACCTACCTACATTTAATCATTATGCTAATAAATTGTTTTAAATACTTATTTAAACAACTATATCGTTTGGTGAGTCCATTGTGGGATAGGAGAGTGCTAGTCCTCTCCCTTTTCCCACCTTTTAGGCATACATCACCTCCTCCCAAAATGAGGCCGTGGATTCCTCTTGGAATCCCTAAAATTCTGGTCTTTCCGTAGTCTGGGAATAGATGATCGTAGGTGAGGTTTCTCAAATTATTGTCTTAAAACCATTTGTTTTCATTCGGCTATGAAAACAGCCCTATCCGTTCTATCAGCAACAAGACTAAAGAAAGAACAGAATACCTCCGCATTCAAACCAACGAGAATGTATATCGTTGTTTACCTATTTTTTCGTAGCTCCGACGGTTCTGGGATACCGATATCAACATAAAAAGTACTTATATTATGTTGACATTGAGCGAAATAACAAATTTAGTAAATAAAACACGTTTTAAATAGTTGTAATATTTATTCACACATTCAGGTTAGGGCACTGCGCAGTCACGTAATCGCGTCACGTCGAGAGTTCTGTTGTAGGATGTTTCATGGAAGTGCATCGAGCAGACATAGCACATTTTATGTTGAGGGTTTATATTTTCCAAACCAATGATTTCGATCCATTTCTTTCTTAAAATTTCATTTACAGGAAATCTGATGAAGAAAACACCATGTTAACATATTTTTTTATATAATAATATAAGTATCGACACTTTTGGTGGCGCCACCCATTAGTTTAATTATAAATCTGTTTGGTGTCTAATTCCTACTCCCGCCCTATTTACCTTATCGAGCAACCAAAGTGTTTCGCCAAAAATAATATAGATGGCGATACCAGTGCGATTGGACCCCTTACGGCCTGTCGTACCTTAACGAGTGCCTTGCTAGTAGTGTCCTACGAAGGGTCTTAGCCTTCCTTCATCAAGGAGCTGCGCTCGCAAGCAGTGCTGAACTCTAACCGCGTCGGCTGTGCAACTGGGTACAGCCGATAGACGAGAAGCGGTCTCCACGCTCCGTCCGTTGTTAAACCGCAGGAAGTGAGACGTTCCGTGATCTAATCAGACTGACAGTGAATAGTGTCTCGTCATCATCAGCAGTGACCCTGGGAGCTCCTGGGAAGCGGCAGCAGGCTGGAGAAAACGTGAGTTGGTTGCTTTCCTTTACCCTTCCTGTCGGTCCTTTGTTTTAGCGAGACACATTTGCAATTAATCAAATATTAAAATCATACATATTTTACCGCATACAGTCCACTTGAGTTATTGTCAAGTCTGGTGGACCACGGGCGCCATCATTTTATTTGGCCCTTAGAGCCGGATTTTATCTTCCCGCTTGGTACTTAGGTACCTGCCGCTTATATATAAATACCCGCATTTAGATGCACAAATTTGGCATTTCATTTGGTTGCTATAAGCTGCATTTAATCCACCTTATATTATCACCGCTAATTATTTTCCCGCTATTTAAATACCCCGCATAATTAGGTATCTGTATTTTTACCACGTCGTGTCTTTTAGCTACACGAATTTCGCATATTTTCGTATATACCCGCATATATATTTTATATCCGCTCAGGTTATTCATAACCAAGTTACTTATCCCGCATATTTCTAAGTAATTCTGCGTGTGATTAAAGAATTTGTTAGAATAAAATCGCCACTTCATTCATCCGCTATTTAATTCAACCGCTCGTGCGCACTGTTGTTTATCACCGAAGCGAAGGTAGGTTCGTTAGGTAGGCTCGCACAAAGTTTGCGCTTAGTCAATTTTTGAGTACCGCACTTATCTTATTTTTATTTTATTTTTTTTCCTTTATTCCAATATGGGAAAGGAAGAGGAAGAGAAATCCTTCGATTCTCAATTAATTCTTATTGAGGCAAGGCGAAATACGCTTTATGAATACATACAACAACTTAAGGGGTGCGTCCCTAAAAACGCGCGAAAAGGCAATTGCAGTTTTGCAAAACACAAACAACTCAATTCATATTTGACACTAAAAAAAAAATCTCAGTAGTTTAATAAATCAGTCTACCAATCTACCGAGTGACATTTATAAAATAATTCTTTATTTTTGTGAAAAAAGGCCTTAACAAAGATCAAAATCATCGAAATCGACCTTTTTAATTAGCACACTCTGTCCTATTTCGTGCTCTATTTTAAATGTTTTTTTCTTATTTCGCGAGACAAAAGTATGGAGAAAAGATTTACCGTTTTAGTTTTTTATTAATTCTCACCAAAAAGCCATAATCTAAGGCTAAACATCATTCATTTTTAGCGACAAAAGTTCCATACATTTTAGTACGCAGATATCGTCTCCCGTAAATGGCAATAAATAAGTTTTATTGCGCTCAAAAAATTCAGTGCCCGCCGAATATTCAAGGTGACACCACGTCCGTTTGTAAGCTCCATAATACGTAAATGACAAGTTTTAGGGTGGGTTGCCAGTGAGTGTCGAATTGTAACTGTTAATTTGTATTCTTGAATTTAATTTAATTTTTTTTTTAAAGAATAATTTCAAAGAAAAATATTAGTATTTTTATTAACACAGAACTTATTTTTATGTTTTTTTTAACTTGCTATGTATGTATATATCTAACTATATTTGTTAAGACGGAATCTTGCAACTCAATTTTGCAGATATCTTCAACCGATTGTGTTGAATTTTTGTAGGCATATGTATATAGCGTGACAATGCTATATTATGATGACATGGAGCTGATCTGATGTTGAAGCTGGAAGGTGGTCATAGGAACTTTGTAACGACGGAACCTATCGAGTTTGGAGTCGTTTGATTTGTCTTGACGAGTACTTTGAATACACTTTGACAGACCGAGACACTTTGAGAAATTGTTTTAAAAAAAGTAAAAAAAAAAAATTTAAATGATTTCTGTTAGAATTGAATAACTACTACTGAAATAATGAAAGACCTTAAAATTACAGTTTTATTTTTGACTGCATGGTTGGTCTAGTGGTTTAAGCGGTTGCCTCGCCGATTCCTACTGTATCAGGTGTTGTGGGTTCAAATCCCACATGGGACAACACTGTGTGATCCACGAATTGTTGTTCTGAGTCTGGGTGTCCATTGTGTCCGTTTCATGTATGTTTGTAAAGTCCCCCGCGACACAGGATTTATTGGATATATACGGAAGTTGTCTTTTTTGAAAAAAAAACTAGCTGAGCCCCACGGTCTTACCCGCGATACTACACCAACCGCGGTCCTCCTTTTATTATCAGCTACCTATCAGTAAAAATCCCGTCAAAATCGCTCCAGCCGTTCCAGAGATTAGCCGGCACAAACAAACAGACAGACAGACAAAAATTGTAAAAAGGGTCCCATCTACACTTTACGTCATTTCCATTATTATTCATCCCTTAAGTTCGAATTTAATCAATTGGTGAATTGTAAAACAATAGATGCCCTATCCCTTACATAAAGTAAAAAAGTGGGGCGTACATCTACGTAGTAAAATTTAGTCAATATGAGCAATAAAAGCGATCAAAAATTATATTTTTAAGAAACATTAACATTATGTTCCATTAATATAACTTAAATCATACAAATTTTATTTCATTACATAGCATTAAAATCCGTTGATTACTATAAAAGATCTAAGCTGACAGATAGCGCGAGCGACTTAATTTTATACTGTGTAAAAATATATTATTTGTCCATGAAATGAATTAAAAATGAATACACTTGAACCCCATTCTCGGCCGTTGACGAGTTACTTAAAGCCCGCGGGCTTTCCGATATGACTAAGATACATTGCGTGCTTTGTAGGACATTCTAAACATTCTTCAAAGGCGAACAGTTAATGGATATGTAACTAGAAGAAAAAACCGAAAGTAAATTTATTAGTTGCCAGGGTTAGTATGCAACAGTGCCCGATGCGTTTGTGTGCATGTAAAATATGAATGTGGGTGTTCAATCTCAAATTCCCACGCTCAAGGACTACAGTCTTAACGATATGGGTACGAACCTTCGTGAAAACCCGCAATTAATTCGTAAATTTATTTATGAAAGTGAAAATATTAGTTTCATTCGCGAAGAGTTCCATCAAATGCTTCAAAAGTATAATGAGCATTTGCTTACCGTCGACCCAACCGCTAAGCCAAATTTTAAACCGCTAATCTCATATGAGCAAATGCATAGTGCCATCTTGGGAATGCGCGCTCAATATTCACCTAAAAAAGAGGATAAGCCTGATCCTCCTACCAAGTCAAAGCCTACATTGCCACCCATTGAATTAGTTCCATTTAAGGGTGACATTCGCTCATGGCCGTTATTTTACGCCAGTTTTAAATCTATGATTCACGAAAATACATCTCTTACAGACTCTGAAAAATTGTACTACTTACTTGGTAAAATTTCAGACAAAGCCTCGTCCGCCATTTCGGGTATTACACCGAATTCGGAGAATTATAATCTTATATTGAAAGCATTAGTCGACAAGTATGAGGACAAACGTACCCTCGCTTCAACGCACATGAAAACCATCGTAGATTTTAAACCTTTGACTAACGCTTCCGCAAACAACTTTGATTTATTTATTGATCAATTTGTAACAGCAGTAAATGCCTTGCATAATTTAAAAATTGAGGATTTGGCTGATTTCATGGTTTTACATATCGCGCTAAAAAAGCTAGATCCCGACACTTTTAAGTTGTTCGAAATGAGTGTTGATTCAAATACTAAAATTCCCAAATTCGAAAGTCTTGTCAATTTTATTAAATCGCAAAGTAAAATATTACAACGCTCATCCGCCAATCATACACATTCCGCTAAGAAATCAGCTGATCGCCCGCACTCTTCCTCCGTTCCGCTGAACTATCAAGCTTATGTCAGTACGACTGAGCCTGGTACTTCATATAAATGTCTATGTAAAGATTTTACTCATCTACATTTATATAAATGTCCCGCTTTTAATAAAATGACACCCGAAAATCGGTTTAAATCCGTAAAGGAAAATAATTCCTGTACAAATTGTTTGAGTGTCAAACATCGCGCGACGCTTTGTAATTCTAATACGAAGTGTCGAGAATGTGGCTTAAAACACCACACGTTACTTCATTTTTTCCGCGACCGGGAATCGAACCCGGGCACCTCGCACTCAGTAGCGCAACCTACTGAGTCATCGCAGCGGTCTACCCAAGAGGCGGCTGTCGCCGCAACTCATACGCCGTCCGCTCCTCCTCCAGTGTCGGGCGTCTCACTCGTTGCGACACACGCGCATTCGACACATTCATTCGCTCCGCTCAGTCGTAAAGAACATCGTACGGCTGCCACAACTATTCTGCTTGCTACCGCTCAGGTAGCAACGTATGATCGACATGGAAATAAGCACCTAATTAGGGTTTTACTCGATTCCGCGTCTCAAAGCAACTTTATTACTAAAGGACCGATTAGGATTGCTTACGCAAGACAGACAGCGTGTTACTGTGAAGGGATTCGGCGGTAGTGAGAGGGTCGTATGGGGTTCCGCTAACTTAGAATTTTCTTCTTGTTACGATACGAACATTAAATATACAGTTTCGACGTTGATTGTCGACCAAATCACAGATAACCTACCAACTGCTGTGGTAGATGTTTCTTCGCTTTCGCATTTTAATAATTTGAAGTTGGCCGATAAAACGTTCGCTACTCCTAATAAAATAGATGCATTGATTGGTGCATCTCTGTTCCCGCGCTTGTTGTTGTGTCACGTAGTTGACAATGATACGAACTCGCCCTCCGCTATTGAGACGGTGCTGGGATACGTCATCATGGGGTCCGTACCTATTATACTTAATTCTCGCGCCGCTACTTCGACCCTTTGTAGCGTAATAGTCCAGGAGCCGATCGATAATTTATTAAAGAAGTTTTTTGAGCTCGAAGAGCTTCCCGCTTGTGCGCCCGCTCAGCATGTAGTTGAGGCTGAGTGTGAAGAATTTTATCGTATGACCACTCAACGGGACCCTTCTACTGGCAGGTATATAGTTGGTCTGCCGTTCTGTGAAGATAAATTTTTACTCGGTAATTCATACGAGTCTGCCCGCAAATGTTTTCTTGGTTTAGAAAAGAAGTTACAAGCCTCGCCTAAATTAAGAGCCGCGTATGACGAAGTTATACAGGATTATTTAAATAAAGGTTACCTGTCACCCGCGCCTCCTGCAGATCGTGACGAACCGTGGCAACCCACATACGTTATCCCGCACCACGGCGTCATAAGGGAGGATAAATTAACTACAAAATTACGCGTTGTATTGAATGGTAGCTTCAAAACTTCGTCGGGTCATTCGCTTAACGATTTGTTACACAGTGGTCCGAATTTACAGGGGAACTTGTTCCAAATTATTTTATTGTTTCGACTATTTGCTGTAGCAATGACCGCTGACTGTCGTCAAATGTACTTACAAATTATAATGAGACAATCTGACCGCCGCTTTCAAAGAATCTTATATAGATTCAACCCGCAAGAACCTCTTGTTCTTTATCAATTTAACCGCGTTTGTTTCGGTTTGAAGCCTAGTCCATATCACGCTTTGCGCACTGTGCAACAATTAGTTCAGGATGATGGTTCTAGGTACCCGCTGGCTAGTGAAGTTGTTTCAAGGTCACTGTATATGGATGATATCGCCTTCTCAGTACCGTCTGAGTCCGAGGCGGCTGAGACATCCGCCCGGCTCAGCAGCCTATTCAAGGGCGCCGGCTGGGACTTAGTGAAATGGAATAGCAATTCGAAAACCGCTCTCAGTGACGTTCCCGACTCACACAAACTTCCTACTGAAGTGGAGTTTGATAAGTCGATGGACAATAAAATATTAGGCCTACGTTGGTCTACGAATGCTGATTATTTTCATTTTAAAATTTCTCCGCTTGACGAGAAGTGCACCAAACGCACCATTCTGTCTACCGTCGCTCGTTTATGGGACATTATGGGGTTTGTCGCTCCTTGTATAACGTACGCCAAGCTGCTTATTAAACAGCTTTGGCAGGCAAATCTCGATTGGGATGAAATCCCTCCGCCCCACATAATTAAAATGTGGAGACAGTTTAGCACGGAGCTGCCTGTCCTAAATGACTTTAAAATTCCGCGTCATCTCGGTGCAGGACAGGACTGTGTCATCACACTCGTCGGGTTTTGTGATGCCAGTAACCTTGCTTACGGAGGTGTGGTATATCTTCACGTCAGCTCGCCCACTGGGTTAACAGTTCAGTTAGCGTGTGCAAAGTCGAAAGTTGCGCCTATGAGGCCGCTTTCGATCGCTCGGCTTGAACTATGTGGTGCTGTTTTGCTCGCTAAATTATTACGAACTGTTCATGATACTTACAGCTCGCGCTTTCCGATTAGGATTTTCGCCTTTACCGATTCAATGGTCGCTTTATATTGGATCAAAAGCTCACCACACAGATGGCAAACGTTCGTCGCTAACCGCGTCGTGCAAGTCACAGAAAATGTAGCTGCAGACAACTTCCATCATGTCTCGGGAGTAGAAAACCCCGCGGACTGTCTGTCGCGTGGTCTTACGCCACGAAAAATAATTTCGCACCCCATGTGGCTACACGGCCCCGAGTGGCTCTCTTCCGATCCCTCACAATGGCCTATTAGTGACGTGGAGATTCCGACTTCGGATATTCCAGAGCAAAAGACTGTCGTACATACAGTGGTTCTGCCAGTCGACGATAGTCCTTGCCCTGTGTATGAACTAGCTCAAAACTCCTCCTCTTGGAGTAAGCTTATTCGTGTACTAGTGTACATACTTCGCATGTGCTCACGACTACCACGTCGCGACCACACTGTTGCCGCTAGTGACTTAGATATAGCAGAAATTAAATTGCTGCACATTATCCAAAAGAAACATTTCGCTAATGAAATTTCAAATATAAGTGGCAATGAAAATTTTTCTCGTGCTTTAAATAAGTTACGTCCTTTTATACATACTGACGGACTTATCCGCGTAGGAGGCCGTCTCTCTAACTCGGACCTTAAATTTTCGCATAAGCATCCTGTTCTTTTACCGCGTGATGATCATGTGATCACTCTACTAATTGACTATTATCATAAAAAATATTTACATGCTGGTCCCGAGCAATTGATGGCGCTACTCCGTCAAAAGTATTGGATTCTTTCCGCTCGCCGTGTTATACGGCAGAGAGTCCATCTATGCAACACGTGCTATAGGGCGAAGCCGCGTCCTACGTACCCGCTTATGTCAGCTCTACCTGACGTTCGAACGCGCCAAGTTATAAAGGCATTTACGAACACCGGCGTCGATTATGCCGGGCCCATCTTTTATATGCCTGTGCGACGTAGAGGCGCTAAGAGTGAGAAGGCTTACCTATGTGTCTTCACTTGTCTCACGACCCGCAGTTCGCATATTGAGATAGCCACTAGTTTGTCTACCTCTTGCTTCCTCGGAGCGCTAAAACGCTTTTTAGCCCGCCGCGGACCCGTTCAACTTATTAAGTCCGACAACGGAACTAATTTCGTTGGGGCTAGTTCCTACTTGAAAGACTTATACAAGTTCTTAATAAAGGAATATCAACCGCGCTTCGAAGAGCATCTCGCTGAAAACCGCATTTCCTGGCAGTTTAATTGCCCAGCTGCCAGTCATTTTGGCGGCTGCTGGGAAAGCATGGTCAAAGTGATTAAGAATCATCTTTTCAAGGTGATCGGTATTCAGCTACTTACGTATGAGGAGCTGAGCACTGTACTCACTCAAATTGAGTGCTTATTAAATTCACGCCCTTTGACCGTATTAAGTTCAGATCCCTCTGAACCTACCGCGCTGACTCCTAGTCACTTCCTTCATACCGCGCCGCTCAGTTCGCTTCCGGCGGCTTGTGAAAATTTAAATTTACTTGAAAGACATGCACTTTTAGATAAACTTGTACAGTCTTTCTGGAGGCGATGGAGGTTAGAGTATTTGCACGAGCTCCAAGTTAGAGAAAAATGGAACACTCCTTCAGTTCCCATCGCGCCTGGAACTGTCGTTGTAATTATGACTGAAAACTTACCTCCTCTCGCGTGGCCATTAGCGATTGTCGAAAAGGTTCACCCCTCCAAAGACGGCATAGTTCGTGTTGCTTCAGTAAGAACGTCTAGGGGAACTTGCCTTCGCCCGGTCGTTAAGTTTTGTCCACTCCCAACTCAGTAAATACTTTCAATACTTTAATCATTCGCTAGTTAGTTAAGTTTCTTGTTTATTTTATAATATAATCCGCTAGATATAGGTATAGTTAGATACATAGTTTACCCGCTCTCTTTGTAGCATTTTAATATGCATCATTTTGTTTTTCTACCGCATTATTCTTCTCTTAAAGGTACCCTTTAAGGGCGGCTGGAAATGGTGGCGCCACCCATTAGTTTAATTATAAATCTGTTTGGTGTCTAATTCCTACTCCCGCCCTATTTACCTTATCGAGCAACCAAAGTGTTTCGCCAAAAATAATATAGATGGCGATACCAGTGCGATTGGACCCCTTACGGCTTGTCGTACCTTAACGAGTGCCTTGCTAGTAGTGTCCTACGAAGGGTCTTAGCCTTCCTTCGTCAAGGAGCTGCGCTCGCAAGCAGTGCTGAACTCTAACCGCGTCGGCTGTGCAACTGGGTACAGCCGATAGACGAGAAGCGGTCTCCATGCTCCGTCCGTTGTTAAACCGCAGGAAGTGAGACGTTCCGTGATCTAATCAGACTGACAGTGAATAGTGTCTCGTCATCATCAGCAGTGACCCTGGGAGCTCCTGGGAAGCGGCAGCAGGCTGGAGAAAACGTGAGTTGGTTGCTTTCCTTTACCCTTCCTGTCGGTCCTTTGTTTTAGCGAGACACCTTTGCAATTAATCAAATATTAAAATCATACATATTTTACCGCATACAGTCCACTTGAGTTATTGTCAAGTCTGGTGGACCACGGGCGCCATCAACTTTAACTCTACCATCACTATCCTTAATCGTATTTAAACAAACCAAAGTGAAACAAAGCAAATAATACCATTGAGAACCTCAAAAAACTAACAAACGTCTTCGGAAATTATAAAAAGAATAAATAATAAATAAATAATTATAGAAGGATACAATAAAAACCAATTTAAAGCCGTAATTGGCACGAAAACAAAAACAAAATTGCCAACAACAACCGCTTGACAGCAGATCTACCTCAGAACTTGGCGCATACAATGGCGTCGCCGGTCACGAATTGACAAGTGCATGACGTCACTCAAAAGTGCTGCCAATATTAGTGCTCACTAAACTATGTTTATCTCTCTTTTCACACCAAGGTAAACATAAGTTAAAAGGAGACAAAATGCTTTTTTGTATATATGTGTCGATCTTATACATATTTGTATAATGAATTGTTCGTATAGTAGAATAGGGCATCTCCTTATAATTTCTTTACTCATTGCTTGCTTGTGAACTTGTGAATGTGAACTCAAATGCCAATGTCACCGTGAACGAATTAATTTGTAGTTTGCGGTTTAGTATAGTTTGTAATACTATTCAGCTACATAAAATGTAAAGATTTTCAATTACACATTAAATAAGTAATAAAAAAGGCGACAATGGCAGCCACTCCATATATTGCTGGTAAATTTTGTAATGTAATAAATTGATAGGCGAAGGCGAAGTTTAAAGCATGTTCTGTAGGTTATAATAGAAACTGAATTATTTCAGGTTTGACAAATAAAAATATATTTTCAATTGACTTCAAAGAGCCCTATGAAGAGAAACCGTTAAGAGATGAAACTACAATTCGTAGCTTTGTCTTTAGTCCTAAAGGCACGTATCTCGCTTATCGGACAGATAAAAAGTATGTATAAATATATTACACTAACTCATATAAAATATGTCATAAGTTTAGATGACAGACCTGATGGCACAGGCATTAGGCCTAATAAATAGTGCAAAATTATTTCGCTGCAGACTTTAGGAGTTTATTGTCACTAGTGTCACTAGTGCCACTAAGTTTCGCTATGTGAAATAGCACTAAATTCATACCCATCTAAATTGTGCAGCGAGTAGTGTGGAGATTTATAAAACAAGATAGAAAATTGAGTCCTGCTTATGTCATAAAATTCTTCATTTGAACCTGTACCAGTATGCAGGATCTTTTCTGTACGGCTGCTTCGAGAAGTTCCCTTAGGAGGCAACTAGAAGGGATTAATTCCTGCTTAGTACCATTGTGATTATAGTGGGCACTTGCTGCACATATTCAAGCAACTTGTCCTACCTTGAGAGTTAGCTACAGGATCTCTCGCTTCCTACCATTTTAAGTTAATTAAGTTTTAATATGGTCATATCAAGCAAGGATATTATCAGTGCCATTTGAACATATTACTTGTATGAGATGAATGTGTAAACTTAGATTTTGTTATTTTTAGAGTGGAGATAGTGAAATGTACTGATTGGTCAGTAACAGCAACCATAGATGGGAACATCAAAGATATGTTCTTTTCACCCTTGGACACTTACTTCACAGTATGGGAAATGTTCCTGATGACTAAAGAAAATCCTCAGGTGCTATTTTATTGACAATTTATATAGGCACTTATTTTACAGGCACTTATGAATAGTCAATATTTAATATTAAAAAATCGAGTGATTCTAGTCGCCAGTTCCAAGTGCAGCCTACCCTTCATGGAGAAGAATCTGGCAAGAAACTCCATTGTTGCTCCTTTTAAAAAATAATAATACGGTTTACAATACTTTTTTCACTAAGAGACTTGAATGAGAACGAAGTCGACCAAAGAAAACAAAATAAAAGGTTTGGAGTCATTGCTGCACAGCCATGAGCTAACCAATCATGCGCCGTTCTTACTGATAGCTGCAAGATTTTTACATTGTTATATTGTGACATTGTCTCCAGCGGGATGTAACAGCAGGCCACCGGCATGGTGTGTAGGAGCCCTAATATGTATCTATTTAGAAATATATAAGTATGTTTATCAGCAATCTGGTTAGTCTAGCTCTACCTTATTTGGGATCAGATGTCTTTGTTTGAGATATATCAAGATACTAGGTGACCCACGCAACCTTGTTTACGTCTCCTATTGCCCGTAGCGTAATAATTTTCCCCCATTGGTCCGCTCTTATTGGTCTTAGCGTGATGATATATAGCCTATAGCCTTCCTTGACAAATGGGCTATCTAACACTGAAAGAATTTTTCAAATCAGACCAGTAGTTCCTGAGATTAAGCAAACAAACTCATCGGCTTTATATATTAGTATAGATATTGAATTTAAAATTTTTACTGCAACTGTGATAGTAGGTATCTTTAAGTAATAATCAATAACTAAATAATTTAATTACAATTTCAGGGCAAAGCTAATCTTCATGTTTACAAATCAGCCAATGGTGTGCTTGCTGGAAGCTTTGTACAGAAAAACCAATCTGGATGGTAAGATAAATCATGGAAAAAATTACTTATTTAGATTGCTACCTCTATGGAGAAACAAAAAGGTGTTTTATTTTCAAAGTGAAGAATACAATTTTTTATTTTATTTTTATGTATGGCCCGCCATAATGACTCTACTCTGCCTGATGGAAAGCATAAGCAGAATCCAAGAGTGGTGGTCACCATACTCACTGCGAATGCAGACAATGCAGTATCCACACGATGGCGGCCTAGTGATGCTGCTGCATCTTTTAGTCTAGTCAACAAGTATGGAACTTGTTGACTAGACTATTTGGGCCTCCGGTCTCGCACTCACCAACGAAACACGACAGCACGATCGCTGTCATTTTACGTTGATTTTCTGTGCGAGGGTAGTACCGCCCCGGCCGCCATTCGTGCTGAAATCAGCGGCTCTACTACCTACATACAATAGAAGTTTCTTCCCATGCAACGTGTTAATGATTATAATAATTTAGACTCTATTATTAGCTACCTGCCGAACCTGCAGAAGCTCAGTAAAGAGACTAAAAAGTTCTGAATAACTAAGAACTTCTAAATACTCATTCTTATCTACTGAGTAATAATGCTATGCTCTAATATTTGACTTATCTTTGAGTGTTCCAATGATTCTTCAAGCTTTCTACTCTAGTCACCTCCTGGTCCTGGTGTTTTAAGGAGGGTTGCACATACTTATACTGATGTTTATAAATTCAGTTAGGAGTAAACAAAAAGTAAAAAAAAAAAGATAAAAATAATTAATACTAATGCTTTTAATCAGGCAGAACAGAACATCTTTCCATGAATGTGTTGTCAATAAAAAAAAACAATTTTGCTAATTTTAGTGTCACTTGTACTTTAAGTTTATTTCTATTCACAGGGAACCCAGATGGACATCGGATGAGAAGCTGTTTGCTCTACAAATGAACAACAGGGTGCTTATATATGAGAACGATAATTTCGATAAATATGTGAATCAACTACAAGCTGAGAAACTAAAGTCATTCAGTGTCTCACCAAGCCCTGCTCCCACATATTATTTTTCAGCATTTACTTTAGGTGAGGATGTTATGTTGATATACTTGAATCCACTGCACTAGTCTGATGTGGTTTAATGGTTATGTATTACTTCCAACTTTAAAAATATTACATAACCGTGTTTTATAGTTACATAATGTTAATAAAATAAGGCTGTAAAACATAATTTAATTAATTAAGGATATACATTTAATTTATATGTCTTGGTAAATGGCTGGTGAATTTCAATTCAAAAGGCCCCTTTATTATGGAGAAAAATGATATATGTAGGTAGATTGTGAGGGCACATCCAATGCGGTGGAACCTCCGAAACTAGCCGGCTTCTCGGCTTCGGCTTCAAGAAACTTTACAACAGAATACAATTAAGTAATGTATATTTTTAGGTAAACAAGGACAGCCTTCATTCTGGCGCGTGTTCAAGTATCCCCAGTTTGAACAGACACAGGCCGTGTTGAGCCGGTCCTCGTTCCAGGCAGACAAAGCAAATTTTCACTGGAATAAACGCGGCACCAACGTTTTTGCTATGACACAAACTGATGTAAGTATACAAAAATAGGTATATGGGTAACTAAGCTGAATTCTTTGCTAAGCCTCAGAAACTCAGACTTAATTTTCTGCTCTGGGGCTTTGAGATAAGACGAATTTGATTAATGGCATAGTAAAATGAAAGATACTTAGTGTTAAAGGGCTGTTTCATTTGTCTGCCTCGTTGGTCTAGTGGTTGGCGTGTGCGACTGCTGATCATGAGGTCTCGGGTTCGATTCCCGGGTCGGACCAAATGTTTGTATGATCTACAAATATTTGTTTCGGAGTTTGGGTGTTTTCTATGTATAATATGTATGTATTTACAAAAAAAAAGTATATAATATGTATTTATATCAGTTGTCTAGTACCCATAACACAAGCTCTGCTTAGCTTGGGACTAGATGGCGTTGTGTGTAGATGTCCGAAATATTTATTATTATTATTTATTTATTTGTATGTGGAGTTAAGAAAAAAAGGCTAATAAGTAGGAACTAACTAATAACTAAAAGTTGATTATCTTATTATTATTTTATTTACCTGTTCTAGGTGGATAAGACTGGTGGGTCATATTATGGAAAACAATCTTTATCTTATGGTGACGTCAAAGGGAGCTCAGGCAACGTGACATTTAGTAAGTTATAGGTAATACTTAAGTTTTTAACCTCAAACGGAAAAACAATAAACTGATATTAAAATAAGTTTTATAATATAATAACGACTTTTTATATGAGACTTGATTCCTACGAAATAATTGTTACTTTAAGTTAAAATAGTATTATTTTAATTTTATATTTTACAGGTAAGGAAGGTCCGATACACGCGATCTCATGGAACCCCGGCAACTCCAACGAGTGGGTAGCTGTTTATGGGCACGCTCCCGCCAAGGCGACCGTATTTAATACCAAGTGCGAGCCCCTCTTCGAGTTCGGCACTGGCGCGTGGAACTCTATATATTTCCCGCCCGAAGGGAATCATATCCTTTTTACATAAATACTTTTTTTTTAAATTAGAAAATACTTTGTAACAGCTAACTTGTGTATGAAGTCAGTTCAGCTTCAGTTAAATCTTCTCCACCAATTTGAATCTAAGAAGTGACAATAAGTTCTGTCTTCTGATATATCCCTGTTGTGTAAAATAGACGCGTAAAATGTAAATAACTAAACTGCCTCGGTGGCGTAGTGGTAGCGTATGCGACTGCTGTGATTGAGGTCTGCGTTTCGATTCCCGGGTCGGACGAAATGTATGATATTGTATGATTTGCAAATATTTGTTTCGGAGTTTGGGTGTTTTCAATGTATCATGTTTATGTATTTACAAAAAAGTATATATGTATTTATAGGTGTTGTCTAGTACCCATAACACAACTCTGGATAGCTTGGGACTAGATGGCATTGTGTGTTAGACGTGGCATTAAAAAAAAAGTTAAGAGAAATTAAATTATCCTTAACTCCGTTGCACGTATGCTTATCGCCGGTTTCGGCAACATAGCGTCTGGTCACATCGAGGCTTGGGACTTGCGTGGGTACAAGAAGATTGGGACTTGTGCCGCACCTGATACCACCAGCCTGCAATGGGATCCTAGGGGAGAGGCCTTTATCACTGCTACCACGTATCCTAGGCTCACTGTGGGAAATGGGTAAGTTTTAATATTTTATGTATATTTTTAAGTTTTTTGACGTGACATCGTCTAATAAATTGATGAACGCCGGCTGCACGCACGAAAAAGGATGACTCATTGTCCCGTTACGCACATTGTACGTCGTTGAATGAGAGATCTATCTCATCATTTCATCAATGTTTTGTTATGACTAGAACCAGATTATATGCATTTGCATATTTGATTATGCATTTGTATATTTAAGCCATCCTCAGCGGTAATAGCATATTTTACCTAAGATCTAGTTATGGTGCATATTATCGGTACATTTTAATTTTTTTCCGAGTGCACCCTACATTCCGAAATGCGATAAAAGTGATAATGTCCAGAATCTGCCCAGATTTAATAGTCTAAATCACAAAATTTAAGTAATAATTGTGACTGGTCGGATTCACATCGCATTTCGGTCAATAGATGCGCATGTCTTTTGTTTTGAAGAAATGATCGAACACACAATCTTACCACTGAATATTTGGAACTATTGTTTACGTTTACAACAATATTAAATAATTTTAATGTAATGTAATGTACCTATTATCGCCTGTCAAAGGATAATTTACTAATTGTACACTGATTTTATAATAAAAAAAAAAAAACTAGGTTTTCTTCTTTTTTGATTTCTAAAATTAGGCATTCAGTTTTGCATATTTTGCCAATTTTCGTGCATATTTCAAGCATTTTGTATGCATACAATAAGCGTTTTATGTTGCATATAATCCGGTCTCTAGTTATGACATTGTCATGTTAAACTATCGTCCGTAAACCGACTTTACAGGCAACCAATTTTTGTCCTAAGTTTATTATTAGTGTTTTATTTGCAGTCTCTGATACCCTAAAGCTTCTTGATAGTATAATTTTTTTATACGTATATTTAAAAATGTAATTAATATGTTATGCAAATGAAATAAAGAGAATAATAATAATAAGTTTATTTATTCACTCTCTCTTAAAGCTATTACAAAATACTAGCGATTGTTACAAATCCATGTGATGCTTTAATGTTTATAGAATTGCAAAACTTTTGTCTTTTTTTTTCTTTTTTACTGTTGTTGTTGAAACTGATATTTAAATTCAAACCTAATTATATATGCTAGGCTATCTAGCTCGCCAGTATTCTATCAAACAAAATAACTAATTCCAGAAGTTAAAATAGAAAGAAAATAGGATTATTGACAAAATTATTTCATTTCTAGGTACAAAATTTGGCATTACACTTGCGTTTTGATGCATAAACACGTATGTCAGGAAAAGGAAAACTTGTTAGCCGTCAGTTGGCAACCGGGCAACTTTCCAAAAAGCGACCTATCCAGAATCGTTCCTAAAGCCATTGAGGATTCAACACCTAAGCCGACAGGCGCCTACAGGCCACCCGGCGCAAAGAACAGACCTTCAACGTTCACGTTACATGAACAGGAGAAACCTCACAAGCCTGGCGAAGCGCCATCAGGTAAATTCTTATTTCCAGAACCCAAAAAAAGTGGTTATAAAAAATAAGAAGCCCTAATTAAATCACTAAATCATATCTGTTGTTAAACATCCGATTTGTACAATAAATAATGTTCAATTATGTACTTAAAGTAAAGAGTTTTAGCTCTTGTTGTGGTTTTGGTGTATAAATTAATTATTGAATTTATCTTGGTTGCTCTTCAAAGTTGATAATTTTAATAAACTCCGCGTAATAAAAACTCCTTATAAAGGATACTAGATTTTGCCAGCGGCTCCGCCCGCGTTTATGTCGGTATTTCAATTTTAAAAATCTCTATAAATTTTAACTTATTATGTTATTCCGATGTCTAGGCTATATTACTGCAAAGTCTAATGAAAATCCGTTCAGTAGTTTTTGCGTGAAAGAGCAACAAACACACATCCTTTCAAACTTTCGCATTTATAAAGCTGGGTATCCACTATGTTCGCGAACTATTTGCGCTCCGCGCTCCTGCCGCCGCTCTGATGGAGACGGTACGCGCATCTCCATAGAAACACGCATGCTCCACAGTCCTCTTGCGAACATGTCGTCACTATTAGTAGCTAGAGCAGCATATATTTTATTTCATTATCTTCTCGAAGACTATAGAAGCCCTCCTCGCTTTTGGGAATCTGACATTTACAAGAAAAGACGTCCGAATATATTGGTGTTGGAACTCAAATCTCAGGAATTAAGTGGCCATTATAAAACACATGCAAATGTCTTCATCCATACATTCCATTCCATTCATACAACTCGATTAAAGTTAAACGTTTTTCTTCCGACCACTCCATTTAACGGAGCGTGGAGCGTGATATACGACACGTACGCACTAAAGGGATATGTTGCTCGCGTCCACGAACATACTGAGCTCCCCTTTGTGTTCGCCCAAAAACCGCCACCAATTGGAGCACTGAGCGCACGCTCCAGGCTCGTGAACGTATCCACTATGGGAGCAGTTGCAGGAGCGCGGAGCGCAAATAGTTCGCGAACATAGTGGATACCCAGCTTAATATTAGTAGAATAGGATATATGACTCAGATTCATTTTCTTACAAATTGGGTATATCTGTAGCAGCGCCGTCAAAACAAGCTATTAAACAGAAGGAGAAACGAGAAGCTCGAAAAGCGCGTAAAGCCGAAGAGAAAGCTCAAGGGGAGCCCAACACTCCGCCTCCCACCGCACCCGCTACGCCCAAACAACCGTTTGTTTCAACAGGTGACCCTGAGAAGGATAAGAAGATTAAAAATTTGAACAAGGTAATTCTTTTAAATAAACTTTAAAGAGACAAAATCTTAAACATCTCATACTTAATGTCTCATACATTATGTATGAGATGTTTAAGGTACCTCCACGATGGAGAACTTTTTTTTGTTCTATTGTGTTCTTGAGTGTGTGTAGTGTTAATTAGTTCTGAAACTACAATCAAAGAAAAATTTGCATTTAAAAGCATATTAAAAGAACGAGAAATATGAAACTCTTCAATGTATTAGAATATATTTTTTTTACCAAATGTTGCAAGCAATAAAAAAATGTTTTTTTTATTATATTTAAGCAAAGTACTTTTCTTGAAGGAAATTCATTAAAACTGTTTTGTTTTCAGAAACTTAGTGACATTGATAAATTGAAGCAGCAGAAAGCTGCAGGCAAGCAGCTTGAGTTGAATCAGCTCGCTAAGATAGAAAGCGAATCGGGATTACTACAAGAGCTCGCACAGCTCAGGTTATGATCGTACACACTATGTTTAGTAGTCTACGATCAACTGATCATAACTGTCAGTTTAGTTTTAAGGAAAATTCTATAATTGCATATTAAAATGAAACAGGTGACCTTGACCTAAATAAAAAAAAGTATTTTATTACTGATCACTTGGGCGTGGAGGAGCATATATTTAAATTTATAAGATTACCTCAAGACAAACTATAGATATAGTAAAGGTAAAAAAGCCCTAGCATCGAACATTGGCGGAGACTGCAAAGTATAAATATATACTAATATAAATATGTTTGCCTTAATTTTTTTTTATTCTTGATGAATTTTTTAGTTCAAGTTAAAGAGCTGTTACAAAGATCAAGTAAGATAAGAAGTCACTGGTGACGTCAACATCCCCTACTATAGATATCAATAATAGGGTAGACCAGAACCCTTTTCTAGGTTATATTTCGAAAATGTTCTTGATGATGGTAACGGGTTACTATCTTGAAATGTTAGCCTTAGTCTTTTGTACTACTGGCGTAGAGGTTACATTATTTGTGTGATAAATATTATAGTTAAAATTTTATTTAAAAGAAACCTATGTAATTTGGTAGTAGCCGCTAAAAGTAATGAAATTATCAAGTTATATGTTTTAAAAATAGTTGTCTGATTTTCTTTAAGTGTAAGAAATCGCTGAAGAATTTTCTTTTTTCTATAAATGAAATGAACAGTTATCGATGTGTTAATTCTTATATCTTTGATTAAATATCAATATAAATCTGATTGCTATATTTTCTAACATGAAGTTTTATTTAACAACCCATTCTATGTATTTATTAGAACAGATATCTGTTCTAATAAATACCCCCATCAAAAAGATCCTAGTGGCACCCATGGGTTCGCGGGCTTGGTGGCGTGCGCGGTCACTAATATCAAACATGACGAGATATCCAAGTGTTCACGTACGAAACGCACGTGCGGTCTAAGTAGCGATTGGCGCGCGCGGCAATATCAAACGCGAGAGACGTTTGTGTGTGATCACGTCGAACTAGCGGTGGAGCGCGCCATTCACTCGCGGCGTCAGTTAACTTCAACCAGTTTAAACATATCGCTCGAAATGATTGCACATATTACTCATGTCACACATACAGAAGAGTTTTTTAGTGCTGTTTAGGCAAGAACTCCGATTTGGCAAAGTAAACAACCTCTGACAACACGTCACAATCCCGCATATGCCTGGCGGCCAATGTGAACACGAGCACGCAACCTATACCGCGCCCGCGCGTTCCTACGTGAACAAGCACTTTTAAGCCAATACGCCATCTGATCAAGTCAAAGTAATTGAATTTTATTAAAGGTATAAAAAACTGATGCTTTCGGTTCAATGAATAAGAATCTATGAATCAAATTAGAAAGTTTTAATTATGTAGTTTAATGTTCACCGCACATGATCATAACTCAGTGTTCTATTTGTTCAAAGTAATAGTAACCTTACTATCAAACAAGTACCACAATGTGATAAGGATAATCCTTTGAGATAGGCCAGTCGTGATCTTGGTGATATCTAGATGTATTAAAATTAGGAATTATGATATCTGATATTGTCTAAGGAGTTGGTGGGTCTGAGTGATATCACAGTCAACCTAAAAACATAGCCTTGGAAGTGATTTTAGTGCCTACTAAATTAAGTTTGATGTTGGACATAATATTTCGGACATCTAACACACAACGCCATCTAGTCCCAAGCTAAGCAGAGCTTGTGTTATGGGTACTAGACAACTGATATAAATCATATATATATGTTTTTTTGTTAAAATACATATTATACATAGAAAACACACAAACTCCGAAACAAATATTTGTAGATCATACAAACATTTGGTGCGACCCAAGAATCGAACCCGAGACCTCAATCACAGCAGTCTCATACGCTACCACTGCGCCATAGAGGCAGTCAAATACAAGCACTGACAAAATATACTAATCAGCAATATATTTCGCCAGTGATAGAAGTAATCAAGTAAATGGCAGTAATGCTTTCGCTCGCTGGTTCAGACTTTAAACCGAACCGGAACGGAGGATCCTATCACCATGTTATGCAAATACAAGCATGAAATATACCTAGCATGAGATTTGATAGATTATTATTCTAATACCTATACACTATATAGATGACTAATAAAAGTCTATCAACCAATAAACATTTGTATCGTATACTGCTTAAAACATACTTTGATGTTGAGATGTTCTATTTCTATTAAATAGTTCTATTACAGACACATATTTTCTGTCACTTCTGTTCAGCATATGTGCATATCTCAGATCATGTCATATACAATACACTTGGTATCGATGTACCCGCGAAAAATAAAAATATTACGAGAGTCAATGACATTTCTAATAGCCCTTTGGTATGTCGCGACTCAATAAGTTATGTCTCGAAAACGGCAGGTATCCAGGAATTTTTTATTTACACTCGATAAGATATCGATAATAAATTGATATATGCGGGGATCGTTTTAATTGTTAACAGTAATACTCGATACGTTGGGTCTGTTGACACGCGATAACTGTGTTTACGATCGGTTAATATTGAAACTGCAGATAGCAACATCTAGTTTATTCAGTATATCATAGTTCATAGACTGATCGAGAGAAAATGCGGTCTTCTAAATCGGATGGAGAGTGCGAAGAAGCTGACGAGAATACGCTGTTATTAAGTGAAGTAGATGGTGGAAGGATTACAAGTGATTTAAATCCAAACTGTGTGGTCGCGGGTGAAACAGGTTCTGTAGAAACTATAGTGTTTAATAGTAATATGATGAAGACGTCCACTCATGCAGATAGTTTGGCCGCTACTTGGGGCGGGCGTCGCTCCCTTCAGGATTCAAGGCGACTTCGTCGGGTGCGATCATGGTCAGAAGGTGGTCCGCAAGACGACGGAGGGTCTGAAATAAGGATACTAAGAGAACGGTAAAAAATCATCTAGTGTAACATTATTTATTTGATGTTTGAGAATGATAGTTGCATTACTTGAGAATGTGATTAATTAGAACACGCGTGAATAATACCTACTCTAAATCTATCATGCTGCATAAATGGTAGAGATCCTTATCTATCTTTACGTTACCATTGTTATAGTTATCTATAAGTAATCAACGTAAAGAAACTGTGTACTTTAAACTAATTGTTATCACACGTGTTAGTAGGTCCTTACTCCATAGTTTCTCTTAAAGTCAGCCCGTTGCATCATTAATAATTAAATTATTAAGTACTTAACTTGGATGTATAAGAAAATTAAAAACGTAAAAAGTAGTCATTGATTTTCACATAACTATTTCTGCTCTTGTTATGGTTAATATCGAGATTAGGAATATACTTTATTTTGAAGCTTTTAAGGCTAACTTTAGACACAGAATAACTATGCTTTAGATCACATGTGTTAATTGTTAAATTAGCCAAACTTACCTCTATTGTAGCCTTTCTTGATAAAATTAGCTGTATGCTGGTTTGCTATTTTATAAACAAATAGGGTTTAAAAGAACATAAACAGGCACAACATAGAGTTTACAAGTAAAATTTTAACAAAAAAAAAGAACCGACCAAATTGAAATGGGACCACACGGAAAGCACCAGCTTCCGAATAAAATAATAAGTTAACAAATGCACTAGTCGCCCCTACGAATTTCGAAGGTTCCCGTCGATTGCTCTTTGATGCCATCATCAGATCTTAGTGTCCTTATCATGGTACCACCGTTGGGATATCTCCTTTCCATAACAAAAAGAATCATCAAAATCGGTTCATAAACAACGAAGCTAACCGCGAACACACCTAAAAAAATATACGGTCGAATTGAGAACCTCCTCCTCTTTTGAAGTCGGTTAAAATTATCGAGACTCCGATCTCCGAGATCTTTTGATCTCCGATTTTGATCTTAATTGTAAATGAATAAACCAGAGTTTCTAGAGAGACATAATATCCCTAGTTTGAGTTGTCATAATGAGCTCATAATAAGCGAATTTTAAAGCACAATCTAATACCTTAAAAACGCGCAATTCTTGTGTGTACCTAGATATAATCTGAATCTCGGCAACGGCTCCAACGATTTTCATGAAATTAGTATGCATTGTATCTAATCATCATCTTTTTTGGTATTTAAAAAATAAGTGCACTCTAGTACTTATTTTATAAATACAAAAAAAAAATAACGAGCAAAGCTTGGTCATACATGTGCTAACAGAAAGGATTGTAAGTAGGGACCTAATATATAATGCAATTGGAAGATGCTTTTGTGCAGCAGTCAAATATGCAGTTTCGTTCGGCTGAGATGATGATGAAATGAAATTATTTTATACGGTGCGTTGCGGCTCCATGTACCGACGACTTGAATAAAATTGGTTGGCGCTGCACCAGATGAATTTGAACTGCATAAGACTGCGATAAGTTGCACTCCTTGGGGGAGGATTGCGTGCAGCAATATACGACGATGGCCTGATGATGTCTATCAATTGATTGAACACCTGACAATATTCAGTGCACGATTCACAGCAAGGGAACTTTTAGGAGAATGTTTGTCCGCAACTTTGTAATACCCATACATTATGTTTACTTACGTATAGATTGGTGCGCACACAGACACGACTGCAGCCGGGTGCTGTACGCCACTTGTCAAGGCGACAGAGGCTAACACTGGTCTCATTAGCCCTTGTAGACTTCATGAGCTTCTGCTCTATGAGTGTCATGGCACCGTTCTTCCCACGGGAAGCTGCTATGAAAGGACTTTCAGAAACAATGTGTGGATTCGTTTTTAGTTTCTACGCAGTCGTCATGTTCCTAACTTCACCCTTATTCGGGAAGTTTGTAAGTATATAATTTAATAGTTAGCTATAATAATACCTTGAAAAAAAAACGACTTATACCAACCTAGCCAGCCAACATGGTATACATAGTAGGCCAAACTCTACTTTTTAAGGAGAGGCCTGATGATGATAATGATCTTAATGAAAGTTAAAAGATAAAGTGAAAACAAAATTGTTTTTGGTTTGATTTATATTTACACGCATGGCACGGTGGTTATCTTGTTTACTACTGCTACTGACACTATGTTTCCACATAAGTGAGTGAGAACATATAGGTACGCAAAAAAATTATTAATTCTGGATTCGAGAATTTGATAAAGCTTCTTACGTTAGGGACTATTTTAACTATACTGAATAATAATACCTAATTATTACTTGTATATTAGTAGGGCCTAAGCCCGCATGGAAAATATAAGTAGGTTGTATGTATTTAGTTACCATTCAGAGCGCTTGCAAGACGTTTGTTTTGATTTTTGATATTTCTTAAAAATACTGTAGTAAATAATGTACTTAGTCTAAAAGTAATTTCTTTGTGTTTTAAAAGACAACTCCCGCATTAGCAATATACATCCTGCGTGGCGGGGGACTTTACAAACATACATAAAATGAACACAAAGAACACCCTGACTCAGAACAACAATTTGTGGATCACACCAAGTGTTGTCCCATGTTGGATTTGTACCCACAACACTTGGTGCAGTAGAAAACAACGTGACGACCGCTTTAACTACTAGGTTAATAAAGATGAATTAACGATTCATTTTTTTTTCAATTAAATAATAATAATATATATTATATATATATATATTATTATAATATATATTTATTTGCATAAATGTGGTACAAAAAGATGGTAAAAAATAAAATATGCACGATATACATTTCACCAGTAATAGGCATGCAAATTTAGGGTTGCAGTCTTTCGTACGATACGATAGTTATTAAATTGCTAAAATTATATTAATTGCTAATTAGCAATAACGAATTAACTAAATCAGAATCAATTTAAAAAGATTACGTGTAACACTTTGAAAATACATACAAGAACTACTTAATAAATTCAATACACACCTACAATGCATTTCTAAAATGATAAGACGGACAAGATTTTTTTTGTAGAAATTCCTTAACGAAGTAATTACTGTTTTCTACCGACCATTTTCTAAGAACAACACAAAACTTATTGAGTGAAGTGAAGTGAGTAATATGAAGAATGAGTATGGTAAATGTGTTGTTATTCAAGAAATATCAATTCACTGACAATATAATGATTTGTTACAGCTGCCAAAAGTGGGGGCAAAGTTTTTATTTACTGCAGGAATGTTTGTCGCTGGAGCTTGCAATGTGATATTTGGGTAAGCTAAGTTTTATCGAATATTATAGTTAAAATACTTTCTTGGAACATGGCATTAATTGTCAAATGGATAACATACATACCTACTAAAGTGCTGTAAATAAGAAATCGTAAACTCTGCCAGACAATTTTATCTTATTGATTTTTTTATGTATGGCCCTGCCAAAATGTCTCTACTCTGCCTGATGGAAAGCATAAGTAGAATCCAAGAGTGGTGGTCACCATACTCATTGCGAATGCAGACAATGCAACAATCAGCAAACATGCACAACATTTTACGCAAATTTTAGTTATTGAGCCCCTACTGCACTTTCTATTGGGCCGAAAATATGGACCCTTGAATTTTGTTGGCAGCGGTGGTTTTCTCAAAAAATTAGAACCTTGAGTGTACCTACTAAAATACATAATATTTATGTTTTCCGTTTATCCGATTAAGTAGATTAGTATCTAAATAAACGTAACCGTTTATGACCTGTATTGATATTTTGTTGTGTTTATTTACGATAAGACGCAATGTCGTAAGTACCTATAGTGTTACAAAGTGTGACATGTATACTTTTACAAAAATATTTAGGAATTATAAGAAAACCCTAAGCTACCTACTCGTATGTACAAATAATAAGTACAATGTCTATTTTTTATTTTAAGAAATATTTCAACATAGTTTGTTACCAGTTTGTTATCATTAACTTTTCAGTTAATCTTGTCTTAATATATTTTTTTAATGAAATATGTGGCAATCGAGCAGACGTATCACCTGCTGGTAAGCGATTACCGCCGCCTGCCTTTGGGGAATGGGTGGGGGATGGGGGGGGGGGATGGGGGGAGGGGTTGGGATATGAGCCTCCGGTATCCTCACTCACTAGGTGAAACATAGCGCAAGCGCTATTCACACCGGTTTTCAGTGAGGCCATGGTATCACTCTGGTCGAGCAGTCCCATTCAAGCCGAAGCGTGGTTGATAACACTAAATTAACACAGTTTACTACACACAATTAAAAAACTTAAAAAGCAACACAATATGTATGTATGTCCCTTAGAGTGCAAGAGTACCTAATCGAACAATACAATTTTTTTAATAAGAATATATCTTTTAGGACATTGTCCCTCATAGAAGACTCATTACAATTTACCATTCTCTGCTTCGTGGTACGAGGATTTGAAGCTCTAGGTGCTAGCGCCTATTCCACAGCAAGTTACGTGTTCGTGGTGAACGCTTTCCCGGACAGCATTGGATCCGTTTTGGGTATTCTCGAGACATTCATAGGTTTGGGTATGTCTGTCGGACCAGCCATCGGCGGATTCTTATACTCGGTAATTCTGTTTAACTATTATATTTCTTACAGATTGCATTCTTGAAATTAAACTCACTTGTAGGTACTTTTATTTCACTATTGAATAAACTTAAATTTAACCTGACCAGTTTCGCCCTATCGCATTATCAAAGATTACGGCTTACTTTCAGCTAAAGCACAAGTAGGTAAGTTTAATTACAAGAATGTATTTTAACAAGTTCCATCCAGTGTCGACAATCGAGTGTAGGTATAATTTATATCCCTACATTGTCTTTACCGTGTTTGTTACATTGTGTGTACCGTCTTTACCGGTGACGGAATTAGAATACAGAGTGTCACTGGCACCACCCTATTCATCCCATAGATATTGTAAGAGTCGACTTAGTGAGCCCACTACGCTGACAATTGCACTGCAAAGAGAAGGTAAACTTGACATTAACCCTATAGCAACCTGTCTGGGTATGATGGTATCGTACATGGTATAGCCCTAACGGCCCCCTATAAGGAGACTATGTTAAAATCTGTTTGAAGTCGGTGCTAAGCCAAAAAGAATACAAACGAACAATTACAAAAGTCTAAGCGATAGTCACTTCGCACCGACTTCAAACAGATTCTAGGTATCTAGCACACATTATAATACTACTATTTAAATGAATAAAGAATAAGGTATAGGCAATTTATGAAGAACCAGTTTATTTTACGCATTTAAGTGTTTTTCTGGCAGAGAGTTTTCGTTGGATGTTTTTTGGAAGTCGGTTTTTTTTTTATAATTACAATATCTTTACTTTTTAGTTTTTACCCGATTATAGCAAAGCCAAAAGCAAGGATAATAGTTTTCGCCGTCTATGTATGTTTGTATGTTCCACCGTAGTGCCTAAACCACTGAACCAATTTTATCGAACAAGGTGTCAACTGATTCGTAATAATGACCCGGGTGAAAAAGGCCACATAAATGTTATCAATTTTTTTACGTAGTCTGGTTATAGTATTTATGCTGTTGGGTTATCTGGAAAACAATATTAAAAAATATAAATTAGAACTCAGTTGTCGATGTGTCTAAGTGTTGAAATATGTAAATGTTTCAGGTAGATTGGGGGCTTCGGTCTACCGTTCTACACTCTTGGCGTTATCATGGTATTGACTGTGCCTATCAACTACTGCTTGCTTACTGACTGTGAAGGTAAGTTTATTAAATGTGTATCGCAATATGCGCCTTAAATACCTCTCTTTTTAGAGGCGGATGCGGCTTCCTCTGCGATGATTATTGTGAAATCAATCCCCACAATAACACACATCAACGTGTGGCCAACATTTTGTGTGATCTACAAATTATTGACTTCAGTCTGGGTGTTCTTTGTGTACTTTCATGTATGCTTGTAAAGTCTCTCTGACACAGGATATATAAAATATTTAATTTCTTGCTTTATTGTTGGAAAATTCATAAAAAGGAGAGACGCGTTATTGTTACAACCTCCTTTTGTAAGTAGGACTGTTAAAGGTTGTTGATGATGAGTCAAAGTAATTTATTTGGTACCTTTAGTAGGATAGTAAAGAGCTATTTAATATGTTACGTGGGTGGGACTAAACGATTAACGTTTCAATTGTACTAATCAGCATAAAAACTCTCTTTTTGAGATCAAGAAGCCCTAGAAATGTAAAGTTAGCAATATATATATATTTTTTTTGCTTTACAGAATACGTTTCGGGGTCGAAAACTGCATCGATTATGAAACTTTTCAAGATCCCATCTATTATAATAACAGGGCTGGTGATAGTTATCATGTCTAATACTTGGGCGTTTCTCGATCCGACGCTGGAACCGCATTTACGTCAATTTGGGTTATCAACAGAACAAATTGGTCTAATATTCTTGCTGTTTTCCAGTCTTTATGGGATATTTAGTCCAATTTGGGGATGGGTGGCCGATCGGTGAGTTTGTTTGATTCAATTCTAAAATGATTACTTTACACTCTATACTTTTATTTATTTCATTAAAATACATATGGAATTTTAATATTAAACGTGAAATAGTTACACCAAGCGCAGTATCTAGACATCTCATAGAAAAAAATAACGACTGATTCAAGGGCAGTTTATATTTGCATTGATTTTACAAGCTTTTTATTAACTTGCAATGTATATATGTTATGCTTGCATGTTTGGGTGGAATCTTGCAACTCAATTTTGAAGCAGATATCTAAAACCGATTTTGTATTCAGCGTGAGAATACAATATTATAATGACATGGAGCTGATCTAATGCTGGAGCTGGAAGGTGGCCATAGGAACTCTGTAAAGAAACGTCGCAACATCATCGAGTTTGAACTCGTTTGATTCGTCTCGATGCATTCCAGTAAAAGCTTGTTTTTAAAAAGCTTTTTAATTAATTTTTTTTCCATATCGGTCTGCGTATTATAAAATCTGCAAGTATTTGTAAACATATTTTATAAATATACGCCGCCTAGAACTATTGCACAAACACTGCCAAGAGTGGTTTTAGATAGCACTCTACTGTGTAATCCATACTTGAATTTTGACATAGAGATACTTTAATTCATGAAAAAGGGCATAATCTACTCTTTACCATGATAACCGATATACACGCGGACGGAGCTAGTATTATTATTAAAATAATACATAGGTACACCCACTTACAACCTTTATCATTACATAAGTACCTAAAATTAAAAACAGTAGGTAGGTACTTGGTTAACATCAATACCTTTTTCTCTAACAGGACCTATAAATCTACTAATAGTATAGTACAATAAAATTATAGTACAATTTACTCTAAAGGTGTACCTGCTATTGTAATCCGACAGTCAATATACATGTTCCTGTAGTGCTAAAGATTCATAAACACATACCTAGCTCTTCAAGTAAACATTTTTCTTAAATTCTAAATACAGATTTTTATCAATGTCTTTCTAAATATCATCAAAAATAATAATCACTAATACCAAACAGTTTCTATCGGTAGTAATTTCTGCCAGACGATTTTTAGATTGCAAAATAAATCATGTATGTATATGTTTACTTATAGCCTGATTCTTAACATGTTATTTATGATATGTAGGAAACTATTTTAATGCTATTTGCAAGCAGCCAGAACTATTTATGGCGCCAAACAATAAATAAAGAAATAAATATTTCAAACATCTAACACACGATGCCATCTAGTCCCAGTCTAAGCAGAGCTTGTGTTATGGGTACTAGACAACTGATATAAATCTATACTAATATTATAAATGCGAAAGTTTGTATGCATGGATGGATGGATGTTTGTTACTCTTTCACGCAAAAAACTACTGTACGGATTTGGATGAAACTTTACAGTAATATAGCTTGTACATCAGAATAACACATAGGTTACTATTTGCCGCTATAACCGACATATACGCGGGCGGAGCCGCGGGCAACAACTAGTACATAATAAATTACCTTTTTTTGTAAATACATACTTATATATTTATTTATACCTACATAGAAAACACCCAAACTCCAAAACAAATATTTGCAGATCATACAAACATTGGGTCCGACTCGGTAATCGAACCCGAGACCTCAAGCACAGCAGTCGCACACGCTACCACTGCGCCACCGAGGCAGTCAAACAATTCCAAGATATATTTCAAACGTCGAGTATAAGTGAAAGATTATCCATTCTTAATTCGAAAGTACTATGTCTGTTTGTCTGTTACGGTTTCACACCTAAACCGTTGAACCGGTTTTAAATAATTTCGGAATATAGATTAATTGGATCTTAGAAAAGGACATAGGATATTTTTTGCGGATATAGACCAAAAGATTATTATTTATTAAGAAAAATTCTTTTCTAATCCAAGATTAAGATAAAATACATTGCAATATAGTATTAGGTCTCTCTTTTTACGTTATTGTTACTCTGTATAACTCGGATGTGTCAAAAAAGTGTAAACCATCTATTAATATAATATATTACTAAATTAATATTTCAGGGTCCATAATCACTGGTGTATGATGGTATGGGGTTTGTTTCTGTCTACAGTAGGGCTACTACTTCTTGGTCCATGTCCACTCATACCAGGGTTGCCAAGGTAAGAGGTAAACAATACTCCAGATTGGTAGTATCTAATAAATAGTGTAAATAAGCTAATTATTGAAAAAGGAATTGCATTTTTAAATTTATAAACCGGTTAATGAAATGTTATTCATTTTCCTAAACTCAGTGTCATTAAGGCGTACCTACCTAATGGCACTTGAATAACCAAAATCTACCAAGGCGATTCAATCCAATTTATGCCACAGAGAATGCCAAAAAAACAACGTTTTGTCGATATACACAAACTCCTTCTCCTGACGTAGTTGACTAAAAATCGACTGATTGCGTATCATCATAGTATTAATTAAATAAATAAATATTTTTGTCAATTGAGAAAATGGTCTCACTGAAATTTGATTCTCTCACACTCATTTTGACACTCACTGACACTCATTTTGATTCAAAATTCCAGTCCCAAGTAAGGCCAACACCAATATGCGTTACCTTTTTATGGATTTCCCTTCTTAGGGTCCTAAGACTCGGGATGCAATAATAGCTTAATTGCTACCAAATAATCATTTAAATCAAGGCACAACTTCATTTAAATATTTTGCGAAGGTAAATTTTTCAAATAGGTACATTATTACCGTTTATAAATTAGGTGACTATTTCTTGTGACAATAGGTCACATCCATAACGATCATTTGACAAGACTTACACAATGATTATCACTGTATTTTTAACTTTTATTCTCTTCCTATTATTTGTTCTGTGATAGAGGGGTCGCCCACGCTTTAGTTGTTCTAATCGGTAGTGTTATCTACTAATATTTTTGCAGTGGCAAACTATCTAGTTTATACAAGTAGCCGGTAATGCTTAACAAAAGAAAACGTACCTACCGAAATGTATTTTTATAAAGGACTAGAGTTTATTTTAGCGCTCTTAATGATCCATGTTTAGTTTCCGTATACTAGAATTTGAAGGCTTCTGCCAGCTTCTGCCTCGTATTATTGCCGTGTCTCTAAATTCAAATTCTTCTATGTCTTACTTGACATACCATTTTTTTTTGTTTCAGACACCTGTATTTGGATATAGCAGCTTTGTCCATTTTGGGTATGTCCGTCGCTCTAACGCTTTTGCCAACCTTCCAAGGAGTGCTAACTAGTTCCATGTGAGTATTATTTCACTAAGCTCTAGGTTACATTAACGTTAAAGAACGTTACCAAATAGATCACAATAGTAATGGCTTTAAATTAACACATAATTTTGTCTTTTTTATGTCGGTTGTAAATAAAACAATTAAGAGAGAGGTGTAGGTAAATTCATTAAATATTTACGACAAGTATCACACAAACCCAATATAATAACATAATCTATATATATATAGGTAAAAGAGAAAGGTGACTGACTGACTCACATACCCAGAGATCAACGCACAGCCCAAACCGCTGAAGCTAGAATCCTGAAATTTTGCGTGTAGGTTCTTTATATAACGTAAGTGAGCACTAAAAAAGGAATTTTTGAAATTCCACCCCTAAGGGGGTAAATCAGGGGATGAAAGTCTGCGTGAACGAAGCCGCGTGTAAAAGCTAGTAGGTTATATAATGATGCATTTAAAATACCCTGACATATATTTTGGTAGGACCTAAATTCATCTAAATATTTTTGTATTATTTTGTTCAGGGATGAGGGCGGTTGTCCAGAGGCTCTGACTACTTACAGCGCAGTAGCAGGTGTCTGGTCGTGCTGCTACTCGCTGGGTGAGGTGCTCGGTCCAGCTGTTGGCGCTGCGATCACACAGCAGTACGGCTTTCCACTGTGCGCTACTCTCTGTGCTTCAGCCTGCTTTACTATGGTCAGTTTGTTATACACAACTGAAAGTTTAGTTTTCGAATATCACAGTTGTGATAGAAAGCTCCAAAATGACCTCGTTATCCTAAAACAATTCTTAGTTATTTAAGCCCTTGCGACAATTTGGGGACTATACAAAGTGTTGCCCCATGTGAAAATTGAACCCCCAACGCTCAGTGCTGGAGGTAACGGCCAGTTGAGTGCATAAGCCACTACTTCATCTGTGCAGTCTATTTAAAAACCTTTCAAAATTATGATTTGTAATTCTCGTGAGAATGACCATGGACCACCACCATAACGTTTAAAATTTGAACACGTCTGCTTTTGTTCACAGGCTATAATAACACTTACATTCTTTACACTACGAGATTCCCGCAAGAGTGCATTCTTATCCAGCAGTGCTTGTGACTCTATCCCCTACACGGATACCACGTGGAACAGTAACCACTTCTGCAGAACTAGAAGCGCACCACAAACTTACGCCGACAATTCCCCTTTGCTAACACCGTGCTCCTGCTGTAAAAATCACAGTGAGTACATTATTTACGCCTTTAAATATGTTTATGGTATATGAGGCAAACGATTGCCTAATGGTAAGGGCCGGGTTGATACCGCGTATAGACTAGACAACCTACAACTCAAAAGACCGAGTTGAAAGAGTATGATATGTGGCTAACGTAGTTGTAGTTATTAGGAATGAACTCAAGATCGAAGTGACACATCAGGGTTTTGAGTTTTTTGAGATAAATAACCGGTATTTTCCTACTAGGTAGGCATATTTATTTACTTCAGAACTTGTTCCCAGATTTCACATACGGTACCTCCCCACCAACACATGTCTGTCTCACACACAGTAAGAGTAACAAAAGTGGATCAGCTAGTGTCGCCGACGTCATCGCATACATACTCAAGTTTGAGTTTGTCCTCAATATGTACATACGCATACGTAGATCTAGAAAGAAACCGCTGCCAGCAACAGCACCAGCTACTACCAACCAGCTTTATCAGAACTACCTCGAAGAAGAAATTCAAGACCGAAATGAATCTAGTGAAAATGGTCACGTGCCATGTAGAAATGGTTCTATAGACATTGAAGATCGACATGAATCTAATGATAATTGTCACGTGACTCATACAAATGGTTCTATAGATAATGATATTAGTAAAAACGTTAATAACAGTAAAAGAAGTGATGATTATTGTAATTATTTAGATGAAGCAATATTTGGCAGTCCAGTTATTTTAAAGAATGTTACCATGGATAATTTGAAAGTTAAGAAGAACAGTAAAGGGCTTGTTGCCAAAGCTATAGTCTGTGACGAGGAGAAGAAAACTAGCAATGAAATCATAAAGCATAATATTGAGAAGGTTCAGTTTTACGAGCAAGATGTATGTCCAACCTATGAAGATATATTTGTAAGTATTTTTATAAAAAAAATATATTTTTAACATTAAAACCCTAACATTGTTACAGGGCAATATAATATTTGCAAGTTTGGTCCACTTTCCACCCTTTTAAGTATTACTTATCATTATCCTGAATAAAATCTCTGTAAAGGCTTGACCGACTTCGACAGGATTTCACTGACAGATAGCTGATAATATGAGTAACCTTAGACACTTTAACTGTAAAGGTACAACAACAACTGCGAGTAACTAGTAGAAAATAATCACAAATTTTAACAAAAAAAAAACGACTTCAAGAACTTTACAAAATTGAAATGAATTTGAAATTGAAAATTGAAATTCTTTTTTATTTGAAAGCATCAGCTTTCAAATAAAAAAAGAATCATCAAAATATCTATCTATCTATTAAAAAAAACAGTCGAATGTATAACCTCCTCCTTTTTTGAAGTCGGTTAATAAACAAATATCTTTTTATTAATGTCAATCGGTTTTTACAGGATAGCTGCGAGTGTAGAGATGGCGTAACTTACGCAAGAGGTACAGTGACCGTTTCCTCTACAGGCGCATGTGAAGTTTGATACTCGTGTTCTGATCGCTCTCTAGACATAATTTCAATTAGATATTTAAAATAAATAAAAAATTTGGTAAATTCTGGAGTCTTTATTTGGTCAACTCAAATCCTCTAAGCCACTAGATACAGGGGACGATTGATAAGATTGAGTATAATAAAGAATTATCGTTTATCGTCTAGATTGATTTTGTTATCACATCTATCTTACTTAAGTAAAGTCCTTTTTGTTCAAGTGTCTTTTTCACTTCAGCGGCGGTAACACTTTACCTTGTTACTTTTGGTAATCTAGACTGTGCTTAATAATTATAATTGCTGATAAAAAAAAAAAAAAAATATTAAAGCAAGGGATCACGTTCAGTCAGAAAAAAAGCCTCAAATATCATTATTTCTACTTTATGAATACTCGTACATACATTTTACATAGGTAGATACATCTCCATCCTCTTTAAACTTATTTTAAACGTTAGCAAATAAAATTGAAATCATCCGAAGAAGCAAGTTATTATTATTTATTCATAATACAATTATTTAAGACTCCAAAATATACAAGAGTGGTAGCGTTAAACAAAAAGCAAGTTACATATACTAATATTATAAACGCGAAAGTTTGTAAGTATGGATGGATGAATGGATGGATGTTTGTTACTCTTTCACGCAAAAACTACTGAACGGATTTGGATGAAACTTTACAGTAATATAGCTTATACATCAGAATAACACATAGGCTACTATTTGCCGCGATAACCCACATATACGCGGGCGGAGCCGCGGGCAACAACTAGTTAATTATATGTAATCAGCGCCTAGAGCTTGGCAATAGCAAAAATATTTTCCGAATTGCGCAGATCACTAGGATGACAGAATATACGAGGAGTGTTTTTCGCCAAAATTTGTAAGGTTTCGCAACTTCTGTGGATATACTACTTGACAAATATGTTATCCTAGTACAAACGACCTCTGCTGACGATTTTCCGACGAAGACATTGAAAGACAACAAACAGCCTTGACTATTGTCCACTATACTTGTAATATACATGAAAAATCTGAAAATTCTCTCTGGTTGTAGCAATGGTTGTAGTTAAGTAGTTAGTCGGTAAACTGCCTGACATAAATCCAATGAACACATAAACAAAGAGCTGTTAATTAAGATCTGTCTATAAGTCGGACTTGCCGACCAATCCCAAATACACATAAACCAAGGAACCATAAGTTTAAAAGAACTTGACTGATTTTTTTTTCTACGCGTTGAAATAATGTTTTTTTTTTGGAAAAAATCTTTTCTCTTTAATCTATCTAGTGATAAATTGTAATAATAGGTCTTTACCTATGAAATTACCGTTTTGTATGCAATAAGTGAAAGTACTTTTTTTTTAAACTTTTTTATTTCTGTTATTCGAAGTAATCACCCATGCAATCGACGCATCTTTGCCAACGCATTGGCAGTTTATTGATTCTTTACTGATTCTTGTAAAAATCAGCTGGACGGGAGGCAACAAACTCTTCAAAGGCATTTTGTACTGCCTCTCGGGAATTGAATTTTTTACCCACTAGAAAGTTGTCTAAATTTTGGAAAAAGTAATAGTCGGTAGGTGCAAGGTCTGGTGAGTATGGCGGATGAGGGAGAGCTTCCAACCCCAGCTCTTGCAGCTGCTTCACGACAACGCGCGACCCCAGACTGCGCAACAGACAGTCTCCAAGCTGCAAGAGCTGGGGTTGGAAGCTCTCCCTCATCCGCCATACTCACCAGACCTTGCACCTACCGACCATTACTTTTTCCAAATTTTAGACAACTTTTAGTGGGTAAAAAATGTAATTCCCGAGAGGCAATACAAAATGCCTTTGAAGAGTTTGTTGCCTCCCGTCCAGCTGATTTTTACAAGAAGGGCATCAATAAACTGCCTATGCGTTGGCAAAAATGCGTCGATTGCATGGGTGATTACTTCGAATAACAGAAATAAATAAGTTTAAAAAAATAAGTACTTTCACTTATTGCATACAAAACGGCAATTTCATAGGTAAAGACCTATTATTAATCTATAATGTTGTTTGCAGTGTGCGTTTTTAAAAGTTAAATACTGTATTATGTAAACACTTAAAAGTATGGTGCTTTAAGAATCATGATTAAGCATTGGTTTACTATTCTGACCAAATTACGAGTATATACATATATTCAATTAGACATTAAGAATTACTCTGAGAGCCTCAGGAAAACTAAATTTGATTAGATTCAATATTTATGTTTATCGCATAATATTTTGATTAAGGGCGCCCACACAAAACTGCGAACTCGCAACGCATCGTGAATATCTGCGAGCTTCATCGGTGGTGAGAAACCGAGTGCGTCGTATATTATGGTCGCTTTATCAGCGCTCTACTCCGAAAGCGGTTAAATTTACAGAAAATGCAAGTAGCCTTTTTAGCGACAAATAATTTTATAAAAACCTCTATTGACCTCAGAGCAACAGGTCGAGAGATATTTGCGAAAAACTGATTTTTGTGCCTTTATAACTTTTTTAGTCAGCACGATATCAATGTCGATTTTTCACATCTTCAACACAACGCCGTAATAAAGGTATATACAAAAATTCAGCCTACTAGCAATTTTTCCGCAGATTGGGGATTAAAATGTCTAAAATGACTGGACTATTTATTTTGGTTCAAATAATGAAGAATATAAACAAAAAATTTGGTAAACATTTTTTTTTTCTTTTAAAACATTTACAAAACTATTTTCTTATTTATTTGTATCCATAAATCATTTATATTATTTTTATTCTATTTTTCATCATCCATTTCATACAAAAATCTCATTAGGACATTATCTTTGTCGTCAAAAGTATGGTCATATGAACCAACGCTTTGCCGCACGAATTCGTATCGTAGCAATTCGCATCGCAAGTTCCTACGATGCGGCGTCGCATCGCATCGTATTTATATGTGGGAGCCCTACAGCAAGTATCTGTTGTGGCGTAGAACAGATACGTCGAACATAACACCAGGCGAGCAGACAGTTACTAGATATTGACAGTATCATATTTCCGTAAAAATAATTCAATATTTTTTGCGATGCAGATCACATTTGGCCATAAAATTCGCACACACAACAATTTATCAGCGTTTTGTGTTCTCGCACACAGTGATATCTGCTTCAGGATTGGACTGTGATAACGAGGGATAGGGAAATATATCGAGGGTGCAACCCTCCGGACGGCAGGAACGAGATAGAATATTTTCTTTGTCCGATGCCTACATCCTTTTGTAGTCTGCTACCCTGGTATTTCGTACACTTTGGTTACGTAAAAATATTGTTTCTATTTAAGCAACATTCATTTGAATAGCAAAATATGAACTGTGCTTGTACGTGGAGATGGTTTTATATTTTGTAACATATTTAATTATATGTTTTAAAGTTTTACTTACAATCATGAGGCAACAATTTTACAATTTCATGAGGATTTGAATATATGATATTGTTTTCGGCATCGAAAGTCAATCCAAAAATATTCTTTATACTAGCGATTTCAATCAATGTATGATTACTTTTGTTCGCAATATAAATTCCATTTTTAGCGCAGAAATATGCTACGCCCTTATGGTTCACTTCAATTGCTCTGAATACTTTAGGACCACTATATGGAATTGTTTTGTTAGTATTACTTTTTATCTCGAACAAACCCTCTGTAGTGGTTATAAATGTATCGAGATCTCCATCTATCACAAACTGATATATTTTTTCCTTAATATGTTGGTGCTTAGTGAAGTTCTTCTTTTCAATGTCATATACATGAAGATGTTGAGAAGGATATTCTATGAAATACAACTTATTTTCGTGGTAGAAGATATCCCAAATGTCTCTATTTTCAATGATGTATTTCACTCCTTCAAACTTTGTTAAATCAGCTTGGTAGACTCCGTCATTGCCGCCAAAGTATATTTTTTTACCATGTCTGTTGACGGCCAAGGCGAATCCATTTTTTATGCCATGCACTTCAGTTGGCATTGTATCATGTTCTTTGACGTAGGCGATTCCGAACGTGTCCTTGGTGTCTTCACCTACATTGTGGCTGAAGAATAGTTGGTGGTGAGCGTCGTACATTGCAAGTTGATACGGTCGATTAATACCATTCATAAGTATTCGTCTTTTGTGAAGCGTACCATTAACCGTTACTCCTTCACACACTAGCTTTACCGTAACCTTTGAAGGGTTTTCTGTCGTTTTGCCATTTGAAATGGCAGTAGCACACAATATTGTACATATTAATATTTTCATTATTCCCGTAGATCGTCTATTCAGTTGTTGAAAACAATCAATACTAATTTCTATCGCTAAAATTTAATACGAATTGATAATATCTTAGTCATCGCAACATGTTTCAATGAAACAGAATATGGCACGAATTAATCAAATAGAAATAAGGTCATATGAATAGCAATTTAGACGCGTATTCGATTGTAACTATAGTACCTACTCATTTGGTTGTGGTTTAAAATAGTTTAAATCTTCTAATATTACTAGTAAAGTAGTATTAAACAAGTAAGTATTTTATTATGTACTGCCTAGGTACATCTAACTAAAATTTTAAATTAAAAAAATAGATTTGTTTTTATTTTTAACCAACTTCCAAAAGGAGGAGGTTCCCAATTTCATCGGTATTTTTTTTTGTTTATATTTTTCTCGAGTCGAAGGAGTTCTTTGTAATCACATTTAAAATTTAATTTTAATTTACATTTCTTTAGTGAAGTTAAATAGGTCAATGAGATCGATTCCCTATCATGTACTTGGCATACTCGTAGAATAGGTATATAAAAATGTTTGGTCCTTTACACCTGCTTTTATATCAAACATAAATAAATGGATTCCAATGGCTTCTTAATGTCGAAATACTGTCTATAAACAGACGTAAAAATCGTATGGAGTTACCCCTTTCACGCTTCATAGATTTCGAGGTGGGTGTTTTGAATGATGTCATAGCTGTATTACCGAACTGAAACTAAACATTCCATTTGCTGAAAAAACAACCGTATGAATAAGAATCGAACGCTCAAATTTCTGTGGTGTTTATTAAATTGGATTGACAACGTTTACAATCGCAAACAATTTGTTGGATTTGTGAGATGACCTTGAAGTGCTCTCAGGTTTTATTTTTATCTATTTTAAATAAGCTGTTTACGGTTATTTGAGCTTACTTTAGCCTCGGTTCATATATGAGAAGTCGCTTAATTGACTCTTTTTATGTGTTTAATACAGACTACCCTTTTTCGACTAAAATCCTCCTTTCTCAGTCCCTCCTCCTTCCACTTCTTGATTATGCCGATGTTTCTTTTCTTGACGCTACCGAAGAACCTTGGAGTAAGCTAGAAGGACTACAAAATCTTTGTATCCGCTTCATATTTGGTTTGAAATGGTTCGACCACGTTTCGGAATTCCGGAAACAACTAAAGTGGTTACCTATTCGTCAGCGGCGAGATCTACACATACTTTCCTTATTGTATTCAACTATTTACAATCCCAATTCTCCTTCATATCTTCGCGACCGCTTCGAGCACTTTGTTCCCAGAAGCCAACCCTGTCGCTCTTCCTCTTCTCTCCTTCTTCGAACTCCTTCTCATACTTCGAGCTGTTATAATAACTCCTTTAGTGTTGCAGCTGTTCGGCTATGGAATTCCTTGCCGCGTGCGATACGCGCCAGTCCTTCTCTGAGTGTGTTCAGGGAGAAAACCAGAAATTATTATCTGTCTCTACAATAACCAGACAATATGTATATATGTACCTATACCTGTATGTATCTACGCATAAATATCGTATATGTGTAACTTGTAATATGTATGTATAATATATTCATTCTACTGTTTAAATTAATATCATTATTTCTCTGATTCCTAAGTACGCATGACTATGCCCTTAAATTTCTCTGCTATCCTCTATTCACTCAGGGTTTGCTGGCAGAAAACTCAATTTTGGGTTAAGCACGCCTTTGTACATGAAACTTTAACATGAAACCCTTATAAATTTAGAATGGAATGAAAAAAGAAAGATTATATAAATTAGGAACTAGGTAATACGGATTAAATGGACGAAAATAGTCTAAGGTCACTGAAGCTTGTTAACAAACAACAAGGCTTCTGTGCACGTGAGATGTTAAAATAAATCTAATTACATGTACACGAAGCACAGACTTTACGACAATGAAGTTTTATTTGGATCGATGATTCTGAACTTGTGACAAGATTAACACTTCAGTGATAATTTGTTCGCTTTGTAAACATGCAATTCTCTGTATGTTGTATAAGGCCTAAGTAAAATAAATATTTTCGATACTAAAATACTTGTATTACTAATGTAGCTCAAGCCTCGGGCTGTAAACTACTTTTAAGCAATTTTTTCCTTATCTTTCTCTTTTACACTGAGTGAACGAGGATAACGACACTCAATAGTGCTGTATTAGATAAATATGCATTCGTGCGAAACAGGGGTGTGTTGCTAGTTCGTGTATATCATGGCTCTTCCCAATTAGCAAAAAGTTTTATGTTCAACCGAACGAACTGTGGAAAACCATGCCCGTAGCTAAAAAAATTGTGAACAAAGAACCCTCCTGGTTTTTCATTAGAGTACACTCAGTTTATCAAAGGAATAGTCGGTTTAACTTGTGGAAAATATTAGTTGCGAGTAGCAAGGCCTCCTCTAGAGGATTTTTTTTTAATTTGGCAGTATCTCCAGGCATTTCTTTATAGATATTACCGGACTCCAGAATTGACAATTTGATATCAGATTACAAATATGACTAAAAATAAAACTGATTTATAATAGAACAATTATTAACTACGTACGGAATGTTGATATAAAATTTTGTACAGGAAGACCGATTGCTCATTCAAAGCATGAACCAGACGAGACAATTTTATGCTGTTCAGTATGTGACTCCAGTGACGTCACGGTTATGGCACCGAATCAGACTCATCGGCAATTTGATTTGACCTTCGAATTGAACTTTATTTTTTGGACACCAAAGTTTAATATCGTATATCGTTAATTAAGAATCGTCGGTAAAGCAACGGTGTGTTTAATTGGATCAACAATGTTTATAACCGTACACAATTTATTGGATTTCGTTAGTTGCCCTTGTGGTGTTGGAATTCTGCCTAGCTATTGTAGCCTTGTTTGTCTGAGCTTCTGTAAGATGAAGTGGTAGAAATGAAACTTATAAATAAATGGTGTAATTAATGTATAGTTGTTTCTTATTAATTTAGTATTCATAACTAACATTTTTTCTTTCTTAAGGGTATGCGATCACCATTTTTAAAGGTTGTTTGCATAATGTACTTTTCAAACATAATTTCAGCATCAAGGCAGGGAGAGGGGCAGATCAAATAAAAAAAGGTAGATAACGCACGGCCTTGTTTATCTTGAAGCAAAAAAACTCAGCTACTTCCAAGTAAACACACGCGTTAACGCAAACACATGCCAAGAAACTACGCTACTTTTCGTTTTTGAAGTAACTTGTCGTAACTTGTACGATTCTGACGAAAAGTAGCGTAGTTTCTTAGCATGGGTGTGCGTTAACGCGTGTGTTTACTTGGAAGTAGCTGAGTTTTTTTGATTAAAATTTGAAATAGAAATGAAAAGCTGTAATAATTATATTTGCCGAGATGTTTTGTAATATACGTTTTAAGGAAGGAGACATACACAGTCAACTACCCTACTGTGTTGCAGCTTATGTATGTATGTTCTCCGATTACTCCGTCAATTGTGTGATTTTAAATATATTTTTTGTATTCGAACGGGTATGTTCCCGAGGTGGTCCCATTGCCACCATATCAGGATCTAATGACGGGATCCTAGGGAAATCGAGGGAAACCCTCATTTTTTTTAAGGAACATACTATGTTTTTCATATATTTTCTGAAGTTACACCGGTATTTGCGTCTGGTGGTCATCATTTTATGATGATGAGCTGATGATGTAAGGTACAACTCCTTAACGGTTAAGAGTTGGAGAATAAATCTTCAAATATCATATGTATGTACAGTATGTATGTTACCTTTAGTCGTATTCTTTCAAATTATTTAGGTAAGCTGATGATGGAAGGTACAAATTGTCAACGGTTAGGAGTTGGAGGATAATTCTTTCAATTTCAAGTTCTTTCAAGTATCTATAGACCTTTAGTCGTATACTTTCAAGATATTTGGGCGAGCTGATGATAGAAGGTTAAACTCTTCAACAGTTAGGGATTAGAGGATGATTTTAATATTACACGACGCGTATAGACCTTAATTTGTCTTAGTTTCTTTCAGTTATTCTTAAGGATCGTTTTATTGAGAAGACACCCACTAAGGAAGGAAATTTGGAATTTCAACCCCTAAAGGAACCCCTAAAGAAATAGGGGTTGAAAGTTTGTACGAAAGTCCGTCATTTTTTAAGTTGGAAACATGAAACTTTTTCTTTGGACTACTAATTAAAAATGAGTAAATGGTAGATATGTGTTTAAGCGTTTGGATGATAGTCTACCCCTAAATGGGTGAAATAGGGGTTGAAAGTTTGTGTGGAGGTCCGTCATTTTTTAAGTTAGGAACATGAAACTTTATCTTTTGTGCTACTGATTAAAAATGAGTAGAAATGTATTTAAGCGTTTCTGGATATTCTACCCCTAAGAGGATGAAATAGGGGTTGAAAGATTGTATAAAAGTTCATATTTTTTTTAAGTTAGAAATATGCAACTTTATTTTTGAGCTACCGATAAAAATTAGTATTAACGTATTACGTAGTGTTTCTGGATATTCTATCCCTAAGGGGTAAAATAAGGTTTGACATTTACTACGTCTTTAAACCACTAAAGTTACCTATTTGCATCAGCTGAAATTTTATGAAATAGTTCAACTACTTACCTACGATTGTTTGCACTAAAAACTGAAAATTTAAAAGTTTTTATAAAGAAAAAACCGACTTCCAAAAAACATCCAACGAAAACTCCCTGCCAAAAAACACTAAAAAGCGTAAAATAAACTGGCTCTTCATAAATTGCTATGTGCCAATTCTTGTCTATACCTAATTCTTTATTCATTTAAATAGTAATATTATAATATGTGCTATTTCGTTGGGTGTTTTTTGGAAGTCAGTTTTTTTTTAATTGTTTTTCTTGTGCGGCTTGCCCTGTGCCGCACAAAAGGAAGAAGATGGGGGTTGGGCACCGTTACTGCGCGTTTCAGCCGGACAAGCTAGGGTCCGTGGCTGGGTCGCCTCGTTGGGACCTCGTCCCCGCGGTCTGCTCCAGGTTAGTGGAACGGGCCACGCCCGAAATGACTGCGGGTGCTGACTAGGTACGGCCTAAGCCTGTACCAGTCCAGCGGAAGCCTTCGCGTTAGGCGTCCTGGTCACCGGTCTGCCAGTGAAAGCCAATGAATTAATGAGGTGATTGGATTGGGAGTTAGGACTTAGACGGCAGTATACTAGGACGGTTGGGGAAGGATTAGGTGACAAGGGGGTAGTTTGGAGCACATGATAAAGGGTTGTAGGTTATACCCGACTGTTGGTAATGTCCAGCCGGGCATGCCCTTCTCAATTGGCTACTGGAGATACGGAGTAGGTGGTGCGGCGCCCGTTGCATGTTGCAAATCTCCAGCATAACCAGGGTGCACGACCCACTCCGTGAAGAAGCAGGGTCTTCCCTGCTCCGTATGTCGACAGATACAGGGTTGACGAGGACGTGTGAGAAGCACTTGAACGTCCGTGTCGGTAACTCAGCGCCACACCTGAGTGTACTACGTACGCCCCCCGCATCCCCAATTACAAGTGTTTTGCGTCCATTCTCTTTCTACAATCGCTAATGCATCTGTTCTCTTGTATTTTTAACCGACTTCAAAAAAGGAGGAGGTTCTCAATTTGACTGTTTTCTTTAATGTTTGTTAGAACAGAACCTCAGAACTTTCGACTGGGTGAACCGATTTTGATGATTCTTTTTGAAAGCTGGTGCTTCCTATGTAGTCCCATTTCAATATTGTCCAGTTCTTGAAGTCGATTTTTTTTGTATTTTTTTTGTTATAGGCTAATATTTTGTTTTGTTCACGTGACTCGGCGTTGAGAGACGACGTTCCCATATATTTGTTAGTTTTCTATTAAAGTTTACGTTTGTAGAATGCAACTCGGCTTGGAGCCTGTTTTGATTTTATTTCATTCCAATAATGAGTGACGGAAATTTAGATAAATCTAAAGCTCTTCCTAAGTAAACACCATAGTAATCAAATCAGTACGCACTTCTTATAAAACAGGTAAAATTCAAAATATAAATAAATAAATATTTCGGACATCTGTACGTAATCTCTACTGCGTCTTGCCTATAAAAAAAATTAAATAGTCACCTATATATATATAATAGTCATCTTGAATAAAAACAATAAGTTGAAACATTAAATTTAATTTAATTGTAAATGTATTTATATTTATAAGTAATTTATAATAAATCTTTGGTATAAATAAGAAAATTATTAGAATATTATAATAGTAGACAATAGTAGAGGTACAGTTACGGTACAATGAAAAAATACATTGTAGGTCTTCGTACATAAACAACAGCAAATGTTTTATAAAAGTCATAAACAATTTCATTTCTAGTTATTTAAATAATTAGATAAATGGAATAGCACGAAAATAATTACACATTGAATTGTGTCTATTTATACATTAATTGTCACAGGTTCACTTCAACTCAAAACATAAGTATTCCATAGAATATATACATAAAACAATTGAATAAATAGCCATTCTGTTTTCCAACAAATAACTTCATCTTTATAAGTTTATCAAGGAAAAGTCACCACAAGATAATATGATTCACGAGTAGCGTGACATCACAATTCAAAATCAAATGTTTTAAAAGAGATCTTATTCGAATCAAGACCTTAATTTTTTTTTGATGAAATCCCTTTACATTTTGTGGAAGCGTTCGTAATATTTTCTACGCAAGCACCATATTGAGAACTCACAATTTTTCATCTCCCTGTTCCTACATCTAAATGGTAGGTACTAGCCTACTTATTATTTTCAAATTACAAGGACGGATATCAAACGAACCACAAGTAGGTTTTGTCTGGGACATGACCATGAGTTCACCACTGGGCACTGGCTCACCACTAGGGACAAGGGCGAACAATATAGAACCGGTTTAATATTTCCAGAGTCAAGTCAATGCACTTTGAGAGCTTCCGACAGACGACTCATAACACGCAGACAATAAAATAAAAACTTTCAATACTGTGACTGCTAATAGGTACGTTGCAGTCAGAAATGCAGTTCAAGAAATTTGCTCTCTGAAGCGTAGCTAAATTATATTCATTTGATTTAGAGAATTACCGATTCTAAAAGTAACTTTATAAGGCCTTTTAAATAATAAACCTAACTCCAAAACTAATATTTTAATTATACAATTTATTACTGCCGTTCATGTTCAGTTCTTTATCTCGTCATCCCGTCTTTGACCTTCATTTTATAATGTTATTACGTGGGCGTGACATTTTGTCGGATTAAATATTAGAATATTGTATTTTATAAATAGAATTGTCTCTAGAAATTCGATAAAATTATGACAGGCCTAACGTATTAGCTAGCAAAAACATGATGATCGAAGAGACCACGCTTACAACAGGCTTTTCTGCGCTATTCCCACATACCATTCTCCTAGAAGCTATTGATAACTTTTTATTTTGTAACATGGAATGCACGGAGTCCAGCTCCCACCTCTCCATAACACCAGGTTCCCGGGAGAAAAGAACCGAATATAGCTGCGCTGACTTGCCACTAATTCCTTCTTGACAGAAATTGAGTACTAGATGATCGTTAACCGCCTTCAGAACTTGAATGGTGCCACTGAATTGTTTGTATTTAGACAATGTAGTCAATGTTCCTGGAAAATAGCGAATTGTTATATTAGTAGTATCTTAATATTGAAATCAATAAAAAGAATAATATAATCTCTGGTAAAATTGCAGGCCTATCAGGACTTTAATTACTCTCGCAAAAAATGTTTCTAAACTCCACGGTTGTATAACTCATACCCGGTCAGCTTCGTATAATTCTAAACTCTATCATTTGAGACTTTTTAACAATTTAAACATTACACATTGTTATTTATTTGTATACAATATCATAATTTATATTGGGTACACATATAGTAGATATGGCGTGCACTGAACTCTGGTTCACAAGCTAAAAAAATGCAAGAATGGTTTTGTTTTTGTTATAGACATCCATTTTTATCTAAAAGATAGGCTTAATGAGTTATTTATGAAATATAATAACGTAATATTTAATAGGCCGCAAGTTTATCTACTGTGCATAAGTAAGTATATTTATTTATATACGATATACATATAAACTTGCGCTGAATTAAAAAAATAAAAATCTTTCGTAGGTGACATTATTTTCTTGATAAGACTTCAAGCCCGATTTTTTGTATTTTTAAGTTTACCTGTGAAATCACCAGATAAAGAAAGTTATGAATATAATACCTATGGACCAAGAGCTACTGAACCTTTCGACTAACGGTGTGTCTGTAAGGCTAGAAACTTGTAGTGATAAGTCATAACGTGCTAAGTACGTAACCATCGCCTGGCAGGTCTCAGCCCTGTACATCATCATCTTTCATGTTTTTGAAAGTGTAAAAAAAAGAGAAAAAAAAACTTGTTCCTGTAAGCCTGAAATCCTGAAAGGGAAGCACCAGCTTTCAAATTAAAAAAAGAATCATCATAATCGGTTCACCCAGTCGAAAGTTAGGAGGTAACAAACATTAAAAAAAACAGTCGAATTGATAACCACCTCCTTTTTTAAGTCGTTTAAAAATACATCCGAATTGAAAAACTCCTATTTTAATTTACTAAAGTTATTCAGGGGTAAAATATTATAATAATAAATATCTCTATTGTACACCAGCTTATGTAGTTACAAGGTTAACTTAAAACTATTATAAAGTATGTACAAGTAGTGGCCTTATTGCTCCAAAGCAATATTTTACAGGCAACCATTGTGCCTAACTGATACAATAGGGATGTAATATTTATTAGTAAAACAAAAAGACATACCGTTTTGTCCTTCGAGAACTTGCCAGTAGCCGGCAGAGTCGTTCTTAAAGTAAAGTGAGTACTGTATGGTATTGCCTGCTTCATCCCACAGCAGACGCAAGTGTCTGTATTCCTGACGAAACTTTGCGTTGATGTGCTGGACGTGGAAAAGCTGGTTCTCTGTCGAAGGCTAGAATAAAAAATAAAGCGTTTAAGTATAAGAAAGTAAAAATGTTTTTTGATAATCTTTATTTCTCAAACTTAGTCAGATTTTAAAAATTTAGACGTTTTCATTTTTTTAAATACTTTGACTCTTTTTTTTGTCCGTAACTGATGTGTTTATTTCTTTGTATTAATTTTGAACTTATATTCCAAATTTTCAGTAGCAGCATTTGAGATAGTTTGAAGTCAGATGTTAAGTTTTATTAAGTAACTGTATATTGACATACTTATACATAAACTAGATACAAAATTACAATGACGATAATTAAATCCAATCCTATCTTTATTATCCCAATTTTCCAATATTATAAAAAGCAAAGTTTCTTTTGAAAGAAATGAATCTAATCCTAAATCAATTTAGCTCGTTAAAAGGAAAATAAGAAACAATTAAAGAATAAATATAGATAAATCCATTGATCATTATATTATATCATTCAATGTCAAAGTCAATAATGCTAAAAAACTGTTTGAATATATTCTTGTCACATTGAGAAAAATCTCATTTATGTTAGTTCCAATAAGAAAACAATTTTAATTTTTATATGAGGATAATAATTGTTTACAAAAAACATATTATAAATAGATAATTTTTAGAGCTTACTGCAAAATTTGGACAGTATGCTCCTCCACTTCACAGTGATTTATTCTATTATAAATAAAATTATATGGCATGGCATATAAGAGATTTCAATAATATATTATATTACTCAAACATTACTCATTGTATTCTAGATGCTTTTAGAATTAGAAGATTGAATAGGTCATGAAGATTGACCTCTGTTGCCTTTTTGTATGCGTCAGCTGCCGTACCGTACAGGTCACAATAATTGCTTCTACTATGTATAAATTTGACAAATTACTCTTAGCAGAACTACGTTTTATCCCAATTAGGTGGGAGTAGTTATGTCGAGACGTTTAATTGACATTTCGCCGTTTGTGTGACTCAGTTGATGAGACATAATTACATTTATTACATATACGTATCATTGATACAATCGTATAATTTTCGGTTCTACAGGCAATTGAAGGCTGAGTTCAACAACATCATAAAATTTCCTAGTATTTTTGTGAATAATATCAAGTAGCATCACTTTGTCGGACATTATCATGTTTACCTAAATAACACTAATATAGAACATATGTCAGTGATGGGTAACTGGTAGGATACAAATGACTAACCTTTGTAAGAATAAAATAACGACTTGTACAAGAAAGTATTCTCTCTCATTCAACGGTGTTCCGTTGTCATATTATATTGTTTATCGTGCATGTAAAAGATTGACGTAACGCCCAAAAAACTTTATATTATAAATATTATAGTCAAAATCTTTACTTTCTTGTTGTTGTTGTATTCTTTGATTTTTTTGATAATTTTCAGTAATAATATTTCAGTAGGCGTTCAGATACTATGAAGGTTTCATATCACGTCACATCAACAGCCTTCAAAAGGCCAATTTTGGATAAAGAACTCTCCTTAGAAAGGAGGTTAATACGGAGGTGTAATAGATATAATATGGATATATAGATTTTAGACGCTAGTAAAATAAATATAGGTAATAATATTAATGAAACTGCGTCATTAATTGAAACCTATAAAACTAGAGCGCATGCAAGTTTCTTAAATCCTAAAATGTGTCAAGGCTAAAAGGCAACCTTACAATAACTAAATTAATGTTCAATCATATATTAGTAGGTAATAAGTTTGTACAGTTGCCAATCGGAAATCGCGTATGCGAGAGTAGGAAGCCGCTTCAATCAACCGAATAGAGTATTGAGGTCGATGCCATTCCGGAACCATCTCCCTACAGATGCGCTGTGCAAAATGATACATACACCTATCCAGTGTCACCGAACTTACGCTGTACTAAGCAGAACAATATTACGACATCCTAAAAATCTTACTTTTCTTTTTCTTTTTAAAAAGACAACTCCCGCATTAAGAATAAACATCCTGTGTCGCGGGGGACTTTACAAACATACATATAACGGACACAAAGAACACCCAGACTCGGGACAACAATTTGTGGATCACACAAAGTTTGGTACCGCGTGGGATTTGAACCCACGACACTTGGCGCAGTAGCTAGAGGCGTGGCGACCGCTGAAACCACTAGGTAAACCAGTCAATACAATATTTTATACATGGTGTTATTTTGGATTTCTTAGACATCATATCAAAGTTTGTTAAAATTGGAAAGTAATCAATAAAGTTACAGTTTACTAATATGGATGGCTGATAGAAAATGCAATGTAGATCAGACGGTTCTTCCATGCTTGGTTTTACCAAGTAGGTATAAAAGAACTGTAAGGTCCAGATAGTACCCGACGATAGTGTTATAAAAAATTAAAATTCAGTGTTTGCAAGTTTAACAGTTAAGGAACGGTAAAAACTAATTTCGGGGAAAATACTTAATTTTGTTTAAAATTTATATTTTAAACAAGTTGAGGATTACTTAAATATTTTGCTGTATTTAAATATCCTAAACATATTCCATTGTATTTATGAAATGTTTTTATCGGATAATAAATTAATTAATATTCATTTAAAATTATTATTCGTTTTTCAATATTTCGAGATATTTATTTATGATGCAGTGCCGATGAACAAGTCGTATTCTTAATCTTTAAAGACAGAACTCGTTAAAAACCACCGATGCTTTAATTTAATTGTTAACACACAATACTTGTAGATAAATTTTATTACATATATATTTTGTGTTATATGTGGAACTGTTTAAAAGGGTTTCAGTTAAGTATTCTTAACTCTTATACGAAAAATTGTTATTGTAAACCTTCTACGTGTAACCCTGGGAGACGCCGGAACTACCTACCGCTATAATGACAGTTTGAATAGGATCAATTTTTACGAGCTCTATCGAGAGTCATAAAAACTAAACAATATGTGCACTGAAGTGTGATCATCTCAAGGTATGCATTGATTTTTCTGAATGATATAACTTAGGAATCACCTATAAAAGTCAAGTAAAATTTAAATACATTTTAAGCCTTTCAATTAGTTGTAATAAAATTATAAGAGAAAGGATTTTATAAATCTAAGCGTTTTGTAAAATCAATAATTTAAAATGTGTACAAAGGCGCGATATTAGGTTTTACTTTAGGCAATATTGTCGAAAACAAATATTGATATATGACGTAATTCAGACCAAAAATCATCATCATTTGGAGAACATATTTCGTATCCAGTATTCCTAAAAGCGAGCACGTTACATTGTCAGATTGCATTAAATGCATAATCTGGGGTTATTTATGTCACAAACTATCTAGGTTTATATGTGCATCGCTATGTCAACAAGTAGGTACTTGATGTTTTGACACTTTCAGACATTACAAAATTAACTAATTTATTCGTTTTATCTGTACTCACATTATTAAGTAGAATTCTTTATTTATTTGTTAAGTTGAACGCACCAATCTTAGATACTAGGTGCTGGTTTCAATTGTAAAGTTTTTTAGTGTTGGATAGTTAATTTCTCTAGTAAGCTTATAGGCTATCACGTTGATAACAAAAAAAGCCGAATATCAATGAAAAATGTTGCAAAACCGAGGAAAATTAATGATTTTTAAGAAGCGCAAATAGTGACGCGTGCTAGCCAAAACACTGTTTACTTTTGTTTACATCTAAATTAACAAATACATTACTACCGTTACATCACTCCATTTATTCGTTCCTACGATTCCAACTTTGTATACAAAGCTATTTTTATAATAGTTTCTCATGTTCCCAGTAGAATTGCAGATGAATCAAACAATAATTTGTTAAAAGCTTGACTCATGCAAAAAGTATTCATTCTTTAGTTCTACACAGTAGGTATTATACTGTAACGGAGCATTGGAATATGATGAAATTCAGCAAATTTTTTGTTTGGTAATAGTTAACTAGATAATCCAATATTTTCATTCAAATGACAATCGTTGTAAAGTTTTAAAATTACCTATCTACAAATATTAAATACATATTTTCGTCTGAATTTTTACCTTTCTAAACTCTGGAACTGTCTTTAGACATTTTTTTCTGAGTACGTGTCAAAAATTGGAGGGAAACACCTAGTTACATATTGATTTCCTAAATGATAAATCTAATCACCCTCAGTTCCATTCCTGGTCTTGATAATTTGTAACTATGGCAAGTTACAAATTTACAAATAAGATTCTAGATATATTCAGTCTTAAAATAATACAATTATGTACAATGGGTGCAAGATACCAAACTGTCCAACGAAAACAATAAAATTTGCTCAATTGAAGATGTTACACAATACAATCAACTCGTACGCCTACTTATTGCCATGACGAGAACAGGTGCACTGGATATGAACAAGAGGTCATGAAAGTAGTACAGCCATTGATTGTATTTTTGTATTGCTGTACTGATTTTGCTCATCAAACAAGTAGTCAAACTATCCAAATCAATATTAATGGACGACTTATCACATAATCATAATATATTTCAGTTAATTAGGTACTCAGTTAATATATTTACAAGGGATCCCCCTATTACAAGATCTTATGATGCTATATGCATTGATAGATCAATTGCTACTAAAACATATAAGTCATAATCTAATAGGTCTTTACCTATGAAATTGCCGTTTTGTATGCAATAAGTGAAAGTACTTATTTTTTCAAACTTTTTTATTTCTGTCATTCGAAGGAATCACCCATGCAATCGACGCATCTTTGCCAACGCATTGGCAGTTCATTGATGCCCTTCTTGTAAAAATCAGCTGGACGGGAGGCAACAAACTCTTCAAAGGCATTTTGTACTGCCTCTCGGGAATTGAATTTTTTACCCACTAAAAAGTTGTCTAAATTTTGGAAAAAGTAATAGTCGGTAGGTGCAAGGTCTGGTGAGTATGGCGGATGAGGAAGAGCTTCCAACCCCAGCTCTTGCAGCTTGGAGACTGTCTGTTGCGCAGTATGGGGTCGCGCGTTGTCGTGAAGGAGCAGTGGGAACGACCGATTGACCAAAGCTGGTTGCAGATGTGCAAGCTTCTCCATTATTCTCTTCAGTTCTTCACAGTACACATCTGCATTCATGCTCATGCCGTTTTGTAAAAAGCTGTGGTGAATCACACTCGCACTAGACCACCAAACAGTAACCATCACCTTTCTAGGGGTCATTTTTGGTTTAGGGCATTGCTTTGGTGCTGAACCAGGGTCTAACCAACTTGCTGAGCGCTTTCGATTGTCGAACAGAATCCATTTTTCGTCCCACGTAACAATTCGTTTCAAAATTCCTTCATTTCTTTGCCTGTTGAGCAGCGCAAGGCAGGTCTCGACGCGTACGTTGCTCTGGCGATCGTTAAGGTCGTGGGGCACCCATCTATCAAGCTTTTTTACCTTGCCAATTTGTCGCAAATGGATCAATATTGTTTTGATGCTTACTTTAAAAGCTGCTGCTAGCTCAGCTGTAGATTGAGTTTCGTCAGCTTCCACAATCGCCTTTAATTCATTATTGTTAACCAAAGTCTCCGGACGACCACGAGCTTCATTTTTCAAGTCAAAATTTCAAGAACGGAACCGGGAAAACCAACAACGGGTTGTGCGTTCATTTGTACAGTTCTCTCCGTAAACGTTTTTGATGTTACGTGCCGTTTGTGTCGCGTTGGTGCCACGACAGAACTCATATTCCATAATTACACGAATTTTTAAAGTATCCATTATGACGAAAAATGTTCAAATGTAATGAAAATACAACGCTAATCAAAAAACAAAAGACTAAGTTTGTAAATAGAATGTCATGGTTTTGAAACAAAATTAATTTGAATTTAGAATACAGAGCCATTACAAACTTTTTTTTATTTGAAATGACCAGTACTGAAGAAAGGCAATTTCATAGGTAAAGACCTAATATTTTGAGAATATTTCAAGGAGTAGACAAATCCATAACATTGTTTTAATTTTACAACTAAATCTATCGTTTTCATCTCAAGTTTTCTAAAATATAAACGTCTTAAACTTTAATAGACCTACCCCAAATGTCGTACTGGGGAACTCTGCCTCCTCCCAAATGGTAACTATGGGGCAGCTTTTATATACATTGACACCTTCGTTTGACAAGTGCAGATAAAGTTCCAGCACTTTCCACTTGCCAAACACTTCTTCAATCTTCATCCTGTCATATAAATGTTCTCGTGCACAGGTCACAGTGTCATTTCCATCGTTTCCATCAGTCTTATTGGCATCAGTTGTGCTATCGTATATTATAAACTTTTCTAATCCCATCGAAGAAGTAACGAAGAAAAACACAAAAACTCCGTGAAAATATTCCATTTTCAACACAATTATAACTTATTTACATTACGATCACGTCACTACTCTGATTCTAGAATAGATGTTTTAATAATCGATTTTTTTATCTCGAATACGATTATATGGTCAAAAGATATGCGCGCGGCAATATTGCACTAGTAAAAGATCGCAGCCGACTGAGAGAAGCGGCGCGGCGTGCGCGGCTGACTCACGCGCCTTGATGTTATCACGATTGACCTGAAGCTTTTATACGCACAGACCTGCCTTGATGTGTAAAGGTGATCCGCGGTAATTTTTCATTAACTCACTAACAGTTTTAATTTACGAAATTAGTATATCTGTGTAGTGAAGAATTCAGGTTTACCACCCACACCTATTCAATCTGTAGATGGGAGAGCCATGCTTCGGCATGAATGGGCCGGCTCGACCGGAATGATACCACGGCCTCACATAAAACCGATGTGAAACAGTGCTTGCGCTGTGTTTCACCGAGTGAGTGTGGATATCGGAGGCCCATACCCCAACCCCCCTCCCCCCATCCCTCCAAAGGCCGGCAACGCACTTGTGACGCCTCTGGTGTTGCAGGTGTCCATGGGCGGCGGTAATCGTTCACCATCAGGCGATACGTCTGCTCATTTGCCCGCCTATTCCATTAAAAAAAAAAGTGTTGTAAGAGCCGGCTTAGGAAGCCAACTGAGCACGACCATAGCACTGCAAAAAGAAAACTTGAAACAAATCCTGTACCAATCCGTTTGGCCGGCGTTGTTAACTTTGCCAAATACTCTTTTTAACCGACTTCAAAAAAGTAGGTGGTTATCAATTTGTCTGTTTTTTTTATGTTTCTTACCTCATAACTTTCGATTGGGTGAACCGATTTTGATGATTCTTTTTTATTTGAAAGCTGGTGCTTCCCGTGTGGTCCCATTATAATTGGTTAAGTTCTTGAAGTCGTTTTTTTTTTGTTAAAATTTGTGATTATTGAAGGGGAAGAGGCTTTTTTTAAAGGCTGTTGACGTGATGTTTAAAATTCAGATGTAAAATGCTCAAAGTTGGACACAAGCTAGAAATATATTTTGAAAACATGTTGTCTAGTACAAGTTTTTTTTTTACAAAAATAGTCTAAAAAAATATTTTAAAATTGTACTTCCGTGTGCGTTAGTAGGTCTAACAGATATTGAACAACCTACAATTGTTATGTGTATAACACAATGCTACTCACATTGCTTAAAATGATAACATGTCTCTATGGTTTTCTATTATATCTTTAATGCCTTTCGAATACTCTATTCGTTAATTAAAACACCCGATCTCAGAAAATCCGTTCCTAAAAAAATTACATCTTCCTTAAAGATCCGTTTCTTGTAACAAATGTTTCATCATCATCATCTAGATATGGCATTACACAGCTGAACATAAGCCTCTCTTTAGAAAGGACGTTTTGGCCTACCTAGCGATACTACGCTGGCCAGACGGGTTAGTATGTATGTGGCGACTTCCAATCACGTCGGGGTCACCACTGTGGAGGAACGGGTGTGATGTCCCTCCAACACAAAGTGAGGATCCACTGACCAGGCGAGGTGATCATGTCTGGCGGGCCAACTGCCCCACGGTTGATGTTGGGATGTTGTATATTATATGGGCGCGAGAACTTTTATTGCGCGATTCAAGATTGGTAGTTTTTCTTTGTATGTGGAAGTAGCCACATATAGTTTGTTTCAAGTTTTCCTTCTCTTTGCATTGATGTTGTCTTGCGTAGTTTCTCCCTTATCGCCAGGTCCTGGCGCGCAGGACCTACCACACGCGCAAGTATCACCACTGTTTTGCCTGCGCAGGCCGGCTTGTACACGGAACACCGTGCGTGTGGTTGGTAGAACTACATCACGCGCCAACCAACTGTATCACGACAGTTTTACCTGCGCAGTTATAATTGTGGTGATACTTGCGCGTGTGGTAGGCACTTTAGTAGCCTCTTACGATATCAATGGGAAGAATAAGGGTGGTGACACTCTGTATCAATTAACCCATCATTAATCTGTCATCACATCGATAAGAATACATGTACACCAAAATCCTACTATCCATACTAATATTATAAACGCGAAAGTTTGTAAGTATGGATGGATGGATGTTTGTTACTCTTTCACGCAAAAACTACTAAACGGATTTGGATGAAACTTTACAATAATATAGCTTATACATCAGAATAAGACATAGGCTACTATTTGCCGCGATAACCGACATATACGCGGGCGGAGCCGCGGGCAACTACTAGTCATCCCACTAATCTATGAAGGCGAAAGTTTGTGAGTGTGCATGTTTGTTACTTCTTCACGCAAAAACTACTGAACGGATTTAGATGAAACTTTACAGTAATATAGCTTATACACCAGAATAACACATAGGCTACTATTTGCCACGATAACCGACATACACGCGGGCGGAGCCGCTGGCAACAGCTAGTACTATATAAACGTATGAAAAAAATGGATTACCACAAGTGTAGGGGACAGTCAAACGGTCGTGCGGTCCATGGCTCTTTATGGGGCCCTAGTATGGGCGGAGGCCCTGAGTGCCAGCACTATCGCGCTATTACGAAGCCCGAAACGAGTGCTGGCCATCAGGATCATAAAGGGGTACCGCACGATATCTTTTAAGGCGGCAAGTCTCCTGGCCGGAACTCCACCATGGGACCTGGAGGCAAGATACCTTGCGGCTCTTTATCAGTGTCTCAAGGAGGCGCGGAAGTTGGAAAGGTCTCCTGAGATTCGAGAAATCGAAGAGAAGAAATCCCAGCTCCGCCAGGTCGTCGTGGAGGGATGGAAGAACGACTTGGGCAACCGAACGCTGGGTACGCTGTTATTGTGGTGGTAAGACTCGTTATGGAGGATTGGCTTGAGAGCCATCACGGCAGCCTCTCATACCGGCTGACGCAGGTGATCACTGGAAAAGGATGCTTCGGCGATCACCTGTGTCTGATCCGTAAGGAGCCAATGCCTAAGTGCCTGCGATGGCCAGACCGTAGACACGACGCTCAACAAGCTGGCAGAATGTCCGGCGTGGGGGGCGCCGAGGCGCGATCTCGTGGCAGCCATCGCAGTGGGGGTTCTCTCACTCAGTAACATAGGATTGCGGCCATGTTACGGAGCGAGAGTGCGAAGAAATCCGCAGTCTCTCTTTCTGCGATCAAGTTATGCTCGTGCAGGAGACGGCGGAGCGGGACCGGGGCAGGTTTAGAACTCTCCTGGTACGCCAGGCCCGGGAATGGGCTCGATACCGCAAACGTCTCAGGCGCCGGTGGTCACAAAACGATCTCCGTCCTCCATAATCGCAAGCCTGGGGCTGGCAGATGAGGCCACCTGTCACTCTAGCAGAAGCAGGCCGGGGTGGAGGCGCAAGCGCTTTTATGTAGCAAGAGAACATCGGGATTCGTGCTGAGGAGGGAGCCATCTACAAGACCTAGGTGGCCCGTGGTACGTCGAGGTTCCAGGGATTTCCTTTCGAGGGTGCACCTGGTTCCCCGGCTCCTGGTACCCGAGGCGGTGTGCGGTTTTAGTCGGTTCGAGTCCGACATGCCAACACTAAGCCTTATGGCTTTATCGTTTAATCTTTATCCTATGTATTTCAGTATTTGTTTGATTGATGATTGCCAGATCTAGTGGTTTAAGCGGTCGTTACGCCGCTTTTCACTACGCCAAGTGTTGAGGGTTCAATTCGTACATGGAACCACACTTTGTGTGATCCACAAATTGTTGTTATAAGTCTGAGTGTTCTTTGTATTCGTTACATGTATGTTTATAGAGTCCCCCTCGACACAGGATCTATATTCTTAATGCGGGAGTTGTCTTTAAAATAATCACAAATTTTAACAAAAAGAAAAACCGACTTCAATCTGGACCAAATTTAAATGGGACCATACGGGAATATTGAGTTATTCGTTAATTTGTCGCGTACATACATAATGCAAATTGAAGACTTATATGGATTTCTCATGGATGACATGTCAGAACTTAACCAAATTTAAATGGGACCATTCGGGAAGCACCAGCTTTCAAATAAAAAAAGAATCATCAAAATCGGTTCACCCGGTCCAAAGTATGAGGTAACAAACATAAAAATAAATAAAAAATACAGTCGAATTGAGTACCTCCTCCTTTTTGAAGTCGGTTGAAAAAAGAATTTGGTGGGCCCCTAAGTAGTATTAGCCCAGGGCCCCCTAAACTCACGGTCCGGCCATGATATTCTACCCCTAAAGGGGTGAAATAGGGGTTGAAAGTTTGTGTGAAGTCCGTCATTTTTTAAGTTAGGAACATGAAACTTTATCTTTGGGCTACTGATTAAAATTGAGTAGAAATGTATTTAAAGTTTCTGGATATTCTACCGCTAATCCCTGCCAAAAAACACTATGCACCGACTTCAAACAGATTCTGGGTACCTAGCACATATTAAAATACTACTATTTAAATGAATTAAGAATTGGGTATAGACAAGAATTGGCACTTAGCAATTTATGAAGAGCAGTTTATTTTACGCTTTTTAGTGTTTTTTGGCAGGGAGTTTTTGTTGAATGTTTTTTGGAAGTCGGTTTTTACAAGTTAGTTAGTAAACTAAGCAGAACTTGTACTATGGGTACTAGAGAACTGTAAAAATACATGTAAACTCACTTTTTTTGTTAATGTAGGTATACACTTTATACATAGAAAACATCCATACTCCGAAACAAACATTTGCAGAACATACAAACATTTGATCCGAACCGGGAATCTAACCCGAGACCTCAAGCACAGCAGTCGCATAAGTTACCACTGCACCACCGAGGCAGACGGCAGTCGATATTGACACCTCAATCATTAAAATGAGTTCAATACATGGACTGCCAAAAATATTACGCTTTCTTTTGGCTTCGCCGCAGTCGGGTAAAAAAGAATAAGGTTCGATAATTAATAAATGTACGTTAATACGTTGAAATATAGGAATAATAATCCAGAATTGGCATGAAAAGCATGATTAGACATGTTTTTTCATCTTCTCTAAGAGGATCTCTCACAAATTTCGCAAAATAAGGCTATTTGGATGATTAATTTGAAGAGTTTGATAATTGGGTTAAGTAAAAGATTCTTAAATATAAATCTATATATAATAAATAAATTAAATTAAAAAGCTTTTTAAAAACAAGCTTTTACTAGAACGCCTCGAGACGAATCATACGAGTCCAAACTCGATGATTTTGGGACATTTCTCTACAGAGTTCCTTTGGCCACCTTCCAGCTCCAGCATCAGATCAGCTCCATGTCATTATAGTATTGTATTGTCACGCTGTATACATATGCTTGCTAAATTTCAGCAAAATCGGTTGAAGATATCTGCTTCAAAATTGAGTTGCAAGATTCCACCCGAACATACAAGCATACATACATACATTGCAAGTTAATCTAAAGATATTTTGAAATTTTTTTTTGGAGGGCTCTCTACTATCGATACTGAAGCCAAAACTGTATTTTTTTATGTTTTTTCATTTTTGTCTGTCTGTCCGTCTGTCTGTCTGTATCTTGGCCGCGCATCACGCTGAAACTACTGAATGGATTCTAATGAAACTTGGCATGATTTGAGTTCATACTACGATTCTTTTTTTGCTAGAAAGGAAAATATAAAAGATAGCGGGAAAAGTCTTTTTTTTGTCCGCGAATGTACACTGCCTGTGGGAAGCTGAGACAGATATGTAAATATGGCGGTACGAAGTTCGCCGGGTCAGCTAGTACATAATATTAGTAAAGAGTGATCCGAAACCAAAAGGTTCGGGACAATAACCATTAACCAAGTAACTTTAGGCCAATCTCAATCTTACCGGCTATTAGTAAAATTTTTGAAAAAGTCATTTTGCAACAACTAGAAAGCCATTTTAATCTAAATAATTTATTTCACAAAGAACAATATGGCTTTACAAAGGGTCGTTCAACAATTGATGCTGGTGCAACTCTTTTGAGACATATATTTAATGCATGGGAGAATTCGCAGGATGCGATAGGTGTATTTTGCGATCTTTCAAAAGCTTTTGACTGCGTAGAACATAGCACGCTTTTTCTTAAACTTAGGCATTATGGCGTTAATGGTATTGCTTTGGAACTAATTGTTTCCTACTTGAAAGATAGAATTCAACACGTAGATGTCAATGGTGCGAGGTCTTCTGGACTGCCTGTTACTATGGGCGTTCCGCAGGGCTCTATACTGGGTCCTCTACTTTTTCTCATATATATAAATGATTTACCATATTATTTAAAAGATATCTGTGATATAGTTCTATTTGCTGATGATACGTCACTTCTTTTTAAAGTCGATCGTAAGCAAACAGTTTTTGACGATGTGAATAGGGCACTAAATGATGTATTGATTTGGTTTACAACAAATAATCTCCTACTTAACTCAAATAAAACAAAGTGTGTGAGATTTACTATGCCAAATGTAAAACAGATAGGCACTAATCTAACTCTAAATAGTGAAATCATAAGTATTGTAGACTCAACAGTATTCTTGGGAATTACATTAGACAGCAAACTACAGTGGGGAGCTCAGATAGATAGCCTTGCAGGTAGACTTAGTTCGGCAGCTTATGCAGTATGGAAGATACGTCAGCTCACTGATACGGACACAGCTAGGCTAGTTTATTTTAGCTACTTTCACAGCGTCATGTCCTATGGTATACTACTCTGGGGCAAGGCGGCTGATATTGAAACGATTTTTATTCTACAAAAACGAGCCATCCGCTCAATATACAATTTAGTTGCTAGAGTCTCTCTTCGAGAGTTGTTTAAAGATATAGGTATTTTAACTGTTGCATCACAGTACATATTTGCAAATGTTATGTTTGTTAGGCAAAACATTAATGACTATAAGAAAAACAGTGATGTACACAATATTAATTCAAGAAATAAGTCTAAACTCGTTGGTACCTATCATCGTTTACATAAGGTACACAACTCGCTCGAAGGTCTTGGTATACGTCTTTATAATAAAATTCCTACATATGTAATTGACCTTCCTATAGATAAATTCAAGCGTACTGTAAAAAATCACCTTATTAGGAAAGCCTACTATACGATTGGCGATTATCTGAACGACAAAGAGTCATGGGTTTAAGGTGTTATTAATGTTATTATATACACACTAACTTCGTCTTGAAATTGAGATAATTTTTTTTTTTTTTTTTTTTGAATCATGTATAAATTTTGACATGTTGGTACTCCGGTATGAATTGTTTGTATACTTTAACCTAACGACATCTAATTCCGACATTTAATTAAGTTAAGATTTTGTTTGTAACTATTTTCTGTATAATTTTCTTTAATAATTTCCTTATTCTCTTAATTAGTTTGTTCTTGTTTAAATTTTCCTTTATTTTATCTCTTTCTTGTATCAATTCTACTTAATTTTCATCTTTCTTTTTTTTTCTTAAATACAAATTGTTGATTGTTTTAGTTGCAACTTATAAATGAAAACATACACACATACTTGTATAATGTAAATGAATACATGATGGTACTTTGGTACTTATCTAACAATGTTTCCCAATTTATTAAATACGCACTTGTTATTGTATGAGCACCTTGTCGACTATGATTATTATTAATTTCTTTGATATTGACCTGATGATTTGCCGTGCGGCCTGAGTACGCAGCTCAACTATGGTTGAATAGGTCGATGGCTGATCCATGCGTCTTACTCTATTTTACATTTGTGACATTTATTGATTATTTTATATTTGGACATATTACATCTTTTTAAATTTGACTGTGAGTGAAAGTGCTATTTGGATTTTATTTTCCATAAGTGGACCTCACAATATAACAATACAATGTCACAATATAACAATGTAAAAATCTTGCAGCTATCAGTAAGAACGGCGCATGATTGGTTAGCTCATGGCTGTGCAGCAATGACTCCAAACCTTTTATTTTGTTTTCTTTGGTCGACTTCGTTCTCATTCAAGTCTCTTAGTGAAAAAAATATTGTAAACCGTATTATTATTTTTTAAAAGGAGCAACAATGGAGTTTCTTGCCAGATTCTTCTCCATGAAGGGTAGGCTGCACTTGGAACTGGCGACTAGAATCACTCGATTTTTTAATTTTAAATATTGACTATTCATAAGTGCCTGTAAAATAAGTGCCTATATGAATAAAATATTTTTGAGTTTGAGTTTGAGTTTGAACTGCGTAATTTGAACCAACAGAGAAGCATTTATTAAAAAGATACTGCTGTATAGGAGTTACAGTGCTTGGCGTGTGGGTGGTAGTCCCAATAAAAGTCTTAGTACTAGGAGATTTATAGTTATGTATGGTGGTTTTTGTGTTTTACTTAGCTTTCCTCCTTCCCTCGTCCGGACGCAAAAGATTCATATTTTATAATTCGAACCCTTTAAACAAATTACGATAAGAGCAAATATAGAAAATAACACATCTTTCAGTTTGTATGGTCTGTGGTACAAAGTAATAAAGCTAGTTGGTAATTTTCACAACATGATTCGAAGGCAATTCATTAATTGTGTTCACTTAATCCCTTACCGATAGAAATCCACAGTTGTTGAACATTTACCACTCAGTGTTGCGAAGATTGAGGTATCAATTAGAATTCGACATGGAACATATATAACGTGATTTATTTTACTCAAGTACAAAGATTTATTTTATTTTAATAAGCATAATAATCTACTCCTACACTAATTCTTTTTTTAATTATGTAATATCAAAGGAGTGGCATTTAAACTACACTCTGATTACATAGAACACATTATTTTTTATGAAAAATCTACAAGAGAAGCATGATAGTCATAGAAGAAAATAAAAATATTAGTAAGCACTTACTTGGTCAGCCGGTTCTGCTATGTGTATAACAATACAAGTTCTTATATAATCAATTCTCGAATCTCCAGCCAAATGCTCAACGAATTCCACACCATACCACATCCCCATTAAATTGTCGACCCAGATACCGGATTGAGGAGACCTGTTTATGCAGTAACCTCGAATATCTTTCATGAATGGCATCTCATAAGAACTGTAGCCGTTTGTGTAACCTGTACCAAATCCTGACCCATAGTTTTGTCCATATCCTTGGCTGAAACTATCGCCGTATCTCTGCGTACTATACCCTCCAGGTGGGTAGAACACGTTAGATCTCTGAGTCGTATAAGAATCATATTTGTTCGTGCTGTATCCAGGACTAAAGTTTGGGTATCGTGTTCCAGGAAAGTTGGCTACATCGCTTCCGAAACTTCCAGCTCCATTTTTAAAAGGGTATTGACTATATGGATTAACCGCGGTACTATAAGTTGAATAAGTGGGGTATTGAGTGTTGTCTCCATATCGCTGATAGTTCGCACTTTCTGTTGTACCACACAAAATGATTAAAAACCCAATGATCAAGTACATTTCTAGTTTTGTTGTCGCGTTGGCCTCGCGTGATAGTTAGGTTATGGTTACGATACTTACGATGTGTGACTGCCAGGAGCTCGCTACAAGAGTGGGAACTAAACTAATTAACATTAATTTACCACCAACAGGGACATCGTTAAGAAACGTGTATAACTCATCATGAATTATTTTTTCCCTTAAATAGGGTACTACGGAGGAGACTCTTAGAATCATTTATTTTATTGAATGTTTTAAAAAAAAATGTTTATGCGAAAAATATATATAATTTTCTTCGCACAGATCTTTTTTTCTAAAATTTGATTCATGATAAAAGTGCTGCAATTAGAGGAGAAATATACATTCTGTTGGGGGGATTTGTGATGTGAGTCCAGGTAAATTTGGTTAATTGAAAAAACAACTTAGATTTGTAAATTATCTAATGTACTTCACACGAGTTATGACAGTTGAGTAAACAACGATTAAAAACTTAAAGCTAACTTAACAACTATGCACGCAAAGTTAATTGGTCCGTGTTGTGGTGACATTAGACTTAGGCGTTTCGTAAACACACACATCTGTTAATAATAGTTAATGTTAAGTCAATACATTATTGGAGTTGGATTTTAAAACGAGTCGCCTGAATTTGAGGATATTGGTGGTGTAGGGGGCTTAAGGGAGTTAGTCTTAATCCCCCCAAAGTAATTTTGGCTGCCGGAGTTGCGTCTAAATATTTTTAATTAATTTTCAAAAAATCTTAAATTATGAAAAACGGAACGTAATTTTTATGCTGTAGTATAGTTTTTCAAATGTAATTTTTAGGTTTTATGTGAAAAAACGTAAAACGAAACGCAACCCGCCATCTTGGATGGATGATATTGACAGCTAATGTCAAATTTGTGCGTCATTCCTTTGCTTTCGAGTGGTAAATATGTTCTTCCGTATCGATTTGTGTTATTTCTACGACTTGGCTACGTTCTTGGATTCTGTTTGAATTGTAGTTGTTGGAAAGATTGGTGGCCCCGGAAATTAGTTCAGATCGATGAATCTAAATTTAGAAAAAGAAAATACAATCGAGGTAATTATATTTTATATATTATGTGTAATAGGAAATGTATAGGAACAGGATATAATTCTATTACTCCGAAATGACACGATCCGACTTGATTGGGTTAGGTTAGGTTAGACAGACAGACGCGCCTCTGGCGGCCTCAGAGGGTACTGGCAGTCAGAGCGATACGTGGTTACCGCACGGTGTCGACCGAGGCAGCGTGCGCGTTGGCTGGAACACCCCCGTGGGATTTGGAGGCGGAAGTGCTCGCCGAAGTTTATCGACGGGTGGCTGAATATCGGGTGGAGAGAGGCATGCGCCCTCCGCCCGAAGAGGTACGCGAGTGGCGTGAAGCCGCCCGTCGAGCCACGATGGCTCGTTGGTCTTTCCGACTGGAGACTCCACGCGCTGGCTTTGCCGCCGTGGAGGCTCTCCAGCCGGTCATCCTCGAGTGGGCAGGGCGGCAGCACGGGACCCTTTCCTTCCGACTGACGCAGGTACTTTCCGGGCACGGTTGCTTCGGGAAGTACCTGCACTCGGTCGCTAGGAGGGAACTGAGTCCCGCCTGCCACCACTGCGACTGCAGTGAAGACTCGGCCCAGCATACGCTGGCGATCTGCCCCGCATGGGCGTCGCAGCGCCGGGCCCTCACTGCAGTCATCGGAGGAGATCTCTCGCTACCGGCCGTCATACGCTCCATGGCCGGTAGCGACAGCAGTTTTACCGCGGTCGCAACCTTCTGCGAAGATGTCATCTCGCAGAAGGAGGTGGCGGAGAAGGCCCGGGAGGACGACCTCCACTCGGACCCAATCCGTCGCCGGCGAACCGGGCAGCGGAGGCGCGCTCACCTGCGCCTCATGCCGCCCTGAGTGTGGCCGCGGATGGTCGGGACGGGCTTTCCCTTCCATCCGCTTTAGTGGCCGCCCGCGAGGAGGCGACGTTACGTGTGTGCCGTACGTCGCCTAAATGGAGAGGTTTTTGGAGAGGGTGCCCGCTTCTGTGCGGGCAAGCGCTGGGAGGGGTCTGGACGGCGTAATAACAGCAGTGCCCGGGCTCCTCCCTCCTCAGGCGCAGAGTGGCACACCGTGTGGTTTTAGTCGGTTCGAGTCCGACACACCGCCCCGCCGCAAGCCCCGGCGCGGGTGACGGTCCGAGGGGATTTCCACACGTAAAAAAAAAAAAAAAAAAAAAAGGTTAGACAGACAGAATATAATCACTATGGCTAAGGCGGGCGCAGCGCAGTGAAGCTCCCGCCTTAGCCATCGTGGTTATTTTTTTTAAACCACCCAAAAATAGACTCCGTCGACTCATAATTGAAGCCAGTATATATATATTTGTTATAGGTTGGCGACCTATAACAAATATATATATACTATATTGAGGGCTAAATAAACAATTTTTATGCAAATTTGTTTTTTTCTAAGGGAACCAAGTATTTCCGGCGGCTGAAAATGGTGAGGGGGGGATCAGAGACCTCCCCCCTTCCTCCACCCAAACTCCGAAACAAATATTTGCAGATCATACAAACATTTAGTCCGACCCAGGAATCGAACCCGAAACCTCATGCACAGCAGTCGCATACGCTACCACTGCACCACCGAGGCAGTCGAAATTGCATATTTGGGTATAGAAAACGTTAATCTGCCTACCTATTTTGTACTAAAAATAGTGGAACTCGAAGTTTATGATGTCGTGAAAGGAGTATTAATTACCATTTTCCTTTAGGACTCTTAATTCAGATAATACCGAAATTTAAACAAAGCTTGGCTTTTTATCTAACAATCGAAACTTAATTGCGATTATACAAATGAACACTAAACTTAAACATAGTGTAATAAAATAACTTATGCCACTTTCTCTCCGGATACAATACATAAACTTTCATTTGCAAAGTACTTCTTATCTTACTACAAAACACACAAATGCAATATTACAAACGCATAAGCTTGGACGAATAGATGCCACGGTCGTGTCAGAAAGCCTCAGCCGATCGAGAAGATAGATAAGAGTTTGAAAAAGCACATAGAAAATTTTCAAAACACGGAAAAACGATTGAATAAATCGTACTAAAGCATGCCAAGCCACGAGCACGTCCACTGCCTCTCCTTAGAAAGGGCTTGGTCTTATAGAGCTATTTTATAGTATTTTTGTGTATTATTATTCATACGACATTGTACACCTGATTTTTTAATCTACGATTCTACCACAACAACTATAAACCATCATCATAAATTATATCATCGACAGCTATATGCTGAGAGTATTTTCTTTTTTTTGAAGGGAAAACTTCTTTTGCCGCGTTGAGCACTTTTTGGTAGGAGAAAATCTTATGAGTTCGCGTCAAACTTTTGACTAGACTCACAAACAGATACCTTAATCAAAATACTGTGTTCAAAAACAATAATTATTTTAAAAGACTTATCCATTGACATTTAAAGTTTAAAGATAGAGTAAGGCAAAAAAAAATTTACAAAATTTTATTTTTAGTTACTAGCACTATTGTGTGTGTACCTACTAGCACGATGTAACTCTAACGGCCTCAGACCGGCACAGTTTTTAACCAATGCAGACATTTTTGTAAAGCAACTGCGTAATTTATAAGCACGGTGTCTGTTAGGCTGGAAAACGACCTTCAAGGTAATTGTTGCGTTGTTAAGTTAAATTGACGCTACTGTTCCTGACAAGGCAAAGGTGGTGAAAGCGAAACCATACTTACATACTTTTATTATAAACTGGAAAGTAACTCTGTCTCTCTGTTACGCTTTCATAGTTAAACTGCTGAACCGATTTGGATGAAATTTACAATGAAGATCCTTTGATTCGTGAAGCAGGACATAGGCTTTATCGACATCGAATCGATAACTGACATACAGGAGCGGAACCGAGATAAAATGCTAGTTGTAGATAAAACGGATCGGCTAGTTAATTGAAGCACTACTCGAAGAAGCCAAATACTTTTTTTTTCATTATTAAAAATATTCTTAGTCTTTAATTGGCTCACAGTATATTGGCACTTATGTTATTGCATTGAATCCTACATATGGCGTTTATATGGCGTACATACCTTCTCAAAACAAACTGCGAAACGTCAGAACTAAACAATTACTTAGAAACTTTACATATAGAATTTAACAATAGATATCCCGACATGCAAGCCACTCGACAATGGTTAGGAGACCAAAAGAGAGCTATAATAAGAAGAAAATTGCTCTCACAACATGTGTTAGACGAAATAGCTTCTCAAGTAAGAAAACAAATAGGAGATGAAAACGTTAACCATTCACACACACATAGCCAAAACGAGCATTCATCACACACACAAACAGTCTCTAGCAACAATAGGATGAAATGGACAAAAGAAATGAACGATGATATTATTAGATGTTACCTTGAAGCAACGCATTTAGAAACAAATATGACTGCTTATCGTAAAAACCTTTATGAATTATTTATAGAAAAACAACCAAATTTATCTAATCTAACCGAACAGAGAATTGCAGACCAAAGAAGAATAATATTTATTAATAAGACATACACAAACAGAATAAATGAAATAAAGCAGGAAGTACAATTATCACGAACAGATTTGAATAACCAAAGAATATCTGACTTAAACCACTCTATTGCCGATGAAACAAAGAACACACTCGAAAGCATAATGGACACCATATTTACACTGACTGAACCAACCGCAACTACTCACAATGAAAACATCACCACTCATAACACCGATACCAATAGTAGTAATAGTATGGATAATAATAGGATAGATGTAGAATTTAATAATGCTCTTACACGATTCAGTACAATTGACCCAGAAGAAAGACCATACATCCCGAAACAAAAGACATCGCGAACATTTGCTGAAATAACTTAATATTAAAATTACAATACTCTACCGAAACACTTAAACATAGATTTAGATTTTAATTCACTACACACTTTAATTTATTCAGCAGCCTATACAGCAGCTTTCTGTTATGGCACTAGATTTAACACTGAAGATAATACAACTACTAATAAACGACATAGGAAACCTGCGTGGCAAAGAAGAATCGAAAGTAGAATAAAACAATATCGATTAGAAATAGGAAGATTAATTAACACAATACATGTTCGGAAATAGAAGTCAGAAAATATTAAAGACTGTAGAGGAAATAAAGAATAAATATAAAACTCATTCACAACACGAAGAACCTAACACGGACCCACAACATTTTCTTGACACACTGAAACAGAAACTAAGCGCGATCTCAAATAGACTTAAAAGATACTTAAATTGTACTAAACGCAAACAACAAAGTGACTATCGCTTAGACTTTTGTAATTGTTCGTTTGTATTCTTTTTAGCTTAGCACCGACTTCAAACAGATTTTAGGTACCTAGCACACATTTTAATACTACTATTTAAATGAATAAAGAATTAGGTATAGGCGATTTATGAAGAACCAGTTTATTTTACGCTTTTAAGTGTTTTTTTTGGCAGAGTTTTCGTTGGATGTTTTTTGGAAGTTGGTTTTTTTTTTTATAAAAAGTTTTTATTTTTCAGTTTTTAGTGCAAACAATCGTAGGTGTAGCAAGTTGAACTATTTCAATCAAATTTCATCATCAAGAATACAAATTAAGGTCTATACGTACGTTTAATATAAAAATCATCCTCTAATTCCTAACTGTGGAAGAGTTTAACCTTCTGTCATCAGCTCACCTAAATAACTTGAAAGTATACGACTGAAGGTCTTTAGATACGTATGAAATTGAAAGAATTATCCTCCAACTACTAACCGTTGAGGAGTTGTACCTTCCATCATCAGCTTACCTAAATAATTTGAAAGAATACGACTAAAGGTAACATATATACATCTGATATTTAAAGATTTATCCTCCAACTCCTAACCGTTAAGGAGTTGTGCCTTACATCATCAGCTCATCATCATAAAACGATGACTACCAGACGCAAATACCGGTGTAACTTTAGAAAATATACGAAAAATATAGTATGTGCCTATAAAAATTAAGGGTTTCTCTCGATTTCCCTGGGATCCCATTATCAGATCCTGATATGGTGGCAATGGGACCACCTCGGAAGCATACCCTTTCGAATCCAAAAAAAAATTCAAAATCGGTCCACAACTGACGGAGTAATCGGTGAACATAAATAAAAAAAAAATAAAAAAAATACATACGGTGGAACATTGAACCTCCTCCTTTTTGGAAGTCGGTTAAAAAATAGCAGACACATCAAATATTAACGAAATGGAGTTTGAAAATATCCCAGTCGATACATTCACACAGGTTGTCAATCGCACACATAACTGGAAGGCACCTGGCACCGATCATATACACAATTACTGGTATAAAAAATTTAGCTGCACACATCCATTCATCCACAGTCATATTTGCAAATTCATACAATCACCACACACTATGCCAACATTCATAACACAAGGAATCACATACATGCTACCAAAAGGTTCAGACCCCAAAAAGCCTGCAAATTACAGACCTATCACATGCTTGCAAACTATATATAAAATCATTACAGGATGCATCAGTGAAATTATTTACAGTCACCTTAATCAACATAACATCCTAGCAGAACAACAAAAAGGTTGTAAAAAGAATAGTCAGGGTTGTAAAGAACAATTAACCATAGACTCAATAGTAATGAGGCAAGCGCAAACTAGAAATAGGAATATTCAGATGATGTACATTGATTACAAAAAGGCTTTTGATTCTGTTCCCCATAGTTGGTTAATATATATATTAGAACACTACAAAATTCACCCTAGTCTGATATCATTTCTAGGAGCAACCATGGCTCATTGGAAAACAAAATTAAAACTATTGAACAATACTTCATCAACTACTCAGCAGATCAAACTAGAAAGAGGCATATTTCAAGGAGACGCACTTAGCCCGCTCTGGTTTTGTATGGCACTCAACCCCTTATCTAAGCTACTAGATGATACAAATATAGGTTTTAGATTAAGATCCAATAATTCATTCCACATACTCTCACACCTACTTTACATGGACGATATTAATGCAACTAATTACACCGAACTTAATAAACTAGCTGACATTATACAGTCATTCTCAACAGACATCCAAATGCAGTTCGGGGTAGACAAGTGTAAAATTCACTCGATCAACCATGGCAAGACAGAATACAACTATTATACACTTAGTACAGGTGAACAAATAGAACCGTTTGACGAACATACAACATATAAATATTTAGGATTCCATCAGTCCAGACAGATTCAACAAAAACACACTAAATTAGAGTTAACAAAGAAATTCAAAGCCAGACTAAATCAGATTCTGAGAACCTAATTAACTTCACGCAATAGTATCAAAGCCATCAACACATATGCAATCCCGGTCCTTATTTATTCCTTTGGGATTATAAACTGGTCTCAAAGCGATCTTATTAAATTACAACGCACAATCAACACACACATGACAACCAATAGGAAACATCACCCCAGATCGTGCACACAACGCCTTACATTACCCCGCCACGATGGAGGTAGAGGTCTCATCGACATACAGAATTTACACAATACACTCATAGATAAGCTACGCAATTATTTTTATGCCAAAGCCGAACAATCCCAACTTCATAAATTCTTAACCGATTTAGACAAAAAATTAACCCCGCTCAACTTATATGACAGAAACATTCACCCAAAATTAGCAAGTAAGCAACAGAAAATAGACTTATGGGCAGTGGGCACAAAAGTCTCTACATGGCAGACACCTCGCCGATCTCAGCCAAACACATGAAAAGAAACGACAGAAAAGCGTCGAACGAATGGCTGTTGCGCGGAGAACTCTTCCCAGAAACCGAGGCTTTTGTGATCGCTATTCAGGATCAGGTTATAGATACTCTTAACTATCAAAAACACATAATCCGTCTCCCTAATCTTCCAACCGACTTATGTAGACGATGCCATAGCAGTTCTGAAACCATTCAACACATCACAGGTGCTTGTAAATCTATTGTACAAACTGATTACAAACACAGACATGACCAAGTTGCCGCAATTATCCACCAAAATCTGGCTCACAAATATCTATTCATTCCCAATAAAACTGTTTATGATAAATATAAACCCAGTACAGTTCTGGAAAATAATACATTTAAAATATATTGGGATAGGACAATAATTACCGACAAAACCATACATTACAATAGACCTGACATAACAATACTAGATAAAGTTAACAGGACAGTTTTTATTGTAGACGTAGCAGTATGTAACACACACAATCTTCTTACGACGCACACAGAAAAAGTTTCAAAATATATAGACTTAGCTACTGAAATCAAAAGACAATGGCAGGTAGATAGAGTTAAAATTGTACCCATTATCATATCCACAACTGGTGTAGTTCCCAAAATAGTTCTGTAAAATAGCCTCAACACCCTGCAAATGCCGAAATCCACCCTAATGCTGATTCAAAAAGCAGTTCTTTTAAATACATGCCGTCTCACACGAAAATTTCTCGCATCATCGTCATCCTAATCTCACACCATTTCCCCCCTGGCACACTTGGCTAAGGCCCGTGTGTTAGATTTAGCATACCCTTTAAAATAAAAGGGAGACCAGAAAAGGTATAAAAACATAATAATAATAATACCTTTATTTCGGAAATATATCCATAATGTGTTAGTATACAGTAAACCTTAAGAACTATGTTAGTACATGTAATTTAAATAAATAATTTTATAATGGACTGTCATTTCTGTCTGCAATGACACTCAGGAGACGGTTAGGACTACCACGTATCCTCTGCAGCAGTGAAGCCGCTCGCTTTCGCCTGATCGCTGCAAAATCATCAATGTGTGCATCGGCGAACATGCCAGATGCACTGCAGTACCGTGGCAGCCCCAACAGCATCCTGAATGCATTGTTATATTGGACCCGAAAAGCACTAATAGTCTTCTGCGTAGAACTTGTACAAAGGCTACACGTGTAAAAAGTCTGACAGTACGCTTTAAAAAGCGTCAATTTTACTTCACACGAGCAACGTGCAAACCTTCGCACAAGCATGTTGCTTCTGACCGCAAGTGCTCTTCGTTCCCGTTCGACATCCAACTCATCCTTCATGTTTGCCGTTACTATGTGTCCCAGATATTTAAACTGTTGAACACGATTCAAGACCCCACCAGCTAATGTAAACGAAGGTAGCCGGTTTGTCAATTTTTCATCGAAAATAAGAACTTCGCTTTTCTTGGCGTTGTATCTTAAGCCGTGCTCAACAGCATACCTCTCACACACCTGTAATAGATTTCTCAATCCATTCACTGAGGGGCTCAGTAAAGCCATGTCATCAGCGTAGCTAATGTTATTAAATGCTACGCCATCTATGTAACAACCCAAATTCATACTGCTAAGCTCACAAATTAACTCATTAATATATAAATTAAACAATATTGGCGACGTTAAACCCCCCTGTCTGACCCCACATTGCAATATATATTCATCTGACATTTCACCTGACCATCTTACAAGATTTACTTGGTGCTGATACCAATATTTAAAGATGTTAATTACTCCTACTGGAATATTGGACTTTAACATTTTCAACCACAGCTTGTCATAATTTACCATGTCGAAAGCCTTCGATATATCAAGGAAACAAGTAAATATAGGAGTCTGTCTTTCAATATAATATTGCACTGTCTGTTTTAAACATAAGATTGCCGTTTCAGTCGACAGACCCTCTCGAAAACCGTGCTGTGCGTCGTGCAAAGTAATACGTTTCTGAAGGAAGGAATTCAAAAGACTATCAAAAACTTTTGCAATTATTGTTGCCAGTGATATCAGCCTGTAATTCAACTTATCAGATATATCACCTGTCTTATTCTTAGTGATAGGCACAACAATTGTTTTCATCATATCACTAGGCAAGTAGGAATGCGAAATACATAAATTATAAAATAACGCTAAGACACCAGGCAAATGTCTACCGGCATACTTTAAATGTTCTACACTGAGCCCATCATGACCCGGTGACCTGCCACGTTTTATCTGAGATATGGTATTTCTGATCTCCTTAGCAGTAAACTTTATAGGATCTGAAGGCGGCAGCTCGTTTACAATTCCAGGTGATGATGAACTCAGCGGTGAACTGGCAATAAACATATTCTTGAACATATTCGCTATGTCTTTGGCTTCAGTCAGCCCATTAACGCTTACCGCTTACTTACTTAAGAATGTCAAAAAAACATATCGATAACCAGATATTTGAATGTACACAGAAAAACATTTTACTCATATTTTATTCGAAGCAATCGTTATGTAAACTTAAATATCGTAGTCACTTCGATAAATTTGACCTGCTATAAGGAAGGGTAATAATTTTGCTAGTCTATGCATTTTGTATGAAAATCTATAAAGCCTAAGCCTAAACCACTGAACCGATTATGATGAATAAGGTGTCAATAGATTCGTGTAAATGTTCCGGATGACATAGGCTGTAGTTTTTAGACTTTTTCTTACAAAAGTGTGATTTAGCCATTTAAAAGTCGGCTAGCCAGTCGTTACAATATCAATTATGTAGTTAGTCCATATCCATTACAGGCAAGAAATCTTACTTCCTGAAGAATCTTATTATTTTGTGACAATATAAACTTCATTGATGTATATAACTGTGACTCTATGTAACTCTTTTGAAGTTTCGAAACATGAATCAGCCACCAAAAGTATACTCAAACATATTCCCACAGAACCAACACGGGTGAGTAATGAGCCACACTGAAATCCGGTGAGCTGATCTGTTAATTGATTTAATTCGTTGGTACTCCTGGAGCTTGGCTTCCTGACCCTACCTCCTGTCTCACGGGTCACAGGCCACTGCCATATCCTCGCTTGTAAACAAGTTTATTAGTTAGGACTTGTTAAATTTGAATAAATAGGGTCATTCATATTGCATCCTCTCATTAACTAGATGAGTTGCTATGGATTGTAGTAGTCGATAAGAATGAGTCACTTTAGTTTTCTTAACCGACTTCAAAAAAGAAGAGGTTCTCAATTCGACTGTATTTTTTTTGTTTGTTACCTCAAAGTTTCGACTGGGAGAACCGATTTTGATGATTATTTTTATTTGAAAGCTGGTGCTTCCTGTGTGGTCCTATTTCAATTAGGTGCAGTTCTTGAAGTCGTTTTTTTGGTTTTTTTTCTATTGATAAACTTTAAAACTTATGTAATTTAAAGTAGTCCCGAACGCGTAAAATTATGTATGATTATGGTACACCTATTTATAAATCTCAGATAACAGACATCGCGTAAAATAATTTAAATTTAACATAACTCAAACCATACTTTGTTTGACCACATCTCACGATTGCACGATTTGCAGTAAATATTATTTTTGTCTATGGCTTTTTTTATAAGTATCAGTAAAAATGAATTGCCAAATGTAGGTATTGTTAAGCTCTAAAACTCGAGATCTGATATTTTACTCTCACAATTTCGTAAATGAATTTTCTTATGAACAGAAAAAACGTAAATGATGACAGGAAAACATCAAAAACAAATATTATCGTTGCCCACACCAACCACAGCCAATTCAAACACTAGTCTCTAGCTGTGAAACCCTAATCAGATTTCATCACTTTATTCCTTCAGGTTTTGAAGGCTGCATGAATATTAATCCCGAATTGTATTTTCAGTACCTACTTACCTACCCAAAATAAAATTTGTAAAAAGTAATCAACCTGAAATAAGTTTTATTTATTTACTAGCTTTTGCCCGCGGCTTTGCTCGCGTGGAAGTTGATTATATGTATTTAATTAAAACTGTGTAAGTATCTATGAATACTGTGTTTATGTTTTTAAACGTATTTATTTATAATCAATAGTCCATTAAAATTAACTTTCATACACACTTTCGACCCTTATTTTAATCCCTTTAGGAATAGAATTCCCATAAATGCTAAAAGCCTGTATACAAAGTTTCAGGCTACTAAATAAAAAAATGACGGACTTCCAGTCTAGCCTAGGGATAGAATATCCAGAAACGCTTAAATACGTATCTCATCATCATCATCGCAGTCCACTGCTGGACATAGGCATCTCCAATTGCACGCCACTTGGTTCGATCCTCAGCTTCTCTCATCCAGCTCTTGCCAGCCGTCTTGGGCAGATCATTATTCCACCTGGCCTGTGGACGTTCCATGCTACGTTTGCCGAGACGCGGTCACCACTCACGAACCCGTTTACCCCAACGGTTATCAGTTCTGCGGCTAATATGGTCAGCCCACTGTCACTTCAGCTTGCTTATCCTGTGGGCTATGTCAATGACCTTGATTCTCTACCGGAACACCTCATTCTTGATGCGAACCCTTAGAGAAACGTTGAGCTTTTGTGATGAGAAAAATAAATTATTATTATAGCCCTCTCCATAGCACGCTGAGCGACTTTGAACTTGTGGACCAGCCGTGTCGTAAGTGTCCACGTTTCGGCACCGTATGTCATGACAGGTAGGACGTATTGATTGAAGACTTTCGTATTTAGGCACTGTGGGATTGACGATGAAAAGACCCGACGAAGTTTCCCAAACGCTGCCCAACCCGGCTGAGTTCTCCTGTTCACCTCGTCCTCGAAGTTGTTTTTACTTAACTGCAAAGTCTGCCCGAGGTACCACACATATTTTTGAACAACTTCGAGAACGGCACCGTGAACCATAAATGGTCCCGGTAGAACATGTTCGTACATACGTATCTACTCATTTTTAAACAGTAGCCATAAATAAAGTTGCATGTTACTAACTTCAAGAATGACGGACTTCTAGAATAACCTTTAGACGAAATTTCAACCCCTATTTCACCCCTTTTGTGGCATAATATCCAAAAACTCCTAAATACGTATCTAATCATTTTTATTTAGTAGCCCAAAAATAAAGTTTCATATTTCTTATTTAAAAAATTACGGACTTCCATACAAACTTTCAACCCCTATTTCACCCCCTTAAGGGTAGAATATCCAGAAACGCTTAAATACGTATCTACTCTTTTTTGATCAGTAGCCTAAAAATAAAGTTTCATGATTCTAACTTAAAAAATGACGAAATTCCATAAAAAATTTCAACCTCTATTCCACCCCCTTATGGGTAGAATATTCAGAAACGCTGAAACACGTAACAATTCATTTTTAATCAGCAGCCAAAAAATAAAGTTTCATGTTTCTATCTTCAAAAATGACGGACTTCCAGACTGACCTATATACGAAATAACAACCCCTGTTTCACCCCTTAGGGGTAGATTATCCAGAAACGCTTCAATACGTATCTACTCATTTTTAATCAGTAGCCCAAAACTAAATTTTCATGTTACTCACTTAAAAAATAACGGACTTCCTTACAAACTTTCAACCCCTATTTCACCCCTTTAGTGGCATAATATCCAAAAACTCCTAAATACGTATCTAATCATTTTTAATCAGTAGCCCAAAAATAAAGTTTTATATTTCTTTTTAAAAAAATTACCGACTTATATACAAACTTTCAACCCCTATTTCACCCCCTTAAGGGTAGAATATCCAGAAACGCTTAAATACGTATCTACTCTTTTTTAATCAGTAGCCTAAAAAGAGAGTTTCATGATTCTAACTTAAAAAATTACGAACTTCCATACAAACTTTCAACCCCTATTTCACCCCCTTAGGGGTAGAATATTCTGAAACATTTAAATACGTATCTATTCATTTTAAATCAGTACCCTAAAAATAAAGTTTCATGTTTCTTACTTAAAAAATGACGAACCTCCATACAAACTTTCAACCCCTATTTCACCCCCTTAGGGGTAGAATATTAAGAAACGCTGAAATACGTATCAATTCATTTTTAATCAGCAGCCAAAAAGTAAAGTTTCATGTTTCTAACTTCAAAAATGACGGACTTCCAGACTGACCTATATACGAAATAACAACCCCTATTTAACCCCTTAGGGGTAGAATATCCAGATACGTTTAAATACGTATCTACTCTTTTTTAATAAGTAGCCCAAAAATAAAGTTTCATGTTTCTTACTTAAAAAATGACGAACTTTCATACAAACTTTCAACCCCTATTTCACCCCCTTAAGGGTGGAATTTGAAAAATTCCTTTCTTAGTGCTCACTTACGTTACATAAAGAACCTATTTGCAAAATTTCAGGAATTTAGCTTCAGCGGTTTGGGCTGTGCGTTGATCTCTGGGTATGTCAGTCAGTCAGTCACCTTACTCTTTTATATATATAGATTACTTCGATTGGACCGCGACATGCGATATGTGAAAACTTTTTACAGAACGAAGTCCGTCGGGGCAACTACTCATTTATTAATGACTAGATGAGCCCCGTGGTGTTACCCGCGCGGTACAACAACAACCGCGGGTAAAGCCGCGGGGTAAAGCTAGTCTAAAAAAGTAGCCTAAGTTCCTCCTTATATCATCAGCTATCTGCCAGTGAAAGTCCCGTCAAAATTGGTCCAGCCGTTCCAGAGATTAGCCGGAACAAACAGACATACAAAAATTGTAAATACTGTTATTTTGGTATATACGAGTAAAGCGATTATTTTAATATGCAAACAGACACTAAAATGTTATTTATTTATATGTATAGAGTATAGATTAACAAATAACACACACCATAGAGTGTTATGAGCCATACAAGTGAGAGTGAATGTAGAAAAAGAATGAAAGGTATAATGTTTAGGCCTAAACTTGACTTTTGTTCGAGAGTGAAACTTCTGTACGACAGTACTATTAATTATCCTGTGGTTTAGGGCGTAATATTTATTTATTTTAATAAATCTATGGAACTGTAAAACTCGACACAATTTTTCTTGCCTGAAATAAATCACTATCTTTTCTATTAGAAAAAGGAGTGAATTTAATCAAGTCCCAGCTTAAGAAAAAGGGTACGAAACTTTTTATTGTATGTGGTACTTGTAATAAATTATTTGATTTTTATGACTAATTCAGCTATTCTATAGAATATATTTCTGCGGTTTCTAAAACGGCTATTCCAAGTTTAATATGAAGAAACTAGAATTAAGTCGAGTCACTACTTTTTAACTCCGTTTGTAATATGTATATAAAAATTTATATGAGTCTCAGATACCTACAACAAGAGATTGATTATTGATATATGTCGGATAATTTACAAACAACGAAATAAACAATTTTATTTATTTACTTTTGAATTAACTTTAAGCACATACAGCACATTAGCGGACTTAAAGTTTACTTACTGTATTTTTAACAGACTTCAAAAAGGAGGTGGTTCATTAATTCGACTGTATTTTTTTATGTTTGTTACCTCATAACTTTCGATTGGGTGAACTGATTTTGATGATTCTTTTTATATTTGAATTTCACTTTTGTCCAGTTCTTGAAGTAGTTGTTTTTTTGTTAAAATGTTTGTTTATTATTTTTTTATTTTATTAATTAATTAACACTGACTGCCTCGTTGGTCTAGTGGTTAGCGTAAGCTACTGCAGATCAAGAGGTCTCGGGTTCGATTCCTGGGTCGGATTGCTGTTGGGTTTTTCTTACAAGAAATTCTTAATATCAGCCCGGAGTTTGGAAGATGGCGGTATTTCCCGCCCGGGCCTCGGAGAGCACGTTAAGCCGTCAGTCCCGGTTGTCATGAACATCTATGGCAAACGTTATTGGGAAGTCAGTGCCCTCAAATATACTGACAACTAGTTCAATCATCGAATTCAGTTCACCCTCAGGGTTGCGGAGGTCCGATGCCAGTCGCTCCGTGGAAAAACTGATATTCAGGTAAAACCGGTTGAACTAGTAGCCAACCCCTAAAATCTTGGGAATAATAAAGGCTAGGAAGATGATGATTAATGAATTAACACACCTATGGAAGCTGTCATGATTATTTTACTTTTAGTGATTTTAATCTTTGTTTTTTTTCGTTTGCCATTGGTTCATTATATATTTCCTATTAAATACTCTTTATGTTAATACCACATTCGATTGGTTATCGTCTCGGTGTAGTTACCTATATTGATTTACATATTGCCAGATAGCTATAAAGGGCAAAGTAAGCAAAATTAAGTAGGCATTTTTTTTTCAGAAAATAAAAATTTGAGTCTAAATTTGATTGTCTATCAATAGAGTGAATGGAATATTAACAAAAACAAAAACTGACTTCAAGGTTCGACTCGATTCTTCAAAGCGTCTTCAAATATACTGACAACTAGTTCAACCTTCGAATTTAGTTCACCCTCAAGGTTTCGGAAGTCCAATGCCAGTCACTCCGTAGAAAAACTGATGTTCAGGTAAAACTGGTTGAACTAGTAGCCGACCTCAATTCATCTTGGGAAAAATAAAGGCTAGGAAGATGATGATACTTACTTTTCAATATTTCGTTATAAGCAGAAAGAAAAGTCACTTATATTTTAGGCAATTTTTTATTTCTCTTTGTTCAAATAATTATGAAATCAAAACAAAATTTGAAATTACAATTTCTAACTTAAGACTATAAGAGTGTCTAAAATATATTTATAAAAACACAAATGTGCATAGACAAAAAATAATAATGAGCAAAGAACTAGTTTCCACGCATCCAGCGCAAATTGAGGTGTATCTATAAATATTAGGTAGATCAAAATTGAAGAATTGCCGCTTGTAGTCGTACCACTGCCATCTCTCGATCCTCGAAGGTGACCGCCGGAGTACCATGGAGAACACTCCACCACCTACTTCCGAGCAATGATTTAAAAGCATTAAGTGTGGAGTTACTTTTAATATTCTTATTACTTGAGGATGCTTGGGCGGATCATCGGGATGCCAAATACCTGTAACAATATCATTAAATACTGTTTTACTATTGCTAAAAGTACTCTGTGCAGGTTATGTGTAAAATAATACTAACTAACATTTATACGTATATATACAAACGGAAATTAATTGATTAATTGCGCGGGGCTAAGCTAATAATAAATATCGGTATGTTTCAATTGCTAACTTTTGTATTCTTGTTAATGTTCAAATAAGACTACAGCGTAAAGATCGAGCCACAAGTATTTAATACTTAAAAGGAGACTTTCTGTTTAAGATCAGGATGTTTCAAATCCATTAAGTTTACTATTGTTATTTTTACTTAGACTAAAATAATAATAAGGTTGTTGTAAGCCGCAAATAATGTGAAAGTGAAGAAAGCAAAATCGAGAAGTTTCATAGAAAGGGACATTGTATCATACAAGAAATTCACCCATTAAAATATGTCGACTTACTTATTCCTCTTGCCATCATTTCCCTCTCCAAAGGCCTCAGTTGCTCAGCAACCCAGAGCCCCGGTTCATTTGGTGTGTACACATAAGTTTGCTGCACAGTTTCTCCATCCTCGTCCCAAATAACCCGTAGTCTCTTCTCGTTGTAAATGTCCCTCTTCACTTTCCTGCGTATCCGCACATCCATCCAAGACCCCGCAATGGTATTTTTAGACCATGGGCTATTTTTATGAGACCGCCAGTTTTCACTTGAATAGTTGTGTCGGGGGATCTATAAAATTCAAAAAAAAACAAAGTTATTGTTCTATTCTATGAATCGTTCGTCACATTGAAAGCTCTTAAAACAAATCTCAAATCATATCATTACACAAAATTCTCACAACATTTCAAAACGTTCGATATACAATGATGCAGAAGCATCTCAATAGGCCGCCATAGTGTGGGTCACCATGCTGCATTGTTGCATTGTCTATATTCGCAGTGAGTATGGTGACCACCACTCTTGGATTCTGCTTATGCTTTCCACCACCACCAGGCCCATACATAAAAAATACAAACAATAAAAAAGTAAATTTATGCTCAAATTTGTTCAAAACAGGGACAATCAATATACCTAATTATACTTATAAAACAAATTAGATGTTATAGGCAATGAAATGAAGTGCTTTATGTCCATATTATATTATTTACTAGACTCCACGAGCGGCAAGGAAGGCTATAGGTTCTCTTCCTACCTGAATAACTATTTTCCTCGAGATATTGATTTTAATCTTGAGGTGTATAAAATATAAGCTAACTAAACATTGATATGAATTTAGTATAAATATTAATAAAACCTAATATAAATTTTAGTGAATCTCTTACAGCTTCCACGCCCACGGCGCTTTAACAATACGGTTATTTTTAGCTAAGCCCTTATCAAAACGTTTCAAATATCTACGTAATATTAATATAATTTCGAAACTTTCTTTACAAAATTATTAAAGTCGGCATATAAACAAAGGATGGAAAATGATTTCACTTAAATCTTCTGCCGGGAACCACCCATGCTTAGAAAGTTAAAGTTCCAGTTTTATTATGTGTAACATTAAATCGTAAAATTGTACTTACAGACCAATCGCGCCAATCACTTATTGGCTCAGTGGTGACATCCGTTATGTGCAGCGTGACACACCCAACCTCCTTTGGTTTGTTTGTCATGTCTGGGGTATGTTGAGCGTAACCCACTCCGTACCACATCCCGTACACATCATCAATATTTAACCGATGAGCCCACTGTATATTATCACCGCAAAATGATTCCACAGTGACCATCAATGCAGAAATCAGGCACAGACAGTGAGGTAACACAGTGAACATCATGACACTTGCACACACGAGATAAATATGGGCCAAGGCGTCGCCTTCGTGTCGTCTCTATTCCGGCCGCGATACAGACAATTAGGAATTTGGTTCAGGTGAATCTAGGCTGCAATTGCACTGAATGATTAACACTTCACAAATTATCACAGACGTAGTTGGGTAAAAAAAATTAAACAGTTTTCACAAATATTTGGAAGTGAAACAGGGCACAGACCAGCAGTTAGATAAATTACCTCTTAATTTTCTTTAAGGATGTGCAAGAAGATTCATGATTCTAAATCTGCAGAAGAATTCCAACTCTCTTACGGGAAGATTGGAAGAAATAATATAGGAAGATTTACTATTCTAAAACTAATTGTGTTAATGTAAGACATAGGCCTCTCCTTCTATGAACGTTTAGGATCAAGGTGGCAAGGTGCTCTCTGCAGTAGCAAATGGCCGAATTATAAGCACCGGTTTACATTCACTTATTTTTAATCTGGAGGTATGTGTGATAAAATGTATATTTTACTACATTTGTTGCCTTTAAAAACATCAGTACTTTGACAATTTAGGTATTTACTTCTACTCTTAAAATGTTCAATTTATTCCTATTTTTAACATAAATGATTTTATTTTTGTAACTTCTCATCATGACTGCCTCGATGGTGCAGTGGCGTATGCGACTGGTGTGGTCTCGGGTTCGATTTCCGGGTCGGACCAATTGTTTGCATGATCGAAATATTTGTTTCGAAGTTCGGGTGTTTTCTATTATAATATGTATTTACAATTAAAAAGTATATAATGTATTTATATCAGTTTTCTAGAACCCACAATACAAGCGGTGTTTGTATTGTGGGTTCTAGAAAACCGTTTCTAGAAAGTTTGTGTGTAGTGTGTTAGATGTCAGAAACATTTATTTATTTATATATATTTATTTTTATAACGAGAAGATGAACGTCCAAACTTAATATGTGCTCATATTTCAGGTATCATCTTTTCCGACCTAACAATCATGAAAATATAGCAACACCTATAGATACGAGTAGTCAACTATCTGCCATCTAGTCAAGCATTTACAGGAACACTGTACCAACTACTGTTAATTAAGCTCGTTTGATAAAATTAAGAAGTGTAACGAAAAAAACAAGAATTTGAAGTATCAATATTTTAATAGCTTTCTTTCATATAAAAATATATTAATAAATATCATTCATCAAAAATATCGGAAAACGATTCTCATTAAATGAAACCTTAGTTCTTCAAAACATTATAATCTATGGTTGGTCATAAGTTAGAAAATACCATTATTATACAGGTACTTGGATACGAAAAAAACATACAAAAAGTATTTCTGAAATTCCTTATGAAGCAGTCTTTTATGAAGTATTATTATATTTTATATTATTATATTATAAATAAAACAAAACAAAAATATTATTGACACAGTTTTTTAATTAGATCGAGTTATGAATTCCATGTGTAAAGTACCATTTAATAAAAAACAGTCAAAACTACATTTTACCTATATAAACATTATTCTAAATATGCAAGGCACTTAAAAGTCGAGATCCCCAAAATGAAAAGAACACTACTATAAAAAAAAAACATGGAATTATACATTTTCGAAGCAAATTTGCGCACACTCTTTTCAAGGCTGATGTGGATAAACGCTTCAAGGTGAACACGTTATGTATGTTAGATAAGTCTTCCGCTGTTTTAATAAAAATAGTCAAAACCACATTTTACCTATTTAAACATTATTCTAAATATACAAGGCACTTAAAAGTCGAGATCTCCAAAATGAAAAGAACACTACTATAAAAAAAATATCATGGAATTATACATTTTCGAAGCAGAATTTTCACACACTCTTTTCAAGGCTGATGTGGATAAACGCTTTAAGGTGAACACGTTATGTATGTTAGCCAAGTCTTCCGTTGCTTTAATAAAAAATATTCAAAACCACATTTTACCTTTATAAACATTATTCTTAATATGCAAGGCACTTTAAAGTCGAGATCCCCAAAATGAAAAGAACACTACTATAAAAAGTATCATGGAGTTATACATTTTCGAAGCGGAATTTTCGCACACTCTTTTCAAGGCTGATGTGGATAAACGCTTCAAGGTGAACACGTTATGTATGTTAGCTAAGTCTTCCGCTGTGAGTTGATTTTCGTTTCTGGATAAAACTACGCTAAACAATTGCGAGCTGGGCAACCTCATGCAGAAGTTGAGCACCAGATGGTTGTTGGCTACCTTCAAAACCTGGATCACACCTCCGAAGAAACGATATTGAGGGTCGACGGCTGGAAAGAAAAGGTTGTGCTAGTTAAAAAAAAAATAGAAAACTACAGTTTATTATTAGCAAAGAGTTTTATCCTATTAAACATTTTTTTTACATTTAGTTAAAAGTAAGTTTATAGGTAGAGTATAATTATATATTTATTTACATGTATACGTACTACTAGACGCGGTAATAGTTACCAATTTTAGACTACAACCAGATTATTGTGGAGTCCTCCACAACAGTCTTATGATTACTCTATTTCTATACTCAGTAACTGGCAATGATTACCAAGTGATTCTCTGTGGTTTTCTCCAAAGCAGAGGTAAGCAGCCTCCTTCAACAATAAATGGGAATTAGTTGTATTCTTAATATAAAGTTTGATACTCTTAAATGTAACAAATCTAAGCTTAAGAGAGTCACAATGGCTTAATAAGTTTTAGAACTCGCTTACATCGACTGGGAACGTCAGTCATCCAGAAGCCTTTAGCTGAAGTATTAACTTTGATGTGATAATCATCCTGCCACAGACCCGCATGCCACTCCAACACAAAGTGTCTGACACGATACTGCTCCTGCATCGAATATTGACGATTGGCGTAAGGGTAATTCGTCAATTGAGGGTAAGGAGTAGGCGGTGTCGGCTGAAACACAAAATTATATCCCAGTTACTTTCAACAGTCGCAAATAATTATAATCAAATACAGAGGTTATTAAATATGTGACCACTTTTCGAATCCGGACCGCTAACTTATTTTGTATGGAACCAAAAGAGTATAAGAATACTTTTCAATATAAACATGAAGAAAAAACTCAAGCATTTTTAGTTCATTTTCAAATACGGTATGGTTTTAAATATACACGACTAAAACAAATTTCTATAGAACTTTGTGTAGTTTTTTAATCAATATATAACTGTAGAGCAGTGTTTTTAATTCGCATTAATATTAAAGCCGTTATGTATTTTGTTACTTCTTAATTAGAACATTAATAAAAAATATCAGTTTTCTTTTCGTTTCATTGTTATTGTCACACCCACTAATAAAAATTTCTAAGTACAGTTCGCGGACAAACACACTCACTAAATTATGATTCAGCAAACCACCACGAACGTAATCTTCCAATTTTCGTATTTGTATAATTGTACAGTACGGATTGACTTCAGTTATAATCCTTTGATCGTTATGGAACACGTACTCGTGCACATACCACATTCCTAGAACGGCTTCCTCATCAAAATCATGAATAGGACTCAAGTTTTGGCAAAAATTCACGTTCGCAGCAAAAGCGGTTGTCAAATACAAAACAATTTGAACTATGAGTGTCATTCTTCCTAGTAGTATTTATAAATTCGAAAGTTTGTGAGGATGAATGTCTTGATCAATAGATGGTTGTCACTCTTTCACTCAAAAATGGCTTAACGGATCTGGATAAAATTTAGCAAGATAGATTATAGTCTGTAATAGCACACAGACTACTTATAATGCCGAAAAATATAGTATTCCCGTGGGATGAGCAAGGTACAGTAATAGCCGCGAGTAGCACCGGGTTATCAATATTTTAAGTTAATTGCCAATGATAAGTTCACGACACCGAAGGCTTAATTGAAGTCAGTGAATTATCAGCCTACTTAAGAAGGTACAGTCATCGTGTTATGTACCCAGATGAGCGTGATTAGCCTACTAATTGACAGAACGATCTTCATATCCTGTTATGTGTGATGTATTAGGGCAATGTCTACTGCCTCTTTGGTCTCGCGGTTGGCGTGTGCGACTGCTGATCATGAGGTCTCGGGTTCGATTCCCGGGTCGGACCAAATGTTTGTATGATCTACAAATATTTGTTTCGGAGTTTGGGTGTTTTCTATGTATAATATGTATGTATTTACAAAAAAAAAAGTATATATGTATTTGTATCAGTTGTCTAGTACCCATAACACAAGCTCTGCTTAGCTTGGGACTAGACGGCGTTGTGTGTTAGATGTCCGAAATATTTATTTATTTAAAAAAAAAAAAATGTGTGGAAATAATGCGTTATTGACTTAAGAGTTTTGAGTCTTATGAGAAATTCGTCACTTTAGACATATTTCTTGAACACTTTTGTTGTTATTGACAAATATCTTGTACAGACGTGTCATTTTCATTTACAATTAACATTCAATCAATCCAACTGAATATGATAGATGAGTAACAAATATCGTCCATGCAAAAAAAAAAAGATTTAAAAGAGCAAATAATAGCAATCATGTATGCAGAATACATCAACCTAACAGACAATAATGTTTTTATTGAAAAACTTTTTCGGATACCGTGTACCAAATAAGTTTTTATATCCAAAGAGCATCTTCAGTCATATCTGACTTGCATAGCTTTAATATTCGTCTAACAAAATAATACGGTACTTGCTTGTGGCTTCGTGATTTAGATTCAGTAGTTATTGTTGATATTATATTTACTGTTGTTTATTATTAACTAGGTTAACAATGACACGAACAGTCATACCTTAAGGTCTTTATAATTAATCAAACAAAATTAGATATTTATTCAACTTTCACTTACCTCAATATACTGTTCCTTGATATCTATGTAAAAGCACTCCTTTGTATATTCTATTTTATATTCTCCCTTTGTGTGCGGAATTTTTTCGACGCCGTACCAAATACCAGATATCTGATCTAAACTTAAATTTCCATAATAAGGAGATAAATCATCACAATATTTATGAGTTTCAAAATTATATTGACTGTGACAATGCACTAAACCAAATACAAACAAAGCGAACACCGCTGTACAACACGCCATCGGATTAGCCATCATGATAACCCGGATAATATCGGATAAAACTTTCGGATAAAAGGAACCGTGAGTACTAGGAAAATAGCTGAGAGAGGAGTTGTTTAATGGATAAGCCCGTGGGGAAGAGTGAATTCGAAGTAGCTAAGCATGTGGGCGGGCTCCCGGCGAACGAGACTCGACTGCCAATGCCTCACTGGTGGTAATTTACTAGTTACGCTGGAATACTTCCTTAATAAAGTTTATCAACGCGTTGACAGTCCCCTCATGTAAAGCTACATAAGCAGCACATAATATATACCAATCGTTTGTAAAGTAGTAATGTAACAAATATTTTCCTGTTTACAAGACGTCTATTACACAAAATATACGGCATTTATCTACAGTAGTTTGAGTTTAGTAGAACTACAGTACAGTAGAAGAACAGTAGGCAGGCTTTGAGTTCAGTAGAACTCAAAGCCTGCCTGTGCCATTGGTAATCAAGAAAATGTTTTTCCTAAGATTTAATGCGGAGAGAGTTTTCTTAAGTTTTCCATGAGCTGACGCTTTTCTTGGCATACTTAGATACCAGAGCGACAGAAACGTTAGAGTATGGCATTCGAGAAAATCAATAAAGCCCCCTGACGTCATTGAGGGTGGTTATCGACCGCGTCACAATACGACGGGACTTGTGTGCGTCAGTATTGATTTTTAACACTTCTTATATGTAGTTGTGAGGTTTATTTGCAAATCATCGTGATTTATGATGTAGAGGCGTAAAAGATAACTTTTACTATGAGAATATTTAAACGGGTGATACCTGTTTGACATACCTCTTTACGTAATACATTACATGCACTCTAACAATAATAAAGATTTATTAAATGTTTTTAATATATTTCAAAATGATACTTTATTCAATGATAATTTATAATAATAATAAATAAATAAAGAGTTTTATTTATCTCATAGAAACAAACTAGTCATCGTAGTAAATCTATAGGTCAGCTGTAGCAGATGGTATTCGTTCTGACGTCAACAACCGGAGCCCAATCCGTGACGTAATGCACCATGGTTAAACTCGAGGTTGTTGATACTAAGAGCCCAGATATGTAAAGGAGGTAGATGAAAACTCGTGACGTAGGCCTTTGTGGGGGTAGACAAAAATATGTCTTATTGAAGGGTTCAAAGGGTTCTCTTCAGTATTAATACTGAACGTTGTACGTTGATATTAATATCAACGTACAACCTTCCACTATAGAAAGGACGGACACCATTCGTGACTGTACAGAAACTGAAAAGTTGCTGAAAACTGAAAAACATTTTATTGAACTAGCTGACTCACGCAACATCGTTTGCGTCCCCTATTGCCCGTAGCATAATAATTTTCCCCCGTTTTTGAAACATTTTTCGTTGGTGCTCCGCTCCTATTGGTCGTAGCGTGATGATATATAGCCTATAGCCTTCCTCGATAAATGTACTATCCAACTCTGAACGAATTTTTCAAATCGGACCAGCACGAGCGGTTCCTGAGATTAGCGCGTTCAAACAAACAAACAAACAAACTCTTCAGCTTTATAGTATTAGTATAGATTAACTTGCAAAATACATCTTCTTCTTCCCATATCAGACGTCTTTAAATGCCTGTAATTATTTCAACATATAAATCATAATATTAAATATGTGCAAATTAAATATTGCATTTTATATTGCGTAAGAATGGTTTATAAAGTTTGGTACACGCTGAAAAGATGATGTTATCCGTACTTCATGAAATATTTAGAGAAAGATTTAAGTTTTGTAACTTATCACCGTGCACTTTAATTTGTATAAAAAATAACTAATAGTAGCCGTAGTCACACGTTCCGTAGAAATGTACCATAGTCCAGTGTTCCGCGGTGTGCCGTGGTCATCTGTTGATGTGCCTCGGAAAAATACGGTTATCCCACAAACCTAAATAGACGGCCTAAAGAAAAATATTTAGGTACACAGATGTTAATTACGCGAAAGCACTAGGGAGGCGTTTTGTTTCGTTCATCTCTACTAAGTGTGGGTTGGTCAAGAGAGTTAGCGTTATTCTAGGTGTAGTCTACTGCCCTCCTGCTATTAACTACTTATCCGAAGAACCGAGTTCAAAAACACTATTAGTTAAAATGATATCAATTGTCATTTTTCATCCACAACTACGCCGGATCTTTAAACTAAGTATCCCGCTATTGACTCATTTGAATTTTCTTTATTGTCTTTTGAGGACATCAAAAATATTATCCTATCTATACGCTCTAATGCTGTGGAGCATGATGGCAGTAGCGTAGGGCCTTCGTCACCCCTCTTACCAAAAAGAGTAGTCCCTCACTTCCTGAACATTTTCGCCCTATTTATATTCTATACTTCCTGAATATTGTCGCTCTATTTATATTTTACCCTTCCTGAATATTTTCGCTCTATTTATATTCTTCCCTTCCTGAACATTTTCACCCTATTTCTATTCTGCCCTTCCTGAATATTTTTTTGGCCCATTTCTATTCTTCCCTTCCTGAACATTTTCGCCCTATTTCTGTTCTTCCCTACCTGAACATTTTCGCCCTATTTCTATTCTACCCTTCCTGATTATTTTCGCTCCATTTCTATTTTTCTCTTCCGGAACATTTTCACCCTATTCCTATTCTTCCTTTCCTGAACATTTTCATCGTATTCGTATTCTTCCCTTCCTGAACATTTTCGCCCTATTTCTATTCTACCCTTCCTGACTATTTTCGCTCCATTTCTATTCTTCTCTTCCTGAACATTTTCACCCTATTCTATTCTTCCCTTCCTGAACATTTTCACCGTATTCCTATTCCTCCCTTCCTGAACATTTTCGCCCTAATTCTATTCTACCCTTTCCTGAATATTTTCGCTTTATTTCTATTCTTCCCTTCCTGAACATTTTCGCTCTATTCTTATTCTTCCTTTCCTGAAAATTTTCGCCATATTTCTAGTCTTCCCGTCCTATTGAAAGTGCTACAGCTTTCAGAATTTACTTACAGACAAGTCTGTTCTGATTTCTGAGGACTTTTTATTTTTTATTCTGTAATTTCTGAGATCTTTTTATTTTGTCTGCGACTGCCTAACCATAAAACTAGATAAGAAAAATTTAAAGTAACGGAAGAATATTTCGATGAACATAATTTGGAATGGAGCAATGACCTATTTATGTGAATTAGGATTTTTAACTCTTACCACAATAAAAAACAAAAAAGGGAACGCCTCAAGACGATTGACGAAGAGATGAGACCGCCTATGCTCAATTAAAGTGTAAACAAAAAATATAGTTTTGTGACTAATAAGAAACATTGTTTTATTACTTAAAAAAAAATTCGTAATTATGGTGAACCTCCAAAATTTTTTATCTTCCTAGATGTACCTTGAACCCAAAAAGTTTGCGCAACACTGCCATAGTCCATAACACATTAACAATGCGTGACTACGGCTACTATTAGTTATTCTGTGCTACGGCTTTTGAAACTTGTTTCATACTTTTTCAGAATCGTTTTTTGTCGTAGTTGGGTTTTAGTTTTTATTTTTATTTTTGAAATGTTTTGGTGCCTCTATAATATGATTTTTTTTGCAAAGTATATTTTAAATGGTACAATAGAAATATCACAATTATCGAATAAATACGGACAAAGTCACGAGAAAATGCTAATAATATATATATATTTTTGAAATGTACAAGTAACGCCCTTTCGAATGATACCAACACGGCATATTTAACTCAAATTTATTTTTTATACAGTACTTTATGACGGTTAGAGGGCGCCACATTAGATTCAGTGACACGTCATATAGTCTATAACCAGCGGACGATCAAGACGCTTCTAACGATACCTCATTTGTCTTATTCTGAATAGTAGTTTAGAAAGAATGAGGGAACAGACAATACCATACCAATATCACACTTATCGAATAAATACGGATAAAGTCACGAGCAAATGCTAATAATATATATATTTTTATGTACTAAGTTAAATTCTACTTAAATTCTATTTTTGCACCTACCGCATCACATTTTTACATCACCCAAAGGTTGACTGGCAGAATGCCCCATGGCATTAAGTCCGCCTATGTACAAGACCTGCATTAAGCTTAAATAAATAAATATATAAATAATCGCTTACCATCAGGCGATACGTCTGCTCGTTTGCCGGCCTGTGCTATCGTGCTATCGACGAAGAGAACTGTGCTATCGACGATTGCGAGAACGTTCGACCCGAACGGTTGGATCGCTCCAGTCACATCTTTGTTAAAATGTTTCATGCAGCGGTTATGGACGGCGCAGCTAGGCTAGGATACCCACCTCTCAGAGGAGCTGTTGAGGGATTGGACCAGGATATTCTCCTCGCTCAAGGAGATTAATAACGTCTCACTGCCACGGAAATTGTTCCCTGCTGGTGATTTCAGGGCTACCCTTCATGGGTTTTGTGATGCCTCTGAACAGGAATACGCGGCAGCGGTTTATTTGCGAACGGTCACTTCTGCTGGGGATGTTGACGTTCGACTGGTTCTGGCTAAAAGTAAGGTGGCTCCCATACGGACAAGATTGACGATTCCGAAGCTGGAACTGTCCGGGGCAGCTCTTTTAACCAGACTCCTGAACCACGCGGTATCGGAGTTCCGCGGTTCATTGGAGTTGGAGAACACGGTGTATGCATGGACTGACAGTCAGATAGTGTTGTGCTGGCTGAAAGCTTCAGTTCATAATCTGGAGATTTTTGTAGCAAACCGTGTCTCCCAAATACAAGCATCAGAAGTCTCGTTGACTTGAAGATATGTGCCAGGAGAATTGAACCCGTCGGATTGTGCATCCAGGGGATGCCGGGCTCCTGAGTTAGTTAACCATCAGTTATGGTGGGGCCCCCCTTGGCTGGCAAGGAAGGAATCGGATTGGCCCCTTAACAACGCGAAGTTATCTATAGACTGTGGTATAATAGCAGCCGTGTATGTGACCCAGGAGGTCCAGGAGACTGACGCGAGTTTCTTGATTGAGCGGTATAGCTCTCTTGATAAATTGATCAATGTCAACTGTTGGATGAGAAGATTCGTTCGGAATTGTCACACTTCCCGCGAACAGCGAACGCTGAGCCCAATTCTGTCACCGGCAGAGCGAAATGAGTCGCTTCTGAATTTGATCCGGTTGGTACAGTCTTCGAACTTTGGAGCAGAATTGGAGAGTCTACGAACTGGGTGTTCTAAATTGAAGGGTGCTGTCGCGCGTCTCAACCCGTTTATAGATTCGGCCGGGTTGCTTCGGGTAGGAGGAAGATTGCGCAATGCGAATCTGCCGTATTCGGCTCGTCACCCCCTACTGCTCCCCAAGGGAGGGCAGTTGGTTGAGTTGTTGGTGACTGATCGGCATGTTAAAAACGCTCATGCAGGTTGTAACGCCTTGTTGGCTACACTCCAGAGGGAGTTTTGGATTTTGTCTGGGCGTCGTACCATACGGAACATCGTGTTTCGGTGCATGCCTTGTTATCGGAGCAAGACTGCCACGATGCAGCCTCACATGGGGGATCTGCCCCCTGATCGGGTGAATGAGGCTAGGCCATGGGCTGGTGTTGGTACAGACTTTGCGGGCCCATTGTTAGTGAAAAGCTCGCGGCTGCGGAACGCGAAACAGTACAAGGCGTACCTTTGTGTGTTCGGCTGTTTATCCACCAAGGCGGTGCATCTCAAACTCGTTGCTGACCTCACGACGGAGGCTTTTATAGCGTGCTTGGACAGATTCGTTTCCCGAAGGGGACTGCCAGCACTGATTCGTTCCGATAACGGAACCAACTTCGTAGGTGCAGAACGATACTTGCGAGATGTAGTTAAGTTTTTAAATGAAAACAAAGTGGATATTGGAACAGCCCTCTCCAGTCGGGGTACACAATGAACCTTCAGTCCACCAGGTTGCCCCCACTGGGGCGGGATTTTTGAAGCCGTAGTTAAGTCAGCTAAGACGCATTTAGGGCGTATTGTAGGTCAGACCGCGCTGACATTTGAGGAACTCGCGACGTTGTTTTGTAAGATCGAAGCCGTTCTCAACTCGCGACCGTTGTGTCCGCTCAGCTCGGATCCAAATGACCTGGAGGCGTTGACTCCAGGCCATTTCTTAATTGGTCAGCCACTTAACGCGCTGCCCGAACACCCGTACGTAGGTGTGAAATTGTTTCGGTTGTCTCGGTATCAGATGTTGCAGCAGTTTTCACAGAATTTTTGGAAACGATGGTCTCTAGAGTATCTGCACATTCTGCAACAGCGCCTTAAGTGGACTGACAAAACTAGTCCCCCTAATGTTGGTGACCTCGTTCTGGTTAAGGATGCTAACCTACCGCCACTGCGTTGGCGCCGGGGGCGCATTGTTAACTTGTTCCCTGGTAAGGATGGGACCCCCCGGTCCGCAGAGGTTCTAGTTAGGGACTCAGTTATCAAACGAGTGGTAGCAACGTTATCTCGCTTGCCTGTAGATTAGGGAACAGGTACTGACCTGTTCGGGCGGGTGACTGTTAGAAATTGAACGTCATTATAATGGCAACATTTTTGATTGTCATTTTTCTTGTTTGACGTTTTGAAGTGACAGTAGTACTAATGAGACGCTTGGATCGGTCGAGCAGGGCTTCGTAAAAGAGTGCCGGTTTTAAGTGGAATTTAATTGAAATTTAGCTAATTGTCGATTCGACTCGGTTCCTTTAGTTGCTTGCCGTTATGATTGGTCTGGTTTGGACTCGCGAGTTTTAGTAGTCACGTCAATTAGGCGCGATCCGCGATAGTTAAATCGGGTGTATTGTAATCACGATACTTAGGAAACCTGTAAGCATTAGGAGTATGTATGTGTGAACGCGGTGAGAGGATCAGCAGAGGGGTACCCCTCAACGACCGCAGATATCAAGGACTTCCCGCATCTCCAGTAAGTGCTTGATTATAGTAGCTTAGAATAGAACACGGTGAAACGCCGTGAAAGTTTAATACTCTTGCCAATGACATAGTTAGCGATTGAATGACTTATTCATGGGCCCTAAGGCATTGCAAATTTCACAAGGTGATCGTTGCATTGGCGAGAGGACTGAACACTACTAATTAGAACTGGACAAATGAGGTATCGTTAGAAGCGTCTTGATTGTCCGCTGGTTAGGCTATATGAAGTGTCACTTCGATACATTTTTTAGACAATTTTATGATATACAATTTTGTCCAAACTACTTTTATGATAAAACTTACCGTTTCGCTGAAAATCGCGAAAAACTATTTTTTTGACCTTTGACCTTGAATATTTTTTTTTCCTTACAGGGGAAAGATGGGGAACTTTCAAATTTTGTTTTAAATGATATTTTAAACTATATTACCGATTTTCAGCTTGGTGGGAATTTAGGTAACTTCGAATGTCTAAATTGACCGGACTATATATATTATTAGCATTTGCCCGTGACTTTGTCCGTATTTATTCAATAATTGTGATATTTCTATGGTACCTATTTAAAATATACTTTGCAAAGAAATTAATATTATAGAGGCACCAAAACATTTTAAACAAAAAAAGTAAAAACTAAAACCCAACTACGACAAAAAACGACCCTGAAAAAGTATGAAACAAGTTTCAAAAGCCGTAGTTACGCGTTGTTAAAGTGTTATGGACTATGGTACATTAAACTATATGGACTACAGCTTTTGAAACTTAGTAATGTACCGTAGTCCATAACACTTTAACAACGCGTGACTACGGCTTTTGAAACTTGTTTCATTCTTTTTCAGCGTCGTTTTTTTGTCGTAGTTGGGTTTTATTCTGATAACAGTCTACCCTGCAATTGAACAACGTTTTTAACCATTAATATTGCTGATACAACTATATTTACACAATGAAAACACGTGCTTTTTATAAACATGTCCAGCAACATTGTATTAAGTATAGTCTTTGTATAATAAACCAATAACATTTTTATTAGTAAACATTTACACCGATTAAAATCTGTATTACCGTGCCTGCTTTGGATGTTTGTTTATCACACCTTTATGAGCCACCACTAACATAAATAAAGAGATAATCCAAAATATGACAATCATTAACAGCAATCTTACTTAGGTATTAGTATGTATGAGGAGATTTATGTTACTAACTCATATCTGAACGGATCTAGATAAAATTAATACAGAGATGGACTTGAATATTATTATGAACGAAGCTGAGTAAAAGAACTAGTACTTATATTAATACCACCTTAGAGAGGTTGCAAAAAGCCACTAACAAGCAATCACGTAGGTTAGCACACATACACCTACTAGTACATAAAATTCAGCTAACACCACCCTCTATGCATTGTGGTTTGATGTACTAAGGCTTCATAAATAGCAAAGCGTTACATTTCAGGCTGCGTAGCGTAGCACCTACGAATGCTACGAGCACTCTACGGAGGACGACGACTAAATTCACTGAAAAAGTAAATGTGTTTGTAAAGTAACTTTTTTTTTACAAGTTCCATATAAACTTTCTATATAAGGTTAATTTTATAGAAGACAAACACTTGGAAAAATGTTAGGAATCTACTTATCTCATTTTTTTAAGATCATTCTTTCTTCATCATTATGAATGGCACAACCGGCTGTTATGATACCAAATGTTTATGAAATCAGCTATTTATTTCTGTATTTTTTTACACGTTACGTTTCTTCCTTTCTTTGTTCTAAACGTTATCTGAATTACATAATTTCCGTAAAGTAATTACCATCACGTTGAATTTATATACCATTTACTTTATATTTTGTAATATATACTCTCGATTATCAGCACTTGATCGAACTTGTTGCAATACATTCTAGAATCAAACTGAATTGTACTTAAGGCCCGTATTCACTTTGATTAGTGCAGGTGATCAATGATTAGTAGAAAATATGTGTGGACAGCGACTGATTAGTGCAACTAATCAAAGTGAATACCGGTCTTAATTCCAACCTATGATGATGCCAGGCGAAACTGGTCAGGTGTAAAGTTAATTGAAATAGTGAAATAAGTACAAGTGAGTTTGATTCTAAAATATACTTAATATTTTGTTCATTGAATAATATTATCATTATCTCTCTTAATAATTTATCATTAAAATAAACAAAATGTGACAAAGTATATAAACAATAAATATATTATTAATATTATAAGTGTAGCTGTGTCAATATAAAAACGCTGTATACTTTTTAATTTAACTTTTTTAAAGTGATTTATGCGCCTTGAGCAATTTTTTTGTGAATAAAAAGCATGGAACTCGCGTTATCATCATGGAACGCTTTCCATGAGCTATTTTTTTTTACTTCTTTGTATCACGCATTTTAGTTAAAGAGCAAAGAGGTTCATTTCAGATGAGTTTAAACAACAGTTTATTTATAGTTTTGAGTTCTGTCGCCTGCGTGATGACTACTTAGTGTTTTTTAACCGACTTCGAAAAGGAGGTGGTTATCAATTCGACTGTATTCTTTTTTTTTTTTTGTTACCTCATAACTTTCGACTGGGTGAACCGATTTTGATGATTCTTTTTTTTTTGGAAAGCTGGTGTTTCTCTTGCGGTCCTATTTTAATTTGGTCCAGTTTTCGAAGTCGGTTTTTTGTTTGTTAAAATTTGTGATCATTTTATTTTTAAAATAGTAAGAGTTCAGAAATTATTTATACTAGTTGCTTGAGGTATTCAATTTTAGCATTTTTACTTTGAACTTATATTGTATGAAAAAAGAGACATTTAAAGATTATCACGAACGTTGAAATAAACGTTATAAATAAAACAGGGACAGTCCCTAAAGTCCCTGTCATTGAAATATTACTTTCTAACACATTTCAAATCGATGACTCACATCTGCATAGAAATAATTCAGGAACTTAGTTTGCAAACGGTTAGTTTTAACATACCTGAAATGTTTCTTATATTATGCAATTACCGAATTACCTATGAAAAAATCTTACATATGCAAAACGTTACAGCCGAAATACGCTCCTGCGTGAAATGTACAGGTGCATTTTTATTTTTTTTTATCTTTACAGAAGCATTACATATTTACCATGGTCTAAGAAAACAAGGTCTCGCATTCCGAGAGCGACACGGTGTGGCGTCACTATCCAGTTACCACTTTATAGCAACATAACACGAAATTAACGAACCAGAACCAGCGATGATGACGTCATGTCGGTTTCTCTGTCTCGTCACTGTGTCTCGGAAGGCCATACCTGGCGAATTGTATTGGTATACCATGATATTTACGTATTCAAAATAATAATAACAATGACTTTACACGTATCACATAGTCTAGTCAACAAGTACTTTTTTGGTCAACTCCAGCAGTCTCCAAAAATTGTGTTTGAGGTGTCATTCGATTCGGAATGGCATCTAGATGATTTTTGAAAAAAATGAAGCTGCGCTTGCGAAAATTGCAAAAGTTATTAACAATTAACTAAAAACACAAAATGGGGTTTAGTTTTTTGCAAATTTCTTAAAAGTTAATTAAGATTTTCCAAATTTGAAAAAAGATTCATAAAGAGAAGGAAATTTCCTAAAAAACATTCTGACTCCCGGAATTGTAGGACCAATATTTATAATATTAAAAAAGGGTTGAAAATACGCCTGAAAACGGGTATGCCGGCTTGCGCAAGCCACGCCTCCGCCGTACCTTCAATGAAAAAATATTATTTTAACTTACTAAATATGAAAATAAAAAAATGGAAAAATTCTGGCGTCTGCAGGATAGACCAATGAACAATAATCCGTGGTCCAGAAACTTTTATCGCGAATTTTCAATAAGTTATCCATTGATTAATTAACAATTTTTTGTAGCACGAACATTAACATTGCAAGTGCGAAAATTGTTTAACTATTAATCTGAGAATTTTTTCCTTTCGTGGAGCAAATTTTCAAAGGTCTTAGAATAGATTTCCGTTAGAAAAATTAATAAATTGTTAATTTTCGTTTTGTTATTAACAATTTACTAAGGTGAAAAATTATAAAGCTCTATTAAACATTGAAAAAAAATGTTTTTTATAATTATTATTATTGATCCGTTTTCTTATGATCAGAAGCTACCTAAAAATGATTAAATATAGAGCTTAATAGAGCTTTATAATTTTTCACCTTAGTAAATTGTTAATAACAAAACGAAAATTAACAATTTATTAATTTTTCCAACGGAAATCTATTCTAAGACCTTTAAAAAATAGCTCCACGAAAGGAAAAAAAACTCAGATTAATAGTTAAACAATTATCGCACTTGCAATGTTAATATTCGTGCTACAAAAAATTGTTTCTTAATTATTGGATAACTTATTGAAAATTCGCGATAAAAGTTTCTGGACCACGGATTATTGTTCATTGGTCTATCCTGCAGACGCCTAAATTTTTCCAATTTTTTATTTTCATATTTAATAAGTTTAAATAATATTTATTCATTGAAGGTACGACGGAGGCGTGGCCTGCGCAAGCCGGCGTACCCGTTCTCAGGCGTATTTTCAACCCTTTTTTAATATTATAAATATTGGTCCTACAATTCCGGGAGTCAGAATGTTTTTTAGGAAATTACCTCCTCTTTTTGAATCTTTTCTCAAATTTGAAAAATCTTAATTACCTTTTGAGAATTTTGCAAAAAAACTAAACCCCATTTTGTGTTTTTAGTTAATTGTTAATAACTTTTGCAATTTTTACAAGCGCAACTTCATTTTTTTTCAAAAATCATCTAGATGCCATTCCGAATCGAATGACACCTCAATCACAATTTTAGGAGACTGCTGAAAAAAGTTGACCAAAAAAGCACTTGTTGACTAGACTAGACTAGACTCACACGGCTGTCTGAATCCAAACTGGGCAAAGTCTGTGCTATGGTAACCAAACTGCTGATAAATATTCTTATAAATTTCTCAATACATTCAAATGTCATGCTCAACACAGGATGACTGCACGGGTGGCCTAGTGGTTTAAGCGGTCGCCACGCCGCTCACTACTGCGCCAAGTGTTCAAATCCTACATGGGACAATACTTTGTGTGATCCATATCCCCGCGACACAGGATTTATATTCATAATGCGGGAGTTGTCTTTAAAAAAAAGAACCAACCGACCAGTAAATATCTATAACAAAATTCGATACTACTGTCTAGAAAAAAAACCGCTTGTTAAAAATCATAAATGTGTGGAGGGACGGGTGTGATATCCCTCCAACACAAAGGGAGGATCCTCCGACCAGGCGAGGTGATCATGCCTGGCGGGCCAACTGCCCAACGGTTGATGTTGGGATGTTGTATATATGATAATCGGTGCGAGAACTTTCACTGCGCGATTGAGGATTGGTAGTTGCTTAGTTTCCTTCGTTACTCCGTAGTTCAGTGCAACTTCGGTAGATGGCACTGTAGTATATTTCTGTTGCGCTGTATGTGGAAGTCGCCACAAATGTATATTTGTGATTAAAATAATTTGTATGTTATCCTCGTTTTTTTTTAACTTTCCACGAAATTCGTTATTAATAATATTTGCTTTATGTAAAATTTCGTGATAGCCACATATTTTCAACAAACGAAACGAGCTATTCACAAAATAAAATCTGTTTTAAGATCTGACCTTTGATGTTTTATGCCGTCCTTTATGATATCAAAACATTAAGCCCATTTCTTTTTACTTTATGTACAAAAATAATATTCTATGTAATAACTCGCTTTAGGTTAAAAAAATTATGTTAAAAAATATGTTATTTTTAAAAAGCGGCCAAGTGGGAGTCGGACTCGCCCATGAAGGGTTCCGCAGCAGCAAGTAACTTTTTTTTTATATTTGTTTTGATTGAATCAAAGGTAAATTGCAGTTTACGATTTATGACGTATTAAAAAAAACTACTTACTAGATTTCGTTCAAACCAATTTTAAGTGGAAGTTTGCATGGTAATGTATATCATTATATTTTTTTTAGATTTATCATGCTCTTAATTTAGAAGTTACAGGGGGGGACACACATTTTACCACTTTGGAAGTGTCTCTCGCGCAATCTATTCAGTTTAGAAAAAAAATATATTAGAAACCTCAATATCATTTTTGAAGACCTATCCATAGACCCACACGCATGGGTTTGATGGAAAAAAAATTTTTGAGTTTCAGTTCTATGTATGGGGACCCCCCAAATTTATTGTTTTGTTCTTATTTTTGTGTGAAAATCTTAATGCGGTTCACAGAATTCATCTACTTACCAAGTTTCAACATTATAGGTCTTTTAGTTTCGGAAAATAGTGGCTGTGACATACGGACGGACAGACAGACAGACATGACGAATCTATAAGGGTTCCTTCCTTTGGCACGGAACCCTAAAAACGACCTTTCTTATAAAGATTATTTTGATATTTCACGGAATATTTTTAAGTAAAAAATTAAAACTCCTGATTGAGCACGAATATAGAGTATATTATATAATTAATAATACGTAGGTATACATGTACAGCAGTGAAACCATTTCGGCATTTAAAAAAATAACCTAATATGTGTAAGCACGATTCGTAGCCTGAACATTCCCAAAACACATATAGCTACACAGTTACAGTGTGAAACGTAGCTTCATACTACGACGGTCTACGAATACGCCCTCAGCCCACCCTTAACCATTTTCCGTAGTGACGTAACAGAGATACTACGAAGATACCAGGACATCAGTACATGACTGGAGGGTATCAAACACTACAAGTTCGAAAACTAACGCGGGCGCCCCGCGCTTGCTAGTGCACTATAGTAGGGAAGCATAACATTGAAAAGGTGTTAATAGTTTCATCTCACTATCGGGTGGTGGGCCGTGAGGGGTGGTGACGTATCACGCGATATCACTATAGGGGGAGATTTGTGAAGGGCAACCCGTTACCATAGATCGTACCTTCACTGTTTAGTTTTGATAAGATAATATGTGTAAGCGATTTTATAAAATATATATGATGCTGATACCAGTAAATCAATGATAAGGTTTAGATAAATTAACTATATTTAAAATGACAATCAAATTGCTATAAAGAGGATCTAATTCATTTTACATGAAGTAATTAAAAAACTGAAATGGTACTATCTATTTATCTAAGACCGAAGTTAGAAGAATGAGTAATATTGTCGAAACATTTTTTGTTTCGACAATATTACTGCTAAATTCGTCGATAAATTGTTCAAAGTTTTATTTAGTTACTTCTAATTAAAAAAGCGTTTCCCCTTATAACAACAACAGGGTATTTATTTAGAATGATTATAAATACAAATATTTTTAATAGATTAACAATGAGTTTTAATAAAATAAAATAAAATAAAAATATAAACTAAAATAATATAAACTTTATTTCTGAGGAAAAGTCAGATTGTTAAGAATGATGATTATTACTGAATTATTTTTATATTAATTATATATTATTATTACTAAATTGTCATCAATTAAAAAGTGAGCATAACAAACAAATAAACTATTTTTTGTCTAGTTCATAGACGTCACGTCTTAGTACAAAAAACATAATCAATAAATTACTATCAAGTAAAGTACAGGGGTAGAGATCCTTTTGTGCTTTATACTACCCTGGTACAAAGGGTCACGTGTTTGAGCTGATGTGTACCAACCACGCGAGGGGTGGATACAGATTACACAATAGAATATGACGTAATGGTAATCGTCGTTATTTGTACAGGAAAAATACAATCTGATGTCTGCGTGTTGTAAAACTTGTACCTACTCTGACATTTATTACTGCTAGAGGAAGCCCAGTTGTCGAAATTCGACCATAATTCAGATTTTTTTCTGCCTCCATATAAAGTATAATACTTTGTACGCTATTTACGAAAGTTACCATAATTTTCGTAAATAGGTAAAGCAAAGTTTGTGCTTCACGTATTAATATTTTTATTTTTTATTTATATAGCGAAGTTATTTTTATATATATAGATAGATATATAAAAAAACTTCCTTTAAAAAAGCCGACTTCAGAAACCAAAAAGTATAAAATAACTTAATAAAGATTTAATGAAATACACCTCATATGCAAACCTTTAATATTGATGAAACACTATAATTTGTGTGTTTATTAACATATTCATAGGTTTGGAATCGGTGCCAAGCCAAAGGTAATAGCACTGTAGGTACCACACTCGCTATATTTCGAGACGAACGTCAACGACGTCACCGACGCTTCGGTTGTTTTGTTCTACGCGAAGAGCAGCTATCCCGCTCAAGGTCACGTGCGGCGTGTGCGGTACCTACTATTACATTTTGGCTTGGCACCGACTTCAAACCTATGAATAGGTAGCACATACAAATAATAGTATTTCATCAATATTAAAGGTTTGCATATGAGGTGTATTTAATTAAATCTTTAGTAAGTTATTTTAATACTTTTTAGTTTTTGAAGTCGGTTTCTTAAACGAATTTTTTTTTTCGCTTTTTAGTCTTTCTCAAGTCTCTCATCATCATTTCACCTAAATAACTTGAAAGAATACGACTTAAGGTAACATACATACACATGACATTTTTTTTTTTTTTATGTATGGCCCGCCATAATGACTCTACTCTGCCTGATGGAAAGCATAAGCAGAATCCAAGAGTGGTGGCCACCATACTCACTGCGAATGCAGACAATGCAGTATGGCGACCCACACCATGGCGGCCTAGTGATGCTGCTGCATCTTTTAGTCTAGTCAACAAGTATGGAACTTGTTGACTAGACTATTTGGGCCTCAATAAATAAAGATTTATCTTCCAACTCCTAACCGTTAAGGAGTTTTATCTTCCATCATCAGCTCATCATCATGAACTGATGACTACCAAATGTAAATACTGTAGTAGCTTTAGAAAATATATTAAAAACATAGTACGTGTCTAACAAATTAGAGGGTTTCCTTCGATTTCCTTGGGATCCCATCATCAGATCCTGTTATGGTAGCAATGGGACCACATGGGGAGCATACCCTTTCGAATACAAAAATAATTTTCAAAATCGGTCCACAATTGACGGAGTAATCAGTGTACATACCTACATAAAAAACAAAAAAAAATACCGATGAAATTAGAACCTCCTCCTTTTGTAAGTCGGTTAAAAATAACTTCGCTCGCGTAAAAGTAGTGTTTCCCCTCGGGAATAATACGATTTTTCTGGAAGAAGGTTAGCCTCAAAATTTCATAATGCTCGGAAAACAGTTTGCATCTTTAGATCATAAAATATAAAAAAATTATACAGTCTTTATTTAGATATTAGGAATACCGTATTTGTTACATAACTTTGCAAAAGTGCCGTAAAACAACTACGGTATCGCATGGACCTTGCGAATTCGCAATATGTGCCAAAACTTCACCCTCTCGGTATTTCATGTGACCTTTACGTCAAGGATAAAAGCCGGGTGCTGACTCGTCAGTAGAGGTCGAATTTACCAGGACAACAGTACATCGTAAGATGTATCTACAACCATTTATCTCAGTGATTGGGGTTGGTTTGGAAATATTAAAGCAACGAAGTTAAAATATATGAAAATTATTTACCTACAAGGTTTACAGAGTGTAATATAATTTTTATTAAAACCGCTTTTTTTAATTAATCAAATAATTTCTTAACTCACCTGACTATAACTTAGAATTGATTGTAAGCATGATTACCTACACCCGTTCCTCCACAGTTTTATGTCTTACTTTTTGAAGTAGGTAATATAAATAAAAAGTTTATTTACGTTCACATACCTAATGATTACCATACAAATACTTATTATTTTAAACTAAAAAAACTACTAACAGCAATCATTTATTTTGAACACTAACTTGCAAAAGAACAAAAATGCTTAAAATCTTATACAACGAAAACATAGTAAAATATATACATAGTAGAAAAAATGATATATTAAAATACAATAACAATATAAAAAGTTTTAATTTTATTAAAACAATAAATAAATACTGTGAAGAAGTTCACCAAAACTTCCCCGCCTACTCGAGGGCGGCGTCGTCTGACGTCACGTGCCGATATTACTAGGGCTTCATAACTTACAAGGATTCATTTCTAAAACTTAGTACTATTTCATTAAAAATATCTAAAATTATGCATAGAGAAATAATAATGAGAAAATAATACTAAATCATTAGTAAGTCTAACTTGATTAGATATATAATATACGTAAACAAAATGCCTTTAAATAAAAAAATAGAAATAAACTATAATAGAAATATATTAGTAAATGCCTTTTCAGCATTGCAGAGCAAACTTGTGTAAGAATGTAAGATAATAATATGATGATATCAGCCTTGCAATGTTGGCTGTTGGCTTAATGTTTGGTTTGATAATACCAAGATATATGAAAAAGAGACTTAACAACGATACATACGTTAATATTTAAGTCAAATCAAGTTATTCTGGTGTACGTTTTACATATTTAAAACCTTTATTTGAGGATATACACATACTTAGGCTATAGAAAATTTCCACAAAGTGTTTCCTTTCCTCTCGATTGTTATCGAGAGGTGTAAAACGCCTTGGTTTCTCTAATTTATGATTAAATTATATAAGATGTTCTGAACTATGTTCCGATGTATTCTAGCCATGATTATTTGTTACTTGTTGGTTAAAGCTTTAAGAGTTTAAGCTTTATAGATTAACAACCATCATACAAAGATTTAAGACAACCATTTTCCGGCACCAGTACATTAAAGGCGGGAAATTTCTGATCCGCCCAAACCCGCCCAACTACGTCCATGAAGGGCGGCACCAATTTTCCACGGGCGGTGCTTGTACCAGGATAACATAACACTGAAAGTGGTTGACATTAGTTTTCCAAAAAGAAAGAGACAGGCTTAGATACTTAGCAGGCACTACTGCGCATGCCCGAACCACTATAAAGGTCAGGTATCTTCATATCATGATGAACGGCTGTCGCACACGGATTGGGGCGCCGCCGCCCGTGCCGAATATGTAAGAGCATTTGCGAAAAATAGTAATTTATTTGGAAAGTTTGTTACTTCTTTTCGCATGCAATGGAAAATCATGTCTACCTTAATTATTACAAACATAGTTACAAACCTTTCTGAATAAAATCTCTGTCATAAAATGAGTAGCTAGAGCTATTCAATAGATTAAATAAAAATCAATATAAGTACTTTCGATAAACTAAAAATACATGTTTATAAAATATTTTTTTAGTTATCGGAATAAATCGTCATCATAGCCATTGTTAATGTCTCTGCCTTTCTTAAATCCGATGGATACAACTCGACAGTAGTAAAATCAAATGATCGAGTTTATTGCATACACTGAGTAAATACATAATTAGGTTTGTAAACTTGAATCATTTACAACATCAATATTGTTTTTATCTCACTAGTTAAGTGGTTATAATCAGTGTACTGTAATGTGCAGGTGTAAGGTCACTGGCACCGAACGTACAGCGAAACTAAAACTATACTTGTCTCATGACTCTCATGTGTTTAACCTTGCTCTTTACCTACCAGTTTAACAAGCGTAATATATTTGTTCTTCTTTTTTCTGACATAGAAAGTGTTCTCAGAATTTATTGTACAAACGAAAGACAGTTAAAACTGCCGCTACGCACTCAAAATTTTTGAAAATATTAATTTAAAATCCCAATTAATCCGTCCGTCTCATTCCATTGAAAAAGAAGATTAACTCAATTCATTAGTTGTCATGACAACCTATAATGTACGAACCAAGAAAATCTCCTATAACTACTTAATAATTTACTTCTCTGAATAGAAAATAACACAATTTTCACCTCGTTAACGAGGATTCTATTCACGAAATCAATGGTCCTGTACTAAATTCTGAAAGAACACCTACCTACCGTGTTGGTTTATATTAAGTACGTATATACACACATCAAAAGTGTCTAGGGATCAACATATGTGTCTAGAGATCAACATATATTTTTGCAATAACTTTTCTCCTGATTGATATTAATTAAAATTTTCTTTAAGGATTCATCAAATAAAGTGTTTTCGTTTGTCACAGTAACGATAAACCAAGTCACCTTTGCATTAATAAAGAAATTTGCCATTTTCCTAATAAAGGGATTTTTGACATTTGAACCACTAACATTAAAGTTCGAAAAAAAGACTGAAATAACAGTTTTCTTTAAAATTTTATTAGGTAACTTAAACAATTAATAATCCGTGTTTCTACCGCGAACACTAACAACACAAGAACATCGGTTTGGCATACTCAAAATGAGTTCATCCAAACACGCTGTGGAATGGCCGCCCATGTTCGTTGCAACAACAAAAAAAGGTCTTCTTGCGACTGGATACCCTGCATATTCGGCAGAGCTCTTCTCTGTAGCATATCCCATGCATGCTCAATCGGGTTCAAGTCTGGCGACTGAGCAGGCCAGGGCCAAAGCCACATCTCAATCTCAAGAAATCCGCATAAAAATGCTTGATCCCTAGACACTTTTAATGTGTGTATTTCCTTTAAATCAACATAGAAAATAGTCTAATTTATACAAGAAACATATTCTTTTGAAAATAATTGTACCATCTTCATAATAATAATTGATGGTACGAATTGAAATTGCTGAATATGTAAGTAGGTATGCTTGTTGTGCCAACCAAGTTTTAAGTTTTATGATTTTAAGTCAGGCCCTTTAACTTTAAATTAGAACGACCTTAACCGTGTGAGAATGATGTACTGACGCAGGTCGTTGGTACTTTCATATTTCATTTTACGTAACACTAGCAGAAGCGACATTTTACGAGGCGTGCTATTAGGGAGCGTGAGCCGGGTATCGAGCATCGAGCGGCGGCGTCGTACGGCGTCATAGGTCGTGACGCGTTCGAGTGACGTCACTCGTGAGGGTGGAGGGTGCGACAGTCGGCTGGGCAAGGGTAGTCACCCCCCATTGAAAGTCGGCTCGACAGCGTCAGTACAGCCTGGCTCGTCACTCGGCTTGTACACCTCTCTCATAGTACTTCTATTTTCACGAAGCTTAACCTCCAATCTTTTGAATCGTAAATTCTAAATCAAAGTTAGAGCTTAAAATATATAATTCAGTACCGATACTCTATGAGAAATTTGTATTAAAACGTAAGCAATGAGCAAAAACTGTTAAAACTTTGTGTGATACATTACGCGAGTAAAATTTTGACTATTGCTAAAATCTCATGTTAACGAATATTTAATAAAGTGGTGAAGTAAAAAGTGATCGGTAGGTACTAAAACCTTTGTTTTGCTTTGTACCTATATCTTAGTTATGTTATAGCTCTTAATAATTGCAAACTATAAATATTTGCGTATAACCCAGTTAAAGTGGCCGTAAACGAAACATAGTACCTTGTTAAAAACTTTTGACGTTTTGTGCGATCTTTTCCAAATAAGAAGTGTAACAAGTTTCGTTGATTAGTTGTTTGTAGAAAGTCTTGACATGTGTTAAATAAAGTGATGGCCCTACAAGAGCAAATAATGAGGCCTTCGACTTCTGTTAACCCAAACTTTTTATTTACAATCTAATTTCAGCGTCGATGCACGAAAGCAGCTAAAAATAGTCGGGGTTTGCGCGCTCGTGTCTGCCCGCAGCCGGTCCGCGTTTCTCCCTACACTATTTCTGTCTTATAGAAAAGCTTTAAGATATTTTATATGCAAAAGAATAGCAGTGTTCAGTTCAATAGTGGATAATGAGAAAAATGCGTAAAAAGAAGCCAATAGTCGCAAAGCGGCAGTGACTCATGGTGTTATTGTGGTGTTTGTAAAATAATTGTGCCTCAACTACAACGCATTCGCAATAAGGTAATTATATACCTACACGATTACTAAATCTTTATAACATTTTATGTGTAATATTTAAATTAAGGTTCTCATGTCTATGTACCCTTACATTACGATCGTCACGCAACGTGGTCATTGTTTTCGCTCACAGTACCTACCTACTTAAAATTTACAGCTGGAGATACTTTTGTGTCTGATGTCGTTACATGTATCTGAATAAAGGAATATTTTCCCGTATTCTAAGCTCTTATACTTCTATTACTATGTAAGCTACTACTATGCAAACCGACAAAATCCAACATTCACAACATACCTAAAACTGCAGGATAGTATGGTAGACATATAACTAGGTAGTGTTGATGCATTTTCACCTGTATGAATCGCTACATGAACGTGGGATGGCGTAAACAAACACAAATCTTACTCCGTAGGGCATTCAAATATTTCCAAAACGAATTTCCGGATAATTTCGTATAATGTGGATTTAAAAAAAAACAGTAAAATGTGTAATGTGGTTTAGTTATAATCGTCAACATTGTTGTTAGCATCATAATTCTCCAAAAGGAGTTAATAATAATTCATGTTAAACAGAATAATAGGACGATTATGTCAAGCTTTGCTTAGGACAAAAGCTTGTAATATATAATAATAATCTGAGTCAAGTCTGAGTTCAGATTTAATATTTCATTTTGAATGAACGCTTATCGCTGGTATTGGTATGAGAGGAGAATTATTAGATCTAAATCTAGAAATTCTTCAAAAGAAAAGTTCCAACAGTTTGTTAATTTTTAGGTGTTCTTTAATGGTATTCTTGGTTACGACTACTTTTTAAATAAATTCCTATAATATTCCATTTAAGTGTTTTTTGCGAGAAGACTATTTTTAACGTTCGTTTTTTCAATAATAAATTACCAATCTGTTTGACATTTCCATTTTGCCATTATTTTAGTAATATATTATGTATTTTTGCTTTTTAATTAAGATATCCGGATAGCATGCCCTAGAATTTAAATGTCTTGTCTGATGTAGACATTTTTACTAAGACTGCAAAATTAACGTTAGATTTAAGACCATAACGATGTTTTTCGAAGAGCGATATATGCACATATGTTATAGACCTAGATAGATGCTATGCAAATGATAAAGAATAGTACAAATTACCTATATGTTACATCTGTCTGAATATTTGAAGACTTAATCATAAGGCATAAATATTGACTGCCTCGTTGGTTTCGCGGTTGGCGTGTGCGACTGCTGATCATGAGGTCTCGGGTTCGATTCCCGGGTCGGACCCAATGTTTGTATGATCTGCAAATATTTGTTTCGGAGTTTGGGTGTTTTCTATGTATAATATGTATGTATTTACAAAAAAAAAAAAGTATATATGTATTGATTTCAGTTGTCTAGTACCCATAACACAAGCTCTGCTTAGCTTGGGACTAGATGGCGTTGTGTGTTAGATGTCCGAAATATTTAAAAAAAATAATAATATATATTTGAGGTTTTTTAAGATACGACACCAAAGAGAATTCTTAAGCGAATGTAATTTTTTTTTCGTGCGGAAATTCCCTCGGCCCATCACCCCGGGATTTGCGTGTGTGAAAGAATCGAACTGACTAAAACCATACGATATGCTACTGTCTGAAATAGGAAATATCCGTGAACAGCTGTTATTAGGCGGATCATGCGAATGTAGATAATGCAGCTTATGATAGTATGAGTCTTAATGTCGTCAACGTCCTCGTAGTGTTGATACTATATTCAGTTTTATATTGATACCTGTATACACCAATGTAAAATAGACTAACGAACTAAAATACGATATGTACGTTTTTTTTTCTTGTTTTTTTTTTGTTTTTTTAAAAGACAACTCCCGCATTAGGAATATACATCCTGTGTCGCGGGGGACTTTAGAAACATACATGAAACGGACACAAATAAAACCCAGACTCAGAACAACAATTTGTGGATCACACAGTGTTGTCCTACGTGGCATTTGAACCCACGACACTTGGCGAAGTAGGAAACGGCGTGGTGACCGTTAAACCACTAGGCCAAACGTGTAATTAAAATGTAGTATACTATGAAGACTGAAGACTGTTATTAAATATATCCCGATAGAGACTACCGATAGCCGCCTGTCGTAGATAATAATAATAATATAATAATAAATATTTCGGACATCATACACACAACGCCATCTAGTCCCAAACTAAGCACAGCTTGTGTTATGGGTACTAGACAACTGATATAAATTCATATATACTTTTTTTTTTGTAAATACATACATATTATACATAGAAAACACCCAAACTCCGAAACAAGTATTTGCAGATCATACAAACATTTGATCCGACCCGGGAATCGAACCCGAGACCTTAAGCACAACAGATATCCACCTAATCTTTTGTGTAAAAATAAGGAATAAAAAAAACAAAATATTAACGACTGCAACATTTATATCACAAAACCAACAAACAATAGTAAAATATAGTAGATATATAATAAGGTGTAAGTAATGCACTAAAAGAACCAAACATTCGTTCTGATTTAATTTTTGAGCTCTTTGACATTTGTGAGCAACTACATACTATGTTTACATACATCGGTACAATATTGTTATATTTTAGCCCCCTATTAAGGCACTATTTTCGATATATATTTCCAAAGACTACTCTAACAATGTAAGTACATTGCAAAAAGAAAGACTAGAAAAACATCTGGTTAAAGCTGTCATAATCTATGCTACAACAGTCTACATTTTAATGACTATTTACTCAGTTTCACTACTTTTAGGACTATTTTCCTTTAAATTTTTTGGCTCATTAATAATGGCTACATTAATTCACGTACTTTCGTAAACGAGAATTTAGATTTTATGGCATTTTCAGAGTTACATATTTTCAACACTAGATGGCGCTCTAAGTAACATACAACTCGTTGTTAAATTTTTAACTAATGTTAAAATACACTTTACTAGAAAATTCAAACTAGGCATTGTGACACTCAGGTAAAGGTGGCAATCAGTAAATGTGTTCTGTGGTGGCAATACACTATGAAGAACTGTTGTCGTTGGTTGTATTGTACAAAATATCCATAAAAAAAAATATTCGAACATTTATTGTCGTCAGTAAAACAGTTATTTGGTTAATTGACAAAAACATATTGTAACTTGTTGCCTGTAACTTCTAGAGCTACCAAAATTTTTATTTACCAAAACATTTTGACAATATATATTTAAGAAATAAAGGAAATAAATTCTATTGCAATTTCAAAATATTTATGTATTGTATATTAAACAGTTATTGAAAAAATTTACATGTTTTTAATATAATTTAGCTCTTATAATGTGTTACCTTTAAAGATAGAAGTGTCTTTGATACTTATGAATATCTAAATCTAATACATATTAATTATATAGTAAATATATTCTGCCTATGACACACTAAATAAATAATTATACTTTCCTGTAGTTAAAGTAAGTAACATATTTATTAACTTCTAGTTTGTGTACACTAAAATTCCCTTTTTGTGCACTATCATAAAAATATCTAATATCATAACAATATAAAATTAAACTAAACTCAACAAATTTCATTAAAATTCTACACATCTCTAACATTTTATAACTTACTTTTATTTTATTTTTAAATATAAAAAGGTTCTTGTAAAAGTACAAAATGTTCTCAATTGATACTTTGCTTAGATCTACTTAGATTAAGTAAATCTAAAATATCAAACATAATTAAAAGGTTTTTGTAGGTGGGAACACTAAAAACATTGATTGCAATGATACTGGAAATGTATGATAAAGGAATTCATTATCAATACACACAAATATGTCAAATAGTGTAAAATATGGCAATATTGTAAACAAGGACTACCTATATTATACTGCTATGTAGTTTAACCCATGGTCTAAGAAAACAAGGTCTCGCATTCCGAAAGCTCCCTGAGGTGACGTCACTATCCAGTTACCACGTGATAGCAACATGACACGAAATTAACCAATCAGAACCAGCGAATAGCAAAATAACACGAAAGAAACCAACCAGAACCAGCAACAGTGATGATGACGTCATGTCGTTCGTCGGAATGCCATACCTGGCGTAGTATATTGTTATACCATTGTTTAATCCAAGTGTACTAAACTTGAAAAAATAATTCAGATATTTATGTATTGTAATACACTTGTACAAATATAATATGTGTTGATATGAGTGTTGAAATATAATATAAAACACATACTATTAGCTATGTCCAGTATTCATTATAAAAATATTGATAGAACATTTGAAAAATTGTATAATGCACAAAATATTGTATAAATTTCATCTTAATTCTACAATTGAAGCACCAATTCAATACTAATAAGATTATACCTCAGCCTTAGCAAATATAGGATCTAAGTATTCTGTTACTTTTGGCCAAATTTCATCCGATGTGCACCCATGAAATCCTTTGAGTATTCCTTTTGCCTTGTAAAACTCAATTACAGGCCGTGTGACACTCTCATATATCTCCAATCTCTTCTGCACAGCCTCAGGCTTATCATCTGGCCTTTGCACAAGAGCTTCACCTGTTATATCATCTTTACCTTCAACTTTTGGAGTGTTAAATCCAATATTATACACCCTTCCTGTTGGTAAATGTACCCAACGGTTCTTAACCCTATCAATTATAACTTCGAATGGCACTACTAAGTTCAAAACCACATCCACAGGTTGAACTTTCCACAAAGCATCAGCTTGACCTACCGTTCTAGGAAAACCATCCAATAACCAAGGTTGATCTTCAACTTTCTTCAACTCAGTCACCATGAACTTTATCATCACATCGTCTGGCACTAGTTTCCCTTCGTTTAAGAAAGTTTTCACTGCCTTACCTAAATCAGTTTGCTTTTCAATGTGGTCTCTTAATTTATCACCAGATGATACATGGGCCACATTATATTTCTTTACTATACGCGATGATATCGTCCCTTTACCCGAAGCAGGGGCGCCGAGAATTAATGCTTTTAATAATTTATTCTTTACAGACATTTTAACGAATCGACCTTTGTACTTCGATACGTTGATACTACTGCTCACTTTGCGATTGTGTTTTATCTATAGCATGTTCATAACTACAAGTCATATTGACCTCGATCGATAATAAAGCGAATAAGACAAAACTCCGCTGTAACATCTACATAGCTCATAATAACCAGTTCGATAAAACATGTAACTTTCTTGTTTGTTTCGTAACATTAAATTCGTTCGTTTAATGAATGAAACTATATATAATATTATTACAACTGCATTCTTACTTACAATAGTTACAATTCTGATTCAAAGTAACTTCTTGAAATTTAACTTTAACCACGCAAAAATATACAAAAGTAGAAACACTGCACCGTACGTTTAAAAACTTCAGTCAAGTGAGAGTGACAAATTTAAATGTCAAATGGTATTGGGAACGTTCGTGAAAACATGAAACACAGCTGGCCACAGTTCGCCAGCTAGTTAAATGCGTCCAACATTATTATTATTGATTAGTTGCCAACTAGGTTCAATTTACTATAAATAGCATTTAGTATCTATCAATATAACATAAAAAGAAACACATGACATAATATTAAAATTCGTAGGCAAGACTTTTTCCTTCTTATTTCATGATATAATGAACGCAGTCTATTTCAATACCTAATTCCGCCAAATTTAAAAATTCTACCATTATACTATGGTGATGGGATGTTCGCATTGCACTATTTTCCGTTTTATATATTTCAATATTGTATTAATCTGCTATTGATTATTGTCTGTTACATAATTGATAGAGATGTTTAAGTAAGGTATTTTATAAAATAAAAAATGTAATGTACATTCAATGTATTTTTTTATTTTAGAATGGCGCTCGTAATGTTACCCTGTGATCTTCCCTGGTGGACATCAGTACAGCGGCACTTAAAGCATCTACTTCTAACATCTTCTCCCGCTAAACTTTCTGCAAGCATGTTGAAAATACATGACATGTGCAAGTAAGTACACATAAATAAATAATTAGTCATTAATGTTCAATATTTTTGTCGTTTTCTTTTATCAATGCAGTAGATACTAAAATACTGTAATAATATATATAATCGGTAACCGTTTTTATATCTAACGACTTGTCAAAAATCGTCAAAGAAAGGTACAAAATTTACGAAATAAATCTAGGCAAATTAAATAAAATCTTCTTAATGAGGAATTTTTAATATATTTGTATATTCTACAGTATTTTTTCTTTCATGCATCTGACAAACAACGCCATCTAGCTTCAACAATACTAAAGCTGTATCTTGTAATACTTAAATAGTTTTTTTGTAAATACATACATATTAGATATAATTAGAAAACACCCAATCTTCGATACAAATATTTGCAAATCACACAATCATTTCGTCTGATCCGGGTCTCGCACCCGAAACTTCAGCACAGCAGACGCATAGGCTACCACCACGTGCCACAGAAGGATTGTTGATTGATGAGTAACATCTCTCTTTAATCTGTCATTTTTAATCTGTTATGTCACTCCAGAAATGGAAGAATTCCAGACCATTGTATTGTATATTTGTTAGTGGTTTTCTGGTGGTTTTAGAAGTTGAATCTAGTGGAGAGCTAGTTTATCTGTTGGCAACACTGTTCGCGGTTTTTAACCGTAGTGCGTGCGCTTCGGGCGGTTTTGCGGTTTGGCGGTTTAACCGCTTGCTGGCAAAAACCGTAGTGCGGCCTCAGCCTTAGTAATAAAGCACGGAACTCTGTAACAGGGAGAAGTGCGCTCTATATAATTTTACCAACGATCGATGATATCATTAATGTTATATGCAACATGCAACTTATTAAAGTTCATGATTACCTTGTTTTTATGATATAGTTACTAGAGCTAGTAGGGACACAACTTACCTGACCTACTTACTTTCCTTCCATATGCAATGTTTATGTTAGATTATAGTTAAGTTTAAACAAATACTTACACTTGTTAGAATGTAATAGGTTACACACACCTATTACCCTTCTTAGTTCTTAGGTAATTCCTAAATAAAATATTTGTATTATTTCCTGCAGCATAGGCATAGATCCAGACGACGACGTCAAAGATCCTGAGTTGCTAAAAGGTCTTGAACAATTCTTAGAAGAGGAGATGACAGAAGATGAACGGAGGCATTTTCTCGATAATACTATAAGGATAATGGTCAACAAGGCACTTCACCTTAAACGCTGGCGACCACCTAAAGGACTCATGTTCAGCTTACAGCAACAAAGTAGGTATCGAGTGATTCGATAGTGACCTTTTAAAAATCGATTTCTAGATAATCGGATTTTCCTTTAAAAAATCTTTAGGAAATAATTGGAAACAAATGACGTATCTACTCTATCTATGATAACACGTAGGTACATATTTATTTACAACAACAAGTCAAACTTATTAATCAAAACAAACTACATACAAAATACAAATGTCCACAAGAATAACCATGTTCTACATACATTTGTGTATTCGTTAACTAACCATAATTTCGCAAAAATCACATGTAATAGTTACAAAGAATCGCATTTACTTAAGTAACTTTGGGGATCAAACTGTTTGTTTTTGGCTTAGGCTGATCTTGAATTATCTTTCATTCGCTGCTGTTCCCAAATTCTTGAGTGCACTTCTATAGTCGCTTTATCAACAACTAAAAAAGTAAAGTTGAAAATTGAAATGTAATAAATATACAAAAACGTATTTTTAACCCCCCACGCAAAAAGAGGGGTGTTATAAGTTTGACGTGTCTGTCTGTCTGTGGCACCGTAGCGCGAACGGATGAAGTGATTTAAATTTAGTTTTTTTGTATGAAAGGTGAGTTACGTGCGAGTGTTCTTAGACATGTTTCATGAAAATCGGTTGAGTCGTTTATAAGTTATGGGGGTGAAAGTGGGGAAGAATAACGGAATGTCTGCAAAAATATCATTGGCGTATGATTACTCGATTAAGTGCTTGAGTAGGGGTTTTTTTAAATTTTGAATTTAATATTATTAACGTTTTTGATCGTACGAGTATAATTTTTACACGTACCAATTCTTGTACCTATGTTGGAACAGCACTCCTTGTTTCCTTACGATTCCGATTCACTCGCTAAAGCTCTTTTTGAAAACATACAGTTGTAAATATTACCCATACGTACAAAAACATTATGTTTGTTATGTATGTTAAAAACATTATAACAACAGGACTATACTACCTATTCCCATTCGCAATTTTTTTAGATTAAAATGTAGATGAAAAAAATCAATTTTAAGTTTCCATATAATAAATAATACATTTCCCGTTTAGAATTAATTTTATCAGGTCAGGGCAGCTGTAAACTGAACTGACCGATATGCGCGGAAGATAGAGACCTGTTACTTTAAATAATATTTATTTTCTGAAGGGAAACGATATTTGCAGGTGACGTAACAGAACTAGAATATAACTTCGTGGCTTCGATGATCGCGCACGCCTTCTTCTCCACGTATCCCAAGCGGACGCTCAAGACACATCCCACGTTACAAGACTTCAACTTTACACATTTTTTTAAGAATTTACACAGGTACGTACACACTACAAAATTATTATATAATGTATGTTGCCAGTTACATCGACACCAATGATTAGAATTTTATTACCTATCACTATTCTCCTCCTCCTGTTCTCTGTGTGTTAACAACGGATTAAGATATGAGCATAGCTTGGGGGGGGGCTATTAGGGTTAACCCCCCCCCTCTCAAAAATACTGAGTGTCACCGCCCTCCTCTATTCATTGGCTGGGTGCCGTTGGAGACGACAAAGAGCGACAAACTGCAGGACAACAGCACCGCAAACTGTAGAAACACTTGAAACCTTGAAACTCTATACCAATACGTCTGGCCAGCGTGGTATGCTAGGCCGAAAACTCCTAAGGAAAGGCCTATGTACAGCACTGCAGTGGACTATTAAAGCCTTGATGATTGATGATTCTATTTCCAACCATATTCGATGAAAGACAGACTGTTTCTAAAAGATTTTTAAATAAGCGCTCTTATTAGCACAATTCCTGGGAGGCTCGTTGTACTTCTCACCCTTGATTTACCAAGATCGATTGTTGCTGCTAACGTCTTAACATATTCTTAACTTGAGTGATTTATTAGTTACTGCTACTGCACCCCACGATTTTACTCGCGGTTGATGTTGCAAGTGTGTTGAAGGTACAAAAACAACCGCAACAAAAGCTAGTATACCTGCAAATAATTGAAGTAGGAACTTATATGTTTCTAGATAATGCAGTAATAATTTTCTTTTCTTCAGAAAATCACAAAGAAACAAATTAAAAAGCTTACTCCACTACTTCGAGTGGTTAGATAAGAGTAGCAACGAGGGATCTATTAAGTTAAGCAGACAGGTAAGCTCCGTCAGAAGGGCTAATTAAACCCTACATTACAACAGGCTATACTCTATAGGCTATAGCGACGAAAACCTGTGTACGTACGTACTCGGATTAAGCTCAGTCGGGTGAGCTCATTAACTGAATATTTATTATTATGTACCTACGCTTGTTCTTTTGTCCGTTGTCAAACAAATACTTCTACATACACTGAATATACTAGTGGTGTATATGTTACAGCCAAAGTAATAAATCCGCATATATCACTACATATTATAAAACAAAGTCGCTTTCTCTGTCCCTATGTCCCTTTGTTTGCTTAAATCTTTAAAACTGCGCAACGGATTTTGATGCGGGTTTCTTTATTGGATAGAGTGATTAAAGAGGAAGGTTTTTATGTATAATAAATGCGTAATATAGTCTGGAAACACTGTCAATTTTCGAGGTTTCTAATGTGATGTAGCAAATAAACACATTTTTTTGCGCTTACATTGCAAACGCTGGTTGCACCCTACGAGGTAGATCAAAATAATGTACTACAGTATTGTACACCTTAAAAAGTACTACAAAAAAGTCCGCGACGATATATGTCTATCTCTTAGGGATAACCCACAACAACCATTTTTTATTCCTTTCTTTTTACGAGAAATAATGGCTTATTTACGAAGTGATTTTAAGCAATACAGAATGAATCCTTATACAAAATGCATTGTGCATTTAATATAGACCAAAATGGCCCTTTACAGTATCTAATTTAAATGAATATATTCAAAGATATTACAGATTTAAAATGCACGAATCGTGTCGTCGCATCTGAAATCCACCCGTGCGAAGCCGGGGCGGGTCGCTAGTAATATATAATATCTTCCTTTAAACCGTATTTGTTAGGTACTTTCGCTAACTTTGGACCGCTATTATGTATAAAATCCGGATAAAGTGCTTAATTTATCACATTCTGTAGACAATTTGTTTATTATATATAATGACCAGTCATTATGTATAATAGCTAATTAATCACATTGACTGTAACATATACATTATAAAGCAGTAAAGCTCCGTAGATATTTTATTTAACTATTTTTAATTTGAATATTCCAATTTTTTAATTACCTTGAACCAATTTTTTTTTTTAATAACGAGTATATTATGATAACAATCAGACAGCCTATGCGATGAAAAGTACAGTCACATTTTTAATTCGATGACCGCCTACGTGTGGCGTAGTGGTAGTGTATGTGACTACTGTACTGAGGTCTCGGGTTCGATTCCCGGGTCGGACCAAATGTTTGTATGATCTGCAAATATTTATTTCGGAGTTTGAGTGTTCTCTATGTATTACGTATGTATTTACAAAAAAGTATAGAAGTATTCTATCACCCAATGTAGCTTTCATAATACAAGCTCTGCTTAGGTTCATGCTAGATGGCGGTGTGTGCCGGATGTTCAAAGTACTTAATTATACTAAATAAATGGACCGGAAATGAAATATTAGAACGCATGAAGTTAAGAAAGTTCGTGATCTACATAAATTTAATTTTGCAACTCATGAATTGACCTTTATTATTAACATTTGAATGCCTGTAATAAATAATTTTACCTTGGGAGATCCACGCTTCGGCATGAATAGGCCGGCTCGACCGGAGTGATACCACGGCCTCACAGAAAACCGTTGTGAAATAATGCTTGCGCTGTGTTTCACCGAGTGAGTGAGGATATCGGAGGCCTATACCCCAACCCCTTCCCCTATCTCCCCCATCCCCCTCCACCTCCCAAAGGCCGACAACGCACTTGTGACGCTTCTGGTGTTGCAGGTGTCCATGGGCGGCGGTAATCGCTCACCATCAGGCGATACGTCTGCTCGATTGCCCGCTTATTCCATAAAAAAAAATTAGTAATAATGAATGGAGTTTACGGGGTACTCACATATGCCAAACATAAAAAAAAAAAAACTGTTTGTATCGGACTGAATTACACAGGGCTTTCCCTGGTACCTAACTTCTAAAATCAGCTAAAAACTTAATATTACAAAAAAATACTTATATTTGGTACTTTTATTTCGCGAAAATATTAGGCGGTTATCGGCGGGCACAGCTTATGTAACAAGCCAATTTAAAAATCAAGAAATTCGTAATAAAAACTGTAGTCTTTCGATGTTAAAGTTATCTTGCATTTTAGGTGATGTCGTCAAAACAGTGGTTAACGATAGAGGACTGGTTAGAGTGTAGTCTGCCTCTGTGCAAATTGCTGGTGAGGCACGAGGGTCGCCCGGAGCGCTGTGAGAACGACGACGCTATCAGGGTGTGCTTCGCTTCCAGCAGAGTTGGCGGAGATGCGCTTGTTGACGGTGAATCGCAGGTAATTAATACAAACGAGGTTCTGAAATGGTTCAGGACGTTAATAGATGCTGCAAGTACGCCTCGAAAACCTGTTCACCTAGAGTTTTTGTGTGCATAGTTATGTCAACATTCTGATCTATTTGTGTGTGACTCTCCTCTCTCCCTGTTCTTTTCACGTACTACCTGATTTATAAATATGGTTTTAAAAGTAAGAATGTTTGTAGCGATTCTTCAATTTGAAAGTGGCTTCCAGCATTTCTCATAAAATAAAATATTTATTGTATATGGAAACCGTTATATTTGCGATCACATTTGTGACTCCTGGCGCCTTAGCCAAGATGGAAGTGTTTCGTGTCGAATCTCGTTCAATAATCGCTAACGCCTCTTTTCTCTTATATCCTTGGCTACTATTTTGTTTGCAACACGTGACTTAGCGTTAAGAGTTACTCCCATACAAATGTTAGCTTGTTGTTAGTTCCCCCCTCTTCCACTTAAAGAGTCACGTAGTACGTAACGTAACTAATATTCCTTACCTTGTTCCAGGAATCTCTATCTATGTTCATGATGCCAGAATTGTTACCGGCGATGTTGTCGGTGGAAGCGCTTGAAGACAATGAAGTGTTGAAAGTAGAAGGGGTTAGATTGTTCAGCAGAATTTGCGATAAGAGACAGAAAACTAAAATCGAATTACTAGACGAGCCCAAAAAGGTAAGTGATCTTATCAAAGAATTAAAGAAAACTTATTAAGTACCTACAGTTTGATTACTTATCAAATTTAATTCCAATTTGAAGATTATCTTGCATAAATTTCGTGAAAATGCTTTGTTTTATTACTTAAAATCTTTCAATCAATTTCTTGTTTAACATAGTCAATTCATAGATATGTTTGGCGTAAACTCCGAGTCTCTGAAATGAAGTTTAAAAACTTATAACTTACTACTTTATCGTAAATAATTATGATAGAACACGGTAAATTTCCAGGCAATTTGACTCCTACATAAAATTTTAACATTCACCACTGTAGGTGTTTGTAATATTAATACTGAATAATACTATGTGGGTAGGAGTCGCGAGGCGGCGCCCGTAATGAACGAAATAAAGGTCAGTCTCAAAGTGGTACATGCTGTTTCATTTACGTGTCTCTGAACACCTAACATAACATGGCGCAGTCGGTATAAAATAAATCATATATAAGTATATAGGAAATGTAAGTAGTGAAAAATAGTATTCGGTTAGACAATTTTCATTTTCAGCATCTTTAAGATTTTTCTCGAAAACCAATGGAATCCGTTCTCCAGCCGCCGTCCCCCTTTCAATTTGAAAATAGTTTGCATAATGTCACATCCGGCAATCTAAGCACAGAATGGCAAAAGTGGAAAACTGCATTTAACATTTATTATGAAGCTTGTGAATTATCGAACAAAAGTAAAAAAACGCAAGTTAACATTTTGTTACACATTATTGGTGAGAAATGTCAAGAAGTGGCGGCACAATTTCATGAACAATGGAACACGGTGGATGAATTATTGAAAAAATTTGATGATTTTTTTATACCAAAGAAAAATTTAGCCGTGGAACGACATAAGTTTTTCAAAAGGGACCAAAAGGAGTTGGAATCTATAGAACAATATGTGTTTGAATTGAACAAGATGGCGGTCATGTGTGAATTTAAAGATTTACGTGACGATCTTGTCTGCAGTAGACTGATATGTGGTTTAAGAGACATGGCCCTATCGGAACGATTACTACGCGAACCCGACATAAGGTTGGAAAAAGCAGTAGATATATGCAGATTAGCAGAAATGTCACGCATTCAAGCAAGAAACATGAAAATGGAAAACCATGAATATAATGGCCGGGTGCATGAGAATACCCAAAAGGAGATATACGAGCACGAAGTTAACTGGATGCAGCGACGCGGGAAACCCAGGCAGGCTTCGCGATCATCGCACCAAGCAACAACCGGCCGCTCCCGCTATCACCCTCTGCCGAGACAAGACACGGCCTCTGCGGGGCAAAGTCCGTCTGAAGCGATCCCGTCAACTTACATGGCTAACCAGACAATGCAACGATATCAGCACGAAAACACAAGATGTGGGTACTGCGGTCGAGTCCACAGAAGGAACGAGTGTCCGGCGCGGGGTCAAATGTGCATAAAGTGTAATCGCATGAATCACTTTGCAAGAATGTGCAGAGTTCATACCGTACACGAGGACACCGATCAGGTAAAAAACAAAAAATCTTATAATTGTAATGAGTGGCTAGCAGAGTTAAAAGTAAATGGTACGATCATTAGTTTTAAATTGGACACTGGAGCCGATGTAAATATTTTACCTCGTAAATTTCTTAAAAAAATAAATTTATTAGAAAATGATTTATTGAAAACATCAATTAAGTTGCGAGGGTACTCTGACAGTGATATTTCGGTGATGGGCAAGTGTTATTTGAAAGTTAAATATAAAAGCAATGTTTTCTTTTTGCGATTTATCGTTGTTGATACACCTTCACCTCCAATTCTAGGTAGATATGCATGTGAAGAGTTACAACTAATTAAGAGAATCATGTCAATTAGCCAAGATAAGCAAGTTAGTAAAAGTATTTTGAACGAATTTCCTAACGTTTTTGTGGGCATGGGTTGTTTACCTGGCGAGTACAAAATTCAAATAAAGGATGATGTTAAGCCAGTTGTACATGCTCCTCGGAAGTTACCAGTTGCAATTCGAGATCAAGTAAAAATTAAGTTAGAAGAGATGGAAAAAGAAGGTATAATTGCAAAAGTTGATAGGCCGACAGACTGGGTTAATAGCATGACAGTAGTCAAAAAACCTAACGGTAGTTTGCGTATATGTCTCGACCCTAGGGATCTTAACAATGCAATCAAGCGGGAGCATTTTAAACTACCTACGTTTGAGGAAATAGTTACCAAACTAGCAGGCTCCAAGTATTTTAGTACTTTAGGTGCAAAGCAGGGATTTTGGCAGGTGAAGTTGCATAAAGAGTGCACAGATCTATGTACGTTCAATACTGCATTCGGTAGATACAAATTTTTACGTATGCCATACGGCATCTCGTCCGCATCAGAAATATTTCATAAACGTTTGTATGAACATCTAGATGACATCGAGGGGGTAGTTCAATTTGTCGACGATATTTTGGTAATGGGACCCACAAAGGAAATTCATGATCAGCGATTACGTACGGTCCTTAAAAGATGTGAAGTAATTAACATAAAATTAAATAAGGAAAAATGTAAAATTGGTTTAACCGAAATAAAATATTTAGGGCACAAAATTTCTAAAGATGGTGTAAGCCCCGACGATTCACATATAATCGCAATAAAAAACATGCCCACTCCTACTTGTGTAAAGGATGTGGAGAGATTTTTAGGGCTAGTTACGTACGTCAGTAATTTTATACCTAACTTATCTGACAAAACATGTATTTTGAGAGAATTACTCAAAAAAGATATAGAATGGCACTGGACGAATAAACATAACCAATGCTTTAATGAAATAAAACATTCGCTTGTGAATCCACCGGTCTTACAGTTTTATGATCCATTGAAACCGGTTGTAATATCAGTGGATGCAAGTAAGAATGGTCTGGGAGCTTGTTTGTTGCAAAGTAATTTGCCCGTTTGTTATGCATCAAAGGCACTGACAAAAACGGAGCAGTCATATGCACAAATAGAAAAGGAGTTGTATGCATGTGTGTTTGCTTGCGAAAGGTTTTATACATACATTTACGGTCGAACAGAAATAACTATAGAAACCGATCATAAACCTTTAGTAAGTATCATAAATAAGCCTTTAGCAAATGCGCCCGCGCGCCTCCAAAGAATGCTTATGAGATTGCAACCGTATACGTTTACATTAGTATATAAGCCCGGCCGATTTTTATACATAGCCGATACACTATCGCGTGCGGTTGCACCGAGCGCGGAGCCAGTTGATTCACTTCACTCGCGTAATCACTACGACGCGCAGGCGCAGGTCTGTTCGATCAGTGCAAGCAATGTGCTGACAGATACGCATTTTGTGGAAATACAAAAATGCACCTCAGAAGACGAAGACTTGCAATTATTAATTAAAACCATAAAACAGGGTTGGCCATTAAATAAAACTACGCTTGATAATAAATTAAAACCCTTCTGGGAATGCAAGGAGGAATTAGTAGTAAACTTTGGAATAGTTTGGAGAGGCTGTAGGGTTGTCATTCCAAAATCAATGCGTCATAAAATGTTAAAAAATATACATAGCAGTCATTTAGGTATTGAGAAATGTAAGCTTCGAGCTCGTCAAATTATGTATTGGCCTAATATGAATACGCAATTGGTAGATTACTTATCAAATTGTCAGGCATGTTTAAACTATAGAAAACAAAATACGAAAGAACCCTTGATTCCCCATGAAATACCGGATAGACCGTGGTGCAAAGTCGGTATAGATATCTTTCATTTAGGTTCCAAATCGTACATAATAGTAGTGGATTATTACAGTAAATTTGTAGAATTGGCACAGGTAAATTCATTGACCTCAGAAAATGTTATCAAAAAATTGAAAACGATATTCGGTAGACAAGGTATTCCAGAGACGATTATGTCCGATAATGGCCCAGAGTTCTCGTCTTTAGCATTTTCTGAGTTTGCAAGAAACTGGAAATTTCACCACGTTACGTCATCGCCAAGATACCCACAGTCGAATGGTCAGGTCGAGCGAACCATTCAAACTATAAAACAAATAATGAGAAAAACAGCGTATGTTCAGTCAGATTTTAATTTAGCATTATTAGAGTATTTAAATACACCAATTAGCAAAGAATTACCATCACCCGCAGAGTTACTATATAATAGAAAGCTACGTAGCATCGTGCCGTGCAACCCTATTTTATTGCAGCCAACATTACATAACAACACGGCTCAAAAGATACAAAACCGTCAACAAATGCAAAAATATTATTATGACAGAGGGTCAAAGAATTTAAAACCTTTGTGCGTAGGACAGAAAGTAAAAGTTAGAATGAACAATGCTTGGCACTCGGGCACTGTAAAAAACAGGTTCGGAGTGCGATCGTATGTTGTGTTATTGAATAACGGAACTAGTTTGAGACGTAATAGAAGACATTTAATTGCAGATTCATACCGCACTTGCTTATCACCACAGAATGAATGTAATTTTTCATACGACGACATAAACTTAGATACATCTCGGTCCGCGTCTGTTGGCTCCAGTAGGCCAGTTTTACAGTCAGCTGATGATGACATTTCTAATGCATATCGTACTCGTTTTGGCAGGATAGTGCGGCCTCCTGATCGGTGGGGTTACTCAGTGACCGAAATTTAATAAGTGACGGTAATGTAATTGTAGGTAATTGTGTACTTCTAAAATGTACATTACTAATAAAAGAATAATAAAAAATATTATTGTAAATGTGAGAAAATTGTACTTAAATATAATATTATTATGTCAATTTAATTTATTTAATATCATATAATTTTTTTGAATGAATGAAAAATGTGATTGATTATTGTATTTGTGATTTGCTGCGATTCCAATAATGTATTAATTTTATTTTGTATATTGTATAGTTTCATAAGGTTAAATACCTATTGTTCTTAAGAAGCATTGAATAATGAATAGAATTGAATAACGATGAAATTGCGAAATTTATTGACTTATGTAAATAAATTGAAATGAACATTATTATCTTGATTCATATAATGATCTGTTTAATTGTCACACTATTTCGTCTATGTTTTAATGAATTTATTTGTAAATAATCTTTATAATTTTAGTTATGTTAAATCACTTCTAAATGTATTAGTTTTGCATGTTAATATTATTCGTATCTTTCTGTTGGGGATATTGATTATGGTTTATATAAAGTTGAGATAAAATTTATTTGAGAAAGGGGTTGTAGGTGTTTGTAATATTAATACTGAATAATACTATGTGGGTAGGAGTCGCGAGGCGGCGCCCGTAATGAACGAAATAAAGGTCAGTCTCAAAGTGGTACATGCTGTTTCATTTACGTGTCTCTGAACACGTAACATAACAACCACAATGAGGTGAATGACCTGCAGGGGTTACTGAACAAGAAAATACGGCTTCCGAGCCATTAGCCTCTCGGTCATAAGATATTGCCTTTGCAGAGCAGACTAAGTTTCGAATGCTGGTACTTCCAGGTAACAGTGTGTCTCATGGATGCAGAAGACTACAGCAAACTCCCGCTTGGGCAGTGGGAAGAAGACAACGTGCTGCGAGAACTCAACAAGTGTCTGCTCGCATTCCAGCAAACACCTATGAAATCCAGAGAAGGCCCTCGACTTGAGAGAAGACTCTCACCTATAGGTAAAATAAGACTCACATCACAACTTTATCACCAGCTTATCCACTTCACGGACTTCACTTCTTCACCAGCTGTCCACCATTATCCCACTTCTGACTAGAAAAGTCAAAAGATTTTTGTTTACAAAAAACTTTTAAACAATTTATTTTACATAGATTACATAGATAATTTGTTTTGTCAATTATTTAGCAAAATAAATCTAGTCTGAGCTCAAGGCCACTGGGTAACTGAAGCTATAAAAAGGGGTGACTTGATATTTACCGTTGCCTATATATATATATCTACAGCTCTAGAGACATGGAACAAATATGTACAGTGAAAAGCAAATATGTACGACTGAGACGGAAATTAAAAGTGTTGAAAGGCTTTTGATAATAAACTATTAAATTATTCTTATCATCAACATCATCATCATCAACAACCCATAATGTCCCACTGCTGGGCTCAGGTAGGAAACTCAGGAGAGGGTTACGGCCACACCTCCCCACGCTGGCCGAGTGCGGGTTGGGATGGCAAGACAACTTTGTGGCTACATAATCTTGCCGTTGGATGTTTTTAAGCCGCCCGAAGGCCTCCAACTAAGCTTCACGACTGTTATGCTATGATAACAACCGGGACCGACTGCTTAACGTGACCTCCGAATCACGGGGACGCTCATGGTATCATGCCACCAGCGGTCACCCATCCATGTACTGACCGCATCATCGTTGCTTACCCTCGGTCATTGTTTCTAATCACCGAGTGCAACTGGGCGATGAGCGCCTATGATTCTTATATTTAAGTCTAAAGTATAATTTTTTGATGGGTAGGTGAGTCATGTGGCCACACACCGCCAGAAGTAGAAGCCAGTGTGATGATAAAGCAGGCTTCCTCCTGCAGCACGCTCAACAGTTACAACAGCCGCAGCCCCTCGCCTCATAACTACTGCGCAGCCACGCTCAACCTCAACGATCCTAGTAAGTACTTAACTACACTAACACTTGACTATCATCATCACCAATAATCAACAGCCTTTAATATCAGTGCTGGACATGGAACTATTCTTAGAAAAGTGGTTTTGGCTTGCTATACCACGCTGACCAGACGTATTGGAACAGGGTTTTCGCCAAGTTTACCTTCTCTTTGCAGTACTTTTGTGTTGCGTTGTTTGATCCCTTAATCGGCTTTTACGAAATTCAGGTGATAAGTAGGGGGCTGGTAAATATTCTGAATTTGTCACAGATGGATATTAGGATAGATGAAACCTTAATCAAATTATTTACTTTTTATCATCTGTCAAATGATAACTTTGTATGAAAAATGTACTAAATACAAACTTGTGACGTCACTGTTTTAGACTACTCAAATGAGCAATATACATATTTCAATGTTTATTTAATTAAAATTCGTAATGGAAACGGAAAGCTGTCATAATTATGTTTTCCGAGATGTTTTGTAATATTCTTTTAAATGAAGGAGACATCGGTATTTATTTACCATACAGTCATCTACCCTATTTTACGAAGGAGCTAATCTGTTTGTAGAAAATTGTATTTGATAATTAATCGTTTTGGGTAATTAGTCTTTAAATGAAGAATCAGTTGCTTTGAAACGCTTTTGAGGCTTGCAATAACTGTATTTTGAATGAGCAGAGGTGATGCAGAGTGTGATCATTTCAAAATCGGTCGGTCGGTTAAGTATAGCTCTCTCAAATCCTATCATATTTTATGATATAAAATAACTACTTATAACCATTATAACCCATCAAATTCATATATCATTTAGTATTCTTTTAAACTATGTTCACCTATCTCGCACTAAGAGGAGCCACTGATTCTCAAAATCCAGGAAATCCGAGTTTGAGGATCAGGGGTCTCATATAATTGTTTGCCATACTTATTATATAATGTGGTATTGTAAATAGAATAACTGTGTTACTTTCATATTGTATGGTTAATTTTATGCAATAAACTATTATTATTATTATGACATTGCAGGTGTAGAATTAACAAAGAAGAAATGCTGGCTATCCCCAGACGGGGGCATGTTAAACAACCGTCGCGGCCGATTCATAGTCCTAGGCTCATCCGGAGAGTGTCTGCCCGTGACGCGTTCACCCAACACTTTGGAAGACCATCAAGAAGACAGTCTGTACTCGAGCTGTAATTCCTCTGATACAGAAGAGTATCACAGCGCGAATGAGACATATGATTACGGTAGGTTTTGTAAATATGTTCAGTTTTTTCGCCAACAGTATTATGTATCACAGAACACTTCAAATGGATGGAATTGTAACCACGTTGTTTGCTACGAAGTATACAGTCTCAGCAACGTGATATTTTTTCCATTTTGATACAGTTTTTTGCCTGCGCCTAGTTCCTGTTGTCTCTGCATCGCCCGATGGTTGATTTGACTAGTAGAGAATGAATTAGGCATTAAGTCCACCAAAGCACCAAAAGTGCATGATGTATTATTAATTAAATAAAAAAAGTCGTAACTTCTCAAGGTTTAATATCTACTTTCAACGCATTTCACTCAACTATAATTATATTAAAAGTAGAGTTATATTAGCCATAACATTTTGACTTGACTACATTAACCTGTTCGTCTAGCGAGCCCCCCTTTGACATTCTACCAAAGTAAATGATAATAAAAAACTAAATGACGTCATCTCAACGCTAAGTAAAAGAGTCACAACAAAATAAATTGGTCAATATTAAAAGAGAAGAAATTCGAAACACTTTTAACATTTTTTTATTTTTTTTATTTAAGCTGCGCCAAAATGACTGCTCTGCCAGAATTTGAATCAATATTATATTTTTTTGCTAATGCAAAGCTAATGATAGTACCATTAGTAGGCAAATGTTGGTGTAGTTATAATTGCCTCGGTGGCAGCGGTAACCTATGCGACTGCTGTGTACGAGGTCTCGGGTTCGATTTCCGAATCGGACCAAATTTTTGTACGATCTGATTTGAACTTGCCTATGAGTGCTGATCACAGGTGCTGATCTGAGATCTGACCCTAAGTTCGTGGATTCAATGCCCTACTAAGACCACTCTTGGATTCTGCTCATACTTTCCATCAGGCAGAGTAGAGACACTTTGGAAAACTCCAGGCAAAAAATCGTGTTGAGCATAAGATCATTTGTTCCTGAATGTAATTTTTCTTTTTTTTTAGACTACACTATTCAGTTTTAAGGACGGAAGGCTCTCTTGACCAGACGGCCTGTATTTGAGATGTTTTTTTTTATTTATAGGTAGTGAAGATGAAGGCCGTGGCGAAAGTGCTCGTCCTAATTCATTCCAGTACCTCAAAGAGTTGTCTACTGAAGAAAGACGGTTAAGCTTCGCGGACAGACTAAGAGAAGCATTGCGAAGAGAAGCGGAAAATTCGACTTCTACCAGCACAGGGGACTGGTCTACTGACAGTTCAAGTTACGCTGTAGGGATCAGCATATCTGGTGCTGAGGTTCACGACAATGATATTAGGTCAGTAGAATTCATTTCGGAAAGTGGAAATGAAAATTGTCCTGAATAGTTTGCCCAACCAAACTTGAGAATAAACTGGTGTTCGGTAGACATTTTAACCGACTTCAAAAAAGGAGGAGGTTCTCAATTCGGCCGAATATGTTTTTTTTTTTTATTTGTGTTCGGGGATAACTTCGTCGTTTATGAACCGATTTTGATGATTCTTTTTTTAATGGTTGATGGCATCCAAGAGAAATCGAGTCGAACCTTGAAGTCGGTTTTTGTTTTTGTTAAAATTTTACTTGTCTTTTCTTTTTTTTTATTGCTGCACCGATTTTGACCGGATTTTCGCTGATAGGTAGCTGATGATATAAGAAGTAACTTAGGCTACTTTTTTTTTAGACTAGCATTGCGCCGCGGGCTTGCCGGCGGTTATTGTCGTACCGCGGGTAGCACCGCTGGGTTCAGCTAGTATTTAATAATTGTTCTTTCGACAGGGTTAAACGCGGTGGGTCAGTGGGCTTTGTGCTAACAGAGAAGGAGACCATGAGCAATGGTGACCCTTCACCTAAACACAAGCTCGGCAGAAATGAAACCGGCAACAGCTCCAAATACAGCTTCAGTACGGAATATACGTGAGTTTAGCTTCTTCTGAATGTAACTTTTAATGTATACGATTTATCTATTCTTATAGCTCCTCTTCACGTTGGCCCAATACATTGGCCCACTATGATGAGCCAACGTGAAAAGGGCGTAGTGGCGTAGGTTGGCGTTAGTTGGTTGTATGGCGCGTGCGATGGCTTTGGGTTGGCGTCGGTGTCGGTTATTCGGCCGCACATCTTAGAATATTGGCCCAATGATGGCGGGACGCGTCTCCACGTGGCTCACCACTCAGTGTTCGCTGGAACTCGACGACGTTGAGTATAAATTTGGACAAACGACCAAATTAATACTCAACGTCACCAACGTGTATATGCTCGCAGCCATCCCACTGGCCACTTGATGGCCCAATGTTGACCCAATGATGGACCAACGTGTAGAGGAGCTATTAGATGTACCCCTATTTTATCGATAAATTATGCAGTGCGAACCTATAAAGACACGGTACTTGGCTATGCTCGCTGACTAGTTGTTCGGGCAGCCCTCGGTACGGACGTGTTTTTGTTGGGTCGTGTTAGGCTACCTCCAATTTGTTTTTTTTATATGGTTATCACTCCTAGTTTATAACACTATATATTTAAAAGTCTTATGTTAGTTTGTGTACGCTTCAAAAACGCAATAAAATCCTGCACCAATTGACCGCCAAAATATTGACACTAAGTACCACTCGCATCAAAAAATGTTTTTGGGTCACATTATTTGTGAAACAGTGAAATTCTCTTTTTTTTTTAAGACAACTCCCGCATTAGGAATATACGTCCTGTGTCGCGGGGGACTTTACAAACATACATATAACGGACACAAAAAACACCCAGATTCAGAACAACAATTTGTATATCACACAAAATGGGATTTGTACCCACAACGCTTGGCGCAGTAGAATGCGGCTTGGTGACCGCTTAAACCACTAGGCCAATCGTACAATCAATTGGTACGGTACAACTAGTTTTAATTAAAAAATACCACTCACGAATTTTATTTATGACTGTTGAAATGTGAACGCAACCTTCATGTCAAATATATCTATGGTTGGTCATACATTACGCCTGATTTGTGAATCTGTATTAGTTGTCTATTGTGCACTACCATATTCTGGAATAAAGCTCGTATTTCGTTGTAACATCGTTCTGTCTATCATTTTATTCATTAGTTTAGATCTAGATAATCCTAATACAAATAATAGTTTTCATCAGGTTATGGGCCCAGGACGTTTTCACTGCGCTTCCACTGCGCACTGTATCGTGACGAAGTGTCCCAATTAATTTAACTTTGCATACTTCGTTTACAGTTCGGAACTGGAAGAAGTATATGAACAGTTCAACCAGTGGCTCAACGATCCCATCGTGGATTCTGACTCCGGCGAACACAAGAACAGAGAGTTAGACTCTCGCGACTTGGCTGTGATTAGGTATGTAATTGTTTATGTATTTATCGTCATTATTTAGGTGTAGTAGGTCTTCCAACATCTATTTTGGATGGTTAATACACACATCAAAAGTGTCTAGGGATCAAGCATTTTTATGCGGATTTCTTGAGATTGAGATGTGGCTTTGGCCCTGGCCTGCTCAGTCGCCAGACTTGAACCCGATTGAGCATGCATGGGATATGCTACAGAGAAGAGCTCTGCCGAATATGGAGGGTATCCAGTCGCAAGAAGACCTTTTTTTGTTGTTGCAACGAACATGGGCGGCCATTCCACAGCGTGATTTGGATGAACTCATTTTGAGTATGCCAAACCGATTCTTGTGTTGTTAGTGTTCGCGGTAGAAACACGGATTATTAATTGTTTAAGTTATCTAATAAAATTTTAAAGAAAACTGTTATTTTCGAACTTTAATGTTAGTGGTTCAAATGTCAAAAATCCCTTTATTAGGAAAATGGCAAATTTCTTTATTAATGCAAAGGTGACTTGGTTTATCGTTACTGTGACAAACGAAAACACTTTATTTGATGAATCCTTAAAGAAAATTTTAATGAATATCAATCAGGAGAAAAGTTATTGCAAAAATATATGTTGATCCCTAGACACTTTTGATGTGTGTATATATTAATAGTATAGAGTAGACCATATTAATATTAATATGGTCTACTCTATACTTACCTACATACTTTCCATAGTATGTATCCATGTGACTATCATTCTACTGCCTCGGTGGCCTAGCGGTAGTGTTTGCGACTGCTGTGCTTGAGGTCTCGGGTTCGATTCCCGGTTCGGACCAAATGTTTGTATGATCTGTAAATATTTCATATGGATTTTGGGTGTTTTCTATGTCTCATTTATGTATTCACAAAAAAAAGTATTTATGTATTTATATCAGTTGTCTAGTAACCATAACACAAGCTCTGCTTAGCTTGGGACTAGATGGCGTTGTGTGTTAGATATCTGAAATATTTATTTATTATTTATTTATTCTTAATGAGAAGAATTAGGGGTCTTCAAGTGCTAAATTATAATTAAGAAAAAAAAATTGAGCCGTCACGGGGCGTTTGACAGAAATTATGTTGTGTAAAACGTTAGCTTATCAAAGGAAATATTAAAATATAATAAGTATTCAGTGAGTCAATCACACATGGCGACGCGTCGCCACACGGTGTTACGTTTACTATCACATAGCGTGGCAATGCGTCACCACACGAATATCATTAGATGTTTCACTTTCAAAAGGACCATGTCTTATAAAAACTCTTATATTAAGAAACTATTAAGAAAATCTTATCTGAATTACATCATTTTCAGGTTCGCGGGCTCTCTTCTAAAGCGTACGTTAAGCGAGTCTTTAGCAATGGGTCCAGTCAGTGCCGGTGGTGGGGCAGACGCCGCAGAACTATACGGTCGGGAGCCCAGGACTTTGCCCCACAAGCCATTGGCCCTTGCTGCGAGGTCCCTATCACTGGAGCTGGCGAGACATCGACACCGACTCGCCGCACATCTTGTACGTAACCCTGTGCTTTATAATAATGGAAGACATGTTTAAAATTAAGTGTTAACCAATACGCTTCAAGATACCTTTTGATTCATAAGTTAGGTATCTAATGACGTGAGATACCTAACTGACAGGGATGCAAGGGTAATAGCAACTAAGTACTACGGTTTTCTCGAACTTGTCTATGGTGACACATTATACACTACCATAAAACATAACAACTAATTATTCAAAAACTAATCTTTTGTACACTAACTACACTAGGATTTTTCGAAATACTTTTTCAAGATTAATGTTTAATCAAAATGTATTTTTTTATCATTTCTAAAATTATTTTGGTACCTAATTTGTACCCGACTACGACAAAGCCAAAAGAAAGGGCAATATATTTGGCAGTATAATTATGTATGTTTGTATGTAGCGTCTAAACTACTGAACCGAATGAAATAAATGTGGCATCAACAAATTCATAGTAACGGTCCCATTGACATTGGTCAACGGGGCATCATAGTCGGGTCGGGTGATTTTATGCCTCTGAGCAATAATTATATATTATGTAAGTGCCAATAAACTTTATCGTAATTAATTTCTACAACCGCAAACATTATCTAACATTTTGTAATCATGTAACAAATTCTAATTGAGATCATGTTCTTTCCAATTTTAGCAAATTTTACGTCTGAGTATAGGTACTTTAAATTTCAGGCCATGTTTATGTTGCCTAGGCAAGTAGGTATCCTAAATTTTGGCTTGAATTCCATATTAAAACAAAGTCATTTGTAACTATAAACTATGAGGCAAGCAGAAAATAGCTTTTCATTGAATAGACGTCTTGTTTGCTACAACATTACCTATTATGTAACAACAAGGATAATATTCTTGCTAAACCACGCTTCGTTTTAAATATCTGAATAAAAAAACGATTTACGTAATCTTAATTCAAAATGATATGTTTTGACAGAAACGTAAAGTAAAAGAATCTATACCAGAAGAGATAATAAAGGACAGTCAAGCGAGCACCGAGGGGAGTGACAAGAGCGTTGGGGGGGGCAAGTCAACAGACACCCCCGACCCCAGCGCTAGGAAGAAAAGGTTGAACTGGGTCATAAACATGATCGTAGAGACCATTGAGGAGACTGTCGAATGCGACCCGGTCACTGTCAAAATAAAGAAACCGAAGGTAGACTAGCACCCAGCTGTCGCTAACTCTCAACATACATACTAACAATATAGATGTTACCGTGAGATTGTCAAAACCGTTAGATTGTAATCTATCTCGCGAGATTGCAAACAGTCGAAAGATTGTGAAGTGTAACATACTGCTCACAATTTAACGTATTTTTTTTATTGGTAGATTATAATCTATCGAAGTGAAACTGTCAAATTGCAATATGATATGCGACTAATCGCATCTCGCCGGCTGATTGGTTAAATAGCATATGTGCCGCGCCGCTATTTTTGTTTATTAATATGTTTGTTGCCGAATGTAAAGTATTTTTGTGATTGTAAATTGATTTCATGTTGAAAATACCTCACAGCTTAAGATATACCTAGATACCTACATAAAATTGTTGTGACAGTAAAATTCATTTGTGATTAATCAAAGAAGTTCTAACCTAACTCTACGGCCATTGAACGGCCTACTGTAAGACCGACCAATCAGGGACAGTTGTAAGCAGTTATCACAGTTGACAATCTAGCGACAGCTTACAATCTCGCTAGGTAGATTATAATCTAACGGGTTTTACAATCTTACGGTGACATATACACTAAATAAAAACGTACTATGTTGGCTTTCTGTCGAAACATATACTTCTGTATGCATGTAACTTAACGAAATTGGTGTTCACTGTACTCCAAGTAATACCTTATCCGCTCATTTGTTAGATGCTAGTCGAGATCAAGGGCGGATCTAGCCTGTTCACGAAAACTTCAAACGAATACTTACTTCTGTGTTTTCGAGATTCCTGGAATCTATAGTTTCGAATTTTCTGGACTTCTTAAATATACGTAGGTATGAGTAGGTTCACTATCTACTGGGTAATATAATGTAAGTTGAGGACATATCTCCTCTGTGGATCCGCCGTTGATACCTAAGTTTTACCAACGTTACATTCTTCTTCTAGGAAAACTTTTGCAAACTTTCTTCTAGGATACCCTAGAAACTTTGCACATTAACGGCTATAAATAGCATTCTTGAATAAATCAATAATGTTTCAAAATACCTAAGTCTAATTTTCGTTTGCTCGTATTTCGTATAGGCTAGGAGCTGAAATAAAACTCTTTTACCGGAGACCATTTCTTGTTTGAACCAAGTTATTACATATCGTTATATCGTTAACTATATACATACATGTAAATTGTACATATATATCTTGTCGTGGTACTGACACCACAAATGTGTGAATTTATAGTCATTTAGAGTTTAGTAACCATATCGGTACGTACTTTACTGCTCCACTTCAAAGTAGTTTCGCTAGTCAAGTAGACACCTACGGCTAACTGCTAAGTTAAAATTTCACTTCTAGCGTAATATTTGTGTGAATAGTAATATTTGTAACTTTTTGTTATCAACGTTGTACCGGTACCTACTGTATTGTTTTGTGTATAAAGTCTACGACTTACATTAACTACACTTTAACAGAAGTACGTTCTAAAAACAGGACATATGTCAATTATATATAATATCATTGACATAGGTAGACAGAAGTTAGCTTTCATACCTTTGAAGAGTGCAGTTCTCATGAGACAAACTAATTATTCCAAATAAACGAAAACATTTTTCTAACTAGAAACTGTAACTTCATAAAGCTGACATTCGACAGGACAGGGTTCTGTACCTATTAGGTAGACACACTCGTACACCTGATCCCTACGAATCCCGTATTTCTAGATGTCAACATTAAAATACTTTGAAAAATAGTTAATAATAGAAATATGAAGTGACAGACATGACATATAGGTAGGTCATACGTATAAGGAGTCTATGACATCCTTACCTACATGATTATCAATCGCTATCAATAAGCGAAATAGTAAACGTCTCTAAATCTTATATATAAAATTCTCGTGTCACAATGTTAGTTACCCTTACCATACTCCTCTGAAACGGCTGGACCGATTTTTATGAAATTTGGTGTGCATATCTTGTAGGTCTGAGAATCGACCAACATCTATTTTTATACCCCAATTTTTTTTATGGCAGAACAACGTTTGCCGGATCAGCTAGTATTATTATAAATTTGTAGGTAGGTACTTTTTGTTATCCAGTAAGTAGGTATGTGAATAGGTTTCCGAGAGTAGATGCGCCCATCTCAAAGGCCGACAAGGCAGTTGTAACTCACGAATTGCAGGCGTCCATGTCCATCGACAGTCACTTTCCATCAGGTGTCCGTCTATACCTCTATACCTTACATCTCAAACCAAATTAAAAGCTAGTGGCACTGCAGGACACCTCTAGTCTTCATATAACTGTTTTCTTTAAGAGTATAATCGGCATTTTATCGTTAGCTAACGCAGCTTGCACAAAAGATCACGACGGGTGGGTCGTGCCGACCCGTGGCGACGGGCAACTGGGGCTGTGGCAAGAGACTGCGAGGTCATCCGCAGCTGAAGCTATTACTGCAATGGCTGGCTTCTAGCGTCGCTGGTGTACCGGCGCTTATCTACTATACTTTCGGAAATGAGAAACTCTTTAAGGTAACAGCAACGTGCATAAATTATAACCCCTTTTTTGTTATTGGCGTAAAAGATAATCATGAATGTCATTTGCCCATTAGGGATACGTCGGACTCTTACCGATAAAAACCACTCCAGTGTTCCATTGCTTGCCAATAGCCGCAGGAGCTAGAATCGCAAATATTTATTGTATTATTTAATGTTTCAATTTATTTTGATGTGACAATAACTTGTAGTTTGAAACAAACTCATCTTTTTTTTTAAATTATTATCTTTATTGATTATTGTAATTGTGACTCAAATTGTAATTATCGCTTTTTTATTGAAATAATGTTTTGCATTTGAGAATATTGTCTGGACTTTAAAAGAGACGATGATCCCTGAGTTTGTTTCGTCCTTTCTTCTCAGGGCTAGTCCGTTAGGAAAGGCCGAACTCATCTGCTCAAAAAAAGTTTAACTTGTAAAAGTGTTCATGTTACCTAATTGCAGAATAAATGATTTCATTTCATTTCATTCCATCATAAATATAACCCTAATCTAATCAATTCTACAATTTATGATAGTGCTACTTATTCTAAGTTATGACTTTAGTAATACCTAGTCATAAATAAAAGAATTGCCTCAATACCTAATGTTTAAACGCCAATCATTTCATCAAACTGTCTTCGAATTCATTGGTTTCCAGATCTTTACATTGTAGAAAGGAGCCATATTCTGTTCCTTAGGTTCCTAAGCCAATAAAAAATATTTTTCCAGCTGGACACACTAGTTCGAGTGCTTGTGGACAGAAAATGGACAGTAGGTCAGCTAACGCGCGCAGTGCTCAAATTTGCGAGACAACTTCTCCACGAACCGCACGTTATACCCGACAACCATTCACTCTTCGACGAGCTGATAGGCATCGAGAAGATATCAGACGACACATAGCGACACAGCAGTTCTCGAGTAACGTAAACTCACATAGTCTGACAACTGTAATCAGGTTAATGGTAGTTCCAAGAGCGGTATAAATAGGCACTACCCTGCCTCTCGATATATCAATAAAAGGAAATTATGTTTGTCTACTAGGATAATGAATGTAATCAATAAAGATCGAATCTCAAAATGTCTTAAAAATTTCGTCATTAAATGACATGAAAATAATTAGGATTAATAACTTGTTTTGGCTGTTCTTGAAATGTACAACGTGTAGAGATAAATGTATTTGTATTGAATAATTTAAGATTATATTTGATTTATATAAATATCAGTAACTCGCATTTTGTTTTTTACACGCCATAGGCATAGACAGTTTTAGTTGTCGATTTTTTTTTAAGTGCTCAAACGAAAAATCGTAACGGGTCATGAAACATCTGCCAACAATACTACAATGTTTCATAATAAGAAATAAAGATCCATGTGTGCGCTTGGGAAAGAAAATAGCTAGAGAAAGAGAGAGTGAGATGATGGAGAGAAAGAGAAAGTGAGTCAACTCTACTTCTATTACAGAACACTTCTATTTTTAAGCTATTTTATTTATCATCCTACAATGTGACCATACATGGTTATCTCTCTTTACCTACTGTAAGAGCAAGCGAATCGCAGTTTAAGTACCTATAATAATAATAGAAAACGAAATATATCTGAGAGACGTGTAAGCTTAGAGTATACATAAGCAAGCCCGCTTAGACCTTGTCCAGAAGGGGCGAATTCGCTGTGAAATACTTCGAGCGAGCGTTAGCGGGATACTAGGCGCCAGTGGGTACATCACTGTCACAAGCATCGCGCGAATACAAAATACGCGCGTAAATCGCATGCACTTCGCCAGACTCACGACTCGTGATTCGCGCGTATTGCGCGCGAGTCGAGATATTAGAGACGCCTTGTTGCGTCCAATTAACGGGCGAACTCCAGAGCGAGTGCACTATGGGGGGTAACGCAAGTACCAAATACTCACGCATCGGTACGCTCCTTCCGGTCGCAACAGTCGCGCCAAATACGCGCGAGAGAATCGTGGCGAATTCGCCCCTTCTGGACAAGCTCTTAAGTATACTCTAAGCATGTGCGATATCTCATTGTAGCTGTCAGGTTTACCAGCCACACTGTAGCTTGTCGTGCAATTTTGAAGTTTATTGTAAGTGCAATATAAAGGTCAATGTCGCCTCAACTTTTGTAATTTTAAAGTAGGCAGCGTACACATCCAGCTTCGTCACGAGTCACTCCACGACAAATCACTAATGCATTTATGTTATTCCGTCATCAAACAATAGGAAGGTGGTTCAATGTGTCTTATTTTAACTAATGTTTGTTGACTTTTAGATATTTTTTACCAAATAATTACATGAAAGCAATATTAGAGTTTGATTCAATTTATAATAAAAAAAATAAACTAAAAAAAATATTTTTATACCAAACTATCGATTAAAGTACAATTGTAACGTTTATCTAGTGTAAGTTTTATCAACTTATTGTTAAAAAAGTTGATTAAAATAATATGTAAACGAGGTTTTTAATGAATATACATAATTTATAGAACAGTGCTAATATTAAGACTGTACTGTTTTTAAAAGATTTCCAAGGTTTGCAAACTTTTTACTATATTCATGATAACCAACTTAGTACCCTTGTATTTGTAAATATTAAGTTACGCAATGTTCCCGACTACACCATAACTTTGTTTGTAGCTTACCGACATAATCTCTGGCCATTATTGTTTTATGACAAAGACTAGATTATAAAGTCTTCCATACTATGAATCTCAATGTGCCCAAACTTGTTATTTTGAAGTCAATACGGGATGCGAAATAAAAATAATGCGTCATGTTCCTATTTGTGTATTATTTTAATAATCCCTTATATTTTACAAAGGTCCTACAAGGTTGAATTTGGAAGCCATGTGTTTTTTTCTTACACAGTTGTTATAGACACACAGCTTAAAATACACAATTCATTCACAAATCGAAATATATGTACATTTTCCTTCCCACTAATATTATAAACACGAAAATTTGTGAGTTTGTATGTGTATGCCACCGTAAGATTGTAAATACCGTTAGGTTATAATCTACCGAGCGAGATTGTTAACTGTCTAAAGATTGTCAACTGACATACTGCTTACAATTTAACGTACTATTTTTCGTTAGATTATAATGTATCGAAGTAAAACCGTTAAACCACAATCTGTCGCTCGTCAAATAGTCAACTGTCCCTGATTGGTCGGTTTTACAGTAGGCCGTTCTATGGCCATGTTAGGTTAGAACTTCTTGGATTAATCACCAATTCATTTTACTGCCACAACAATTTTATGTAACTGATTGTAAAGCTGTGAGGTATTTTCAACATGAAATCTATTTACAATCACAAACATACTTTACATTCGGCAACAAACGAATTAACAAAAAAATAAACAAACAAATATGGCGGCGCGGGACATATTACGCTATTCAACCAATCAGCGCGCGAGATGCGATCCATCGCATACCATATCACAAATTGACGGTTTTACTTCGATAGATTATAATCTACGTTACGTAAGCAGTCAACAAAACTGTCGAAAGATTATGAACTGTCGACAGTTTACAATCTCGCGAGATTACAATCTAACGATTTAAAGTAGTATCATGATTGGTAATTCACTGGATGAATAACCTATCATGATACTGGCCTCCTAACTACAATAAGACTAAAAATTCGTTAGGCTTCTTGCAAAACAAAATAATATTATTTGTTGGAAGAAAAAACATTATATTATTTTTTAACCATTGAATTTAAAAAAACGGATATATAAGTTGGACACAATACAATATAAATGAATTATTTGCTGCTCAGATACAATAAAAATGTTAAGAGATGTGGAAGGACCATCCCCTGGTAGTATGTTTGTTGACTTAATCAATGCCTGAGAACTAAAATTATTAAACAATCTAAAAGAAGAGGCCTCGCATTCTGCGGCCCATGCCCTGTCTGTCGTAGAGAACATTGAATCTGTTGACTAGCTGGTTGATACCGTTGCAGCCTTTCGTGATTGTGCCCAGGTACGTCATTAATGCAACATCGTTACATTGCTGAAAACAATAAAATTGACTTTAAATATTTGAGCAATACACACATTGCATTACCCTGCATTTTCCGAAGTCGAAAAATATGAGTATCAATAAAATAGGTTTTAAGGTGTACATAAAATAGATACTGGTACAATTTGAAGTGAATAAAATTTAAAAAAAAATCTTGTCCAATTACAGTTTCCAGCAAGATTCCGAATTACTATAAAACTAGAGATCGTCTAGGTCAGATCAATACTTATAGTGAACCCCCGTAGCTCTTATAGCCGTTTTACATATTTCTTTATTAAATACCCTTTTGATTTTTTTTTTTAGGTAGAGATAGAAATAATTTTCATTACGTAAATATACACGCTGTAGTTTTTAACCGACTTCAAAAAAGGAGGAGGTTCTCAATTCGACCGTTTTTTTTTTTGTGTGCTCGCGGATAACTTCGTCATTTCTGAAGCGATTTTGATAATTATTTTTTTAATGGAAAGGAGATATCCCAACGGTGGTACCACGATAAGGACTCTAAGATCTGATGATGCCTTCTAAGAGAAATCGAGTCGAAACTTGAAGTCGGTTTTTGTTATTTTTTTTATAAAAAGAGATTAGGATTGCTGCCGCTGTTTGTCGTGTGTAGCAATAAGTACCTCGATACTTACATTATAAAAGTGTGTGCGGAACTGTTGGGATGTGAGCAAAGGCAGTCTGTTGGAGAGAGCGCGCGCTTCTCGTAGGAGCGCCGGTCGCGGCGGCAGAGTACCGTCGCGGATGGCTCGCACCGTAGCTAGCACTGCACGCACTCGAGACACTAACATTTTTATAGCAGAACGCTGAGCTGTTAGATGTTCCGCCACTGTGGAGGAATAACATACAAAATAATAAATGTTTCGGACATCTAACATATAATGCCTCTAGTCCCAAATTAGGCAAAGCTTGCACTGTGGGTACTGAACAACTGATATCCATACTTATAAATGCGAAAGTAACTCTGTCTGTCTGTCCTGCTTTCACGGCCAAACCGCTGCACCGATTTCAATGAATTTTGGCATAGAGATCTGATTCTTGAGGAAGGACTAGGTACTCTTTTCTATGATAACCGAGAAACACGCGGGCGGAGCCGCGCTCAAAAGCTAATAAATATATTATATATATACTAGCTGACCCACGTAACATCGTTTACGTTTTTGTGAATCTAAACCATTCCCAGATCCCCTTGAACACACAAAAAATTTCATCAAAATCGGTCCAGTCGTTTGAGAGAAGTTCAGTGACATACACACTCACAGAAGAATTATATATATATAAAGATATACTTTTTTTGTAAATACATACATATTATACCTAGACAACACACAATATCCGAAATAAATATTTGCAGATCATACAAACATTTGGTCCGACCCGGGTATCTAACCATAGATCATACACTGTATCTAACCCAAGACCTCAAGCACAGCAGTCGCATACGCTACCACTGCGCCACCGAGGCAGTCAAAATGGTAACTATGCTCTTTGCGCTGTAGCATGGTGCGGGTGACGATTCTGGATGGTTTAATTTAATTTACTACAGTTATTAATGATTTAATATATTGCGAATGTGGTACAGCTGAAATACTAAGTCATAATTTGTAAATCGCGGAAACTTTCAAGAGTGAAACTAACGAAACGACGAAAGTCACCCGCACCATGCTACAGCGCAAAGAGTATAACTGTCAATACAATTAGGTCACATTTTATGAAATCTTTAAAAAACAGATATCACATGTTAGGAATTTTTTAATAATAATTCGTATATAATATCCATTTTCATTGGATAGTTTTCTGTTATGAACCATTACATCCATACTAATGATGATCAACGGAGACCAGCCAACTACGCAGGAGATATTATAGTGCACAAGAGTGTGCGCAAACACAGGTGCACTCTCTGTTCCTTCATTCTCATATCCGACACGACCGGCGAGAGAAAATAATATTTTGAATACGAAAGTGACTCTGGCTGGCTGTTACGCTTTCACAACTTAACCACTGAACCGATTTGGATGTATTTCCTTATAGACAAGCACCTTGAGGATGGACATAAGACTACTTTTAGTCGCGATAACCAACATATACGCGGACGAAGCCGCATGCAAAAGTTAAAACGGTTTTAAAAAATATTACGAATTTATTTTTATAAGCGATTTGAAGTTAATGAAATAATCAATTTGAATCTAAATACAACTAGTTTTACTTTTACTTTGATAGTTAAAAGCGTTCTACACGATCGGAACCAACGGCCAACCGTCGTGTCCTTGATCGGTCCAACCAATTTTTATTTTCGTTCTACACGATACCTTGCCTTTCAAAAAAACAGAAGATCGGTTTGGTTTCTGGTTTTTTTAAGAATGGATCAAGAGACTTTTAACTTTTTACAAAGAATAAAAAAAGGTAACAACTAAAACCCAACTATGCCAAAAAATGACGCTGAAAAAGTATGAAACAAGTTTGAAACGCGTTGTTAAAGTGTTATAGTACGTTTCTACGTGTGACTACTACTTTTCAAACTTATTTCATACTTTTTCAGCGTCGTTTTTAATCGTAGTTGGGTTTTAGTTTTTTTATTTAAAATGTTTTAGTTGCGTTATAATAACTCTTAATTTCTTTGCAAAATAATTTTTAATTACCATAGAAATATATCAATTTTTGAATAAATACGGACAGAGTCACGAGCAAATGCTAATTATATATATATTTTTGAAATGTACAAGTAATGCCCTTTCCAATGATACCAAACACGGCATATTTATCTCAAATTATTTTTTTACATTACATTAGATTTAGTAACACGAAATATAGCCTATAACCAGCGGAAGATCAAGACGCTTCTAACAATAACTCACTTGTCCATTTCTAATAAGCAGTAGAGGAGCTATAAGAGAAAAGATGAACATACATACTTAGCCTGTAAAAATCATAACCCTCCTTTGGCTTTGCCGTAGTCGGGTAAAAATATATGTAGATAACAAGCGCCCGCGACGACTGACGAGTGCACACTAAAGCTCTCGCGTCGGAGTCGGACTTCTACACTGTCCATTTTTATAGCAACCCGACCAAGGTCACCTTGGTTGGTCGGTTGGTTCCGACCGTGTAGAACGCTTTTTACTTTAACATCACTACTTACATTTTATAATTTAAAAAAATAGAGAGATTAGATATTATTCCCAGTAATTAAGTGCATACTAGCTCACTTCGCGATTTAATCTCCACATCGACACCCCAAGATTTTAGGACCATCAAATCCCTTCATCAGTTGCGAATTTAAAAGCATCATTTTAGAAGTGTGCCTTAGAGAATCTTATGAAGAGAGTGTCTTAGAGAAGTTGTATAGAATAAACTAGAAATTTAAGAAGCAGTAATACAACATGTTTAGTTAACCTAAACTATTAAGTGCTCCTTCTCCTGACGACACTCGGGCAACGTGGTCAACGCCGATTCTCTCAGCTTCCTCTGCTGCTAGTGTGTATGTGAGTGGTGCCAGCAGCATTGTGGCTCTTCCATTGACTACATCTATCACTGACTCGTACAGTACGACAGGGAGTTGCTGAAATATTAGACAAAAGATATTAAGTACTGCTGTATAAAATAACGACAGCTCCTAATTAAAAATTATTTTGTAGTCTCTAATAAAAGTGGTTGAAGTTCAATCGTAATTTTATCGACTTTTTTGTAATTTAATTTAAGCTATTCTTTCCCTTCGTACATGCCAGAAAGATATAATTTTATTTACACAAAAGAAAAAAAAAAACAAGAAATTTGTATATTTTTTAATATTTTTTTACACATTTACGATTAAATGTTGATAAAAACACTTCTACATATAAAACTTTAAGTAGGTATTCTAAATTTTATATTCCTCTGGGTGCCATAAAAATAGATAACAAGGAATTGTCCTTATTTATTTATATTTTACTAGCTGACCCACGCAACGTCGTCGTTTACGTCTCCTATTGCCCGTTTATTTGTTACAAAAAATGTGATAAATGAAGAACCGCTCCACCGATTTTGTGCACACTTAACATAAACCATCTACTAAATAGTCCGAACAAAGCCTAAACATTTGGTTTGGATAGGTGCGCCCGTTCTTGAGTTATAAAATTACAACGAAAAGTGGCATTTATTTTTATATAGGGTGGATATGACAATACAGCATTAATTTGAACTAGACCTACCTGCACATGTTACAATTCCATCTACAAAATTTCCAAAAAAATTGTTTCAGTAATTTAGCCATAGGACACTATTTTCCCTTTTAGAATTGTCAAAGTTTGGTCAATGACCGATGTTACCATTCGTCGCCGGTTCGCACCGCCGCACGCGCTCCCTTTGAACGCGCCGCCGCGCGCTTCCATCGGCGCGAGAGCCATGTGTTTAATAAGTATTTTCCGTATTTTGTAGCGATTTTATAGTGAGGTGACAGAGGCACAGGGCACATTAAGTTTGTTATTATGATTATTGTACAAACTATCAAGGAGATACGGGAATAGAGATAATGCTCTTACATTTGTAACATCGATATGAGATGACCTAATTTTAAACCTTGTGGTTTTCGTTTTTTTTGTGATTGGTGACTGTGTAATTAAAAAAAAACGTGAGTATATAATATTACTTGTACTATTTAGCTTACGTGTCGATAAAGTAGGTATTTATAAACCTACGTCGCTCGTGGTTCGGTGCTTTAGGTACTTATTTTACGGCCATGCCGCAGCCACTCAGGTTAGTGAACTTAAATTACAAATGGTGTCCTTATTGGTTTTAATTTTTAAGATATTTAGTTTGTTTGATTTTTTTTTTTGTTCGTTTTCAAATAATTTAAACAATCCCAAAGTAAACCAATACATTTAAATAGCCCACAGTTTTGTTTAATTTCGTATTGTCATATCCACCTTGTATATTGATGATCATACAATCAGTCAATAGACTATGAGCAGATGTATTAGTGAGTACTTTTAGAGCAAAATAAAAAAAATAAAAAAATATGGGAAAATCTATATACATATTAATATATTTTAAGTACTACTATTTATTTGCAGGCATGGAAGACATTCTTTTTATTGAATCCAGAATGGTCAATTGCACTGCTAGTTTATTTGTATGGTTGGATATTAAGATTATATAAAAAATTGAAAAACAAGATAACAATACAGTTGCAAAACTTACATCTCCGTTTCCTCCTGCAGGGTTTAGCATCAACATAACCGGACACTCGTTTATATCACATATTTGCCTATGTACTGCAATATCCCTTTCTGTGGGTGTGTCACCTGTTGTGTACCAACCCAAGAAATCCATTTCGGAGAAAACTTGTTTAACTGTTAGAAATAAGAAGAAGATTGACTAATAAATAAACAGTACTATTTTGATATTTTATTGGTTGTAATATAACTCTGTTTTCTAGTAGAGCTGTAAGAAGAGTATTGTGATACAATCAGGCAATTAGTCTGCTCGTTTGCCCCCTAGTTTATATAAAAGAAAAAAGAAATGAGACATTTTTTTTCTGGAAATAAAAAACTATGGGTGTATAATAATATGTGGGTTTATCAGTAGTTTGGTTACCACAGGCTTTGCCTGGTTTGGGACCAGATAGCCATGTGTGAGAATATGTTTATTATTAATTTAGTAATTCAATCATATTTTCTCATGTCACTTATTAGAAATAAATCAGTTTTCCATCATATCTCTTACCATGCCCAGCCTGAATTTGCTATAAAAATTTAAGAACTTTATTGAAATCACATCATACATATTAATTGAAGCTTTTAAAATATTTCCATCTTTATCCTTATCTTTTTCGACAAAATTCAAAGGCAACAATTTGTAATATGTTATGCACATTTTTTAAATAAATTTAGATCAAAACAATTGTCCGTCTTTAGCTATAGCCGTCCATTGTTATAGATAAATAATCTTACTATAACAGATACTTACATTGTTCTTCTTTCATATTGTAATAATCTCTATCAATAACAATATCACCTTCGATCACACTAAAGACTAATTCAAAAGAGTTCATTACTTCAATGTTTCTTCCTTTTTGCTTGCCAATGACAGCACCAACAACTAAAAATAAAAACATAGAAGTATATATTATGTAAGCTAAGAATATTGATTCTGACAACATATAAATTCAAAAAAGAAATCGACTTTATACCTGTTTGAGGAGATCCCTCTTGTGCGCGAAGCCTAGTCCAATGTTCTGATACATTCATTATGACTAACGGATGCAGTGAAACTGTTACAGAACCAGAAGTAGCAGTCGTAACTACCACACTTTTAGTGGCCCCAGGAGTTGGAGGTGCGGGTGAAGTCGGATTCGGAGGATCAACAGCCGGTCCAGAGGACGCACTTTCCACCTCTACTTCCATTTCGAAGTCAATCCGATCAGCACTCGACATAATATAAATATTCAATCACACTTGACACTACCAACAATTTATAAATTACTGGACTGGCACTAACATGAACATGAAATTGCTCTTGCTTGTGCTGCTTTCACAGGTTGCTTTGCTTGCTTTTGCTTTGTAGCAAAACTCAAAAGCACAGAAGTACAGAACCTCAAAAGTCAAAACGTCAAGATCATTATTTTGACAACTGACAGAATTTATGAAAACCACAGAATCAATTGAGAAGATTTGGCCGGTTGCGGAACTAACGGACAGATACTTCTACCTGACAGTATATTACAGAGCGAGTGCATTGATAAATATATTTATTCTTTCTAAATTTCTTAATATTTACGTATTTTTATCTGTCATACGCTAGGGAATCTGCTGTACTCTGTGGTTTTTGCGGTTGCGGAACTAACATATGACAGATACTTTTACCTGACAGTATAATACAGAGCGAGTGCATTGTTAAATATATTTATTCTTTATTTTTATTTCTTATTATATATATTCTTTCTACAATGATTTCATTGATAGACGTCTACGGAGTAGTAAAAAATACTATAAGGCCGAGGCCGCACTACGGCTAAACCGCCGCGGTTTTAAACCGCCTGATTTTGTGACAAAAGGAAACGAATGGAAGCGGCCGCACTGGCGGTTTTTTACCGCGACTGATTTTAAAACCGCGGGCGGTTCTGTCCAGTGTTACTTTTGTAACGTTTCAGGTGATTTTTCATCTCTTGGTTACTTTTAGGTTACACAAATAAGTTTTTTTTTTTAATACACTCCCCTATCTGCCTCTGCCAAAATTGGAAAACTCGGTGTTGACATATCGAGCGAAGTCCAGTTCTGATAATTGCATTCTTGCAGATTCCTCCGTAGAGACGTTACTGAACTGAGGGCCCTATACTCGTATTATGCCGCCATAAATCTGTAATGTCGTGTGTGATTTTCATAAAACTTTTAAGAAATTCTTAAATAATAAGCATTGACCTAGAGAGAGGGCTGCCATCTCAAAAATTTAGAAACAAGGACAACAAGCGTGAAATCCCCGGATATTTGCGGTCATAATCCGAACACTTATATATTTTTTTATTTTATTTAGTCGAAATAAAAAGAATACATAGTTCAATTAGTCGAAATAGTTCTTTTGTTTATTTTCATAGGTATTCAGTTTAATTAAATTTAGTTATTTTTCATCGAAATCAGTGATAGAAAAGTAAAATCTCGCAGTTGTGAAAATGTTTTTCAAACAGTAGTTTATACTACTATACTATATACTTTTCACAACCTTTTATTTTAAACCAGACTAATTTGACAAAATATCTTTAAGTTGAAACTCATAAGATATCATTCCAGTATTAAAGCTCTAAGTTTTTTAGTCTTATCTTCTTATTATATAAAAATCAATTGCTGTTCGTTGGTCTCGCTAAAAGTCGACAACGGCTGGGCTGGTTTAGCTGATTTTTGTTTTGAAATGTTTGTCGTAGTCCAGGGAAGTTTTAAACTGTAAAAATTTAAAATAACTTGAAAATCCAAATCTCACGTGTACGAATTAGCGAGCACAGCTAGTAACAAATAAAAAATTATCTGCTTAAAGTTTTCATCAGCAGTCATATTAAGTTTTTTTGTGTTTTCATCTTCTTTATTTAGAATATGTACTCTGAACATTCAATGGCAAGAAACTTTCTCTATTTCGATCATCCAAGCTTTTTAAAATGGTTGCAAGTAGGTATCCTTCTGGTTTTAAAGACTGACTTAATTTTTTTTTCTAATGCTTTTATTTTTGAGTAAATGATGTGCATAATTGAATGCATGAAAAACAGGTATGCCTCCGATTTAAAAAAAAACAGATCAGGGGGCTTTTTTAAGCTTTTGAAATAATCCACATTCAGGACTCACTCGATAGCTGGAAACAGATTTCGCCAACGCGTCTTTGAATGATAGAGAAGCTGTTTATACTCAACCTCGGCTGTGTCAGAGAGTTCTTTAAGAACTTTTTAGACTATAGCCTTTATTATTCCCAATTTTATTTGGGGTCGGATTGTTTAAGTGGAAAAAACTTTTTTTTTTTGATGTTGTTGAATCAACATCTACTGGCAGTCAATCACATGCGTGGTGCAGTGCGTTATTGATAATGTGCGCAGAGCATCCCACACTAACTATTTTCGAATTCAGATTTTGTTTTAACTTATGGAATTATAAAACATTGTTGGTTCCATGGCGCTCTATTCCACCGAAGTTCGTATTACAATTATCTCCAGAAAATGCAACACATTTAGTTAAAAGATCATGCTGTTGAAGTTGCTTTATTATAAGCTCAGTAATTATCTCAGATCTGTCATTTCATTTCGATTTGGTTTTCTGGTGGTTTTAAAAGTTCAATCTAAAGGAGAGCTAGTTTATCTGTTTGTAACACTGTTCGCGGTTTCACCGTAGTGTGTGCGCTTCGGGCGGTTTTGCGGTTTGGCGGTTTAACCGCTGGCTGGAAAAATCCGTAGTGCGGCCGGAGCCTAAGACCACTTCGTGCTACTTCGTGAGGATGAACAGTATTTTAAAAGTGGAATGTTATCGTGTATACGTATTTTTATCTGTCATACGTTAGTTCTGCGACTTGCCGCTAGGGAATCTGCTCGTCACCAATAAAGAACCGCTCCCGCTCTCTCTGAGTATGTGCTAGGCCCACTGACCTCTATTATGCGTACTTGTATAATAGAGGTCAGTGGCTAGGCCGCATTACGGCTAAACCGCCGCGGTTTTTAACCGCCTGATTTTGTAACTAAAGGAAACTAATGGAAGCGGCCGCACTGGCGGTTTTTTACCGCGACTGATTTTAAAACCGCGAAACCGCGGGCGGTTCTGCCAGTGTTGCCAGAAGGATACTTTTGTAATGTTTCAGGTAATTTTTCATCTCTTGGTTACTTTTAGGCTGAGGCCGCACTATGGTTTTTTCCAGCTAGCGGTTAAACCAGCAAACCGCAAAACCGCCCGACGCGCACACACTACGGTAAAACCGCGAACAGTGTTGCCAATTGATAAACTGGCTCTCCTTTAGATTCAACTTCTAAAACCACCAGAAAACCACTAACAATTTTTATTTTTGCAATGGGTCATAAATTTCTTGAACGTGAGATAAAAAATAGTAAAAAAACTTAGTATAGTTTGCATTAATCTGGTGGGGTTGACTTTAGTCAGTAAGACGAAATACATTGGGCCTTCAGTTCAAACGTTTAGTAAAATGCAATAAAATTTAGGTTTTTACTATTTTTAAGTAATTTCCATTTGAATTTTATACCGTTTCGCAAAAAAAATGGGCCCTCAGTCCAGATGCACACTTTAACTTGACATAAATGAAATTATTGTGTTCCCACTGGGCGAGACATGCTGATCGCAATGTATACGAAACATCTATACATATTATGTACCTAACTATGATCTACTATCTACAATAAAGATATATTGAATTGAATGTAAGTGACTTAGTGGCTGAATGATTGCAGTTATAGTAATTAAAACTAAATTTTAAAAAACCGCTAGAAAAACCCACCTGCCACTAAAACCAATATTTCGCCACTAAATGAAGGATTCAAACCACCACTTATAGTGGAAAATCCACTAAGTTGGCAGCACTGAGTCCAAAAAACTGGCCACGATTTTCACAGTTTGAAGATGGATTTTAAAAGAGCTGTATGTGTTGTTCTCTAATACTAAGAAATAGAAAAAGAAAAAATCATCAAAAATTTCGTAAATATTGGGTCCATCCACTGACTAGCCAAAGATTTGAAAATGGTTTCTTTCTTAAAAAGTATCAAGATTTAAGAAACCATCCTAAATTTTTCAACTAGTATCGAATGTCAGAAGCCAGCTTCGATAAAATTTTGCAAATTGTAGGTCCACATATTACCTACATGAATACAACATTTCGCTTATTGTTGTATTTGACCATATATGTATAATATCATTGATTTCACCAGAAGAACGGCTGTCTGTTACTTTGAGATAAGTCAGAAAAATAGTTATATCGAAATTATAGCAATTTTTATTTAAAAAACATAACAGTAAGTATGTAACTAGGAACATTTACAATTACAAATTAAAACCTTATGTTGACGAAAATAAATAATTTGAATTATAATTTAATTTACTTGAAATAGACTCCGATTCACTCGACGATATAGCGACTTTCTGTATTATCCAAAGAGTATATAAATCACTAGTATTAACAATGTACTCTGTGATGACTGTGATAGCGACGACAACACGACAATGTTGACAATAGTGAACAATACAACGAATCAATCGATTCTTCCGATTCTTCGTGGCTTGTGCCAGGTGTAGGGACACGATAAAAGTATCGAGTACTTTTCCTTTCGATACCGATACTATTGTACTCTATGAATATAGAAGTATCTATGATACTTTGCGTTCGATACTTTTGGACAGATATCGTATCGATTAAGAAATTAAGGTATCGACATTGTTTCGATACTTTTATGAATTTGAGTATTTTTCGTTTGGATACTTTTATGAAATTATGAGCATTTTTCGTTTTTTAGAAATTTTCGATACCATGTTCCATTGACTGGATTTTTATCATTTTTTCTCTGTCCTCTGCTAGGAGTCTCATACTTCAGCTCAAAGTACTCAATGGTTTTAAGGTACTCGATGATTTGATTCGAAACTATGAAGTATCGATACTTTTGTTTGGATAATTTTATGAGTACGATACTTTTTCAATACTACTCATGAGTACTATCAATACTTTCTTTTTGATACCGTGTCCCAGGCTGTCCCAGGTGTGCCGAGTGATGACAGAACCAGTGTTGCCAACCGAGTCTCGTCAGAAGTTATCTTTAATCTTAGCTTGCTTATGTATACTCTAAGCCTTTAATATTTAAAAAGTAACCTTTTTTGTGTAAAAAGTAAACTTCCCTATTGTTAAAATACTGAAAAGATCTAATTTTGACGTTTGAGAGTAAAATATCGATTCTCTGAATCGATTAAGTGCTACAATTTAATTTAACACAAAAAATCGAACCTTCGATTGATCGTTTTTAGATCACCATCCTTGCTTATTCGGCTAAAACTCTTAGAATGTGTAGGTACCTAGCTAAACCCTTGTCAAAAGTAGGAACAAGAATTTATAGCACAAAACATAATACCTTGCGCAATCATGATATAATAATAGTTAATAACTAACCGAAAGTAAAGTCCACGTCATTAGTAAATATAATCACATAAATGTAAGAAATTGAGTTAATTCTAAAAGTCACCTAAAAGTAACCTTTTCATTAGTGTTTCTTATTTTTATGATATAGGGGGGCAAACGAGCAGACGTATCGCCTAAGCGATGAACGCAGCCCATGGACACCTGCAACACCACGAAACTGGACTTCACCCGATATGTTCCAATTTTGGCAGAGGCAGATAGGGGTGTCTTAAAAAAAAAACTTTTTTGAACACAAAATTAACCTACATTGCCTAAAAGTAACCAAGAGATGAAAAATCACCAGAAACGTGCCAAAAGTAACCTTCTGGCAACACTGGACAGAACCGCCCGCGGTTGTCGCGGTTTTAAAATCAGTCGCGGTAAAAAACCGCCAGTGCGGCCGCTTCCATTCGTTTCCTTTAGTCACAAAATCAGGCGGTTAAAAACCGCGGCGGTTTAGCCGTAGTGCGGCCTCGGCCTTAGGCTGAGGCCGCACTACGGTTTTATTCAGCTAGCGGTTAAACCGCCAAACCGCAAAACCGCCCGAAGCGCACGCACTACGGTTAAAAACCGCGAACGGTGTTGCCAACAGATAAACTAGCTCTCCACTAGATTCAACTTCTAAAACCACCAACAAATATACAATACAATGGTCTGGAATTTTATAATCAAAGCAGAATTTGCTTTCCGACCGTCGAATCTTCAAGAAAAGAGCGTACTCCTTTTTAAAAGGCAGGCAACGCACTTTTAAATGCCTCTGGTGTTGCGAGTGTCCATGGGCGGCGGTAATCGCTTACCATCAGGCGATACGTCTGCTCGTATGCCCCCTATTCCATAAAAAAAAACAGCGTACTCTAAATATAGTAGATAAAGGATTTAACCTCATTCTATTTCTCTGCTTGTTTTTTAATATTTTCATACTGCTTAATATTCTCTCAACATTTTTTGTAAAACCGAAAAGTAACCAAGAGATGAAAAATCACCTGAAACATTACAAAATTAACCTTCTGGCAACAATGACAGAACCGTCCGCGGTTGTCGCGGTTTTAAAATCAGTCGCGGTAAAAAAACGCCAGTGCGGCCGCTTCCATTCGTTTCCTTTAGTCACAAAATCAGGCGGTTAAAAACCGCGGCGGTTTAGCCGTAGTGCGGCCTCGGCCTTAGGTTATACAAAAAATGTTGGGAGACTACTTAGCAGTGTGTATATTTTAAAAAAATCAGAGAAATAGAATGAGGTTAATCTTTTATCTGCTATATTGAGTGTTTTTATTTAATATCACCAAACCTAATTTCTTCATTTTACTATAAAATATAAAGTACGTAGGTTAGAAAATTTTACAAATTCTACGTATTTTTATTTTCTAACCTCGTCTACGCTTTTTTTTAAATCCGAGTTGGCAGCACTGCCTCTGGTCTGCTCTTTGACTCTGAGTCTCTGTCTCTCTGAGATTCCATGGTTCGTATTCGTACCAGCGTTCGGAACCGTACGATAATTATCGCACATGTACAATAATTTCATCCCTACGTACGATGTACGATAGTACATTATTATCGTACGCAGATTGTACGATAATGTCCATTGTGATGCAAAATTTGAGAATTTATTTTATTTTATGCAATATAAAGTAGGCACAATTTAATTAACACTTTCAGAAGTTACATTTTTCTCCCACTCGATTATTTTGTCCAATAAAATATTAGAGAAATACCAGGAAATGCAAATTCTCTATTTCAATTGGTTCTTTTATGATCCGCTGTGAGAAGTTATACACCACCACCTGGACTGTAACTTTATTCTGCCGTACATGCCTTGTCATTGGTTAGCATCTACCAATGCGAACAAGAGAATAAGTTTGATACAGTGTTGCCAACTCTACGTCTTTTTACGTAGATTTACGTATTTTAAGTCTTTTTTGCAAACCTACGTACTTTAGTCCCAGAATCTATGTATTTTCTGTCAAAATTGTTTAAATTTGCAAAATAGACTGAATAGACAGTTTTTATTCTTTTTGAATAGGGGGCAAACGAGCAGATGTATCAACGTATTCCTTAATTTTGCGAAAAAAATATTAAAAAACGACGATAATAATAAATAATAATAATAATACGATATTACGATAATTTCGGCCAATTTCGGTCCATGCACGATAATTCTACGCCCTTGGTACGATAGTCAGCTCGCTTCAAGTTGCTTTGCTAACACTGATTCGTACATATTCTTATCTATGGTTCCCAGTGTTTCCACAATGAGGGGAAATTTCCCTTTTGAGGGGAAATTAGGGTTCAGTGGGGAAGAAAAAGGGGAAAGAGATGAAGAGGGGAAATCGAGGGAAATCATGGATAAAGCCTAGCCTAAAATATTGCGGAAAATTTCTTAACTAATTTTTGTACAGACTATACTAATGTTACCGAAAGAAACAGTAGCGAAATTGGCAGCGCACTACCAGTGCAGGTTTTATATATTTCTGGTCAGGCTATAAGAATACGAATGTTGGAATTATACTTTACTACTTTATTCATGCTTAGTCTATTTTTTTTGGATTTGCTTGCAGTTGCATTGCCCTGTACAAACTTGATGTGGGGTATTTCGAACTGATTTTTCATCAGTTGTACAACAGAGGTTGTTCCTGTTCTTTTCAAGCCAGATTTGATCCAACTGTTTCATTGTCAAGCCTATTGCTTTTATCTGTTTACTTCTTGACTTCAGACAGATTTTAGGTACCTAGCACCCATTATAATACTACTATTTAAATGAATAAAGAAGGCAATTTATGAAGAACCAGTTTATTTTACGCTTTTAAGTGTTTTTTGACAGAGAGTTTTCGTTGGATGTTTTTGGAAGTCGGTTTTTTTTTTTTATAAAAAGTTTTTTTCGGTTTTAGTTTTTTAATCACTAATAGCCGTTCTACGGCAACATTGAAAAAAGCGGCCAAGTGCGAGTCGGACTCGCCAATGAAGGGTTCCGCAGCAGCAAGTAACATAATGTATTTTCATTTTTATATTTGTGTTGATTGAATGAAAGGTAAATTGCAGTTTACGATTTATGTCGTATTAAAGAAAAAACTACTTACTAGATTTCGTTCAAACCAATTTTCGGTGGAAGTTTACATGGTAATGTACTTCATATATATTTCTTTTAGTTTTATCATTCTCTTATTTTAGAAGTTACAGAGGGGCGGGGGGGGGGGGGGGGAACACACATTTTACCATTTTGGAAGTGTCTCTCGCGCAAACTATTCAGTTTAGAAAAAAATGATATTAGAAACCTCAATATCATTTTTGAAGACCTATCCATAGATACCCCACAGGCATGGTTTTGATGAAAAAAAAAATTTTGAGTTTCAGTTCTATGTATGGGAACCCCTAAAATTTATTGTTTTTTTTTCTATTATTGTATGAAAATCTTAATGCGGTTCACAGAAAACATCTACTTACCAAGTTTCAACATTATAGTTCTTATAGTTTCGGAAAAAGTGGCTGTGACAGACGGACGGACAGACAGACAGACATGACGAATCTATACCTAAGTGTTCCGTTTTTGCCTTTGGCACGGATCCCTAAAAAGGCAGTGACATAAAATAGAACTGAAGCAGAATAATTTTTGAGGGGAAAAAAGTCCTGAGAAGGGGAAATCTCAATTGAGGCGTGGGGAAAGAAAATCATTAAAGTGGAAACACTGATGGTTCCATCATCTATGGTTTCGTTGGTTGTTGTGCTGTTCTGTTTGGTTATAAACGTCTAGTGGAAAATAATGAAGAAATATTGGTTACATAAAACTAAGCATAATAATTAAAAGTGCAACGAGTATTGTAGTTAATTATTTATTAGTCGTTACAAACGGCTACTGATATATTTTAGATTTCGATACAAATCCATCTATCACCGTATCTTCGTGAAGTGTTTCTCAGGTCAGCAGAAATACATATCTTACAATAACACCAATATGGCATCAGCAGCTATAAAAGTAATGGCAGGCGCAGCCAAAGATGTTTCGCCCTTGTACTACAGGATATTATCAAAATTTCCTCAGAACTTTACTTTCTGCTTCGCCTATGGATCGGCTGTGAAACCACAGACGGGCAACCAAAACAAACAAAACATGATCGATTTAATATATTGTGTTGACAACTCGCATCGATGGCACGGAGCTAACATTGAAATGAATAAATCACACTACTCTGCACTCAGATTCTTAGGGAAAGGTTTCATTGCAAGGTTTCAGGAAAACTGGGGAGCTAAGGTCTATTTCAACACTCTTGTAGAAATTAAAGAGGAGAATGTTGTCATAAAGTATGGAGTTGTGTCACAAAAAGATTTAATAGGTGACCTATTAGATTGGAATGATCTATATCTTGCTGGAAGGCTTCATAAACCAGTTACGATAATCAAACAAATTAGCAGTACTCAATTACAGAGTGCACTCCAATCTAATCTACGCTCTGCTGTTCACACAGCTCTCCTTACATTACCCGAGACATTCACAGAATATGACTTTTATTATGCAATATCTAACCTAAGCTATGCAGGTGACTTTAGAATGACTTTTGGAGAAAACAAAAACAAAATAAGAAATATAGTTCAGCCACAGTTGCAAGGTTTTCGCGAACTGTATAGACCAATTTTACAGCAATTCCATGCTTATGTAGACATAGCAACTGGGGAAGCTCAGTGCCATCAGGACATACATCCAGAAACAAAGTTGCATCACTTGATGCAGCTTCCTATGGTGCCCCAACAGAAGATTGTGAAGTTCTGGAATCATGGTGGACCACAGCAAGACATGGAAGATGTCCTTCGTGCTGTAGCCTATGACATAGATTGCGCTATCATATTGAGACAAATACTCAAAGATATTGTTTGGCAATCTAGTGTAAGACAGTCATTAAAAGGCATACTCACTGCTGGTTTAATGAAATCAATACAATATAGTGCTAGAAAAATAGCTAAAATGTTTTAAGTGTAAATTAGTGTTGTTTATATTATGAAAATAAAGGTAGTAAGTACAGTTTTTTTTTCTTAATTTTAACCCTCTTTGTTTGTTTTTAGGTATCAAAATGCTATCAGATGAGTCCAGTAGTGATTCAGAAACTGGTCGATTCAAAGGTCGAACTAAAAAAGAAGAACATACCTCAAACAAAAAATCTGATAATTCTAGGGAAACAGGAAGAAGTAGGCATTCTGGTAATGACAGATTCCAAAGACACTTTGATAGAAGAAGAGATGATAGAGAAAGGGATAGAGACTTAGATAAACATTCTAGAGATAGGGATAGAGATCGACATAGGTTCAGTAAGCATTCACCAATAAGAAGAAGACATTCAAGAGACAGAAGTCCAAATAGGAGATCACATGAGAAAACTAAGCAGAGAGAGTCCTCTGATAAAACTAAATATAGAGAGTACAGAAGTAGTAGTAGGGATAAACAGAAAAATTCTGGATCCAGGTCTCGTGCTTTACATGATTATAGAAAAGATCCACATGATGGAAGTCGACATAGTTCAGTTCGTGATAAAAGTCCTGAGAAAACAGTTAAGAAGCCTAGGGAAAAATCTTTATCCCCTCGCAGAGGAAAACGATCTGAAATTTATGTACCACCACCCTTAGCCATTGAAAAGAGAGCATCTGAAAAGAAAAAGAGTGAAAGCCCAATAATAATAGATGAGAATGATCACAGTGATCATGGGGAAGTACTACTGGGATCTTACTATAAGATGATACCAGCAGTTATTAAAGACAAATCAGATGAATCTAGTGAAATTGATTCTTCTGATGATGAACGATTAAGAGCAAAACTTCTGAATTTAGAAAAAGAATTACATAAGACCAAAAAGCAGAAGAAACACAAGAAAAAACATAAAAGGAAGAGTTCAAAGTCTAGTAAAGAAAGAGAATTATGTGATACTTCTGTATCAGTTGAAGTTAGTAGCACAACTGACATAGCAGTAAAACCTGACGTGCCACTTGAAGTAGAGCCTGAAGTGCTGGAAGAAGTATCATCAACTCAAAAAAATGCTCAGAAGGAAAGCTGTGAAGAAGGGGAGATATCTAGTGACGATTCCCAGGACCAGATTGACATTGACCCTACAGACTTGCGACACAAACTGAGACGTGGAAAGCCAAAAAGCGATGTTTGTGGACCAGCATTACCTCCACATCTTGAGAAACATTACAAACGAAGTGCCTCTCCAGAAATAGAAGGTCCTGCACTACCACCTCATCTTAAAAGAAGTGGTAATATTGGTAAGTTTCTAGATTTCCCTTGGCACTAAACATAAAAAAAAAATATAAAGCTTCATTTTTTTGTGTGGTATAGGGGTAAACACTCAGGGGGTTCACCGCAGCACACACAATCGGCACCTGCCAGTCACATGTCACAAATCCATTGGATCCCTTTTGTTTTTGAATTTTGAGTCCCCCTCAGAATTCAAAGGGAAAAGGGCTTTAGTATCCTTATTTGGTGAAGAGCAACAAAAGAATTTCTCATCACCAGTTTTTGACGAGGTCTTAGTATCACTCTGGTTGAGGCGAATTATTACTGCAAGTATAGTAATTAAAATTCGTGACCATTTCTGTTACTTATGAGCGCATTCCGCACTCAAGCCACGGTTACAGCCAAATTGTAATCAAAGTTGCATTTCTTTATTTATATTTTTAGGACCATCTATTCCTGACAACATGCGCAAAGTACTAGCTGAAAGAGAACAAGAAGTTATCAAATATGAGAGCTCTGATGATGAGGATGGTGGCATTGGACCTCTTCCTGTTGGGTCTGAAGAAAAATGGTCCGATGCACACCGTCGCCTTGAAGAAAGAGCTTTAGACATAAAGATTAAAAAATTCGATGGAAATTCAGAACCGAAAGTTAAATCTCGAGAGAAATGGATGTTGGAATTACCGGAAGGTAAAGCAAAGTATATAGGCTTAGAAGCAAGAAGTTTTAGGGCCAAGGAAGGTCCTGATATGTCAGACAGGTGAGTTATACATGTGTGATAATTATTTAAACAATTTTTTAATGAACTCCTTTTAACTATATTGAAACACACTTCTGATATAGTGTTATAGGATTAATGCGACAATTTAGTACCTGTCTGAGCCATACATATACATATAGTGTCATTTGCTGTTTGCTGAAGTGTTTATGAATAAACAAAATATAATATTATGAAACAAATAACTAACTAATGTTAGCCTGGCCTGTTCGTGTAAGGGTAGTGGCTCTAACATCAGCCGGAGGTCGTGAGTTTGATGCCTAACTGTTGATGGACATGATCGTTAATTCTATGTTTCGGTGTAATTTTTCTTTAAAAATAATTGAAATATTTATTTATATTAATCAGCAGTGGATACCATAGCATAGGCCCTGCCGGGCTTTTGATCAGATTGATCAGAGGGAAGTTATTATTGTAATGTATAAAATTTGTTGCGACAGATCAACATGGACGGATACGCCAGAAGAAAAGGCAAGGAAAGCAGCTGGGCTGACGAAAGAAGAAGACTTAGATACGCAGTTGAAGGATGAAAGCCGAATGCGTCATATCGTTAAAAGAGACGAAGAACAGGAATCTGCTGTTAAGTGAGTGACGAAGAACATGAATTATAATATGGAATATAACTATATTTATATGTTACCATGAGATTGTCAAAACCGTAAGATTGCGATCCATCTCGCGAGATTGTAAACAGTCGAAAGATTGTGAACTGTAACATACTGCTTACAATTTAACGTATTATTTTGATTAGTTAGATTAATAATCTAAATAATACGTTAAATTTTAAGCAGTATGTAAAATTGCAAGTAGTATATCTATACTACTTGCAATTTTACATACTGCATATAATCTATCTTACATATAATCTATCGAAGTGAAACCGTTAAATTGTGATATGCTATGCGACGGATCGCATCTCGCGCGCTGATTGGTTAAACAGCGTCCCGCACCGCTATATTAATTCGTCTGTTGCCGAATCTAAAATATTTATGTTATTGTAAATTGTTTTATTGTTGAAAATACCTCGCAGCTTTAAAATTAGTTACATAAAATTGTTGTGACAGTAAAATGAATTTGTAATTAATCAAAGAAGTTCTAACGTAACCTAACTCTATGGCCATTGAACGGCCTACTGTAAGACCTACCAATCAGGGACAGTTAAAAATTTGATGCGCGACAGATTGGGATTTTGTAAGCAGTATATAACTGTTGACAATCTATCGATAGTTTGCAATCTCGCTAGGTAGATTATAATCTAACGTTTTTTAAATGCTTATGGTGACATATACAAGTTGTATATGACAATACTACATTAATCAAAACCGTGGGCTGTTTAAATGTATTGGTTCATTTCGAATATTAAAAAATCAAAATTTTCAAACAATCTAAATATCTTAAAAATTAAAACCAATAAGGACACCATTTGTAATTTAAGTTCACTAACCTGAGTGGCCGTGGCGCGGTTCCAGCCGTAAAAAAGGTACCTAAAGCACCGAACAACGCTCGACGTAGGTTTATAAAGTAGATACCTACTTTATCGACCTAAGCTAAATAGCACAAGTAATATTATGTATTCACTTTTGTTTTTACACAGTCACCATAATAATCACAAAAAAACGAAAACCGCAAGCTTTTAAATTTAGTCAACTCGTAACTCCTGGATAGTTAGTACAATAATACGACTATTAATAGGTAGTAGGATAAACGAACATTCTCCGTAAATTAATATTTTATCCGTAGTAAATTATTCACTAGCAGTAGAAGTGTATGACTACAGCCAGACTATGCCACTCGCGTTGCTCCTCGCGCTGCTGCTCTCGCTGCCGCGAATATTGCCCTAACAGCCACACACTCCCCTGCTCGCGATGTTCATCACGTTGTTCCTCATTCCAGTATTCGCCTTGCGTACAACATTATAGCAGCGTACACATTATGCTTTTACAGTATAGCGATTAATTTAAATATCGTATGTGCCATTGTGTACTGAAATGTATTTTGGTACAGTGCCGTACATGAATGAGAGAAATTAGTAGAATTATAAAAAAGAATAAATTAAGTACTAAAAATTTATGAACACTACCACCTACAATTGTTAATTATTCTATATTTCTCTATATTTCGATATTTCTCTCGCCACTCGTCGAGTGTGTGGCCGTAGTATACAGGGTGGAAAAAGACGACTCTTGAAAACGAAAGGATCTGATACAGCACCCCAAAAACCATTGAAAAAAAATATCAGCTGTCCTTAAAAAAAATTATACCCGGAGAAAACGACGTCTCAAGATTTTTATTCCATTTGATAGCCAGCAATGTATTGCGCGCTCTGCATAGTTACGTGAATGCCTATTGACCTATAACTATTTGGGTTGTCATTGGCTGTTAGCGTGCCGAGTGCGGGGGATACCTAAATGCCGATTTATTAGTAAATAGCAAGTATTCTGGGACTCCCCGACTGCTGTATAACGACTGAATTAACGACCAATGAAAATGAGCCTTTACGCAAGAAAGTAGTGAGTTGATAGTTGGCACTCAACTGAACTGCTTCTCATTCATGGCACAGCCGAGCTCGCCTGATTGTAGACTGATGAACGCGATCCAGGAATGTAGGGTCCTCGGCACTTCTTGCATTCAGGTCTGAGAATACAGATGTGATACGGCTTCTCATTTCTTCAGCCGTATCGCATTCCCCATCGTAGACGCGTTCCTTGACATAAACCACGTGTTTTACCATAGCACATAACCATTTGTCAGTATTCACTCGCACTAAACATTATAAATAAACACTGTCACTGTTATAAAAAAGTACCTATTCTAAAAATAACTTCAGACTAGAACAAACACAATAAAGCGAAAAAGTACTTAGTTAACTTACTATACCTACTAAAAAAAAAGGAAAATGACAACACTCAGACTTTCACGAAAGTTTACATTTATCTAATTGCAAATTCTAGTGCACCACGCAAGTGTCCACTACGAACATTGAAGAGCGACTAAACAATAAATTTATAATATTATAGAAATTTAAGTTCTTTGACATAATTATGCCACCAAATACCTACGACGTGACATCGTCGGAAGACCTTTGTCGGCTAAAATCACTCGTGCTTGCAGCAAACTCGTCGCTATCGCGCGAATCCTCTGACTTTAGGTAATTAATAAAATGACGGAAGTTTCAAAGTTTTAGGGCTAGATGCACACGTAGGGTTTCCTGGTTAGATTTTGCGTTCTGTATTAAAAAAATTATACGACACCCGCAACACCAGAGGCGTCACAAGTGCGTTGCCGGCCTTTGGGGGATGGGGGTAGGGTTTGGGGTATGGGCCTCCGGTATCCTCATTCACTCCGTGAAGCACAGCGCCAGCGCTGTTTCACATCTGTATTCTGTGAGGCCGTGGGATCACTCCGGTCGAGCCGTCCCATTCATGCCGAAGCGTGGCTCTCCCACGGTATGTAAGAAGAGCATTCAGATTGCTGAATCGGGATTGCTAACCAGGAAACCGTAGGTGTGCACTGGACCTAAAGATAAGAATTCGTCGATCGGACTAAGGCGCGGCCCACAAGTCTAGGCTTAAGACTTCAGACGCACGGTGCTATGTGTGCGATTCCTGGCGCAGGATAAATGTCTCACTTGAATTTCATTGATAATGATGATGATTTCACTATACGAACGAAAAAAAATAACACAAGTGCACAGACAGATACCTATTCATTATTATTTAGCAATGTTTGATAACCCATCAGAAAGCCAGATTAGTGAGTGATTTTGTTTAAAGTTTTCCAACGTTTTCAAGTAAGTGAGTCGGTACCTACTTTATTAGCTAAGAATTCAATAACGTAGGAAAAATAAAGTTTTGTACCTACCTACAAAGACAATTGTTTACGCAAATACACGCTTCATAAAGTAAGCGCCTTAGATTCTATACATTTTTAATAGATACCTACCTACTTTAATATTTTGCATTTCATTGATAATTATAAAATAAAAATATAAAAAATAAGATAATTTAACGTATTATTTTGATTAGTTAGATTAATAATCTAAATAATACGTTAAATTTTAAGCAGTATGTAAAATTGCAAGTAGTATATCTATACTACTTGCAATTTTACATACTGCATATAATCTATCTTACATATAATCTATCGAAGTGAAACCGTTAAATTGTGATATGCTATGCGACGGATCGCATCTCGCGCGCTGATTGGTTAAACAGCGTCCCGCACCGCTATATTAATTCGTCTGTTGCCGAATCTAAAATATTTATGTTATTGTAAATTGTTTTATTGTTGAAAATACCTCGCAGCTTTAAAATTAGTTACATAAAATTGTTGTGACAGTAAAATGAATTTGTAATTAATCAAAGAAGTTCTAACGTAACCTAACTCTATGGCCATTGAACGGCCTACTGTAAGACCTACCAATCAGGGACAGTTAAAAATTTGATGCGCGACAGATTGGGATTTTGTAAGCAGTATATAACTGTTGACAATCTATCGATAGTTTGCAATCTCGCTAGGTAGATTATAATCTAACGTTTTTTAAATGCTTATGGTGACATATACAAGTTGTATATGACAATACTACATTAATCAAAACCGTGGGCTGTTTAAATGTATTGGTTCATTTCGAATATTAAAAAATCAAAATTTTCAAACAATCTAAATATCTTAAAAATTAAAACCAATAAGGACACCATTTGTAATTTAAGTTCACTAACCTGAGTGGCCGTGGCGCGGTTCCAGCCGTAAAAAAGGTACCTAAAGCACCGAACAACGCTCGACGTAGGTTTATAAAGTAGATACCTACTTTATCGACCTAAGCTAAATAGCACAAGTAATATTATGTATTCACTTTTGTTTTTACACAGTCACCATAATAATCACAAAAAAACGAAAACCGCAAGCTTTTAAATTTAGTCAACTCGTAACTCCTGGATAGTTAGTACAATAATACGACTATTAATAGGTAGTAGGATAAACGAACATTCTCCGTAAATTAATATTTTATCCGTAGTAAATTATTCACTAGCAGTAGAAGTGTATGACTACAGCCAGACTATGCCACTCGCGTTGCTCCTCGCGCTGCTGCTCTCGCTGCCGCGAATATTGCCCTAACAGCCACACACTCCCCTGCTCGCGATGTTCATCACGTTGTTCCTCATTCCAGTATTCGCCTTGCGTACAACATTATAGCAGCGTACACATTATGCTTTTACAGTATAGCGATTAATTTAAATATCGTATGTGCCATTGTGTACTGAAATGTATTTTGGTACAGTGCCGTACATGAATGAGAGAAATTAGTAGAATTATAAAAAAGAATAAATTAAGTACTAAAAATTTATGAACACTACCACCTACAATTGTTAATTATTCTATATTTCTCTATATTTCGATATTTCTCTCGCCACTCGTCGAGTGTGTGGCCGTAGTATACAGGGTGGAAAAAGACGACTCTTGAAAACGAAAGGATCTGATACAGCACCCCAAAAACCATTGAAAAAAAATATCAGCTGTCCTTAAAAAAAATTATACCCGGAGAAAACGACGTCTCAAGATTTTTATTCCATTTGATAGCCAGCAATGTATTGCGCGCTCTGCATAGTTACGTGAATGCCTATTGACCTATAACTATTTGGGTTGTCATTGGCTGTTAGCGTGCCGAGTGCGGGGGATACCTAAATGCCGATTTATTAGTAAATAGCAAGTATTCTGGGACTCCCCGACTGCTGTATAACGACTGAATTAACGACCAATGAAAATGAGCCTTTACGCAAGAAAGTAGTGAGTTGATAGTTGGCACTCAACTGAACTGCTTCTCATTCATGGCACAGCCGAGCTCGCCTGATTGTAGACTGATGAACGCGATCCAGGAATGTAGGGTCCTCGGCACTTCTTGCATTCAGGTCTGAGAATACAGATGTGATACGGCTTCTCATTTCTTCAGCCGTATCGCATTCCCCATCGTAGACGCGTTCCTTGACATAAACCACGTGTTTTACCATAGCACATAACCATTTGTCAGTATTCACTCGCACTAAACATTATAAATAAACACTGTCACTGTTATAAAAAAGTACCTATTCTAAAAATAACTTCAGACTAGAACAAACACAATAAAGCGAAAAAGTACTTAGTTAACTTACTATACCTACTAAAAAAAAAGGAAAATGACAACACTCAGACTTTCACGAAAGTTTACATTTATCTAATTGCAAATTCTAGTGCACCACGCAAGTGTCCACTACGAACATTGAAGAGCGACTAAACAATAAATTTATAATATTATAGAAATTTAAGTTCTTTGACATAATTATGCCACCAAATACCTACGACGTGACATCGTCGGAAGACCTTTGTCGGCTAAAATCACTCGTGCTTGCAGCAAACTCGTCGCTATCGCGCGAATCCTCTGACTTTAGGTAATTAATAAAATGACGGAAGTTTCAAAGTTTTAGGGCTAGATGCACACGTAGGGTTTCCTGGTTAGATTTTGCGTTCTGTATTAAAAAAATTATACGACACCCGCAACACCAGAGGCGTCACAAGTGCGTTGCCGGCCTTTGGGGGATGGGGGTAGGGTTTGGGGTATGGGCCTCCGGTATCCTCATTCACTCCGTGAAGCACAGCGCCAGCGCTGTTTCACATCTGTATTCTGTGAGGCCGTGGGATCACTCCGGTCGAGCCGTCCCATTCATGCCGAAGCGTGGCTCTCCCACGGTATGTAAGAAGAGCATTCAGATTGCTGAATCGGGATTGCTAACCAGGAAACCGTAGGTGTGCACTGGACCTAAAGATAAGAATTCGTCGATCGGACTAAGGCGCGGCCCACAAGTCTAGGCTTAAGACTTCAGACGCACGGTGCTATGTGTGCGATTCCTGGCGCAGGATAAATGTCTCACTTGAATTTCATTGATAATGATGATGATTTCACTATACGAACGAAAAAAAATAACACAAGTGCACAGACAGATACCTATTCATTATTATTTAGCAATGTTTGATAACCCATCAGAAAGCCAGATTAGTGAGTGATTTTGTTTAAAGTTTTCCAACGTTTTCAAGTAAGTGAGTCGGTACCTACTTTATTAGCTAAGAATTCAATAACGTAGGAAAAATAAAGTTTTGTACCTACCTACAAAGACAATTGTTTACGCAAATACACGCTTCATAAAGTAAGCGCCTTAGATTCTATACATTTTTAATAGATACCTACCTACTTTAATATTTTGCATTTTGTTTAGGTAGAAAAAATCGCGCTTCGGCACTCAGACAGTACAGACGTGTTACAGTTTTACGGCAAACATATTTAACTTTTGTTGTTCTTTGGCAAGTTATTTCATATCAGTGTATAAAACCGAAATCTCAAGATACCAACAACGGTGGCATCGAATCACAGCGACGCACATTAATTCCGGTAAAAGAGACAATTATATTTAATAACCTTTTTTCACGTATACCCGCAACAGACAATTCACTATGAGTGTTGGAAAATCGCCACAGTCCATGAACAAAGCAGTAGGTCAAAGTGGCTCGCAAACAGACTTTACTAGAACAAGTGATGATGATTCAGATTTTAGGATTACTCAACGGAAGAGAAAACAGAGAGACTGTTGTGATTTAACCGCCGCTTTAAAGAATTTTCGGATGGAGATTATCGCAGCACTGGAAACAAATCTAAAGCCAGTGCGAGATGATATCTCTGCGATGAAAGATCAAATTAATGAGATAAAAGTGTCTACTGTCAAGATGTTGTCTGAACAAGACGGTATGAAAAGCGAGATTGCAGAACTTAAGAAAAGCAACAAAAATGCAGAACACAAAATGTCTCAGCTCGAAATCATCGTAACCGATTTAATCTCTACGTCACCTAAGGGTACGCAATCTATTGATGTCTTTAGTCATGAAAAAATAATCAATGAATTACAAGAACGGGCTTCTCGAAGCAAAAATATAGTAATGATTGGTCTTTTAGAATCAACATTACCTGAGGGCGCTGCACGGCAGGCCGACGACTTAACTGGTGTCAAAAACATCTTACAAAATACTAAAGAACATATTGAAATTGCAAACACTTTTCGCCTTGGCAAATATAACTCTGGTAAAAACCGTCCATTAAAGATATGCTTAAATTCATCAGAAGAAGCGAAAATAATACTACGTAATAAGAATAAATTACCCGATAATATTAAAATATACTCGGATCAGACCCCTACTCAAAAACTAATCATCAAAGAGCTTAGCCAAGAACTGACCCAACGCAAAGAAAGAGGAGAAAAGGATCTTATCATAAAATATATAAAAGGTAACCCAAAAATAATACAAAACAAGCCAAAAAACTATTAACCCCATGTATACAAAAATGCTCTGATGAAAAAGTTACTTACCAACTCTGCCACAACTACCAGGATTTGTCCACAACAAAATCAACTTTAACTTTTCTTTATGCAAACGTGAGAAGTATATGCAAACAAGGAAAATTCGATGAACTGCAATGTATTATAAAATCGATAAAATATACTACTCATGTTATAGTGTTGACCGAAACATGGCTAAAATCCAGTGGAGACGCCAGCTCTTACCAAATACCTAATTACACTCACTATCATAATATCAGAACAGATTCTAGAGGAGGTGGTGTTTCTATTTATGTCCATGATACTCTAATGCACAGCAAGAATGAGGAATCATACGTAGGAGGCGTTAACTACCTGTGGATACATCTTGAGAGACACTCATTAAGCATAGGAGTTGTGTACAATCCAGGCAATACAAACATGAGAGATTTTCTTGGGGTATATTCATCGCAACTCATAAGGAAACCCCGTTCAATCGTTTTTGGCGATTTCAATGTTGATCTCTTGAAGAAAAATAATACCAAAACTAAGTTGTATCGTGATACTCTGAAAGAGTCTGGATACGTTTTTGTAAACAACATTGACGAAATCTATTGCACGCGTGAGACTGCTTCTACTAAAACTACCCTCGATCACGTATGCACCAACATTAAGGACAAAAGCTTTCACATGGCCATTATAGAATCCGCACTGTCTGACCATAAACAGATACATTTAAGTATGAAAAAATATAAACCACCTCCCAGAGATCGTATCGAATACAAAACTATTGATTATCATAAGCTATTTAATAACGTCAAACTTGCAGAATATCATCCCGACAATATCACCTATGCAAATTTTGAGAAAAACTTAAAAAAAAACATCGATTGCAGTACAATCACCAAAAATAAAATCCTGAACCCCCCACGACAGGATTGGATATGCAAAGAAATAATTGATAAAATCACAATAAGAAACGAAATCTGGCATAAACTAAAACAGGACCCTGACAACAAAGATTTAATCAAAAGATTCAGAATAGAAAGAAATACGACTACTCAAATGATTAAGAATGAAAAGAAGAAATATTACTATGAACAGTTTAAGAAATGTACAAAAAATCCAAAGAAGATGTATAGCCTAATTAATACCTTGTCTAATAATAAAATCAAACCAGAACGCACTCCCCCCAAATTACTGACAGAGCACGGGACTGTAACTAACGGCAATTTGATTTGTGAAGAGTTTAATTGCTTCTTTTCTACGATTGGCTCTAACCTTGCAAAACTTATACTCACACAAAAACAACACAATATCACAATACTACCAGATACTGAAACATGTAACACAACATTTACTACTTTCATACCTTGCCGACCTAAAGAATTATCCAAAATAATCAAAGACCTTAAACCAGACTGTGGTGCAGGGATTGATGGTATAACCACTAAATCTATCAAGTGTATCGGTGAGTTGATCGTGGACAAACTGACTGACTGCCTGAATAACCATCTTGCCACAGGAATATTTCCTGATGAGTTGAAGATAGCTAAAGTCACTCCAATATACAAGTCTGGTTCTAAAACTGACCCTAGCAACTATAGACCTATCTCAGTATTACCAATATTTTCGAAAATATTCGAGAAGGTACTATTCACACGATTAGAAGATTATCTTACCTCAATAAACTTCCTGTTTGAGCGACAATATGGTTTTCGACCACAGTCTAATACCTTATCGGCTGTAATAGACCTCACGACTAAAATACAGATGAACATCGATCAGAAAAATATGGCACTTGGCTTGTTTATTGACCTCAAAAAGGCTTTTGACACCGTAAGCCACCAAATTCTTTTAAATAAGCTCAAAGGCATAGGCGTGTCAGGTGTGGCTTACGGGATGTTTGAATCATACCTGTCTAATAGGCGTCAAATGGTGAGAATGGGTCAATACCAAAGCAAACCCCAAAATATCATATTTGGAGTTCCCCAAGGTTCCCTGCTAGGCCCGCTATTCTTCCTAATTTACGTCAACTCCATTCACAAACTATCACTACGTGGTCAATTATCACTGTACGCAGATGACACGTGCCTCTTTTATTTTGGAAAATCCATAACTGAAATGATAAGTCATGCCCAACAAGATCTAAACCTACTGCTGGTCTGGTTCCAACAAAATCTTCTCACAATTAATGCATCTAAAACAAGCTATGTTATATTTCATGCCAAAGGTAAAAAAGTCCCACCACATCCTGCCCTTAAAATCGAAAACAAAATACTTGAACTCAAACAACACGAAAAATATCTAGGCTTAAGACTGGATTCCCAACTGGATTGGAAGACGCACATTGAATACATAAAATCAAAACTAACATCACTTTTAGGTTCCCTTCGCAATGTTGTACATTGCTTGCCTTTCAATGTCCGTCAGCTTATTTACAATTCGCTAGTAAAGCCACACATTTTATACTTAATTGAAATATGGGGTAATGCAGCTAAAACAAACCTAAAGGACTTGCAAATAGCACAAAACAAGATCATCAAAATGCTTTTTTATTATGACTATCTGACACCTACAATCAAAATATACAAAGACACAACACTCATGAATCTCAAACAACTACACACATTTTGTAGTTGTATACTTATACAAAAAATAATTACCAAAACAATACATTCGCAATTATCTTTTACAAAAATAAATGAAGTAAGTAACCGGAGCAGTCGTAGAAAAGACCACATTTTAGTACCTCATGTACGTACTTCTCTAGGCCAAAAAACATTGTTATACGAGGGAGTGCAACTCTTTAATAAATTACCCGAAGACATTAGGAATGCGAATTCGTTAAATATTTTTAAAAGTAAACTCAAAAAACATGTCCTCGAAAATATCTCACTCACATAAATATAATATAATATTAACTGATACGATTTTGCGAAATAAAGTAGTACTACTGTTTTCTTAACTATACTGTGACCATGAGCCCACATTTTTAGCAACTATGCGAGGGTATATTCGTATTTTGGTCTTCGCTTGTGGATAAGTTGAGTACCCACATAAATTGATAAAATGATTTTATTTTACTAGTATCAAAATGTTGATCTAAATGAGACCGTTAAAATTGTAAGTTTTTTAGCCTGTTGAATTGTTTGTTATTGAGTGCTGTTGTGTCAAATATGTATAATGTATGAAGAACCAAAACATATTCTCATGTAAGTGAAATGTAAATTTCTTTTTGAGAAAATAAAATTCTTTACCCACAGGTAGACCTAGTACCTAGACAGAGTCTGCCTTAATTTTACAAATAGAACTTCTAAGAAACCTAAGTTCTAAACAAAATGCAAAATATTAAAGTAACTAGGTTACTACCTAGTACCTAGACAGCATTATTAATTAGGCAGTATTAGTCTTATTTGTATTAAAAGTTAGTAATATAGCGCAACTGAGGCGGGCGGGGCAGAACGCTTCCGCGCGCCCTGTCGCCGGCCGGCTGTTTTGTATATTAAAATACATTGCTGTTTTATTGATTTTATTTGTTTTTTTGGCTTTCTAAATGAGATAATTAAGTAATTTGGGTCCTATTATGTTGTGCTATGTTTATGTAACCAGAAAAAAACATAAATCGACTTACATAAGTTAACATATTTTTAGCGGTTTTTTTTGCTAAACCTATTCAGTATCATGGTCTGAATGTAACCTCCAAGTTTTCGGGAGCAGTGTTTTTCCACCCTGTATAATAAAGCCAAGTCGAGGCATTGTCACACTAATAAATAAAGGCGAAAGTTTGTGTGTATGTTTGTTACTTCTTCACGCAAAAACTACTGAACGGATTTGGATGAAACTTTACAGTTATATAGCTTATACATCAGAATAACACATAGGCTACTATTTGCCGCGATAACCGACATACACGCGGGCGGAGCCGCGGGCAACAGCTAGTTACATATAAATTTACATAAAACAACATAACGCGTTACGTAACAACTAACAAACTTAACTAATGTGCCCTGTCACTATAAAATCACTACAAAATACCTATTAATCCCGGGCTAATAATCGGGCTCCCGGGCCGATGGCGGCGGCTGGTTCAAAGGGAGCGCGTGCGACGACGCGACGCGGCGACGATATGTAACATCGGTCACTGACCCAACAACATCGTGTAGTAAATTTCAAAAACGGATTCCCATGGCTAATCTACTGAACCATTTTTTTTGGAAATTTAGTAGGTAGAATTGTAACATGTCGTGTAGGTAGGTCTAGTTCAAATTAATCTCGTAATGTCATATCCACCCTGTATATCATCATTATCTCTTCACATCAAAGACGTCCACTACTGGACATAGGCCACCTCCAAGACTGCAACACTGTTATTGCAATGCTGGATTATTAAATATTCCTCGTTCCATTCTATTAACCAGTCGCAAACAACTTGTGTCAAAAATCAGAATCTCTGCTCAGAGTTTCTATAAGGCATCAGGCAAATCTGTTCCGAGTTTTTTCCACTAATGCAAATCTGCGATATTGTTGGCATATTGACACACGACACACAAATCAGCTTCTATTTATTAGTTAGTCACATCGCAATTAATCTTATTATACTCTGTCCATTTCTTTATTTTCTTTTTGACAGTTCAAGAAATTTTGAAATTAGTGACGCCCTCACCCATTACCGATTCGATTTAAAACGAATAGCGATTTTATTTATGAAGAGCTTTCAATCGATTTAATTAAATATTTTTTGTTGAAATACACACATCAAAAGTGTCTAGGGATCAACATATGTGTCTAGGGATCAACATATATTTTTGCAATAACTTTTCTCCTGATTGATATTAATTAAAATTTTCTTTAAGGATTCATTAAATAAAGTGTTTTCGTTTGTCACAGTAACGATAAACCAAGTCACCTTTGCATTAATAAAGAAATTTGCCATTTTCCTAATAAAGGGATTTTTGACATTTGAACCACTAACATTAAAGTTCGAAAAAAAGACTGAAATAACAGTTTTCTTTAAAATTTTATTAGGTAACTTAAACAATTAATAATCCGTGTTTCTACCGCGAACACTAACAACACAAGAACATCGGTTTGGCATACTCAAAATGAGTTCATCCAAACACGCTGTGGAATGGCCGCCCATGTTCGTTGCAACAACAAAAAAAGGTCTTCTTGCGACTGGATACCCTCCATATTCGGCAGAGCTCTTCTCTGTAGCATATCCCATGCATGCTCAATCGGGTTCAAGTCTGGCGACTGAGCAGGCCAGGGCCAAAGCCACATCTCAATCTCAAGAAATCCGCATAAAAATGCTTGATCCCTAGACACTTTTGATGTGTGTATTAATTATTCCTTTATTAGTTTTTATATTATGTAAGAAATAAACAAAAATATAAATAATAAATCTGTAAATTAGATGAATGAACAGAGTTATTATACTTTACTCTTGGTTTGATCCTAAATTCCAAGATTTCGACTTGATTCCTTGCAAAAATTCAATCTTGGAGTCATAGATACTATTTTTATTTCCTTTTTTTATTAAATTTACAGAAAAAATACTTACATGAAGTCGAATTATTTTTATCATATGATCGATTTATCGTATTTCAAGTACTGTTTTATAGTCTGTGGTTGTTTGTTATGCACAGACCACTTCACTAAAGTACCGTCACCGTCAATAAAGTACGACATTACTGTAGTACATAATTCCGAAAAAAAATGGTAATTTATAGGCGTGAGCTGTCAAAAAGAAAATAAAGAAATGGACAGAGTATAATGATTTTTCTAAACTGACCTCGTATGATATGTTATTTTTACAGGAAACATAAAAAGAAACACAAGAGAGAAGAAAGCTTGCTAGAGATGCATCAGAAGAAATTGAAAAAGAAGAAAAAGGTATGTATTTTTTCTTTTATAATCTAATGTTTTTGGCCTTTGAACTAAATAAAATACTCCATACTGTATATTTTTATCCTATGAATTGATGTATTGGAAAATTAAATCGCTCTGCAACTTCAGCAACATGCGTGTTCAAATTTACACGCTAATCTCAGGAACTACTACTTCGAGATTATAAATTATTTTAGTACTGAATAACCTATTTCTCGAGGCAGGCATATGTTCTGTTATCCTTAATAAGAGATGAGCAATTGAGCATCACTGAAAAAGGGTTGATAAAACTGGTAATTTTTTACCGCTTCGCTGTTCGTTTAGAACCGACATGTTTTTAAGTTGTTTAAAGTATATTAACACGAAATAGATAAATTTAAATATCAAACCTAAGGGCATGAATAGTAAAATATTTAAGACTCAAGAACGTAATAGATGTTTTTTTAATTTTTTTATTTGGAACGCAACGCCATCTAGTCCCAAGCTATGCAGAGCTTGTGTTATGGATACTAGACAACTGATATAAATACTGACCCGGCGAACTTCGTACTGCCATATTTACATATCTGTCTTCATCATTTTCATCTTCATTCATCTAGTCCAGATGGCGTTGTGTGTTAGATGTACGAAAAAAAAATACAAAATATTTTATTATGTATGAGCTACTCTGCCTGATAGACAGCATGAGCAGAATTCAAGATTGGTAGTCTTATTGCGAATGCAGACTATGCAGCAATGCAGTATGGTGACCCACACTATGCCGGCCTTTTGAGATGCTTCTGCATCATTGGGCCTTCGGTCACACTCACCAACGAAAGACGACAGCACAAATGCTGTTAATTTAGATTGATCTTCTGTAAGAGGTTGATACTACCCCGGTAGAGACGGCTCGTTTGTGCTGAAATCAGCGTGGCTCTACTACCTAGTAGAGTTAACAGTAGTAAATATTCAGTAATTATTTTAATTGTCTGTTTTGTTTACCAGAAAGAAGAGAAGGAGGATGGTAAGAAAGAACGCCGTCCATTCAGCCGCGATGTGGATCTACAAGTGAACCGTTTTGACGAAGCTCAGAAGAAATCCATCATCAAGAAAGCTCAAGACTTGAATTCGAGATTTGGCAAAGGAGAAGCTAAATATTTATAAATTTAATTTAAGAATGAATTTTAAATAAAAGAAAAAGAATTGTACAAGTACGTCATATTAATCGGCAATATTTGTTATTATCGGCATAAATCCGCAAAAAGTATATTAATCTCAAGACTTTGTACGGGTCCGCGACACGTTTTCTTCGAAGTTAAGTTTTTATCTTCCTGTTCACAAGCAACCTATCACTTACAAAATGTTTTTTATATGTACACGTATTGTTTAGTATAATTCTATCATCTCAATATTTTACTTTTAAATTTTACTGAAATACTCAACGTAATGCATTTTTTTATTTTTAAATACTTACAGATTATATCCAAAATCTTGATGACAGCAATAGACTGAAGTGGCATTACAAATAATAAAACTTTTATCGTTTACCAGTAGGAGGCATAACTGAGAATGAACACTAATGTTCTACTACCATTTAAAAGACTAAACGTGGAATTAAGAAATGGGTAAAATATATTTACTTGAAAAAAAATATTGTAGCAAAATTATTACAATGGTTTTATTTGACTAAGATATATACGAAAAACATTGAAAGACAGACATTCTTCACTTAATAATCAATTTTTTTTATTTAGATATTAGAGTATTAATGTTGTACCTGCTATCGACAAATTTGAATCATGTCCACCATAAGCCAACTTTCTTACAGACATTCAAATGCAATTAAGTCGACATTCGCGTAAATATGCATTTCCATGGAGACAACCTTTTATCTGTCAGGCAATTAAAAGAGAAATGATGAGATTTTATTTATTTAGTTTCTAAAAAGCATTCTGAGTTATAGTTAATTCCAAAGAGCATAAATTCAAAATATGATTATTAGTGTTTTAATTAATATAAAATCTACTGCAGTGATGATTAAGGTAAAAATTTAATAAATCCGACCAGCATTGACGTAGCTTGCTTAATATTTAAATCGTCCTAAGTCCGTCATGCACTGTAAAGGAGGGATAAATCTTAGTTGTTTTAACGGTTTCAAACGATTTATCAACAAAGTGGACATGATTCAAGTTTTTCGGTAGTACATGAATATTTTTAAATGACTTAAAATATAAAGTTCATTCAATTACATCACTATTTTAATGGACATACAAATATAATGGACTATTTACCTTGGAGAGTGATAGATAATATCGAGGCCGACTTTGTACATAGTTTGTTGTAATTCACACCCCTATCAACTTAATTACGATGTTACATTGACTTTAAGAAGTTTGTGTTCTTGACACTAATTAGTCAAAAATCGCCAAATATCAGATTTAAGTGCCGGCCTCTGATTCATTTGCGTTTCTAAAACAAATTACATTTGTCATTCTGACGATGCCTATATTTGTATCCAATGTTTTATGCAGTTTTTTTCATAGTTACTCGGGTCCTTGTATTGTAATCATAGCACATGTTTAAACTATGTCATTATCTACACAAATAAATGAAATTGAAGTGTCTGTTTGTAATTTCAAATCAATAGCTTTTCACTAAATGCATATGAAGGTAGCAATTTAAATTTTTTTGTCTGTTTGTTCCGGGTAATCTCTGGAACAACTAAACCGATTTTGACGGGACTTTTACTATCAGATAGCTGGTGATATAAGGAGTTACTTAGACTACTTTTTTAACCGACTTCAAAAAAGGAGGAGGTTCTCAATTCGACCGTATGTTTTTTTTTATGTGTGTTCGCGGATAACTTTTAACCGATTTTGATTATTCTTTTTTTAATAAAAAGGAGATATCACAACGGCGGTGCCATGATAAGGACATTAAGATCTGATGATGGCATCCAAGAGAAATCGAGTAGTACCTTGAAGTCGGCTTTTGTTTTTGTAAAAATTTTACTTGTTAAAACTTAACTTACCCGTTACCCGCGGTTACGATTGTACCGCGGGGCTCAGCTAGTCTTGAAAAGTGCTTCGGAACTTCGGAACGACTTTTACGCAAAACCATATACATGAGAATATAATTATAGAATGCATAATAATAAATATTTCAAACTACATACAGTTGTGTGATATCGTCAAAAATATTCGTAATTTGTAGAGAGAGCCATAGCTGTGGCAGTACCTACTATTAATTACAATAGCTTATTGACCTGTTGCCCTTACATGTATGTAAAAACACACTTCCACCGTCTTAACATTATTTGAAAGGTTACCTATTCATTAGTTTTATCTTGTATTAACAATAAAAAGATCACGTGGATAAAATATCACACATGTTATTTTTGAATTATTTGTGTGTAAGGCTGGTATTTTACAAGTTTCATAAAAACAATGTACAAAGGTATACAACCATAAGAGAAATTAGGTGTAAATATACGGTTATATCTTTATTTGTGTGTTTTAATTACTATGAAGTCGATATAACCAGCACGGGATTGTTCGTAAGAATATCGGCCACAACTTTCCGTTATCGTTAAAATATTCATCCCCATCACATGGATAAATTCCAAACCAAATGTTCCAAAGCATTTTTTCTAGGTACCCTTACTTTTGTGACTCATTTTTTTTGTTGCAGTGGGAGATGTTTTTTTCTTAAACGTCTGCCTTACCATCGTATAAGATTGTTTGCAACCATTTGAATCCCTACAAGTAAATTATCACACAGCGCAACGGTAACTTTACTAACTTACGGTATGGTGTGACGGACATAATTTCTAAAATAAATTTATCTTTTAACAATAACCGCACCGCCTTATAAGAGGCGGTGCGGTGTTAGCGGGGCCACCTATCATCCTAGGTTCCGTACAGTCAACCTCACCTGCACGCGGTGTACCCTGCCGAACAACAGACGAGGACCTGGCGACCGACCCGTGGCGGTATAACCACACTACTTCGAGAGTCAAAAATTCAGATCATGGTGACGTGACGGTGACGATCAGTGTCACCAACCAGATAAATGACTCTCGCCACTAGAGTCACCAACCCGCCTGCGAAGCGTGGTGGACTATGGCAATTATGCCCCCATGGATTGCGATCAAATTCAACGGCCCCCAGTTCCCGGCAGTCGCACTATTCCTGGTATGGGCACAGAATAACTAATAGTACTTACGTACAGAAGTTCCACTGTCGAACAAAAGTCAAGTTTAGGCATAAAACATTTTCAACTCTGCCATCTCGCAACCGAAATTAAATCTCGAAATTAAGTCGTGTGACCCGAGTGTTCAATTTCGTTAAACACCGCTCGATTTACAGCAAGAGCCCAGGGTGCCCACTTGCTGTCGATTAGGTAAATATTATAATAAATAATAAAGATAACACCTTTATTTATTTAATTACACTAGGCAACACTCAAAATTTCCCAGGAAAAATTCATAGCGTGTTTTACAGATAATCAGGCATCTAATATCAGAAAAATAATAATTTATTTCAATCACGTATAGAATAGGAGATTTCTAAATTTCTTTTTAAATCACTTTTTTTGATCAATTTAGGAGGGTAGTTCTAAATTTTTCTTCCATACGATCAAAATAATATTTTGTAGTGTCAGTACACATTTAGTTCTTTCTCCATGCCTCGCTTTTGTGTTAATTCTCCGGATTTATTTTATTTTATTTGCGGTTTATATTCTCCAAAGAGTCATAAAAACGTATAACGCCTTTGATTACTAAGTGTTATCGTGCATATTTGGCAATTCATAACCAAGACAAATATTGGTTACCACATATGTGTTGTTACTCATGCCACAAGAATTTGACGAACTGGTTCAATGGGAAACCAACAAAGATGCCTTTTGGTCAACCTATGATTTGGCAAGAACCTAGGGATCATGTGAGTGACTGTTATTTTTGTCTAACGGATGTCAATGGTTTTTCTAAGAAATCTAAGCATTCAGTAAATTACGCAGAGGTATCTTCCGTAACAAAACCAATACCACATTCGAAAGATCTTCCAGTACCCAAGCCACCAAGTCATGTCGAACACTCAAGTACTACTTCAGATTCTGATGATGAAGGTGAGGACTGCCAAGTGGCAAGTACATCTAAATCACCACATTTGATAAGCCAATCTGAGCTCAACGACCTGGTTAGAGACTTAGAATTGCCAAAGAAAAAATCTGAACTATTAGGTTCAAGATTAAAGCAATGGAATCTACTGCAACCCAACGTCTGCGACTTTTTGGGAAATAAACGATCGCCTCAGTATGAAAGCCTTATAAATCAAATGTTAGATGCCTATAAAGAATTGGGTTGCAATATGTCATTAAAGACGCACTTTCTGCACTCACATCTAGATTTTTTAAAGAAAATCTAGGTGCAGTGAGCGATGAGCACGGTGAGCGCTTCCACCAAGATATTGCTTCAATAGAAAAGCGTTATCAGGGAAAATGGACCACTGCAATGCTTGCAGACTACTGTTGGTTTTTGATTAGAGAGACACCAACCACTTCTTATAATAGACAGGCCAAAAGAACAAAAACTAGTTTATTTCTAATGTCTAAATAACACATTTACTTTAAAATAATTACGAAAAGTTGTTTAAATTAAAAATAAATATCTCTTTAAAGCTATACGTGACTGAGATATTTTATTTCCTGTTCTAAGTTTTCTATAGCATGGCCGTTCAGAATCACACAATCAGATCTCAGGGAAAAATTTTTTTTTTTTTTGTTGCCTAGTGTTATTTATTTTTATTTATTTAATCAATCAACTGCTCGCTGCTTTAGTAACAAAGTAAGTAAAACGTTTTAACCAACATGATAATCTTGTCTACTTACTGGTGTTGTCCTGTCCTAACTGTTGTACTAGGTACCTATTTGATTTTTTATTTACTTTATATATTTTTATTTTATTTATTTATTACGAAGAGAAACACAAACTGAATTAAAATCTTTGTCCCCCAAAACCTGGTTGATGGTTTGACTGGGAGATCGAGTCTCCGTACAATTGTGAACATAAATAAAATAGTATTAGTATTACTAAAGAAAACTAACAATTTGGAAAACAAAACTTACAACTATGAAATTAAGAAATTATTTTTAAAATTTTATTATATTGAAAGATTTACAAGAATGCATAAGAATACATGTCTGTCTTAACATAGTTTTTAAACAACTAATTAAATAATTTTTTTGCTAAGTAACTACAAACATAATAATTCGTTTCGTAGTCATTTTTCGCAGTAAGTACACGTAATATTCAACTTGTTTACGCACGACGACGCGACGCGGCTAGCGTGCGCGCCGAGCGCCGAGTGGCAACCATTGCCTAGTAGTCCTTCCCGGGAGGCGCTCGGCGGAACATAACTAAACTGAGAAGTGAAACCCCCCCTGGTATGGGTATGGGATACGGCAGGGTACCACCGACGACTACATCTGGCAACGCACAATGGACGCACTCTGCGCCTGGACGATCGCCTTTCAGAGTTGGAAGCGGAGTTGAACCATATAAATTGGCATATTTTGGGGCAATCAGAAGTCCGAAGACAGGGATATGACAGCTCTAAATTCCAGTCATCTCTTTTACTTCCGACAGGGAGACCAATCATCCCAAGGCGGTGTCGGATTTATGATCCATAAATCGCTCAAAAGAAACGTGGAGGAAGTTGGCATTATATCGTCAAGGGTAGCGTACCTCGTCCTAATAATAACCAAAAGATATTCCTTAAAGGTTGTAGAAGTATATGCACCTACGTCCACGCATCCTGATGACGAGGTAGATGCAATGTACGAAGACATAGCCAAGGCTTTGTCTAGTACCAACACTTCTTTGTGCTTGTTCACGTAGGAACGCGCGGGCGCGGCGGCGGTTGCGGGCGCGGTATACGTTGCGAGCTCGTGTTCACATTGGCCGCCAGACGTGAACAGCGCCCGCAGCCTCCGCCGCGCCCGCTCGTTCCAACGTGAACAAGCAGTCACGGTTGTCATGGGCGATTTCAATGCAAAAACGGGAGTACAAGACTATGGCCACTGACGAAATATAACTATAGACTTACACCGCCTGAACTTAGAGTTGTACGCGGATGTATAATAAGCTTAATGTTCACTAGATGTCACTAAGTGTATCAAATTGTAAATTTCAAAGATATTTTCTGAGCTTTTACTCCGATACGAATCCGAGAGGTAACTGTCAAGTTTATTTGTTTTTGTATTAGTGCAAAATGTCCCACTAGATGTCGTTTTCCACATAATTACATCAGTAATTTATGTGATATTTTATTAAATCGTCCGAGAGCTTAATAAATGCTTCTCAGTAAATACGGTACATGAATATATTTTTTTACTAATTTTTGTATGAAACTTTTTAAATTTTCACATAAAACTCTGTATGTAGGTCTAGCTACTTAATTGTGTTATAATAATCAAAATTTGTTGAAAAATATCCATATATTATATATGTTATATTATTCAGTGATGAAAGCTCAGTAGGCTGAAGCCTAGGCCTAGCCTATTTTAACAAAATAAAAATAAAAACCGACTTCAAGGTTGGACTCGATTTCTCTTGGATGCCATCGTCAGATCTTAGTGTCCTTATCATGGTACCACCGTTGGGATATCTCATTTCCATTAAAAAAAGAATAATCAAAATCGGTTCATAAACGACTAAGTTATCCCCGAACACACATTAAAAAAAAAATACGGTCGAATTGAGAAACCTCCTCCTTTTTTTGAAGTCGGTTAAAAATAAGTCTTGGCAGTTTAACAAGAAGAAATAATGTATTAATAGTACTGTTTGAGAAATTCTATATGCTTGTTAAAATACATCTTTGTAAATATCTGTTTATAAGACATCTCAATAGCAGTTAAATATTACAATTTAAATTAGTAATTTTAACTAAACATCTTCTTAATTACCACTGAAGGTGGCATGAGTTGCTAGAATGCACTGCTGCGACCGTTTCAGCGGCTGGCGGCAAATTAGATTCAAGTAGAAATTTTCATCCTTGGTCCTTTCCGCCACCTCTTTCTGTGCAATGTCATCTTCGCAGAAGATAAAACTCTGTTGCTATCTACTATGGAGCATAACATCGTATTTACAATGGGGAGTACTCCGAGCAATTGATTGAATTGACCCCTGCCTCCTTTTTCCGCCATCATCCTACGCGACTGCAGTTTCATCCTCATCATTTAGGTGTCAACTGTGCGCTTTTCGAGAAAATTTCTGCCCTACACAACAAAACTGTGGAATTAACTGTCGACTGCGGTATTCCCGGACCAATACGACCTTCAATCAATCTTCAAGAAAAGAGCATACTTCTCCATAAAAGCTTTGTGACACCTCTGGTGTTGTGGGTATCCATGGGCAGCGGTAAATAATAAATAAATAAGTTGCCGTTGATGAGTGCGTTGTTTCTCATTGTTTACTGCGTGTTTTGATGATAATGATGGTTTTGGAGAAAATTATTTGCTTTCTCCAACGGCTAACTGGATAAAATCACCATCTCCATCCTCACAGTTTTTTGTTATGGGGACTCTTTAAGGAATTAACTAAATTACTCCTAAATATGGTACTTAGCAATTTTGCTGTTGGATTTTTGTTTCAGCCACCCTTTTGCCGAAATTGCGCAAACAAATTTTCTATTACATCCTGATTCAATTTTTGTGTAATTTTTCAAAGAATGTTTGCCCTTCTTTATCGCATTTAATGCATGTGTTACTTTTTAAACAATGCGTGTTTCTATGGCATCCCATTTTTTTATTACTGTTCAATGTGCCGATCTGTCAATTTTGTAAGTGATCGACTCAAGTTTTAAGTTTTGTCTATTTCGTATGGTTTGGTAACATCTTGAAACGAAATTTGCTCATTGCCGTTAAGAAAGTTATTGTTTAAAAAATGATTTTGAATACTTTTAATTAAATGTGGCACATAAAAAAACGCAAATAATTTTACAAAACGTTACAAAAGAAAAAGGGAAAGTTACTACCTGATTTCGTGCATGTATTTTGGTTTTTCGTAGCCCGACCGCAAAACACAGCGTTTAGCAGAAGCCCACTTATTATCAAATAGTTTATTTATAGTAGCTTTTAAAAGAGTTGTAATTCTGTTGTAAGTAATGTTTCTGTTATTCTTTTTTTAAATAGATCAGGGCAAAACAATCGGATTTTGCTAGACACTTTCGGAGTTTCGGATTGTGGTTGGAGCGGCAAGTTCTACACCTTGCCGCCTTAGAAAAAAATACACTTTAGATTTGTAAAATAATGACAAGCTGAATTTATTTTCGTCTTCTGTCCAATTCTTAACCTTTATTTTCGTAGCTGCATCAATGCCAATTCTCTAGAAACCTCTTCGGAACTCTTTAGATTTTAAAATGCTGTCATCAGATTTTGGTTTTTGCCGTAATTGAAATAATATTTATTTGTTAATCTCCTGACTGATTTAATGTGATTTTCATATTACCTGTTGTACAAATTAAAATATGTATAATAAAAACTTGAGAGGTGTCAAGGAACACCCGGATGGAACGAAGTTTATATATATATTATATTTGTTATGCTACTACTAATAAAAATGCGCATAAAATACTCAAATTATTTTAGAAATAATCAAGCTTTACGAAATATACTATAAAACAATATATTTTCTGTAAATAAATGCAAAAACCCAACATCACGTGGTATTCCCAGGCGGTCACCTATCCAAGTACTAACCACACCCGATGTTGCTTAACTTCGATGATCGGACGAGAACCGGTGTATTCAACATGGTATGGACGTTGGCAATCAGTTTGTTATATTTAACGTTGAGTATCCAGCACTATGACGTCAATTCAATGTTAAAAGTGTCGTTACAACTTTTGGCACGAAAAGAGTCGTTATATTTTTTTCCGTCTAGCCCCCTTTCGCAACGCGCGATAAGGAACTTCGTTCTAAAATAAAGATTATACATTGCAGTTCAATCATTTATTTTATATTAAAATGACATATAACGACCTAAAATGTATCGATTATGCCATATCAGACAGGAAATAAAATCGCTCAACATTATTATCTGCACCATAGATTTACATCATCGAATAGAATATACTTAAATTAGGGGGCTTCCATTAATTACGTAAGGTGTTTTAGGGGGGGGGGATTGAGCTAAATCTCTTCAAATGTCACTTAGGGGGGGTCTTGGCAAATATCACATAATTATTGTGTAAAATTGCGTGAAAAATTATTTCCTAAAAAATATGGCCAAATCTGACACAATAGTGTTTGTCGTATTCGTCCGAACTCCGCAGAGCAGCGAAGTAGCAATCGATTTTGCTTTGCTAGTCTTCAATAGAAGTAATAGAACAAGTTCAATAATCCAACACGTTTACAGCCAAAACATACATTTGAAGAATCTCGCGTGAGATTTGGGGACGGTGGAGGGAGTTGAGGAAAATCTTACGATATCTCACCAAGGCGGGAGGGGAGGTCAAAAAATTCTCAAAAATGCCTCACGTAATTAATGGACGCCCCTTTACGATGTTTCGTTGAAATAATTTGTTTGTTTACTTACTTTACTGACAACTAACCATTTGACATATCAAAGTCCGACGTAATTGTAGCCACTTGGTGGCGCTATCATCGCGCATCCAGCATATAATATTCTATATGTCATATCAATAACTTATAAATGTGACATCTAGCGTAGTAAATAGGTCATTATATTCAAGTTTATTTAAATCGATTGCAACGACATCTCCTAAAAATAGGTGATAACTTATAGTTACGCAATTGAAAAATATTTTTTTTAAACAAGCATTAGAAAGAAAGATTTATATTCGAAAAATAATAAAATAATTACTATAATTGAAGTATATCAATAAAATAGTGATAGAGTTTGTTAAACTATTTCTAGTACCTTATTTTTGCGCGCCATCTAGATTTAGGTGAATTTTTCTAGCTTTTATCGGTGTACAGTTTGGGCCAGGGGAGGGTCGGTCTATTTAGTATATTGTGTCATTGATCAGAATTTAGAAATCACAAGTTCTGCGGATGATATAGGTACTTAGGTAAATTGAATTCCGTTAAAACCAGAGTTGAGGAAAAGTGCCTACTTAGTATTTTGCATGTCTTGTCTATCTACTACGAAAACAGAAACATCCTAAATAAATTATTTAGGGCGCTCGCCCACGGCGACTTTTTGCAGCGCTACAGCAGCGCGGCTGTCGCGAGTTCGCAGCAATACAGTCAAGTCGCGATGCGGTCGCAAGCTGCGTGCCATCGCCCACATAACCACGATTCAGTCGCACTGCAAACGCCACCCTCCCTCCATTCTTCACCCGATGTCGTCCGACACGCTCACGCTTTGCATCGATATAGTCGCGATGCTGCAGCGCGTTAGCAGCGCGTTGCAAATGCGACTACAGCGCGACTGCAGCGTTGCAAAATTGGCAGCGCCGTGGGCGAGCGCCCTTAGATATATCAGGGCCGGACCGTGAGTTTAGGGGGCCCTGGGCTAATACTACTTAGGGGCCCTCCAAATTCTTTTTTTTTAAAGACAACTTCCGCATTAGGAATATACATCCTGTGTCGAGGGGGACTCTATAGACATACATGTAACCAACACAAAGAACACTCAGACTTATAACAACAATTTGTGGATCACACAAAGTGTGGTCCCATGTGGGATTTGAACCCACAACTCTTGGCGCAGTGAAAACTGGCGTGGCGCTCGCTTAAATCACTAGATCTGGCAATCATCAATCAAACAAATTACTCAAATATATAGGATAAAAATTAATTGATAAAATATTTAATTTGTATTTTAATATATTATGCCTTAGGGCTTAGTGTTTAATAAGTACAATTGTAATTAAATTGACAAATGATGAAGCAAACTTTCTGCACTTTCCTTTGGCAAATTTAATTTAATTTTTGCTTCTCACATTCTAAATTCTTAGTAAAATCAACATTTATGGACAAACCGGATAAAAGCCTATAAATGCCATCGCTCGGCTTCACAACTTGTGATTAGTATGGTTAAATATATTTTTAAGATTGTATAGCAATTCGGGAATACGTCAACAAGCTTCTTTTCATAAATAATCGCAAAAATGTCTTCTTCTTGCTCGTTTCACTCTTGGCAGAGCGGTCGTGGTCACGTAGAGTTGTCTACATTGGTGGTTGAGGTGGAGAAAGCCCCTCGTACAATTTCCCGCCATCTCACCCTGTCGGCAGACTGTCGGCTGCAGTCAGACACGCGGCTTCCGATTGTGGACTTCACGTGGTCGATCCAGCGCATGGGTGCCCCGCCACGGAGCCTGATCCCCTCCACCTTTCCCTGCACTACCAGTCGCTCTATGGAGTCGCTATTCTGTCTAGAGACATGGCCAAAGTACCGCACTATGCGCGACTGTACTGTGGTTGATAGACGCTGTGTAATGCCGAGTTCCTCTAGCACAGACACGTTGGTACGGAACTCCGTCCATGATATACCGAGCATTTTTCTCCAGCACCACATTTCCAGAGCATCCATTTTCCTTTTTTCCAACTCGCGTACTGTCCACGTCTCCGCAGCGTATAGAAAAATGGGAAATATAAGTGATTTTACAAGCCTGGTCTTGGTGGTTTTGGTAAGGTTCTGATTTCCCCAAATTTTTCTTAATTTCTCCATTGCAGCTTTGGTTATGGCCATGCGTCGTTTCACTTCATCTACGCAGCCACCATTGTTTGATATCAAAGCCCCAATGTATAGGTAAAAAATGTAAAAAATGTCTACGCAAGATGAATAGGACTCTGTCAACTAAAGCAAATAAGTTTTTAATTAGATGTATTCATTGACTAAATATTCATCTACATTATCGGGATAGTAGTCGATAACCTTACGTGTGCTTTCTAAATCAATATGTTGCATGATCTTTTCTTGCGAAACCATTAAAGATTTTTTTTTTCTACATGTCTCATAAACTTGACTTCTATGATTTAAATCCGTATTTAGTTTATTCAGTGCAACGTTTAACGTGTCTATTTTAAACTTTTCTGCGCCGTTTACTACGATTGTCTCTGTACAATTATCAGAATACTTTGATGTAATGTGTCTTTTAGATATAGTAATGTAGCTGTAGTTTATACTTAGTTTTTGCTTTTTCTTTGTAATCCTTTAGCTTCTGATCTCTTTTGACTTCTGACTCTGTATTTTTTACTAACCGAATTAAATCTTTCAATAATTTCTTCCCAATAAAAAATAAACAAAATTGCCAGTTTATTAAATAAATTTCTTGCCTCTTTTCGAAAATCACCTTTTTCCTCTTCATTTTCGCTGAAAATCATCAAAATTTTCTTAATGTCATAATCATAATAGTTATTTTTTAAAAATTTTACAACATCGTAGTGGCGATACAATCTAGTCTGACTTTAACTCTTTAACGTTAATGTCAGTTTTGTTTCACAATTTAACAATTCCTATCTATATGGGTTGAAGCAGAAAAGAAAACATATATTTTCGCACTTCTCAAAAAAGTTTACGATTTCGGTTCCAACCTTCACAGATTCTTCACCAACTCGGTTAAGACAATGCGCAGCACATGGCACGTAATCCGCAGTTTTTTTTGTTGTTCTAGTATTGCTTCTACACCATTGTAACGAACCGCCATATTAGCAGCGTTGTTGTTTGACTGTCTCCTCTTTTTGTGCGGAAATGCCCCCTGATACCACCGACTGGTGGCATGTTGGACTCGAACCGACTAAAACCGCACGCCACCTCGGGTAACAGGAGCCGGGGAACCAGGTGCACCCTCGAAAGGAAATCCCTGGAACCTCGACGTACCACGGGCCACCCAGGTTTCGTAGATGGCCCCCTCCTGATCACGAACCCCGATGTTCTCTTGCTACAATAATTACAAATTTTAACAAAAAAAAACCGACTTCAATCTGGACCAAATTGAAATGGGACCACACGGAAAGCATCAGCTTACGAATAAAAAAAGAATTATCACAATCGGTTCACCCAGTCGAAAATTATGAGGTAACAAACATAAAAAAACAGTCGAATTGAGAACCTCCTTCTTTTTTTGAAGTCAGTTAAAAAAGCACTTGCGCCTCCACCCCGGCCTGCTTCTGCTAGGGTGACAGGTGGCCTCATCTGGCAGCCCCAGGCTTGCGCTTATGGAGGATGGAGATCGTTCTGCGACCACCGGCGCCTGAGTCGTTTGCGTACCGAGCCCAATCCCGGGCCTGGCAGACCAGGAGAGTTCTAAACCTGTCCCGGTCCCGCTCCGCCGTCTCCTGTACGAGCATAACTTGATCGCAAAAAGAGAGTGCGGAATTCCACGCACTTTCGCTCCGTAACATGGCCACAATCATGTTACTGAGTGAGAGAACCCCTACTCCGATGGCCGCCACGAGTTCGTGGCTTGGCTACCACACGCCGGACATTCTGCCAGCGTGTGGAGCGCCGTGTCCACGGTCTGGCCATCGCAGTGGTGGCACTTAGGCGTTGGCTCCTTACGGATCAGACACAGGTGATCGCTGAAGCAGCCTTTTCCAGTGATCACCTGCGTCAGCCGGTATGAGAGGCTCCCGTGATGCCTCTCAAGCCAATCCTCCATAACGGGTCTTACCACCGCAATAACAGCATGCCCAGCGCTTGGTTGCCCAAGTCATTCTTCCATTCCTCGACGATGACCTGGCGGAGTTGGAATTTCTGATCTTCTATTTCTCGAATCTCAGGTGACCTTCCCAACTTCCGCTGCTCCTTGAGACACTGATAAAGAGCCGCAAGGTCTCATGCCTCCAGATCCCATGGTGGAGTTCCGGCCAGGAGACTTGCCGCCTCAAAAGATATCGTGCGGTATCCTTTTATGATCCTGATGGCCAGCACTCGTTTCGGTCGTCGCAATAGCGCGATAGTGCTGGCGCTCAGGGCCTCCGCCCATACTGGGGCCCCATAAATCGCCATGGACCGCACGACCCCTACAGTTATCCAGTGGTAATCCATTTTTTCAAAAACTCTTGTAACACCTTAAATAAATGTAAGCTAGTATGACTACCAATTTTAATTAACGATATAGGTACATCTTTCGTACACTTTTCCCCGAAAACAGTATCTAAGTACGATAGTTATATAACTGATCATTATGAGATAGATATGGGACTGAGAACAGAACCGCAAAAAGAACAAAATTACGCTAGGTGATAAGCCTCGGGAATTCCCCTGTATTATAGACTCACTCACATTTTTTTGTTTTTATGTCCTGGTAGTAAGATATATGAGCCAAATATGCTTACTCACTCTTGAACGAAGAAATACTTGATGTGGGTATAATTAGCAGAACATACTTATTATCAAATAGTATTTATAAATACTTTAAGTATTAACGTTAATCACGTAAGAGGAATAAAAATTATGTTATATTATTTAATATGTGAGCAAAATCGTTATTAAATTATTAAATCGTAACGTGTAAAATTGTTGTGTTTTCTTAATTTTCTAGAGTTGTAGATACCATCTACAACTCTAGAAAATTAAGAAAACATACTGTCGTCCGTAAATAATCGATGGGAAAGCCCCCGTTCCGTTTGACATGCATTATCGTCTATTTTTTTACTTTAACTTGACCTAGCTGGGGGCCCCTGGGATCCACAAAAAGCCATATGGTAGATCCGGCCCTGAGATATATAACGTTATTTTACATGGAATTTAAACTTGACTAAAACCAAATTTTGATTACGTTTTTCTTCAATAAAACTTTCAAATTTAATTTGGATGTAACTGGAATTACTAGTAGGTAGTAGAGCCACGCTGATTTCAACACGAATGGGCCGGCTCGACCGGGGCGGTACTACCCTCGCACAGAAAATCAACGTAAAATGACAGCGATCGTGCTGTCGTGTTTCGTTGGTGAGTGCGAGACCGGAGGCCCAAATAGTCTAGTCAACAAGTTCCATACTTGTTGACTAGACTAAAAGATGCAGCAGCATCACTAGGCCGCCATGGTGTGGGTCGCCATACTGCATTCGCAGTGAGTATGGTGACCACCACTCTTGGATTTTGCTTATGCTTTCCATCAGGCAGAGTAGAGTCATTATGGCGGGCCATACATAAAAAAAAAAAAAAAACATATAAGAAGCTCGCATAGTTAGGTTCTATTCAGGTACTATAATTTTCCTTTTAATTTCATGTTATTTACCCCAGTAATACCCCAGTTAATACCCCAGTGAGTGAAACTTGAATATAAGGATAATCTTTTATATAACATAAGAGGTGGTCTACAAATATAATAAATACTTAAAGTGTGGGAATATCTTACAGTAGGTAATAGGCGCAAAACAAGGAAAATAACTTTTGGTAGTTCTGACTAAGTTCGTAATGAGTAATGCCACTGCCTCGGCGGCGCAAGTGGTATAGCGTATGCGACTGCTTTGCTTGAGGTCTCGTGTTAGATTCCCGGGTCGGACCCAATGTTTTTATGATCTGCAAATATTTGTTTCGGAGTTGAGTTTACAAAAAAAGTATTTATTATGTATTTATATCAGTGGTCTAGTACCCATAACACAAGCTCTGCTTAGCTTGGGACTAGATGGCGTTGTGTATTATACCTAAAAGATGTCCGAAATATATATATATTTTTTTTATGTGTACCTAGAGTGAATTGAGTTAGCCAGGTAAGATTAAAAGGTCTCAATTGACTAGACGTAATGTAGGTAACGATGAAGGTTAAGATCATATGGTTTAAAAAGGACAATTTTATCCAGAGAACCTTTTTTTTTGTTAATGGGTTAAAAAAATTCTTCGGATATCCGGCTCCTCGGGGGCTGAGAAGCCAGGTATATGGTGATTCCACTAAAAACCACCCTAGCGGCTGGTCTCAGGCTCCCTGCTCTGAGGTGGACCCGGACCATGTTATTTCAGGTCACCCCAGGAATGGGCTTCCCCCCGCCCCTGCTCTCTACAGTTCCGAGGCTATTTGTGTCTCGACAAAAGGACCAGGCAATTAATAACAGTCTTGGCAATTCGAAATGAAAGTCAAAGACAAGACGAGCAAAGTGTAGGTATATTTTGATAAGTTTTTTCCAGTTTTGATTCGGTACAAATAGACTAGAAGGAACTTAATGCCATTTACATACCTACGTAGGTAGGTATGTAAATGGCTTAGATGAAGTATGACAATGATGAGAATGATTTGTTGTTAAGTTTTTATTTTTCATTTTCATGAAATTGATTTGTATTATAAGGTGTTAGAATTTCGACAGTTTGCCGCAGTTATTTAAATTATAAAAATCGGACAAGAGCAAATCTGACTCGCACACTGAAGGTTCCGTACCAACTTAAATGTGCTCAAACATGTCGGGAATTGATCCATGGATTGAGTTGCCCTTTCGCTAATCCATCATTCAAAAAATCAGGGTCACTACCTACTAGACCAACAGGCCTGTCGTCGGCCAGCCTACATTCGCATGTAAATAATACCTACGTTACTAGAACATCAGATTCTCTCGTCTCGTCTCGCGTTCTCCGCTACAACCAGTGGAATAGCGCGCTATACGTACAGAAACGTCAGAATTGAGTACACGCCTACGGGTATTCTCGGGTGTATTCTTGTTTTCTTCGAGCGCCTGCCGTCCTTTTTTGTTTTTTTATTTCATAAGGGGCAAACGAGCAGATGTATCACCTGATGGTAAGTGATTACCGCCGCCCATGGACACCTGCAACACCAGAGGCGTCACACAAGTGCGTTGCCGGCCTTTTAAGAAGGAGTACGCTCTTTTCTTGAAGGTTTGAAGGTCGTATTGGTCCGGGAATACCGCAGGCGACAGTTCATTCCACAGTTTTGTTGTGCGAGGCAGAAAGTTCCTAGAGAACCGCACAGTTGTGGACTGCCTTGCCTCTCTGGGTACTCCTGCGTGTCCCTGTTCCTCGCAGACTAGGACTCATTTAACCGGTTTATTAATAGTTTGTCAAATTGCCACATGCTTCATCATCAGCTTATCGCAGTCCACTGCTGGACATAGACCTCTCCAATTGCACGCCACTTAGTTCGAACCTGGGCTTGACAAATTCGAAGTACTCGTCAGTTTTTGAGTGCGGTACGGTTATTGAACGCAACATTATATTGCGGATTGATAAGAAATAGACTTTTTTGTGGGGTAAGTTTTTATAAATAATCTAAAATGGTAAATTGAATGTATTCATATTTTTATTTACATCTTAACTAATTAAAAATAATGACAGTCTTCAATACAAAGAAATACAAAACATTTTTTAATACTTATGAATAAAGTACTTATGTGTTTAAAAATGTATACACTGAAATACATCTTGAAAGGATAGGAAAGGAAGGTTGAAAGAATATGTGGCTCTTTCACGGAAATAAGTATTTATAACATTAGCCCAGATGATATTTTACGGACATTAAAATAAATATAGATTTGAGTTGATGCATAATAATATCATCAATATATCATACAAAAATAACGTGCCAATATCCAAAGCAGTATTGTTCAGCGTAGTTCAACAGTTCATCTCGTGATCGTGAAGTAAATACATATTTTATGTAAGGGGGATAGTAAAAAGTTTTTATTTAGTAAAGTGTAAAGTGTGTTTATTTGTAAAGTTTCGTTTTAATTTAAAGAAATTCAAACTAAACACAAAAACTGTACAGATAATATTACCGTGACCAAAAGAAGATATAAAACATTTTTTACATCTCCTAGATTGGAGTTGTTACCGGCAATCTGTATAATTCAGGTATTTACACAAATATTACGGATATTATTGTCCATTACATACTTTGCGTAGGTATTGTATAGAATACTGAACCACCGGGATGTTTAAAAATATTAGATTTTGGTCTGTATTTATTAATTTTATGTAACTACTTACATACCTATAAAATGACGAGCAAAGGAAACTTGTTCTGTTTGCATTAAATCAACTATATTCAGAACCATCTAGGCTTTGCTTAGGTTAAAACAGTGACCACTCCAGATCCCCAGTGTTGTTGTTGAATCATTTAGATTAGATGAGTTTGAATGGATTGCAATGGATGATTTGACCTGTTCCCATAGATAACACATTACCAGCTGCGCATTACGCAATACCTAGGCAAAGTATAAAAAAAAATACGTGTGGCACTCGGGGACTGCCGCGGTAAAGCTATTGCATTGCATTTTTTATCAACTTATGCAATTATAATTAATTTTATTTTGCCAGTTTCTCATTGTTCAAAAAGTATTTAAATAATAGAGGGCGTTAGTGTACCTGGTAGTTGCGAAACAGCTTTAACAGATGGCGCTGATCGGTTTGTATTTATGCAGTATTGCGTGACAGAGACAGACAGATTTCGGAGCAGCTCGTCTCGATCCGTGCGAGCTTCATGTGTTAGGTTTTTTTGTTTCGGAATTTCTCGGTTCGGCCCGCGATAAAAGCTATGCAATAGCTTAATAATATTTCACACATTACCTACACGCTTTATATGTATTGTATGGAATACCGGATTATACACATTGCCGCTAACAGAGTCACATCACTTTAATTTGAAAATTCTTAATTCAAATAATCAAATTATGAATTGTCATTAAATTCATTTTCAATAAAAAAAAATTTAATCTTATGGAAATTATAATGAAATCTGTAACTCTTTTAAGCTGTCTCAGATATTGCTTAGGTTCCAATCCCACAGGGAACTACATTTAAGGCAACCTTATTAAATTATGGAATTCGAAATATTATTCCATTAATGGCATTAAATTTTCCATGATACAGAGTCAGTAACATAACAATCGCTTATCAACCAACACTAACAGTAAAAATGTCAAGCTTTTATGCTGATTGATGAATCAAACCATTCCTGTACGTTTTTACAACCGTTTTTTTTACAAAAAATAATAAAATATTATGTTTAGAACCTATTACGAGTAGGTTGACACAATCATTCATCATAAAATAAATCTTTAGTTTTGGGTCAAAAGGTAATGTAACTAAAGATTCAGCTGTAGAGTACTCTCAGATGACCTTCTCTCATCATTGTAATATTTTTATTTCATTTAGAGCAAAAGGCTTAAGTATGCTTACTGTGCATGCTGCATAGCTATTGTCATAAGTTTAAAACTAAACAGGGATGGGGCGGGAAGGCAATCCGCATAATACGAGTAATCCGCAATCAGGATAAGGAGGTTGTAATGTACTATGTAGTAAATATATAGAAAAGGCAGGTCTGCCATTTCTTTGTGTAGATGTCTATACAGTGTTGTCACTCTGTTAAGACGTTAGTATAGTTCGCCACTCACGCCGCGACAGACCCTTATCAGCATGTGTTCTATGGCTGGAAGGATTGGCTCACTTTTTGCACCATTAACACCGCTACTGGTAAGTTTATAAGATTCATAATTGTTTGTAGGTTAGAATCCCCCAATTCCTTCCGTCTGTTAAAGTCATTACATTACGGCAATGTAATTCTCATTCAGCACATTATGCAGTAATATAAATTCTAAAAATTAATTTAGTCACCTGTGACATGATCTCTCATGACTCTCCTTACACATACAAATATTCTTAGAACTAAAATAAATTATCTACTATTATCTTTGGGGTGCAGGCTTTGGCTTAGGCATCTTTGATAATAAGGCTTGAATTTCCTTCTTCTCATCATAACTCTTCCACATTTCATATAAGTTAATTATTGATCTGACTATCTCTTGGATCTGAAATAAATAACAAATCTTTTATAATTACACATTATAAACAGCTTCTCGCTGGCTGGATGGTTAGAACATAACTATATGTGATTGGTAATTACCAGACTGAGCATTAGTTAAATATTTGCTAAGTTGCTCAGTCTGGCAAACTTGATAGACTAATTAATTTTCCCACATTCTATTTCGCTACTGTTATCAAATCTATACAAATAAATGAAATTGGAGTGTCTGTTTGTAATAATAGGTCTTTACCTATGAAATTGCCGTTTTGTAAGCAATAAGTGAAAGTACTTATTTTTTCAAACTTTTTTATTTCTGTTATTCGATGTAATCACCCAGGCAATCGACGCTTCTTTGCCAACGCATTGGCAGTTTATTGATGCCCTTCTTGTAAAAATCAGCTGGACGGGAGGCAACAAACTCTTCAAAGGCATTTTGTACTGCCTCTCGGGAATTGAATTTTTTACCCACTAAAAAGTTGTCTAAATTTTGGAAAAAGTAATAGTCGGTAGGTGCAAGGTCTGGTGAGTATGGCGGATGAGGGAGAGCTTCCAACCCCAGCTCTTGCAGCTTGGAGACTGTCTGTTGCGCAGTATGGGGTCGCACGTTGTCGTGAAGGAGCAGTGGGGACGACCGATTGACCAAAGCTGGTTGCAGATGTGCAAGCTTCTCCATCATTCTCTCCAGTTCTTCACAGTACACATCTGCATTAATGCTCATGCCGTTTTGTAAAAAGCTGTGGTGAATCACACCCGCACTAGACCACCAAACAGTGACCATCACCTTTTTAGGGGTCATTTTTTGTTTAGGGCATTGCTTTGGTGCTGAACCAGGGTCTAACCAACTTGCTGAGCGCTTTCGATTGTCGAACAGAATCCATTTTTCGTCGCACGTAACAATTCGTTTCAAAATTCCTTCATTTCTTTGCCTGTTGAGCAGCGCAAGGCAGTCTCGACGCGTACGTTGCGCTGGCGATCGTTAAGGTCGTGGGGCACCCATCTATCAAGCTTTTTTACCTTGCCAATTAGTCGCAAATGGATCAATATTGTTTTGATGCTTACATTAAAAGCTGCTGCTAGCTCAGCTGTAGATTGAGTTTCGTCAGCTTCCACAATCGCCTTTAATTCATTATTGTTAACCAAAGTCTCCGGACGACCACGAGCTTCATTTTTCAAGTCAAAATTTCCAGAACGGAACCGGGAAATCCAATAACGGTTTGTGCGTTCGTTTGTACAGTTCTCTCCGTAAACGTTTTTGATGTTACGTGCCGTTTGTGTCGCGTTGGTGCCACGATGGAATTCATATTCCATAATTACACGAATTTTTAAAGTATCCATTATGCTTTGATTATTAATATGTCTAGATAGAGCATCGCGATACAAAAGAACAAAATTAAATGACACAACTTTTCGATATTTGTGTGCGTGACAGCTACGTCTTACACTCGCCTCATGTCATTCTAAATTTCCTAGTGTGAGTGCGTAAATGATACCAGTTGTTGATTTTTTTTTGTGAAAATGGGGAAACAATTATAATAGTGTTGAATAACTTTTCTATCTAGAAAACTATGCTAGGAAAACAAAATGTGATACAACCTAATAATATGTCTCGTGTTTTTTTATTATTTATTATTATTAATTTTGGTCTGGTATTGTAAAAAAGTACTTAACGATTTTTTAACCTTTTAAAATATGTAAGATATATAATTAAGCCATCTTTTTGTCTTTTTGACCAATATTAAAAAAGAAGAAAGGTAAGAAAAAAATGTTTACATTACTTTTTTAATGGACCGGTTTTTTTTTTGTGTTAGATTTAGGACATCTTCAAGATAGCTCAGTATTAATATCATGGGGATTAGACCTTGGGCTTTCAATTTGTTTTATTAGATTTACAATCTATTTTTTTATCTGAATGAGATCTGACGAGTAGTTTTTAAGTTAAATTTTCTCAATTCTTATCTGTTGATAAGAACATTCGAAGATATACTTGTTTTGAAATCATAAAAACTGGACTTGAAAATGCATGACTGCACGGTTGGTCTAGTGGTTTAAGTTGTCGCCACACCGCTTTCTATTAAGCCAGGTGTTGTGGGTTCAAATCCTAAATAGGACAACACTTTGTGTGATCCACAAATTGTAGTTCTGAGTCTGGGTGTTTTTTGTGATGTATATTCGTAATGCGGGATTTATTTTTTTAAAACAGAGAGGAGCTCATATCTAGTAAGTATGCCTAAAAACCCTTAAACGATGCCCATAGTGACATTTTACAAAAACGGTGCGGCGGCCATATTTGATTCAAATAATGACATGAAATTAATACTCAGCATACCTAAAAACACCTTACACGATACCCATAGTGACATTTTACAAAAATGGTGCGGCGGCCATATTGGATTAAAAAAATGACAAGAAATTAATACTCAGTATACCTAAAAATCCCTTACACGATACCCATACCCGTAGTGACATTTTACAAAAATGGTGCTGCGGCCATATTGAATTACAAAAATGATTTGAAATTCTTAGCGTATCTATTATCTACCATGAAGTATTTTATACAACACAACTCCGCCTACCACATTTTATGAGGGAGTTTTGACTTCATAAACTAGCAACACCCAAAATGGCGACTACAATAATTATTTATTTTAGAAATTATTTAATGGCTTTGTTTGCTGTAATAGATACATATCAATGGTACTTAACGATAATAGGTAACTTTCTTTGTTAATTTAGATCGTACTCTGTAATTTCTACACACTTATATCGCACAATTCGCCATTTTTATCAACACAAAAATGACAGCAACATGTGTGTATCCACTGACAGTGCATTTGGTACTAAACGCGGAAAAACATTTAGGCGTCAACAGTTAGAGCCTATTTTTTCGTGTGTTTTTACAGCTTTGACAGTCCATCTAGACATATTAATAATCTAAGCCATTATGATGAAAAATGTTCAAATGTAATGAAAATACAACGCTAATCAAAAAACAAAAGACTGAGTTTGTAAATAGAATGTCATGGTTTTGAAACAAAATTAATTTGAATTTAGAATACAGAGCCATTACAAACTTTTTTTTATTTGAAATGACAGTACTGAAGAACGGCAATTTCATAGGTAAAGACCTAATATTAAAATAACCACTTTTTACTAAATGCATATTGTATGTATACACGCCTACACGGTACATTTACCAAAATATTTTTTGTCTGTGTGACTGTTTGTTCCGTCTTATCTCTGGAACAGCTGGACCGATTTTGACGGGACTTTCACTGATACGAGACGTAAATGGGAATAAATAAAATTGGAGTGTCTTTTTGTAATATTAAAATAATCGCTTATTAGTAAATGCATATGTACGTAATACGTATACACGGTACATAATATACAAAAATAATAGTCTTTACAATTTTTGTTTGTCTGTTTGTTCCGGCTAATCTCTGGAACGGCTGGACCGATTTTGACGAGACTTTCACTAGCAGATAGCTGATGCTGATGATATAAGGCTTAACTTAGGCTACTTTTTTTAGACTAGCTTTATCCCGCGGCGTTACCCGCGGTTGTTGTTATACCTCGGGTAACACTGTGGGGCTCGGCTAGTCTATATCTATACTAATATTATAAACGCGAAAGTTTGTAAGCATGGATGGATAGATGGATGGATGTTTGTTACTCTTTAACGCAAAAACTATTGAACTGATTTGAATGAAACTTGACAGTAATATAGCTATAACCGACATATACGCGGGCGGAGCCGTGGGCAACAACTAGTATTATCATAATTCTAAACTACAAACTTACATTTAGGTAAGAAAGGATGAATAAGTGCACAAAATGAAACTTTAATAACAAATTAATGAATGTTTCTGCATCATTATCATATGATTATTAATTCCTCAAGAAGTGTCTGGATACCAGCTGGCTATCTTGATTTTGTGCTTACCCCGGGAGCAACAAACACTGTTACCATGCAGATATGCAGTCAAAGTGGCAACATTCGTACATCAACACAAAATGTTTGCCATCGAAATGCAAAGAAGATGAAGAAGCAGTCAAAGCGTAACCAGCGGATCCAGTTACTTTTTTATTTATATTATCTATACTAATATTATAAGCATGAAAGTTTGTAAGAATGGATGGATGGATGTTTGTTACTCTTTCACGCAAAAACTACTGAACGGACTTGGATGAAACTTTACAGTAATATAGCTTATACATCTGAATAACACATAGGCTACTATTTGCCGCGATAACCGACATACACGCGGGCGGAGCTGTGGACAACAACTAGCTTGTAATAATTCATTTACCTTATCCATGTCAACATTGAGTTCGGCAAACCACGGCTTGTGGCTCTCTTTGCCAAGCATCACACAAGCTATGTGGAGAGATGCTATGGCTATCTAGAACAAATAAATTACATTCTTATATTACAGTTTAAGGTTTGAGTACTCTCAACTTCATACCTACATAATAGGCAAAGAAAAATACTTAGGTTAGAAAATGTGGTAGCTGTTTTACTTAAGAGTATTTTTTATTATATTATCTTTATTTCGATTTTCATTCTTATGCAGTAAACAGAAAGCATTTTTTTTTTAAAGAACCTTTTTAGTAGTTATTAGTGGGATGAAGAATGTGGGAAGTCTCATACCAATGCATTACAAAACGAAACTTAACATATCACTGTTTTTTTCTGCTAAAAAAGACAACCATACAATAATCTGTAGAGTTCCATAGTACACCTAAAACCTCTTTTCTAAGAAGAGGTCTATGTCTAAAAGTGGACTGTTACAGGCTGTGGATAATGATGTTATAACAATTACCTGATAAGGTGGGTACAGCAAACTGACATCAGTTCTTAATGAATCATTCACTATTCTCCAAGCATAAGTCAATAACTGATCATCTTGTCCTATGTCTTGCACAAACAACAACAGCGGCCGATAAGGCTGATACACAATTAGACAACAGTCCAGATTCTCTAGCAGGTAGAATTCGCATTCGAGGATGTGATTAGTTCTGTATGGAAACTCTTGTTGGCCATATGCATAACTAAATTTATTCTTGATTACTGTCTGACATGTTGTTATAAGCCTAGAGTTAGATATTACACCAAATTCTTCAACTTTAGACGCAAGAAATACACAAGTAGGTGCAAGAAGCAGTGGGTCGATACATTTCAATGAATTCCTTGCGTAAAAACGTTTGAAGTACACTGTGGCTGTCGCGATTACTTGTTGGCGAAGTTTCAACTGCTCTCCTAAAACCTGTATGATGCTCGCGAAGAAATTGAATATCTTCTGATACTCTTCTTCACTTAATATAGCCAAATCGTATTGGCGGTCACGAATTAGATCTTGTTTATCTAATATCCATTGTTGGTGGTGAGAACTTTGCCAAAAATTGCCTGCCATTGTTTAACGTAAAAGTAAATTTATAATAAATAACTGAACAAACAGAAACAAACTCAATCAAAATCAATTTGTGACTTTGTGACAGGATTCAGAAAGGTTCAGTGTTGCTGTTGCCGTTGGCATACATGACAGAATTGACAGATCAGATGGCAGATGGCATTATTGCCAATTTCTGATTTCATTGTCCCCGTAAATACGGAGTGTAGAGATAAGGAATACAATCTCTATGTTACAAAAGTGTCCGCCAAAATCACAGACGTATAAAGAAAAGCAGACTAAACACAATCCATGCAAATGCGTGCCAATTACACTACATACAAACATTACTCACACAGACACAAAACACAGTGCCGAATTCAGCAATGAAAGATTGCACTTTAAATTAATATTTTGTAACTCGAAATACACGTGTATGAGCCTATGCTGCATGCCGAAAGACGCCCATTAATATGTCCGATAATATTAATAATGTCCATGTTTCGGAGCATACCAATTTCGGTTGATCGGTACGTACCAAATTTGGTCATATGTTAGGACTTTTTCTTTGCTACTTAGATGGCAGACAAGCACACGGCCCACCTGATTGAAAGTGGTTACAGTTAAACTGGAGCTCTGTTTAGCTGTATGTTCTTCTTTTGGGTTATGTAAGTGATAAACAGAAAATAAAAACCAAAAACTTTTAGATGTGTTTATTTATTTTTAAAAATTACAATTCGTTTGAAATAATTTCGTTCCGATGTTTGATTGGTTTTAGCATAATGATTACACCTTATATCTATATATAATTTCACAATTGTGCGGTGGCCTCTTCTGGATAATAAATGCGATTCAAAATGTGCTGAACATATCACATTGCTCGATTTAGGTTGCCAGTCCTTTTTAGTAAGATTTTTAATCCAAAGGTTTTTTAAGTCTTCATTGTAGGGGAATCTGTAAAAAGAGGTTTATTGAGTATTAACATACGTTTTTTTTCTGCTTCACCGACGACGCTACACAATCAATATTAAAATATCAATACACCTAAAAATAAGTTCTGAGTTCGACCCTGTTAATTGCCCTAGTACTTAAAATGTCAAACTACGTCTTCAAGAAACATTTTCAATAAAATTTTATGTATTTCACTTAGTAATCTAGTGACAACAGCTTTTTTTCTAAAGAACCTAACGTATCTTCTAATGTCAAGGGAAAAAAAGGCATGGCTTAGTCTGTTAAATACAAAAAATAGGCAAGCAATAATAAAATGATATTTACATACCGGTAGAAGGTTATTTCTGGAGATTTTTTGTAAGATGTGTTGGCACACTTCGGGGCAAAACACTTCACTATTATATTTTAGTTCTTTAAGCAGCTTGTAGTAACAAAATAAAATAAAAAACACCACAGCACAAACGTCAGCACGCCGTTGTGTAGCATATTCTGACAAGCTACGTGCCGCAAGACGGCACGACCTCCGATGTGTCTATGTGTGAGTTATTGTAGCCATATAAGAAAAAAAGGGATAAATATATACAATATTAAGTTAGAGTGAAAGTGACAACGATAATTTTTTACATGGTTAATGTGTGCGTATAATTATGTTTAGTCTGCTTCTCTTTATACGTCTGTGGCCAAAATGCACTAATTAGGTGTGCCAGTGTAAATTTTAAAGAATTAGAAAAGATAATCAAATGAATTTGTTTATGTTTGTCGGACAGGATACTACGCAAAGTTTTTAATTTTTAAACCACAATTTAATAAAAATAAAATAAAACGATATCACACTCTCGTCTCACTCTAGCGCCTCTGTGGTCGGTTTTCGAACTATTATTTAGTCATGTTTGATGGACAATTTTCCCCTTATGAGCCCATCAGAGATTGTACTCCTTACCTCTATACTCCATGCCCGTAAGCTGAGGCCGCACTACGGTTTTTTCCCGCTAGCGGTTAAAGCGCCAAACCGCGAAACCGCTCAGGGCCGGATCTACCATATGGCTTTTTGGGCTTAAGCCCAAGGCCCCGTGGATCCCAGGGGCCCCCAGCTAGGTCAAGTTAAAGTAAAAAAATAGACGATAATGCATGTCAAACGGAACGGGGGCTTTCCCATCGATTATTTACGGACGACAGTATGTTTTCTTAATTTTCTAGAGTTGTAGATGGTATCTACAACTCTAGAAAATTAAGAAAACACAACAATTTTACACGTTACGATTTAATAATTTAATAACGATTTTGCTCACATATTAAATAATATAACATAATTTTTATTCCTCTTACGTGATTAACGTTAATACTTAAAGTATTTATAAATACTATTTGATAATAAGTATGTTCTGCTAATTATACCCACATCAAGTATTTCTTCGTTCAAGAGTGAGTAAGCATATTTGGCTCATATATCTTACTACCAGGACATAAAAACAAAAAAATGTGAGTGAGTCTATAATACAGGGGAATTCCCGAGGCTTATCACCTAGCGTAATTTTGTTCTTTTTGCGGTTCTGTTCTCAGTCCCATATCTATCTCATAATGATCAGTTATATAACTATCGTACTTAGATACTGTTTTCGGGGAAAAGTGTACGAAAGATGTACCTATATCGTTAATTAAAATTGGTAGTCATACTAGCTTACATTTATTTAAGGTGTTACAAGAGTTTTTGAAAAAATGGATTACCACTGGATAACTGTAGGGGTCGTGCGGTCCATGGCGATTTATGGGGCCCCAGTATGGGCGGAGGCCCTGAGCGCCAGCACTATCGCGCTATTGCGACGACCGAAACGAGTGCTGGCCATCAGGATCATAAAAGGATACCGCACGATATCTTTTGAGGCGGCAAGTCTCCTGGCCGGAACTCCACCATGGGATCTGGAGGCATGAGACCTTGCGGCTCTTTATCAGTGTCTCAAGGAGCAGCGGAAGTTGGGAAGGTCACCTGAGATTCGAGAAATAGAAGATCAGAAATTCCAACTCCGCCAGGTCATCGTCGAGGAATGGAAGAATGACTTGGGCAACCAAGCGCTGGGCATGCTGTTATTGCGGTGGTAAGACCCGTTATGGAGGATTGGCTTGAGAGGCATCACGGGAGCCTCTCATACCGGCTGACGCAGGTGATCACTGGAAAAGGCTGCTTCAGCGATCACCTGTGTCTGATCCGTAAGGAGCCAACGCCTAAGTGCCACCACTGCGATGGCCAGACCGTGGACACGGCGCTCCACACGCTGGCAGAATGTCCGGCGTGTGGTAGCCAAGCCACGAACTCGTGGCGGCCATCGGAGTAGGGGTTCTCTCACTCAGTAACATGATTGTGGCCATGTTACGGAGCGAAAGTGCGTGGAATTCCGCACTCTCTTTTTGCGATCAAGTTATGCTCGTACAGGAGACGGCGGAGCGGGACCGGGACAGGTTTAGAACTCTCCTGGTCTGCCAGGCCCGGGATTGGGCTCGGTACGCAAACGACTCAGGCGCCGGTGGTCGCAGAACGATCTCCATCCTCCATAAGCGCAAGCCTGGGGCTGCCAGATGAGGCCACCTGTCACCCTAGCAGAAGCAGGCCGGGGTGGAGGCGCAAGTGCTTTTTTAACTGACTTCAAAAAAAGAAGGAGGTTCTCAATTCGACTGTTTTTTTATGTTTGTTACCTCATAATTTTCGACTGGGTGAACCGATTGTGATAATTCTTTTTTTATTCGTAAGCTGATGCTTTCCGTGTGGTCCCATTTCAATTTGGTCCAGATTGAAGTCGGTTTTTTTTTGTTAAAATTTGTAATTATTGTAGCAAGAGAACATCGGGGTTCGTGATCAGGAGGGGGCCATCTACGAAACCTGGGTGGCCCGTGGTACGTCGAGGTTCCAGGGATTTCCTTTCGAGGGTGCACCTGGTTCCCCGGCTCCTGTTACCCGAGGTGGCGTGCGGTTTTAGTCGGTTCGAGTCCAACATGCCACCAGTCGGTGGTATCAGGGGGCATTTCCGCACAAAAAGAGGAGACAGTCAAACAACAACGCTGCTAATATGGCGGTTCGTTACAATGGTGTATGTATATGTTTTCTTTTCTGCTTCAACCCATATAGATAGGAATTGTTAAATTGTGAAACAAAACTGACATTAACGTTAAAGAGTTAAAGTCAGACTAGATTGTATCGCCACTACGATGTTGTAAAATTTTTAAAAAATAACTATTATGATTATGACATTAAGAAAATTTTGATGATTTTCAGCGAAAATGAAGAGGAAAAAGGTGATTTTCGAAAAGAGGCAAGAAATTTATTTAATAAACTGGCAATTTTGTTTATTTTTTATTGGGAAGAAATTATTGAAAGATTTAATTCGGTTAGTAAAAAATACAGAGTCAGAAGTCAAAAGAGATCAGAAGCTAAAGGATTACAAAGAAAAAGCAAAAACTAAGTATAAACTACAGCTACATTACTATATCTAAAAGACACATTACATCAAAGTATTCTGATAATTGTACAGAGACAATCGTAGTAAACGGCGCAGAAAAGTTTAAAATAGACACGTTAAACGTTGCACTGAATAAACTAAATACGGATTTAAATCATAGAAGTCAAGTTTATGAGACATGTAGAAAAAAAAAATCTTTAATGGTTTCGCAAGAAAAGATCATGCAACATATTGATTTAGAAAGCACACGTAAGGTTATCGACTACTATCCCGATAATGTAGATGAATATTTAGTCAATGAATACATCTAATTAAAAACTTATTTGCTTTAGTTGACAGAGTCCTATTCATCTTGCGTAGACATTTTTTACATTTTTTACCTATACATTGGGGCTTTGATATCAAACAATGGTGGCTGCGTAGATGAAGTGAAACGACGCATGGCCATAACCAAAGCTGCAATGGAGAAATTAAGAAAAATTTGGGGAAATCAGAACCTTACCAAAACCACCAAGACCAGGCTTGTAAAATCACTTATATTTCCCATTTTTCTATACGCTGCGGAGACGTGGACAGTACGCGAGTTGGAAAAAAGGAAAATGGATGCTCTGGAAATGTGGTGCTGGAGAAAAATGCTCGGTATATCATGGACGGAGTTCTGTATCATGGACCAACGTGTCTGTGCTAGAGGAACTCGGCATTACACAGCGTCTATCAACCACAGTACAGTCGCGCATAGTGCGGTACTTTGGCCATGTCTCTAGACAGAATAGCGACTCCATAGAGCGACTGGTAGTGCAGGGAAAGGTGGAGGGGATCAGGCTCCGTGGCGGGGCACCCATGCGCTGGATCGACCACGTGAAGTCCACAATCGGAAGCCGCGTGTCTGACTGCAGCCGACAGTCTGCCGACAGGGTGAGATGGCGGGAAATTGTACGAGGGGCTTTCTCCACCTCAACCACCAATGTAGACAACTCTACGTGACCACGACCGCTCTGCCAAGAGTGAAACGAGCAAGAAGAAGACATTTTTGCGATTATTTATGAAAAGAAGCTTGTTGACGTATTCCCGAATTGCTATACAATCTTAAAAATATATTTAACCATACTAATCACAAGTTGTGAAGCCGAGCGATGGCATTTATAGGCTTTTATCCGGTTTGTCCATAAATGTTGATTTTACTAAGAATTTAGAATGTGAGAAGCAAAAATTAAATTAAATTTGCCAAAGGAAAGTGCAGAAAGTTTGCTTCATCATTTGTCAATTTAATTACAATTGTACTTATTAAACACTAAGCCCTAAGGCATAATATATTAAAATACAAATTAAATATTTTATCAATTAATTTTTATCCTATATATTTGAGTAATTTGTTTGATTGATGATTGCCAGATCTAGTGATTTAAGCGAGCGCCACGCCAGTTTTCACTGCGCCAAGAGTTGTGGGTTCAAATCCCACATGGGACCACACTTTGTGTGATCCACAAATTGTTGTTATAAGTCTGAGTGTTCTTTGTGTTGGTTACATGTATGTCTATAGAGTCCCCCTCGACACAGGATGTATATTCCTAATGCGGAAGTTGTCTTTAAAAAAAAAAGAATTTGGAGGGCCCCTAAGTAGTATTAGCCCAGGGCCCCCTAAACTCACGGTCCGGCCCTGAAACCGCTCGAAGCGCACATACTACGGTTATAAACCGCGAACAGTGTTGCCAACAGATAAACTAACTCTCCTAGATTCAACTTTTAAAACCACCGGAATACCACTAACAAATATACAAAACAATGGTCTGGAATTTTATAATAAAGCAGCATTTGTCTTGCGACCGGGAACCTTCAAGAAACGAGCATACTCCTTTTTAAAAGGCTGGCAACGCACTTGTGATGCCTCTGGTATTGCGAGTATCCATGGGCTGCGGTAATTGCTTACCATCAGGCGATACGTCTGCTCGTTTGCCCCCTATTCCATAAAAAAAAACAGCGTACTCTCAATATAGCAGATAAAAGATTTAACCTCATTCTATTTCTCTGCTTATTTTTTAATATATTTATACTGCTAAATAGTCTCTTAACATTTTTTGTATAACGTAAAAGTATCAAAGAAATGAAAAATCACCTGAAACATTACAAAATTAACATTCTGGCAACACTGGACAGAACCACCCGCGGTTTAGCGGTTCCATTCTGTAGAAGGTCGCGGTTTTAAAATCAGTCGTGTTAAAAAACCGCCAGTGCGGCCGCTTCCATTAGTTTCCTTTAGTTACAAAATCAGGTGGTTAAAAACCGCGGCGGTTTAGCCGTAGTGCGGCCTAGCACCATAGACAGAGAATAGAGGTATAGACTAGCCACTAAATTAGTAATAATTACTAGAGTGAGTAGGATTGAACGACAAATGTGTAAGAGGAAGCAAGACGGAGTATGAATTTTTTGTCTCGGCTTGCGTATAGGGTTTTTGTTGTTTGCCACCATTGTCATTAGATGGCAAACAAGCGTACGGTGGCCAGGAAAAATTGTTTATCAAACTGAATAACGATTATTCCGTGTCACTTGTAACCTAAAAGATGTTTTAAAAAGTTGTATTTAGTGTGCAGTGATGGTGAGTTGCTGTGTAATTGGCTGTAAAAGCCGTAGTAAACGAAATGAACCAAACATAGGTAACCTTTCATCGGTAAGTAGAATTTAGTTTTTTTTGATAGCTATTAAACATTAATTAAATAAAACGATTAAGTGCTATGCTAAGGTATATTTCATGGTATTTTTATGCACGGGACAGTTAAAATTAAGTTAATTATTTAAATTATTATTATATTAAATATAAAAATCCAGTCTTTTTCAGTATTAACCTACCAAAGTGAGTGTGTGATACGTGAGCTAATCTATATAATAACATCGTGTCATCTCTGAATAGTCGGATTATACACCATTGGGGATACCAGAATCACTGTTTTTAACACCCTGTTTTTTTTCAGTTTTCCAAATGAACCATATATAAGAAATAAATGGACTAAGGCCGAGGCCGCACTGCGGCTAAACCGCCGCGGTTTTTAACAGCCTGATTTTGTGACAAAAGGAAATGTATGGAAGCGGCCACACTGGCGGTTTTTTACCGCGACTGATTTTAAAATCGCGACAACCGCGGGCGGTTCTGTACAGTGTTGCCAGAAGGTTACTTTTGTAACGTTTCAGGTGATTTTTCATCTCTTGGTTACTTTTAACGTCACACAAATAATTTTTTTTTTAATACACTCCCCTATCTGCCTCTGCCAAAATTGGAATACTTGGTGTCGACATATCGAGCGAAGTCCAGTTCAGATAATTGCATTCTTGCAGATTCCTCCGTAGAGACGTTACTGAACTGAGGGACCTATACTCGTATTATACCGCCATAAATCTGTAATGTCGTATTCTAAAGTTTTAGGATTTTCATAAAACTTTTAAGAAATTCTTAAATAAATTCTTATATAATAAGCATTGACCTAGAGATAGGGCCATCTAAAAAATTTAGAAACCAGGACAACAAGCGTAAAATCCCCGGATATTTGCGGTCATAATCCGAACACTTTTATATATTTTTATTTTATTTAGTCGAAATAAAAAGAATACATAGTTCAATTAGTCGAAAAAGTTCTTTTATTTATTTTCATAGGTATTCAGTTTAATTAAATTTAGTTATTTTTCATCGAAATCAGTGATAGAAAAGTAAAATTTCACAGTTGTGAAAATGCTTTTCAAACAGTAGTATATTTTTCACAACCTTTTTTTTTAAACCAGACTAATTTGACAAAAACATCTTTAAGTTGAAACTCATAAGATATCATTCCAGTATTCAAGCTCTAAGTTTTTTAGTCTTATCTTCTTATTATATAAAAATCAATTGCTGTTCGTTTGTCGCGCTAAAACTCGAGAACGGCTGGGCTGATTTAGCTGTTTTTGGTTTTGAAATGTTTGTCGTAGTCCAGGAAAGGTTTAAACTGTAAAAAAATTAAAATAACTTGAAAATCCAAATCTCACGTGTACGAATTAGCGGGCACAGCTAGTAAGTAACAAATAAAAAAATATCTGCTTAAAATTTTCATCAGCAGTCTTATTAAGTTTTTTTTGTGTTTTCATCTTCTTTATTTAGAATATGTACTCTGAACATTCAATGGCAAGAAACTTTCTCTATTTCGACCATCCAAGCTTTTTGAAATGGTTGCAAGTAGGTATCCTTCTGGTTTTAAATTCTGAATTATATTTTTTTTCTAATGCTTTTATTTTTGAGTAAATGATGTGCATAATTGAATGCATGAAAAACAGGTATGCCTCCGATTTAAAAAAAAATCAGATCAGGGGGCTTTTTAAAGCTTTTGAAACAATCCACATTCAGGACTACTCACTCGATAGCTGGAAACAGATTTCGCCAACGTGTCTTTGAATGATAGAGAAGCTGTTTATACTCAACCTCGACTGTGTCAGAGAGTTCTTTAAGAACTTTTTTAGACTGTAGCCTTTATTATTCCCAATTTTATTTGGGGTCGGCTTGTTTAAGTGACAAAAACTTTTTTTTATGATGTTGTTGAATCAACATATACTGGCAAACAATCACATGCGTGGTGCTGTGCGTTATTGATAATGTGCGCAGAGCATCCCACACCAACTATTTTCGAATTCAGATTTTGTTTTAACTTATGGAATTATAAAACATTGTTGGTTCCATGGCGCTCTATTCCACCGAAGTTCGTATTACAATTATCTCCAGAAAATGCAACACATTTAGTTAAAAGATCATGCTGTTGAAGTTGCTTTCTTTTAGGCTCAGTAATTATCTCAGATCTGTCATTTCATTTCGATTTGGTTTTCTGGTGGTTTTAAAACTTCAATCTAAAGGAGAGCTAGTTTATCTGTTGGCAACACTGTTCGCGGTTTTACCGTAGTGTGTGCGCTTCGGGCGGTTTTGTGGTTTGGCGGTTTAACCGCTGGCTGGAAAAAACCGTAGTGCGGCCTCAGCCTAAATGTACGGGCCGCATAGACTGGCATCCAAGTTGCCACTCCAGAATTTGTTCAAGACATTTTGAAACCAATTGTTTTCTTGAGAAAAAATATAGGACCTATTGGTGACGAGCAGATTCCCTAGCGGCAAGTCGCAGAACTAACGTATGACAGATAAAAATACGTATACACGTTAACATTCCACTTTTTAAAATACTGATCACCCTCACGAAGTGGTCTTATAGTGTTTTTTACTACTCCGTAGACGTCTATCAATGAAATCATTGTAGAAAGAATTTAAAATAACAACGCAGTCGCTCTGTATATTAAACTGTCAGGTAGAAGTATCTGTCTTACGTTAGTTCCGCAAACGGCCACTAGGGATATCTGCTCGTCACCAATACAAATATAAAATTGTATTCTATCTATCTTTCACTTCAATTCTCCGCCATTGTAATCGCCTCCTTTTTTAATTTTATTGATAAAAAAATCATAATAAAAAATGTATACCAGAATAATTTCTTACCTTGAATAGAACTTACAATAAATATTTTTTATGATATGGAACTTCGTTCCTGTCTGGTGTCCCACGACACCACACGACTTTTTTATTTTATTATAATGATTATAGAATCTTACATTGTCTTTTATTATTTCTCCTAATATATCTGTAACAATATTTTATTGATTTTCTACTCTTCTGTCAAACTTAGATAACTTACCTCCCGATTATGTCGAAACGAGAACTATACTAACTAACGATAATAGCGCAAGGTAAACTGCAGAGTTTACCCCAAAAACGGGGTAAAATTTGAAGTGTGGCAATTTCAAAACTATGGATCTAGATAAGTTGAACTATCGCTATTTCACACTGTATACGTTAATGACTTGTCTATCCTATATTCTCTGTCTACGCCTAGCACTGAAAGTATAGACTGCGTAGACAGAGAATAGCTAGCAAGCGTGTCACCGAAAGGGACAGAAAAAAGGTAGATACGAGATTTAGGGTTTCCAGGTATGGATAAATTTACCCCATAATCTATAGTGTTTTTTTATTACCTACATGTTAAAAATATGGATTTATAAGAAAAGAGACTATTTTTTAGAGTGCCCCCTTAGCATTAAATAATAGGTCTTATGAAATTGCCGTTCTGCCTTATTGGGCGTATTTCAAGTTAACATTCTTTATACAAAAGGGAATTACTTACTTAATATGCCGCTGCGAGTATAAGTTGATTATACGTATCTACATGATTATTTTCGTAAATAAAACATCTGATGATCTGAAAATGTTTTTATTGCCCTTGACATAGTAGTAATTTAGTGTGTACATTTCGTATTCTTTGCTGTGCAAAACGTTCTTCAGTGGCATAGTGAATGCGTGTTATGACTTTAATTAGTAAACTTTTGTGATTGCCTCTTATGCCTATGTGAATCGCAGGCGGTACAATCTTAGTCGATAGTTTTTGGAATTTTGGGACGTTTGTATCGGGGTCCCTCCCGAGGAAGGAGTGTCCCAGCAATGAAACTTCAGATTTACAGCTTGATATGGTATTTCGTGTAATTACGATTGATTACAATTAGTTGTGAAGCACATGTACAAGGTATAAAGTTTATATAAGGTTTATACAACAGAGTACAACAAATTATAAACTCTTCAAACGCTTTAGTTTTTGTTGCTGTCAGATTAATATCGTGATCTCTGTGACATCAAAGTGGCGCGAACGAAAAGATCGTTCGGAAACGCCACACCACCCCCCCACGGAGATGAATAATTTAGATAAAAATTAATTAAAATAGAAGAAATCTTTACTGTTTTTAAATTGAACCTGCCGACCAGACCGAGTTGTATGAGGTTGTTTGCTGGTTGGAGCAGCCGGAGTCGCAAATGGAGCAGGTGAAGGCTGCGCTGCAGGAGGCGGTGGGGGAACCTGAACGGGTTCATGTTGAATAGGTGTTGATTCATAATCTAGAAAAGCGGGTTTGACTCGGTCGACACTCACTACAACCTCCTTGCCTTTGACGTTTAAGGTAAGTGTTTTGCCATTCTCCGATCGTTTCACGACGGGAAAGGGGCCAGTATAAGGTGGTTGCAGTGGGCGACGAACGGTGTCATCGCGTAAGAATGCGTGTGAGCATGATGACAAGGCTTTAAAAATGAAAGATGAAGGATAACAGTGTCTAGAGGCATCAGTTGGTCGCACATTCGACATTTTTCGTCGCAATTGCACGACAAAGTCAGATGGGTCTGCGATTTGATCTGCACCAGAGCTAGAGGCAAGCATCTCACCTGGCAAGCGGAGGCATTCCCCGTAAACCATTTCGGCTGCGGTGGCGTTGATATCTTCCTTGAAGACAGTTCGCATGCCAAGCAATACAAATGGAAGGGACCGTACCCAAGAATCGCTGTTGTGGCACATGAGAGCGGCTTTTAGTTGTCTGTGCACCCGCTCGATCATACCGTTGGCGCAAGGATGGTATGAGGTGGTCCTGATTCGTTTGGTAGCGAACTGCTGCATCAGTCGTCGAAACAGGTCTGACTCGAACTGAGTGCCCTGGTCTGTTGTTATGACGGTCGGTACGCCGAAACGGGATACCCATTCTCTGGTAAAGGTGTCAACAACTTCTTCGGCCGTGATGGATCGCATGGGCCACACTTCGGGCCATCTAGATACCCGGTCTATTGCTGTTAAGCAGTAACGATAGTCGTTGCAGATAGGTAGAGGTCCGATGATGTCGATGTGGACATGCATAAAGCGGCTACATGGGAGGTTGAATGAACCGAGTGGGGCAGAATTGTGACGCGACACCTTGCTTCTTTGACACGCTTCGCACGCTTGGGCCCAACGACGACAATCCTTTTTGATAGAGGGCCATACATATCGTTCGGTCAGTAGACGTGTAGTAGCTCGTACGCCGGGGTGCGACAAGTTATGCAGCTTGTCAAACACCGCGCGACGAAATTGAGAGGTCAGAAATGGTCTTGGTCTACCGCTTGAGATGTCGCAGGTCACGGACGTGGTGGTGCCTGGAATGATGACTTTAGTGAGCTGGAGACTAGAGCTACCTTGGCGGAGGTCAGCTAATTCCTTGTCAGTGTCCTGTGACTTGGCGAGTGCTTCATAGTCTTCTTCTAGAGAGATGGCTTCAATTCGGGACATCGTGTCGGCTACGTCGTTGTCTTCGCCACGGATGTAGCGGATGTCGGTCGAAAATTGGCCGATGAAGGACAATTGATTAAGCTGTGATGGTGGTAGCTTCTCACGGCGTTGTGTGAAAGCGTACAGCAATGGCTTGTGGTCAGTAAATATCGTAACGTGCTGGACCTCTAAAATGTGCCGGAAATGCAGTACACTTTCGTACACCGCCAATAACTCCCTGTAATAAGCAGGCCACGTGGTCTGTTGTGGGGTGAGCTTTTTGCTGAAAAAGGCGAGAGGGCACCATTGGTCGTTAACATTCTGTTGTAAACACGCTCCGATATGGACACTGGAAGCATCAGTAAACAGTGCAAGGGATGCGTCGTTTACTGGGTGTTGTAAGAGTGTGGCGTTCGACAGGCTGGATTTACAATCTTCGAATTGCTGTAGAAGTTTGGGTGTCCATAAGAATGGTTTGGCACCCTTACCATTGGTGGAAACCAAAGCGTCGATTAGGGGAGCCTGGAACTGCGCAGCATGAGGAATGAATCGGCGGTAGAAATTTATCATGCCGAGAAAACGACGCATGCCTTGGACGGTTTTAGGTGGTGGGAAATCCAGAAGAGGTTGGACGCGTTCCTTAGGAGGGCGAGTCCCTTCTGCGTTGATAACATAGCCTAAGAAGAGTACCTCGCTAGCACCAAGTACGCATTTGGACGGATTTACTACCACTCCGTAATCCTGTAGCCGTTGGAAAAGAATCCTAAGGTGTTCAGCATGCTGAGATGGACTGCTGGAGTACACTAGAATGTCATCAACATACGCGAAACAGAAATCAAGCCCCGCAACGACCTCGTCAATGAATCGCTGGAATGTCTGTCCTGCGTTCCTCAGACCGAATGTCATGAACGGGAATTCAAAGAGGCCGAAGGGAGTTATGATCGCTGTTTTGCATATGTCGTCAGGAGCTACGGGTACCTGTTGGTATGCTCTGACGAGGTCCAGGGTGCTGAATATGTTGCAGCCGGCGATACTGTTGCAGACGTCTCCAATGTGGCGGACGGGGTAGCGGTCCGGAATTGTTCTGGCGTTCAGGGCGCGGTAATCACCGCATGGACGCCAAGACTGGTCCTTCTTCATCGCCAGGTGTAATGGAGATGACCAAGCGCTCTTGGACGGCCGTGCAGTTCCATCTTTCACCATGTCCTCAAATTCCCTTTTGGCAGCGATGAGTTTTTGTGGTGCCAGGCGACGAGGGCGGCAGGCGACAGGTGGTCCAGGTGTGGTCTGGATGTGATGGACTGTGCTGTGTTTCATCACTCTTGGTTGGCCTGGGGGTCGTGTGATGGCAGGGTACTCAGCAAGCACATGTGCGAATGTTGAGTCAGCTATAACAGCCTTAACGCTATGTTGATCCGATGGGCCCACTGAAGCTACTGCTGAGAGACCTGTGTTGCCGTCGATGAGACGCTTGTGTCTACAATCAGGTAGCAGGTTGAAGTAGCTCAGGAAGTCAGAACCGATTATAGCAGTAGCCACATCAGCCACAACGAAATCCCAACGGAAGTCTCGGCGCAGTCCTAGATTTAAGTGCAGGGTTATTGTGCCGTAGGTATTTATGTCGCTTCCATTGGCAGCGCTCAGTGTGTATCCGGTAGCAGTGCGGTTTTCCTTTGTAAGTCGCCGGGGAAAGCAGCAAAGGTCAGAGCCAGTATCAATGAGAAACTGGTGCTTCGACCTTTGGTCAGTGATGAAAAGTCGGCGGCTGGTAAGGGGACAATCAGTAGCCGCCACTACTGATTGTCCTTGGTGTTTTCCTCCTTCCAGCTGCAAGGTGTGGTGCATTTGGTAGCTTTGGCGCTAAATTTCTTGTGGTACCAACACAACTTGTCTGGTGTCTTCTCACGCGACTGCCTGTTGTTGTTCCGACTGCGGGACCGATTGCGCTGTTGGTTGGTGGATAAAGAAGCCACTTGTGCTCTTAGTTCTTCCACCTGTGCCACTAGTTTATCTAAAACAGATGAAGAAGGTGCTGGAGGGGTAGCGCAAGAATAAACACTGTGGGGAGTAGTGATCTCGGTCACCTTGTCTGCGAGGTCTGCCAATTTGTCCAATGACAGCTCGGCTTGTGAGGCCAGTATAGCCTGGACTGGGGTTGGAAGTCGGCGCATCCAGAGCTGTCTTAATATGTTATCGTCGGAGAGGGCAACGCCAGCCAATGATCTTAAGTGACGGAGAAACTGAGACGGTCGTCTGTCTCCTAGTTCCTCCTCACTAATTAGTTGCCGTACTCTCTGCTCCTCCGACATTGACAGACGGCGAATGAGCTCTTGCTTAAGTTTTGTATATCTCTCCCCATCTGGTGGTCGATTAGTTATGATGTCCTCGACCTCAACAGCTAGCCGTTGGTCTAATTGTGAAATTATATAATTAAATTTAGTGGAATCGGTTGTGATTCCTGCAATATCAAATTGTGCCTCTGCCTGAGAAAACCAAATCGCAGGCCGGTCCTGCCAAAATGGAGGCAGTTTAACTGCGACCCTAGACACTGAGGGTTTGGGTTTGTCCGCTAAATGTGATAGGGTTAGTTGTTGCTGGAGAGCAGCATTCTCCTGCTCTAAGCGAGCTAAACGAGCCATTAGGTCTGCCTCTGACATGCTTAAGTAGAGAATATAATACTCATGTAGTAATGCAAACACAAACTGAATTTAAGTTTTTGAAATTTGAATATTTTTGAAACTTAAATTTGCAAAAAAAACTATTTAAAATTGGTTGAAACTGAGCAAGGTGAGTTAAATAACAGAGAGGGGTTAATGACAGTGCAGCAAATGAAACAAATACTCTTACCAAAGTTACTCCGTGGGGAAAGCGTTCACAGGTTTGGTACAATACACAGTATTAAACAAAAAAATAAAAAAAATATTGTTCTGGTAAGTGCAGGGAAGTGCTGTGGTTCTTGATGATGTACAGGCTGTAGTGGAGCAACTTGTTGAAGGATCCGCTGCGACAGGGTCGAGTCGCGGACGCCGATGTAATGCACGATGTAAATGTAGTGATCAAAAGATGTAATGTAACAATTGTACCAGCCGCGCTCCAAAGCTTAGGAATGCGCGTATCAGGGCTGTTGAGTGCTGCGGACGCTGGGGACTTCCTTATCAATTGTTTTCTTTGCGTTTTCGTGTGTTAATCACGTCGGGGTCACCAATTTGGGACGTTTGTATCGGGGTCCCTCCCGAGGAAGGAGTGTCCCAGCAATGAAACTTCAGATTTACAGCTTGATATGGTATTTCGTGTAATTACGATTGATTACAATTAGTTGTGAAGCACATGTACAAGGTATAAAGTTTATATAAGGTTTATACAACAGAGTACAACAAATTATAAACTCTTCAAACGCTTTAGTTTTTGTTGCTGTCAGATTAATATCGTGATCTCTGTGACATCAAAGTGGCGCGAACGAAAAGATCGTTCGGAAACGCCACAGAATGTTACGAAAATAAAGAAACCAAATACAATGGATCTTAATTGGTTCGAATATACTGATAACATTACGTACACTTAATTTAGGCGTATAATAGGTGTAATTTCGCCAGTCGCTACTGTAAGATGTCGTTACTTTCGGTATAATCCGCATAAATCACAAAGAGAGTTGTTTTAGTTATGTTAATTCTGAAACGGATATCACTTTTTTTTAAGTCATTATAAAATGACAATTGGAAATAAAATGTTGCCATTCTTTTCATTACACAATGAAAAAAAAATCGTTCGTATTAAGTCCAGAAATGTTAATTTGTTATAAATAAACTCTACATGGTTTTGTTTTATTTACTGATATTTGGCTGCCTCGGTGGCGCAGTGGGAGCGTACGCGACTGTTGTACATGAGGTTTCGGGTTCGATTCCCGGGTCGGACCAAATGTTAGTATAATCTGCAAATATTTGTTTCGGAGTTTGGGTGTTTTCTATGTATAATACAGGGTTCGAAAATATGCGATATTTATAATAAATATCACAATATCGGATATTTATGATATATATCCGATATATATCAAGTTTGTTGTATATCAATTTTGTAAGCCATATTATCATTGTATTGTATTATTTATGAACACTATTTGCATATTTATTTATTTATTTATTTATTTAATAAGTACATGGAAGACTAACAGCAATTCACAACATTATATATTGTTTTTACAGTTACTAGAAGGCCAATTAGAAGTCTTCACTTATAGAAATGTATTAGTGTATGTGAGTGTGATCGAACACATTCAATCACTATATCAAGTCCTAGGCCACATGGTGGCATTACAATTTTTGGTTATAAAAAAGGAGAAAACATAACAAAAAAAAAACACAAGAAAAAACAAAAAATACATAAAATCAATGAGCTGCCTCACCTTTAACGCTGCCTAAAAAAGTCCTGGCTTAAGCGATGTCTAGCCGTTGCCACACTAATAACAAAGGGATCAATGTCGTACTGTTTACAAAGTTTATTAAAGTTTCTACATGCGCGCACAATATAACTATTTTGTCTATAGTTTGTTGAAGCTTTAGGTATAGCTAAAGGTGGATTAAAACGAGAAGATTTAAATGGTATGTTGAATTTAATTTTGGACAAAAGCTCGGGGCAGTCTATGTCATGTCGAAGTAGCTTTAAAATAAGTATGAAGTCAGCTATTTCGCGTCGGTAACTAAGCGGCAAAATATGAAATTTTCTACATAGTTCTAGGTAGTTTTCAGAACAGTATGGAATCTTTTGATGGTAGCACAAGTATTTTATAAAACGTTTTTGCATGCTCTCCAGACGGTCAATGTATATTTGGTAACGTGGGTTCCAAATTTGCAGAGCGTACTCGAGGTGACTTCTTACGTAGGTACAGTATAAGATTTTTAGTGTCTTAGCATCAGAAAAGCATTTGGAAAGTCGCATGATAAAACCTAGTGCCCTGGAAGCCTTTTTAACTATAACGTCGATGTGCTCATCAAATATTAATTTGCTATCATGATGTACTCCCAGGTCACGAATTGTATCCTGCCTGCATATGTTACATAAACATACTGAAATTATCAAAAAAAAACGAATTTGATTTTAATGTTTTAAAACATTAGTTACCAAATCAGTCATCAGTCATCTATACTTATATTATAAAGCTGCAGAGTTTGTTTGTTTGAACGCGCTAATCTCAGGATCTACTGGTCCGATTTGTAAAATTCTTTCAGTGTTGGATAGTCCATCTATCGAGGAAGGCTATAGGCTATATTTTATTTTCATAAAAAATAGAGATCCGTAACAAAATTGCTATTTTGTAACCCAAGGTGTGAAATCGAAAACCTATTTTTGCGTGCGCTGCAAAAAGTATTGACAATAGAACAAAATAATGTATTACGGGTTTGTAGGTCCCATTAAGATCTACAAAAAAGTCCGCGAGAGCATATATCTAACTATCATGGTTTGGTCACAACACTGACGAAATATAACTATAGACTTACACCGCCTGAACTTAGAGTTGTACGCGGATGTATAATAAGCTTAATGTTCACTAGATGTCACTAAGTGTATCAAATTGTAAATTTCAAAGATATTTTCTGAGCTTTTACTCCGATACGAATCCGAGAGGTAACTGTCAAGTTTATTTGTTTTTGTATTAGTGCAAAATGTCCCACTAGATGTCGTTTTCCACATAATTACATCAGTAATTTATGTGATATTTTATTAAATCGTCCGAGAGCTTAATAAATGCTTCTCAGTAAATACGGTACATGAATATATTTTTTTACTAATTTTTGTATGAAACTTTTTAAATTTTCACATAAAACTCTGTATGTAGGTCTAGCTACTTAATTGTGTTATAATAATCAAAATTTGTTGAAAAATATCCATATATTATATATGTTATATTATTCAGTGATGAAAGCTCAGTAGGCTGAAGCCTAGGCCTAGCCTATTTTAACAAAATAAAAATAAAAACCGACTTCAAGGTTGGACTCGATTTCTCTTGGATGCCATCGTCAGATCTTAGTGTCCTTATCATGGTACCACCGTTGGGATATCTCATTTCCATTAAAAAAAGAATAATCAAAATCGGTTCATAAACGACTAAGTTATCCCCGAACACACATTAAAAAAAAAATACGGTCGAATTGAGAAACCTCCTCCTTTTTTTGAAGTCGGTTAAAAATAAGTCTTGGCAGTTTAACAAGAAGAAATAATGTATTAATAGTACTGTTTGAGAAATTCTATATGCTTGTTAAAATACATCTTTGTAAATATCTGTTTATAAGACATCTCAATAGCAGTTAAATATTACAATTTAAATTAGTAATTTTAACTAAACATCTTCTTAATTACCACTGAAGGTGGCATGAGTTGCTAGAATGCACTGCTGCGACCGTTTCAGCGGCTGGCGGCAAATTAGATTCAAGTAGAAATTTTCATCCTTGGTCCTTTCCGCCACCTCTTTCTGTGCAATGTCATCTTCGCAGAAGATAAAACTCTGTTGCTATCTACTATGGAGCATAACATCGTATTTACAATGGGGAGTACTCCGAGCAATTGATTGAATTGACCCCTGCCTCCTTTTTCCGCCATCATCCTACGCGACTGCAGTTTCATCCTCATCATTTAGGTGTCAACTGTGCGCTTTTCGAGAAAATTTCTGCCCTACACAACAAAACTGTGGAATTAACTGTCGACTGCGGTATTCCCGGACCAATACGACCTTCAATCAATCTTCAAGAAAAGAGCATACTTCTCCATAAAAGCTTTGTGACACCTCTGGTGTTGTGGGTATCCATGGGCAGCGGTAAATAATAAATAAATAAGTTGCCGTTGATGAGTGCGTTGTTTCTCATTGTTTACTGCGTGTTTTGATGATAATGATGGTTTTGGAGAAAATTATTTGCTTTCTCCAACGGCTAACTGGATAAAATCACCATCTCCATCCTCACAGTTTTTTGTTATGGGGACTCTTTAAGGAATTAACTAAATTACTCCTAAATATGGTACTTAGCAATTTTGCTGTTGGATTTTTGTTTCAGCCACCCTTTTGCCGAAATTGCGCAAACAAATTTTCTATTACATCCTGATTCAATTTTTGTGTAATTTTTCAAAGAATGTTTGCCCTTCTTTATCGCATTTAATGCATGTGTTACTTTTTAAACAATGCGTGTTTCTATGGCATCCCATTTTTTTATTACTGTTCAATGTGCCGATCTGTCAATTTTGTAAGTGATCGACTCAAGTTTTAAGTTTTGTCTATTTCGTATGGTTTGGTAACATCTTGAAACGAAATTTGCTCATTGCCGTTAAGAAAGTTATTGTTTAAAAAATGATTTTGAATACTTTTAATTAAATGTGGCACATAAAAAAACGCAAATAATTTTACAAAACGTTACAAAAGAAAAAGGGAAAGTTACTACCTGATTTCGTGCATGTATTTTGGTTTTTCGTAGCCCGACCGCAAAACACAGCGTTTAGCAGAAGCCCACTTATTATCAAATAGTTTATTTATAGTAGCTTTTAAAAGAGTTGTAATTCTGTTGTAAGTAATGTTTCTGTTATTCTTTTTTTAAATAGATCAGGGCAAAACAATCGGATTTTGCTAGACACTTTCGGAGTTTCGGATTGTGGTTGGAGCGGCAAGTTCTACACCTTGCCGCCTTAGAAAAAAATACACTTTAGATTTGTAAAATAATGACAAGCTGAATTTATTTTCGTCTTCTGTCCAATTCTTAACCTTTATTTTCGTAGCTGCATCAATGCCAATTCTCTAGAAACCTCTTCGGAACTCTTTAGATTTTAAAATGCTGTCATCAGATTTTGGTTTTTGCCGTAATTGAAATAATATTTATTTGTTAATCTCCTGACTGATTTAATGTGATTTTCATATTACCTGTTGTACAAATTAAAATATGTATAATAAAAACTTGAGAGGTGTCAAGGAACACCCGGATGGAACGAAGTTTATATATATATTATATTTGTTATGCTACTACTAATAAAAATGCGCATAAAATACTCAAATTATTTTAGAAATAATCAAGCTTTACGAAATATACTATAAAACAATATATTTTCTGTAAATAAATGCAAAAACCCAACATCACGTGGTATTCCCAGGCGGTCACCTATCCAAGTACTAACCACACCCGATGTTGCTTAACTTCGATGATCGGACGAGAACCGGTGTATTCAACATGGTATGGACGTTGGCAATCAGTTTGTTATATTTAACGTTGAGTATCCAGCACTATGACGTCAATTCAATGTTAAAAGTGTCGTTACAACTTTTGGCACGAAAAGAGTCGTTATATTTTTTTCCGTCTAGCCCCCTTTCGCAACGCGCGATAAGGAACTTCGTTCTAAAATAAAGATTATACATTGCAGTTCAATCATTTATTTTATATTAAAATGACATATAACGACCTAAAATGTATCGATTATGCCATATCAGACAGGAAATAAAATCGCTCAACATTATTATCTGCACCATAGATTTACATCATCGAATAGAATATACTTAAATTAGGGGGCTTCCATTAATTACGTAAGGTGTTTTAGGGGGGGGGGATTGAGCTAAATCTCTTCAAATGTCACTTAGGGGGGGTCTTGGCAAATATCACATAATTATTGTGTAAAATTGCGTGAAAAATTATTTCCTAAAAAATATGGCCAAATCTGACACAATAGTGTTTGTCGTATTCGTCCGAACTCCGCAGAGCAGCGAAGTAGCAATCGATTTTGCTTTGCTAGTCTTCAATAGAAGTAATAGAACAAGTTCAATAATCCAACACGTTTACAGCCAAAACATACATTTGAAGAATCTCGCGTGAGATTTGGGGACGGTGGAGGGAGTTGAGGAAAATCTTACGATATCTCACCAAGGCGGGAGGGGAGGTCAAAAAATTCTCAAAAATGCCTCACGTAATTAATGGACGCCCCTTTACGATGTTTCGTTGAAATAATTTGTTTGTTTACTTACTTTACTGACAACTAACCATTTGACATATCAAAGTCCGACGTAATTGTAGCCACTTGGTGGCGCTATCATCGCGCATCCAGCATATAATATTCTATATGTCATATCAATAACTTATAAATGTGACATCTAGCGTAGTAAATAGGTCATTATATTCAAGTTTATTTAAATCGATTGCAACGACATCTCCTAAAAATAGGTGATAACTTATAGTTACGCAATTGAAAAATATTTTTTTTAAACAAGCATTAGAAAGAAAGATTTATATTCGAAAAATAATAAAATAATTACTATAATTGAAGTATATCAATAAAATAGTGATAGAGTTTGTTAAACTATTTCTAGTACCTTATTTTTGCGCGCCATCTAGATTTAGGTGAATTTTTCTAGCTTTTATCGGTGTACAGTTTGGGCCAGGGGAGGGTCGGTCTATTTAGTATATTGTGTCATTGCTATGGCGAAACCAAGGTTGGACCGTTCGGCTATGGACGCCGCGGGCAAAAGCTGGTAAACTTCCTCGAGGCCCATGGGCTCTATCTAATGAATTCCTTCTTTCAGAAGAAGCCTCAAAGGAAGTGGACCTTGCTAAGCCCCGATAGTGCGACATAGAACGAGATCGACAGATCGACTTCATTATTACAAACAAACACCAAATATTCATGGATATCTCCGTGATCTACAGGTTTTACACCGGGAGCGATCACCGCCTCGTAAGAAGCATCTGAATTTATGCATCAAAACTGAACAGGCGCGTCTGATGAAGTCAACTCTTAGACCAACTCTGCCCCAGGTAGAAGCTGAATTTGAAAGCTTCCAGCTAGAGCTTAAAAACCGATTCGCCATGTTGTAAACCGTGCAGGCCGTTAACGACACTGCCGACAGTCTGGTGCGGGTCGTCCGTGAGGTGTGTTCAAATCTCTTTCGACCGAAGAGCATTGGACATAAGTCAAAACTCAGAAGTGAGACCCTCAATCTTATGAGGAAAAGACGAGAAACAACAACCGCCACCCCATCTGAGCGTCAGGACCTTAACAGGCTGGTAAAGAGGCTGATAAGACGAAACTTTCGACAATCCATTACTCGAGCGATTGAGGCCGCTGTTGTTAAAAATAAAGGCACAAAAGTCTTTGCCAAGCCAAATACCTTTTGCTGCCACCTGACTAAACTTATTACAGCACAAAGCACTACCGTCACCTTTAAATCAGAAGTTCTCGCTGAAATTGATTTTTTTTGCAAGGATTTATACTCTTCACGAACCCGTCCACCCGAGACCCACAGCGCGGATGACCCGCGTGCTAGACTGACACGCCACCTCACAGACGAGCTTCCCGAGATTAGAATGGCACTCAACAACTGAATAGTCCAGTTATTATAGTAAGTTCACCTCGGAATTCGAGATACCCAGCTGTAAGTCTGTAAATACTTGTATATCGCACAGAGAATCAGTACGCTGCATGAAGTGGAAGTGGGCCGGCCATGTATCCAGACGAACCGATGGTCGCTGGAGCCGAAATGTGTTAGAGTGGAGACCGCGATTAGGCGAACGAAGTGAAGGGCGCCCTGCGGCACGATGGACCGATGATATAAAGAAAGTGGATGGTGGCGGATGGATGAGGACTGCCCAAGACCGGGATGGTTGGCGCTCCTTTGGGTAGACCTTCGTTCAGCAATGGACGGCGATAGGTTGATGTGTGTATGAATGAGGCGGATTGAGTTGTTGATCAGACTTAGGGTATATTATAGCCGCTGTACTCAATCGCGTGCTTTTGATGACGTGTTTTGTTCATTTCTATGTCAGTAAAGGAAGCTAGGACGTTATCTAAATGTCTGTGGGTTAGGTTGAAATATAATGAAATTAAATTGTAGTAAATCAAATTCATTAATTTATTAGGAAACCATAAATATGTAAATGCTTGTTCGTCTTACAATCTATTATTTGTTGTTAAATTTTTAAACGACAGCTTTGGCCTCAACTGTGTCTGTACCATTATTCTTCTCCGTGGAAGGGCACGTCTTAACTTTAGCGTCATCGCAACAGAGTGGCTCGTCGGCTGTCAGGTTGGCGTATGTCCACGGTAGCTCACATACTTTGAAGAAAGCTGACAACTGCAAATAAAAGTAGTGAGAGGTTTAAGGATATCTGATATTTTTTTCAAGTAGGATGGGAATCATTTTTTTTCCTTGTTAATCCGCTATTGTATTGCCTATAGCTTTGTAGCTAGGTGTCTTCAAGCTTGCCAAGATGCGACACTTAATTCTACAGACTTCTACCATTTGTACGTGGCAGAGTCATGCATTAATACAAATAGGCTGCCTCAACCGGAGTAATAGCATGCCTCTCAAAAAACCGTTCTTAGGGATGATTAGTACCTTTTTTTTTTGTATTATTTATTATAATGTTGTTGTTAGAAGTTAGATAGTGACAAGTATTATTTAATAATAATAATAATAGTTTATTTATTTTCTCTCATACACAAAGGTAAGTACAATATATTTTATAGCCACAATACAGCTTGAGTCGCTCTCGTTCCTTTGTGAGAGGCTGGTGTCTGTAGTAGGAAAACCCTGTGTCACAGATCACCAGGCTCCACCTCTTGGACAAATCCTAGTAAAAATTAGTAGACGGGCACTGTGTGTGTGGTAGGTAATCTAGAGTAATATTAATTGATTCATACAAAATGGTCGAAAACGACACGCCCCGTTCACTAAATGAGAAAATTAATTTAGTTATTACACGAACGCCAGCATCTAAAGTAGGGACACTGACACTATACCTTCAATTCATTGGCGTTTTTCAACCTGTTGCACAAAACCTCAGGTCCTTTGGCCTTGGTTGCAGTAGCAAGTGCATTGCAAAGGCTCTTGCATGTGTTTTCCCCTTCAGTATCACACTTTACCATCAAACCTGGAGTTTGAGATAGCAGAGGCAGGTCATTGACATCAATTGTGCTTGAAGGAAATCCGCCGCATGAACAGTTACCCTTGAGTCCTACATCTACGGATGGCTTACTGAAAAACGTTTATATACAAATTTAAAAAAATCAGTAACAGTTTTAACTCATTGAAAAGAAAACGTGCTCTTTTTTTAAACATCAAACTAACACACATTAGACCTATACGCCTATACCTAAAGAGAATAAGTTTTGATTCCTTACGAAAACAGTTTATTTCTATATTTTATGTACCTAAGTCTAAGTACGTTTTAAGTTTACCGTCCGTCCGTTTCATATAGAATTCATACTCTTGATATCATACATCGGGATTTATCGGGCCATGAATTATTTTCTCACGCTGAAGATGGCCGATCTATTTTTTTTTTAAGATAGAAGCTGCCAAAATGACTACTCTGCCTGATTGGAAAGCATGAGCAGAATCCAAGTGTTATTGGTACCTAAGTACATATCTCATAAATATTTAAAACTTAATTCAGATAGAAAAACTTAGGTAGGTACCTATCTACCTATCGTGATCGCAATTTTGTTTGATATTATAAAGATAATGTTGAAGATATCCATTGCCTCAACACGTTATTCAATTGGAAATCAAACACCGCAACGTTTAAAATATTATATATACCTAGGTATATTATATTAGTACATATACCTAAGGATAACTGTCTTGTTCTCAGCAATTTCAAAATGTATTAGTACACGTTATTCAATTGAAAATCAAACACCGCAACGTTTAAAATGTTATATATACCTAGGTATATTATATTAGTACATATACTTAAGGATAACTGTCTTGTTCTCAACAATTTCAAAATGTATTAGTATAGTAAAGTCACGTAGAGTTCGCCTAAGTTTATGTTTCTAAATAGTCCAGTGATTGAGCTAAGTATTAGTTAAGTAGACATTTCGCACGCCCTTTTCGACGTACATATTTTTCAGGGTGCCGGAGGTCGACGGAATTTTAGTGGTAACAACACATACTCCTGGCTCCTGTGTCTTTGAAGAGCTGGAGATCCGATTATATTTTTCATCCCGACAACAAAAAAAAGACGCCACCTTCATGGGACAACAGTTTGTAAAATTGATAGCATTTATGTCCAAGTCGTTCCCGTTACTTGTATTTTTGTAAAACCCCACCTAGCCATCAATTAAGTTATTTATTAGCCATTAGTTAACAAATATACTTACGTGTGGGATCGATCTTCGCCTAGCACGAAGTTCAAACCAACCAGCAGGACGATGCAAATGTCGCAAAGCAAAACTTTTAAGGAAGGCATATTGACTGCGACTGTGGAGAACACGCAACTGATGCATTGATGTTGTAGAAACAGCTTTTATACCTGCATGTTTGAAAGAAGTCGCGCGTTTGTAGGGTGAACACGCTTGATGTTTACACTTTTCAGGGCTTCTTCTTTTGTCCACGGTTTCGATTGCATTATGGTAGATTTTGTAAAGAAACATCCGGGAATAGTATTTTTTATAGTTTTAAAATTTTCTATATCTTTTTGGGTTTGAAATTGAAATTTGGTTAACTAGGTATACCTAATAGAACAATTACGACTCAGGGTCAGTTGCTTTTGAAAGCCTTATAGGATGTTTATGTCCAACGACGTCCAAGCAGTGGACGTCTTTCTTCTGAGATGATAATGGCGATGACACTCAATTATTTATATTGTATTAAACATTTTGGAAAGATGTTAAGTACGTAGTGATTTTAAACTCCGTTAAGAAAAAACTTCACCATATGTGAAATATTAAAATTACCTGCACAGTTGTTGCTATACAAACAAATATATATTAAACATACCTAGATAAAGCTTTGCTAGAAGTAACATACAATTTGGACGGGCCTATTACCTACTGTAGTGGTTAGTGATCCTGACAACTAAGCCAGATAGGTCGTGGGTTCGATTCCCACCTAGAACAAATAATTGTGTAATGAGCACGATAATTTTTTCTGTGTCAAGGCGTAATTTATCTATAATACGTATGTATTTAGAAGTATTTAAGTATGTTTATCAGCAGTGTGGTTACCAAAACACAGACGAAGATGTATACCTAGTTACTTTTATTAAAATGGGCTTAACATTTTTCTCCTTCTAAGAGCACTGCCCCAAATCAAGCTTAGCACTTACCAAGACGAATAGTTAGGTACAAGTGCTACTTTACCCTACGGACTAACGCAGAAATGTCCCAAATCATAAGAACTACTTGGTTACTACCGTAGTGTAGCTCGCTTTTGTTTTGAAATGAGCTGATCGGATTTGTTATGATTGTTTTCTTATACAATAAGCCGTTTCTACCGTGCTGCACCGACTTGTAATTATGCATACAGACATCATCATTTGACACCTGTTGAAAGACGGAAATGATAACAATGTACCTACCTAACAGCAAATATGTACGACACTATTGTGACACGAAAATTTTATATATAAGATGAAACGCACACAAAGAATACCTAGACTCAGAACAACAATTTGCGGATTACACAAAGTGTTGTTCCATGTTGTGTTGTGTATGAATAAGTAAACTTTGGCCTAGTGGTTTAACGGTCACCACGCCGTTTCCTACTTCGCCAAGTGTCGTGGGTTCAAATCCCACGTAGGACAACACTTTGTGCGATCCATAAATTGTTGTTCTGAGTCTGGGTGTTCTTTGTGTCCGTTTCATGTATGTTTGTAAAGTCCCCCGCGACACAGGATTTATTCCTAGTGCGGGAGTTATCTTTAAAAATATTTTTAAAAAACTTATATTTTGAATAAATATATAATGTAGACACAAACACTATATAACAACATAACGCCATATTATGTCCAAAATCTAAGGAGAAGCACGTACCCAATGGGGGACTAGTACAGCAGCTATTGATTTTAATAAACTTTTTTTTTAAATATTGGTACCTGTATGGCCTCCGCAAGAGCTCGGTCGTGGTCGATGGGGTCGCCGTCCGACTGGATGGTGATCTTCTGTTCCACACGCGTCTCGATCACGCCGTTACGTTCCGTCTTGTACTGGAACGTCAAACGAATAATAAATACATTATTTACTTAATCATAAATTTTAACAAAAAAAAACCGACATCAAGAACTGGACCAAATTGAAATGGCTCCGAAACGAAACCGAAACGTGTGCTCCCATTTCAATTTGGTCCAGTTGAGAAGCACCAACTTCGAGTCCGAGTCGACCAATTTTATACAAAATCTGTTATAAACATAATTAAATCTAAAGTAGGTACCTACCTACTGGAAGTGTCTGAAAAGCAAGTTCTGTGATTTTTATGTTTAACCAAGAACCATAACATACCTACAACTGTTTTTGCTATTGTCTTTGACTTTGACACGATTCAGTTAGTTGCAAACAGCTGTACCTACATATGGTGCCCATACTTTGTTTGTACAATAACAGAAATTAGTCATTCAATAATCAGAATCACTGACGAAATATAACTATAGACTTACACCGCCTGAACTTAGAGTTGTACGCGGATGTATAATAAGCTTAATGTTCACTAGATGTCACTAAGTGTATCAAATTGTAAATTTCAAAGATATTTTCTGAGCTTTTACTCCGATACGAATCCGAGAGGTAACTGTCAAGTTTATTTGTTTTTGTATTAGTGCAAAATGTCCCACTAGATGTCGTTTTCCACATAATTACATCAGTAATTTATGTGATATTTTATTAAATCGTCCGAGAGCTTAATAAATGCTTCTCAGTAAATACGGTACATGAATATATTTTTTTACTAATTTTTGTATGAAACTTTTTAAATTTTCACATAAAACTCTGTATGTAGGTCTAGCTACTTAATTGTGTTATAATAATCAAAATTTGTTGAAAAATATCCATATATTATATATGTTATATTATTCAGTGATGAAAGCTCAGTAGGCTGAAGCCTAGGCCTAGCCTATTTTAACAAAATAAAAATAAAAACCGACTTCAAGGTTGGACTCGATTTCTCTTGGATGCCATCGTCAGATCTTAGTGTCCTTATCATGGTACCACCGTTGGGATATCTCATTTCCATTAAAAAAAGAATAATCAAAATCGGTTCATAAACGACTAAGTTATCCCCGAACACACATTAAAAAAAAAATACGGTCGAATTGAGAAACCTCCTCCTTTTTTTGAAGTCGGTTAAAAATAAGTCTTGGCAGTTTAACAAGAAGAAATAATGTATTAATAGTACTGTTTGAGAAATTCTATATGCTTGTTAAAATACATCTTTGTAAATATCTGTTTATAAGACATCTCAATAGCAGTTAAATATTACAATTTAAATTAGTAATTTTAACTAAACATCTTCTTAATTACCACTGAAGGTGGCATGAGTTGCTAGAATGCACTGCTGCGACCGTTTCAGCGGCTGGCGGCAAATTAGATTCAAGTAGAAATTTTCATCCTTGGTCCTTTCCGCCACCTCTTTCTGTGCAATGTCATCTTCGCAGAAGATAAAACTCTGTTGCTATCTACTATGGAGCATAACATCGTATTTACAATGGGGAGTACTCCGAGCAATTGATTGAATTGACCCCTGCCTCCTTTTTCCGCCATCATCCTACGCGACTGCAGTTTCATCCTCATCATTTAGGTGTCAACTGTGCGCTTTTCGAGAAAATTTCTGCCCTACACAACAAAACTGTGGAATTAACTGTCGACTGCGGTATTCCCGGACCAATACGACCTTCAATCAATCTTCAAGAAAAGAGCATACTTCTCCATAAAAGCTTTGTGACACCTCTGGTGTTGTGGGTATCCATGGGCAGCGGTAAATAATAAATAAATAAGTTGCCGTTGATGAGTGCGTTGTTTCTCATTGTTTACTGCGTGTTTTGATGATAATGATGGTTTTGGAGAAAATTATTTGCTTTCTCCAACGGCTAACTGGATAAAATCACCATCTCCATCCTCACAGTTTTTTGTTATGGGGACTCTTTAAGGAATTAACTAAATTACTCCTAAATATGGTACTTAGCAATTTTGCTGTTGGATTTTTGTTTCAGCCACCCTTTTGCCGAAATTGCGCAAACAAATTTTCTATTACATCCTGATTCAATTTTTGTGTAATTTTTCAAAGAATGTTTGCCCTTCTTTATCGCATTTAATGCATGTGTTACTTTTTAAACAATGCGTGTTTCTATGGCATCCCATTTTTTTATTACTGTTCAATGTGCCGATCTGTCAATTTTGTAAGTGATCGACTCAAGTTTTAAGTTTTGTCTATTTCGTATGGTTTGGTAACATCTTGAAACGAAATTTGCTCATTGCCGTTAAGAAAGTTATTGTTTAAAAAATGATTTTGAATACTTTTAATTAAATGTGGCACATAAAAAAACGCAAATAATTTTACAAAACGTTACAAAAGAAAAAGGGAAAGTTACTACCTGATTTCGTGCATGTATTTTGGTTTTTCGTAGCCCGACCGCAAAACACAGCGTTTAGCAGAAGCCCACTTATTATCAAATAGTTTATTTATAGTAGCTTTTAAAAGAGTTGTAATTCTGTTGTAAGTAATGTTTCTGTTATTCTTTTTTTAAATAGATCAGGGCAAAACAATCGGATTTTGCTAGACACTTTCGGAGTTTCGGATTGTGGTTGGAGCGGCAAGTTCTACACCTTGCCGCCTTAGAAAAAAATACACTTTAGATTTGTAAAATAATGACAAGCTGAATTTATTTTCGTCTTCTGTCCAATTCTTAACCTTTATTTTCGTAGCTGCATCAATGCCAATTCTCTAGAAACCTCTTCGGAACTCTTTAGATTTTAAAATGCTGTCATCAGATTTTGGTTTTTGCCGTAATTGAAATAATATTTATTTGTTAATCTCCTGACTGATTTAATGTGATTTTCATATTACCTGTTGTACAAATTAAAATATGTATAATAAAAACTTGAGAGGTGTCAAGGAACACCCGGATGGAACGAAGTTTATATATATATTATATTTGTTATGCTACTACTAATAAAAATGCGCATAAAATACTCAAATTATTTTAGAAATAATCAAGCTTTACGAAATATACTATAAAACAATATATTTTCTGTAAATAAATGCAAAAACCCAACATCACGTGGTATTCCCAGGCGGTCACCTATCCAAGTACTAACCACACCCGATGTTGCTTAACTTCGATGATCGGACGAGAACCGGTGTATTCAACATGGTATGGACGTTGGCAATCAGTTTGTTATATTTAACGTTGAGTATCCAGCACTATGACGTCAATTCAATGTTAAAAGTGTCGTTACAACTTTTGGCACGAAAAGAGTCGTTATATTTTTTTCCGTCTAGCCCCCTTTCGCAACGCGCGATAAGGAACTTCGTTCTAAAATAAAGATTATACATTGCAGTTCAATCATTTATTTTATATTAAAATGACATATAACGACCTAAAATGTATCGATTATGCCATATCAGACAGGAAATAAAATCGCTCAACATTATTATCTGCACCATAGATTTACATCATCGAATAGAATATACTTAAATTAGGGGGCTTCCATTAATTACGTAAGGTGTTTTAGGGGGGGGGGATTGAGCTAAATCTCTTCAAATGTCACTTAGGGGGGGTCTTGGCAAATATCACATAATTATTGTGTAAAATTGCGTGAAAAATTATTTCCTAAAAAATATGGCCAAATCTGACACAATAGTGTTTGTCGTATTCGTCCGAACTCCGCAGAGCAGCGAAGTAGCAATCGATTTTGCTTTGCTAGTCTTCAATAGAAGTAATAGAACAAGTTCAATAATCCAACACGTTTACAGCCAAAACATACATTTGAAGAATCTCGCGTGAGATTTGGGGACGGTGGAGGGAGTTGAGGAAAATCTTACGATATCTCACCAAGGCGGGAGGGGAGGTCAAAAAATTCTCAAAAATGCCTCACGTAATTAATGGACGCCCCTTTACGATGTTTCGTTGAAATAATTTGTTTGTTTACTTACTTTACTGACAACTAACCATTTGACATATCAAAGTCCGACGTAATTGTAGCCACTTGGTGGCGCTATCATCGCGCATCCAGCATATAATATTCTATATGTCATATCAATAACTTATAAATGTGACATCTAGCGTAGTAAATAGGTCATTATATTCAAGTTTATTTAAATCGATTGCAACGACATCTCCTAAAAATAGGTGATAACTTATAGTTACGCAATTGAAAAATATTTTTTTTAAACAAGCATTAGAAAGAAAGATTTATATTCGAAAAATAATAAAATAATTACTATAATTGAAGTATATCAATAAAATAGTGATAGAGTTTGTTAAACTATTTCTAGTACCTTATTTTTGCGCGCCATCTAGATTTAGGTGAATTTTTCTAGCTTTTATCGGTGTACAGTTTGGGCCAGGGGAGGGTCGGTCTATTTAGTATATTGTGTCATTGATCAGAATTTAGAAATCACAAGTTCTGCGGATGATATAGGTACTTAGGTAAATTGAATTCCGTTAAAACCAGAGTTGAGGAAAAGTGCCTACTTAGTATTTTGCATGTCTTGTCTATCTACTACGAAAACAGAAACATCCTAAATAAATTATTTAGGGCGCTCGCCCACGGCGACTTTTTGCAGCGCTACAGCAGCGCGGCTGTCGCGAGTTCGCAGCAATACAGTCAAGTCGCGATGCGGTCGCAAGCTGCGTGCCATCGCCCACATAACCACGATTCAGTCGCACTGCAAACGCCACCCTCCCTCCATTCTTCACCCGATGTCGTCCGACACGCTCACGCTTTGCATCGATATAGTCGCGATGCTGCAGCGCGTTAGCAGCGCGTTGCAAATGCGACTACAGCGCGACTGCAGCGTTGCAAAATTGGCAGCGCCGTGGGCGAGCGCCCTTAGATATATCAGGGCCGGACCGTGAGTTTAGGGGGCCCTGGGCTAATACTACTTAGGGGCCCTCCAAATTCTTTTTTTTTAAAGACAACTTCCGCATTAGGAATATACATCCTGTGTCGAGGGGGACTCTATAGACATACATGTAACCAACACAAAGAACACTCAGACTTATAACAACAATTTGTGGATCACACAAAGTGTGGTCCCATGTGGGATTTGAACCCACAACTCTTGGCGCAGTGAAAACTGGCGTGGCGCTCGCTTAAATCACTAGATCTGGCAATCATCAATCAAACAAATTACTCAAATATATAGGATAAAAATTAATTGATAAAATATTTAATTTGTATTTTAATATATTATGCCTTAGGGCTTAGTGTTTAATAAGTACAATTGTAATTAAATTGACAAATGATGAAGCAAACTTTCTGCACTTTCCTTTGGCAAATTTAATTTAATTTTTGCTTCTCACATTCTAAATTCTTAGTAAAATCAACATTTATGGACAAACCGGATAAAAGCCTATAAATGCCATCGCTCGGCTTCACAACTTGTGATTAGTATGGTTAAATATATTTTTAAGATTGTATAGCAATTCGGGAATACGTCAACAAGCTTCTTTTCATAAATAATCGCAAAAATGTCTTCTTCTTGCTCGTTTCACTCTTGGCAGAGCGGTCGTGGTCACGTAGAGTTGTCTACATTGGTGGTTGAGGTGGAGAAAGCCCCTCGTACAATTTCCCGCCATCTCACCCTGTCGGCAGACTGTCGGCTGCAGTCAGACACGCGGCTTCCGATTGTGGACTTCACGTGGTCGATCCAGCGCATGGGTGCCCCGCCACGGAGCCTGATCCCCTCCACCTTTCCCTGCACTACCAGTCGCTCTATGGAGTCGCTATTCTGTCTAGAGACATGGCCAAAGTACCGCACTATGCGCGACTGTACTGTGGTTGATAGACGCTGTGTAATGCCGAGTTCCTCTAGCACAGACACGTTGGTACGGAACTCCGTCCATGATATACCGAGCATTTTTCTCCAGCACCACATTTCCAGAGCATCCATTTTCCTTTTTTCCAACTCGCGTACTGTCCACGTCTCCGCAGCGTATAGAAAAATGGGAAATATAAGTGATTTTACAAGCCTGGTCTTGGTGGTTTTGGTAAGGTTCTGATTTCCCCAAATTTTTCTTAATTTCTCCATTGCAGCTTTGGTTATGGCCATGCGTCGTTTCACTTCATCTACGCAGCCACCATTGTTTGATATCAAAGCCCCAATGTATAGGTAAAAAATGTAAAAAATGTCTACGCAAGATGAATAGGACTCTGTCAACTAAAGCAAATAAGTTTTTAATTAGATGTATTCATTGACTAAATATTCATCTACATTATCGGGATAGTAGTCGATAACCTTACGTGTGCTTTCTAAATCAATATGTTGCATGATCTTTTCTTGCGAAACCATTAAAGATTTTTTTTTTCTACATGTCTCATAAACTTGACTTCTATGATTTAAATCCGTATTTAGTTTATTCAGTGCAACGTTTAACGTGTCTATTTTAAACTTTTCTGCGCCGTTTACTACGATTGTCTCTGTACAATTATCAGAATACTTTGATGTAATGTGTCTTTTAGATATAGTAATGTAGCTGTAGTTTATACTTAGTTTTTGCTTTTTCTTTGTAATCCTTTAGCTTCTGATCTCTTTTGACTTCTGACTCTGTATTTTTTACTAACCGAATTAAATCTTTCAATAATTTCTTCCCAATAAAAAATAAACAAAATTGCCAGTTTATTAAATAAATTTCTTGCCTCTTTTCGAAAATCACCTTTTTCCTCTTCATTTTCGCTGAAAATCATCAAAATTTTCTTAATGTCATAATCATAATAGTTATTTTTTAAAAATTTTACAACATCGTAGTGGCGATACAATCTAGTCTGACTTTAACTCTTTAACGTTAATGTCAGTTTTGTTTCACAATTTAACAATTCCTATCTATATGGGTTGAAGCAGAAAAGAAAACATATATTTTCGCACTTCTCAAAAAAGTTTACGATTTCGGTTCCAACCTTCACAGATTCTTCACCAACTCGGTTAAGACAATGCGCAGCACATGGCACGTAATCCGCAGTTTTTTTTGTTGTTCTAGTATTGCTTCTACACCATTGTAACGAACCGCCATATTAGCAGCGTTGTTGTTTGACTGTCTCCTCTTTTTGTGCGGAAATGCCCCCTGATACCACCGACTGGTGGCATGTTGGACTCGAACCGACTAAAACCGCACGCCACCTCGGGTAACAGGAGCCGGGGAACCAGGTGCACCCTCGAAAGGAAATCCCTGGAACCTCGACGTACCACGGGCCACCCAGGTTTCGTAGATGGCCCCCTCCTGATCACGAACCCCGATGTTCTCTTGCTACAATAATTACAAATTTTAACAAAAAAAAACCGACTTCAATCTGGACCAAATTGAAATGGGACCACACGGAAAGCATCAGCTTACGAATAAAAAAAGAATTATCACAATCGGTTCACCCAGTCGAAAATTATGAGGTAACAAACATAAAAAAACAGTCGAATTGAGAACCTCCTTCTTTTTTTGAAGTCAGTTAAAAAAGCACTTGCGCCTCCACCCCGGCCTGCTTCTGCTAGGGTGACAGGTGGCCTCATCTGGCAGCCCCAGGCTTGCGCTTATGGAGGATGGAGATCGTTCTGCGACCACCGGCGCCTGAGTCGTTTGCGTACCGAGCCCAATCCCGGGCCTGGCAGACCAGGAGAGTTCTAAACCTGTCCCGGTCCCGCTCCGCCGTCTCCTGTACGAGCATAACTTGATCGCAAAAAGAGAGTGCGGAATTCCACGCACTTTCGCTCCGTAACATGGCCACAATCATGTTACTGAGTGAGAGAACCCCTACTCCGATGGCCGCCACGAGTTCGTGGCTTGGCTACCACACGCCGGACATTCTGCCAGCGTGTGGAGCGCCGTGTCCACGGTCTGGCCATCGCAGTGGTGGCACTTAGGCGTTGGCTCCTTACGGATCAGACACAGGTGATCGCTGAAGCAGCCTTTTCCAGTGATCACCTGCGTCAGCCGGTATGAGAGGCTCCCGTGATGCCTCTCAAGCCAATCCTCCATAACGGGTCTTACCACCGCAATAACAGCATGCCCAGCGCTTGGTTGCCCAAGTCATTCTTCCATTCCTCGACGATGACCTGGCGGAGTTGGAATTTCTGATCTTCTATTTCTCGAATCTCAGGTGACCTTCCCAACTTCCGCTGCTCCTTGAGACACTGATAAAGAGCCGCAAGGTCTCATGCCTCCAGATCCCATGGTGGAGTTCCGGCCAGGAGACTTGCCGCCTCAAAAGATATCGTGCGGTATCCTTTTATGATCCTGATGGCCAGCACTCGTTTCGGTCGTCGCAATAGCGCGATAGTGCTGGCGCTCAGGGCCTCCGCCCATACTGGGGCCCCATAAATCGCCATGGACCGCACGACCCCTACAGTTATCCAGTGGTAATCCATTTTTTCAAAAACTCTTGTAACACCTTAAATAAATGTAAGCTAGTATGACTACCAATTTTAATTAACGATATAGGTACATCTTTCGTACACTTTTCCCCGAAAACAGTATCTAAGTACGATAGTTATATAACTGATCATTATGAGATAGATATGGGACTGAGAACAGAACCGCAAAAAGAACAAAATTACGCTAGGTGATAAGCCTCGGGAATTCCCCTGTATTATAGACTCACTCACATTTTTTTGTTTTTATGTCCTGGTAGTAAGATATATGAGCCAAATATGCTTACTCACTCTTGAACGAAGAAATACTTGATGTGGGTATAATTAGCAGAACATACTTATTATCAAATAGTATTTATAAATACTTTAAGTATTAACGTTAATCACGTAAGAGGAATAAAAATTATGTTATATTATTTAATATGTGAGCAAAATCGTTATTAAATTATTAAATCGTAACGTGTAAAATTGTTGTGTTTTCTTAATTTTCTAGAGTTGTAGATACCATCTACAACTCTAGAAAATTAAGAAAACATACTGTCGTCCGTAAATAATCGATGGGAAAGCCCCCGTTCCGTTTGACATGCATTATCGTCTATTTTTTTACTTTAACTTGACCTAGCTGGGGGCCCCTGGGATCCACAAAAAGCCATATGGTAGATCCGGCCCTGAGATATATAACGTTATTTTACATGGAATTTAAACTTGACTAAAACCAAATTTTGATTACGTTTTTCTTCAATAAAACTTTCAAATTTAATTTGGATGTAACTGGAATTACTAGTAGGTAGTAGAGCCACGCTGATTTCAACACGAATGGGCCGGCTCGACCGGGGCGGTACTACCCTCGCACAGAAAATCAACGTAAAATGACAGCGATCGTGCTGTCGTGTTTCGTTGGTGAGTGCGAGACCGGAGGCCCAAATAGTCTAGTCAACAAGTTCCATACTTGTTGACTAGACTAAAAGATGCAGCAGCATCACTAGGCCGCCATGGTGTGGGTCGCCATACTGCATTCGCAGTGAGTATGGTGACCACCACTCTTGGATTTTGCTTATGCTTTCCATCAGGCAGAGTAGAGTCATTATGGCGGGCCATACATAAAAAAAAAAAAAAAACATATAAGAAGCTCGCATAGTTAGGTTCTATTCAGGTACTATAATTTTCCTTTTAATTTCATGTTATTTACCCCAGTAATACCCCAGTTAATACCCCAGTGAGTGAAACTTGAATATAAGGATAATCTTTTATATAACATAAGAGGTGGTCTACAAATATAATAAATACTTAAAGTGTGGGAATATCTTACAGTAGGTAATAGGCGCAAAACAAGGAAAATAACTTTTGGTAGTTCTGACTAAGTTCGTAATGAGTAATGCCACTGCCTCGGCGGCGCAAGTGGTATAGCGTATGCGACTGCTTTGCTTGAGGTCTCGTGTTAGATTCCCGGGTCGGACCCAATGTTTTTATGATCTGCAAATATTTGTTTCGGAGTTGAGTTTACAAAAAAAGTATTTATTATGTATTTATATCAGTGGTCTAGTACCCATAACACAAGCTCTGCTTAGCTTGGGACTAGATGGCGTTGTGTATTATACCTAAAAGATGTCCGAAATATATATATATTTTTTTTATGTGTACCTAGAGTGAATTGAGTTAGCCAGGTAAGATTAAAAGGTCTCAATTGACTAGACGTAATGTAGGTAACGATGAAGGTTAAGATCATATGGTTTAAAAAGGACAATTTTATCCAGAGAACCTTTTTTTTTGTTAATGGGTTAAAAAAATTCTTCGGATATCCGGCTCCTCGGGGGCTGAGAAGCCAGGTATATGGTGATTCCACTAAAAACCACCCTAGCGGCTGGTCTCAGGCTCCCTGCTCTGAGGTGGACCCGGACCATGTTATTTCAGGTCACCCCAGGAATGGGCTTCCCCCCGCCCCTGCTCTCTACAGTTCCGAGGCTATTTGTGTCTCGACAAAAGGACCAGGCAATTAATAACAGTCTTGGCAATTCGAAATGAAAGTCAAAGACAAGACGAGCAAAGTGTAGGTATATTTTGATAAGTTTTTTCCAGTTTTGATTCGGTACAAATAGACTAGAAGGAACTTAATGCCATTTACATACCTACGTAGGTAGGTATGTAAATGGCTTAGATGAAGTATGACAATGATGAGAATGATTTGTTGTTAAGTTTTTATTTTTCATTTTCATGAAATTGATTTGTATTATAAGGTGTTAGAATTTCGACAGTTTGCCGCAGTTATTTAAATTATAAAAATCGGACAAGAGCAAATCTGACTCGCACACTGAAGGTTCCGTACCAACTTAAATGTGCTCAAACATGTCGGGAATTGATCCATGGATTGAGTTGCCCTTTCGCTAATCCATCATTCAAAAAATCAGGGTCACTACCTACTAGACCAACAGGCCTGTCGTCGGCCAGCCTACATTCGCATGTAAATAATACCTACGTTACTAGAACATCAGATTCTCTCGTCTCGTCTCGCGTTCTCCGCTACAACCAGTGGAATAGCGCGCTATACGTACAGAAACGTCAGAATTGAGTACACGCCTACGGGTATTCTCGGGTGTATTCTTGTTTTCTTCGAGCGCCTGCCGTCCTTTTTTGTTTTTTTATTTCATAAGGGGCAAACGAGCAGATGTATCACCTGATGGTAAGTGATTACCGCCGCCCATGGACACCTGCAACACCAGAGGCGTCACACAAGTGCGTTGCCGGCCTTTTAAGAAGGAGTACGCTCTTTTCTTGAAGGTTTGAAGGTCGTATTGGTCCGGGAATACCGCAGGCGACAGTTCATTCCACAGTTTTGTTGTGCGAGGCAGAAAGTTCCTAGAGAACCGCACAGTTGTGGACTGCCTTGCCTCTCTGGGTACTCCTGCGTGTCCCTGTTCCTCGCAGACTAGGACTCATTTAACCGGTTTATTAATAGTTTGTCAAATTGCCACATGCTTCATCATCAGCTTATCGCAGTCCACTGCTGGACATAGACCTCTCCAATTGCACGCCACTTAGTTCGAACCTGGGCTTGACAAATTCGAAGTACTCGTCAGTTTTTGAGTGCGGTACGGTTATTGAACGCAACATTATATTGCGGATTGATAAGAAATAGACTTTTTTGTGGGGTAAGTTTTTATAAATAATCTAAAATGGTAAATTGAATGTATTCATATTTTTATTTACATCTTAACTAATTAAAAATAATGACAGTCTTCAATACAAAGAAATACAAAACATTTTTTAATACTTATGAATAAAGTACTTATGTGTTTAAAAATGTATACACTGAAATACATCTTGAAAGGATAGGAAAGGAAGGTTGAAAGAATATGTGGCTCTTTCACGGAAATAAGTATTTATAACATTAGCCCAGATGATATTTTACGGACATTAAAATAAATATAGATTTGAGTTGATGCATAATAATATCATCAATATATCATACAAAAATAACGTGCCAATATCCAAAGCAGTATTGTTCAGCGTAGTTCAACAGTTCATCTCGTGATCGTGAAGTAAATACATATTTTATGTAAGGGGGATAGTAAAAAGTTTTTATTTAGTAAAGTGTAAAGTGTGTTTATTTGTAAAGTTTCGTTTTAATTTAAAGAAATTCAAACTAAACACAAAAACTGTACAGATAATATTACCGTGACCAAAAGAAGATATAAAACATTTTTTACATCTCCTAGATTGGAGTTGTTACCGGCAATCTGTATAATTCAGGTATTTACACAAATATTACGGATATTATTGTCCATTACATACTTTGCGTAGGTATTGTATAGAATACTGAACCACCGGGATGTTTAAAAATATTAGATTTTGGTCTGTATTTATTAATTTTATGTAACTACTTACATACCTATAAAATGACGAGCAAAGGAAACTTGTTCTGTTTGCATTAAATCAACTATATTCAGAACCATCTAGGCTTTGCTTAGGTTAAAACAGTGACCACTCCAGATCCCCAGTGTTGTTGTTGAATCATTTAGATTAGATGAGTTTGAATGGATTGCAATGGATGATTTGACCTGTTCCCATAGATAACACATTACCAGCTGCGCATTACGCAATACCTAGGCAAAGTATAAAAAAAAATACGTGTGGCACTCGGGGACTGCCGCGGTAAAGCTATTGCATTGCATTTTTTATCAACTTATGCAATTATAATTAATTTTATTTTGCCAGTTTCTCATTGTTCAAAAAGTATTTAAATAATAGAGGGCGTTAGTGTACCTGGTAGTTGCGAAACAGCTTTAACAGATGGCGCTGATCGGTTTGTATTTATGCAGTATTGCGTGACAGAGACAGACAGATTTCGGAGCAGCTCGTCTCGATCCGTGCGAGCTTCATGTGTTAGGTTTTTTTGTTTCGGAATTTCTCGGTTCGGCCCGCGATAAAAGCTATGCAATAGCTTAATAATATTTCACACATTACCTACACGCTTTATATGTATTGTATGGAATACCGGATTATACACATTGCCGCTAACAGAGTCACATCACTTTAATTTGAAAATTCTTAATTCAAATAATCAAATTATGAATTGTCATTAAATTCATTTTCAATAAAAAAAAATTTAATCTTATGGAAATTATAATGAAATCTGTAACTCTTTTAAGCTGTCTCAGATATTGCTTAGGTTCCAATCCCACAGGGAACTACATTTAAGGCAACCTTATTAAATTATGGAATTCGAAATATTATTCCATTAATGGCATTAAATTTTCCATGATACAGAGTCAGTAACATAACAATCGCTTATCAACCAACACTAACAGTAAAAATGTCAAGCTTTTATGCTGATTGATGAATCAAACCATTCCTGTACGTTTTTACAACCGTTTTTTTTACAAAAAATAATAAAATATTATGTTTAGAACCTATTACGAGTAGGTTGACACAATCATTCATCATAAAATAAATCTTTAGTTTTGGGTCAAAAGGTAATGTAACTAAAGATTCAGCTGTAGAGTACTCTCAGATGACCTTCTCTCATCATTGTAATATTTTTATTTCATTTAGAGCAAAAGGCTTAAGTATGCTTACTGTGCATGCTGCATAGCTATTGTCATAAGTTTAAAACTAAACAGGGATGGGGCGGGAAGGCAATCCGCATAATACGAGTAATCCGCAATCAGGATAAGGAGGTTGTAATGTACTATGTAGTAAATATATAGAAAAGGCAGGTCTGCCATTTCTTTGTGTAGATGTCTATACAGTGTTGTCACTCTGTTAAGACGTTAGTATAGTTCGCCACTCACGCCGCGACAGACCCTTATCAGCATGTGTTCTATGGCTGGAAGGATTGGCTCACTTTTTGCACCATTAACACCGCTACTGGTAAGTTTATAAGATTCATAATTGTTTGTAGGTTAGAATCCCCCAATTCCTTCCGTCTGTTAAAGTCATTACATTACGGCAATGTAATTCTCATTCAGCACATTATGCAGTAATATAAATTCTAAAAATTAATTTAGTCACCTGTGACATGATCTCTCATGACTCTCCTTACACATACAAATATTCTTAGAACTAAAATAAATTATCTACTATTATCTTTGGGGTGCAGGCTTTGGCTTAGGCATCTTTGATAATAAGGCTTGAATTTCCTTCTTCTCATCATAACTCTTCCACATTTCATATAAGTTAATTATTGATCTGACTATCTCTTGGATCTGAAATAAATAACAAATCTTTTATAATTACACATTATAAACAGCTTCTCGCTGGCTGGATGGTTAGAACATAACTATATGTGATTGGTAATTACCAGACTGAGCATTAGTTAAATATTTGCTAAGTTGCTCAGTCTGGCAAACTTGATAGACTAATTAATTTTCCCACATTCTATTTCGCTACTGTTATCAAATCTATACAAATAAATGAAATTGGAGTGTCTGTTTGTAATAATAGGTCTTTACCTATGAAATTGCCGTTTTGTAAGCAATAAGTGAAAGTACTTATTTTTTCAAACTTTTTTATTTCTGTTATTCGATGTAATCACCCAGGCAATCGACGCTTCTTTGCCAACGCATTGGCAGTTTATTGATGCCCTTCTTGTAAAAATCAGCTGGACGGGAGGCAACAAACTCTTCAAAGGCATTTTGTACTGCCTCTCGGGAATTGAATTTTTTACCCACTAAAAAGTTGTCTAAATTTTGGAAAAAGTAATAGTCGGTAGGTGCAAGGTCTGGTGAGTATGGCGGATGAGGGAGAGCTTCCAACCCCAGCTCTTGCAGCTTGGAGACTGTCTGTTGCGCAGTATGGGGTCGCACGTTGTCGTGAAGGAGCAGTGGGGACGACCGATTGACCAAAGCTGGTTGCAGATGTGCAAGCTTCTCCATCATTCTCTCCAGTTCTTCACAGTACACATCTGCATTAATGCTCATGCCGTTTTGTAAAAAGCTGTGGTGAATCACACCCGCACTAGACCACCAAACAGTGACCATCACCTTTTTAGGGGTCATTTTTTGTTTAGGGCATTGCTTTGGTGCTGAACCAGGGTCTAACCAACTTGCTGAGCGCTTTCGATTGTCGAACAGAATCCATTTTTCGTCGCACGTAACAATTCGTTTCAAAATTCCTTCATTTCTTTGCCTGTTGAGCAGCGCAAGGCAGTCTCGACGCGTACGTTGCGCTGGCGATCGTTAAGGTCGTGGGGCACCCATCTATCAAGCTTTTTTACCTTGCCAATTAGTCGCAAATGGATCAATATTGTTTTGATGCTTACATTAAAAGCTGCTGCTAGCTCAGCTGTAGATTGAGTTTCGTCAGCTTCCACAATCGCCTTTAATTCATTATTGTTAACCAAAGTCTCCGGACGACCACGAGCTTCATTTTTCAAGTCAAAATTTCCAGAACGGAACCGGGAAATCCAATAACGGTTTGTGCGTTCGTTTGTACAGTTCTCTCCGTAAACGTTTTTGATGTTACGTGCCGTTTGTGTCGCGTTGGTGCCACGATGGAATTCATATTCCATAATTACACGAATTTTTAAAGTATCCATTATGCTTTGATTATTAATATGTCTAGATAGAGCATCGCGATACAAAAGAACAAAATTAAATGACACAACTTTTCGATATTTGTGTGCGTGACAGCTACGTCTTACACTCGCCTCATGTCATTCTAAATTTCCTAGTGTGAGTGCGTAAATGATACCAGTTGTTGATTTTTTTTTGTGAAAATGGGGAAACAATTATAATAGTGTTGAATAACTTTTCTATCTAGAAAACTATGCTAGGAAAACAAAATGTGATACAACCTAATAATATGTCTCGTGTTTTTTTATTATTTATTATTATTAATTTTGGTCTGGTATTGTAAAAAAGTACTTAACGATTTTTTAACCTTTTAAAATATGTAAGATATATAATTAAGCCATCTTTTTGTCTTTTTGACCAATATTAAAAAAGAAGAAAGGTAAGAAAAAAATGTTTACATTACTTTTTTAATGGACCGGTTTTTTTTTTGTGTTAGATTTAGGACATCTTCAAGATAGCTCAGTATTAATATCATGGGGATTAGACCTTGGGCTTTCAATTTGTTTTATTAGATTTACAATCTATTTTTTTATCTGAATGAGATCTGACGAGTAGTTTTTAAGTTAAATTTTCTCAATTCTTATCTGTTGATAAGAACATTCGAAGATATACTTGTTTTGAAATCATAAAAACTGGACTTGAAAATGCATGACTGCACGGTTGGTCTAGTGGTTTAAGTTGTCGCCACACCGCTTTCTATTAAGCCAGGTGTTGTGGGTTCAAATCCTAAATAGGACAACACTTTGTGTGATCCACAAATTGTAGTTCTGAGTCTGGGTGTTTTTTGTGATGTATATTCGTAATGCGGGATTTATTTTTTTAAAACAGAGAGGAGCTCATATCTAGTAAGTATGCCTAAAAACCCTTAAACGATGCCCATAGTGACATTTTACAAAAACGGTGCGGCGGCCATATTTGATTCAAATAATGACATGAAATTAATACTCAGCATACCTAAAAACACCTTACACGATACCCATAGTGACATTTTACAAAAATGGTGCGGCGGCCATATTGGATTAAAAAAATGACAAGAAATTAATACTCAGTATACCTAAAAATCCCTTACACGATACCCATACCCGTAGTGACATTTTACAAAAATGGTGCTGCGGCCATATTGAATTACAAAAATGATTTGAAATTCTTAGCGTATCTATTATCTACCATGAAGTATTTTATACAACACAACTCCGCCTACCACATTTTATGAGGGAGTTTTGACTTCATAAACTAGCAACACCCAAAATGGCGACTACAATAATTATTTATTTTAGAAATTATTTAATGGCTTTGTTTGCTGTAATAGATACATATCAATGGTACTTAACGATAATAGGTAACTTTCTTTGTTAATTTAGATCGTACTCTGTAATTTCTACACACTTATATCGCACAATTCGCCATTTTTATCAACACAAAAATGACAGCAACATGTGTGTATCCACTGACAGTGCATTTGGTACTAAACGCGGAAAAACATTTAGGCGTCAACAGTTAGAGCCTATTTTTTCGTGTGTTTTTACAGCTTTGACAGTCCATCTAGACATATTAATAATCTAAGCCATTATGATGAAAAATGTTCAAATGTAATGAAAATACAACGCTAATCAAAAAACAAAAGACTGAGTTTGTAAATAGAATGTCATGGTTTTGAAACAAAATTAATTTGAATTTAGAATACAGAGCCATTACAAACTTTTTTTTATTTGAAATGACAGTACTGAAGAACGGCAATTTCATAGGTAAAGACCTAATATTAAAATAACCACTTTTTACTAAATGCATATTGTATGTATACACGCCTACACGGTACATTTACCAAAATATTTTTTGTCTGTGTGACTGTTTGTTCCGTCTTATCTCTGGAACAGCTGGACCGATTTTGACGGGACTTTCACTGATACGAGACGTAAATGGGAATAAATAAAATTGGAGTGTCTTTTTGTAATATTAAAATAATCGCTTATTAGTAAATGCATATGTACGTAATACGTATACACGGTACATAATATACAAAAATAATAGTCTTTACAATTTTTGTTTGTCTGTTTGTTCCGGCTAATCTCTGGAACGGCTGGACCGATTTTGACGAGACTTTCACTAGCAGATAGCTGATGCTGATGATATAAGGCTTAACTTAGGCTACTTTTTTTAGACTAGCTTTATCCCGCGGCGTTACCCGCGGTTGTTGTTATACCTCGGGTAACACTGTGGGGCTCGGCTAGTCTATATCTATACTAATATTATAAACGCGAAAGTTTGTAAGCATGGATGGATAGATGGATGGATGTTTGTTACTCTTTAACGCAAAAACTATTGAACTGATTTGAATGAAACTTGACAGTAATATAGCTATAACCGACATATACGCGGGCGGAGCCGTGGGCAACAACTAGTATTATCATAATTCTAAACTACAAACTTACATTTAGGTAAGAAAGGATGAATAAGTGCACAAAATGAAACTTTAATAACAAATTAATGAATGTTTCTGCATCATTATCATATGATTATTAATTCCTCAAGAAGTGTCTGGATACCAGCTGGCTATCTTGATTTTGTGCTTACCCCGGGAGCAACAAACACTGTTACCATGCAGATATGCAGTCAAAGTGGCAACATTCGTACATCAACACAAAATGTTTGCCATCGAAATGCAAAGAAGATGAAGAAGCAGTCAAAGCGTAACCAGCGGATCCAGTTACTTTTTTATTTATATTATCTATACTAATATTATAAGCATGAAAGTTTGTAAGAATGGATGGATGGATGTTTGTTACTCTTTCACGCAAAAACTACTGAACGGACTTGGATGAAACTTTACAGTAATATAGCTTATACATCTGAATAACACATAGGCTACTATTTGCCGCGATAACCGACATACACGCGGGCGGAGCTGTGGACAACAACTAGCTTGTAATAATTCATTTACCTTATCCATGTCAACATTGAGTTCGGCAAACCACGGCTTGTGGCTCTCTTTGCCAAGCATCACACAAGCTATGTGGAGAGATGCTATGGCTATCTAGAACAAATAAATTACATTCTTATATTACAGTTTAAGGTTTGAGTACTCTCAACTTCATACCTACATAATAGGCAAAGAAAAATACTTAGGTTAGAAAATGTGGTAGCTGTTTTACTTAAGAGTATTTTTTATTATATTATCTTTATTTCGATTTTCATTCTTATGCAGTAAACAGAAAGCATTTTTTTTTTAAAGAACCTTTTTAGTAGTTATTAGTGGGATGAAGAATGTGGGAAGTCTCATACCAATGCATTACAAAACGAAACTTAACATATCACTGTTTTTTTCTGCTAAAAAAGACAACCATACAATAATCTGTAGAGTTCCATAGTACACCTAAAACCTCTTTTCTAAGAAGAGGTCTATGTCTAAAAGTGGACTGTTACAGGCTGTGGATAATGATGTTATAACAATTACCTGATAAGGTGGGTACAGCAAACTGACATCAGTTCTTAATGAATCATTCACTATTCTCCAAGCATAAGTCAATAACTGATCATCTTGTCCTATGTCTTGCACAAACAACAACAGCGGCCGATAAGGCTGATACACAATTAGACAACAGTCCAGATTCTCTAGCAGGTAGAATTCGCATTCGAGGATGTGATTAGTTCTGTATGGAAACTCTTGTTGGCCATATGCATAACTAAATTTATTCTTGATTACTGTCTGACATGTTGTTATAAGCCTAGAGTTAGATATTACACCAAATTCTTCAACTTTAGACGCAAGAAATACACAAGTAGGTGCAAGAAGCAGTGGGTCGATACATTTCAATGAATTCCTTGCGTAAAAACGTTTGAAGTACACTGTGGCTGTCGCGATTACTTGTTGGCGAAGTTTCAACTGCTCTCCTAAAACCTGTATGATGCTCGCGAAGAAATTGAATATCTTCTGATACTCTTCTTCACTTAATATAGCCAAATCGTATTGGCGGTCACGAATTAGATCTTGTTTATCTAATATCCATTGTTGGTGGTGAGAACTTTGCCAAAAATTGCCTGCCATTGTTTAACGTAAAAGTAAATTTATAATAAATAACTGAACAAACAGAAACAAACTCAATCAAAATCAATTTGTGACTTTGTGACAGGATTCAGAAAGGTTCAGTGTTGCTGTTGCCGTTGGCATACATGACAGAATTGACAGATCAGATGGCAGATGGCATTATTGCCAATTTCTGATTTCATTGTCCCCGTAAATACGGAGTGTAGAGATAAGGAATACAATCTCTATGTTACAAAAGTGTCCGCCAAAATCACAGACGTATAAAGAAAAGCAGACTAAACACAATCCATGCAAATGCGTGCCAATTACACTACATACAAACATTACTCACACAGACACAAAACACAGTGCCGAATTCAGCAATGAAAGATTGCACTTTAAATTAATATTTTGTAACTCGAAATACACGTGTATGAGCCTATGCTGCATGCCGAAAGACGCCCATTAATATGTCCGATAATATTAATAATGTCCATGTTTCGGAGCATACCAATTTCGGTTGATCGGTACGTACCAAATTTGGTCATATGTTAGGACTTTTTCTTTGCTACTTAGATGGCAGACAAGCACACGGCCCACCTGATTGAAAGTGGTTACAGTTAAACTGGAGCTCTGTTTAGCTGTATGTTCTTCTTTTGGGTTATGTAAGTGATAAACAGAAAATAAAAACCAAAAACTTTTAGATGTGTTTATTTATTTTTAAAAATTACAATTCGTTTGAAATAATTTCGTTCCGATGTTTGATTGGTTTTAGCATAATGATTACACCTTATATCTATATATAATTTCACAATTGTGCGGTGGCCTCTTCTGGATAATAAATGCGATTCAAAATGTGCTGAACATATCACATTGCTCGATTTAGGTTGCCAGTCCTTTTTAGTAAGATTTTTAATCCAAAGGTTTTTTAAGTCTTCATTGTAGGGGAATCTGTAAAAAGAGGTTTATTGAGTATTAACATACGTTTTTTTTCTGCTTCACCGACGACGCTACACAATCAATATTAAAATATCAATACACCTAAAAATAAGTTCTGAGTTCGACCCTGTTAATTGCCCTAGTACTTAAAATGTCAAACTACGTCTTCAAGAAACATTTTCAATAAAATTTTATGTATTTCACTTAGTAATCTAGTGACAACAGCTTTTTTTCTAAAGAACCTAACGTATCTTCTAATGTCAAGGGAAAAAAAGGCATGGCTTAGTCTGTTAAATACAAAAAATAGGCAAGCAATAATAAAATGATATTTACATACCGGTAGAAGGTTATTTCTGGAGATTTTTTGTAAGATGTGTTGGCACACTTCGGGGCAAAACACTTCACTATTATATTTTAGTTCTTTAAGCAGCTTGTAGTAACAAAATAAAATAAAAAACACCACAGCACAAACGTCAGCACGCCGTTGTGTAGCATATTCTGACAAGCTACGTGCCGCAAGACGGCACGACCTCCGATGTGTCTATGTGTGAGTTATTGTAGCCATATAAGAAAAAAAGGGATAAATATATACAATATTAAGTTAGAGTGAAAGTGACAACGATAATTTTTTACATGGTTAATGTGTGCGTATAATTATGTTTAGTCTGCTTCTCTTTATACGTCTGTGGCCAAAATGCACTAATTAGGTGTGCCAGTGTAAATTTTAAAGAATTAGAAAAGATAATCAAATGAATTTGTTTATGTTTGTCGGACAGGATACTACGCAAAGTTTTTAATTTTTAAACCACAATTTAATAAAAATAAAATAAAACGATATCACACTCTCGTCTCACTCTAGCGCCTCTGTGGTCGGTTTTCGAACTATTATTTAGTCATGTTTGATGGACAATTTTCCCCTTATGAGCCCATCAGAGATTGTACTCCTTACCTCTATACTCCATGCCCGTAAGCTGAGGCCGCACTACGGTTTTTTCCCGCTAGCGGTTAAAGCGCCAAACCGCGAAACCGCTCAGGGCCGGATCTACCATATGGCTTTTTGGGCTTAAGCCCAAGGCCCCGTGGATCCCAGGGGCCCCCAGCTAGGTCAAGTTAAAGTAAAAAAATAGACGATAATGCATGTCAAACGGAACGGGGGCTTTCCCATCGATTATTTACGGACGACAGTATGTTTTCTTAATTTTCTAGAGTTGTAGATGGTATCTACAACTCTAGAAAATTAAGAAAACACAACAATTTTACACGTTACGATTTAATAATTTAATAACGATTTTGCTCACATATTAAATAATATAACATAATTTTTATTCCTCTTACGTGATTAACGTTAATACTTAAAGTATTTATAAATACTATTTGATAATAAGTATGTTCTGCTAATTATACCCACATCAAGTATTTCTTCGTTCAAGAGTGAGTAAGCATATTTGGCTCATATATCTTACTACCAGGACATAAAAACAAAAAAATGTGAGTGAGTCTATAATACAGGGGAATTCCCGAGGCTTATCACCTAGCGTAATTTTGTTCTTTTTGCGGTTCTGTTCTCAGTCCCATATCTATCTCATAATGATCAGTTATATAACTATCGTACTTAGATACTGTTTTCGGGGAAAAGTGTACGAAAGATGTACCTATATCGTTAATTAAAATTGGTAGTCATACTAGCTTACATTTATTTAAGGTGTTACAAGAGTTTTTGAAAAAATGGATTACCACTGGATAACTGTAGGGGTCGTGCGGTCCATGGCGATTTATGGGGCCCCAGTATGGGCGGAGGCCCTGAGCGCCAGCACTATCGCGCTATTGCGACGACCGAAACGAGTGCTGGCCATCAGGATCATAAAAGGATACCGCACGATATCTTTTGAGGCGGCAAGTCTCCTGGCCGGAACTCCACCATGGGATCTGGAGGCATGAGACCTTGCGGCTCTTTATCAGTGTCTCAAGGAGCAGCGGAAGTTGGGAAGGTCACCTGAGATTCGAGAAATAGAAGATCAGAAATTCCAACTCCGCCAGGTCATCGTCGAGGAATGGAAGAATGACTTGGGCAACCAAGCGCTGGGCATGCTGTTATTGCGGTGGTAAGACCCGTTATGGAGGATTGGCTTGAGAGGCATCACGGGAGCCTCTCATACCGGCTGACGCAGGTGATCACTGGAAAAGGCTGCTTCAGCGATCACCTGTGTCTGATCCGTAAGGAGCCAACGCCTAAGTGCCACCACTGCGATGGCCAGACCGTGGACACGGCGCTCCACACGCTGGCAGAATGTCCGGCGTGTGGTAGCCAAGCCACGAACTCGTGGCGGCCATCGGAGTAGGGGTTCTCTCACTCAGTAACATGATTGTGGCCATGTTACGGAGCGAAAGTGCGTGGAATTCCGCACTCTCTTTTTGCGATCAAGTTATGCTCGTACAGGAGACGGCGGAGCGGGACCGGGACAGGTTTAGAACTCTCCTGGTCTGCCAGGCCCGGGATTGGGCTCGGTACGCAAACGACTCAGGCGCCGGTGGTCGCAGAACGATCTCCATCCTCCATAAGCGCAAGCCTGGGGCTGCCAGATGAGGCCACCTGTCACCCTAGCAGAAGCAGGCCGGGGTGGAGGCGCAAGTGCTTTTTTAACTGACTTCAAAAAAAGAAGGAGGTTCTCAATTCGACTGTTTTTTTATGTTTGTTACCTCATAATTTTCGACTGGGTGAACCGATTGTGATAATTCTTTTTTTATTCGTAAGCTGATGCTTTCCGTGTGGTCCCATTTCAATTTGGTCCAGATTGAAGTCGGTTTTTTTTTGTTAAAATTTGTAATTATTGTAGCAAGAGAACATCGGGGTTCGTGATCAGGAGGGGGCCATCTACGAAACCTGGGTGGCCCGTGGTACGTCGAGGTTCCAGGGATTTCCTTTCGAGGGTGCACCTGGTTCCCCGGCTCCTGTTACCCGAGGTGGCGTGCGGTTTTAGTCGGTTCGAGTCCAACATGCCACCAGTCGGTGGTATCAGGGGGCATTTCCGCACAAAAAGAGGAGACAGTCAAACAACAACGCTGCTAATATGGCGGTTCGTTACAATGGTGTATGTATATGTTTTCTTTTCTGCTTCAACCCATATAGATAGGAATTGTTAAATTGTGAAACAAAACTGACATTAACGTTAAAGAGTTAAAGTCAGACTAGATTGTATCGCCACTACGATGTTGTAAAATTTTTAAAAAATAACTATTATGATTATGACATTAAGAAAATTTTGATGATTTTCAGCGAAAATGAAGAGGAAAAAGGTGATTTTCGAAAAGAGGCAAGAAATTTATTTAATAAACTGGCAATTTTGTTTATTTTTTATTGGGAAGAAATTATTGAAAGATTTAATTCGGTTAGTAAAAAATACAGAGTCAGAAGTCAAAAGAGATCAGAAGCTAAAGGATTACAAAGAAAAAGCAAAAACTAAGTATAAACTACAGCTACATTACTATATCTAAAAGACACATTACATCAAAGTATTCTGATAATTGTACAGAGACAATCGTAGTAAACGGCGCAGAAAAGTTTAAAATAGACACGTTAAACGTTGCACTGAATAAACTAAATACGGATTTAAATCATAGAAGTCAAGTTTATGAGACATGTAGAAAAAAAAAATCTTTAATGGTTTCGCAAGAAAAGATCATGCAACATATTGATTTAGAAAGCACACGTAAGGTTATCGACTACTATCCCGATAATGTAGATGAATATTTAGTCAATGAATACATCTAATTAAAAACTTATTTGCTTTAGTTGACAGAGTCCTATTCATCTTGCGTAGACATTTTTTACATTTTTTACCTATACATTGGGGCTTTGATATCAAACAATGGTGGCTGCGTAGATGAAGTGAAACGACGCATGGCCATAACCAAAGCTGCAATGGAGAAATTAAGAAAAATTTGGGGAAATCAGAACCTTACCAAAACCACCAAGACCAGGCTTGTAAAATCACTTATATTTCCCATTTTTCTATACGCTGCGGAGACGTGGACAGTACGCGAGTTGGAAAAAAGGAAAATGGATGCTCTGGAAATGTGGTGCTGGAGAAAAATGCTCGGTATATCATGGACGGAGTTCTGTATCATGGACCAACGTGTCTGTGCTAGAGGAACTCGGCATTACACAGCGTCTATCAACCACAGTACAGTCGCGCATAGTGCGGTACTTTGGCCATGTCTCTAGACAGAATAGCGACTCCATAGAGCGACTGGTAGTGCAGGGAAAGGTGGAGGGGATCAGGCTCCGTGGCGGGGCACCCATGCGCTGGATCGACCACGTGAAGTCCACAATCGGAAGCCGCGTGTCTGACTGCAGCCGACAGTCTGCCGACAGGGTGAGATGGCGGGAAATTGTACGAGGGGCTTTCTCCACCTCAACCACCAATGTAGACAACTCTACGTGACCACGACCGCTCTGCCAAGAGTGAAACGAGCAAGAAGAAGACATTTTTGCGATTATTTATGAAAAGAAGCTTGTTGACGTATTCCCGAATTGCTATACAATCTTAAAAATATATTTAACCATACTAATCACAAGTTGTGAAGCCGAGCGATGGCATTTATAGGCTTTTATCCGGTTTGTCCATAAATGTTGATTTTACTAAGAATTTAGAATGTGAGAAGCAAAAATTAAATTAAATTTGCCAAAGGAAAGTGCAGAAAGTTTGCTTCATCATTTGTCAATTTAATTACAATTGTACTTATTAAACACTAAGCCCTAAGGCATAATATATTAAAATACAAATTAAATATTTTATCAATTAATTTTTATCCTATATATTTGAGTAATTTGTTTGATTGATGATTGCCAGATCTAGTGATTTAAGCGAGCGCCACGCCAGTTTTCACTGCGCCAAGAGTTGTGGGTTCAAATCCCACATGGGACCACACTTTGTGTGATCCACAAATTGTTGTTATAAGTCTGAGTGTTCTTTGTGTTGGTTACATGTATGTCTATAGAGTCCCCCTCGACACAGGATGTATATTCCTAATGCGGAAGTTGTCTTTAAAAAAAAAAGAATTTGGAGGGCCCCTAAGTAGTATTAGCCCAGGGCCCCCTAAACTCACGGTCCGGCCCTGAAACCGCTCGAAGCGCACATACTACGGTTATAAACCGCGAACAGTGTTGCCAACAGATAAACTAACTCTCCTAGATTCAACTTTTAAAACCACCGGAATACCACTAACAAATATACAAAACAATGGTCTGGAATTTTATAATAAAGCAGCATTTGTCTTGCGACCGGGAACCTTCAAGAAACGAGCATACTCCTTTTTAAAAGGCTGGCAACGCACTTGTGATGCCTCTGGTATTGCGAGTATCCATGGGCTGCGGTAATTGCTTACCATCAGGCGATACGTCTGCTCGTTTGCCCCCTATTCCATAAAAAAAAACAGCGTACTCTCAATATAGCAGATAAAAGATTTAACCTCATTCTATTTCTCTGCTTATTTTTTAATATATTTATACTGCTAAATAGTCTCTTAACATTTTTTGTATAACGTAAAAGTATCAAAGAAATGAAAAATCACCTGAAACATTACAAAATTAACATTCTGGCAACACTGGACAGAACCACCCGCGGTTTAGCGGTTCCATTCTGTAGAAGGTCGCGGTTTTAAAATCAGTCGTGTTAAAAAACCGCCAGTGCGGCCGCTTCCATTAGTTTCCTTTAGTTACAAAATCAGGTGGTTAAAAACCGCGGCGGTTTAGCCGTAGTGCGGCCTAGCACCATAGACAGAGAATAGAGGTATAGACTAGCCACTAAATTAGTAATAATTACTAGAGTGAGTAGGATTGAACGACAAATGTGTAAGAGGAAGCAAGACGGAGTATGAATTTTTTGTCTCGGCTTGCGTATAGGGTTTTTGTTGTTTGCCACCATTGTCATTAGATGGCAAACAAGCGTACGGTGGCCAGGAAAAATTGTTTATCAAACTGAATAACGATTATTCCGTGTCACTTGTAACCTAAAAGATGTTTTAAAAAGTTGTATTTAGTGTGCAGTGATGGTGAGTTGCTGTGTAATTGGCTGTAAAAGCCGTAGTAAACGAAATGAACCAAACATAGGTAACCTTTCATCGGTAAGTAGAATTTAGTTTTTTTTGATAGCTATTAAACATTAATTAAATAAAACGATTAAGTGCTATGCTAAGGTATATTTCATGGTATTTTTATGCACGGGACAGTTAAAATTAAGTTAATTATTTAAATTATTATTATATTAAATATAAAAATCCAGTCTTTTTCAGTATTAACCTACCAAAGTGAGTGTGTGATACGTGAGCTAATCTATATAATAACATCGTGTCATCTCTGAATAGTCGGATTATACACCATTGGGGATACCAGAATCACTGTTTTTAACACCCTGTTTTTTTTCAGTTTTCCAAATGAACCATATATAAGAAATAAATGGACTAAGGCCGAGGCCGCACTGCGGCTAAACCGCCGCGGTTTTTAACAGCCTGATTTTGTGACAAAAGGAAATGTATGGAAGCGGCCACACTGGCGGTTTTTTACCGCGACTGATTTTAAAATCGCGACAACCGCGGGCGGTTCTGTACAGTGTTGCCAGAAGGTTACTTTTGTAACGTTTCAGGTGATTTTTCATCTCTTGGTTACTTTTAACGTCACACAAATAATTTTTTTTTTAATACACTCCCCTATCTGCCTCTGCCAAAATTGGAATACTTGGTGTCGACATATCGAGCGAAGTCCAGTTCAGATAATTGCATTCTTGCAGATTCCTCCGTAGAGACGTTACTGAACTGAGGGACCTATACTCGTATTATACCGCCATAAATCTGTAATGTCGTATTCTAAAGTTTTAGGATTTTCATAAAACTTTTAAGAAATTCTTAAATAAATTCTTATATAATAAGCATTGACCTAGAGATAGGGCCATCTAAAAAATTTAGAAACCAGGACAACAAGCGTAAAATCCCCGGATATTTGCGGTCATAATCCGAACACTTTTATATATTTTTATTTTATTTAGTCGAAATAAAAAGAATACATAGTTCAATTAGTCGAAAAAGTTCTTTTATTTATTTTCATAGGTATTCAGTTTAATTAAATTTAGTTATTTTTCATCGAAATCAGTGATAGAAAAGTAAAATTTCACAGTTGTGAAAATGCTTTTCAAACAGTAGTATATTTTTCACAACCTTTTTTTTTAAACCAGACTAATTTGACAAAAACATCTTTAAGTTGAAACTCATAAGATATCATTCCAGTATTCAAGCTCTAAGTTTTTTAGTCTTATCTTCTTATTATATAAAAATCAATTGCTGTTCGTTTGTCGCGCTAAAACTCGAGAACGGCTGGGCTGATTTAGCTGTTTTTGGTTTTGAAATGTTTGTCGTAGTCCAGGAAAGGTTTAAACTGTAAAAAAATTAAAATAACTTGAAAATCCAAATCTCACGTGTACGAATTAGCGGGCACAGCTAGTAAGTAACAAATAAAAAAATATCTGCTTAAAATTTTCATCAGCAGTCTTATTAAGTTTTTTTTGTGTTTTCATCTTCTTTATTTAGAATATGTACTCTGAACATTCAATGGCAAGAAACTTTCTCTATTTCGACCATCCAAGCTTTTTGAAATGGTTGCAAGTAGGTATCCTTCTGGTTTTAAATTCTGAATTATATTTTTTTTCTAATGCTTTTATTTTTGAGTAAATGATGTGCATAATTGAATGCATGAAAAACAGGTATGCCTCCGATTTAAAAAAAAATCAGATCAGGGGGCTTTTTAAAGCTTTTGAAACAATCCACATTCAGGACTACTCACTCGATAGCTGGAAACAGATTTCGCCAACGTGTCTTTGAATGATAGAGAAGCTGTTTATACTCAACCTCGACTGTGTCAGAGAGTTCTTTAAGAACTTTTTTAGACTGTAGCCTTTATTATTCCCAATTTTATTTGGGGTCGGCTTGTTTAAGTGACAAAAACTTTTTTTTATGATGTTGTTGAATCAACATATACTGGCAAACAATCACATGCGTGGTGCTGTGCGTTATTGATAATGTGCGCAGAGCATCCCACACCAACTATTTTCGAATTCAGATTTTGTTTTAACTTATGGAATTATAAAACATTGTTGGTTCCATGGCGCTCTATTCCACCGAAGTTCGTATTACAATTATCTCCAGAAAATGCAACACATTTAGTTAAAAGATCATGCTGTTGAAGTTGCTTTCTTTTAGGCTCAGTAATTATCTCAGATCTGTCATTTCATTTCGATTTGGTTTTCTGGTGGTTTTAAAACTTCAATCTAAAGGAGAGCTAGTTTATCTGTTGGCAACACTGTTCGCGGTTTTACCGTAGTGTGTGCGCTTCGGGCGGTTTTGTGGTTTGGCGGTTTAACCGCTGGCTGGAAAAAACCGTAGTGCGGCCTCAGCCTAAATGTACGGGCCGCATAGACTGGCATCCAAGTTGCCACTCCAGAATTTGTTCAAGACATTTTGAAACCAATTGTTTTCTTGAGAAAAAATATAGGACCTATTGGTGACGAGCAGATTCCCTAGCGGCAAGTCGCAGAACTAACGTATGACAGATAAAAATACGTATACACGTTAACATTCCACTTTTTAAAATACTGATCACCCTCACGAAGTGGTCTTATAGTGTTTTTTACTACTCCGTAGACGTCTATCAATGAAATCATTGTAGAAAGAATTTAAAATAACAACGCAGTCGCTCTGTATATTAAACTGTCAGGTAGAAGTATCTGTCTTACGTTAGTTCCGCAAACGGCCACTAGGGATATCTGCTCGTCACCAATACAAATATAAAATTGTATTCTATCTATCTTTCACTTCAATTCTCCGCCATTGTAATCGCCTCCTTTTTTAATTTTATTGATAAAAAAATCATAATAAAAAATGTATACCAGAATAATTTCTTACCTTGAATAGAACTTACAATAAATATTTTTTATGATATGGAACTTCGTTCCTGTCTGGTGTCCCACGACACCACACGACTTTTTTATTTTATTATAACGATTATAGAATCTTACATTGTCTTTTATTATTTCTCCTAATATATCTGTAACAATATTTTATTGATTTTCTACTCTTCTGTCAAACTTAGATAACTTACCTCCCGATTATGTCGAAACGAGAACTATACTAACTAACGATAATAGCGCAAGGTAAACTGCAGAGTTTACCCCAAAAACGGGGTAAAATTTGAAGTGTGGCAATTTCAAAACTATGGATCTAGATAAGTTGAACTATCGCTATTTCACACTGTATACGTTAATGACTTGTCTATCCTATATTCTCTGTCTACGCCTAGCACTGAAAGTATAGACTGCGTAGACAGAGAATAGCTAGCAAGCGTGTCACCGAAAGGGACAGAAAAAAGGTAGATACGAGATTTAGGGTTTCCAGGTATGGATAAATTTACCCCATAATCTATAGTGTTTTTTTATTACCTACATGTTAAAAATATGGATTTATAAGAAAAGAGACTATTTTTTAGAGTGCCCCCTTAGCATTAAATAATAGGTCTTATGAAATTGCCGTTCTGCCTTATTGGGCGTATTTCAAGTTAACATTCTTTATACAAAAGGGAATTACTTACTTAATATGCCGCTGCGAGTATAAGTTGATTATACGTATCTACATGATTATTTTCGTAAATAAAACATCTGATGATCTGAAAATGTTTTTATTGCCCTTGACATAGTAGTAATTTAGTGTGTACATTTCGTATTCTTTGCTGTGCAAAACGTTCTTCAGTGGCATAGTGAATGCGTGTTATGACTTTAATTAGTAAACTTTTGTGATTGCCTCTTATGCCTATGTGAATCGCAGGCGGTACAATCTTAGTCGATAGTTTTTGGAATTTTGGGACGTTTGTATCGGGGTCCCTCCCGAGGAAGGAGTGTCCCAGCAATGAAACTTCAGATTTACAGCTTGATATGGTATTTCGTGTAATTACGATTGATTACAATTAGTTGTGAAGCACATGTACAAGGTATAAAGTTTATATAAGGTTTATACAACAGAGTACAACAAATTATAAACTCTTCAAACGCTTTAGTTTTTGTTGCTGTCAGATTAATATCGTGATCTCTGTGACATCAAAGTGGCGCGAACGAAAAGATCGTTCGGAAACGCCACACCACCCCCCCACGGAGATGAATAATTTAGATAAAAATTAATTAAAATAGAAGAAATCTTTACTGTTTTTAAATTGAACCTGCCGACCAGACCGAGTTGTATGAGGTTGTTTGCTGGTTGGAGCAGCCGGAGTCGCAAATGGAGCAGGTGAAGGCTGCGCTGCAGGAGGCGGTGGGGGAACCTGAACGGGTTCATGTTGAATAGGTGTTGATTCATAATCTAGAAAAGCGGGTTTGACTCGGTCGACACTCACTACAACCTCCTTGCCTTTGACGTTTAAGGTAAGTGTTTTGCCATTCTCCGATCGTTTCACGACGGGAAAGGGGCCAGTATAAGGTGGTTGCAGTGGGCGACGAACGGTGTCATCGCGTAAGAATGCGTGTGAGCATGATGACAAGGCTTTAAAAATGAAAGATGAAGGATAACAGTGTCTAGAGGCATCAGTTGGTCGCACATTCGACATTTTTCGTCGCAATTGCACGACAAAGTCAGATGGGTCTGCGATTTGATCTGCACCAGAGCTAGAGGCAAGCATCTCACCTGGCAAGCGGAGGCATTCCCCGTAAACCATTTCGGCTGCGGTGGCGTTGATATCTTCCTTGAAGACAGTTCGCATGCCAAGCAATACAAATGGAAGGGACCGTACCCAAGAATCGCTGTTGTGGCACATGAGAGCGGCTTTTAGTTGTCTGTGCACCCGCTCGATCATACCGTTGGCGCAAGGATGGTATGAGGTGGTCCTGATTCGTTTGGTAGCGAACTGCTGCATCAGTCGTCGAAACAGGTCTGACTCGAACTGAGTGCCCTGGTCTGTTGTTATGACGGTCGGTACGCCGAAACGGGATACCCATTCTCTGGTAAAGGTGTCAACAACTTCTTCGGCCGTGATGGATCGCATGGGCCACACTTCGGGCCATCTAGATACCCGGTCTATTGCTGTTAAGCAGTAACGATAGTCGTTGCAGATAGGTAGAGGTCCGATGATGTCGATGTGGACATGCATAAAGCGGCTACATGGGAGGTTGAATGAACCGAGTGGGGCAGAATTGTGACGCGACACCTTGCTTCTTTGACACGCTTCGCACGCTTGGGCCCAACGACGACAATCCTTTTTGATAGAGGGCCATACATATCGTTCGGTCAGTAGACGTGTAGTAGCTCGTACGCCGGGGTGCGACAAGTTATGCAGCTTGTCAAACACCGCGCGACGAAATTGAGAGGTCAGAAATGGTCTTGGTCTACCGCTTGAGATGTCGCAGGTCACGGACGTGGTGGTGCCTGGAATGATGACTTTAGTGAGCTGGAGACTAGAGCTACCTTGGCGGAGGTCAGCTAATTCCTTGTCAGTGTCCTGTGACTTGGCGAGTGCTTCATAGTCTTCTTCTAGAGAGATGGCTTCAATTCGGGACATCGTGTCGGCTACGTCGTTGTCTTCGCCACGGATGTAGCGGATGTCGGTCGAAAATTGGCCGATGAAGGACAATTGATTAAGCTGTGATGGTGGTAGCTTCTCACGGCGTTGTGTGAAAGCGTACAGCAATGGCTTGTGGTCAGTAAATATCGTAACGTGCTGGACCTCTAAAATGTGCCGGAAATGCAGTACACTTTCGTACACCGCCAATAACTCCCTGTAATAAGCAGGCCACGTGGTCTGTTGTGGGGTGAGCTTTTTGCTGAAAAAGGCGAGAGGGCACCATTGGTCGTTAACATTCTGTTGTAAACACGCTCCGATATGGACACTGGAAGCATCAGTAAACAGTGCAAGGGATGCGTCGTTTACTGGGTGTTGTAAGAGTGTGGCGTTCGACAGGCTGGATTTACAATCTTCGAATTGCTGTAGAAGTTTGGGTGTCCATAAGAATGGTTTGGCACCCTTACCATTGGTGGAAACCAAAGCGTCGATTAGGGGAGCCTGGAACTGCGCAGCATGAGGAATGAATCGGCGGTAGAAATTTATCATGCCGAGAAAACGACGCATGCCTTGGACGGTTTTAGGTGGTGGGAAATCCAGAAGAGGTTGGACGCGTTCCTTAGGAGGGCGAGTCCCTTCTGCGTTGATAACATAGCCTAAGAAGAGTACCTCGCTAGCACCAAGTACGCATTTGGACGGATTTACTACCACTCCGTAATCCTGTAGCCGTTGGAAAAGAATCCTAAGGTGTTCAGCATGCTGAGATGGACTGCTGGAGTACACTAGAATGTCATCAACATACGCGAAACAGAAATCAAGCCCCGCAACGACCTCGTCAATGAATCGCTGGAATGTCTGTCCTGCGTTCCTCAGACCGAATGTCATGAACGGGAATTCAAAGAGGCCGAAGGGAGTTATGATCGCTGTTTTGCATATGTCGTCAGGAGCTACGGGTACCTGTTGGTATGCTCTGACGAGGTCCAGGGTGCTGAATATGTTGCAGCCGGCGATACTGTTGCAGACGTCTCCAATGTGGCGGACGGGGTAGCGGTCCGGAATTGTTCTGGCGTTCAGGGCGCGGTAATCACCGCATGGACGCCAAGACTGGTCCTTCTTCATCGCCAGGTGTAATGGAGATGACCAAGCGCTCTTGGACGGCCGTGCAGTTCCATCTTTCACCATGTCCTCAAATTCCCTTTTGGCAGCGATGAGTTTTTGTGGTGCCAGGCGACGAGGGCGGCAGGCGACAGGTGGTCCAGGTGTGGTCTGGATGTGATGGACTGTGCTGTGTTTCATCACTCTTGGTTGGCCTGGGGGTCGTGTGATGGCAGGGTACTCAGCAAGCACATGTGCGAATGTTGAGTCAGCTATAACAGCCTTAACGCTATGTTGATCCGATGGGCCCACTGAAGCTACTGCTGAGAGACCTGTGTTGCCGTCGATGAGACGCTTGTGTCTACAATCAGGTAGCAGGTTGAAGTAGCTCAGGAAGTCAGAACCGATTATAGCAGTAGCCACATCAGCCACAACGAAATCCCAACGGAAGTCTCGGCGCAGTCCTAGATTTAAGTGCAGGGTTATTGTGCCGTAGGTATTTATGTCGCTTCCATTGGCAGCGCTCAGTGTGTATCCGGTAGCAGTGCGGTTTTCCTTTGTAAGTCGCCGGGGAAAGCAGCAAAGGTCAGAGCCAGTATCAATGAGAAACTGGTGCTTCGACCTTTGGTCAGTGATGAAAAGTCGGCGGCTGGTAAGGGGACAATCAGTAGCCGCCACTACTGATTGTCCTTGGTGTTTTCCTCCTTCCAGCTGCAAGGTGTGGTGCATTTGGTAGCTTTGGCGCTAAATTTCTTGTGGTACCAACACAACTTGTCTGGTGTCTTCTCACGCGACTGCCTGTTGTTGTTCCGACTGCGGGACCGATTGCGCTGTTGGTTGGTGGATAAAGAAGCCACTTGTGCTCTTAGTTCTTCCACCTGTGCCACTAGTTTATCTAAAACAGATGAAGAAGGTGCTGGAGGGGTAGCGCAAGAATAAACACTGTGGGGAGTAGTGATCTCGGTCACCTTGTCTGCGAGGTCTGCCAATTTGTCCAATGACAGCTCGGCTTGTGAGGCCAGTATAGCCTGGACTGGGGTTGGAAGTCGGCGCATCCAGAGCTGTCTTAATATGTTATCGTCGGAGAGGGCAACGCCAGCCAATGATCTTAAGTGACGGAGAAACTGAGACGGTCGTCTGTCTCCTAGTTCCTCCTCACTAATTAGTTGCCGTACTCTCTGCTCCTCCGACATTGACAGACGGCGAATGAGCTCTTGCTTAAGTTTTGTATATCTCTCCCCATCTGGTGGTCGATTAGTTATGATGTCCTCGACCTCAACAGCTAGCCGTTGGTCTAATTGTGAAATTATATAATTAAATTTAGTGGAATCGGTTGTGATTCCTGCAATATCAAATTGTGCCTCTGCCTGAGAAAACCAAATCGCAGGCCGGTCCTGCCAAAATGGAGGCAGTTTAACTGCGACCCTAGACACTGAGGGTTTGGGTTTGTCCGCTAAATGTGATAGGGTTAGTTGTTGCTGGAGAGCAGCATTCTCCTGCTCTAAGCGAGCTAAACGAGCCATTAGGTCTGCCTCTGACATGCTTAAGTAGAGAATATAATACTCATGTAGTAATGCAAACACAAACTGAATTTAAGTTTTTGAAATTTGAATATTTTTGAAACTTAAATTTGCAAAAAAAACTATTTAAAATTGGTTGAAACTGAGCAAGGTGAGTTAAATAACAGAGAGGGGTTAATGACAGTGCAGCAAATGAAACAAATACTCTTACCAAAGTTACTCCGTGGGGAAAGCGTTCACAGGTTTGGTACAATACACAGTATTAAACAAAAAAATAAAAAAAATATTGTTCTGGTAAGTGCAGGGAAGTGCTGTGGTTCTTGATGATGTACAGGCTGTAGTGGAGCAACTTGTTGAAGGATCCGCTGCGACAGGGTCGAGTCGCGGACGCCGATGTAATGCACGATGTAAATGTAGTGATCAAAAGATGTAATGTAACAATTGTACCAGCCGCGCTCCAAAGCTTAGGAATGCGCGTATCAGGGCTGTTGAGTGCTGCGGACGCTGGGGACTTCCTTATCAATTGTTTTCTTTGCGTTTTCGTGTGTTAATCACGTCGGGGTCACCAATTTGGGACGTTTGTATCGGGGTCCCTCCCGAGGAAGGAGTGTCCCAGCAATGAAACTTCAGATTTACAGCTTGATATGGTATTTCGTGTAATTACGATTGATTACAATTAGTTGTGAAGCACATGTACAAGGTATAAAGTTTATATAAGGTTTATACAACAGAGTACAACAAATTATAAACTCTTCAAACGCTTTAGTTTTTGTTGCTGTCAGATTAATATCGTGATCTCTGTGACATCAAAGTGGCGCGAACGAAAAGATCGTTCGGAAACGCCACAGAATGTTACGAAAATAAAGAAACCAAATACAATGGATCTTAATTGGTTCGAATATACTGATAACATTACGTACACTTAATTTAGGCGTATAATAGGTGTAATTTCGCCAGTCGCTACTGTAAGATGTCGTTACTTTCGGTATAATCCGCATAAATCACAAAGAGAGTTGTTTTAGTTATGTTAATTCTGAAACGGATATCACTTTTTTTTAAGTCATTATAAAATGACAATTGGAAATAAAATGTTGCCATTCTTTTCATTACACAATGAAAAAAAAATCGTTCGTATTAAGTCCAGAAATGTTAATTTGTTATAAATAAACTCTACATGGTTTTGTTTTATTTACTGATATTTGGCTGCCTCGGTGGCGCAGTGGGAGCGTACGCGACTGTTGTACATGAGGTTTCGGGTTCGATTCCCGGGTCGGACCAAATGTTAGTATAATCTGCAAATATTTGTTTCGGAGTTTGGGTGTTTTCTATGTATAATACAGGGTTCGAAAATATGCGATATTTATAATAAATATCACAATATCGGATATTTATGATATATATCCGATATATATCAAGTTTGTTGTATATCAATTTTGTAAGCCATATTATCATTGTATTGTATTATTTATGAACACTATTTGCATATTTATTTATTTATTTATTTATTTAATAAGTACATGGAAGACTAACAGCAATTCACAACATTATATATTGTTTTTACAGTTACTAGAAGGCCAATTAGAAGTCTTCACTTATAGAAATGTATTAGTGTATGTGAGTGTGATCGAACACATTCAATCACTATATCAAGTCCTAGGCCACATGGTGGCATTACAATTTTTGGTTATAAAAAAGGAGAAAACATAACAAAAAAAAAACACAAGAAAAAACAAAAAATACATAAAATCAATGAGCTGCCTCACCTTTAACGCTGCCTAAAAAAGTCCTGGCTTAAGCGATGTCTAGCCGTTGCCACACTAATAACAAAGGGATCAATGTCGTACTGTTTACAAAGTTTATTAAAGTTTCTACATGCGCGCACAATATAACTATTTTGTCTATAGTTTGTTGAAGCTTTAGGTATAGCTAAAGGTGGATTAAAACGAGAAGATTTAAATGGTATGTTGAATTTAATTTTGGACAAAAGCTCGGGGCAGTCTATGTCATGTCGAAGTAGCTTTAAAATAAGTATGAAGTCAGCTATTTCGCGTCGGTAACTAAGCGGCAAAATATGAAATTTTCTACATAGTTCTAGGTAGTTTTCAGAACAGTATGGAATCTTTTGATGGTAGCACAAGTATTTTATAAAACGTTTTTGCATGCTCTCCAGACGGTCAATGTATATTTGGTAACGTGGGTTCCAAATTTGCAGAGCGTACTCGAGGTGACTTCTTACGTAGGTACAGTATAAGATTTTTAGTGTCTTAGCATCAGAAAAGCATTTGGAAAGTCGCATGATAAAACCTAGTGCCCTGGAAGCCTTTTTAACTATAACGTCGATGTGCTCATCAAATATTAATTTGCTATCATGATGTACTCCCAGGTCACGAATTGTATCCTGCCTGCATATGTTACATAAACATACTGAAATTATCAAAAAAAAACGAATTTGATTTTAATGTTTTAAAACATTAGTTACCAAATCAGTCATCAGTCATCTATACTTATATTATAAAGCTGCAGAGTTTGTTTGTTTGAACGCGCTAATCTCAGGATCTACTGGTCCGATTTGTAAAATTCTTTCAGTGTTGGATAGTCCATCTATCGAGGAAGGCTATAGGCTATATTTTATTTTCATAAAAAATAGAGATCCGTAACAAAATTGCTATTTTGTAACCCAAGGTGTGAAATCGAAAACCTATTTTTGCGTGCGCTGCAAAAAGTATTGACAATAGAACAAAATAATGTATTACGGGTTTGTAGGTCCCATTAAGATCTACAAAAAAGTCCGCGAGAGCATATATCTAACTATCATGGTTTGGTCACAACACTGACGAAATATAACTATAGACTTACACCGCCTGAACTTAGAGTTGTACGCGGATGTATAATAAGCTTAATGTTCACTAGATGTCACTAAGTGTATCAAATTGTAAATTTCAAAGATATTTTCTGAGCTTTTACTCCGATACGAATCCGAGAGGTAACTGTCAAGTTTATTTGTTTTTGTATTAGTGCAAAATGTCCCACTAGATGTCGTTTTCCACATAATTACATCAGTAATTTATGTGATATTTTATTAAATCGTCCGAGAGCTTAATAAATGCTTCTCAGTAAATACGGTACATGAATATATTTTTTTACTAATTTTTGTATGAAACTTTTTAAATTTTCACATAAAACTCTGTATGTAGGTCTAGCTACTTAATTGTGTTATAATAATCAAAATTTGTTGAAAAATATCCATATATTATATATGTTATATTATTCAGTGATGAAAGCTCAGTAGGCTGAAGCCTAGGCCTAGCCTATTTTAACAAAATAAAAATAAAAACCGACTTCAAGGTTGGACTCGATTTCTCTTGGATGCCATCGTCAGATCTTAGTGTCCTTATCATGGTACCACCGTTGGGATATCTCATTTCCATTAAAAAAAGAATAATCAAAATCGGTTCATAAACGACTAAGTTATCCCCGAACACACATTAAAAAAAAAATACGGTCGAATTGAGAAACCTCCTCCTTTTTTTGAAGTCGGTTAAAAATAAGTCTTGGCAGTTTAACAAGAAGAAATAATGTATTAATAGTACTGTTTGAGAAATTCTATATGCTTGTTAAAATACATCTTTGTAAATATCTGTTTATAAGACATCTCAATAGCAGTTAAATATTACAATTTAAATTAGTAATTTTAACTAAACATCTTCTTAATTACCACTGAAGGTGGCATGAGTTGCTAGAATGCACTGCTGCGACCGTTTCAGCGGCTGGCGGCAAATTAGATTCAAGTAGAAATTTTCATCCTTGGTCCTTTCCGCCACCTCTTTCTGTGCAATGTCATCTTCGCAGAAGATAAAACTCTGTTGCTATCTACTATGGAGCATAACATCGTATTTACAATGGGGAGTACTCCGAGCAATTGATTGAATTGACCCCTGCCTCCTTTTTCCGCCATCATCCTACGCGACTGCAGTTTCATCCTCATCATTTAGGTGTCAACTGTGCGCTTTTCGAGAAAATTTCTGCCCTACACAACAAAACTGTGGAATTAACTGTCGACTGCGGTATTCCCGGACCAATACGACCTTCAATCAATCTTCAAGAAAAGAGCATACTTCTCCATAAAAGCTTTGTGACACCTCTGGTGTTGTGGGTATCCATGGGCAGCGGTAAATAATAAATAAATAAGTTGCCGTTGATGAGTGCGTTGTTTCTCATTGTTTACTGCGTGTTTTGATGATAATGATGGTTTTGGAGAAAATTATTTGCTTTCTCCAACGGCTAACTGGATAAAATCACCATCTCCATCCTCACAGTTTTTTGTTATGGGGACTCTTTAAGGAATTAACTAAATTACTCCTAAATATGGTACTTAGCAATTTTGCTGTTGGATTTTTGTTTCAGCCACCCTTTTGCCGAAATTGCGCAAACAAATTTTCTATTACATCCTGATTCAATTTTTGTGTAATTTTTCAAAGAATGTTTGCCCTTCTTTATCGCATTTAATGCATGTGTTACTTTTTAAACAATGCGTGTTTCTATGGCATCCCATTTTTTTATTACTGTTCAATGTGCCGATCTGTCAATTTTGTAAGTGATCGACTCAAGTTTTAAGTTTTGTCTATTTCGTATGGTTTGGTAACATCTTGAAACGAAATTTGCTCATTGCCGTTAAGAAAGTTATTGTTTAAAAAATGATTTTGAATACTTTTAATTAAATGTGGCACATAAAAAAACGCAAATAATTTTACAAAACGTTACAAAAGAAAAAGGGAAAGTTACTACCTGATTTCGTGCATGTATTTTGGTTTTTCGTAGCCCGACCGCAAAACACAGCGTTTAGCAGAAGCCCACTTATTATCAAATAGTTTATTTATAGTAGCTTTTAAAAGAGTTGTAATTCTGTTGTAAGTAATGTTTCTGTTATTCTTTTTTTAAATAGATCAGGGCAAAACAATCGGATTTTGCTAGACACTTTCGGAGTTTCGGATTGTGGTTGGAGCGGCAAGTTCTACACCTTGCCGCCTTAGAAAAAAATACACTTTAGATTTGTAAAATAATGACAAGCTGAATTTATTTTCGTCTTCTGTCCAATTCTTAACCTTTATTTTCGTAGCTGCATCAATGCCAATTCTCTAGAAACCTCTTCGGAACTCTTTAGATTTTAAAATGCTGTCATCAGATTTTGGTTTTTGCCGTAATTGAAATAATATTTATTTGTTAATCTCCTGACTGATTTAATGTGATTTTCATATTACCTGTTGTACAAATTAAAATATGTATAATAAAAACTTGAGAGGTGTCAAGGAACACCCGGATGGAACGAAGTTTATATATATATTATATTTGTTATGCTACTACTAATAAAAATGCGCATAAAATACTCAAATTATTTTAGAAATAATCAAGCTTTACGAAATATACTATAAAACAATATATTTTCTGTAAATAAATGCAAAAACCCAACATCACGTGGTATTCCCAGGCGGTCACCTATCCAAGTACTAACCACACCCGATGTTGCTTAACTTCGATGATCGGACGAGAACCGGTGTATTCAACATGGTATGGACGTTGGCAATCAGTTTGTTATATTTAACGTTGAGTATCCAGCACTATGACGTCAATTCAATGTTAAAAGTGTCGTTACAACTTTTGGCACGAAAAGAGTCGTTATATTTTTTTCCGTCTAGCCCCCTTTCGCAACGCGCGATAAGGAACTTCGTTCTAAAATAAAGATTATACATTGCAGTTCAATCATTTATTTTATATTAAAATGACATATAACGACCTAAAATGTATCGATTATGCCATATCAGACAGGAAATAAAATCGCTCAACATTATTATCTGCACCATAGATTTACATCATCGAATAGAATATACTTAAATTAGGGGGCTTCCATTAATTACGTAAGGTGTTTTAGGGGGGGGGGATTGAGCTAAATCTCTTCAAATGTCACTTAGGGGGGGTCTTGGCAAATATCACATAATTATTGTGTAAAATTGCGTGAAAAATTATTTCCTAAAAAATATGGCCAAATCTGACACAATAGTGTTTGTCGTATTCGTCCGAACTCCGCAGAGCAGCGAAGTAGCAATCGATTTTGCTTTGCTAGTCTTCAATAGAAGTAATAGAACAAGTTCAATAATCCAACACGTTTACAGCCAAAACATACATTTGAAGAATCTCGCGTGAGATTTGGGGACGGTGGAGGGAGTTGAGGAAAATCTTACGATATCTCACCAAGGCGGGAGGGGAGGTCAAAAAATTCTCAAAAATGCCTCACGTAATTAATGGACGCCCCTTTACGATGTTTCGTTGAAATAATTTGTTTGTTTACTTACTTTACTGACAACTAACCATTTGACATATCAAAGTCCGACGTAATTGTAGCCACTTGGTGGCGCTATCATCGCGCATCCAGCATATAATATTCTATATGTCATATCAATAACTTATAAATGTGACATCTAGCGTAGTAAATAGGTCATTATATTCAAGTTTATTTAAATCGATTGCAACGACATCTCCTAAAAATAGGTGATAACTTATAGTTACGCAATTGAAAAATATTTTTTTTAAACAAGCATTAGAAAGAAAGATTTATATTCGAAAAATAATAAAATAATTACTATAATTGAAGTATATCAATAAAATAGTGATAGAGTTTGTTAAACTATTTCTAGTACCTTATTTTTGCGCGCCATCTAGATTTAGGTGAATTTTTCTAGCTTTTATCGGTGTACAGTTTGGGCCAGGGGAGGGTCGGTCTATTTAGTATATTGTGTCATTGGTCACAATAACCGCCTTTGTGTTCAAAAAATTGATTAAATCGTCTGAAGAGAGAAAATACGTTAAATGTGTATCGTAATATTAATCCTTATCTAAATAAAGCATTATGTTATCAAGGGTATTTATGTAGAAGTAAAATACTTTTTGTTTCATCCCATTCGGACATTTCGTTTAGAAGTTATCACGAGTATAAGATGCTAAGAGTTGGTACCTAATAATGAGTTATTTGCCAAAGAGTTTTTATCAACATAATACCTAATATTAATATTTATCCAAATAAATGTGTTGTTGATTATGAGTATTAGATCTTAGAAGAGTATAATAAATACATCTATACTAATATATACAGCTGAAGAGTTTTTGTTTTTTTGAACGCGCTAATCTCAGGAACTACTGGTCCAATTTGAAAAAGTTCTTTCAGTGTTACATATCCCGTTTATCGAGGAAGTTTATCGAGTTTATCTATATCATCACGCTATGACCAATAGGAGCGGAGTACCAATGGAGAATGTTTCAAGAACGGGGGGAAATTATTACGCTACGGGCAATAGGAGACGCAAACGACGTTGCGTGGGTCATCTATACTAATATATAAAGCTAAAGAGTTTTTGTTTGTTTGAACGCGCTAATCCCAGGAACTACTGGTCCAATTTGAAAAAGTTCTTTCAGTGTTAGATAGCCCGTTTATCGAGGAAGTTTATCGAGTTTATCTATATCATCACGCTATGACCAATAGGAGCGGAGTACCAATGAAGAATGTTTCAAAAACGGGGGGAAATTATTACGCTACGGGCAATACGAGACGCAAACGACGTTGCGTGGGTCATCTATACTAATATATAAAGCTAAAGAGTTTTTGTTTGTTTGAACGCGCTAATCTCAGGAACTACTGGTCCAATTTGAAAAAGTTCTTTCAGTGTTAGATAGCCCGTTTATCGAGGAAGTTTATCGAGTTTATCTATATCATCACGCTATGACCAATAGGAGCGGAGTACCAATGAAGAATGTTTCAAAAACGGGGGGAAATTATTACGCTACGGGCAATAGGAGACGCAAACGACGTTGCGTGGGTCATCTATACTAATATATAAAGCTAAAGAGTTTTTGTTTGTTTGAACGCGCTAATCTCAGGAACTACTGGTCCAATTTGAAAAAGTTCTTTCAGTGTTAGATAGCCCGTTTATCGAGGAAGTTTATCGAGTTTATCTATATCATCACGCTATGACCAATAGGAGCGGAGTACCAATGAAGAATGTTTCAAAAACGGGGGGAAATTATTACGCTACGGGCAATAGGAGACGCAAACGACGTTGCGTGGGTCATCTATCAATCAATCAACCAATCGCCGTCCACTGCTGAACGTAGGTCTCCCCCAAGGAGCGCCAACCATCCCGGTCCTGGGCAGTCCTCATCCATCCGCTGCCAGCCACTTTCCTTAGATCGTCAGTCCACCGAGCCGCAGGGTGCCCTACACTACGTTTGCCTAATCGCGGTCTCCACTCAAGCACATTTCGGCTCCATCGACCATCGGTACGTCTAGAGACATGACCGGCCCATTTCCACTTCAGCGTACTGATTCTCCGTGCGATGTCGGTCACTCTAGTTCTCTGTCGAATAGCCTCATTGCGAATTCTATCAGACAGAGAGACACCCAACATCGCACGCTCCATCGCCCGCTGAGCCACTTTAAATTTGTGGACCAGTCCAATGGTGAGTGTCCACGTCTCGGCTCCGTATGTCATCACGGGTAGGACGCATTGGTTAAAAACCTTGGTTTTCAATGACTGCGGTATCGGCGACTCAAAGATATGACGTAGCTTCCCGTACGCCGCCCAGCCGAGACGAATTCTTCTATCGGCCTCCCGATCGAAGTTGTGCCGGCCGAGTTGGATAGTTTGGCCAAGATAGATGTATTCTTGCACAACCCCGATAGTGACGCCATCAACGGTCACGGGACTCGGGGACACATGCCGATTATGCATGATTTTCGTCTTTTCCATGTTCATCCCTAGTCCCACTCGTTTAGAAGAGTCGTCCAGACTGTTAAGCATTTCTTCTGTCCTGCAGAGACTCCGCCAGACTGACTATGTCGTCTGCAAACCGCAGGTGTGAGAGGAATCGGCCATTTATATTGATTCCCCGTCCGTTCCAATCGAGCGTCTTGAAGACGTCTTCCAAGGCATTAGTAAACAGTTTCGGAGATATAACATCTCCCTGTCTTACTCCTCGATGCACTTGGATTGGTCTTGTGCTCTTTTCTTGTACTTGGACGGTCATCGTTGCAGCTTCATAGAGGCATCTCAACACCTCGATATATCGGCAGTCGACCAGGCACCTCTGCATGGATTCCAGAACAGCCCAGGTCTCAATGGTATCGAAGGCTTTTTCGTAGTCCACATACGCTAGACAGAGAGGCTGATTATATTCCTCTGTCTTCTCGATAATTTGTCTTAGAGTGTGTATGTGGTCCACAGTACTGAAGCCTTTTCGAAACCCAGCCTGCTCCACAGGCTGAAAGTCATCGAGTTTTTGGGCGAGACGATTCGTAATGACCCTCGAAAACAACTTGTACACATGGGTCAGGAGTGAAATTGGGCGGTAGTTCTTCAGTAGGCTTTTGTCTCCTTTCTTGAAGAAAAGCACTACCGCGCTCCTACCCCATGCCTCCGGTGTAGTGCCGGTATGAATGACAGAATTAAATAGTTGTGAGAGCTCTACTAACATAGGAGTTCCACCAGCCTTTAGGAGCTCTGTTGTAATTCCGTCTTCGCCCGGAGCTTTGTTATTGTGTAGTTGTCCGAGTGCCATTCTAATCTCACCCAGATCGATGTCGGGAAGCTCGTCTGTGAGGTGGCGTGTCAGTCTAGCACGCGGGTCATCCGCGCTGTGGGTATCGGGTGGACTGGTTCGTGAGGAATATAGATCCTCGTAAAACTTTTCGACTTCAGCGAGAATCTCTGTTTCAGAGGTGACGGTGGTGCCTTGTGCTGTTCTGAGCTTGGACAGGTGGTAACAGGAGGCCTTAGGCTTGGCAAAGACTTTTGAACCCTTGTTCCGAGCAATCGCATCCTCGATCACTCGAGTATTCGACTGTCGAACGTCTTGTCTGACCAGCCTTCTTATCTGCCTGTTCAGTTCCTGTCGCTCAGAGGGTGTGGCGTTTAGTGCTTCTCGTCGTTTCCTCATGAGATCAAGAGTCTCGCTGCTGAGCTTCGACTTGCGTCCAGTGCTCTTTGGTCGAAAGTGTTTATAACCCACCTCGCGGACGACACGTACCAGACTGTCGGCGGCGTCATTTACGTCCTGCACGGTTTCCAACGTGCTAAACCGATTTTGGAGCTCCAACTGGAAGCTTTCGCATCCAGCTTCGACCTGAGGCAGAGTTGGTCTAAGAGTCGACTTCATCAAGCGCGCCCGTTCTCTTTTGACGCTTAGATTCAGGGTACCTCTTACGAGTCGGTGATCACTTCCGGTGTTGAATCTATTGATCACAGAGACGTCCCTGAATATTTGGCGTTTGTTTGTCATGATGAAGTCGATCTCGTTCTTTGTCGCGCTGTCTGGGCTTTGCCAGGTCCACTTCCTGTGGGGCCCCTTCTGGAAGAAGGAATTCATTAGAAAGAGCCCCTGAGCCTCGAGGAAGTTTATCAGCATTTGACCTCGGTGATTTCTGCGCCCATAGCCGAACGGTCCCACTCTGGTCTCGCCATAATCTCGTACTCCCGCTTTCGCATTGAAATCGCCCATGACAACCGTGAAAGAAGTTTTGTTACGAGACAGGGCCTTGGATATGTCTTCGTACATGGCTTCAACCTCATCATCAGGATGTGTGGATGTGGGTGCATACACTTGTACAACCTTCAAGGAATACCTTTTGTTTATTTTTAAGACGAGGTAAGCTACCCTTGACGATACACTGCCAACCTCCTCCACGCTGCCCTTGAGCGATTTGTGGACCATAAATCCGACACCACCTTGGGATGGTTGGTCTCCCTGTCGGAAATAGAGGAGGTGACCAGAATCCAAGGCTATCATATCCTCACCCTGTCTTCGGACTTCTGATAGCCCCAAAATATGCCAGTTTATGTTGTTCACCTCCGCCTCTAATTCCGAAAGGCGATCGTCCAGCCGCAGCGTGCGTCCATTATACGTCGCCAGATATAGTCGTCGGTGGTACCCTGCCGTAACCCGGGGATTCTTCGCACCCCCTGCCGCACCGTTACCATGACCGGTACCTTGGCCAGGAATAGTGCGACTGCCGGGAACTGGGGGCCGTAGAATATGGTTTCTGTCCATGGGGGGAATTTGCCATAGTCACCACGCTTGGCAGGCGGGTTGGTGACCGCAGTGGCGGGAATCATTTATCTGGTGACGCTGCTGCCCGTCGCCAGTATCGATATTTAGTGATTTCCGCAGTGGTGTGGTTATACCGCCATGAGTCGGTCGCCAGAGCCTCGTCCGTTATTTAGCAGGGTGCACCGCGCGCAGAGGTGTGAGGTTGGCTATATGGGGCCCGGGATGGTAGGTGGCCCCGTTACACCCCATCTATACTAAACTAATCATCTATACTAAAATATAAAGCTGAAGAGTTTTTGTTTGTTTGAACGCGCTAATCTCAGGAACTACTGGTCCAATTTGAAAAAGTTCTTTCAGTGTTAGATAGCCCGTTTATCCAGGAAGTTTATCGAGTTTATCTATATCATCACGCTATGACCAATAGGAGCGGAGTACCAATGAAGAATGTTTCAAAAACGGGGGGAAACTATTACGCTACGGGCAATAGGAGACGCAAACGACGTTGCGTGGGTCAGCTAGTTCGTAATAAACTGTAAATTATTATCAAACTAGCGACCCGCCCCGGCTTCGCACGGGTGGATTTCATGATGCCCCCGCCGACGACACGATTCGTGCATTTTAAATCTGTAATATCTTCGAATATGTTCATTTAAATTAGATACTCTAAAGGACCATTTTGATCTATATTAAATGCAAAATGTATTTAATTTACTTAATTGTATATGGATTCATTCTGTATTGCTTAAAATCACTTCGTAAATAAGCCATTATTTCTCGTAAAATGAAAGGAATAAAAAATGGTTGTTGTGGGTTATCCCTAAGAGATAGACATATACCGTCGCGGACTTTTTTGTAGTACTTTTTAAGGTGTACAATACTGTAGTACATTATTTTGATCTATCTCGTAGGGTGCAACCAGCGTTTGCAATGTAAGCGCAAAAAATTGTGTTTATTTGCTACATCACATTAGAAATCTCGAAAATTAACAGTGTTCCCATACTATATTATGCATTTATTATACATAAAAACCTTCCTCTTGAATCACTCCATCTATTAAAGAAACCCGAATCAAAATCTGTTGCGTAGTTTTAAAGATTTAAGCAAACAAAGGGACATAGGGACAGAGAAAGCGACTTTGTTTTATACTATGTAGTGATGATATTAGAACAGTTAATGAAAAGTCTAAAAAGAGTTTCTTTGCACTGACGAGGATATCAACTGCGACATGGGGTCTGTCATATAATACACTAAAGATCATATATGGAGCTACTTATTTGGGTTCTATTTGCTATGGTGCTCCTGTATGGGCAGATAGGGCGACTGTAGGTGCTGTCCGTCGCAAACTGTTACAAGGCCAACGACCTGCATTGATTTTCTTGTGCAAGGCACATAGGACGGTTAGCACTGAGGCTTTACCGGTGTTGGCAGGTGTTCTTCCGGTCGATCTCGAGGTGCAAAGACGTGCAGCCATGTACTATTCCACACTACAAAATATGGAATGCGATTTTTTGGGCATACGAGACCGCGGTAAAATCATAATAATAATAATAATAAATTTAAATAAATTTAGATACAGACTAAAACTCATTTTGAAAACTCATTTAAACTCTAAAAACATTATTAAAGCCATTAACACGTTTGCTATTCCTATTTTGACTTACTCATTTGGTATTATTAACTGGTCACAAACAGATCTTAAGAACTTGCAACGGACAATTAACACGCATATGACTAAAGACCGGAAACATCATCCAAAATCTTCAATAGAAAGACTTACGCTACCACGCAGTGAGGAAGGAAGAGGTCTAATAGACATTCAAAATTTACATAATAAGCAAATCACAACACTCAGAAACTACTTTCATACCAAATCACTAACATCTCCTCTCCATAAACAAATCACAGACATTGATAACAAACTCACACCTTTAAATTTACACGACCGGCATACCCAACTTAATGAAACTCTAACTACAGTAGAACAGAAAATAACTAAGTGGGCTGGTAAATCCCTCCATGGAAGACACCGAACCGACCTTAGCCAAGATTACGTCGACAAAGAAAAGTCGAACGAATGGCTTAAGAAAGGGGAACTGTTCCCGGAAACGGAAGGATTTATGCTTGCAATTCAAGACCAGGTAATAATAACTAGGAATTATAAGAAATTTATCATTAGAGATCCAAATCAGACAACAGACATATGCAGACATTGCAATTCCGCTCCAGAGACCATACAACACATAACCGGTGCCTGTAAAGCTCTAGCACAAACTGATTACAAACATCGACATGACCAAGTAGGTACAATAGTTCACCAACATTTAGCACATAACTATAACTTCATCAGTCAAAAGATTCCATACTATAAGTATAAGCCTGACACAATACTAGAAAACAGAGCTTGTAAAATTTATTGGGACAGAACAATCTTAACAGATAAAACTATTCACTACAACCGTCCAGATATAACAGTACACGACAAAATCACTAAAGCTATTTACATCATAGACATAGCAATCCCGAACAGTCATAATCTTCAGTCCACTATTTCAGAAAAACTCTCCAAATACCAAGACCTGGCAATAGAACTCAAAACCCAATGGAAAGCTCACACAGTACACATAGTTCCAATAGTTCTTTCATCAACAGGCATAGTACCTAAAACTCTCACTCAAAATCTTGAATTACTTCACATGCCTTCACACTCTATTGATCTGCTCCAAAAAGCCACCATACTCAATACCTGCCGCATTACCCGTAAATTTCTAACATCTTCATCTATATCATCCACTTACTCAATTTAACGTATCATGCTTGGCTGAGGCCCGCATGACACGTATATTACCCCTCTAAAAAGGGAGATAAATGAAAAATCAAAATAATAATAATAATCTTTATTGTCTTATAAAAAGAAAATATACATAAATTGAGGCCCTAGACCCCACACTAGGATTCCCTGTGTTGTGGGATCTAGTCTCCTTCGTTCGGTTACAACAAGTGACAATAATTATCGGGTGCGTTTTGGTGTGATGTTTTTACTGTGTTGATGTAGTGTGCTGTGATGCTGATGTGGAGTGCTATGATGATTTAGTGTGGTGTGGTAAATGTGGTGTGGTGTGTTGAAATGGTGAGGTGTGATGTAATGTGGTATGATATGATGTGGTGTGGCGTGGTGTGGTGTGGTGTAATGTGGTATGAAGTGTATACTTTCTAACTTTATTTTTCCATAAATATGTTTAAGTGTTATTCCACTATCTTTATAAACTGTTCTGTTTGATTGTAGTCTAGAGTATATAGCCATTTTGTTATGATTTCCCTGCAATTGTTTCGTCTTAGTTTAATTATTTTGAGCGTATTATTAAGTTTAGTGTAAATGTGAGGTCCCATGAAGCCAAAAGATTTCCTGCCAAACGTTTTATGACACTTAAGTTTATTCCAATACATTCTTCGGTTGGAGCGGCTGCAAATACAGGTGGATAGCGAGGTTCTGTGGAACCTTAAAGCAGAAGATAGGATATACAGTTGTCTGACCCTAAGTAATTCAGCTTCAGCGTATAGTAGATTAGTGGGATATCGAAATGGTCGTTTATATGCGACTTTTAGAAGAAGTCTTTGCCCACGTTCCACTTTCATAAGCAAGCATTTTGCCGCACTACCCCACGATATAATGCCGTAATTAAGTATGGCTTGACATAGAGAGAAATAAACCATTTTTATATATATAAGATTGTTTCAACAAAAATCCAATGTCTATAACGACCTCTTGGATGAATGGCAGCAACGATGGGACGAATCATCTAAGGGGCGCCACCTCTACCAGTTCTTTCCATCTGTTCGCGAAAGGTTGTCAAGGACATGGCTCGAGGTAGATCACTGTGTCGCTGAATTTCTTACAGGCCACGGTAACTTTAAGAGCAAACTATACTCATTTAAATTAGTCGATTCACCATTGTGTCCATGCTCAACACCTGATTCTAGCTGTGAACAGTCGGCTCATCATATCCTCTGGGAATGTAGTTTTTGGTACAATGACCGTAACATGATGCTAAATAGCTTACAAATGACGTCTGGGGTAGTATATTATGGGGATCTTGTGTCAACTGCGGTGAATTTCCGTGCGTTTAAGCGATTCTGCCATACATACTATAGAAATAAAATATAGCTCACTTAGGACCCATAATATTTTTATCCGTGGTGCTTCCCAGTTTGAAAAAGGCGTCTGCCTATTTTGACTCCATTTTGTCTCCCGCTTTGCTAAGGAGGGAAGTGGACTTATTATATTTCCAACTCCTCCAGTTTTCTTCTGATTAATTTCGTTGCGGGTTCCAAGACAGTTAAATTTTTCCTGGGACTTCCCGAGTGTCATAACTCGGTGTTTTCGTGGGACACCGCTGTTGATCCTGGTGTACAGGAGTTACAGTGGTGGGCGGGATTAGTCCCATACCAAAATAACCTTTTTTTACAATTTTTGTCTATCCGTATGTTTGTTCCGGCTAATCTCTGGAACGGCTGGACCGATTTTGACGGGACTTTCACTGATAGGCAGGTGGTGATGTAAGGAGTAACTTAGGCTACTTGTTTAGACTAGCTTCGCCCCGCGGCGTTACGCGCGGACGACAATGACCGGGTAACAACGCGGGGTTCAGTTAGTCTTACTTATGAATGCACGATGTATGTATCTTGATCTTTTAGATAGAAAAGGCAAAAAAGCTTTATCATTTCATATTTTATTTGTCTTAATTTAGATTTAAAAATCACAAAGTGTTTTTACTAGGCACCCTCTTGATTAGCAGTGCGTTGCGGTAAGAGATTAACAATGACTAACAAATGCATTTGTGGGGTTCTGTTGGTAGTACTGTGATGAGGTAAGAATTTAATGACATCTTCAGTCCTTCGGTGGCCGCGTTTACCAATACGCTGCGGTAAGTCTCAAAGATGTTTTTACCTTCAGCGTTCAATACCTTGTTGACAGGCCACGAGCAGTTCTCTAGGTTAACCTGTTGTCATAAAAGCAATTTAAAGCGATGTTGGATTCCCTAAATTTACTTATCGAAAAATCTCGTTGATTAAACACGCGTTTTCCTTAGAAGAAAAGCAAAAAATTCTATTGTACCTACCTACAAAACCACAAACGTTTAGAAAATTCATATTTAAAAAGTTATTAAAATTTAAACTTTCAAATAAGTGTTCAGTTTCAAATTTCAGAGAAACATAATATCAACTAGCTGTTGCCCGCGGCTCCGCCCGGGTATGTCGATTATTACAAAAAAATATAAGAACCGCTAGACCGATTTTGTGCAAACTTCACATATACTATCTAGCTACAAAATAGTCCGAACAAAGCCTATAGATTTGGTTTGGACAGGTGAGCCCGTTCTTGAGTTATAAAATTACAAGTAAAATAAAAAGTGGCATTGATTTTGTATATATTAATATATATATATGTGTACTTACACGTATAGCGTCAACGCCGAAGTTCAGCCGTAAATCATTTATTTCCATGCCTTTGTCTTCATTTTTCGTATTTGCAGCCAAACTGATTGAGAATGGCAATGTGACATTTTCAAAAGTGACACTGCGAAAATTGTAAACGTATTTGTAACATAGAGTTATTATAGATAGAGTAGGGGAGCCAACCCTCCAGCCGTCCCTCGGTTTGAAAGTATCCATCTGTCTCTCTATACTCGCGCATGAGCATAGCAGAACGATTCGACGATTAATTGTTGTGATTGGATTACCATTATTATCCTTTACTGCGCATGCGTCAATAGAGAAAGACAGACGGGGTACCGCGATCCTCTCTCTCTTTCTAACCGTTGGACGTTTCCGCTTACTGTCAGTCGTAGGTATGTCTTCCCCACTCTATCTATAATAGGTCTATGATTTGTAACCTCAATATTGACAGCAGGTGGGTGAGCAGGACACACATAATACCCTCCTTATTAGGCGGTACACACTACAACGATTTATCGTAGCGATTTAACTGTGCAGTTCGTTTGTGCCGTTTTAAGAAATGGAGAGAAAAATATATGCTTGCTGACCACCGACAGTTTGGAATACAATTACTGATATCTGACGTCATCAACTTTAAAACACGAAATAATTAATTCATTAAAATAATATTTTTACATTTTTAGGCACGCCCTAGAGCCTAAGAGCTTGTCCAGAAGGAGCGAAGTCACTACGATTATCACGCGCGACCTTTGCGTCCCGAAGGAGCGAATTCCATATCAAAATTTTGGCGCTCCATTCCCCTCGATACGTGCACTCGCTCTGAAGCCTGGAGTTCGCGCGTTAACTGGAAAGTGGAACCTGGTCGCAACAACAACAAGGCAGGCGTCTCTAGTATCTCGACACGCGCGCAATACGCGCGAATCGAGAGTCTGGCGAAGTGCACGCGATTTACGCGGGTATTTTGTATTCGCGCGATGCTTGTGAACGCGATGTATTGGCGCCTGACTAGTATCTCGCTAATGCGCGAATGAATTCGCGCGAAGTATTTCTCAGCGAATTCGCCCCTTTTGGACAAGGTCTGAAACCGCTTGTCATATTTATAAGTGAGTGGTGTCAATGGAGTCGTCTTAGTCGTGAGAGTGATACTGGGTACATCAAAATTAAAAAAATACAAAAAACTATAAAAAATATTTAAAAAAAATCTTTCCTTTTCAGTTCTTCAATGAATAAAAAATAAAGATTGAGATAAAGATTAAACAGAAATTGACGCAGTCGGGTTTTCTTTTTTAAAATATGTATTTCGTTTGTTCTCTTTATCCTCAGAAACGTACCTAAGTATTAAAACACTACCATAAAGTTAGTTTTAACAATATACTATTGTATCTATGAAATATACCTACATAATTAAAATATTCTTACTTCATAAATCCTGACCCCTTCAAAGAGTAAAAAACATAAGCGTTCCCCTTTAAATTGTAGTTATCTGGAAAGGAAAACGAATAGATATTGGAATATATCTTTATTAAATTAAATTGATTCTTATTTAGATTAAAAAAAATGGATAAGTCTGCAATGTAATTTGTTATGAATTTAGATTTATTAACTGGTTGCAATTTTTATAATTTTTTTAACCGATTTCAAAAAAGGAGGAGGTTCTCAATTCAACTTTTTTTTTTGTTGTGACCTCAGTACTTTCAACTGGGTGAACCGATTTTGATAATTCTTTTTTCAATTAAAAGCTTGTGCTTCCCAGGGTTTTTTGTTAAAATTTTTAGCATAATCGAACCACAATTTAAACTTCTTCATCGTAAGTATGATTTACCCAAACAAATCAACGTAACACTTAGAATCATTCTAGTTAGTAGTAGTTAGGTAGCACACCACGTAAAGAAGAAGTAAAGGTGTGATACTAGATAGTATTTTTCTAGCTGAATCCATTTCAAATTAAGATATAAATATTGCCCCTTAAAGATTTCTACCTCCAAGTATCTAAATGCAGGCGCATAGTAAGTCAATGATAGGTTTTCAAAACTAAGTTTAATAATAGAATATTTACCAGAAATCAGAGTCAACGAGGGTATACTAATCGCTCCCGATGCTGCAAACAAGTTGTCTGTAGAGGCCGAAAGTTCCTTTACTTGAAAGTTTCTAAGGCCAGTCACGTTCATATTACCAGTAGAAAAAGCAATTCTGAATAAAAAAAAGGTTAAATACTAAATTAAATTTCAAGTTAAGTAAAGTTCAGTTAAGTAAGTTTTAGTTTATTATTAAAATATTTTGTCAAAGAGGTACTGAGATCAAATACCCCGTCAAATCCGAAACCTATTTCTTATTTTTACCGTACGGTGCCGGGACCATCGCTTCGTAGATTCAGGAGTGGGTTTAGGAGTCGTTCTAAAGAGTACTTCCAGACAGTGGACAGGAGACAGGAGTCAGTGCAGATACTTAGACAGTGGAAGTGAGCGCTGACGCGTCCCTCTCTGTTCACCTACACTGTCTGCTGTGTTACCCTCTCCATATTTTGCACGATCTATATTATGCCGCTTAGGATATTTGTTCAAGAAAGATTCCTGAAGCTCTTGTCAATTCAAGGTCTACAAGCACTGTGCCACATACAGCCTGTGTGACTTATAATGAAATCTGCCATAGTCTGTTAAAAGAAGAAATAAAACAATCTCGTCCCTTCAATCATTTCTACTTTAGACAGATTAAGCTTTTTTAGTCGAACAATCCTCGTAAAATTTCGCGTTTCGTCGAGTTCATAAGGTCCAAACTGGGCCATCACTTAATACCTACTCAAGTAGCTAGATAGCTATCTACGCAACGCAAAAGAAGGATTAAGTGATTGGCAGCCAAGATTAATGGATGCTTTGGAAATCCCAGTTAAAAGGGTCATACTTACTTTATTCCGTAGCCTGTATATTGTCCCTCGTAGGACTGCAATCTTATTGTTCCTAAAGAAGGCAATGGCAACGTGAGCAAATCCTCCTGCCGCCATTTTCTAAATAAATCCAGCACTTGTTCTTCTAGGCAAGTAGTGGCTGTTGATATAAAATTATTTGATGTTTCTAATGATAAAAAACGATTTACTGTAACATATCCTACTAATCCTACTTCCTATCCTACTATATTATAAAGTCGAAAGTTTGTGTGTATGTTTGTAGCGCAAACGGCTCAACCAATTTGAATGAAACTTTACAGTAATATAGCTTATACATCAGAATAACACATAGGCTACTATTTGCCGCGATAACCGACATATACGCGGGCGGAGCCCCGGGCAACAACTAGTAATATTATAAACGCGAAAGTTTGTAAGTATGGATGGATGGATGTTTGTTACTCTTTTACGCAAAAGCTACTAAACGGATTTGGATAAAACTTTACAGTTAAATAGCTGATACATCAGAATAACATATAGGCTACCATACACAGCGATAACCGACTGCCTGCCGGGCCGAGCAACTGCCTCGTTGGTCTCGCGGTTGGCGTATGCGACTGCTGATCATAAGGTCTTGGGTTCGATTCCCGGGTCGGACCAAATGTTTGTATGATCTACAAATATTTGTTTCGGAGTTTGGGTGTTTTCTATGTATAATATGTATGCATTTACAAAAAAAAAGTATATATTTATTTGTATCAGTTGTCTAGTACCCATAACACAAGCTCTGCTTAGCTTGGGACTAGATGGCGTTGTGTGTTAGAAGTTTGAAATATTTATTATTATTATTTATAACCGAAATACACGCGGACGGAGCCGCGGGCAACAGTTAGTAAACATATATTTTAATGATTATTTTTGTTTTAGATACAATAATGATTTAGTGATTACTGTTATCAGTTTTTATTTCACATCTTAATAATGTAGGTAGATAATTATTTAAGCGAAAAAAGTTTTTAAATAGAACGATACACACTTTTGTCCCATTCTACGAAATCAGTCTAACAAATTGCAGGTAAGGGGAAAGTATTTAACTATTTACACATTAAAAAGTAAAAATTTGTTTCAATTATCTTTTACGAGCTTGCGAGTAGATAACTGCACCAATACGGCAGTGAAAAAAAAACCTGAATCTATACAAATCTTTATCTATACTATCATATAAAGCTGAAGAGTTTGTTTGAACACGCTAATCTCAAGAACCGCTGGTCCGATTTGAAAAATTCTTTCAGTTTTGGATAGTACATTTATCGAGGAAGGCTATAGGCTATATATCTACACGTTACGACCAATAGGAGCGGAGCACTAATGAAAAATGTTTCAAAAACGGCGGAAAATTATCACGCTACGGGCAATAGGAGACGCAAACGAGGTTGCGTGGGTCGGCTAGTAGTCTAGTACTTACTATTGTCTAAAGCTGAAGAGTTTGTTTGTTTGAACGCGCTAATCTCAGGAACCACTGGTCCGATTTGAAAAATTCTTTCAGTGTTGGATAGTCCATTTATCGAGGAAGACTATAGGCTATATTTTATTTCCAAAAAAATTAGGTATCCGTAAGAAAATTGCTATTTCGTAACCCAAGGTGTGAAATCGAAAACCTATTTTTGCGTGCGCTGTAAAAACTATTGACAATAGAACAAAATAATGTATTACGGGTTTGTAGGCCCCATTAAGATCTACAAAAAAATCCGCAAGAGCATGTATCTAACTATCATGGTTTAGTCACAATAACCGCTTTTGTGTTCAAAAAAATTATTAAATCGTCTGAAGAAAGAAACTTCGTTAAATGTGTATCGTAATATTATTCCTTATACAAATTAAGCATTATGTTATCAAGGGTATTTATGGAGAAGTAAAATACTTTTTGTTTCATCCCAATCGGACCTTTCGTTTAGAAGTTATCACGAGTCTATCTATACTATTATATAAAGCTGAAGAGTTTGTTTGAACGCGCTAATCTCAGGAACCGCTGGTCCGATTTGAAAAATTATTTCAGTGTTGGATAGTATATTTATCGAGGAAGGCTATAGGCTATATATCATCACGCTACGACCAATACGAGCGGAGAAGAAATGAAAAAACTGAACTGAAGTCATAAAACTGAACAGAAAATATTAAAGTAGATACTCACTTGGTGCGTCAGTCCCAAATATAGTAGGCGATAGTCCTAGAAATAATAATATTTGTACTATGTTCTTTAAGAAATTCATAACGCCGGCACCGCAACTATATATGTACTGGTTCTAACATTAGCCATCCAGTCAAATACATATTTATACAGCAATGTTGATGTTGACTTAGTACGAAAAAGCAACCTTGTCCGTTAGTAAATTATTAATGATAGCGTTAATTTATGGGTTTGATGTTTGATGCAATGTTTATTTTAGGATTTATTTAAATTATGACATCTTAATCCCAAAACAAGCAGAGTAATGCGTCATAGACTCACTTATATCTGAAATTGCAGCAGGTAGGTACTCTAAAATACTTCAACCTTGATTCCTTTTAAAATGCTCATTAAAACATTTCGTTTGCTTTATGTAGTAGTAGGTATAGTACAGTGAACGCCTCACGTGATAGTAAAAATAAGAGAATAGGAATAATTAGGAATTGTGTGTATTTGCAAATAAACCTGAGTAAATACCTATGGTATGGTACCTACCTATAAGTAAGTACCTATGGAGGTAGATGTACAGTCCTAGTACGGTTCAATTAGAATATAAATAATAAATGGCAGTTGCGGATTTACATATTTGCCACCAATAGGCTAGGTATTAAATTTTTGTCGCCCCTTCTAACTACTGCAATTCAATACCCATTTTTTATGTGCACAAACCATTTCAAGTCGTTATTCTACAAGGGTAAACCCTTGGGTGGAACTTTCTTTGTTCTGATGTAAATCCTAAGAACTAGACGCAACTGCAGTAAATAGCAGTGGCGAACCCAGGGGGGGGATATGGGGGAAATATCCCCCCGAAATATTTATGTTCGATAATAAATGTAACATCACGATTGTATTGGTGACATATATGTTACCGGCAATATGTGTAATCCGGTATTCTACACAATACCTAGGCAATGTATGCAATACATTATACGTAACATTATATACTTAAATTGTTTATGCATTTTTAAGGTTTACAAAAGATGGTATCCCCCCCCCCCCCCGAAATAAATTCCTAGGTTCGCCACTGGTAAATAGATACCAATAAATATGTACTGTGCTAGTCTAATATTTTCACCTTGACTTGTTAGGAAGTAGAAGAACGAGTAAATTTATACGAATCCTGCAGGATACACTAGAGGTCCAGTATCACCTCGGAGCTGACTGTAGTCGACTGCACTACACTGTAAACAGTGTGTAGTGCATATAAGAAACATTATATAGGTGAAGGTCGTTCCTAATCGTATCCTCTACTATTATGAGCGTTTGCATTTGTTGTCTCACTAATCGACTTAGATGTCATTATTATGAAATAAAAGAAAACCCAGTCCCCAACCCGCAGTCGGCCAGCGTGGGGACGTATGGCCTTAACCCTATCCTGAGAGGAGACCCAAGTCCAGTAGTGGAACATTATGGGTTGTTGATGAATAAAATTATTTATTTATTATTTGGACTTCAGACTTCTAAAATAGTCTCAAGTGATTCGTTTCCTTATGAGACAATTATGAGTTCAAAACATTGCCAGTGATAGCTAACGTGTTATTATTGCCACAAGGTGAATAGTAACTTTCTTTTTTTACACAATTATTGCTGCATATTAAGACTGTTTGTTATTACCTATTGAGTATATGTTTTGGCTAGATTTATTGAAAATCAATAAACTTTGATTTCAAGTATTTTCAAGGCTATTTCAGGCACTTTCGAACACTAAGGCGCTATTCAGTGCGACGCGGACTGTCCGCACGCGGATTAAGGCACGCGTCCGTGCGTCGCGGATGAATTTGTCTTTCAGTGCTGTGCGGACCGTGATTGAAAGTTGTATAGTCAAGGATAAAAAAAAAATGACGACGCGTCGCGGAGAGCTCTGCGTTGCACTGAACGCGCTGTATAGGCTTAATATTATTGTACCATCCGTCGCGGACGTCCGCGTAGGACTTCCGCGCGCTGACGCCTATTGCTTGTAACGTTGTTGTTCAGTGCAGTGCTCGACGGACGGTCGTGCACGGTGGATGTGAAGTACTGTCGTCGTCATCATATTTTTTTTATCCTTGACTATAAACAACTCTCAGTCACGGTCCGCACAGCACTCATGTCTGTGACACACACAGCTGTGAGCCACATTGTCCTACAATTTGCGAGTTAAGTTATCCCGATTCTACGTTCAAAAGTTTTTAGTCCCTGCTACCCCTGTTAGCTTCCACAATCATTTTTTTTTAAAATAGTTTAAATTTGTAAAATTTATTCCGGGGATCCCGAACTAAAATAATAATGATTCATAATTATAAAGCAGTTGGTTATCTTAGACTATATATATCTCGAGGGGCAGCCGAACGGGCGGAAGCGTGATCGGAGACGAGAGATTGAGTTTGGGTGGTGTCTGTCTCTCTGACGCAAGATTCTAATTGGTGGACGCACACACCAATTGACATTACTGATTTGGCGTTAAATACACCAACCAATCAGAAGCTCAATCAGAAGCTTGCGTGAGAGAGACAGACGCTAACCAAACTCTCTCTCTCTGCTCCGATCACGCTTTCCGCACGTTTGTTATTCTTAAAATGTCGACACCACAGAAATGCGCATAGGACATCACTAGCAGAACGTCATACGTCAACTCAAGAATGTCAATGAATGTCACTTGTCATTTGTCATGTCAGTCAGCTGGTTGAATCAGAATGTGTGAGCGTTGGTGGTGCTTCTTAGCCGCCGGGGACCGGTACGGTGACCTAATCTTAAAATAGAAGTAATATATTGAATCTGTCAAACTTTTTCTATCTAGTGACAAGAATTCTCCAAGTGCCTATCACCATGGGTGGGCGAAGCAAACTTCAAGACTTTTTTCACGAGTTATCAAAAATGTTTACGTGGTCTTATTTGAAAGACCTAATCATGAATCCTAAGCGATTACCATTCGTCAGTCTGCTCATCATCATAGCTGAACTTATCATTAACTTGTTAGTGGTGGAGCGTGTCCCGTATACTGAAATCGACTGGAAAGCTTACATGCAAGAATGTGAGGGATTCTTAAATGGCACTTTCGACTACAGTCAGCTCCGAGGTGATACTGGACCTCTAGTGTATCCTGCAGGATTCGTATACATTTACTCGTTCTTCTACTTCCTAACAAGTCAAGGTGAAAATATTAGACTAGCACAGTACATATTTATTGGTATCTATTTACTGCAGTTGTGTTTAGTTCTTAGGATTTACATCAAAACAAAGAAAGTTCCACCGTATGTTCTTGTGATAACTATACTAACATCATATAGAATACATTCAATCTATGTACTTAGATTATTTAATGACCCCATTGCTGTTCTTTTTCTTTATATAGCTCTAAATTTGTTCATGGAATCAAAATGGCACCTGGGCAGTATATTCTACAGCTTAGGTGTATCGGTAAAGATGAATATACTTTTATATGCCCCAGCTCTGTTTTTCTTTTATCTTGTCAATTTAGGATTCAAGGGAACAATAGTTCAATTGTTTATTTGTGGCCTTATCCAAGTGGTATTAGGAGCACCATTTTTATGGACAAGCCCTGAAGCTTATTTGCGAGGAAGCTTTGATTTGGGTCGTGTTTTTAATCACACTTGGACAGTTAATTACAGGTTCCTTGATATAGAAGTGTTTGAAAATAAATGTTTCCATTTATCACTATTAGGTGTACATGTTCTCTTGCTGATAATATTTATACCTATGTGTGTCAAGTACTTTAAAAGCTATTGTCGCCTTAAGTATGTGCAACATCAATTTCAACCACAGATTGATGTTAAAAATCTAGAAAATAAAAGAAAAAATAAACATAAGAAAGACATGAAACGTAAATTGACGAAGAATGAAGAAGATGAGACACTAACGAAAGATCAAGAGGATTTCTTGAATTCCTTTGAAAATATGTTGCAAAAATCTTCTGCTAAAAGTAATAAAAATACCAAGAAACCGATTGCAGAACCCATTGATGTTTCTAATTACAGTATTGATTTTGGTATTTTAGCCCAACTTTTTATTTTACCAATGTTTATTGTTAACTTCATTGGTGTGGTGTGCGCGAGAAGTCTTCACTACCAGTTTTATTCATGGTATTTTCACAGTTTGCCGTACTTATTATGGTCTAATAACTATTCCGTAATAGTTAGATTTCTCATCTTAGCTCTCATTGAAATGTGTTGGAATACATACCCTAGTACTGAGTTAACCAGTGCTTTACTGCATGCTTGTCATGTATGTGTTCTCTTTGGAGTATACAGAAAATTATCAGCTGAATTAAAGATTGTCTCTAAAATAGAATAAGTTTGATTGTTTACAACTAGTCTCTTTGTACAGTAGTCATTACAGTTCTATGAATTTAAATTACAAGTTATTTTATTATGATAATTGAAATGTATAATTATGAAATATAAAATGTCTGTCATGTTAGAGTAAACTATCAATATACTAGATAAATCGGATATACATATTTACATTTAGTTCAAGTTTTTATAAATAGACCTCGTTTACAGTCTTCAAACCATCAATGAACAAATGAACATACTTGGCTTTGTAACTATGTAATATTATGTGTGTGTACAAATAAAGAGTTTTCTATCTATAATACTATAAGAATGATGAAGGTCTTGCACTGATCTGCATTAAACAGCCTATTCATACAATTTTACAGTGATTGTTGACTTTGACATTATGACATTATGATGGCCCAGGATGGCCTGCACTACTGAATCAAATCAGCAACTAACATAGTTTGCAGTAACTATAGTGTAACAAATGTGTTCAAAATTTGTAATGTCTAAGTATAAAAACGTATATTTATTCGTAAAGGCTTGACACCAAATTGTAAATTCTACATACCAGGTGGGCCAAAAGAAATCATCCTATTGGAAGATGTTCTTATTTTTGCAAATGGTGGCCAATGTCAAATCTGTTTTGACATTTATAAACTAGACAGATGTAGAATACAAGTGAAAAGCCATGGAGCGATACACTCCCCAAGAACGCGGAATAATCGTGTCTATTTTTTTGCGTAACAATTCGTCTGTGGTGTTGGCGCAGCGCGAATTCCGTCGCCGATTCCCCGGTCGTCCGGCACCGACTGCGCAAACACTGCGCCGTTTGGCCACCAACCTGGAAGAGTATGGGACCACACGAGACGCTGCCAAGAGTGGCCGGCCCCGAAGCGCCCGTTCTGCCGAAAATATCGCCGCTGTAGCTGAGGATGTCGAGCTGTCGCCAGAAACATCGACCAGACACCGTGCCTCGCAATTAGCCATCAGCCGGTCGTCCCTAAGGCGAATTTTAGTCAAAGACCTGCGCATGTTCCCGTACAAAATCCAGTCGGTGCATCAGCTGCTGCATGTCGACCGCCAAACGCGTGTAACCTACGCCCAAGCCATCCTCAATCTCGAGGACGAAGTGGACGATTTTTCGACCAAAATCATAATGAGCGATGAGGCTCATTTCCACCTTAGCGGGTACGTGAACAAGCAAAACTATTGCTTCTGGGGCACCGAAAATCCACGAGTGATGCACGAAAAGCCATTACACCCGCTCAAAGTGACTGCATGGTGCGGTTCACGCTGGAGGAGTCATCGGGCCATTTTTTTTCGAGGACGCCGCTGGTCAAACGACAACAGTGGACGGTGCGCGCTATAGGGCCATGTTAACCGAGTTTTTTCTGCCGCAATTGAACGAATTAGGACTGGAGGACATGTGGTTCCAACAGGACGAAGCAACGGCACACACTGCCCGAGCCACAACCGATATTCTGAAGGCGGCGTTCCCGGGTCGCCTCATCTCTCGTTTTGGCGATTTGCACTGGCCCGCAAGATCGCCCGATTTAACCGTTCCAGACTTTTTTTGTGGGGTTTTTTGAAGTACCGTGTTTACGTGAACAAGCCCGAGACCCTAGAAGCCCTTAAGGACAACATTCGTCACGAGTGCGAGAATCTGTCGCCCGAAGTTCTCGCCGAAGTGATGAAAAATGCCATAAAACGAGCCCGTATAGCAATCAATTGTGACGGCGCCCATTTGGCCGATATCATCTTCTCGACTTGACCAATAAAATTCTAAAGGTTCAAATAAACATAATCAAAAAACAGAATCGAAGATTTTCATTTAGAAAAAAAATGAGAGCCAAACAACATCGGATGACTTCTTTTGCCCACCTTGTACTAGCCAGTCAGGCGGATCCAAATGCATACATTAATTTTGTTCCTGTTGTTATGTTCGTTATTTTATTTTTTAGGAATCTTATAAGACATGTCTTTGGTAGATAAGGTAATTAACCCAATTTTAAGATTTATTTAAATTTATATGACATGGTGTGGCGCAATGAGTATTATCACAGATTCATGGTCATACTATTGCGCCTAGCAATATTAAATATAACGTACCTAGGTACATATTATTATGTATTGTATTTTTAAGTGTGTTCACGATGAATAGTACACAGTTCATGATTTTTTACGATTGTAGGTGAATAACATTTTTATATATACTTATACCGTTTTTTATTTCTTTATCTTTATTCTTTATTTAAAAAACGTATGGGTCTGGGGGCCGTGTGCGAGTTTATTTTACATCAACCCGATCGTCAGTGACTTGTTGCAATTTATCAAGTTTACCGCGTGATCATGGAGCCTAGTGTGAGTTTAAACCATTAATCCTAATGAAGTCTAAGGGTGTCTTTCTTTCTATGCCTCTATAATATCCTTGTTGTGTATTTATGGTGATAAAGTAAATTCAGTTGCCTCGTTGGTCTCGCGGTTGGCGTGTGCGACTGCTGATCATGAGGTCTCGGGTTCAATTCGTTTCGGAGTTTGGGTGTTTTCTATGTATAATACTCGTATGTATGTATTTACAAAAAAAAAGTAAATAAAATGTATTTGTATTAGTTGTCTAGTACCCATGATACAAGCTCTGCTTAGTTTGGGACTAGATGACGTTCTGTGTTACATATCCAAAATATTTATTGATTTAAATTGTTTCGAGGAGTACGCGCAAACAGACATAGAACAGATAAGTCAATCTGTTGCTACAGGTACATACATCTATCTACATAATCAAACATATTATTATCTTTTATGCTTTGTATGCAGGCGCGGTTCCAGCCTGAAATTTTCGGGGGGGTCACTAATCAAATAAGTCGAGTAAATTAGACTTTATTGCACAATACACAATTTTATTTCACACATTAAAAACAAAATCTTTTGTTTTTATTGGTAAATTATAGATCTATTGGGATCATAATATTTGAGACATCTGTGACTATCTCTGGATGAATATTTAGAGGATCTAGCTCCGTTGGGGGACGAAGGGCGTGTATGGAACTCCCGACAAATCGGTCAAACCCCGGCGGCGGCCTACATCTGCAGTCAAGAGGAGCTCCAGGAACGCATCAGCGGCTTCTGGAGTTCCCCCTGCCTTACCTTATCACTGAGGTACATCCCGGGGTAACCAGATTCAAACCCGGGGTATGTCGCTCTCACCGCTCTACACAGTAAGAGAGTCGGAACACCGACTCGCCTGAGACGACACCACCGGCCGCACCGAGATGTCGGGTCGTTTCCATTAGCCACATCTCCTCAGCATGTGGCCACAACGACCCTTAACCGACGATTGGGGAGCTAGCGGCCTCTAGTGCGCACTCTTCGGACTCCTTCTGGAGCAAAAACGTCTTCACACTACTCGCCAGCATTGCCGCGATCAATGCTGGTGGTGGCCTGGTGGCTGGTGGGGAGGTTTCGTCCGATCTGTCCGACCGGGCGAAGTCACCGAAGCAAGGTGATAAGTTGGTTCTTTCTATGCAAGCTTCGAAGCTCGGCAGAAAGGCTCCGACAGAGCGCGTTGGCTGGCACAACCCTGGGTGTCGAGCCGTGCCCGCCAAGCCCGTAGGTCTTGCGTATGTGTGTTCTGACGAAGCATTTCGGGCTCATGATACGGCGCTATCTCTTCGTCATTCCGACCGACAGATCGAATTTCGTCGCAGACCATTGTGTTTATGTCGGCTAGAATGTCGAAGGGTGGAGATCGTGCCAGGATCGTCGCCGCCCCGTACGAGATCGTACGGTGGCCTCGTATGATCCGTATGGACATCAACCGCTGCAGACTCCCGAGTTAAGCATTACAGCAGGAAGATCCCGCCGGTGCCCCATAGAGGACCATGGATCGCACGACGCCCATACACACACCCACGCACATAGAGACAGCGAACTTCTTCCCGCGGTCCCCCGAGATTGGGCAGCAGACAATGTGGCACCCCTGCTACACATCGTACTGCTTTTCGAAGCTCTACCGATTGTCCATGATGAGGTACTTCATGTACTGACCCAATTGGACTTCGGTGTTATCAACCCGGACGTATGAGCCGGGTGGTTCCTGGCGCTATACGTAAGCGCCATAGAACCATATCGCCTCAGTTTTCCGAAGTGCCACCCTCAGGCCCAGTTTATGAATCTTATCCACGACACAAGCCACCCCTTGCGAGCAGATGCACCGCCCCGAAGCGTGAAACTCTAGCCAGTATTAGGGTATCGTCTGCATAGCAAGCGACACTGATGCCCGAAGTCAGACTAGTGCGAAGACCCGCATCATATGCGAGGTTCCATAACAATGGGCCCAATACAGAGCCCGGGGAACCCCACAACACACATCCCTTAAATTTTCCACTCCGTTCCGATCGACAAACTTCACTGTCACGTCGCGCTGATAGACCTCTATGACGGCACATCGGTCGTGATATTCAAGGGTCGCCCTAATCAAGCCCCATTGAAGGGTGCCGAAAGCGTTAACGATATCAATGCTAACTACCAACACCACCCCCCGGTCGGACTGCCGACCCCGACAGGGAGCGAACACCTATATATTAGCGTCCACTGTCGAGCGTCCCCGTTGGAATCCAAATTGGCAGTCGGATAGAGGCGATAGATCAGGGCCCACTCGTGACAAGTGCTCGCTGATACGGCCAGAGATAACTCTCTCAAAGAGTTCCTATCCTTTGATTTCTTATCTCGATTAAACAATTATGGAAAATGATAATAAGAATAAAAAAATCTAGATCTAGTAGCAGATTTTGGGGGGGGTCACGTCCCCTGTGACCCCCCCCTGGAACCGCGCCTGTTTGTATGTCATTGGAATTTAGAAAATCGACGAGACTGCCCCTAAAACCCGGTTTATAGACATGTTTAGATATTATTTAAATGCAATAGTTGTAAGAATATGATTTCAACACTTGTGTTTGACATGAACAAACGAAAATCGGCAACCTACTTTTCCATAGTCGATAGTAAAACACGTTTTCACGGATTTCCCAAAACGCATTGTGAATCCGACTTTCCTCGCTCACACTAATAACTATAATAGAACAATAACTTTTGTTGCTTCATAGATTTTGTTTTTATTAGTAGTTTGCTTGTCCAAACTCTTGCTACATATCTCAGGATAAACTATGATCCAGAATGCGCGGTTGGCCTAGTGGTTTGAGCGGTTTCCAAGTCGCTTTCTATCCAAGTGTTGTGGGTTCAAATCCCACATGGGACAACACTTTGTGATCCACAAATTGTTGTTCTGAGTCTGGGTGTTCTTTGTGTCCGTTTCCTGTATGTTTGTAAAGTCCCCGCGACACAGGATGTGTATTCCTAATGCGGGAGTTGACTTTACAAAAAAAATATATAGAATATTGTGAACTGTTATTATATTGAATCAATTTACATAATGACCATAGTTGCCTGATGGAAAGCCTGAATTTAATCCAAGAGTGGTGGTAACCATACTTGCCGCGAATGAACACAATGCAGCATGGTGACCCATATTATGGAGGCCTAGTGAGATGTTTTTTTACGCCCCACTTAAAGCAACCGAATAGTCACGATCCTAAGGGTCAGTTTACACAGACCGGCTCGGAGAGGAGAGCAGATTTTTATCACATTGGAAACAGGTTTGAGTGATTGTAGTAAGGTTTATTTTTGCATGTGCACTTCTTTTGTCATCAAGAATGCTCGAACGCACTTAGTGTGAAATAATAAGAGGAGCCGACTGGCTCCGATTGCGTGCTCTTTCTCGCTCGCGCAGCCGATCGGCTATGATTCTCTTCCACAGCCGGTCTATGTGAAATAGTTGGCGGCTCCGCTCCGGTCAATTCCAAGCGTATACGATCCGGTCTGTGTAAAAGAAAAATAAGAGCCGATGCTCTTCGAGCCGGTCTGTGTGAACGGACCCTTATTCGTTTTGTGCCCTTCGTCTTAACATGTTTTTCTTGAAAAGTATATAACTTATGCAAAAGAAATCTTCAAACGAACTTCAGTTTATTACCTAGGTAAGGTTAGGTCTTAATCTTATACTGGAAATAATAACAACAATTTAAGCGTTTTGAGATTGTTTATTATGAACCGTATTAATACAACTAATCAAAGGAAATCTAATTATATTCTTAAATTTAGAGATTGAGGCGCAAAATACTTCCTCTGATATCACAATACCACCATTGCTCGGATCTGACGCCTCTTTCTACCCAAGCGTACCCAAAGTATTATAGCAGTATACCCATCGTACTGTATTATCTCTTATATAATTTTTACTATATAACAAAGCTATATATAAACAATTGAAATATTCTTTTTCACGCTGCTGTTGCTTGCAATCGACGGAAACAGTACAATTAATACAATGGAGATGAGAAGAGCAATCAAATGTATATTAAGTTAGGCCATTAGAAAAAGTCCAGGAAATTAGACTAAAAAGTTTAGAAAAATCAGTAAAAACATGTTGATTTATGATTTGCATCTAAAAGTTCCAACTAATGGTAAATGTATAGTAGTAGTTGCGATTTCCATAGCCCTTTTAAATAACAGTTAAATACTTATGGTCTATGAGCTTATAAGTTTAACAATTACTATGTACTTGTGCGGACCTTAGTTGGGCCTTCAAACAAAAATTACTGCATATTGAATATTACTATTCAGTCAAAACACCCAGTCATATAAAGATAAGGATTCGTCGAATAAAAATATTATATAAATATACACCAGTACAGTCCATAGAAGTAGTTAATACTAATAGTGGTATTTAAATAAAATTAGCTATTTGAAGATGTTTACAAGGACAAATAATTTCTCTAAACTTTAACTTATAGCGACAGTACTCAGCAGCAGTCTTACATGACTGGGCTTAAACTTAAGTTTATAGATAAGTTACGAATGTCTAGACGAAGCCGAAGTTCTTAGTTTTAATGGCAAGCAGTAACTTGTGCTTGAGCACGTGTCGCGACGAGTACAGCGGTATGTAGAGGCGCGATATGCACGTGTTCGCGGTGGGCAGGTGGGCGTCGTCCGCCGGTCGGATCGTCACCGACGGCATCGGCTGGAAACCTTCCTCGGACGCCGGCAACGCTGGCGATCCCGTCCAAAAGTACACCTGCGATATTAATTATTCATATTGAACTGTTCGTTGTACGTTTTCTGACTGTGGTAGAATATGACATCATTGAACATTTTTTTGTATTACGTATATTTCAGAAGCCAGAAATAATAACCAACAAGTTGCCACAGCAATTTGTTGCCACAATTTCAAATTTTGTACCGACATACGGAATGTTAAAACATCTACGTAGGATATAGGATATACCCATCACCAATACAACTCATTTTTAGAGTACATTGCAATAATTTAATTTCTCCGACGAGAAGCTTTTTTAATAGTATCCATTATAATAAGAGTTAAAAGTGCCAATGTAAATTTTTAGGTGTAAAACATTATTAATTAAAAACTAAATGTAACGCTACACTCTATTTATTATCTACAGTGTAGATTGTAGATAATAAATAGAGTGGATTCTACACTATTTATGTAAGTGTAAGCAATGTTAAGGAATGACAAGTATTTTAGAAACCATGAATTAAAATGTAATCCAGTTGAATGTAGTTGTTCTATAAAAAATCTTACCAAGTCTTGTCGTTCCAAATGCGTCATTTTATCTACAATGGCCCAAAGCCAGCGTTTGAATCGCGCAAGTCGCTCGGGACGTTCGCCGCTTTCATCGTTGAAGCTAGTATATGAAACTAATGCAGCCACGTTGATATCTCCAACGCCGTTTAGCAGTAACCGGAGATCTTCAGCTGTTAAACCTTCCAGTGTAGTTTCCGGTAAAACATCGAGTACACCCACGCGCATAGCCTTTAAAATATAATTGAATATCCTTAATAAACAAGTTTTCGAGTATATCTATATTAGGAAAAAAAATGAAAACCAAATATGAAATGAATTTTGGATGAAATTACCTCGAGGGCTTTCTCTTGCGAGAGCAACATTCTGTGCTGCGCGTACTTGCGCACGTAGTCGTAAACATTCAGTGCAGTCACCTCAATATCACGCCCGCCTGGCACTAGTTCTACACAACCACCGCCTTCCTCTTCGCACATTTCCAAACTGCGGAGAAAACATCAATTTAAAAAGTCGACATACAAACCGCAGTCGAAATATTTTAATTGTAAACAAATAATTACTAGACAAAAATTAACAGTCGTTAAATTGATAAAAAAAGTTCTAAAAGTGGTAAATATTATTAAGTTTGTGTCTGTATGACAGAGTGCCAGCGGAGCGGAGATTAACCTCTCACTTGGTGCAACACAGATCTGGGGTTAAATAAAAATAGCAGTAGCTGTATGGCGGATCAGTGTTCCCGCTACCTACGACGAACTATACATTTTTTAAATTTAATTTTGCGGCATAAGCACAGTTCGATAAAGTCTAAAATAGTTTAATATATATGGACGTGTGGTGCAATTACTTACCTAAAGTTGAGATCTAAAGCAGCGAACAAAGAATGAGAGTCTCCCGTCTCAGCGTCCACGACCAACTGTCGAAGACTCTCATACACAACGGGATCGAAAAATGCTAAGTCGTGGAATCGCACCGGCCGGCCCAGAATATATTTCAGTACATGCCTATTCAGGAACATGGGGCAGAGTTCGTTTTGTAGGAGACACAGACCGATTATTCTGTAAATAAAAAAGACATAATTAGTTACAATTTAAAACGTCTCTATAAATAGGTATCCCATACACTGTCGATTTAAAAAAAAACTTTACACGTTTTACACGACAGTCTGATCTCAAACTAGGTAGAGCATGTACCGTGGTAACCAGCCTGTTGATAAACATGCTTCTATTTATAAATACATCCATACAAAAGGCGCGTCTCCACCGAAATTTGACAACACAAAACACAAAAGTTGCCAAATTTTGTTCAGTGGAGTTTACAGAAACTTTTATCACCAACACGTGTTGACAACTTTTGTTTGGTGGAGGCTCGGCTTAATACATATTATAAATTCGAAAGTAACTATGTCTGTCTGTAATGCTTTCACAGCTCAACCGCTACACCAATTTCAATGAAATTTGAATATGAAAAGAAAATGGAGATATTTTGATTCTTGAGGAAGGACATAGGTTACTTTTTACCCGACTACGGCAAAGCCAAAGGAGGGTTATAATTTTGACAGGCTATGTATATATGTTCATTTGTTCGCTCATAGCTCCTTAGCTACTTATTAGAAACTGGACAAATGACGTTCGGTATCGTTAGAAGCGTCTTGATCGTCCGCTGGTTATAGGCTATATGACGTGTCACTGAATCTAATGTGGCGCCCTCTAGCCGACATAAGGTACTGTATTAAAAAAATCATTTGAGATAAATATGCCGTGTTTGGTATCATTGGAAAGGGCGTTACTTGTACATCTCGAACATATATTAATATCATATATTAATAACGGCACCAAAACATGTTAAATAAAAAAAACTAAAACCCCAACTACGACAAAAAACGACGCTGAAAAAGTATAAAACAAGTTTGAAAAGCCGTAGTCACACGTTACAGAGAAACGCACCATAAAACTTTAACAACGTGTGACTACGGCTTTTCAAACGTGTTTTATACTTTTTCAGCGTCGTTTCAGTCGCGACAGTGACAGACAGGCGTTGTTCCACCAAAATTGTTGGCAATGTCAGTGTTTCCAACTGTTTGAAGCTCTTCAGAAAATCGCCAACTTTTGTTTCCATTGTGTCTACACCGAGCCGCCAACAATTTGAAAAACATTCCAACTAAGCGTCTCCACAGAGCCAATAAATATTTACAATAAGCGTATTCTTTTGATGTTTACAGCCAAAAACAGAAACACGGTTTCCAGCTTTTGTGGACAATTTTGTTGCCAACACGAGGAAATTACAGAAACTTTTATCACCAGCACATGTTGCCAACTTTTGTTCGGTGGAGACTCGACTTAATAGATACACGCAGGCGGACTACATAATAAGTATACAAAAAGCATAGTTACCTTCCGACATTTCTAAAAGCGTTAATTCTTTCGGGCGTCGCGCGTCCCTGGCGAGGCGAGTAGTAGCCGCGCTTGCCGGGCGAGTAGAAGAGCGGCGCGGCGTCGTCGGCGGGAGCGGGCGAGGCTGTCGACGAGCCGGCCGCTGCCGGGCCCGCCGCCGCAGCGCCTGCGCCGGACGCGCTGCCGTTGCCGCCGCGCTCCGATAGAGAGAATACGTCCAAATCTGTTGGAGCAGTCAATACTATCCTCACATATCACACATACGGTCGTCTGCCCCCCTAGCCAAGTTGCAAGCCTTCTTCTTTCTGCAATCGTTAAAGCTTTCGCTAATCGTAGACAAAGTATTAGCCAATGAAACACTAGAATTTAGGCATTAACGATTGCAGAAAGAAGAACGCTTGCAACTTGGCTAGGGGTTGCTGGTCCCAAACTAGGCAGAGCCTGTACTATGGCAAAGAACTGCTGATAAACATACTAATGTATTTCTCTTCTCTGTAGCATATCCCATGCATGCTCAATCGGGTTCAAGTCTGGCGACTGAGCAGGCCAGGGCCAAAGCCACATCTCAATCTCAAGAAATCCGCATAAAAATGCTTGATCCCTAGACACTTTTGATGTGTGTATAAACAACCGTTAAAATATGGAGAGTTACCGGCCGGCTTAACAGATATACTTGTACAAACATTTGTCCTGGGTGAGAATCTAATCCAAGACCTCTGAATTACCAGTCAGGATCACTAACCACTATGCCAGACGGTCAGTCTTGGTACGAATAGTATAATTTATTAAGGTGGTGTTATTTACCGCTAGCAATGTCAGAAGCATGTCTAGTTGGAATACCTAGAATCGCCTCGGAGGGATGCATGACGATGAGATCCATAGCCTCGCGCACCTTCTGCCGAAGCGCGTCCTCGCTGGCGAGCAGCACGAGAAGTTGTGCCGGCGTTAGTTCCAGCAGCATGCCTGTTATTTTGCCAGCGAATGTCGGATGAAGTGCGTGAACCTATAAATTACAATTTAAAATGATTAAATATTTACAAAGGTTAAAACGAGCCTGCTACACATCGTTAATGTAAATTCAATAAAACAATGAAGCAATAATAACAAAGTTAATATTTTAATATATCTTATTGCCTATAATTCTTACCCTTACCCTGGGATAAAGTCGTTCGCCTAACTGCGCCTGATGAAGAGTCAAATGATCGTTATGTCCTCCCGGTCGTTCTCCGCTGTAACCTGCGCCTTCAGTTCCTGGAGCAGCCTAACGGAGAGAAGAATGAATAAATCATACGATAATATCAAAGTTTATTAAAATTTGTAGTAACCTGAATTTAATTGAATGAGAATTACGTTGTTCACTTTTAATCTATAGATACTAATATTATAAAGCTGAAGAGTTTGTTTGTTTGAACGCACTAATCTCAGGAACCGCTGGTCCGATTTGAAAAATTCTTCAGTATTGTCTTTCAGTGTTGGATAGTACATTTATCGAGGAAGGCTATAGGCTATATATCATCACGCTAATACCAATAGGAGCGGAGCACCAATGAAGAATTTTTCAAAAACGGGGGCAAATTGTTACGCTACCGGCAATAGCGAGACGCAAACGAGGGTTTGCGTGGGTCAGCTAGTTGAATATTTACTTGAAATTGGAAATTCGCTTAATTTGTTAACTAACAATAATCTGTAAGAATAGTACATTGTTCACCGAGGGAGGAAAGGGACCGATTACTAGCGAGGGAGCAGTTTGTGGCCCGAAGGCGCAGCCTAGGGCCACAATACTCCCGAGGTAGGAATGGGACTTTCACCCGAGTGCTACACAGTGCTTTATACTACACCTGTGAGGAGCATTTAAAGACTTGTATTGTAGAAAGTGTTTAATAATATGAAATAAAAATTTATTACAAAGAACATGACTAACCGAATTAAAAGTTATGTTTTCACTGCTAGAATGCGACATTTTACTTTATTTTTAAAATAAAATCAAAACGTAAGATACAATTTAGCTTACAATTTGACCGATATTTCGCGATTCTTTTGTTTTTTTTTTATTCTTTACAAAAGGATGTCAGTGGCACGGTGATTCCATATTTAAATTATATGAAAACTCCTTGGGCAGGCGCGCGCCATAGATAAGATAACACATGAGAAATGAAAATTCATACAACTTTCTCTCCCGCTAAAATACGTTAGAAATGGATTTTCATACATTTTTTCCTCCTGCTTATTCAGGTCAAGGAAAAGACTAACGTTCTCTTTTCATTTTCAGGGAATATTGACTACTGTTCCGATCAGGTGTAGTATAAAGTATATTATGTAATTACCTGAGGAGAATACGGCCTTGCGTCGACACTTAGTACTCTACGCGGCTCCCTCGCCGCAGGAGGGCGCGGGGCCGGCCTGCCGGGAGTTCGTCGGGGCGCGTCCTTAGACCTTGCTCGACCAGCTCCACTACTAAATATTATAAATTATATTAAGAACAATGTTGAAAAGATGACGATGATGAACTTTCACCCTGTCGACATTTTGTTTATGTTAAAAATGTAATGACAATCACGGCCCGCCCAAAATATATATCGACTGTTCTCGACCGAATTTTAAGCAACAGTGCCATGACATTTCAAAGACAATAACCTCAAAAAATGTCATCATAAATTACATTTACATTGGAGCATATAGATATGGACGGTCATTTCCGGAGCAGATCCAATAGTCGATTTGGGATCAAACAGTTTCTAATTTTTAATATGTATAATATTCCCTTCAGCAAATCCTGTTCCAGGGCTAGCGAGAATGTCTTATGGGAAACCTTTATTTGTGTATACTGTTTTGTTGATACATATCTATAAATCTTCAAATGAATATTACTTAATAAATAACGAATAATGGTAAATCAATTACCGAGCTCCACTATTATTGCTTGCACTAGTAGCATTTGTATTAGCTGATCCTGACGTGCCATTAGTACTGCTACTATTTTGTCCACTCCCAGTTGTCGCTTCTAAAGGAGGTAGTTTTTCATTTGCTAGTAGGGCCTGAAAAATTAAATAAATTTGTAGAACAAAATATAAAACTGGTCACCATGCATGGAAAGAACCTTTCCTGAACGATCTTGCCATGACACACAATAGCGATTATATTAACAATACAATTTCAGAATAAATTTGACACATTCTGTACCAAATTGTCTGGCTAATTGGCCCAAACTTCCTTCAGAATTAAAGGCCAATGTCCAGCAGCAGACTAAATAAAGACTGCTGCTGAGGATATCTCTTACCTCGGCTACACTTGTGTAGAATGATCGTGCGACACCACTGCCCTCTCCAGGCTCGTCTCTGAAAGTTACTTTAACTCTGTTTACTACTAGAGGTGGCTGTGCACTGTGAGCACGCCTACTTTGCCCAGCAAAAGTGCTGTTTAATTCCGAAAACGTTTGTTGTAGCAGCTTAGCTCGGTCGCGTTCCATCTGAAGGGAAACAATAAAATATTAATTTCAGTCCACTCTATAAGAATAAATACATTCACAAGTCTAATCAATACATAATACAAAATTTTAACAAAAAAGCAACCGACTTCAAGAACGACCAAATCGAAATGGGCCCATGCGAGAATATTGAGTTATTCGTTAATTTGTCGCGCACATACTTAATGCAAATTGAAGACATATGGTTTTCTCATGGATGACATGTCAGAACTGGACCAAATTAAAATGGGACCACATGGGAAGCAACAGCTTTCAAATAAATAAAGAATCGTCAAAATCGGTTCACCTAGTCGACAGTTATGAGGTAACAGGAATAAAAAAATTAAAAAAACAGTCGAATTGAGAACCTCCTCCTTTTTTTGAAGTCGGTTAAAAAGTATACTGTTTGTATATAAGATTACCTTGTGTAATGACAAATCTTTTTGCTGCGAATTTCTTAGTTTTTCCATATCTCGTCGGAATTTCGCCTCTCTAAGCGGGAATCCACCTAGTTCGGCAACGACGGATCCGGGTTCTAATCCCACATCTTCGGTAAATACTCGTCCAAATAAGTCTAATGATAGCCTCCATCGGCCCAGTAACAGGTCATGTGAAACAGATGCACCTAAAGATGGGCATGCCCGACTGAAAACAAAAATATACATAGAAATACTGTATTCAAGATGAAGCTCTATAGATACTGATTAACAGCGCTTATAGTAAAAAAATATGCATAAGTTTAAAGTTCATATAAAAAGGCAAACTTACGGTTGAGCAGGCGCATTAAGGGTTGGTAATAATGGAGGTGGTAGGCCTGTGGTTTCAACAGTCACATGGGCTGATATCTCCTGAGATTCAAGTGGGTCTGCAACGCTAAGGAGTTCCCCCTAATAAATAATAACAAATAGTTAATAACAAGATTTACATATTTATGCAACGATATGTTATTGAGTTCTCCATAAAAGCCAAATTAACTATAAAGAAATTTGTCTTTATATCCAATTAAGGAGACAGGTTAAAATTTTGATAAAGAAAAAGTCCCCCAAATAAGTGGAGTGACTTACAGCACGTACAATAACACTCTTCCCAGGACTTCTTGACAATGACGTGCGTGACTCAACTCCTCCAGAGTTCGATCCACTTGGTCCTAAAACATATTTTAAGTTAATTCAGGAAAAACAGGAAATTATTGTTGAACAGGTCAAGGCAGGATATAATAGGAATAGATAATACCTGGCGTAGGCGAGGCAGCCAAATTCTGTTGGTGAGGCGCTTCAATTATGGAACAAGCTGTGTCAACTAATGTGTGGAACTCTGATGGTTGAGCCATAGAGTCATGCATTGAACTATTTACCGTAGACATGTTCACGGAATGCGGATGTCTGAAACATTTTTATGACCAAAATCGTTAGTAATATTGTGATAAACAAATAACTTGTTTGTGTTTCGAATTATGAGACCGAAGAAAGACCATAAAACCTATTGTCTTTTTTCACAACAAAGTGTGGTTGTTTTAAAGGAGTGCTTTCTTTTAATTGCTTTACAAGTCTGGTCAAAATACCAATCAATTATCTATACAAATAAATAAAATTGGAGTGTCTGTTTGTAATATTAAAATACCCGATTTTTACTAAATGCATATGTACATATACCTAAATGTATTATTTTCAATTTTTGTCTGTCTGTTTGTTCTGGGTAATCTCTGGAACGGCTGGACTGATTTTGACGGGACTTTCAGTGATATGTAGCTGATGATATAGGGAGTAACTTAGGCTATTTTTTTACACTAGCTTCGACCCGCGGCATCACGCGCGGTTCGACAATAACCGCTGGTAACACTGCGGGACTTAGCTAGTATTACAATAAAGTCTGAATAATACCTGTGGTGTTTCTTCCTTGGTATCTGTCTCGCTTCATTGGAATCGGAATCTGATAAGTATTCACCATCAGTGTCAATTTCCATTTTAGTTGATGCTTCTTTGGTACAGGATAAATCCTGGAAGAAATAACGAGCTCATTTATCAGAAATGCAATATGTAAAATTAAACATCAAATACATGTTTATACAGGGTGTCCCAAAATTCAACGATAAGCGGGCGCCTAAAGGTAGACCTGCTAATGAGTACATAAGGAAAAATATATATATATATATATACCTAGTTTTTTTTTTAGTTACAAGAAAAATTTAGAATTTCTTTGAAAATTTAAAAATACCTTTCATGATATTGCTACTATTCACCACAACTCTTAAAAACACCAAATTGCCCGCAGTTTTTACACAAAAAACGTTTAAAATAATTTTTTTCCCTACAACTTTGAAATATTTTTACTCTTAGTGTACTTTGACTCATGGTCTTGTAAAAAAAAAGTATGGACACCACTACGTAATAAATAAATTAAAAAAAAAAGAAGGGTGTAAATTTTCAAAGAAATTCTAAATTTTTCTTGTAACTAAAAAAAAAACTAGGTATATATTATTATTTTTTTCTTATGTACTCATGAGCAGGTCTATCTTTTGGCGCCCGCTTATCGTTGAATTTTGGGACACATGGTATATTATGTTTCTTACACAAATTTACCTAAAATGATCACCAAATGAGAAAACAACCCATGGTCAACATTCACTTCGGGAAACTAATGTAATGGTTCTTATGTATAACATTCACAAAGTGTTTCAGCAATTACAGTAAATCCGCATGAAGGAAGAAGGTCATGTCTACAACTACGTCAACTAGTTTGTTCGTGACGCGTCCCGAGGACTAGTTGGATAACCAACAACTCTGAACATCAATCATGGATGGATTAAACAACAATAGATTTAAACTTTCGCGTTCCATGATATAATAACAATTATTTTTTAAGGAATTAACGCGATCACTTATTTAAAGGTATTACAATACTTCTGATTTGCCTGACGTTTCGACTAGGTTGCACTGGCCGTAGTCACAGGCTGGTTCACGCTGAGCCAGTCAGCCTGTGACCACGTCAGGCAAATCAGAGGAATGTAATACCTTTTATAACATATTATATATATATAGATTTGCTCGTAAAGGGTCTCTTTATTTCACCAATTTCAATATCGTAATGTATCTCATTACGTACTTGTGCGTTATTGTAATGTAAAACGCACGTTTTACTTTTTTAATAAAGTAAAACTCACGGTTTATCAAGATGCTCGAACAATATTCTTTTAAATATTAGCAAAGAGTTTTTATGTCAGAAAAGTGGTCAACATTTTATGAGTGAAAGTACCACAGAGTTCCGCAGCCGCCTCTGCCGCCGACTGCTGAACTCTGTGGTTTCGTTTCTCCTACTTTCACTCAAGAGAGTGAGAGAGAGAGACTGGTGAAATTTTAATTAATAATAATAACTTGACAAGCTTAAAAATGCCAACTGGCAACGTAATAATCAATTTTACAAATTGTTCAAATTTTTATAACTGCATTAACAAGTAATTAAAAGATTTATTCGATCAAGAAAGTACATGTTTTATTTATTTCCTCGAAAATATGTTATAAAACGTCGTATGACATACGTGCGCTTTGATAATTACAGCCTCAGCTTACTTGTAGCCCTCGCCTGCGGCTCGGGCTAGCAATATAGCCTCGGTTGTATTTTGCAACTTACCGCACTTATATCATAATGTAATAATAAGTGATCGCGTTCATTCCCGTAAAAATTATTATTATTATAATAGATATAAACGTACATAAGTTCTATTTACATGAAATTTACGATGTAAATGTTTTACGGTGAGAACGATGTGCTAAGAGTTACTTTTTCCAGTACCGTAACTAACAAGTTTTGAGTTTAAATTATTGTGAAAATACCTGTGGCTCGTCTCTCGTCATGGTGTGCGAATGTGTGGGCGGTGCAGAAGCTGGTCTCGCCGGCGGTGACCAGCCTCGATCAGTTCCACGTGTGGATAATCCCAAACGGCGAGGAACAACTGTAAGACATATATCATATTAAAAAAGTTTCTACTTTCAGTACAACATATTATAAAGAAAAGCAAGTTGTCATAACCAAGTAAAATAATTAAAATTTTAACGAAAAACTGACTTCAAGAACTGGATCAAATTGAAATGGACCGCTTGATCCAGCTTGCAAATCATCATCAAAAAAAATCATCAAATTCGGTTCACCCTGTCGAAAGTTCTGAGGTAACAAACATAAAAAAAACAGTCGAATTGAGAAACTCCTCCTTTTTAGAAGTTGGTTAAAAAATTAAGACTGACACACATAGACAACTCTCGCACTAGGAATGTTTCTGTGTTGCATGGAACATCAAAAACATAATAAAACAGAAACAAGAAAGCCCAGACATACACATGTGTCTACACAGTGTTGTCCCATGTGGGGTTTTGTACGCACAACACTCAGAGCACCAGATAGTGGCGAGGTGACCGCTTAACCACTATATCAACCATTCAGTGAAAAAGTTGCAAAGCAATTGATAAATAAAATAAACACTAGATCGAAAATATGTATAAAGTGTTAATATTTACGTGTAATGTTACCTTCTAGCGGGTTGTTGACGCCCGGCGGCGCATCACCAGACGCGGGTACCGTGACCAGCTGACGCGGCATCCCGAACAGCTCTTCACGTCGAGCATTCGGTTGAAGCAACTGTGGCTGATCAGCTAGTGGTAAGGCGTCTTGCATTGTCACTAAACATTGTGAAACGAATAATCAGGTTTTTGTTTTCACTTAAGGGTACTTCACTGTAAATATTATGTACTTATTCTATTTTTTATATATATTTGTTTTATACATTAATACGTGCATGCTTTTCGTCTAGTTTCGAGTTCAATTAATTAAATTTTGTACTATAATTTGAAATTTTACAAAAAAAATGATAGCTCCATGGAACCTGATTAGTCAATTGGCAGTGATTGATATGTCACTATTTTCTTAACGCGATTGAAAGTTGAGCATCCGAATTAACATTAAAATTATTATTTTTTAATTTGCTTAAAACATGTACGAACTGTTGAATGGATCAGGTGGTGGGCACCCCAAACATAGCGTGGAATCGGATCGTTGGAAGAACCCGTGGGCGCGACCGCGAGGACTGTCCCCTTCGCCGTCCGACTCCGCTGCAGTAGCGCCACCGACTACCATCTCTTCGTCGCCTTCTTCATTCTCGTTTTCATCCTAGTACAATTAATCATTTCTTAAACACGATTTCCAAAATTCTAACAATACTTTGTAAATACAAGACACCTATGGTTATTGGTAGTACAAGCTAGATTCTGATAATAAACAAATGTCAAAAAAAAACAACTTAAAATACTAGTAAACTCAATAGATTTTACTATACGCCAACAAATTATTTGAATAGTAAATAAAGGTAAGTTGCAATAAACTTCACATTAAAGCAATATATAAATAGATAATTACAGTGTTTCATGTAGTAAAGTTACATCATAGCGAGTATTATGGCACTACCCACCAAACCTAAAATGGCATTAACAAACTACAATGCAGATCCTTTCGTTTCTCTTGAATTGCTAAGCTGACTTCAATGTTCGATCGAAATGAATGCTTACCTGAGTCCATAGATGTTGATGATGATGCGGCTGCGGCTGTGCAGCGCGCATGTAGTAAACTAATGCGTCCAAAACGTAGGCAACATGCTTGAGCGCGGCCACGTCTAATACTGGCAATTGTTCCGCATGCTCAGCACTATGAGCGCGTAGTAGAGAAAGGCAATACGCCAAGAATTCGCGACGAGCACTACCCGCTTCCACACCTGCAAGTAATTCCAATGTTATAAAATTCAGTAAAGAAAAGATTAACCAACAAAAAATATTAAAATCACAAAAACCGTTTCTCGGACAAAAATCCAGGGTACAACTACCTTGTTCACGGTCCCTTGCGCGAGGACCTTCGGAGAATCCGATAATCCTTGTCGCAGGTGATGCCACTGAAGCAGTGCGACGAGTGGTACTAGACCGACTTGTATCTGTACTGGCAGTGCTTGCGTTATTTGAAGTCAAAGAGGCACCAAATCTGTTAAAATGATTAAGTAATATTGTCAATAAATACCGATAGTAACTAAGAAAGGATTCTAGAACATTACAGCAGCTAGCCATTTTTTTTTCCCAAGAAAAACCTGAATACCTTAATTGAGCTTCTGTAGCGTCCATTACGGTAACCAGCCAATCCCAGGTTTGTTTTAGTTGTCTCTCAAGATAGCACTGTAAACGTAGCGCGTCACGATACGCAAGCGGCACCATACGAGGTGAAGGTAGAGCCACTCTTTCATACTCCCATAGGAGATCTGCTATTTGACGTATGACTATGCCTACGAAAGAAACAATGAAATGAATAAATAATAGATATGGTGAAACATCCACAGAGGAAGAGTAGTATGTGGGCAACGTACCGAAGGCCCTAGCCAAGCAGGAGGCCGTGGTGGCGGTGGAGTGCGGGTCGTGAGCGGCCGCGGACCGGCGCAGAGACGCGGGGTCGATGAACACGAGCGACGAGCTGCCCGTCAGCCGCACGCCGCCAGCGCTGCCCGTGGCGCCACGAGGCGCCTCACGTGACCTACTCCAGTGGGGAAAACAACTCACGTCATTATATAACGACACTCACGAATCAATGCTAAGACCAAGAATATTCATTTAGGATTCAAATACATGAATGGATTCGTACGGTTTGTATAGTTACCATGAGATTGTCAACACCGTTAGATTGTAATCTATCTCGCGAGATTCTAAACTTTCCTTTTTTTTTCTTTTTTAAAAGACAACTCCCGCATTAGGAATAAACATCCTGTGTCGCGGGGGACTTTATAGACATACATGAAACGGACACAATTAACACCCAGACTCAGAAAAACAATTTGTGGATCACACAAAGTGTTGTCCCATGTAGGATTTGAACCCACAGGCATTTGGCGAATTGGCAAGTGGCGTGGCGACCGCCTAAACCACTAGGCCAACCGTGCAGAAACTGTCGAAAGATTGTGAATTGTAACATACTGCTTCAATTTAACATATTGTTTTTAGTTAGATTATAATATATCAAAGTAAAACCGTCAAATTGTAATATGGTATCGACGGATCGCATCTCGCGCGGTGATTATGATATTTGTTTGTTAATTCCATTAATATACAAAAAAACCCAAGATACACAGTCTCGAACTAAAGTAACACTTGAATCTGTCTCCAATCACACTTGAGTAGTTATAGTTATGTTATAAACATATTTTTTTGCAAATTGAACCTTACGCACATGATATAAAGCTCTTTTTACAAAGCAGTGTACAAAAAGCAATAAAATTTTACGACCGAATTCTGCTAGGGAGGACAAGGCATGGAATGGAGACTTCATTATGTTTATACTTTTTATTTTTATACTACGTTCACTTAGGGCCGGTTTTTCAATAGTCAGATAAACAGTCAAATAGCATTTATTCCTCAGTTAGCGTAAGTTTGGGTCTTTCAATAGTCAGACATCAGTTATCAGACGAATAAAGCTGTAATCTGACTGATAACTTTATCTGTGCTTTCAAACCTCAGTTAGTGTTTTATTCTGTAGAATAGTGATTTGACGTTGTGTATTTCTCTTGTACCTATTTGTGGTAAAGTTTAAGTACGTTGTTGTTGTTGAATATTTGATAGATTATGGATGTTTTTGACTCGATTGACTTTTTGTTCTGAGGTAAAAAGGGTTATTAGAGAAATATAGGTTATAGATACTATAGAGAAGATGAAGAATTTTTATTTCACACACTGTTATCTAGTTTGAAACAAAACAGAGCTTGTACTATTGGTAACGAGAAGATTTCCCTAGTGGCCGTTTGCGGAACTAACGTATGACAGACACTTCTACCTGGCAGTTTAATGTACAGAGCGAGTGCATTGTTATTGTTTCATTGATAGACGTCTACGGAGAAGTAAAAAATACGTATTTTAAAAGTGGAACGTTAACGTGTATACGTATTTTTATCTGCCATACGTTAGTTCTGCGACTTGCCGCTAGGGAATCTGCTCGTCACCAATAGGTACAGAGAACTGACATAAATACAAATATACTTTTTACTTTAAAACACATATTTATTAAACGTAGAAACACCCGTTTAAAAAATTACTATGCACCACCCGCAAACCCGGCATTTCATTTTTATAAATTTTGATTTTAATCATTGTTATGGACTCTAGTACAGGAATATCATAAACGACTTTTAACTAAATTATTATTTACTACATCTATTATAGACAAATAATAATTATAATCGAATGCTTTCATTTCATTTAATTAAATATCCCAAACCGGCAATCATAAAAACGACAAAAAGAAATAGAAAAAGAACAGTCAACTTGAATGTTGTCTAAAAGTTTCTGGTCCTTATCTAACGTGTGACTACCTGTATAGCTGCATCTCACTTGCGCATGATTACAGTGAACATAGCTGTGAAGGACCATCAAGTAACTATCTGACTGTTTACTCCCGATTGAAAAACACAAAAAGTTTATTCGCTTGTTAAAGAGCTGGATACATTTATTCCCTTGTTAGTTATTAGACCGTTTAACTGCGGATTGAAAAACCGGCCCTTAATATTTTAATAATTTATAAAAATATGTTCTAAACTTATAATTATACTTTTATCTCAGTGTATATATATATTTTTGCGTGGAACATGTATTTATCAATGTTAAATAAACAAATGTTAACCATTAAAAAATATTTATTTGTATATTTAGTTGAAAAGGTAATATTGTAGAAACTAAGTACTAGATATTTAGTTTATGATGATTGCGTATTGGCGGTGAAAGCTTTTTGAATTTTGGTATCATGCATCAAATTTAAGTTGGTGGTGATGAGTGATGCTTTATGTCATGTCTATTTATGTCATTTTAAATATAATTAAAATGACATAAATACATATTTTTATAAGAAATAAAATTAAAGTGTCTGTTCTTAATATCAGAATTACAGTATTTATGATTACATATATGAATATTTTTACAATATTTATTTAACGATACATTATCAAAATTAATTTTTTTTTAAATGCATATGTATAGTGTTTATTCCAAGTAATCACCGAAAGTGCAGGACCATACAGTAAAAATAACATTGTTGCTGCTAAGTCGTATAATATGATTACATAATATGAATATTTTTACATTATATGTTTAACGATAAGTACATTATCAAAATTACAATTTTTATGTGTCAATAAAATTAAATACAATAAAAAAAATATAGTTCAATATTAAAAAATCGACTCCATTGGAAACGAACAGGGTCATTTGTATTAAGCGACTAATTTAAAGGACGTTTTAATGCGTTGTTCTTACACTGATACGAACCTATTGAAATGTGCTGTACTATATTGGACCGTTAAGTGAAAATTTTAGATAAAATAAATCAAAATCACATAATACTTCCTATATTTAGTCATGAAAACCAGAAAAGCAAATCAATAAACTATTTTACTTACCGAAAATAAGATATTCCATCCTTTTTTAAAGTTCTTGACATATTATTTTTGCAATTTTTCATAGAACACTTTGGCATTTTTGTCGTGCGTGCATAAACACGGGCGATGCGAGACTATTTGAAATGAGCGCTCAATTTGGAGTATAGCGGTCATTTTATACGGACGGTTTTGATATCCTGACTGTGTATCTTGGGTTTTTTGTATATCAATGGTTAATTCGTATGTTGCCGAATGTAAAGTATTTTTGTGGTTGTAAATCGATTTCATGTTGAAACCTCACAGCTTTAAAATTAGTTACTTGTTGTGGCAGTAAAATGATTTTGTGATTAATCAAAGAAGTTCTAACCTAACTCTATGGCCATAGAACGGCCCACTGTAAGACCGACCAATCAGGGACAGTTGACAATTTGACTCACGCCAGATTGTGATTTAACGGTTTTACTTCGACACATTATAATCGAACGAAAAATAGTACGTTAAATTGTAAGCCAGTATGTCAGAGTTTACAATCTTTCGACAGTTTACAATCTCGCTAGGTACTCTAACGGTATTTACAATCTTACGGTGACATATACAAAGATTTATTTAAAAACAGTACTACAAATTTGTATTGAACATACATAATTTGTCAATATACTAACCGTATGGCCCACTGCATGGAATGTGGCGCCAAGTTAGGTCTGGCAGGCGGTGCGGCTCTTCTCTCTAAAGTTTCGCCATCGTGCTGCGGTGGTTCGGGTTCGCCGTCTTGTTCATCTGTCTCGCCAGCCTCCGAGTCTTCGTCTTCCGGCTGCGTAGAGTCACCGCTTTCGTCCTCTGGGTATAGAAGTAATGATGCTATGCCTGTTACGATGTAGGGGATCATTCAAATTATATAAGATATCTCCCAGCACACACAGGTGTTGATGATGTGATATGGTCAATATCACATATAAAACAACATCAAATGTGCTCTATTAATACCCGATATAGTAACGGCCTTACTGGCGAATGCATGATTATAGCAAAAACATTGAAATTGAAATGTACATATAACAAAAAAAATACTAAAAATTCGATATACCTGCATCAGATCCTTGAGTAGCGCCGGTTTGCACACTACGTTGTGCCGATTCAGCATTATCCTGGTCATCTGAATCACTTTCAGTTTCTACTTCCGCAAGTAGGTCGAGTTCACTTTCGCTTTCTCCACCCTCTGCACGCTCCGTACCATTTTCTACAACTACGTGTTGTTCTTGTCCTCTATAAATGCAAAGTCAAATTTAATGTGACAATCATAGTGTTATTTACTTACAATTTTATTGTATGCTATGTTGCTCCATTACATTGACTTTTTTATCTCAAATTAATGCTATTTTCAGGTTGTTTACTATTTTATGAAATTGATCCTAATGGCCCATCCACACTCTCCACGAGGCTACACGAGGCAACGCGAGTGCGAGAGTGAGGACAGTGCGCTCGTGTCCCCTCGTCTTCTTCTGTTTCCTCGCAGTCGCTCCGCTTTGTGTCGGTTTTTGGGCGCGAGTCAAAAGACGCGAGGGGCGATGTAAGACAATCAATCACACTTCCGCGAGAGAGTGGTTGTGGCCCTCTTCACTCGCCGAGACTCGCGTCTGGATAGGGCATTATAGGGATCGATCCTATTTGGTCGAAATGTTGATAAATGAATAATGACCTGTCAGTCATGGGATCATCGTGATGTTGCGCATCCTGTTGGGGTACGGGCGCGGGCGCGTTGGGCTCGTCAGTTTCCGACGCGTCGTCGTCAGGGCCCAGCGCCTCGCCGGCCACGTCGTCTGCGTACTCGGTGGCCACGGGCGTGGACGAGCGGTCCGGCACGAGCGTCGAGCTGCCCATCGATGTGCCGCCTGTCGCCGCGCCACGCCCTCCACCCGCACTTGATTCTCTGAATTCAAAACGAACAGTATTTTAACACAGAATTGCAAAAATGCGATTAAAACTTTTAAAATAGTCGAGATCTAATTTCGATAAAAAAATGAAATTTAAGCTATTTCTATTATTTATAAGTACTATAACAATTAGTATAATGTTTATAAATTTTATTAGTGAAGTAGTCATAAATTGTAGAACAGTGTACTAAGCACAGAACGAAAGATTTGCTTTCTTATTAAAAGCTTGCTCTATTAGTATATTCACTTCTACACTTCTAAACTTAGTGTCTAACCGATTGCATATTTGATCAAAATATTAAATGTTTGTACGATGACGAAAACTAATGTGTATATATATTTCCTCCTGGTCAAATACATTTTCATACGTCAACATTCGATTTTGTTATTAGTCAGTTAGCGACTATCATATCGTTTTTTTACTTCATTTATTATTGATATTACTTACTATTGGTATTAAATAAGGTATTAAGCGTACAAAAGACATACCTTCGCGTATGTGCGAGTCGGGAATGTCCTGTAGACAATGGTTCCACTCCAAACAAATCTTCACTGCCGTTCACGAGGTCCACATAAGTGGTCGCTAACGGGAACGGAGCCGTCGGACGAACAACGCCGAGTCTCACCGGAGCGAGCAATGCATCCGCTGCTTCCACTAATTCCTCTACAGCGAGGGCGACTAAAGCGGTGAACACGCGCCGACAACGGACCAACGATGAGGTTATCGATAAAGGACTAAAAAAAAATTAAATTAACAAACTAATTAATAAAAAACTAAATCTTTTAATAAACTAGTAGTAAGTAAATAACGTTTGTGAATTGTCAAAAAGACTTCAAAAACTAAAAGAACTGATTTAGTCGTTATTTTAGTGCTTATAAATTCTTGTTTTAGTGTTAAAATGGTATTTTTTTCTTATTTCAAGTAAGAAATAAACTAACAATGTTAATAATAAATAGTAGAAAACAAATTATTAAAAATAAAAAACCCGACTGCGTGAATATTTAACAATAAAAACATATAAGTTATATATATATATTCGTAATCACCGTAAAAAAATCTTTATTTTGATACCACACGATGTATTTTGAAAACTTTTTTTTTACTTTTTGGCGCCAAAAATCATTATTTTTTTATTTTTTTTAATTTTGATGTACCCAGTGTCACTCTCACGACTAAGACGAATCTATTAACACCACTCACATAAAAATACGACAAGCTGTTTAGGCTCTAGGACGTGCCAAAGAAATATACATACATACATACACTCGAAAAACATAACCCTCCTTTCGCAGTCGGGTAATAAACCATATTGAAGTTAGTGTATTTGTTTAAAGCGGACATCACTTTGCTGAATGTGACATTATTTCTTTTTTATTTTAAAGTAGCTTACCCTTTTTTCTTAGCAGCTCCTGGTGCCATTTCGACGCTAAATATCACAAATATTCTTGCTACGGAACGCACAAAGCGCCGAGCCACTTCCCGCGCACGTTCTACTCGGCCTGGGATTCTATCATTTTGTTGCTCCCGTATCAAAGTGTGCAATAAAGTATCAAGCATCTGTGAAATACAAAGTCTTTATTACAAAATATACTTTTACTATATAGATACATCCGGCAAAGAAAATAACTGGTCAGTAATTTCAAAGAAGTTGCGTCTCTAATTAACTATTACTAGAGAAATTGAAACTATTGTAATTTAGTGAAGAAACAGTTTAATTCTGTATTATTAGTTCAATTTTTGAAGTAATAATTCACTTAAATATGAGGTTTTCCGTACTACGAACCAGGTCTTTCGTGTACCATGTGTACATACATCAGAGCTATATTTCACTATATCAACTTCCTGTTATTATTTTTTTGGAATTTATTTTTTTCCACTGTTATTTCATACTTTTGCAAGCAACACAGTATTCCCTACTAGTGCACCTTAAGTGCACTCATTTCATCACTGCTCTAATGTAGACTAGTTATATATATCGTATAGGTACACACAGTATTTATACTTACTTCATTAGTGCATTTAACAATAAGAGCATGCGTGAACTTGTCCAATAGAGTGGTGCCAGACTGGTGTGGAGCAGGACTGCCTGGACGATTTTCAGGTTCGCTACTGCTACTAGCTCCACACATTACCGCGGCTTCCACGGCTGGCCAATCGCCTACAGATCAGATTATTATTTATAATATATTGGTGACGAGCAGATTTCCCTAGTGGCCGTTTGCGGAACTAACGTAAGACAGATACTTCTACCTGACAGTTTAATATACAGAGCGAGTGCATTGTTATTTTAAATTCTTTCTACAATGATTTCATTGATAGATGTCTACGGAGTAGTAAAAAATACTATAAGACCACTTCGTGAGGGGGATCAGTATTTTATAAGTGGAATGTTAACGTGTATACGTATTTTTATCTGTCATACGTTAGTTCTGCGACTTGCCGCTAGGGAATCTGCTCGTCACCAATACACATAAAAAAAAAAAATCATTCAACTACCTCAAAACACAAAATGTAACTAATACAATTTGTAAAGTAAAAAATTGCCAATTTCTTGAGATGATTTTTACACAATATGTAGTAGCTAATGGTTTTAACCTCAGATTTAGATAATACGGGATTTAGACAAAAAAAACTTCAAAATTGAGTTGAGTTCAGTTGAGTTTATTTTTGCATGTGCACTTATTTTGCCATTCATGCTTGAACGCGCTACGTGTGAAACAATAAGAGGAGCCGACCGGCGCCGATTGCGTGTTCTTTCTCCTACGCGCAGCCGATCGGCTCCAATTCTCTTCCACAGCCGGTCTATGTAAAATAGTTGGCGGCTCCGCTCCGGCCAATTCGAATACGATCCGGTCTGTGTGAAAAGAAAAAAGTAGGCCGATGCTCTCTGAGCCGCTCTGTGTGAACGGACCCTAAGGTGTCATCTACCCTATTGTTATTAGGGTGTGAAATATTTGTTTTAACTGAAGTATTCTATACATCTATAAAAAAATATAGTAATGAATAGTAAATACCCAATAAATGTAAAAGTGCTCTTCTAGCGAATTTAGGCGGCTCGAGATCGTGATCAGGCGCGTCTACTTCAGCGTCAGAGCCGGGCTGTTTGCGGGGTCGGCCTCGTCCGCCGCCCGCGCGGAATTGTCGCTGTTCTACCGCTTGCCGGCCCACTGTCTGAACCAGGAACAGAAGGATTGACTCGCCCCTAAAAAACAACACATTGGTTTTAGAGTAAATTCAAAGAATAAGAGTCTACGGTTTCAATTTGGTCATTTAGCATAGCCTGTGGTATTGATTTTTTGCACAACTTTTTTTAGATAACTAGGAATATATTCGTATATAAAATAGACAAAGAACAAAACTCAGAACAATGATTTGTTAATCACATTAACTCAAAGTATTGGACCATGTGGGTTCGAACCCACAACACTCAAGCACACTAGAAAGATAGATTACCGCTTAAATCACTACGCCGTCAGTGCAGTCGATAGTCCTTTTTTCGCGGACTTCCCTCCGCGGGTCTGTACGGTTCACGTGTGACGTCGCGTTTTAATAATTTAAATATTGTTTTTGTGTATCCTTGCGACTGTTACCCGGTTTGTGGGCGGTATAAGGTTGTATATAGTGTTTTTGACAAATAATCTGTAAGTTTTACGCCTTATAAATACAAATATTGTGTTAGTTTCTTTTACTACGGCTATCGGTAAGTCAATTTATTTTATTCATAAAGGTAGGTAGGGGTAATATTTTGTTTGTATTAATTTTCTTTTCGTGTTTTTTGATTTTGAAGTTGTTTTTATTGATATTTCTTTTGTCTGGTGTGTCTTTGTTTGGCCATGTCGGTTGTTGGCGAGTTGCCGGATCCCGGTGGTACAAATGAATTTCGAACACCAACCGGAAATAAATTGTTTGGTAGAATGTCGCCATCAAATTTATCGTCAAATGAAAGTAGAACTGAACGAATTAGGGCTTCGGACTTGGGCGAGAGTGTTTCGTCTCTTAGTGGTCGTGATAACTGTGGGGAGTATGATTATTTTGAGTTGGTGTCTCAGGCAACCGAATATTTGGCAAAAATTAACGAATTGGTAAACGATCAGGGGTCGCGAATGAATGTGGGGAATAGGACCGCCATTATGGACGTAACCCAGCGGATTACCGGTATCGTCTCATTGTTGGCAATTAAATCTGCTAGCAATGAAACGAAATTAGCGAATCTCGAGCGCCGGGTGGGGGGTGTCGCCGTTCAACAGCCGGGCTTGACGTACGCGGACAAGCTTAGGCTTCGCTTACCACCTGGATCAGCCCCGTGTCCGGTGTCCGCTGAGGCGCGCGTATCTAGGCCGTGTGTTATTGCGTATCCTACTACGGAACGTTCAGCGGACTATGCAACTTCGTCAGCTACAAAAGAAGCTCTCATGAAGGCTATTAAACCTAGCGACGAAGGTTTTCAAATTGTAGGCGTCAAAAAAACCGCAAAGGCAGGCGTCGTGTTGCGGGTCGCAAATGAACGGCAGCTTAAAAAACTAGAAGCAGTAAACGCCATTAAATCTGTAGGCTTACGCTTAGAAAAGCCGAAAGGCCGAAGGCCCCGTATAATTGTAAAAGACGTGCCCGGTTCTATGGAGGATCGTACCTTCCTAACAGCTTTATATCGTCAGAATATCAAGGACGAATTAAAATTAAGCGAAAGCGATTTTTTAAAAACGACCAAAATTGTCAGGCATCGTAAACTGGAAAACGGACGTCAATGGATAGGCTTAGAATTAGAGACAGAGGTTAGGAAACACTTGGCTAGCACAAAAGATAAATTATATATAGACTGGGCCACATGTAGGTTTATAGACGACTTAGAAGTAGTTCGTTGCTTAAACTGTCAACAATTCGGTCATGTTCAAAAATTTTGCACTATTAAAACTCCTACGTGTGCTAATTGCGCGGCCAGCCACGATACAAGGGCTTGCCCGGATAAGGACACACCAGATTTTAAACCGAAATGCGCACAATGCAGCCGGTACAAAAAACCATGTGACCATCGATGTGGATCACAAGACTGCTCCACATATAAACTTAAATTAGAGCAGCTAATCCTAAATACTAATTACTGAATAGCTTATACAGTAGTAGCTGTAGTACCTTTTTAATAAAATGGATAATATCTCAATAGGCCAGTTAAATCTTCATAATGATAAAATAGCCACGTCAGAATTAGATCGCTTAGTTTTGGAACAAAAGTTAGACATTGTCCTTATACAAGAGCAATATCAAAGCGCTCAATTGCGGAATTATGTAGTACAACTAGATGGCCGGTCGCGGGCTGGGATATATGTTGCAAGTTCTAATTTTACGGTAACATCTTTGCGTAACCTTATGACGTCACACTGCGCCGTTGCTGAGATCTCATCCTCTACCTGTAGGGTTTACATAGTGAGCTGTTATTTTCAATTTTCACATCCTATTGATCCTCATCTACATCATTTACGTTTCGTTTTGCGGTCCCTCATAGGACACAAAATTATCATTGGCGCTGATGTCAATGCTTCTTCTACTTTATGGTATGGCAAATTGCGTGCAGCTGACATGGCTCGTCGCTGTGCGGTTGAAGATTTTATTGCGGAAATGAATCTTACTATCCACAATACCCCTGATGCACCACCAACTTTTTGCAGCCCAATGGGTGAGTCTTCTATTGACGTGACGCTTACGCGCGGCGACGTCTCGATATCTGGATGGCGTGTCCTACCGGACGCATCCTGTAGTGATCACCGCTTAATCGTGTACGAATTCATACCAATGGTTGCACAATATCCACAAAGAACTCCTTACAATTTTAGGTATAAAACTAAAGGGGCAAATTGGGCTTTATTTGGTTCACTCTTTGCAGTACATGCCAAAGACTTCAGTCGCAGTGGTCTATCAGCTGAGGAAAGCGCAAACATATTATCAGATACTTTCACATATTGTGCTGATGTTTGTATCGGCCGTGGATCTATCACTAACACTCGTAGATGTGATTGGTGGAATTATAAATTAGTCGAATTACGTAGAATCTATCGAAAAGCTCGTAAAAAACTAAATGACATTAAAAAGCGTAACGTAACAGGAGATATTTACAATAATGCTCTTATTGCTCTTAGAGTTGCCAGGTCTCATTATAGAGCTGCTGTGGAGAAATCAAAGGGAAATTTAATACGTAAACTTGTTGATAAACTCGATAGAGAGGGTCCCTGGTCACCTTTGTATCATGAATTTAAAGCAAATAGATCAATCGACCTTGCATACGTACAGAACATCAAAATTAATAATAGTTATACTACAGGAGTAGAACAAACCACAGAATATCTTTTAGAATCACTTGTGCCTGACGATCGGCCGGAGGATGACACGGATTATCACCGACAAATTAGGCAGTGGGCTATTGAACCACCATTGTCTCCAATGTCTGACTTACCATCTTCAGACGAATTCCTCAGTATTGTTAGGTCATTGCCACTAAATAAGGCTTCGGGCGACGATAAAATATCAAACAAAATGATAAAAGAAGCTTGTAAACTTTCGGGTGATACGGTTTTAACAGTTTTTAAACGTTGCATTGCGGAAGGAGTATTTCCTAGTGTTTGGCGGTGCGGTAATATTCGAATAATACCAAAAAGCGGCGATAAGCCGCCGGACGATCCTAAATCCTATCGACCCATAACACTGTTACCATCGCTGGGAAAGCTTTTAGAGCGTCTTGTAGTACCACGACTTCTACCGGGTGGAGTTAAATTTCATGATAGACAATTCGGCTTTACGTTGGGAAAATCGACAACTGATGCGGTTATATCTGTAAGGAAAACTCTCACCGAGTCAAGTTTTCAATACGTTTTAGGCATCTTCTTAGATATATCTAGCGCCTTTGACAATGCGTGGTGGCCCATGCTATTGCTAAAATTAAAATTAAGAGGTTGCTTTAAAAATATTTATTCCCTTATCTCCTCGTACTTCTTACAAGGTACTACTAAATTGAGACTTGGGCATCATTCTGTGTCGAAGGCGCTTACGATGGGGTGTCCTCAAGGGTCAGTGCTAGGACCATACTTGTGGAACATAGGCTTCGACGATTTTCTGGCAATGCCTGTGCCGTCCGGATGTACCCTGAATGCGTACGCGGACGACGGTTTGTTATTGATAGAGTCGGATACTAGAACGGGGCTTGAGAGGCTGGCCAGTGAATGTTTGGACTTAATATCTCGGTGGGGTGGGCGTAATCGGTTGACGTTTGCACCAAACAAAACCTTCCAGCTACTTCTGAAAGGTAACCTCAAATCACCGCCTTGTATTAAATTTGAAAATATTACTATTAAAAATAAAACCTCGGTTTGTTATTTAGGATTGGTTTTAGAAAGAAATTTTTCATTTATTGAACATATTAGAACAGTTAATGAAAAGTCTAAAAAGAGTTTCTTTGCACTGACGAGGATATCAACTGCGACATGGGGTCTGTCATATAATACACTAAAGATCATATATGGAGCTACTTATTTGGGTTCTATTTGCTATGGTGCTCCTGTATGGGCAGATAGGGCGACTGTAGGTGCTGTCCGTCGCAAACTGTTACAAGGCCAACGACCTGCATTGATTTTCTTGTGCAAGGCACATAGGACGGTTAGCACTGAGGCTTTACCGGTGTTGGCAGGTGTTCTTCCGGTCGATCTCGAGGTGCAAAGACGTGCAGCCATGTACTATTCCACACTACAAAACATGGAATGCGATTTTTTGGGCATACGAGACCGCGGTAAAATCATAAGATTGTTTCAACAAAAAACCAATGTCTATAACGACCTCTTGGATGAATGGCAGAAACGATGGGACGAATCATCTAAGGGGCGCCACCTTTACCAGTTCTTTCCATCTGTTCGCGAAAGGTTGTCAAGGACTTGGCTCGAGGTAGATCACTGTGTCGCTCAATTTCTTACAGGCCACGGTAACTTTAAGAGCAAACTATACTCATTTAAATTAGTCGATTCACCATTGTGTCAATGCTCAACACCTGATTCTAGCTGTGAACAGTCGGCTCATCATATCCTCTGGGAATGTAGTCTTTGGTACAATGAACGTAACATGATGCTAAATAGCTTACAAATGACGTCTGGGGTAGTATATTATGGGGATCTTGTGTCAACTGCGGTGAATTTCCGTGCGTTTAAGCTATTCTGCCATACATACTATAGAAATCAAATATAGCTCACTTAGGACCCATAATATTTTTATCCGTGGTGCTTCCCGGTTTGAAAAAGGCGTCTGCCTATTTTGACTCCATTTTGTCTCCCGCTTTGCTAAGGAGGGAAGTGGACTTATTATATTTCCAACTCCTCCAGTTTTCTTCTGATTAATTTCGTTGCGGGTTCCAAGACAGTTAAATTTTTCCTGGGACTTCCCGAGTGTCATAACTCGGTGTTTTCGTGGGTCACCGCTGTTGATCCTGGTGTACAGGAGTTACAGTGGTGGGCGTGTGGGCGGGATTAGTCCCATGTAAAGTCCTTTTTTTTTTTTTTATCAGATCCGTGAGGATCTTAAGACTCGATATTTTCACAGTATACAGTACGTAAAAAAATATTCCCTTTTTAAGTAGAATGAAAAACAATAGGTACCTTGAATTAAAGTGCGTGGCTAGTGTTGTGTCTCTGGCGAGCCTAGCGAGGAGGTCGCATCGCGCAGTCCAGTTTCCGCCGACTAATGCTTTACAGCGACATTTTTCCCAACAATCGCAATACGCGGTTGGCGATGTACGTTTTAATTTACAATCATGACCTTTGTGGCATACCTAAAACATAGAAAGTAAAATCAGCTTGGAAAATTAAATTAAACGAAAATATGTAACAGGTATAGAAAAATATTTAAACACAGATTAAAAAAAAAAAGATCTCAAATATTTATTGATCATAAACACATCTGTTTCTGAGCCTTTTGCCCTGCCGAATGACCCCCAATGTTAGACATAGACCTCCTCGTTTTCCCATAACAACCAGTTCTGAGTTGCCCACGATCTTCAGCAGGTCCTCAGATCATTTTGTTTTCAGATCATTTTTGGACCTTTTAACCCTTAGCACTAGTTATTAGACATTTCTTCTTTGGGAGGTATAACTTGACAATTACCAATGCTATTCCTCTCCCATAAACTCCAAGACTTCATCAGGCCAAAAGAGAAAGAGCCCTAGTGTTTTGTGTGTGTGAGTTAAGTGTTTATGTACTGAAAACTCACCTTAGCACATTCTGTGCAACAGCATAATGATCCTGTCAAGCCACACGTTTTGCATTCAAATATATCCTAAAAACAAAAAAACTATTACTGTTTAAGAACTAGTAACATACTTCACTGCCAAATTCTAAGTGTTATTTTTTATTAATTTAATTGTACAATATACATAACAAATTTATAGCCATAGTTAGTTGAAAACTAGACAATTTAAATGTCTATGTATATTATGTTCAAACGTCTGTACTTTCATGAAATACAAATGTATACACACGTAAAATAAATTTCAATACAACAAACATTTTATTAAAATTGTTTAAAATATTTTTATCCTTTTATTTTTATTGTACAAACCCACGATAGTGAGATCACTCTCGTGGTACTAAATGATTTTATAAACAATCAACTAGAAGATGTTCAACATTCATGGTATTTCGTAATCTCTACAAAGAATTAGTGAAAATCATTTCCATGGTTACAATACACACCTGGTTAATATGTTCTTGTCCTGTCCATGTAAAACTGCAAGTGTCATTACAGCACAGTACAAGTAAAGGCGAATGGTCGGGATGCGCATTGGGTGGGAATATAGCCGCTGCACGTTGAGCTTCATCACCGTCGGGATGTGTGCTGGCGCGGATGGCGTCCAGCAACACTAAGGCGGCGCGGTAGGCTCGCTCGGCTACTGCTGCCATTAGTGGCGTCTGGCCCAGGCCATCCCTGGTTAAACAAATATGAACCGTCACAACCTCGTCACGTAAGCTGTAGGAAAATATTCCAACAAAGTATTTCGTGACATATACTTACTTGGCAGTCAGTAACTGCATAAGATAAGGTTGCAGAACCGGGCTATCGCACAAGGCGCGTAGCGCTGCTAGAGCATTACCGCGACGTTCTGCAGGGTCAGCGCTCACTGCACCGCTATTGCCTCCGCCTGACATTTTACTAAAATAAATCATATGTTAGTAGACAATCACAGACAATATCAGAAAAGGTGTATAAATGTATATTTTTTAATCTCACCCATTGTTAGTAAGTCCCATTAAACTGTCTTCATCTCCTGACGCTTCGAAGGTTTCAGATGGCCACGAGATCGCCGGTACAGAGTCTTCAGCGCCAGCACTACTGCCTCCCGTGCCACCCGCTAAATTGTTAGTGTTTTCCACTGATCATAGACAGTTACATTAGAATTACAACTAGAACACTTCTTACTCATATCACTTTTAATTACAAATTTTCATTAACAGTAACTAAATTGAAATAAGTAAAAATCATTAAGAATTAAAATAAAATTAAATAAGAAAACAATAAGACTCACCAATATCAGGTTCTTTGTTAGATGTCGGGGCGCACATGTGCACGCAAGCATGTAGTATATTTCTGTTGCCGTCACAGCGTTCCTGGAGGATCGCTAAGATTTGTTGTTCTGTTAATAAATAAAAATAGAGATTATAGAAATACATAAAGTCGTATTACAGTAAAGCATTCATTAATTATGAAATTGTAACTTACTGTTAGAATCAGATTCCAGTTGGTGTAGTAGCTGACGTACACCATCGAGGTCGCATCGTAGGACTCGCGGCATCATAAGTTGCGGTTCAGGCACCAATATAATAAGTGCGACCTGAACAAATCATATTTTAAAAACACTGAACCTAGTCACAGACTAAAAACTAGTAATGCCATATAAAGCTGACGTATCGCTTGTGTTTATAACTACACACATCAAAAGTGTCTAGGGATCAACATATGTGTCTAGGGATCAACATATATTTTTGCAATAACTTTTCTCCTGATTGATATTAATTAAAATTTTCTTTAAGGATTCATCAAATAAAGTGTTTTCGTTTGTCACAGTAACGATAAACCAAGTCACCTTTGCATTAATAAAGAAATTTGCCATTTTCCTAATAAAGGGATTTTTGACATTTGAACCACTAACATTAAAGTTCGAAAAAAAGACTGAAATAACAGTTTTCTTTAAAATTTTATTAGGTAACTTAAACAATTAATAATCCGTGTTTCTACCGCGAACACTAACAACACAAGAATCGGTTTGGCATACTCAAAATGAGTTCATCCAAATCACGCTGTGGAATGGCCGCCCATGTTCGTTGCAACAACAAAAAAAGGTCTTCTTGCGACTGGATACCCTCCATATTCGGCAGAGCTCTTCTCTGTAGCATATCCCATGCATGCTCAATCGGGTTCAAGTCTGGCGACTGAGCAGGCCAGGGCCAAAGCCACATCTCAATCTCAAGAAATCCGCATAAAAATGCTTGATCCCTAGACACTTTTGATGTGTGTACATATTTTAAATGAAGGTTAATATTTTTTCAAATCAAATCAAATCATTTATTTTGCGAACATGGGAATACAAATTCAGATGTTATGTGAATTACAAATGAGCAGCCACATTCTACCTCAAGGCATGCAAAAATATCTTTCATTTAATACAATAATCATAATAATATGTTAACAAAATAAGGCTTAATTATTACTATTACTATATTACTACTATATTATATTAAGATAAAGAACAAATAAAATTATAAAGATACACAAATGTCAGAAATTTCATGTCAAAACAATTTTTATAAAGTATTGTCATTCATAAAGTCAATTACACTATAATAACGTTTTGCAACCAATATATTTTTTAATTTATTTTTAAATAAGTCTATATTGTTATTTTTAATGTTAGATGACAGTTTATTATAAATATATGGCAATACATAGCAAACTTTTACTCATCATCGTTGTTTTAGCACTGTGTAAGCACAATGTATTATCGTTGCGCCTGTTTCTTTTTACAACATCAGATAGGCGCTGAAATAGCTCAGGATGTTTGTGTACAAATGAAGCTACTTCTAGTATGTATGGTGAAGGAAGTGTCAGGATGCCATATCGGACAAAATACGGCCTACAACTATCAGTCGTTAGTAAGTTAAACATGGCACGAACGCAACGCTTCTGAGCCCTGAAAACTATTGGGCAATTTGTTGAGTTACCCCAGAAAATGATGCCATATCGTAAAATCGACTCAGATAGGCCGTGATACGCAGTAAGGAGGGCGTCAGTATCAACAATTTTTGATAATTTATATAGTCCATATGCAGAGCTACTGATATTTTTGCATAGTTGAGCTACATGTTCCTTCCAGTTTAACTGTCTATCAATGACCAAACCCAAAAAATTCGCGGAGAGTACTTTTAACGCGTGATCTTTGTGACTGATTGTAAGCGGACTATGCATCTGTGGTCTTTGGCTGAAGTGCATGACTTGTGTTTTATTAAAATTAATTTTAAGGTTATTACGGGCTAACCAATCAACGATCGATGACATACAGTCACTTATACCAGTCTGATAACTGTCATTATATGACTATGGAGTACAGCTTTCTAACTTTACACCTAATATTAAATTGTTATACAATACATATATTATGTAACTAGTTATAGTAGACATAGAAACTTTAAGGGGTTGTAGTAGATACTATGACTAATGGATTTTTCTATGAAATACCGTATCTCAAACTTACCATTTTCAAGTCTTGATTTTTTATAAAACTTCTACAATACTTTTTAGAAATCATATTCTCTTTTCCTTTTCTATATGGAGTGGTGGCCTATTATATGGTGTTATAACCTCTCGAATATCCATTCAATTTTTAGCGATGAAAAGTATAATATTTCGATGCTCTCTATTAACTACTCAAAAATTGTCTTTTTGCAGATCCAACCAGTCCAAATTAGGGACCATCGACATATAACTTTATTTGCGTCGTAGAAGAATCGAAATGTAAAAAATCGACCAATAAGAGTATATTATTATCGTTTATGCACATGTACGTGTGTGCAGGTCGTACCTGTGACTTGAGCGCGGTGTGTTGCGGGTGCTGCGCGGCGGCGGCTGCGGCGTGCGGGTGCAGCGGCAGTGCATGCGCGGTGAGGGCTCGCGCCGGCGGCAGGTTGAGCGGCGGAGGCGCGCGCACCATGCCCACGCAGTCGCGCGACACCGGGTACAGCGCGCCGTTGCCGTCCATCATTATCACCACCGGCTCGCTACCCTGTACCCCGCCAAACGTTTAATAACGATTAGGAGAGTACGTCATTTCTCCACAGTCGTGTCAGATAACCGTGCCATCGGATTATGAGAGTGAAGGAACAGAGAGTGCACCTTTATTTGCGCACACCCTAATCTAATATCTCCTACGTAGTTGTATGGTCTCCGTTGAGACCGGGGGCCGTGGCTGAGATAGGCTAGGAGAATATCAATAATAATAACTGGACACATCTCACACTCAGCTATCTAAACCCAAACTAAATAGACCGTGTACTATGTTAACCAGACTGCTGATAAACACATTTATATATTTCTAAATTCATACAATTATAAAAAAAAAAACTTCGTTTAAAAAAACCGACTTCAAAAACTAAAAAGTATAAAATAACTTAATTTGTATGTGCTACCTATTCATTGGTTTGAAGTCAGTGCCAAGCCAATGGAATAGTAGGTACCACACGCTATATTTCGACACGAACGTCGACGCTTCGGTTGTTTTGTTCAACGCGAAGAGCAGCTATCCCGCTCAAGGTCACGCGCGGCGAGTGCGGTACCTACTATTACATTTTGGCTTGGCACCGACTTCAAACCAATGAATAGGTAGCACATACAAATTAAGATATTTTAAACTTTTTAGTTTTTGAAGTCAGTTTTTTTTAAACGAAGTTTTTTTTTTATTTTTCGCTTTTTAGTCTTTCTCAAGTCTCTCATCATCATTTCATTTAAAATTTAATGATGTCTACAGAATATGAAGGTATGCATACAATTGCTCGTAACTTCATTGCAGGCGCTTACGTAAATTTGAGGGTTTCCTTCGAATCCCATCATCAGATCCTGATATGGTGGCCATGGGACCACAAGGGGAGCATACCCTTTCGAATACAAAAAGAATTTTCAAAATCGGTCCACAATTGAGGGAGTAATCAATGTACATACATAAAAAAAATATCTATATATACCGATGAAATTGAGAACCTCCTCCTTTTGGAAGTCGGTTAACAAAATACACCCTCATCATACAATACTTAATTTTGTTCTAGGTGGGAAAAAAAGTCACGACCTCTGGTTTAGCAGTCAGGGTCAAACATTTGTTGTTTATAAACCACTGACTGGACGAACCAAAGTCTTTATACTATACTTTTCTTATGATACCTAATTAATATCAGCTAAGATTAAAAAAGATACCTTATTTAGTTTTTTATAGTCTAAATGTAAATTGAACGATAAGCTCGACACGAAAAAACTAAACTTAAGCTCGATTGTAAAATTCAGATCACAAATGTAAATTAGTATAAATTTTAGAAACAAATGAATCGAAAAGCCAGCATTCACCTAAGAAATTAATAGCATAATAAAATAAATGTTTTGTTATCTTTTTGTTCATAAATAATAAGTCAACTTACCTCAGCAGCAGTTGTCAGTTGTATTGCTGCACCGTTAGAATATCCAAGCAAAGCGTTATTGTCAGTAGGGAAAACGCTGTCTGTGAGAGCGCGAGTAGTCCCCACGGCGTATACCGCGTAGGCCAGCGCGCCTCCTGGCCGGCGCACCACAGCGTGCACGCCTCGGCTGTCCACCTACCATAATACCATAATCGATGAACTGTCGAATCAACGTAAGATATCCCGCGTTGATCGATTAGTCGAACCAATAAAAAATAAAAACGTCCGCGTAGTGTAAAAAAATACGTGTCGTCCGACCACGTGGTCTCAGAGAAAAATAACAGTCCGGGTCGTCTGATTAGTCTAGACATTTCTTAAAATCAAAACGATAGGATAGTTGAATTTCATTGCCAGCAAAACAGTTAGCTATCACTTATCGTGCATACAATATTGTACACAAGTAATATTAATTTATTTTTTTTGCACACAAGTCGTAACATTTTAACATACATTAAAATAAACATTTGCAACATTAAATCCATAATTATGATACTTCATTCAGAGATTGTCTATACACAGAATATTGAAATGATTGATTTACTCACAGCAATCGTGATAACTTGTACATCAGGTGGTAGTGCAATTTTCCTGGGTGAACGTTGCAAGCAGTCAGGTCCACGAGGACTTACGGCTCCACCGACGCCCCACTTCACTACTACTAAATCATCTTTCCGCACAAGCCTACAATCTTGTAGCAGGCTTGATAATTCGTCAGGGGGCGAAGCGGCCGCATCTTTAACATCTTTCGCGACAGTAGGGAATCGTACTGCAGCATATGCACCGTCTACCTTGAGCACTCGACCTAATGGCACACTTTTCACATCTTCTAAGAATACTACTTCCTTGAGAGGCCATTCCTCCTCATCGCGTTTAGACCCGTCGTTAGAAGATCCTTCCTCTCCACGCACCGTCACACGTTTGGGGCGTTCTAGAAACAATTAAATTTAGCAGCAGCTTAAAAAAACAGATTTTCAAAAGTCTATTTTGTAACTAGAGAACACACAACCAGGCTGGTTATACATATAGATTACATTAGAACAGGATCGGTCAATCGATAGAGAATGCCTAAGGCAATAAGTCAGCAGTCGCACACAAATGTGCAAATGAAGTTACAAAACAAATAAATTAATGGCTATAATCTAGCAATTTTTGTTAAGCCCATTCACATTCTAGTGATTCTTTTTAGGGTTCCGTGCCAACGGCAAAAAAACGGAACCCTTATAGATTCGTCATGTCTGTCTGTCCGTCTGTCTGTCTGTCCGTCCGTATGTCAGAGCCGCTTTTTTCCGACACTATAAGAACTATACTGTTGAAACTTGGTAAGTAGATGTATTCTGTGAACCGCATTAAGATTTTCACATAAAAGTAAAAAAAAAAAACAATAAATTTTGGGGGTTCCCATACTTAGAACTGAAACTCAAAAAAATTTTTTTCATCAAACCCGTGTGGGTATCTATAGATAGGTCTTCGAAAATGATATTGAGGTTTCTAATATAATTTTTTACTAAACTGAATAGTTTTCGCGAGAGACACTTCCAAAGAGGTAAAATATGCCCCCCCCCCCTGTAACTTCTAAAATAAGAGAATGACTAAACTAAAAAAATATATGATGTACATTACCATGCAAACTTCCGAAAATTGGTTTGAACGTGATCTAGAGTAGTTTTTTTTTAATACGTCATAAATCGTAACCCGCAAAAAAAAACACTATTATTAAAACATCGATCACAGTTACAACGAACTACAAGAACTTTTATATTATGTTACTCGCTGCTTCGGAACCCTTCATGGGCGAGTCCGACTCGCACTTGGCAGCTTTTTTATATGTAGTGTAAGCTGGGCAAGTAGCCAATTAGGCAAGTAGGCAAGTAAAACAATTATTTTTAAAAATGGACATAATTATGTAGATGATAAGTGGATATAGAGGGGTGATAACTTATTTTTTGACAACTGAGTGTGATATCTGCAGTCATACCGAGGCCTGAAATCATCTACTATTAGCGACGATAGCTTTCACTCGTCCTTACTCTGCTTTCCCTAGATCTTCCAGTTGGACAAGTTCAACAGCGTAGTTGCTCTGTACTTACTGTGAGACGTGCTAGTATCACTGCATGTAGACGAAGCCGGGCTAGGAGGCGGTGGCATGTCTAGGCGGTCCGCCATGTCTTTGTTGCTGTCCTTAGCTCCATCTTTGCTGTTTCCACTTGATGACGAAGCTTTTACTGATGACACAGTAAGTGGAGATTGATTCTGGAATAGGTATTAAAAATAAAACGTTAATTATGATAACACTTGGGATTTTATATAAAAGATTTTTTGCAAATTAGCGCCTTTCATCAGACAATACCTTATTAAAACTTTGTTAACGCAAAAGTTTTTTTTTCGCTCTTTGCTAAATAAGGATATGGGGAATACCTGTAAATCTCTTTTGTCTTTGTCAGAGACCGAACGGTCTGGCTGCGGCGGTGGCAGCAACTTAAATCGGCACATGTCCGAAAGATTCCATGCGGCATTTTGTAGGATGCCCACTTTCGGCACTCCATTGGACATGTTAAATCCTGGTTGAAAAACAAAAGGTGTAAATTATAGGAAGAAAATGTAAACAGAAATTAACTTATTAAACTGACATGTAATGTGATAAAATTCTTAGTGCTATTTTAACAACATGGTGGTCCGACGACCTGGGTGAAGGTCGTGGGAAGTCGCTGGATGCAGACAGCCCAGAACCAGATGTTGAGAAGAACCTCGGGGGAGGCCTATGCCCAGCAGTGAATGTCTTTTGGCTGAGATAATGATGATAAAATATCGTAATAATGTCTTACCGACAGCTCCAGGTTGATACATAGGTGCATTTTTCATGGTAACACTTTGTCCAGCTTGTAAGTCCTGTGGGGTAGTAGATGCATGTCCACGCTGTTGTTTACGAGATCGTGCACGGTGTTTTTCCCAGAGACGAGCTCGTTGACCCAATGGTAGTACGCCCCTAAAATCGAGAATATTAATAATCATGGAAAGCTACTTAAAAAAAATTGTTAATATTAGATTCATAGGTGACATAGGCGGATACATGTTACTTGTGTTTATAGGCACTGAATACCCAATTTCTAATTACACCACATAATGCATAATTTAACACTACAAATATTTTGCTAACAACAAAAATAACTCACTAAATCGCTTTTATGTATTTTTTTTTAAATTTTTAATTAGTAAATAAATTAGTTTACTTACCACCAATATAATAAACCAGAATCCAATTTAGCAACAGTGTAAAGTGAGCATGCATGCAGTGATACTGCTTTATCAGATCCAAATTCCACAAAAGTCTGTAGAGGATGCTCTAAACGATTTGACCCTGGAGCGTGTGCTAAAAAAAATACATAATAAAAATATGTTTATTTTAAACCCAATAGAATGTATAATTATTCCTAGAAACTTTGTTATAAGATAAAAGTTGTAGTTTTGGGTTGACTGGAGCCTAAATTAGGTTAAGACCTGTATTTCAGGATTCCAGAATTTACATCTGCATGCTTTAGTCGTATATATTAACTTTCAATTCGAGGTTTTACAACATTACTGTAATTGTTGTGAAAAATTGTGGTTCAGCAATTTAAGGTTACTATTGTATTTATTGTTGTTTATAGACAAATATTTGCAATACTTGAATACTATTAAAATGGATAACATATTTTTTACCAAAAAAGGTTACTTTGTTGGGTAGTTTGATTACCTACATTATTTGGAGATGCCGTGTTCAGCAGTATATTGCGTTAGGCAGATGATGATCCCACACTAATGTTATAAATTCGAAGGTACTCTGTCTTTCATGGCTAAACTTGTTACACCGATTTTAATGAAATTTGTCAAGGAGATACTTTGATTCTTGAGAAAGTACAAAGGCTACTTTTTACCGCGTTAACCGAGAATAACGCGGGCGGAGCCGTGAGCAAAAGTTAGTGATTATATAATGCAAGATTATTATTGTAGTAACTGTTAAATATTACCTATGGATTCATCAAGGAATGTTGCAATCCTGCCAAGATCAGAGAGCACGGATATGCGTATTCCGGCTGCGCTTATGTTGACTATTCTTTCATTGGACATCATTTGCAACCAAGTAGCACGCGGGTGATACGCGCTTGACGACCCAGATCCCTGAAAAAAAAATGCAACTATATAACTTATGCATAACTGATGAAATAGAAAATAACTTAGAATTATAGTAAAGCAAATATGACAAACCACAAATATTTTAAGTATACAAAATATTTCGGACATTTGACACAACACCATCTAGTATCAAACTAAGCAGTACTATAAAAGCTAGATTGACTGATAGCACACTTATACCCTTTTTTGTAAATACATACATGTTTATACAAATAAATAAAATTGAAGTGTCTGTTTGTATTTTCAAAATAATAGCTTTGAAGAAATATAGACCCTTTATTTCTTCAAAAAAAATGGTTGTCTGTAAAGTCTGTTTACGGACGATAGTTTAACGTGACAACGTCATATCGAACCATTGATAAAATGCGCCGCCGCATCTATCCCTCGCTTTCATTTAAGGCTTGAAGTGCAAGCGAGAGATAGACGCGGCGCTTGCACTTCAAGCCTTAAATGGAACGCCGCATAGCGAGGTAACGCCGCATGAGTCATGTTTTTTCGTGCGTGCAGCCGGCTCCATCGAATTATAAGACGTGACAACTCACGTCAAAATATGATCCAATAAAAACTATGAATCAGACTGTTTGTTTCATCCATGTCATTATCAAAATTTGAGAACAAAAATTCTACTTACGTCACGCTGATATGGATGTGCATCTGCCCAACGCCATTGATGCAGCTGACCATGCGTCGATATCGCAACAAGTTCGCTATATGTAGCAGCAATATGCGTGAAACGAATGTTACTGTCCCAATACTCCAATTCCTCAGATACCCACAATGGGGATGCTGTCATTGATGAATCCTTTTTCTTGCTTTCAGCTACAAAATGTTTATAACAATTAAATAAACATTCCATACATATTTTATTGACACATATTTCATTTGAGTTTTAGACTTAACTTTGGTAATTCTGAAGGGGATTTAACAGTTTTCTTTCTTTTTTTTTCTTTTTTTTAAAGACAACTCCCGCACTAGGAATAAATCCTGTGTCGCGGGGGACTTTACAAACATATTTGAAACGCACACAAAGAACACCCAGACTCAGAACAACAATTAGTGGATCACACAAAGTGTTATCCTACGTGAGATTTGAACCCACGACACTTGGCGAAGTAGGAAACGGCGTGGTGACCGTTAAACCACTAGGCCAAACATGCAGTTTATTAAATAGAAAAAGATACAGCATCATTTATCACAAAAAATTAGAGCAATAGTACTGATCATTAAAAAAATAATACAAAAATGGCGATTTATTTACCTCCGTCATTATTGCCTCCATCCTTGTCCCAGGATGTGTCACGAAGCGCAGACTCGAGCCACCTGCGTGGCCCGAAATATTGGCGTTCGCGCCATCGGCTAAACTCTGAAGGACGTTCCTGAGTAGAGCTGCTGCTCTCGCGACTCACACCTCCTCGTCCGCCGCTGCTGCCACCGCCGCCACCACTGCGACTATCACGAGATAATATTATAATCAATGCTACTGCATTGCGACGATTCCCATTACAATGGATCGATTTCAACCGAAGTAAAATATAATCATGATAAACCCTTTTTGTAATGAGAACCATTACCTACTTCAGGCTTTACAACTACTTCTACACTATACAAAAACACATACATATAACATTACAGGATATGGTGAACCACATGCTAACTTTCTACAAAGTGAAATGTTAAAGAAAATAAAAAGAAAACAGAGACACCCAATCACAACATAAACGGAAACTGCGTAAGCTTGTCAGCGTGGTACAGATTGGGTTGTGGACTACAGTAATAATATACAGGCAAGGAAGTGAGGCGGAGGAGCATAGCCACAGGTATACCTTCTGATAGCCGCGTACCCGAAGATGTCCTCGGAAAACATGGTGTCCGCGTCAATGATGACTGAATGATCTTGTTGCGCGGCGTGGAAGCCTCCATCCAGTAGAGAAATGAGGTCCTCAGGCACGTAGCCATCGCCGCCCTCTCCGCCTTCCGGCTCCTCGCCTTCCTCGTCATCACGGGACAGCAGATTGTTCACCGCCAAATTCACGTCCAAGTTTGTTCGCTAAACGTGAAATAAGATCATCAACATATATTTTGAAACTAGCGACCCGCCCCGGCTTCGCACGGGTGGTTTTCAGATGCCCCCGCCGACGACACGATTCGTGCATTTTAAATCTGTAATATCTTCGAATATATTCATTTAAATTAGATACTGTAAAGGGCCATTTTGATCTATATTAAATGCTAAATGTATTTCATTTACTTAATTGTATAACTATTCATTTTCTATTGCCTTAAATCACTTCGTAAATAAGCCATTATTTCTCGTAAAAAGAAAGGAATAAAAAATGGTTGTTGTGGGTTATCCCTAAGAGATAGACATATACCATCGCGGACTTTTTTGTAGAACTTTTTAAGGTGTACAATACTGTAGTACATTATTTTGATCTATCTCGTAGGGTGCAACCAGTGTTTGCAATGTAAGCGCAAAAAAATGTGTTTATTTGCTACATCACATTAGAAACCTCGAAAATTAACAGTGTATCCATACTATATTATGCATTTATTATACATAAAAACCTTCCTCTTGAATCACTGTCTATTAAAAAAAACCGCATCAAAATCCGTTGCGTACTTTTAAAGATTTAAGCACACAAAGGGACATAGGGACAGAAAAAGCGACTTTGTTCTATACTATGTAGTGATATGTAATACAAACAAGACAGACTCATTTTCTATTGTACTTACTTGTAGTTCTCTAATTATTAGGCTTCTACTTTTCCCTTGAAGTACCACCTGAGCTTGTGTGACCAGATCTTCCGGTACAAATGGCGCCGGGACTGAAACCACGCGCCCAGAACCAGACGCTCCAATAATAACACCTGTGGCACGACTTGTTGACCCTATACATAGTAAGAGTAAGTTAGCATAATTATGAGAATATCAATTGATCAAACCATTCTTTTAACATCAATAAATAAACTAAATAAAGGGCCAGTGTTACCTTGCGAGCTGGGTGTAGCTCGGATCGAGTTCCGCATAATGCGTGCTCTAGTACGCGGTTGCTGTCGAGAGCCACAGCCTCCGCCGCTACCACCTTGCTTGCCGCCACCGGTGCCACCTCCCCCACTCCCACCGCCTCCGTTACCATTATTTTTGCTAGCGTCATTTTTACTCAGGTCTAATCTGTCAGGAATAATGGAGAAAGCGGCACGACATATTGTGCCATCTTCTAGTAGACACGCGATGTGCGCTGGTCCTGCAGCTACAGCGCGCACACCGCGTAGTGAACTCAGCGCTGAAGATCCAGCGCCAGTTCCATATCTATTCCAACGATCGGCAACTTCTTTAAGTCTGTAACAAGATAGATGCATAATCGTAAACAAATTTGTTGTAACACAGAGAGCAATGGACCTCGCAGACTGCCTTGTTGGTCTAGCAATTAGGGTATGCGACTGCCAATCAAAAGGTCTCGGGTAACCATTCCGAGTCGGCCAAAAAGTGTTGTTGGGTTTTTCTTACAAGGAATTCTTAATATAATAGGTCTTTACCTATGAAATTGCCGTTTTGTATGCAATAAGTGAAAGTACTTATTTTTTCAAACTTTTTATTTCTGTTATTCGAAGTAATCACCCATGCAATCGACGCATCTTTGCCAATGCATTGGCAGTTTATTGATGCCCTTCTTGTAAAAATCAGCTGGACGGGAGGCAACAAACTCTTCATAGGCATTTTGTACTGCCTCTCGGGAAGCGAATTTTTTACCCACTAAAAAGTTGTCTAAATTTTGGAAAAAGTAATAGTCGGTAGGTGCAAGGTCTGGTGAGTATGGCGGATGAGGGAGAGCTTCCAGCTCTCTGCTCTTGCAGCTTGGAGACTGTCTGTTGCGCAGTATGGGGTCGCGCGTTGTCGTGAAGCAGCTGCAAAAGCTGGGGTAGGAAGCTCTCCCTCATCCGCCATACTCACCAGACCTTGCACCTACCGACTATTACTTTTTCCAAAATTAAGACAACTTTTTAGTGGGTAAAAAATTCAATTCCCGAGAGGCAGTACAAAATGCCTTTGAAGAGTTTGTTGCCTCCCGTCCAGCTGATTTTTACAAGAAGGGCATCAATAAACTGCCAATGCGTTGGCAAAGATGCGTCGATTGTATGGGTGATTACTTCGAATAACAGAAATAAAAAAGTTTGAAAAAATAAGTACTTTCACTTATTGCATACAAAACGGCAATTTCATAGGTAAAGACCTATTAGAAGCCAGAAGTATGGAAATTTACACGCCCGTGCTTCGGAGACAACCTTAAGCCGTCGGTCCTGGCTATGAACATCTATTGCAATCGTTACTTGGAAGTCAGTGCCCTCAAATATACCGACATCTTGTTCAAACTTCAATTTAATTCACCCTCGGGGTTGTGGAGATCTGATGAAAGAAGCTCCGTGGAGAAAAACTGATATTCAGGTAAACCCGGTTTATACTGGACCAAAATAGAGAATGGTTGCACAGAAAGGTAACAGAATCATTTTAAAAAACAACACATCACTACAATATGGTTAATTGGCATAGACATCACATCATTTTAGAAGTAGTATCCATTTTAAAAATACAGGCTTTTCAGCAGTAGTAAAGCTGAGTCTCCACCAAAGAAAGGTTGGTAACTTTTGTGTTGTCAACACATGTTGGTGACAAAAGTTTCTGTAATTTCCTTGTGTTGGCAACAGTGTTTCTGTTTTTGGCGGTAAAAATCAAAATAATATGCTTGTTGCAAATATTTATTGGCTCTGTGGAGACGCCTAGTTGGAATGTTTTTCAAATTGTTGGCGACTCAGTGTAGACACAATGGAAACAAAAGTTCGCAATTTTTTGAAGAGTTGCCAACAGTTGGAAACAATGAAATTGCCAACAATTTCAGTGGAGACGCGCCTTAAGTTATTGTATGTATTAATTGTTATTATTTATATTCTGAATTCATCCAACTAAATTTTAAGCTTTCAGGGTACAATTAGCAATGCCACCTTAGGTAACTGAACATTTGCTCAATAAATATTATTATTATTTCTAGGAAAATATGTCCTCATTTGATTGACTTTTTCTGATGGCAATCAAATGAGGACATAATTGAAGAATAAATAAACCAAACACTATTCCATCAATTTTGTTTCTAAAAAAAAACATCTATAAACAATGAAACATTGTAGAAAAAAATATCAAGATCAAATCAATACTAAAATAAGTAGCCAGTTTTGTTAATTTGATGCATAAAATAGGAAACATATTTAGAATGGCATCAACATTTAATTAATATTTAATTAAGTGCAATAATCTTGTTTGTTGCAATTTTTCATCTATTATGGTTAGGATTTAATATCTTAGGATATTGTAATAGATTAAAAATGCCACAACTACTCTTCTCCCAAGATATAGGTAATACAAGTTGACACTAATCATTCTAGAAGATTCTGTCATGTAAAAACCTGATATACATAGAAAAGTTTATGTATCACGACTCACTTTAATTTCTCAGATAAGACTTGTATCAACTTGTAAAACTGTAAATGTTGTAGAAAATTCACTATAATGCTAGAAACAATGTTATGAATTAATGAATTCACATTAAAATATACATAACCTAGAAAAACATACTACTGTTTAATGCATGTGTAAAGTTTGAGGTACTTTAAGCATGTCCATTATTTAGTATTTGATTAATTGAAGGTATTTATAATAAACCTCAATGTTATTATTCCTCCAATTAAGAGTCCAAAATAAAAATATAATACTAATAATTAAGTTAAGTTAAGTTAAGTGAAAGATTTACATCTATATTCTGAAAACCTTTCAACAGTCAGCTTTTCAAATGGAGTTTCAATCATTGCACAACATGGATACAACATATGATTTAAATGCTTTAACTATTTTGTAAACTGAGGATAACTTATTCCAAAATTCACTGGATATGATTAAGAAGTTAGGAGTAGATTATGGGACTTTCTTGAGATGGCTCTACACTACTATACTATTATATTTAAAAAAAAAAACAAAAGCTTCCATTTCCATATCAACAATCACAAAAATATGTCCGATAACCATCCAAAAAGAACCAGCAATCATTGGTTTACTTAAATAGTGGAAATTATTCACTAAATTTCAAGATTGCTTCTAGCAATCTGAAGATGCGCTTCCAGGAGCAAGGCTAAATAACATAACCAACCCCATAATGATACAATTATAGGATTGCTTAAAGTAAGTAGTTGAGTGTGATAAACAAACTATCTTATCTTGTTATATTAAATGGTTATACTAAATTAACCTCTTTATTTATATACATGTAAAGTATAACAAACAAATATATTCTTATTACTTCAGCTTTCTTATGCTAGAGCTTTGCAGGTTAGACTTTTTAAAGAAACACTAATTTAACAAGAGAACCAATGTGTTTACATGAGGTGTAAGTAAAGATATTTACGAGTGAACAAAGAATATAAACTGTAAAACCCATATATATTTATAGGATGAGTGACGTATTTATATTTCTTCTGTAATGTTATAATAAGTAAGCTGTTTTTACAATTTAACCATGATTAAGAAAATTATAATACATTTATTGATTTTACTGGTACATAGACATGTACCTGTGCAAGGAATTTTCACCAAAATAAACTGTGTATTGATAAATTATGTCGTAGTTCAAGATTTAAGCATCCCAGAATCAGCAACAGTTGCTAATAAAGCAACGACATTTTGAAGCAAATTAGATTACGCCATCCGACCTATATCATAACATTTTTACAGCACAGATGTCAAGTGAACACCTTTCATGTACCCTACAAAGGTATGTCAAGCGCTGGATTTTCTCCCTTGAGCGTAAAATGATACGAAAAACGTGGCCCTTGAATCTATATCATTTTGTGACTCAAAAAACTAGTGATCATGGCATGACAGTTTCTACAGTGCGAACGAAATGGAGTAAAGTAAAACGACCAAATATGTTTACCTGTCTATTAATTGATCCTCTGTCCCAGGCAAAGGATGAACCACAAAATGCATCGAAGACATTTTTGAATGCCTTATCCCGTGCTTAGAAATATTTTAAAGAGCACACTGAAACATTTGATAAAAATCCATCACTATACTGCAAGAACAAAAGAACACTATTTAGAATTCCCTTCCAACCACCATATTCTCGAGGTTTCTTTCGTGTTCGTTTCTCGTTCTCAAATACATGTGAGTCGGTACATGACGAAAAAAGAAAGAAAATATCAACATGGCTTCTCCGTCGAAAATGTTGGTAGCCCTGTCATTATTAAAGTTATAGAGGTGTCAATTCCAATTTTCTGTAACTGTCGGTATAGTGGCGTATAACATTACTTCCATAAATTAATTATTAATTTACCAAAAAGGCTGAACTCAGCTGTCCCACAAATTGCATGGTACGTAATCTTAGAGTTAATTCTTATTACGTAATCCCGGTCCTACGCTCAGAAGTTTTTTTTCCTGCTAGCCCCGTTAGCTACCACAATTGAAAATTCTTGTAAGGTGAAAGTGGTCCCCTCATCAAAATGAAGTCACTCACGAAAAATTAGCTTGATAGTAATAACTTGTAAAATTTGTTCCGGGGATCCCGGACTATTATGTATTTTGAATACCTACAGAAGAAGTATTTTCCTATATATAAATTGAATTGTAGCGGGACGTCTTGAAGATGTGAAACAGCTAAATTATTTTGTGATGTGTGTTTTTTGAGTATGAACGGAAAGTTTTTAAAAGGAAAAAATAAATACAATTAAAAAATATTATGAGGCACTTAAAATATATAATGTAACAAACGGCAATAATAGACGAATATATTTCACTTGGTAATCAATTATTTATTTAATGCTTATACTTATAAATTGTACACGTATATACTTTAGGCAGAGTTCCGTCATATGCAAGTGTACACGACAGAATGATTCGCTCCTTGCGAGTCTTCAACTCGTCCCGTTGGGGAAGCGTGGAGGCTGGATCGGGGCGTTTTGCCCCCTGCCAGCGGTTTCTTTACCGCTGCCCCAGAAGAAGGGCAGGTCCTGGGTGTGTGAAGGTTTTCATTGTAGTTTAGGGCTGCTTCAGTCTTCACGCCGCCCCGGCGGTCAAGCTCGAGCCAGGTGCGACCCCAGGCGGCACCTGGAGAGGCCTAGCTCCGAGCGACCGGCGACAGAGGCGGCGACTTACGTGCAGCCCTGCGATATCATGTCCGGTGTTTCGGCGCGTCGCACCGCGAGGCGGTCTGTGAGGCGCCGTTGCGTTGCGTCGTGAGTGTGGTTCTTGTTTCGGTGGTCACAATGCGCCCACACACAATGCACCAGCTTGTATAAGTCGGCACAGGTGATTGCGGACAGTGGTGGCCGCCGCTACAAGAAATGCAACGAATTAAGTAGTTGTTTTGGGGGGAGGAGTGGCGAAAGTGGCGCGGCCCTGTACAGGCGACGGGAGTGTTCATTTCGTCTTCACGAGGGGGGGGGGCTGTTCATGCTGGGTATGCAGGTCGTCCACACCCTTCCTGATGATGTCCATGATGGAGGTCAACCCTCGCTGTTCGCTGATAGCGACCATCACATCAGAGAGAATTTAATAATAATAATAATCTTTATTAGTACCTACAGAGAATAAGTATACAGATTAATTTGTGTACGAAAATAACCACATTAGTTGAAAACTGTGTCGTGGCTATTATCGCCCACCTCCAGTAAAGTATAGTACCAAGCATTACATATTCGTAAGTAGATTAGCAATTTTTAGGTAAGTTATACAACACAATACAAAACCACGTAATGGGTATATATCAAAGTGTGTGTGTGTGTGTGTGTGTCTGTGTGCGTGTCTGTTGGGGAGTGTTTGAGTGTGTGTGTGTGTGTGTGTGTATTTAAGCAGGTGTAAATGGACTAGGGGGAAGTTTCTAATGAGCCTGCAGCCTCACCAACGATTCCAGTTCATCATACGTGAAGGTAGACAACCATTCATCGGTAAGTTTCTTGCATTTCCGGAAAGACTGTGAATAAATATCCAGTATTCTATTGACTCTGTTATATAACAATGGAGCAAAGTGCGTGTATTGGCGACGTATGACCTCAAGTCGAGGGGTCTGAATGGGGCAAACCCGGTCAGATCGACGCTTACGCTCATTAAAATCACGATCAAAAGGTAGCTCGGCATGTTTACGTAAAATCGTGTGTAATAGAAAAGAATGCCTCACAGTAGGTATCTTGCATAAGGAATACAAGTCATGTGTTGGGAAACGTACGGGTTTGTGAAGAATGACCTTCAAGACTGCCCTCTGGGCTCTCTCCAATCGCAGCATGAGGCACTTCCCAGCATTACCCATGCAGGAATACAGTAGGTAATAATTGAATGGGCCAACGCAAAATAGACCGTACGAAGGACAGAAGAATCAGCCGAACTTCTCAAGTTTTTGAATACATGGATGAGCCTGCGCACTCTGGCTACCAGTGAGTCTATTTGACAACTCCACGACAAAGTGCTGTCAATGTAAACGCCGAGATATTTTATTGTTTCAGTGCGTGAGATTTCAGTGCAATTACAGTCGCTATCCATATCCGAGTCACACTTATGGGCCATCAAACTATTCAGGGCAGGCGGTTGTGATGCAAGTTTTGGACTGAAAGTTATGAACTTAGTTTTACTAAAATTGAGAGTAAGCACATTATGATTCAGCCACTTCATCGCGTCCCTCAAGGCAGACTCAGCCGATAAGCGCAACTCATTCCAATCACCACCCCGCACCAGTATAACAGTATCATCGGCGTACGTAATAATATTGGCACTGGGCAGACTGAGCCGACAGAAGTCGTTGATATATAACAAGAAAAGCGTGGGCCCAAGCGCACTACCCTGCGGAACCCCACAACTAAGACACATTTCTTTGCTGCTGTAGTTATCTATTTTAACAATTTGGGAACGATCACTTAGGTAACTCTTGAAAATATCTAGCGCCAGGCCGCGAACACCGATCGAGTCCAGTTGTCGAATTAGGCGCGGAACAGAGACAGTGTCAAAAGCTTTGGATAGGTCAAGAAATATAGCAATAGTCTTTAAGGATTTATTTAAATTCTCTGTAACATTATTCAACAAAGCCAGGACAGCATCTTCAGTGTTTTTACCAGCCCTGAAACCAAATTGATTTGTGGCTAGTATGTTATTAGAGTTGAGGTAATTTAACAGTCGTTTATTAAGTATTTTATCAAGCAATTTGGAAAATATAGTCAAAACTGAGATGGGTCTGTAGTTATTAACACTGCCTCTGTCCCCGCCCTTGTGAATGGGGTGAACAAGGGCTTTTTTAAACACTGCGGGGAAGACTCCTGAACCCAAGGCAAGGTTGAACACATGGGTAATGACTGGGACAAGAATATCCCTGGCAGAATTTACCAGAGTAGCTGATATGCCATCCCATCCTGCAGCAGAATTCAACTTGAGGCCGACAATAAGACGTTCAACCTCATCATAATCTGTATCGAAGATAGCCATGGAGTCAGGACAAGCACACTCAGATATGAATCCCTCATCCCCACGCACCTGATGATCTATTTTCGAAGCTAGATTTTCCCCCACACCAGCGAAATACTCATTTACGAAATCAATTGATTGAGACGGTTCGGATTTGATGGACAAAAGATCATTAGGCGGCGCTTTACAGGTATTTAGGTTAGAAATCGTCTTAATAAGTTTCCAAGTTGCCTTAGGATTCCGACGATGTTTCTCAAATTCAGTTTTTTCATACTGGCTTTTCATTTTTTTAAGGAGGTTGTTACAGAAATTTCTGTAGCGGACGTAAGTAATTTTGATAGTTTCGGTGGCACTATCTCTTTTGGTTTTGAGATACATTTTATCTCAATTTCGCATACATTTAAGAATTCCAGGAGTGATCCAAGGCTTAATAATTCGTTTTCCACTTGGTACCTGAGATATACTGCTATTCACGTCAATAACCGAAGATATGATACCCACCAAAATGGATGCGGCAATATCTGCATCATCACTATTTAGAACAAACGAAAAGTCAGTACCACTAAGCATATCCACACTGGCTCCTATGTCTACATGTCGTCTTAAAGATGTGTCTTTCTTTCTATTAACTGTACCGATATCACAGAAAGCTAGAACTGGGGCATGGTCTGTAACTAAAGAATCAAGAACGAGACTGATACATTGCTTTCTTGTTTTGATCATCACGTGGTCCAAACAACTGTCATTGCGAGTGGGATATACGTGTGCCGACATCATTGCGTGAGATGCCATGGTGTTTAAGTACATATCAGTATTTGGGTCTATACAATCGGGAGCTATATTTATGTTAAGATCCCCGATTAAGACAACTGTTCTGAAATTATTGAGAGTACGAAGCATAAAATCTAGGCTATTCAAAAAATTTTGTATGTTACGATTGGCTGGCGACCTATAAACTGCTATAACTGCAATTTCATTGCGATACTTCAGGAGAAGACAATTGGCCTCTAACAAAATGGGTTTTTCAGTTAGAAATTGCATGTCATTCCTTAAATAAACCACAACTCTATCATTTTGGCTGGAATGATCTGAAACGAGTGTCACAAATCCGGGTAACGTGAGCAAATTAGGACATTTAAGAAGCCAGCATTCGGAGAGGACTTTAATGTCAAACTGTACTTTAATTCGATGTAACAGTAATATAAGGTTGTTAAAGTTCGAAGAGTTTCCAATACTTCTTATATTCATGTGGAAGATTTTAAGACCAATACTGGTTTCACTAAGATAATAGGAAACTTGTTCTGGAGAACATTGGTATGACGTACCCGTGTACAACCGCTCCAAGTCCCTAACTATCGTCATATTATTATCCATAAGTCAAAAAGAACAAAAACAAGTTTTACTGAATACGAGATGCCACTAAAGCGACATGCGGCACGGCAGCATAATGCAACCAACCGACAATAACCCCCATCTCCCGAGAATGAATAGTCCAAAGCTCTCACTTGTTTAAGACAGACCCTACTCGATATGCAGTAAAAGATTGTGTGTATGTGTTTTACAAAAGTGTTTAAGTGTATATGATGCTTGAGTATAAAGTGTTTGTATGTGTGTTTCCGATGTGTAGTTGTAGGTGAGACTATATAAAACTGAAAATAAACGCAAGCAGATTCACAGATATAAAGCAATAAAGAATAATAGCAGTAGCAGAACGAATAATTACGGGTAACCTTGCAGAACCAAACTAGTCATTTGTCGCAATTGATCTTCCCAAAATCGGATTCATCTCTAATTACAATGTGGGAGGTTCCTTCTTTTTTACGTAAATATATTTTACCGTTTCTTATCCAACAAAATTTATATTGGTTACTGTTCGCAAAGTCACGGGCCAAGAAAAACAGGCGTTTCATTCTTTGAGTAAGGTTTTCAGAGATGAACACAGGTCTTGGTTCTCCACTAATTTTCAGTCTCTCAGTTGTTAATTTACCATACTCCTTGTTGTACTTTTTATACGTCTCAACAAACTTTTCTTTGATTAAATTGCTGGTAAAATCCATGATTAGGGCTCTTTTTTCAGAGTCTTTGCTCCCTACACGATAAATGTCCTTTATATCATGGGGTTGAACGGCAACTTTAAGAGTTGAACTGATTCCAATCACAGTATTCAGCAGATCCAATTTACTTTCAGGCTTCTTCGCCGGAATGTTTTTAATTTCGACACAAGAAGATCTGGCACCACGTTCCAGGTGTTCCAATTTTTCCTCAATTGTATGCAAATATATCGCATTTTTTTTACGTTCTGTTTCCAATTGTGACTCCAGTTGCTCAATTTTATTCCTCAAATTATCATAATCCTGTGATAAGAAAGATATAGTTGACTGTATGTTAGAATTTTATAGTTTGATTTCCTCTATAGAATCGCACAGCTTTTAAATTTTTGCATTTTGTTCATCCTTGAACTCATTGAACATATTTTTCATTTCTGACATAAAGTTTGATAAACAGCTTTCCTGATCAGTCCTTGACTCCAAATATTTCCTTTTGTTACGGCGTTTCACATCAGGAATCTCGCAATCCACAGGAACAGTCTTGTTGCTTTTTGCTATATAAGGTTCCGATGTGCTGTGATGCAAAGTTGGTATCGACGGTGCCGTTAATGATGCCATTGGGGTAGGAGTTTGCGGCGTACATCTGTTCATCGGCATCCTTCCACAGTTCTATGTAGTATATGTAGTACTGGCACGCATCAAATTTTATTATATTTATTTATTTTAAATATTTATATATTTAACTATAGACCCACCAGACAATTAAAGAAAATACACATCTATGTACTCTCGCCCTTATAGTCTTAGTCACTAGTACCGACAGTACGTGTTCAGTCTCGTCTCTGTAGTGGTAGATTTAAATTAGAATAATGGCAACACAAACCGGAAACCAAATGCTCGATAGCAGGCTACGCTGACAGAGGACTTTTAACCTTTTGACAGACCAAGTGACGTTATTGAGTGACAATTATAATGTCAAATGATGAAGGGTATGTCCGTCTCGCTTGTTGCTGTCTTCTTCGCACCAACACTGTAACTGCTGCCACGTTATGAGCGCCTGGTACCTCACCGATTTGTTGCGTATTTTTATTCTTTAAAAACACGTTTTTATTTTAATATTTCATATGATGCGTGCACACGTTCACTCGCTACCGAGGTCCGGAGGGAAGCGGGGGGGTTCACCGCCGCACCGGACACACGCCTGTTTGCGGTGGCAGTGGTGCGATGAGTGGCGGAATTTTTGGCAGCGGTGGCATTGAGCGGGCCTCTTCTTGCTCCGCCAGGCCTCAATTTTGACGCCGGGGATTCCTAACATCTCTTCGACGTCGTAGATCCCCGGCGTTAGTCCCGGCGTCCTTCTCAGGATGGCCAGGAGGATGTATCCAGGACGGTCGCCTCGGCCCCGTATGTTGCGTACGTACTCGGGGGCGTAGCCGAGATCGACTAGCTCCTCAGTCACTTCCTCCGGTGTTGCGTTGCTGGGTAGGCCACGGATGGCCACCTTTAGGCTCCGCTCCTCCGGGTGGGAGTACGAGAACCACGAGACGTTCTCCTCTTTCTCGAGAACCGTCAGATATTTTTGTACCAGACGGAACTCTTGGTCATCCTTGGGGGAGAAGCGTACTCCCTTTCCGAAAGGGCGGGCATTACCCGCTCTTCCGAGCCTCCTCTTGAGCTCCCTCATGTGAACAGACCAATTGGGTAGGTGCTCCACTATGAGGGGCGGGTATCTTCTTCGCTGCGTAGCGGTCGCATTTGCCGCGCCTGTCGTTCCACGGGCGGCGGGGGTGGCGTCGGCGGCGGCGGTGGTAATCGGGGGTATCGAGGGCGCGGCTTGTACGGCCCTCGCATATGAGGTGGACGCAGTGGACGTCTGTCGGCCGGCGTCCTGTTGCAGGTGCCTGGCTAGGTGCGGGTCTCTCTGGGAGAGCGGGGGCGCTCTGGATTGGGGGCAGGGGCGTTTTACCGCCTCGTCGTCTTCTTCCTCTTGTGGGCTTCTTCGACGGCGGGCGGTCCGTGTCCATTGCCATGGCAGGTGTGGACACTGTCCAGTTTAATGGAGGTCTGCCTGCGAACCTCTGGGCAGTCTCTTGTGCCCGAGTGCGCGGGGAGGGGCTTTTTGGGGTGTTGGGTTTCGATGCTATCTTCTCCGCGATGCGCATAGGCGACGAATCCGTGGAGGAGCAAAGCGTGCGGGGGGCCGGCGAGTCCATCGCGGCTCTTCGGGGAGGAGCGGGTGACGCGTCGCTGGACGTCGACGTTGGCCCGACACTGACGTGCGATGAATTTCGCGAGGTGAGTGGTAGCGCGAAGGGCCCCGCGGTGGGGTGGAGTGCCTAGGCATGGCTGGCGTTCCTGAAAGCCTGCCAGCCCCGGGTTTCGTTGGGCGTGCCCTTAGGCACGGGTCTAAATTGAGGGTAGTTGCTAAAGTCCTCAGAGTTCCTCGCTAAAAACCAGTGGGCTGCGTTCGACCCGCAATTATATTAGCACTGGGGACTTTTGCCTCTACCCTCATCTAAGACGCGCGAGTCGTGATGACTCGGCCCTAAGGCCGGGTCTTTCCGGAGTCGCCCCGGGTGGCAAAGGCGCCGGAGATAGGTCTTCGACTCCTATCCCACTCGATGCGACGATTTTCTGCTGTGATCCGTACGAGGTATGTTGACTCAGTGAGCGCGTGGCGAATCCTGATTCGCTAAATGAGCGGGTCAGGTATTTATAACCATAGTTTGACCGTTGGACGTGACGTCATCGACGATTAATGGTGGGCTTGGCTGACAGTTTTGGCGTTAAACTGTCGTGGCGTGGCATTGGCTTGGCCACTTGGCGTTGCATGGCATGGCGTGGCATGGCATGGCTTGGCTTGGCTTTATATAGCTTGGCTTGGCTGGCTATCACTCGGTACGGCGTGGCGTTACAATAAGTAATATATGTTTTAATACGCGTGACGACTGACGACACGTCACCACACCACTTAATATGTAGGTACGTATTACAACATTATACATTTGCTGCAACACCAACAGTCGGTCGATATTATACATTAAAAAACTTACATACAACAACTTACTTACAACTTGACGTTGGTCTTAACTTAGTGGTCTATTTGCTATTTGTAAGTGGCCCTGATGTTGTGAGTTCCTACTCCACTTGGGACAACACTGTGTGTGATTCACAAATTGTTATTCTGAGTCTGAGTGTTCTTAGTGTCCGTTTCACGTATGTTTGTAAAGTCCTGCGCGACCTAGTCTTGCATACTCTTTTTTACTAATACGGGAGTAGGGACTGGTCTTTTCATAAGGAATAAAAAAAAAAGACTGCTAAACCAGAGGTCGTCGGTTTGGTTCCCATTCAGGAAAAATATTTGTGTGATGAGTAGCATTATTTGTAATGTATGGGTGTAATTTATCTATAAACTAGCTCTTACCTGCGGCTTCGCCCGCGCACATTCAATTGAGACCTTTTCTAACCTTTCTTTATTGGTAGGTACTTTATTAAAAAAAGACACTCCAATTTTATTTATTTGTATAGATGTCTACATAGGCGGGCGGGCCGCTAGTATTGTATTAAAAATAATAATTACATATTCATAATATTTCTTAAATACTATATTTATATTCTGTTTTCCAATGCATGCCGGATTTACAGATTTGCCGTCAGTAGGTTAAATATTTTGCCGCCCCTACTAAACTACAATTTAATATTTTCCTGCTCTTTTCACATGCCCCTTTCGATACCCCCTAAGCTCCCATCTCCGCGCATCACCCCCCCCCCCTCTTTCTGAGCCTCTCATGTCCAGCTTCTCGCAGGAAGTTGTTGACAGCCTTTTCCAACAACAATATGGGTGTGGTGACCAGGGTACCATGGTCCTGTCTCTAATGTCACCCTAGCCTGTTTCTTATGCTACCCCCAGGCCTGCGCTTTTAGCCTTTGAATTTGTTCAGCGATCTTCAGTGCCTGAACTGAGTGCAGAACCTGGACCATTCCCGGGCCAGGTGGACTAAGATGGTTCTAAACCTCACCCAGTCCCACTCCGCTCTCTCCTTCGCTCTGTTCTGTTACACCCGCCCTGTTGCAGCCACACGTGATCTCCATACTATGTTTTCTGGACATCATCTGCGTCAGCTGGTACGAGAGAGTGCTGTGTTGGAAACAACGGGTCTTACCGCCATAATATTATCGTAACCCCATTTAGCCGTTCCATGATTTATCTGACGCTAAACCATCACCCAGCTTGGGAAATTTAAGTGAATCGCCATATCTTACCGATCTGTCGGAATGCCTAATTCAGATTTTGAGCGGCGGTGTTGCGTGAAATGACCACGAGCGTGTACGTGCATTCGTCGAGCCACGATGACGCGCTGGTCGTTTAGACTAAAGGCTCCGTGTAGTAGCTTTCCCGCCATGGAAGTTTTCCAGTCGGTCATCGTCGACTGGACAAGGCGGCAGTACGGTACCCTTTCCTCCCTCGCACTGCAATCGTCGCTAGGAGGAAATGAATAAATCATGTCGTGCAGTGCAGACCTCGAGAAGCCCTCCTGCTTAAAAGTTGAGAGAAAACTATAGGCACACTCTATGGTCCTATAGTATTGTTAAATTTTCAAGACTTCTTTTATCTGTATTTTTGATCATAGATTATTTTGTAAGAAAAAAAAAACCCCTAAAATTTGCCGCCCTAGGCTCCAGCCTACTGAGCCTACTCAGCCTAGTGGTAAAACCAAGACTGCCACGTAAAATTGGCCATGAGAGAAACTGTCCTGCCTTATATTTACCAAATGTTTATATGATCTACAAATATTTGTTTCGGAGTCTGGGTGTTTTCTATGTGTAATATGTATGTATTTACAAAAAAAAAGTATATACGTATTTGTATCAGTTGTCTAGTACCCATAACACAAGCTCTGCTTAGCTTGGGACTAGATGGCGTTGTGTGTCAGATGTCCGAAATATTTATTATTATTATATCTACACCTACGTATTTTTAATGGTTTGGTTTGATCCTGTGATTTGTTTATGGTCATGGTAAAAAAAACTTTCGGAGAAAATAGCAGTCTTTTGAATTCGAAGAGAAGGGAATTGGGAATTAATGGGAAACGTGGTCATGGAGTATAGAGGTAAGGAGTACAATCTTTGATGGGCTCTTAAGGCGAAAATTGTACGTCAAACATGACTAAAGAATAGTTCGAGAACCGACCACGTAGGCGCTGGAGTGAGAAAAGAGTATGATATCGTTTTAATTCTTTTTCTTAAATTGTGGTTTAAATATTAAAAACTTTGCGTATATCCTGTCTGACAAACATAAACAAATAATAGTTCATTTGATTATCTTTCCTAATTCTTTAAATTTACACTCTTTGCACAGTGGTGTCACCTAATTAGTGCATTTTGGCGGACACTTTTTTAACTTCTAGATTGTTCTCCTTATCTCTACACTCCATAAGGCCGAGGACACACTACGGCTAAACCGCCGCGGTTTTTAACAGCCTGATTTTGTGACAAAAGGAAATGTATGGAAGCGGCCACACTGGCGGTTTTTTACCGCGACTGATTTTAAAACCGCTACAACCGCGGGCGGTTCTGTACAGTGTTGCCAAAAGGTTACTTTTGTAACGTTTCAGGTGATTTTTCATCTCTTGGTTACTTTTAACGTTACACAAATAAAAAAAAATTTTAATACACTCCCCTATCTGCCTCTGCCAAAATTGGAATACTTGGTGTCGACATATCGAGCGAAGTCCAGTTCAGATAATTGCATTCTTGCAGATTCCTCCGTAGAGACGTTACTGAACTGAGGGACCTATACTCGTATTATGCCACCATAAATCTGTAATGTCGTATTTTAAAGTTTTAAGATTTTCATAAAACTTTTAAGAAATTCTTAAATAAATTCTTATATAATAAGCATTGACCTAGAGATAGAGCCATCTCAAAAATTTAGAAACCAGGACAACAAGCGTAAAATCCCCGGTCATAATCCGAACACTTTTATATTTTTTTATTTTATTTAGTCGAAATAAAAAGAATATATAGTTCAATTAGTCGAAATAGTTCTTTTATTTATTTTTATAGGTATTCAGTTTAATTAAATTTAGTTATTTTTCATCGAAATCAGTGATAGAAAAGTAAAATCTCACAGTTGTGAAAATGCTTTTCAAACAGTAGTATATTTTTCACAACCTTTTTTTTAAACCAGACTAATTTGACAAAAATATCTTTAAGTTGAAACTCATAAGATATCATTCCAGTATTCAAGCTCTAAGTTTTTTAGTCTTATCTTCTTCTTCTTATTATATAAAAATCAATTGCTGTTCGTTTGTCTCGCTAAAACTCGAGAACGGCTGGGCTGATTTAGCTGTTTTTGGTTTTGAAATGTTTTTCGTAGTCCAGGAAAGGTTTAAACTGTAAAAAATTTAAAATAACTTGAAAATCCAAATCTCACGTGTACGAATTAGCGGGCACAGCTAGTAACAAATAAAAAAATATCTGCTTAAAGTTTTCATCAGCAGTCTTATTAAGTTTTTTTTGTGTTTTCATCTTCTTTATTTAGAATATGTACTCTGAACATTCAATGGCAAGAAACTTTCTCTATTTCGATCATCCAAGATTTTTGAAACGGTTGCAAGTAGGTATCCTTCTGGTTTTAAATACTGAATTATGTTTTTTTTCTAATGCTTTTATTTTTGAGTAAATGATGTGCATAATTGAATGCATGAAAAACAGGTATGCCTCCGATTTAAAAAAAAATCAGATCAGGGGGTTTTTTTAAGCTTTTGAAATAATCCACATTCAGGACTCACTCGATCGCTGGAAACAGATTTCGCCAACGCGTCTTTGAATGATAGAGAAGCTGTTTATACTCAACCTCGACTGTATCAGAGAGTTCTTTAAGAACTTTTTAGACTGTAGCCTTTATTATTCTTTTTTTTTTTGATGTTGTTGAATCAACATATACTGGCAAACAATCACATGCGTGGTGCAGTGCGTTATTGATAATGTGCGCAGAGCATCCCACACCAACTATTTTCGAATTCAGATTTTGTTTTAACTTATGGAATTATAAAACATTGTTGGTTCCATGGCGCTTAATTCCACCGAAGTTCGTATTACAATTATCTCCAGAAAATGCAACACATTTAGTTAAAAGATCATGCTGTTGAAGTTGCTTTCTTTTAGGCTCAGTAATTATCTCAGATCTGTCATTTCATTTCGATTTGGTTTTCTGGTGGTTTTAAAACTTCAATCTAAAGGAGAGCTAGTTTATCTGTTGGCAACACTGTTCGCGGTTTTACCGTAGTGTGTGCGCTTCGGGCGGTTTTGTGGTTTGGCGGTTTAACCGCTGGCTGGAAAAAACCGTAGTGCGGCCTCAGCCTAATACGTGGTATAAACAGGTATAAACACTGTTTCTCCTTGAACAGGGCCAGGCTCAGATAATATAGAGGACTCTACTACATTATGATGAAATGTTTTGATTTGTAGTCTAGTGCCATTACAAAATTTTGACGATTGTAAATTTCTAAGTATCATCACGGTGTATTATTATGCAAAAAGAGATTATGGTATCGAAAATCCGGCGGGATTAAAGAATTAAAAATTCGACAGGGTAGTAAACAGCATCATCTCTATAGATCACTGTATCATCTTTATGCAGGTCCTGTTCGATTGCAAGGGTCGTGGATGAAAAGTATGAAAACATATTTATCCTACCTACCCATAGATACCTACCTAAAAACCCTAAAATATGTAATCAATTCTCTTCACTTACTTTCTTTACACCCAGTAGGAATAATTAAAAAAAAAACTTTATTTTAAAAGTTCTTCCGCGTCTGACTTTTCCTGCTTCACTTCCAATTGCTCTTCCGACAGTATTACTGTTTCTTTTTGTGTCGTTAATGGCACTTATCTCAATTAAAATAAATTAAAAATAAGAATTCCCATAAAATATTTTAAGTAAGCCTTTTAACTAATATAAAGTTCCATTTAAACTTACATCCACAATGAATTTTGAAAAATCCTTCCTTAGTGGTTGCCTTCGTCATATGAAGAACATGTGTGCCAAATTTCAATTTTCAAGCCATAAAATTTGACCTGTGCTTTGATACATCAGTCAATCACTTTTGCCTTTTATATATTACTCGTTAGAGATAAGCATGACAGACAGACAGAGTTACTTTCACATTTATAATATTAGTATCTAATAATCAAAGATTAGTATGGATATTTAAATATGTGTTTCACCAGTCAGTGGTTACCATAGCACTGGGCCAGCCCAATTTGGAATCAGACAGCTGTGTGAAATATGCAAAATATGTGAGACAAACCTTTTTTTTTTCTCACACACAACGCCATATAGTCCCAAGCTAAGCAGAGCTTGTGTTATGGATACAAGACAACTGATACAAAACTTTTTTTTTTGTAAATTCATACATATTAAACATAGAAAACACCCAAACTCCGAAACAAATATTTGTAGATCATACAAACATTTGGTCCGACTCTGGAATCGAACCCGAGACCTCATGATCAGCAGTGGCACACGCCAACCGCGAGACCATCAAGGCAGTGAATTTTATCGCCATCATTGGGGAGACCTTGTTATGATAGTTCAGTTTCTTGCTCTATTTATTAGTTGAAAGAAGTCTTTTTCAGTTTGATTGCTCAAGCAGTTTCATTTAATATGATCAGGTAAAAAAAAATTAAGGAAGATATGGAGCACTCATAAAAATATCCCACTGGATGATGTCACAAACAGCAGTCTAGTAGCGCCACCTGGTAGTAATATTTAGTAACCCCCATTCTGACAATTTCTGTCTTGGACTCTTGGATAATGCTAAAGATTTGAACATTTTTCATTATTGAACGAAATTACAAAAGTCTCTGCTTCGAATGAATAAAAAAATAACAGAGAAAAATGGCGGCCAAGTCAAAGAAGCGGCTGTCTAAAATTGAAAATAAGTTATTAAAATTAGAAAACTTAGACTTAAACGATGTATTATGTTCAATTTGTCAATCCATTTTAATAGAACCTGTAACATTACCGTGTTTCCATGATTTTTGTCAACACTGCTTTAATGGTAGCATAGAAAATAATGCTTTGTGTTGTCCTCTATGTCGTTTGCGAATCGGTTCCTGGCTAAGAACAGCAACAAAACAAAAGAATTTAGTAAACGTTAAACTTTGGAATTTTATTCAATCAAAATTTTCTGAAGAAATTGACATTAAGACGAAAGGGGAAGACATCCCGTTACCGCAAGGTAAACATTGTATTTAGAAAATTATACATTTGATATTTTTCACATTTTTACAATACTTCGTGTTATTTCGTACTGGTTTAGTCCGAAATATTAGCTTTTTTTTGTTGTCTAATTTAGATCAATATGTCAATTTTAATTTGTATATGTATTGTCAGAGGTTTATTGTTGTTTGTAATGTCTTTTGCCAAGAACTCAAAATTATTATAAATTATTAATTATCTTTATATTAAATTTTAGTTTTATCTACAATTTCAAACAACATTTAATTTATTGATAATGAATGACATCAAATTTTCAGAGGCACCTGTACTCCGATTAAGTGCACCTGGTGAGATAAGATCAGAATATGAGGCTGAATTAAGACGTTTAAGACTAGAGCGTGAAAGGCTGGAAGAAAAGCATATAGAGGAGACTGAGCTATTAATCAAGTATGGGTTTATTATCAAATTATTAAAATACTAGCTGTTGCCTGCGGCTCTGCCCGCTTGTATGTCGATTATTGCGGCAAATAGTAGCCTATGTATTATTCTGATGTATAAGCTATATTACTGTAAAGTTTCATCCAAAACAGTTCAGTAGTTATTGTGTGAAGAAGTAACAAACATACACACTCACAAACTTTCACCTTTATAATATTGGTGTGATTAAAACACATCAAGCAGCTTGCAAAATAAAAAAAAAGCAACTGCAGTAGCAGTATTAACTCTGGCTTAGTAAATCCTAGAAGATTTAGAAGTTTGCAAAATGTGATTTATTATATTTCAATTGAATTTTAATATGCAATAGTTGAATTTTGTATAGAAATGAATCTAGGCACATCTCTGCAAATAAATAAAATTGAAGTGTCTGTTTGTATTTTGAATGAACAGCTTTTCACTAAATGCAAATGAAAGTATACAATATTTACAACAAAATTTTTTTTTCCATTTTGTCTGTTCCAGAGATCAGCCAAAACAAACAGTTGTTCTGATCTCTGGAATGGCTGCAGCGATTTTGATGGGACTTTCACTGATAGGTTGTTAGACTGGTAGGCTTCTTAGACTAACATACCCTGCCATGTTTTTGTTGAACTGTAGGTAACACCGTGGGGTCTAGCTAGTTGAATATAATATATTTAATACCTACATTAGTCAGATTCACTGCCCTGGTGTTCTAGTAGGTTTTTTATTATTTTTATTTTTGAACTGCCAAAATTACTCTGCCCTGTCTGATGGAAAGCACAAGCAGAATCCAAAAGTGGTGGTCACCATCCTCAATGTGATCCTGTGTTTCATAGAAATGTGTTAATAGTGAGTTAGGGCACCAGTCATTTTTATAGTACTTAAATTGTGAATAATTACAGTAATAGACTATCACCACTAAAGATTAAGAAAGGAATATCACCAACCTACCAAATACATAATTATTTCATCAAAATTTACCAAAAAAAAAAACCAGCAAAGCTCGGTCATCCAGGTACCATTTACATAATATATTCATACTTTTTAAATATTTTTTAATCTGACATATCAGCTTAATTTGCTTTAGGAAACTTCAACAAGAAGAGGAAGAGGCAAATAAAAAGTACTTAGAGTGTTTAAAACAAGATGAAATTCTAGCACAAGAAATGCAAAAAGAACAAGTGATGAGCCAAAATCAACCATGCATAAATAATAAAGCCGAATGTTTAGATACTAAATCAACTATTACAAAGGTCAAACTTAAAACAACTAAGATTGACAACTATCTTTCAAAATTGAAAGTACCCCATCTTGAAAAGTAAGTTAAAATATTTTCTTTAAATAATGTTATGCTAAAATAATAAATTAGTAAATATAAAAAAAAAACTTAGCTGAGAACACTGAATTCTTTAGTTAAACAAATCATTTCGAAAAATGAGGCAAAGACTTTGTTATTAAAAAATTTTAAGTAATCTTCTTAAACATAAAAATCAATTGATGTTCTTTTGTCTTGCTAAAACTCGAGAAGTGGGCTGATTTAGCTGTTTTTGAAATTTTTGTTGTAGTGCAGATAAGGTTTAAACAGTGAAACATTAAAAATAACTTGAAAATCCAAATGTCACACGTCCAAAGTAGCGGGCACAGCTAGTTTGCTATAAATTTACTACTAGTATGTACTGATTTCGGAGTAGTTATTAAATAAAACATAATTATTTTCATCAAATATCAAAAGCATTATAATGTCAATAAATGATTATATCAATATTGATTTAACATAAGTAAGCTTCTCTTCTTATCTTACCATTTTACTTAAAAAATCTATCTCTGAACACAGTGACCACTCATGAAAAGGTAAATAAGTATGCAGAGTGTAGTCATCTCATCAACATGTTTAGGAACTGTGTTCTTTTTTCAATAATTTCAATCTCTATTCTAAAAATGAACATAAAATTAATCAAACCCTCTTTTTTGGTGACTGACATATCTCTATCCTTATCTAGCTTATAACTTGAATTAATGAAAGACTGTCTTACGTTTCAGTAGTCCATTACTAACTGATGACAATACTAGCACAGACAGTTCTACACCCAAAGTGCGCCAGTCTGCTAAATCTCTCTATGGACCCTCCCCTGAAATAGTGCCAAGCTATGGAAAACTAATCAAGAGCTTTATAGATAAAAAAATTAAAAATGCGCCTAGTTTGTGGAATAAAGAAAATGGAGAAACTTTAAAGGAAAAGGTAAGATTTTGTGTTTAATCTCGTTGTCTAGAGTATGACAGGCCTCAAGTATTGCAAAATAAGTAAATGTTTTCAATACTTTTGCCATACAATAGACTGCCTCGTTGGTCTCGCGGTTGGCGTGTGCGACTGTTGATCACGAGGTCGCGGGTTCGATTCCCGGGTCAGACCAAATGTTTGTACGATCTACAAATATTTGTTTCGAAGTTTGGGTGTTTTCTATGTATAATATGTAAGTATTTACAAAAAAAAAAAGTATATATGTATATCTATCAATAATCGTGCGTCATACGGCGAACTTTGTTACTCACTCGTGCTCACACGCTCACATGGCCGGCTCAGTTCGCTCCCCTAATTCCATCGTTAATCGAAATGAATTGATTTTATGTTTAACATATGTATGATTAACATATGACATACTGTATTTGTTTAGTTAAGACAATAGTATAGGTTCCCAATCCGAACTTCAGCTTTGCATGTCTAGTTTTTTCCTACAGATGACTAGTTTCTCTATCCTCTATCTCTTAATCTCACCTGTCAGATCACCTAAATACCTTGAAAGAATACAACTAAGGTATATATGGTATGTAAATATTCTTTCTCTAACCCCTAATCGTTTTACTTCCTAGTATCAGCTCATGTGAATAACTGAATGAAAACGACTAAAGGTAACATACATATGACATTTGAAGATTTATCCTCAAAGTTCTAACTGTTAAGGAGTATTACCTTCTATCATCAGCTCATCATCATAAAATCATGACCACCAAACGCAAATACCGTAATAGCTTTAGAAAATATATGATAAACATGGAACATGCCTAAAAAATTTGTGGGTATCCCTCGATTTCCTTGAGATCCCATCTTCAGATCCTTATATGGTGCCAATAGGACTACTTCGCGTGCATGCCCTTCCGAATACAAAAAAATCCAAAATTGGTTTACAATTGACGGAGTAATCGGTGAACATACATAAAAAATACATACCCTAATTACCTAAAATATAACAAATTTTGAATAAATGGGTTTGGTGCACGTATTTTTCAAGGGCAAAAAAGGTTCGGTTTCGGCCGAAACTGAGAGCCAGGCCGAAGGTTCGGTTTCGGCTGAAAAACTAGTTTCGGTCGGACACTAATTTTTATCTTCCATCACATTACTTTGTGGTTCTGCCTCTGAGCCGTTTTTACCAAACTATCTTGGGGTCGGCTTTAAGTCAACTACAATACATCTGAACTCGATTTTTACTCTGAGATATTGCTATAAGACCTCCACAACTCAATTACTAGGCAATATCCAAGTTTTGAGGGCTGCAACTGCTTTTAACCATTGCCACAGATGTTTGTATGAGAACAGGACTTATGATTGTGGCAACTCTTATAATGAAACAGATGTTTAGTCTCTTGAATCTACATGTTTGAAAACAAAATAGTTATTGTGACCAAGCAGTAACAGTACAAACTAATAAATAGACATTAAAACCACTGACTCAGTGTACCAAGTTATAAATAAACATTTACTTTAATTACAAAAATGCTAAAAACAAAGTTTTTTTTAATTTTTTTTACAAATTAAAAATATTCCAGATTGAAGACCCACCTAAGGATGTTGAAAAGGAAGTAACTAGTAATGAAGATAAGACGAAAGCTAAGAGCTCAGTTCCTTCATTACTTGTCTCTTTGCCATTACCATATACAGGAATCCTCCAACACAAAGTTAATGTAGCTGAGAATAGGAATGTAGAAACCAGCAGTGTTGAATCTATGCATGAAGAGTTGTGTTATTTTCAGCCCATTGAAGCAACTACTCCTACTAGGTATGTCTTTCAAGTTTTATTATGTTATTTATAGAACTGTAAGACTTTAGAAGTTGTGGAACTGTTCAACGTAACATACATGTCTACAATTCACGATTAGGTGGGGGATTCAGGTAGGGACCCTTCCTACCCAAGCTTTGAGGTTAGGCAGAATGGCACCAACAGTGCGTTGTCGCGCATTTTGGATACAGCCGCGCGCGCCACTGTGCCCTTGCCTGTCGGCGAGCGTCACGCCGCATTTTGAGCTCGTCCTGGTTTTTCCCGCTCTCACGCCGGCGGATGGCACGAATCTGGACATAGACCTTCGCGTACATATCCACCACGATATCGAAAGGCGGAAATCGAGCCAGGACTGTCGCCGCCTTCAATGAGATGGTGTGGTATTCTCGTATGATCCTAATGACTGCTAACGCGCATTCAATCAAGCGCATTGATTGAGCTTTTTTTCATGGCGCCTTAAGCGAACCCGCTTCAAATACCCACTAAATTGCTTACAGTGGGTATTGGTGAAGGGCACTGGCAACTACCATTTTTTTATGCCATTGTTTGCAAGGTAACGTAACTGCAACAATGTCAAACAGCGACTAAATTCCAAATACGCTTCGGTGATACAAGTTTAAGGGTCGAAACACGACTAGTTTTTAATTACCAGAGAAAAAAAATTTGGTATTCGGTATTCGATACTGAGCACATCCATGTAATTAAAACAAAAAAAAACAATATGTTAATTTTATCCCTAAAACCACCAAATATTTGTTCATAACGCATGATATAATCCAATGTGGTCAATGACCTTGGCTGCGGGATGCAGGGGGGTGTTAACACATGCCGAGTTCGCGACCGCGGCCGGCCGAGCGCAATTCAAAACACCGCCCGCGCGGGCGGGTACGTTTCTGTGATACCGACACTGTTTATTTACAAGGATGTCCTATCCTTCCACCATCACAACGAACATAGTTGGTCGATGAGGAATCCTAAAACTCGGCAGCATTCATTCCAACACAGGTTTAGTGTAAACAGTCTCCCGATTAACTCCTGTGGACTTTTAGGTACTTGTGAAGTGAAGTGAAAGTTCAAAAAGTTCTAAAGTGAATTTAATAGTGTGTTCGTGTTTGCAACAATTAAAGTATTTGTAGTGGTATGTATGAATTACTTAAGTTCTGTAGTAGCTGCCAGTTGGTTACTTAAAATTAAAACAAACTAATAATAAAACAGTATCGGATAAAACATTGGTATGTATATCATTACGATCAAACTAGTATAATGAGGGATTTTAACTATTTAACCATAAACCTAGTTGTATTTGCCCGTAATAATAATATTTAATCAATCCTCGCCCGGGCCAGCTGTGTGACTGCACTGAGCGGTAAAGAATAAAAATATTCATTGACCGATGTGTTAGGTACACTACGTGCGTAATTATTACATGGTGTCCAAAAATTATGAACGTATTTTTGATTTTAAAACTAATAATTTATTATATATATATAGTTATTTGTAATAACTGTTTTGTTAGTTTGGCATTTCTGTTTTATGGTGTTTTATGTAAGTACATACGTTCTGTATCTGCCCCTATTTTTTATCTGGTAATTAAAAACTAATGGTGTCTTTTGAGCTATGACTCTTGGTCTTTAAAAACTTGACTGTCAAGACTGTTAAAAACCTGTCAAGTTTTTAAAGACCAAAAATCATTTCACTTACAAGAAAAATCCTTGCACACACTTTCATGTCATTGTCTATTATGATAGTTGCGGTAGACAATTTTCGAATACAAGTAGTCTGATATTTTTAATTCAAAAAAATAGAATTGTTACGAAGAAAGATTATTTGAGATCAACACTCGACACGCCTAAACACCGCGAAAGTTCTTGTTGATGTCTTGAGACACAGAACAATTAACCTTACATCGATATGCATTGCGTCGAATATATCATTTATAGATTAAATGTCGCGCGGTGGATTCCAGCGCATCCCCGCACCGCGCAACAGCGCCGGCGCGTTCTTGGAACCGGTCAGCGACCTTGCATGTACTAGCAATAACCGCATGTAATATAAACATACATAAAAAAATACATACAGTGGACCATAGAACCTCCTCCATTTTGGAAGTCGGTTAATAAACGCGGACCGCAGTTCAGTTCAGTTTAAGCTACAGTGCGATAAATATCTGAGTGATATCGGTGATTAACCCAGCGACCTCGGTGACGATTGCGAACTGTTATTCTAAGTTATACTGTGATTTTAAGAGTGTTTTTAACTTTATTAAAAATAATTTAATAAAAAAAAACTCTTTTACACGAATGTTTATTCCATTGAACCCTAACACGTAACAGTATGTTTGACAGTCAAGGAAGGAAACATACTAATGTTAAAAGGGGATAAAGAACATGAAACGATTCTGCCGTGTTTGCATCTGCATTGTTGCATTGTCTGCATTCGTTTCCCCCTTGTAAGAAATATTTTAATAATTGTTGGTAATCTACAATATATTTTCAATTTTCAGTTTTAATACGAAATTAGGTCTGCCAGTTAGAGTTCCAGGAGTTCGAGCGCAGAAACAAACAGCTTCGACGTCTTGTGAACAGGAGCCAACTAGAACGCAATATTTAGATGGGCTCTGTCGCCTCCGTCATAAGTCCCTTACAAAGAACTTGTCATCCGCTTTTGTTATTGCAATTGATATTCTGAAAAGTGAGAAGGTAAATAATATTTGTTTAGCAGTCAATTTAAAAAAAAACAACTTAAAATCGTTAAATTAAAGCAAATTATTTTGTTTCAGGAACCTGCAAAGTGTGATACAAGCAGGGCCAAAGTCAAGAAAACTGTATCAACAAGCCCATGTTTAGCAACAGCCTTGCCAATTAAAAGAAATGCCAATAGAAATAAGCAAATTGTACATATTGAGGGTGGTATTAACAAACGAAATGCTAAAACGAATTTAAGACGTACAAGGTCTATGGGGAGCATATCAAAGGATGAAAATGAAACAACACCTAAGAAAGCTATGGTGAAACCTAGAAAGGTGTTCTCTGAACGGAAGCCATATTTAAGGAGTGATTCTAAAAAATCCAGTACCAAAAAGGCATCGAACAGTCCAATCATTTCGGAATCACTTAATAACAATAAGGTCAATTTAGCTGTAAAAAATTTGTCTAGTCCGTTGAAGAATTGTGATGTTAAGAAAATACTGCAAGAGCAACTTAGAATTGAAAAATTAATTGAACAGGAAAAGAATGATTTTGAATTTGCTAGGAAAATGGAAGCAGAATGGAATTGTCGAAGACATCCGCGTAGGGCGACCATCAAACGCCAAGTGACTCTAAACTATGCCCTCAGGCCTGCCAAAAAACTTAAAGTGTAAATGTTAATTTAATTGAAGCAATTTCTATTTATAAAATTTCAGTGATTGTTAATTTAATTATGTATTTTACTTTGTGTAAAACTGTTAGTTTTGTCTTTTTTTAAATAAAAATCCTGAAATATAGTCAGTTTCAGATCTTAGATTGTTAAAGTGTACGATAATGGGGAAGTTTGCAATTTTAATGTCCATAAAATATAATTATGGTGTTTAGGCTTAAACTTTTAAAATAACGTCAATAGGGGTTTATTGTAACAAAAAAAGTTATTCTTTCATAGTGTCAGCAATCTTCTCCAAGTTTAAGATATTTTAAGACAGACTGGTTAATAGCAGCTTGTATTTCTCACCGATTATTTTATCTTTTAATAAATTTTATGTAGGTAAATGTATGTGTAGATAAATGTAATACATCCTAATAATTATAATCGTACTCAATGAAAAAAAATAGTAATTAATTACCACTTGGACTTAGTGGAAATCCTATTTAAAATAGGAATAATAGTCGTGTTATGTATGTAATTTCGCTTCGTTTGTTAATTCATTGCTCTTTTTCTTTCATAAAATCCTGGAGTACCAGTTGGTTGCCTCGTATATAGTTAAATTACTAAAAGTTTCTTAGTTATTATAAAGTTTAAATTTATATTGAACTAAAATATTTACTATCATTCATCCTGGACATGCGACAAAATTCATTGATTGTTAAATCCAAGAAATAACTAAGAAATTTGATCAGAAAATTTGTCATTTCTAAAATTGATATTAATAATATTAATTAGAATTTGAAATCTCAATTTGTTTCTCAAAGTTTGTTGTTATATTACAGCAAATTAAACAGAGTAACTGGTTTCCTATGTAAATTATACACTGATACCCGTACTTCTGTATATTAAAGTAGACTTAGCACTTAAATTAAAAAAAAAATGTAATGAATAGGATTGCATCAAGTAAACTGACTGCTGATAATTTTAAATATCTAGCAAAAGCTATGTTACCAAGCTTATAGCTAAAAAAGAAATAAAAGCTCTCTTAGTTAAATTTCTGACGATAAGTTCGATTACTTAAATATACCAGATTGTATTTTTATAAATTGTAGTTCAAAGCAATTTTAAATAAACACTAAATAAATGTTTAAAAATATCGAATTAATGAACAGCGCGGGTCATATTATGACAGATGGAATGTCATGTCGGGGTAAAAATATTGATAAATCAAACGCAGGACCATCTCAGCGCACTACCGTACATCCGTACCGACATGAAACTACTATTATCACAAGATTAATTGATATGCAATGCAAAATAACATTAGTCTCCGTATTAGTTATGACCACGTAATCTCTGTTTTTTTTTTTTTTAACTAAACAATGTATTAGCAGATGTTTGAAAACATATGGAAACATTATGAGTTTAGACCACATCTTCCACTCTTAAAATTATCAGATTTGATACGAGATACGAAAACCTATTTTACTGTAGGTTTTATTTAACAAGCAAACATTTATATTCCTCGATCGGTCTTTGCCAGCGATTACGAACTTTAACGACAAAGGGCACGAAGATTTTCTGCCTTTTAGTTGTCTGGCATCGTGAAAATTAATAGGGCAGTGTTCAGAGAGGTGATAATAGTGTCGGAAGCTGTCCCAGTACGTTTAATCAAATAGTACAGCAACAGCCTTTCAATTAACAAGCCTATATGTATTATAAGTTCCACAAAACTGATAATACTTGTGATAACTCTCCCTTTATTAATAAATTACATCAAGTTCATCATTCGCATGTTTCTAAACTGGGCAATTGCAACTGATGGATTTGATGCTTTGGTTGTCTTTAAATGAATGAAAAAATCTGAGACGCTTTTTGTTCAGTGGCCTAAACAATCAACTGTACGTAAAATCTCTTTAAACACAAGTATTTGGAGTAGAGATGGTAAATAATATCATCAACTATAATTTTAGTAGGTATAGGGACTCGAATTTTTTGTTGTGTCGACTCATTTTTGCGTAACCAGCTGATTAAGCCTTGTAAAAATTGTTGATAAAAAGTAGTCAGCAAAACATGAATCAGCATCAAACAATATACAACACCATCTGAAATAGCTGCGACTTCCGTTATTCCGTATTCAATCTAATTATCATGGGTGGGTTCTACTTTAAACGCCTTCCATGGATCTCATGACTTGTGATTATACTTGTGATGTAAGAATTTTAAGTTTAAAATGTAATGTGTACGTATTTATAACTTGGTGCTCTTTCCAATTAAAATGAAAAGCTTCCACAACTTGCAATATCACAAATATAGTGTAGGTAAAGAATTGGTTCATTTCTATTTATAGCGTCTTATAAGGCAGCTTTAAATGCAAAGTAATTTTGTGATAGTCTTTTTCATGGTAATTATAAACTTTTTTTTAAACAAAATTGTCATAGATTTTAATAAGTTCTAATTTTATATTACAACATTGAATGCCCTAAAATGAATAATAGTATACAAGGCCATAATTATTGTCAGAATTTCATTCGACTTTAATATAATGCAAAAATGATGTAATACAAAATAAATTGATTGCCGAGCTATGTGAATTTGTAAGAATCAATTACCCAATATTTATTTAGTGAAGTAAGTACCTACAAAGAAATGTGCTTATGCATGTCAACACTAGCCACGAAAATACAAATTATACGTCTTTGTACTGTAAGAAGTATAGGTCTAACATTGTTTTATTATTCTATTTAGAATTTTTTTATGTTTTTAAGCAGGAAACCCGATCGACAGTGTACTGCCTAACATCGCGTGAAACTGCTATCGAACTTATAAATAAATCTCTAGTCGTGGTAGCGATCTGGCTTGCCCTTCGTCAAACTCTGTTAAAATATATAGCACTGACAGCAACAACAACGGTTACTCCCAAGTAGATCTAATATTATGTAAGCCAATTCCATAGGAACTTTTGCAAATAATACATAGATGTAGTGAGTGTAAGTAGCTATTTAAATTTTGAAGTGGAAAATGAAACCCAATAGTTCGATGTTTCTAGACAGTTGCATTGAAAACGATTAGTCGGTCTATGACTACTTCTTAAAATGTCCCATTTTGAATAGACTTATTATGTACTAGCTGTTGCCCGCGGCTCCGCCCGCGTGAATGTCGATTTTCGCGGCAAATAGTAACCTGTATAAGCTATATTACTGTAAAGTTTCATCCAAATCCGTTTAGAAGTTTTAGCGTGAAAGAGTAACAAACACACACACTCACACACATTTTGTGTTTTGTTTCTGGTAAATTATCTTAACTATTAAGTTATATGTTTGTTTATATTAAAAATTATAACTCCTAATTCAAGTATTTTAAACTTAAAATTGATCTTTTACATTTTTATTATACGATAAAAAAGTAATTATATAACGTACCTATTGTAAAGTATCTTTTAGAAACTGTTTAAGAACTACCAGATGTGGATGTTGTGTTAGTTACATTGAGATGATAATTTTAGGAACTGGTCACACACACTTTTTTGGAAATATAAATACAATGTAGATTATTTATATATTACTAGCTGATCCGGCGAACTTCGTACCGCCATATTTATGACCCACGTAACATCGTTTACGTTTTTGTGAATCTAAACCATTCCCAGATCCCCTTGAACACACACAAAAAAATTCATCAAAATTGGTCCAGTCGTTTAGGAGGAGTTCAGTCACATACACACGCACACAAGAAATATATATATTAAGATTTATTAACTTTATGCACTAAGAATGTACATCGGCGGACTTAATGCCCAGAGCATTCTCTTCCAGTCGACCTTCGGGTGGTGGAGAAATCTTATAAGGCAGGTGTGTGAAATCTTATATACATAAGAAGTCCGTTCAAATTTACAATAATCACATCATATTCAACGTTATACATACAAACATACATATATAAGTAGATATACATATACAGATTACGTATACATAAATACAACATTTATACACTAAATAATGGAAAAAAAAACTTCGTTTAAAAAAACCGACTTAAAATCTAAAAAGTATCAAATAACTTGTATATGCTACCTATTCATAGGTTTGAAGTCGGTGCCAAGCCAAATGTAATAGTAGGTACCACACTCGCTATATTTCGAGACGAACGTCAACGACGTCACCGACGCTTCGGTTGTTTTGTTCTACGCGAAGAGCAGCTATCCCGCTCAAGGTCACGCCATATCAGGAGATATGGTGGTCATGGGACCACATGAGGAGCATACCCTTTCGAATACAAAAATAATTTTCAAAATCGGTCCACAAATTGACGGAGGAGTAATCCGTGTACATTCATATATTATGAAAAAAAATCGATTAAATTGAGAACCTCCTCCTTTTGGAAGTCGTTTAAAAAGGACGGTAAGCTATAGATTAGAAAATTCTGCCAGTTCATAGAGAAAGAGCTCATGTACTTTATTTTTGAATGTATATCGGTTAGTGGACATCCTGATTTCGAGCGGGAGCGGATTCCAGAGTATTACTGCTCGAACAAAGAAGGAACAGTTCACGAAGTCGGAGTAATGAGACGGACATGAGAGAAGCAGATTATTAACTGAGCTAGGATTTCTATCGTGATTAGAGCACAGGTATCGGAAATACGGAGCAAGGTAGGTAGGTAAGGATGGCGAGTTGAGAAATGAAAATAGGAAGGAATGCACTGTAGGCGAATAGGTAACCATTTTAACTGGGAACGCAAAGCAGACACATGGTCATACTTTCGAATATTGAAAATAAATCGAATGCAGTTATTAAGAAGACGGTCAAGCTTGTTAAGGAGGTCTGCATTCAGGTCGAAGTAACACACATCACCATAGTACATTCAGTGTTCCGCAAACTTTTTGGGTTCAAGGTACATCTAGGAAGATTAAAAATTTTGGAGGTACACCATAATTAGGGTTCCGTGCCAAAGGCAAAAAACGGAACCCTTATAGATTCGTCATGTCTGTCTGTCTGTCCGTCCGTATGTCACAGCCACTTTTTTCCGATACTATAAGACCTATAATGTTGAAACTTGGTAAGTAGATGTATTCTGTGAACCGCATTAAGATTTTCACAGAAAAATAAGAAAAAACAATAAATTTTGGGGGTTCCCATACATAGAACTGAAACTCAAAAATTTTTTTCATCAAACCCATGCGTGTGGGGTATCTATGGATAGGTCTTCAGAAATGATATTGAGGTTTCTAAAATATTTTTTTTTTAAACTGAATAGATTGCGCGAGAGACACTTCCAAAGTAGTAAAATGTGTCCCCCCCCCCCTGTAACTTCTACAATAAGAGCATGATAAATCTAAAAAAAATATATGATATACATTACCATGCAAACTTCCACCGAAAATTGGTTTGAACGAAATCTAGTAAGTACTTTTTTTTTAATACGTCATAAATCGTAAACTGAAATTTACCTTTCATTCAATCAACACAAATATAAAAAATATATATATATGTTACTTGCTGCTGCGGAACCCTTCATGGGCGAGTCCGACTCGCACTTGGCCGCTTTTTTAAAAATATTTTTAAGTAATGAAAAACAATGTTTCTTATTAGTCACAAAACTATATTTTTATTTTACACTTTAATTGAGCATAGGCGGTCTCATCTCTCGTCGATCGTCTTGAGGCGTTCCCTTTTTTGTTTTTTACTGTGGTAAGAGTTAAAAATCCTAATCCACATAACTTTAAAATTTTCTTATCTAGTTTTATGGTTAGGCAGATTTAGACAAAATAAAAAGATCTCAGAAATTACAGAATAAAAAATAAAAAGTAAGGGTAAAAAGTAAGTAAAAAATAAAAATATAAAAGGGAATAATAGGAATACGGTGAAAATATTCAGGAAGAGAAGAATAGAAATGGAGCGAAAATATTCAGGAAGGGTAGAATAAAAATAAACTTCGTACCGCCATATTTACATATCTGTCTCAGCTGGTCTCAGCTTCCTACAGGCAGTGTACAGTCGCGGACAAAGAAAAAGACTTTTCCCGTTATTAAAAAAAAAATTAAATTAATAAAAAATAATCTATGTCCTACCTCGTAGTATGAACTCAAATCGTGCCAAGTTTCATTTTAATCCATTCAGTAGTTTCAGCGTGATGCGCGGCCAAGATACAGACAGACGTCGCGGACAAAAAAAAAGACTTTGCCCGCTATCTTTTAATTTTTCTTATACACAAACCTTGTCCTAACAATAAGGTCCTACACATAAAAAAAGAATCATTTAATTTGGTGCAGCGAATCGGAAGTTATGCGCGTACATACATTTCGGCGATACATTTTTATATAAATAGATATGTTAATACTGAATTTTAAAAATATTATCTAATATCTTTACCATTTTTATTTGCATTCTAAACAGTGACAACCTTTGATTATTAATAGTGACAACTAACAAAATATGTCAATACAATGACAATTTCTGAATGAACCAACAATAACAACCATCAAAATAATAATATTAAAATACGCGATAATAATATATAAATAATATGTGGTGTCTATTTAAAACCCTTAATTTCATTCGTGTAATAATATATGATGCCTATTTAAAACCCTTAATTTAATAAGTGCTTCAATTTGACAGTCAAAAGTTTGACAGGAAAGTTGGTAGAACAGTTTTTAAGGGCAAAAGGAAATTGTTGTTTTTATTATCTTCCCCGCAATTTTTCCATATTTTCTCACCGTTTAAACCCTCCCTGAACCACGGCAAACATTTCAAAACCTAAATCAGCTAAATCGGCCTGGCGGTTCTCGAGTTTTAGCGAGACAAACGAACAGCAATTCATTTTTAGGGTTCCGTGCGAAAGGCAAAAAACGGAACCCTTATAGATTCGTCATGTCTGTCTGTCTGTCCGTCCGTATGTCACAGCCACTTTTTTCCGAAACTATAAAACCTATAATGTTGAAACTTGGTAAGTAGATGTATTCTGTGAACCGCATTAAGATTTTCACACAAAAATAGAAAAAAACAATAAATTATGGGGGTCCCCATACTTAGAACTGAAACTCAAAAATGTTTTTTTCATCAAACCCATACGTGTGGGTGTGGGTAGGTCTTCGAAAATGATATTGAGGTTTCTAATATCATACTTTTCTAAACTGATTAGTTTGCGCGAGAGACACTTCCAAAGTGGTAAAATGTGTGTCCCCCCCCTGTAACTTCTAAAATAAGAGAATGATAAATCTAAAAAAAATATATGATGTACATTACCATGCAAACTTCCAACGAAAATTGGTTTGAACGAAATCTAGTAATTAGTTTTTTTTTAATACGTCATAAATCGTAAACTGCAATTTACCTTTCATTCAATCAACACAAATATAAAAATATAATAAAAATTGTATTATGCTACTTGCTGCTGCGGAACCCTTCATGGGACAGTCCGACTCGCACTTGGCCGCTTTTTATAGGATATAAGAGAAGAAGAAGATATACAAATTGTTTTGTCAACTTTGCAAGTTTTTTCTAGTAATCTATTACTGTAAAACCAGCAAATTAAATACAGTCTACTGAAAAGTCGTCTTCCTTCATACATTTGGACCTTGCTCCTTTACAATGACCATTTAACGTTATTACGGTATTTTAGTTTTTGGTTCAGAATCGATTAGAGCGTCCTCCCAAAAAAAATCTAAATTTCTCTAATGTACCGAATTAATGTTTTTTTTTTATTATACCTACTTTAAAAAATAATCATATATAGATTACTCGTATATAGGATAGGTACATCCTACTGTGAAGTTAGTGTTACTTAATTCCAATAGATGTCGCTGTTAAGTTTAGAAACTATTTTCAAAATTCATTGCTTCAGTAACGATTAGAGAGCCCTCCCGATAAAACACCTAAATTTCTTTAATGTACAGAATTGATCTGTTACATCACATTTTTATTATACGTTCAAAAGAAAATCATATTACGTACCTATTGTAAAGTTAGTTACTTGATTCCAAGAGATGTCGCTGTTTTAAGCAAAGAAACCGACAAACTCAACGTCTACAGATTTATTATACGTGATATATGTATAAATAGATCACGGAACAATATTTAAAGTACTTGCTGTCTAGCAAAAAAAGAATGAATGAAATCACGTGTTATTGAATTACAACCAAGTACATATTTTGACTTTCATCCCTTCTCTCCAGGAAACCGTGCTGAATTTATGGATAGAGAGATTTCGATTAATCAAATACTTAATGCTACACCGAATTATACGTAATACGTTTTACGATTATTCCACGATATATTAATCAAAGTGTTATTAATTACGCATGGCTGGCAACAGATGTCACTACATGTCGTTTTACGTAATGATAAATTCTTTATAATTTTTTTTCCAATAGATAGAGAGATTGTGATAAATTAAATACTTTATGCTACAATCTTCAGAGTATCTCCTTTCTAACAAAAAAAGAATTATTGCAATCGGACTACTCGTTAATGAATTACAATTAATTACACATTTTTGACTTTCATCTCCCCTCCCAAGGAAACCGTCCGGAATTTCGGAATAAAAAGTATCCTATGTCCTACCTCGGAGTATGAACTCAAATCATGCCAAGTTTCATTTGAATCCATTCAGTAGTTTCGGCGTGATGCGCGGCCAAGATACAGACAGACAGACAGACAGACAAAAATGAAAAAAAAAATAGTTTTCGTTTCAGTATCGATAACAGAGTGCCCTCCAAAAAAATTTTCAAAATATCTTCAATGTACAGAATTTGACCTGTTACATTTTTATTATAAGTATATAGATTTGACCACTTCTTGTTACGCCCAGACCGCTTCCGTTTTTCACTAATTCGAGGTGGACGAAAAAACAACTTTTTTATGTATGGGCCTGCGAAAATGACCCTACTCTGCCTGATGGAAAGCGTAAGCAGAATCCAAGAGTGGTGGTCACCATACTCATTGCGAATGCAGACAATGCAGCATGGTGACTCACACCATGGCGGCCTAGTGATGCTTCTGCATCATTTTTAATGTTTTGCATTAAAGTTATTGATGCGCTTTGACTTTGATCTAGTATGAATTGACCCGTAAAGCAAGAGAGCTGGCCAAGTCGTGGTACTAAATTAATATTATATACAATATTAAATATTAGTTAAAACACATTACTTTTTGAATTATTATTACAACTTTTGGCCTTCGGATTAAATAGGCTTTCATACTTTTGGATCAAATAAGTTTAGTTTCTCGTCCGTATTCATTATGATATACAACATCCTGCTTCAGCAGCTTCAGTGATCAACTCCGACACGCGTCTGATTCCGTCTGACAAGCGATTCGCGTAAATAGGTTCCCGCGCATCAATCACCGTTGGTTGCACTCAAACGCGCGAATTCTGTCGAATGCGCTCGAATTAACGCGTCTTTTTTATCTTAGAAGAATTATAATATATATGGTGGTAGAGATAAGGGTTCAGTTTTGGATTGACGCTTCGAGTATGCTCTAGTATGAATTGACCCCTAGTTGTTCAACTTATATCGTCAATATTCAATAGGTGTCTTGAATGAGGGCATGGTCTAAAGCTTAGCGTCCAACAGGCGGGCCGCATCGCAACGATAAAATCCGCCTGCCATTGTAATACATGACCACCGTCAACGACTAGAGGCGCGGCGGCTCGCTCGCCAAGCGTATTTTTCCGTCCCTGCGATGCGGCCTGCCCTGCCCCGCCTTCAGTGGACGCAACGTGATTCGACGCCAACGCATTGACGTGTTTACTGATTTGTTGAAAAAGTTTGAAAAAAAATGGATGAAGAATTGTTGATATCTCTCGTTCAACAATATTCTGAATTATATAATACTGATGATCCTAAGTATCATAAAATAAGTGATGGAATTCCCCATAAAGTCTTCTTTTTTTTACACACAGCATGGACCCAAAGTTTGTTTTCGACGTACCATTTTATTTTCTTCCTCGTCAAGCAAAATACTATGTAAAAACAATTCTACATCTTAACTGTCCATTTCTACGTCTGCCTCTTGCGGACGCCTTGCTTAAACTGATGGCAAAATTCCGTCAGTGCAGCCCGCTCCGTCGCCGTCGCCTCCAGTGGACGCCCCAGCCGTGCGGCCCGCCTCTTGTGGACGGTTAGCTTAAGAAAACAAGGTCTCGCATTCCGAGAGCGCCTCGGGGTGACGTCACTATCCAGTTACCACTTTAAAGCAACATAACACGACCCAACCAAAATATCCACAATATTTCATTTTATACATCTAACACACAACGGTAGAACGGCTAGATGGTAGTCCCAAGCTAAGCAGAGCTTGTGTTATGGGTACTAGACAACTGATACAAATACTGTTGTAATGATAGGCCTTTTAGAAAGAATACTTTTATTTGGTGATTTACATGGCATTACAACTATAACTATTTTTATTATAATATTCACGCATCTTGTGCGTCTACAAAAAGGGAACGAGACGAGCGAGTGACGCCATGATTGATTTTATTCAATAAATCAAATTATGATTTCTCAGCACGACCATAGATGGCGCCACATGTATTTAGAATAAGAGTATAATATTTATTATATATTACAACACGCCTCCTTAAATTTATACTCTTTATCTTTTACAGTTTACACAATATAAACATTAATACAATAAGAAATTATAACTCTGCTCTAAATTAAACCCAATTCTAATCTGTTTTTCAAAAATTTGTTTTTGTCTAGACTTTTAGTTAATGTATCTGATATGTTGCATTTTGAATCAATCTTTACAATATCAATTAAACCCTTTTCATAGTTTTCATTTATATAATGGTACTGCACTTCAATGTGCTTTGAATTTTTTGTAAAATTTCCATATTTTGCAATATATATTGCACCTGAATTATCTTCGTATAATTTTATAGGTTTATCAAATTTTACACTGAATGATTCACTTAACAAATTTCTAATAAAAATTACTTCAGTCACTGCTTCTGACATAGCAACATATTCAGCGAAAGTTGAGCATTTAGTAACAGTACTTTGTTTACGTGTTTTCCAAAAAATTAAATTTCCATATAATCTAATTACAAATCCTGTTGTAGATTTTCTATCCACATTATCTCCTGCATAGTCAGAGTCGACCATACAGTCTAATATTTCAGTATTTACATTATCACTGTAAGTTAACTTTAAATCCTTAGTCTTATACAAATATTTTAAAATTCTCATTGCATATTTAAAGTGAGTTTGATCATAACAGCTTTGATATCGGCTAAGGTAATTTACACTATATGTAATATCTGGTCTTGTTCCTGTACTAATATACAATAATTCACCTATAATATTTCTGTACTTTATATTTTCATCTACTTCTCTTGCCTGTTCTAATTTCAAGTTTGTTTCCATTGGAGTTTCATACAACTTAGTGTTTTCCAGATTATATTTAACAGCCAAAGATTCAATATACTTTGTTTGACTTAAAGTCATTCTTTTCCTGTCATCGCTGTACTCTATATTTATGCCAATATAATTTTTAATTTTACCTAAGTCTTTCATTGCAAAATTATTCATTAAACTGGTTTTCACCATTTCTATTTTATTTTTATCTTTACAGCAAATTAGGAGATCATCAACAAATATTAACATATATATTGGATCCTTGTTTGCACTATTTACATACAAACAATAATCATAGTTACTTCTGACAAAATTCAGTTTTTCAACATACTCGGTAAAACAATCATACCATACTCTAGGACTCTCTCTAAGACCATAGAGTGCCTTTTGCAATTTATACACTTTATTATATTCAATTACATAACCTTCTGGTTGATTTACATACACTTCTGACTTTATTTGACCATTTAAAAAAGCTGTCTCAACATCCATTTGTTCTATGTATAAATTATTTTTACAACAATATGATAATAAAATTTTAAATGTTTGCATCTTTCCTACTGGTGAATATACATTTTCAAGGTATTCCTTTTGCTGGAATCCTCGTACTACCAATCTAGCTTTATATACATTATCATTTTTCTTTTTAAAGACCCACTTAACATCAATAACCTTTTTATCCTTTGGCCTTTCAACAATTTGCCATGTGTTGTTTTTGTTTAAACTATTTATTTCTGAATCCATTGCTATTTGCCATTGTTTACAATCATAGGAATTTATCGCCTCCTCAAATGTATTCGGTACATTAGCGTCAATGTAATTTACATAAATAAAATGTGTTACTGGATTACCGTATCTAGAAACGGGTTTTACCTTTCTTTTAACCCTTTCTGTTAATACAACTTCATTTCTATGGTTACTTAAATTTTTATTATCAATATTATCTCTCACAGTATCATCAGAATTAGTTTTATAATTATCGACAAAGTTCTCATCAATATCAGTTTTAAATTGTTCATTTTTAATATTTAAATTTTGATTTGCTTCCAAATCCCTGTCTTTCTCATCATCAATTTTTTCTAAACAAATTAATTCAGTATTCTCTTCTAGTACTTGTACATGTCTAGCGTTAATTATTTTATTATTTAATAAGACTCTATAACCATTTTCATTGTATCCTACTAACACTCCTAGTCGGGCTTTATCATCCCATTTACTTTTTCTTAGTACCTCAGGAACTCTAACATAAACTCTACTTCCATAAATCTTTAAATGTTCTACATTTGGTTTACTACCGAAAAATATTTCATAAGGAGTTTTATTCTCTACTGTATTAGCAATTGTTCGATTTTTTAAGTACGCTGCTGTTTTTATGACTTCAGGCCAATATTTTCTGTTAATTTTAGCTTCTTTCATTAAACACCTGCCTATGTCCATAGCAGACCTATTATACCTTTCCGCTACTCCATTTAATTCATGAACGTAGGGTGGACACGTTAATAATTCTATTCCCTTTTTTTTAATGAAATTATATATTTCTTTGTTTAAATATTCTTTGCCATTATCACACAATAATTTCTTTACTCTTTTATTAAATTTATTTTCTACTAAATTAACAAACTCTATAAAACAACTTGCAGTTTCTGACTTACTTTTAATACAAAAAATCCTTGTACATTTACTGTAATCATCGATGAATGTTAAAAAATATTTTTCACCACCATAACCAGTTGTACTATGTGGACCGTTCAAATCAGTATGAATTAATTCTAATATCTCAGTAGTCTTAGTTCTATTATTTTCGAAAGGTACATTAGTCATTTTACTTTCAATACAATTTGAACATTTCATTTCCGTTCTTTCAACTTTATCTGGCAAGCCTTCTAGTAATTTATTATTTACCAACTTGTTTAAATACTGAAAATTAACATGACCAAGTGCCCTATGCCACTTCTCTTTAGCAGTTAATTTTATTGAATTTATATACATTTTATTGTTTTTACTTTCTGAAATAAAACTTTTAACACAGTATAAATTATTTACTTTGTTAGCAACAACTATTAATTTCCCTGATTGATTATAAATTTTTGCATTTTCATTTTGTGCTACTATTTTACATGTTTTTGTTATTTTAGAAAAACTTAACAAATTCTGTTTTATATCCTTTACAAAGTAAACATTTTTTAGTTCAATATGTTTCTCATCATAATAATTTTTGAAATACATTTTTATAGTACCCACTTTAGTTGCTTTTAATACTCTACCATCTGGCAGTTTTACATCAATAGGAATTTTTAAATTCACATAATTATGAAAACAAGTGTCTGTTCTTATGATATGATCAGTGCATCCACTGTCTAACAACCAATTAATTTCACAATAATTTTTATCAAAATTTTCTTTACTATATCCCGTTAACAGATTTACTTCAGAATTACATACCTGGGCTGTCCATGACTCTGTCACAGAATTGTCCCGCTGAGTGCTCGAAGACTCACTTCTCGGATGAACTTGACCTCTGCTTCGACCTCGATGAAATCTGTCTCTGTTGTAACCTCTCTGTACTCCTTGTTGGTGCTGGTTCATTGGGTATCTTCCCTGGTAGCTCTGCTGTCTTTGGTTAATTTTCTGACGGTGCCAACAGTCCTTCTTCAGATGGCCAGTCTTTCCACATATGAAACATTGTTTTTTTGTTTTTATTGTGAATGTACTCATATTACTTTTTGATGATTCGCTAGTATTCATACTCTTCTCTTTTATTTTAGACTTTACATATTCTACTGTTTTTTGATCTTCTGGAATTACATCTATGAAATCTCCAATATAACTATAGCTTGGGGGTAAGGCTCTCAACAAATACCTCATCTTCTCTGGTTCATTTAACATTCCTCCAGCTGTCTTAAAATCATTTGTTGTCTTCTCGAAATCAACAAAGAACTCTTCAATCGTTTCATAGTTAGATAATTTAATCTCTTCTATTTTTCCCCTACATATTATTTGCATCGCAGTAGATTGTGTTAAATACATTTTATCAAATTTTTTCATCATTTCATAAGCTGTACTGCATTCAGTAATATATTCTAGTTGTTTATCCGAAATAGTACTCATAATAATGATCCTCGCTTTCAGATCTATTTTATTCCAATCTGATTTTTGATAATTAACCGGCATCATAGCCAAAATGGCGGGCTCTTTACATTCCTTGTATTCCAACAAAGTTACTAACCTTAATTTCCAGCTCTGATAGTTTACGCCGTCGAAGATAGGCATCACAATATCTTCTATTTTCGCTTGTTTAGCCATTTGTTTAACTTACTTGTATTTTCACTTTTATCTATAAACTTTCATGGGCGTGAACTTCACGTGGTATTTTTTAACTTACTTATTTTCTGCTTTTATTTTCCTAACCACGAACTGCCACCATGTTGTAATGATAGGCCTTTTAGAAAGAATACTTTTATTTGGTGATTTACATGGCATTACAACTATAACTATTTTTATTATAATATTCACGCATCTTGTGCGTCTACAAAAAGGCACTGACGAAATATATACTAGACCAACACTCTACTAGGCGAGACCTGTACGCGGATTTATAGTAAGCTTAATGTTCCCTAGATGTCACTACGTGCATCAAATCGTGAATTACAACGATATTTTCTGACCCCCAACACCAATACGAACCCAACAGTCAACTGTCGAGTTTATTGTCATTGTATTATTGCGAAATGTACCACTAGATGTCGTTGTTTAAATAATTAATTATCTTAGTACCTACCTAATTTATGTAATATTTTATTTTATCGTCAAAGAGATCAACACAAATAAATAAAATTGAAACGTCTGTTTTTAATTTTAAAATAACCGTTTTTCTCTTTACAATCTTTTTTATTCATTGTTTGAAACCTTTTTGTATTTTCAATGGATTCACTTTAAACTTTGTATGTATGTTTCTCAATTGACATAAGTAAGGAACTAAGGACTGACATTTTATTTTTTTAATGGATTAAAAAACAAAATAAAAATTGATGAATTAATAAAATACAATTGCATGTTGCAGTTACAATTCCCGTCCTTAATGACACATGTCTAAAAACAGTTTTTGGCGTTGATAAATGTTGTTGATCGTGAATGTATGCAAATAAAAAATTTGATAATTACGAGTTAATAATATCGAGAATGGCTTGCACATATTAATTAACAACTGTAGATGACAAAAAGGTGTAATTAAGGATTTTCTTTCGGTTTGCGTCTTATAAATAATCCTAATGTTAAAAATGCGAACGTAAGTTCCTTTGTTACGCTTTCCGGCGAAAACTACTTAGCTGATCAATCTGATCATCATGAAACACATATTCTTGTAGAGGTATTAGAAGTAACATAGGATACTTTTTATTAAATGCGAACGAAGTCGCGGGCGAAACCTAGTTATTAATAAAACAATCTGAAATGTTTTTGGAACGATATTCCCTAACGCGCTTTTCGCGCCAAAAGTTGTAGCGACACTTAACATTGAGTTGACGTCATAGTGCTGGATACTCAACGTTAAATATAACGAACTGATTGCTGACGTCCATACCGTGTTGAATGCACCGGTTCTCGTCCGATCACCGAAGTTAAGCCACATCGGGCGTGGTTAGTAATTGGATGGGTGACCGCCTGGGAATACCACGTGTTGTTGGCTTTTTGCATTTATTTACAGAAAATAATATATTGTTTTATAGTATATTTTGTAAAGTTTGATTATTTCTAAAATAATTTGACAAATCCGTTACCGGCCTTTGGGGCATAGTGGAGTGGGATGGGGGGAGAGGTTGGGGTATGAGCCTCCGGTATCCTCACTCACTCGGTGAAACACAGCGCAAGCACTTTTTCACCTCGGTTTTCTGTGAGGCCGTGGTATTACCAGGGGCAGGGGTCATATTACGTCGCGTCGCGCGTAACCAAGTTAAAAAATATCCAGAAGCGGTTAAATACATATCTACTCATTTTTAATCAGTAGCCCAAAGTTAAAGTTTCATGTTTCTAACTTAAAAATGACGGACTTTCGTCCACATTTTCAACCCGTATTTCACCCCCCTAGGGGTAGAAATTCCAAAATACCTTCCTTAGTGCATGTCTACTCAATAAAACGATCCATATGATTAACTGAAAGAATACAACTTAAGGTCTATACGCACGTGTAATATTAAAATCATCATCTTATCCCTAACTGTTGAAGAGTTTAACCTTCTATCATCAGCTCACCTAAATAACTTGAAAGTATACGACTAAAGGTCTATAGATACGTATGAAATTGAAAGAATTATCCTCCAACTCCTAACCGTTGAGGAGTTGTACCTTCGATCATCAGCTTACCTAAATAATTTGAAAGAATACGACTAAAGGTAACATACATACATATGATATTTAAAGATTCATCCTCCAACTCCTAACCGTTAAGGAATTGTACCTTACACCATCAGCTCATCATCATAAAATGATGACTACCAGACGCAAATACCGGGTTAACTTCAGAAAATATACGAAAACATAATATGTGCCTAAAAAAATGAGGGTTTCCCTCGATTTCCCTGGGATCCCATCATCAGATCCTGATATGGTGACAATGAGACCACCTCGGGAGCATACCCTTTCGAATACAAAAAGAATTTTCAAAATCGGTCCACAATTGACGCAGTAATCGGTGAACATACATAAAAAAAAACATTCAGTGGAACATAGAACCTCCTCCTTTTTGGAAGTCGGTTAAAAATAAAAATACAGTCGAATTGATAACTACCTTCTTTTTTTGAAGTCGGTTAAAAATAAACATTCTTAATAATTACATTTTTGAACTGAGTACGCGGCTCAAGCGACGTTGCCGTTCCGTATTAACTACTGGAAGATATGAACGATTTTTGCAATGTTGCCATTCATGAGTGCATTGTTTCTCTGATTCAACCAAATAACTTATAAATGTGACATCTAGCGTAGTAAATAGGTCATTATTTTCAAGTTTATTTAAATCGATTGCAACGACATCTCCTAAACATAGGTGATAACTTTTAGTTATGCAATTGAAAATCATTTTTTTAAAGCAAGCAATACAAAGCAAGTTTTATATTTGAAAAATAATAATATAGTTACTAGAATTGAAGCACATCAATAAAATACTGTTAAACTTTGTTAAACTGCTTTTTAGAGCTTATTTTGAGCGCCATCTAGATTTAGTTGAACTTTTGTAGCTTTTTGCGGCGTACAGTATTGGCCAAGGGAGGGACGGTCTATAGTATATTGTGTCATTGAAAAAGGGAACGAGACGAGCGAGTGACGCCATGATTGATTTTATTCAATAAATCAAATTATGATTTCTCAGCACGACCATAGATGGCGCCACATGTATTTAGAATAAGAGTATAATATTTATTATATATTACAACAAATACATATATATACTTTTTTTTTGTAAATACATACATATTATACACAGAAAACACCCAAACTCCGAAACAAATATTTGTAGATCATACAAACACTTGGCCCGACCCGGGAATCGAACCCAAGACCTCATGATCAGCAGTCGCACACGCCAACCGCGAGACCAACGAGGCAGTCAACAACGCTACTCAACAGCCAGGTCTGCAGTTCCGTGTTGGGGTATAATAGGAGAGGTCTGTGACAAGTTTTCAGTTTGCCTCAAATACCTACTCAAAGAATGGTACCAGCTCTCGGACCAGAATGACATACCTGGCGAAGTATATTGTTATACCATGAGTGAGGGTAAGTTTAAATAATATGTAATATTTTACATTGCAATTTATTCCTAAACATTAATAACTGCGTCGGTTTTCAGCCTTCAGTTTCTCGTCATTCCTGAAAATATAAGAAAATTTATAATTTATTTTTTCTGTATCAAAAAGGGTAGATGACTTGTCAAGTCAAATTAGTATTTTTATTAAACCCTAAAATGATAGACGCCTACATTTAAATTTATAATTATACATTTTATAGAGTAGGTACCTATTATTCTTTTAGAAACAGTAAATGTCCTGCTAAAAACTCGAGGGCTTTCACATCTTTTTCAAGTTGAATAAATCTATCAGATTACAGACGCACGCAATAATACATTCAATGCAGTAGGTACCATCAGGAACAAAAGACAAATGTACGTAACTATGCAATAATTGTTGTTTACATGTATTAAGAAGATCACCTAATTATATTACATACTTCTGATTTGCCAGATGTTACAAGCAGGTGACTTCCTTAATTACTATGTTACTTAAATAACTTGCTGATCCGGCGAACTTCGTACCGCCATATTTACATAATAATATTAAATTTGTTCTCAGCTTCCCACAGGCAGTGTACAGTCGCACACAAAAAATAAGACTTTTCCGTTATCTTTGAATTTTTCTTGTTCCTACACAAACCTTGTCCTAACAATAACGCACACAAAAAAAAAGAATTATTTAATTTGGTGAAACCGATCGAAGCTTCGATCGGCCGAAAGTGATTGTACGCGCATATCTTCGCGAAGATATGCGCGTACACTCACTTCGGCGATTCATTGTTAAGGTTCCGTGCCAAATGCAAAAAACGGAACCCTTATAGATTCGTGGTCTGTCTGACCGTATGTCACAGCCACTTTTTTCCGAAACTATAAGAAGATAAGAACTATAATGTTGAAACTTGTTAAGTAGATGTATTCTGTGAACCACATTAAGATTTTCACACAAAAATAGAAAAAAAAAAACAATAAATTTTGGGGGTTCCCATACTTAGAACTGAAACTCAATTTTTTTTCATCAAATCCATACCTGTGGGGTCTATCTATGGATAGGTCTTTAAAAATGATATTGAGGTTTCTAATATCATTTTTTTCTAAACTGAATAGTTTGCGCGAGAGACACTTCCAAAGTGGTAAAATGTGTGTGTGTCCCTGTGTGTAATGTGTAACTTCTAAAATAAGAGAATGATAAAACTAAAAAAAATATGTATGTACATTACCATGCAAACTTCCACTGAAAATTGGTCTGGTGTGTATGTGCGTGCATGGTGTCTGTGTGTCGTTTAAGTAATCGCATGCTAACTCACTACAGCTACCAATAAATTTTCAGTTGCATTGTAATCTTGGGAGTACAGCCATTCATAGACCGACTTTTAAAAATTATGATAGCTCAGTCTGTGCACCCCTAATGTTTTATTAATCTTATTATAGATGAACTCAGTCACACTGATCGGAGTAAGTAGATTTATTTTACGTACTTGCACCATGAATAGTCATGGAAATTATAACATGGATAAGCCTTTTTAAACTTAATTAAAATAAAATTCTTATTGTGGCTTTTTAAACGTTTCTTTATGTACTGCGCCTTCAATGTTGAATTTTGATGTTGCCTTTGTTTATAGTTTTCACGTGGCTTTCACACCTTGTACAGTATATTGCACTACTAGAATAATAATATATAGGTAATAATAAAGTAATGAATGATCGTAAAGTAGTTTGCGATAACTTGATATCCAGTTTTCGACTGGTTCAGCCTTGATATAATAACTTAATACTCCTTTTTATTTAATTAAGTTTGTTGCGATTGAAAAACAATATATAACTTACTTATATAAAAGTCTACTACCAATGATATTGAGAACATGATTTTGAAAAAGGAATAACTAGCTCAGTGATCGGGTAATAGGTCTACACATGCACACACATACAGACACACTCCACATGCACACACAGACGCACGCGCGCACACACAAATATATACACGGGCCAGGTGTGTGGTTTCTGAGTGTGCTACTTCTGTCTTTTTTGTAATTTTTTTTGTTTCTTCTTGATTATATTGATTGTCTTTTTGTAATGGATGTACAAGAACCTATGTAGTTTGGAGTGAAGACACCCTGAAATACAGTTTACTCTAGTTCAAGGTCCAGAGAATTCACATTTAATGTATGAATATAGTTTAGTGTCAATAAATAAATGAAATAAATAAATAAATTATATTGATTTATGTGAGATTCGCGACTTCATCGAAAAATGGTACAGATTTTTATTAGAATTTAACAGGCGAATCTATAAGAATAAACTGATATTACCATATCATAACATCATGATTTGCATGGGCGTATCTATTTAATTATATAATTAATATTGGTAAATCGTTAATATTTACCTAGGTCATTAGAAAAATATTTAAAAATACACTCTCTTTTGGATAGTCGTGTAAAAAGTATGATATTTCTTACGAGAATTTTACTAGAAAATCATAATTATAAAAGGCTGAGGTACTCGAAATATGAATAATAATATTAACTTACCAAAGTATAAAAATAACTTCAAAAAGGTCCACTTTACGTTTTCTACATTTTTACTCAAGTGGCATAGACAACATGCCATAGTTTTTTTACAGTAGAAGGCCGATCACCGATATACTATTAAAAAGACAGCAAAAAGGTTAAATATTTCTTATTCATATTGATATATTCTTCATCCTACACATTTGAAATTCGTAAAAAATCTTAATAATTTCAAAATCCCGGAGGCTGAATAGGCAATAAGCTGGCACGTTTATATTAATATGGATATATATTAATATATAGGTACGTGCCAGCTTATTGACCCCAAATCAATCTACCTACTCCGATCTATAGAACTCACTCAGAAAACTCGGAAATTTATTTGCATATGATGTATTAAATTTGTGTGAAAAGAAAACTTTATTATCTCTCAATTTATTTCTAGCTGATAAGTGAAACATGTTCCTATTGACCCTACCATGGTACCTTAAAAGAAGTCTGAGAATAAATAATTGTCTTACTGTTAGTACTTTACATTCTTTGTACAATAGTTTAGTAGAGTATGTGTACGGATGGTAGTGGCTCACCTTAAGTATGGCTCTTTGAGCCTTTTCTAGAGTGAGCAAGTGTATCTTCGACGTCCCTCCCAAAGAATCAATGCAGTATGTTAAAAGGGATTCACAGAGGGACTGGTATATTATTTTTAGGAGTTTGGGTTCTGCAACATGACATAGGTTTTAAAAAATTGCGATTATATTGCGTATTTTGGTCGATATTTTTTTTATACAGGGTGAATTTTTGAGACGGGACAGTAAGGGCAGGTACCTTAACCGTTATAGTTACAGGAAAACGCCTTTAGGAGACTATCCATAATTTTTTAAGATATTCTGAACTGCATTTACAGATTTTGAAAAAAATGTACAGATTCTCTAAAATGACGTCGTTATTACACGGCAGAATTAAGAGTACCTTCATAAAATTCCACCATTATCACTCGGTTTGACATCACACCACACCAACAGTTAAAAGAGAATCGAAATGTAAAAAATGAATGAAATGTAAATGCGGATTATGGCGGATCTACCCATAACAAAGAGTTAGGCTAATTTAGAGGTTTGACTCTTTTTCCGTAATGTATGGGAAAAGTTTTTGCGATTTCTGACATTTCTAGTACTCAAACCTCAGTCGGTCCAGTAGAAACTTTCGATCCTTATAAGAAACAGGAGCGATTGACATCAAAAAAAGTTTTTGTTTAAAATGACCATTTTCTTGCTGACTGTACATGTTTTACACAAGAGCCACGCTGATTTCAGCACGAATGGGCCGGCTCGACCGGGGCGGTACTACCCTCGCATAGAAAATCAACGTAAAATGACAGCGATCGTGCTGTCGTGTTTCGTTGGTGAGTGCGAGACCGGAGGCCCAAATAGTCTAGTCAACAAGTTCCATACTTGTTGACTGGACTAAAAGATGCAGCAGCATCACTAGGCCGCCATGGTGTGGGTCGCCATACTGCATTCGCAGTGAGTATGGTGACCACCACTCTTGGATTCTGCTTATGATTTCCATCAGGCAGAGTAGAGTCATTATGGTGGGCCATACATTATAAAAAAAAAAAAAAAAGGTTGAGGTACCTGCTCTTACTGTCCCGTCTCAAAAATTCACCCTGTATGTGGTTCAAAAGATAGATTGCAGTCTATTAAAACTCCAAGATATTTAATGGTATCAACTTGCTGGATACTCGGACAGGAACAGGTTACAGAATTTTCTCTAGAACCTCATTTATGAGCCTTAATTAGGAAACAATCCCTTGACGGCTGCGTACGATTTAGAATCGAGAAGGTGATGTAGTGTATCTTATTGGTATTTAGACTGTAATTTGTTATAAAGCCATTTACTAATTTAATTTAATCATATAGTACATAATTATAGCATAAGGTAAACTACTCTGGTAAGGAGTGCTGAGTAATGCTTTTATTGCAATAATAATTGTCTTGAAAAGCACAAGAAACACTCAAATAATCTAATATAAATAAATCATTATACTTACATATTCTTCGTCCTTAGAGCTGTATAGAATCGAGATGTATAAATCTCAATTTTTAGTAGTAATTCACATTATGTTCAGTGTCATAAAAATTGCAAAATACCTGCAATATTAAATGTCCCTTAAAATTTTATATGTTACCGTCAGATTGTCAAAACCGTTAGATTGTAATCTATATCACGAGATTGCACACAGTCGAATGATTGTGAAACGGTATCGACGAATCGCAAGTCGCGCGCTGATTGGTTGAACAACATATGTCCCGCACTGCGATATTTGTTTCTTAATTCGTCTTTGTTGACGAATGTAAGGTATTTTTGTAATTGTAAATTGATTTTATATTGAAAATACCTCACAGCTTTAGAATTAGTTATATAAAATTGTTGTGACAGTAAAATTAATTTGTGATTAATCAAAGAAGTTCTAACCTAGCTCTATGGCCATTGAACGGCCTACTGTAAAACTGACCAATCAGGGACAATTGACAATTTGACGCACGTAAGCAGTATATCAGTATATCACAGTTGACAATCTATCTATAGTTTGCAATCGCGCTAGGGAGATTATAATCTAACGGTTTTTACAATCTTACGGTGACATATACATGTCTCATAACATATTTTACAAATGTAATTTAAAATGCCTAATTCTAATTCATAAAACAAAATAATAAATAGTTACCAGTCTCATCAGTCAAACTCACACTGGTTATTAGCACGCTTGATAAGCCATTTATCCATTTTCTATAGCTACTGCACAGAAAGAACAAATACATAATTTCATACATAATTAAATGTCAGACCAAACACATTGATTGCACATACATGACTTACCGCAATTCCTTCTGAAGAGCTCATTTCAAGTAAACTAAAAATTGCCAGTCCTTGTACGACACACTCAGCTGTGCACACCCAATGACATCTTGACATCCTACATTTTTGCTTCAAATTGCAAATAAAGACCACATCCAGTCAGACAGAAGTGTACATCTGTACACTCACATCCAATTCAAAGTTAAATTGCATGAAATATTACTTTCAGCCAATTACTATAATTGGTAATACAATTCAAATTTGTGATTAGATGTTCAGAACCCACCTATACTTAGCTAAAATTAAACATCCATATCTAACATACACCTTTATTGAACAAAAGTCCTCATCACACACATCACAATATTACACACAATACTCTAGTCACCTTACATTTAATAAATCATCATTTGGAACTAATCCGTCCATAAAATCATCCAGTGATATGCCTATCACTTCATAACTTTATACAACTTTACATAGAAATATAACCTTACATAAAGAAAACAATTTAAAAACCTAATGTTACCATATTAATATCTCTGTATTAATGGTTCGTAGTACTGCTCACCTCATGTTTGGGGTTTGATGTTATTCCACCCATTGCCAGAACTAGAGCTAGACCCACCTCCATTGCCATTCCAGTTTCCTTGTCCACTGGGCCAATTTCCTTGATTCCAATTTCCACCTTTTCCACCATTCCAACCTTGATTTGAACCACCTCCTTGATTCCATGCTTGAGGTGGACCATTTTGTCCCCAATTTTGGTTGCCATTCCAATTTTTACCTGGATTGCCTTGTGGGGGGCCACCTTGCCAATTGTTCGGTCCAGAATTACCTGGTCCCCCCAAAAATCCTCCCCAACCAGCTTGGTTAAGAGCAGCAGCAACAAGGCTGATGGGCAAATTGAAATTGGCTGGTGGGCCTCCATTGGGATTAATGCCTAAGTTCTGCATGTTAAGAGAGTCTATATTACTATTTCCACCATTGTTATTTGGACCTCCTGAAGGGCCAGGTCTATTACCATCCCAATTATTAGGACCGTAAGGCTCTTCTTTCCAGTTTTGGTGAGTCTTTGTTTTAATTTTTGGTGCAGCACTGGATACAGATACTGATGCACCTTTGATTACATGATCTTCACCACAGAGACTCTGGGCTACTTCGGGGTCTAAGAAAGTGACGAATCCAAATGCCCTAAAGGGATGAGGAACAAACACATCTGTAACTTCACCAAATTTGGAGAAATACTCACGAAGGTCATCAGCTGTCATATCTTCTGTGCATCTGCCAACAAATACTTTACAAGGCATCTGAGGCACTACTCCCTCTTTTGAGTTAGGTATACGGACATCAACCCAGCGCCCATCTATATTGTGTCTTTGAGCTAAAGCTCTCATTTGAGACGCATAGGTAGCAAAACGAATGAAGCCAAATCCTTTGAAAGATCCGTTTTTGTCTTTTTTTAATTGCACCATTACGACCTCGCCAAATTGTTCAAAGTATTGTTTTATTGACTCTTCAGTTGATTTCCAAGGTAAACCTAAACATATTAAGTCAGAACACGTTAATTTCTTCTCCAAACGTTTAGTTTTCGCGGCAGAGTTTTCGGAGGATACATCTTCCATCTTACGCTTGTTTTCTTTAGGAAATACACAAATATATAAATTTTTGCCCCATCCTACTTCTGACGGAGGATGCAATTTCCCATCACTTAAACGTATACCTCGAATGGACTTGCTTTCTGAGTGACGATATTTCAATCCACAAGCACCGGGAAATTGGGCCACGAGGGTTGAAAGCAAAAGAGTGCCATCCATTTCACAGGGAATTTCTACGGCGTTAGAGTCATCTTCATCTTCGCTAACTTTGATGTATTCAAAATAGTCACCACTATAATTTCCACCCTTGGAAGACATGATGGAAAAAACTAACAAGACAACTATAAATAACTTCTACAATAACAGCTAAGGTGACAACAACGCCTAGAAACAAAGATGGCAGATTGGCAGATATGACTTTGAGATGGCGAGCAAATTGGGAATGGGCAAAAAATATCGATATTATAATAGTATCGAATTCGTATCAATTTCGATTATTTTTTTTAACGCAACTTTGGGTTTGTGTTTAATGTTATTAGATACTCCTTGCATGCTCCTCGCGTATCGTTAACTTTAATAAATCCCGCCACAATCTTTAAAAGCATGGGATCGTGCACGAACTGTAGAGGCAGCACTATTGTCGAAAGTAGACTGCCCTAGTGTTAAATAAAAAAAGTATAGTGATGTAAGCATTGTAGTAAACAGTATTGTTTTTTTTTTATAAACTATTTAAAACAAAAACCCCAACTGCGTCAATATCTGTCATCTTTAGTAAATTCATTTTTTTTAAATAAAACATGTAAGTTACATAATCGTATTCACCTTTAAAAATTCTTTATTTTGATACCACACTTGATGTATTTTGAGATCAAACATTTTTTTTTGGATTATTGGCGCCAAAAATCCTTAATTTTGTTTTTATTTTATTTTGATGTACCCAATGTCACTCTCACGACTTAAACGAATCTATTGACACCACTCACATAAAAATACGGCAAGCCATTTAGGCTCTTCATCATCAGCTTACCGCAGTCCACTGCTGGACACAGGGCTCTCCAATTGCACGACACTTAGTTCGATCCTCGGCTACTTGCATCCAATTCCTGCCAGCCGTCTTGCGCAAATCATCACTCCACCTGGCCTGTGGACGTCTTACGCTACGTTTTCCGAGACGCGGTCTCCACTTAAGAACCCGTTTACCCCAACGGTTGTTGGTTCTACGGCAAATATGGCCAGCCCACTGCCACTTCAGCTTGCTAATCCTGTGGGCTATGTTGATGACCCCGGTTCTCTGCCGGATAACCTCGTTTCTAATACGATCCCTTAGAGAAACACCGAGCATAGCCCTCTCAATAGCACGCTAAGCGACTAACAACTTGTGGACAAGCCGTGCCGTAAGTGTCCACGTTTCGGCTCCGTATGTCATTACGGGTAGGACGCACTCATTGAAGACTTTCGTCTTAAGGCACTGTGGGATCAACGATGAGAAGACTCGAGGAAGCTTCCCAAACGCTGCCCAACCCAGCTGGATTCTTCTGTTTACCTCGTCCTCAAAGTTGTATCTACCTAACTGCAAAGTCTGCCCGCGGTATACATATTTCTGAACAACTTCGAGAACGGCATCGTGTACTGCAACCGCTTTCGGTATAACATGTTTTCCAAGTTCATCCGTAGTGTATCCATAGTAGTAGACCGATGCGTACAGAAGATTGAGCTAGATCGTTCTGCATCTACAACAGTAGGTCCTGCAGCGTCTCTGCCATGATGACGATGTCGTTTGCAAATCGCAAGTGAGGGATGTATTCGCCATTGAAGTTGATGCCGCGCCGCCATGCCCTTTCCAGTGCAGCATCTTGAACAAGTCCTCCATTGCATTAGTCAACAATTTCGGGGATATAATGTCCCCTTGTCTCACTCCTCGATGCATTGGTATGGATCTTGTTTGCTTCTGTACTTCGACGGACATAGTGGCGGCTTCGTAGAGACCAGTGCCGGATTAGCCACTTAGCAAGAGTAGCAAATGCTACGGGCCCCGGGAACTGGGGGGCCCCGCGCTCCAACGCCTGTCCAACCATAAAAAAAAAGTTTAGATAAGCGTAAATATCTTGCATGCCTTAACCGCGAAGCACCTAGGCTCTCCTTAAGGCAATCAATCAATCAAATAAGGAATAAATCCTTAGGGGAATCGAGTTTTAGATTTTTAGGTGGGACTTAAGTCCCCCCAAAATCTAAAACTCGATTCCCCTATTGATTTCCATTTCGACCGGTCGTTAGCGGCCCGCATCCAACGAGTCCCTGCGATCTTAAATTCTTAACCAGGTCGTCCGGCCACCTTGCGGGAGGCCTTCCTACGCTACGTTTGCCGTCACGTGGTCTCCACTCAAGGACCTTTCTGCCCCATCGGCCATCGGTTCTCCGAGCTATGTGCCCTGCCCACTGGAACTTCAGCTTGCTGACTCGCTCTGCTATGTCGATAACTTTAGTTCGTCAACGGATCTCCTCATTTCTGATTTGACCTCGTAGAGAGACCCATACCTCGTTATATAGCTCGCTGTGTGACCGCGAGCTTCCTTATGAGGCCCATAGCAAGAGATCACGTCTTGGCACCGTAGGTCATCACTGGTAACACGCACTGGTTAAAGACCTACATATTTAAGGACTTGATATTTTGAACGAGAAGACACTGCGTAATTTCCCGAAAGCAAACCCAGCCGTTCTGGCTTCGTCGCTTGACCTCTTTCTCGATGTTGGATTTGCCTAGTTGGTCCGTTTGTCCCAGATAGACATAGTGATCAACAACTACGAGAGCCGAGCCTCCCAGTAATATGGGGGTGCGCGAAACATGGACATTTGCCATGATGCCATTTTACGATGTCGTCGGCAAACCGAAGGTGCGAGATGCATTCGCTATTAATATTGATGCCGAATCCTTCCCAATCCAGAATAAATAAATATTTTCGGACATCTAACACACAACGCCACCTAGTCCCAAACTAAGCAGAGCTTGTGTTATGGGCACTATACAACTTTGGGCGACTTTTGCCCAATTTGGGGGGAGCCAGCGTCGCAACGAGACTCCTATACACGGGGGTTGTCCGGTCGATGGCGCTGTATGGCGCACCGGTGTGGGTGGCGGCTCTGACTGCCCTAAATAAGGCTCGCCTCTGGCGGCCTCAGAGGGTATTGGCAGTCAGAGCCATACGCGGATACCGCACGGTGTCGACCGAGGCGGCGTGCGCCTTGGTCGGGACACCCCCGTGGGATTTGGAGGCGGAAGTGCTCGCCGAAGTTTATCGACGGGTGGCTGGATATCGGGCGGAAAGTGGCTTTCGCCCTCCGCCCGAAGAGGTACGCGAATGGCGTGAAGCCACTCGTCGAGCCACTATGGACAGATGGTCGCTCTGACGCAGGTCCTTTCCGGGCATGGTTGCTTCGGGAAGTACCTGCACTCGGTCGCTAGGAGGGAATTGAGTCCCGCCTGCCACCACTGCGACTGCAGTGAGGACTCGGCCCAGCATACGCTGGCGATTTGTCCCGCTTGGGCGTTGCAGCGCCGGGCCCTCACTGCAGTCATCGGAGGAGATCTCTCGCTACCGGCCGTCATACGCTCCATGGCCGGTAGCGACAGCAGTTTTACCGCGGTCGCAACCTTCTGCGAAGATGTGATCTCGCAGAAGGAGGTGGCGGAGAAGGCCCGGGAGGATGATATCCACTCGGACCCAATCCGCCGCCGGCAAACCGGGCGGCGGAGGCGCGCCTATCTGCGCCTCATGCCGCCCTGAGTGTGGCCGCGGATGGTCGGGACGGGTTTTCCCCTCCATCCGCTCTAGTGGCCACCCGCGAGGGGGTGACGTACGCGTGTGCCGTACGTCACCTAGTTAGAGAGTTCATCAGGTGACGGTGCCCGCTTCTGTGCGGGCAAGCGCTGGGAGGGGTCCGAAAGTGTTAATATCAGCAGTTCCCGGATTCCTCCCTTCACAGGCGCAGAGTGGCATACCGTGTGGTTTTAGTCGGTTCGAGTCCGACACACCGCCCCGCCGTAAACCCCGGTGGGGTGACGGTCCGATGGGATTTCCACACGTTAAAAAAAAAAAATGGGCACTATACAACTGATACAAATACATATATACTTTTTTTTTGTAAATACATACATATTATACATAGAAAACACCCAAACTCCGCAACAATCATCACACAATCATTTGGTCCGACCCGGGAATCGAACCCGAGAACTCATGATCAGCAGTCGCACACGCCAACCGCGAGACCAACGAGGCAGTCGCTGGTCAGAGCAGAGAGCAGAGCTGGAAGGCGTCTTCCATTGCATTGGTAAAGAGTTTAGGCGAGATGACATCTCACCCTGCCTAACTCCCCTCCACAACGGAATAGCCTCTGTGCTCAGGTCCTGTACTCGGACCGACATGGTAGCGTTTTTATACAAACATTTCAGCACTTCGATATACCGATAGTCAATGTGGCATCTCTGAAAAAACTGGAGCACTGCCCAAGTCTCGATCGAATCAAAGGCTTTCTCATAGTCCAAGTCACTAAGTATAGTGGCAAATTATACTCCTCGGTCTTCTGTATAATTTGCCGCAGCGTATGAATGTGGTCTATGGTACTATAGCCCTTAAGGAACCCGGCTTGTTCCGGAGGCTGGAAGTCATCAAACCTACGTGCGAGACGATTCATGATCACCCTCGAAAGCAGCTTATAAACATGGCTTAGAAGCGATGAGATGAGCCTATAGTTCTTCAATAAGGTTTTGTCGCCTTTCTTGAAGAAGAGAACCACCTCACCTCTATCCTAAAATTGAAGAGCTTCTGAAGGACTATCAGTATCGGTGTTCCACCTGCTTTCAGAAGCTCCGATGTGATTCCGTCCTCACCCGCCGCCTTGTTGTTTTTCAACTGTTTGAGGGCCATCCTTATCTCATACAGGCTGATGTCCGGGCTTAATTTGGCTCTTCGATCTTTATCTAAATCGTCAACAAGCTTAGCAATCGAGGTATTTAAGTGTCCATAGAACCTTTCGATCTCCCTCAGTACCTCTGGATTAGTAGACGCTACACTGTCGTCTTCAGTCTTCAGCTTCGTCAACTGGCTTTGCCCAATAGACAAGTCTCTTGCGAACACTTTGGAGCCCTTATTTCGCTCTATCGTATATTTAATATGGTTATTATTAAAGACAGGGATATCGTGCCGCAAGGACTTAGAGATCCGTATATTGAGCTGTAGATATGCTTCAGCGTCCTCGGAAGTCTGCAGCGCCAATGAGCATCGTTCTGCCATAAGGTCGAGGGTGTGATCTGATAGTTTTTAAGGTCTATCTTTCCATCGGGATCTAAAGAAGGCTTTCCCTACCTTGTAGACAGTTTCCACCAGCCTGTTGTTGCCCTCGTCCACAGAAACGCAATCCTCTAGGCCAGACAAGCGTTTTGCGAACTCGAGTTGAAAGCTCTCGGGGTTTTGTATCTGGGCTGCAGTAGGTCGCAGCGTCATTAGTCGAGACCTTTCCAGTTGGACATTGATATTCAATGTGTCAACCATTCTCTGATCGCTCCCGGTTTTCACCCCGTGGATCACGAAGACATCACTGAATGTTTGTCTCTTTGTAGACATAATGAAGTCGATCTCATTCCTCGTGAACCGTCTGGACTCATCCAGATCCATTTCCTATGAGGTGGCTGTTTGAAGAAGGAGTTCATCATAAAGAGTTCCTCCTTCTCCAGAAAGTCGGCCAACCCCTGGCCCCTGGGATTCCTTGGCTCACATTCAAATTGCCCCACTCGCAACTCGTCATCGCCCCTCCTACCCAGTTTTGCATAAAAATCCCCCATAACAACAGTGAAGTATGTTTTGGAAGTATGTATGTCCCTACTGATGTCCTCATTCATAGCTTCCACTTCGTCGTCCGGGTGTGCCGAGGTCGTTGCGTAAGTCTGTATGACCTTCAAGGAGTATCTCTTTGATACTCAGAGTATCAGGTACGCAACCCTGCTCGATACACTCATGATATATACCACGTTACTTACGACGGATCTGTGAACGAGGAACCCGACGCCACCCTGAGACTGTTGGTCGCCCTCCCGGTGGTAGAACAAGTTTTCAAACTTTAAGGTAGTCGTGTCCTCGCCCTCTCTTCGGACCTCCGATAAACCCATTGTTTCCCAATGCAACTCTCCTCTTCCAACTTAACGATCTTCTCATCTGTGCTTAATGTGCGCGTATTATACGTCACCAGCGACTACCCACGTCGGTATTCCGTTGTGCACTTGCCCGAGGTCGGTCGCCAGAGCCTTCTTCGTTATTCAGCAGATTGCACCGCGGACAGGCGAGGTTGGCTTGGGTCCCGAAGGATGATAATGGGATCCCTTACACTAAATCGTAGTTATAGGTCGTATAATCCCTACCACGAGAAACGTTGGCATCTCAAATCATCATAAACTTGAGAACCTAAAGCAAACTAAGGGCCCCTTGACCGAATTTGCTACAGGCCCCGCGCTGGCTTAATTCGGCACTGCGTAGAGACATGTCAACACTTGGATGTATCGCCAATCCACTTAGCAACGCTGCAGGGGCTCCAGAACAGACCAGATCTCAATCGAGTCAAAGGCTTTATCATAGTCCACGAATGATAGACACAGGGGTTAATTATACTCTTCGGTCTTCTGTATAATCTGCCGTACTGTGTGGATGTGGTCTATAGTGCCATATCCGCTCCGAAACCCAGCTTGCTACGGTGGTTGGAATTCGCCGAGTCTTCGCGCAAGACGGTTCGTGATGATTGTTTTTAAACTTTCACGACTATACATATGATTCGACTGTTAATCGGGACTTAATCGCGAAAATATCCACAAGGTACAATACCAATACAAGCGGTACCCATCTTCTCTGTTGAATTTTATTATTTTTTTGATTTCGACTGCTTCCCTTACTATTCTGGAGTAATATTGACGGTCGGTAGAGAGGACCTGTGGTTGGTGTAGTTCTATTCAATGGTTTGGACCTGACTCCAGCAAGCTCTCACCAGTCTACCCGTGACCACGATCGGTGCAATTTGATCGAAACGTCGGGCTACCAAAAAAGGTATTGTACCTTGTAGATATTATCGCGATGAAGGTTTGTGATGACTCTTGAAAACAGCTTGTAGACGTGACTTAGAAGGGAAATGGGCTGACAGTCCTTCTACCTGGTCTTATCACCCTTTTTGAAGAACAGGATGACCACACTCCTACTTCACACCTCTGGAGTTTTCCCTTCGAACAAAACAGCGTTGAAAAGCTTTTGGAGCTCCCTCAGTACGGGCTTACCTCTAGCTTTTAACAGCTCTGTTGTAATGCCGTCCTCTCCAGGGGTTTTTCCATTTTTCAGCTGTCCAAGAGCCATCTCGATTTCGTCAGTGCTGACTTCTGGCAGATCTTCGGTGTAGTGGTGTGTTAATGTGGCTCTAGTGTCTTCATTTTTGGGATCTGGTCAAGATGCATGCGAAGCGTATAAACAGCCATAAAAGCTTTCCACCTCCGAAAGGACAGCCGGCTTGGAAGCAACGGCTTCTCCACTTGCACAACACGTCAGCTTTGTCAGGTGGCTTCTTCTAAGAGATTGTACAAACACTTTTGACCCCCCAATTCTGCTCGGTCGCTTTTTCAATCGAAAGAGTATTGGAGCATCGGAGGTCGTGTCGTACGAGCCTGCTGATCTCCTGCCTGCCTGAGCCTGAGTTGGGGTTATGGTCTCCTCCCCCTCTCTTCAAGATATGCCACCTAATCTTCCCTAGTTCTACCTCAAGTTGTGCCAGATGCGAGTCTAGCCGTAACGTACGGCCATTAAAAGTATTTTGTGGTGGCTTCCCGTAACCCGGTGATTCTTAGCACCCACTGTCCCGCCATTATCGTGGTCACCATCATGACCTAGAATAGTGGGACTACAGGGAACTGGGGGCCGTGGCTTTTGTTATTTACGCATGGAGTATTTTGCCCATAATCACCACGCTGAGCAGGCGGGTTGGTGATCGCAGGGCGTAGCTTTTTGCACCGGTGACGCTGCTACTCGTCACCGGCCTGTTGTATTTAGTTACGCCTTTTGGGATGGACATACTGCCATCAGTCGGTCGCCAGAGCCTCGTTCGTCGTTCAGCAGGGTGCACCGCGTGCAGGTGAGGTTGGCTGGGAGCGAAAGATTGTGGTTCGTCCCTTACACCCCCCAGTTTAGGCGCTAGGGCGTGCCAAAGAAATATACATACAAATATACACTCGAAAAACATAACCCTCCTTCTTTCGCAGTCGAGTAAAAATGTAAAAAATATCAAAATTTGGGGTTTTACCGATTAAAAATAATCGGGTTGGAGGTCAACATGATAAAAAAAGACAAATATTTGAATTTGGTCATGTTTTAAATGTAATAATTATATCAATTTATTTCAGACCATATAGATCCATATTTGATGTATGCAAATAATAACAAATTAAAATGAAATGAAATTAAAACATAAAATAAAATTAACATTAAAAACATCCCATCAAAATTCAAAGTAAAATCAAAGAATTATAATCCAAAACCAAATAAAATTACAATTAAATCAAAATTAAAATCCAAATTTAAAAAAAGCCAATCAAAATCAAAAATTAAAATCCAAAGCAAAAATTAAATCAAAAATCATAATTTAAATACAAATTCAAAAATCCATTCAAAATCAAAAATTAAAATCCAAAACAAAATTAGAATCAAAATTCAAACAAAAATCACAGTTCAAAATTAAAATCAACAATTTATAGGTTTAAGTAGCGACAAAACTACAGAAACAATCAATTTCCTCTCTTAACATGGAGTTCAGTGAAGCGGCAGAGTGTGTCCATTTTTTCTGGTATCATTTTTAAAATACCCCACGCAAACGCAGCACTACAGACGCTGTCTTCTTGCGCATAATCGCATAGAAATCATCCACCCCCGAATCGGCAAACATGCCCGAAGCACTACAGAAGCGCGGAAGTCCCAACAAAACCCTAAGGACGTTATTGTACTGAATCCGCAGGGCATTGTAGGCCCACCTAGTGAAACTGACCCATAGTCCGCTTGTGTAGAAGCTCTGACAGATTGTTATAAATAGAGTTATTTTAAAAGTGTCTGTACACCGAGCGAGCATGTTCCCCCGAACCGACAGCACCCTGCGTTCCCGTTCAATGTCCTCATCATCTTTTAACTCTTCTGTGACAATGTGGCCCAGGTACTTGAACTTTTTAACTTGGTCAATAGAAACCGAAGATTCACAGTCGGTAATAACCTGCACAATCGTTGCCCAAACCAGTGTTTCCAATGTTCGCCGTAAATTTGACAGTACCCGACAATAGAAGGCGTTTGACAGGTGAGCACATCAAACAGAGGGTGCTCCTAATGTCCATATCAGATAACTACTGGTTTGATTAAATTGTAGTTATTTGTTTAGGCTCGAGCATTAATAAAAATAATATTTTATTCTATTCTTTTTACGAAGTTTGAATGCTTTGAGAATATGTAACAATAATCATGCGAAAACTGACGATATATCGAAATTATTCACTCGATAATTATCGATACTGTTTAATCCATTGAGGTGTGCAAACTATCGGACGTAACCTTTGACTGACCTTGAGCGTTCGGACGTCCGAAAGGAATCTGGAGCGCAGGATGAAAAAGAATATGTTTAATACAATACAATAAACAAAATCGTAAAATATTGAACAATTTCAATGCATTTTTGTACTAACCTGTAAAGAGTCAATGTACAATGATTCTTGGTTTTTCTTTTTCTTATTGTCGCGTCCGTGTCAGTGTTGCCAGAAGGTTACTTTTGTAAACTTACGTAAATGAAAAGGTTACTTTTTAATGACTTTTCGAAAATTGAATTAACTCAATTTCTTACATTTATGTGAATAACTATACAAATAAATAAAATTGGAGTGTCTGTTTGTAATATTAAAATAACCACTTTTTATAAAATATCATTTTTTTAAATTGTTGTCTGCCCGTTTGTTCCGGGTAATCTTTGGAACGGCTCGACGGATTTTGACGGGACTTTCACTGGCAGATAGCTGATGATACAAGGAGTAACTTAGGCTACTTTTTTTAGACTAGCTTTGCCCCGCGGCATTTACAACGATAACCGCGGGGCTCAGCTAGTATATATACTAAAACTAACGACGTGGGACTTACTGTAAGGTTCTGGCACTTTACTTTCTGGTTTGTTATTAACTAGTATCGTTAATGCACCAGTTATTATGTTTTTGCCCTTTAATTACATCTTATTCCTACTTTAGCCAAGGGGCTACTTACGAAGCGCCGATCTGGTTAAGCTAGGTACATATTTTAGGGGTTGTTCAGTCCTCTCGCCAATGCAACGATCACCTTGTGAAATTTGCAATGCCTTAGGGCCCATGAATAAGTCATTCAATCGCTAACTATGTCACTGGCAAGAGAATTCAACCTCACGGCGTTTCACCGTGTTCTTATTCTACGCTAATGTAATATCAAGCACTTACTGGAGGTATGTGAATTCCTTGATATCGGCCTTCTGAGGGATCCCTCTGGTGCGCCCTCTGCTTCTTCACACATACACACAACTCCTAGGCTTTACAGGTTTCCTAAGTATCGTGATAACAATACACCCGATTTAACTATTGCGGATCGCGCCTAATTGACGTGACTACTAAAACTCGCGAGTCCAAACCAGACCAATCATAACGGTAAGCAACGAAAGGAACCGAGTCGGATCGACAATTAGCTAAATTTCAATTAAATTCCACTTAAAACCGGCACTCTTTTACGAAGCCCTGCTCGACCGATCCAAGCGTCTCATTCGTACTACTGTCACTTCAAACGTCAAACAAGAAAAATGACAATCAAAAATGTTGCCATTATAATGACGTTCGAAATCTAACAGGGGGTTTAGGCAAATCAGCAAGGATAGCGATCTAAAATCGATCAATCGAAGAATCAATTTTTTACCGACTTCAAAAAAAGGAGGAGGTTCTCAATTTGACTGTATTTTTGTGTTTGTTACCTCAGAACTTTTGAGTGGGTGAACCTTACAACAACTTGTTTCTTTCGAGTATATTTAGGGTTAACACCTTTAACATTCTTAAATTTGCTGCCAATCTATTGTACCACGACTTGCAGTTGCTAGCTTTGATTATTTATTGATAGTTGCTATTGTTCGACTTTTTAGTAGGTTTATTGCAATGAGTAAAGAAAATATAAGGAGATGCCCTATTCTACTATACGAACAATTCATTATACAAATATAAATAAGATCGACACATATATACAAAAAAGCATTTTGTCTCTTTTTAACTTATGTTTACCTTGGTGTGAAAAGAGAGATAAACATAGTTTAGTGAAGACTAATATTGGCAACACTTTTGAGTGACGTCATGCACTTGTCAATTCGTGCCCGGCGACGCCATTGTATGCACCAAGTTCTGAGGTAGATCTGCTGTCAAGCGGTTGTTGTTGGAAATTTTGTGTTTGTTTTCGTGCCAATTACGGCTTTAAATTGGTTTTTATTGTTTCCAAGGCTTTGCCCTAGACATGAAAATCATGCCTTCATGCTCCATTAAACAATTTGGTGCAAGAAAAACCAAGAATCATTGTACATTGACTCTTTACAGGTTAGTACAAAAATGCATTGAAATTGTTCAATATTTTACGATTTTGTTTATTGTATTGTATTAAACATATTCTTTTTATAATTTCCGAAGACGTTTGTTAGTTTTTTGAGGTTCTCAATGGTATTATTTGCTTTGTTTCACTTTGATTTGTTTACATACGATTAAGGATAGTGATGGTAGAGTTAAAGTGTCGATACTTATATTATTATAAAAAAAAAGGTGTTTTCTTCATCAGATTTCCTGTAAATGAAATTTTAAGAAAGAAATGGATCGAAATCATTGGTTTGGAAAATATAAACCCTCAACGTAAAATGTGGTATGTCTGCTCGATGCACTTCCATGAAACATCCTGCAACAGAACTCTCGACGTGACGCAATTACGTGACTGCGCAGTGCCCTAACCTGAATGTGTGAATAAATGAATAAATATTACAACTATTTAAAACGTGTTTTATTTACACAATTTGTTATTTCGCTCAATGTCAACATAATATAAGTACTTTCTATGTTGATATCGGTATCCCAGAACCGTCGGAGCTACGAAAAAATAGGTAAACAAATCGTTGTTTACCTATTTTTTAACTAAAAGGTTTCTCAAAGGTTTCTCAAATTATTATTTTAAAACCATTTGTTATCGGCTATGAAAACAGCCCTATCCGTTTTAACAGAAACAAGACTAAAGAAAGAACAGAATACCTCCGCATTCAAACCAACGAGAATGTATAAAGAACAGAATACCTCCGCATTCAAACCAATGAGAATGTATATATATACATTCTCGTTGGTTTGAATGCGGAGGTATTCTGTTCTTTCTTTAGTCTTGTTTCTGATATAACGGATAGGGCTGTTTTCATAGCCGATAACAAATGGTTTTAAAATAATAATTTGAGAAACCTCACCTACGATCATCTATTCCCAGACTACAGAAAGACCAGGATTTTAGGGATTCCAAGAGGAATGCACGGCCTCATTTTGGGAGGAGGTGATGTACGTCTAAAAGGTGGGAAAAGGGAGAGCACTCTCCTAACCCACAATGGAGTCACCAAACGCTGTAGCACTCCTAATGACCTACGGTTTCTTGGGTAGAAGCCCAAGAATCATTTAAGTAATATTTCGATCATATCATATCTAGCCGGGTGTCCCGTGATGGCCAGCTTTAATTTTGGATTTTAGTCTTAGGTCCATCATTCAAAATTTAATACATCCATTATAAATAATAAAAAACAATCGGAATTAACTATAATTATTTAATGTTATCGTTATTTTTGCAAGTTATTAAATATTTCAGTTAAATATCGATATCGACATTTCGAGTCACTCTACATAGGTACAACCCTAAAGGCAGCCATTTTATGCGCCAACTTCTTGTGTAGGTAGGCACGATAATTTTGTAGGTATGCGTAGTTCATGTACTGTAGGTCGATGCTCTTAAGGGGAAAATTGTCCATCAAACATGGCTAAATAATAGTTCGAGAACCGACTACAGAGGCGCTAGAGTGAGACGAGAGTGTGATATCGTTTTAATTCTTTTTATTAAATTGTGGTTTAAAAATTAAAAACTTTGCGTAGTAAGTGTCCGACAAACATAATCAAATAATTAAGTTGTTTTTTAAATATTAAAAACTTTGAGTAGTATCCTGTCAGACAAACATAAAAAAAAATAGTTTATTTGATTATCATTTTTAATTCTTTAAAATTTACACTCTTTGCACAGTGGCGTCACCTAATAAGTGCATTTCGGCGGACACTTTTTTAACATAGAGATTGTATTCCTTCCTTATCTCTACAATCGTCCTGCGATCCGTAAAACATGAGCAGGAATAGTTTCTTATACACTCTATTCTACCGTTTTGCTGATGGATCAATATGTAGCAGTGGTAGATTTTTTACGATATATGTGTACTCCTTATTGGATAGCAAAGTAAAATACCAAAATAAAAAAATCCTGGGACCAATTTTTTTTCTAATATTTTTTTTAAACATTAATTATTTTAAGCAACGATTTGTTAGTACTCCCATGTCGAGGCAGTATATGGCCCTGAACCGGTCAATATCCTTTAAAACAATTAGCTCCGAGTTGAAACTTAATTAATATAGGTACCCATAAATTTAAGGATTTAAGGGTTCGGCCAAACCTGCCGTCAGTAAGGCGATTCACACACTGCTCCGCGCTCCGTCACCTGGCGTGGCAGATTTTAATATTGTATGCAAGTACATCGGTTAGTATAGAAAACACGCCAGGTCCAACACACCGAAAACGCGCCACGGCCCGGGAGCACGTCCCGCTACCAGATTCTGCCGCCAGGCGCGGAGGCGCGGGCGGACCGCTGCAGGAAACACACTGCGCTCCGCAGTATCGCGCCTGTTTTCGTGCTTTAAGGATTTGTACACTTGTACATTGTTTTCTTATGTCCTTTTAATTCAGTACAAATGAACCATTTCTCGATCTAATAGGTCTTTACCTATGAAATTGCCGTTTTGTATGCAATAAGTGAAAGTACTTATTTTTTCAAACTTCTTTATTTCTGTTATTCGAAGTAATCACCCATGCAATCGACGCATCTTTGCCAACGCATTGGCAGTTTATTGATGCCCTTCTTGTAAAAAACAGCTGGACGGGAGGCAACAAACTCTTCAAAGGCATTTTGTACTGCCTCTCGGGAATAGAATTTTTACCCACTAAAAGTTGTCTAAATTTTGGAAAAAGTAATAGTCGGTAGGTGCAAGGTCTGGTGAGTATGGCGGATGAGGAAGAGCTTCCAACCCCAGCTCTTGCAGCTGCTTCACGACAACGCGTGACCCCATACTGCGCAACAGACAGTCTCCAAGCGGCAAGAGCTAGGGTTGGAAGCTCTCCCTCATCCGCCATACTCACCAGACCTCACAAGACAACTTTTTAGTGGGTAAAAAATTCAATTCCCGAGAGGCAGTACAAAATGCATTTGAAGAGTTTTTTGCCTCCCGTCCAGCAGATTTTTACAAGAAGGGCATCAATAAACTGCCAATGCGTTCGCAAAGATGCGTCGATTGCATGGGTGATTACTTCGAATAACAGAAATAAAAAAGTCTGAAAAAATAAGTACTTTCACTTATTGCATACAAAACGGCAATTTCATAGGTAAAGACCTATTATTTCGTAAAAGGGATGTATCCAATATTATCTTCTATTAGGTCTACTTATTTGCTTATACAAAAACCATATTGACAAAACAATTGCAGCGTCTTGAATGAGTTCAGTATTGCCCATTGTAACGTAACTAACAGCACGACGACCAAATGGAAAGTAATCTTTAGTTTGGTGCGGGCCGCGTACAAAGCCGTCAGGCGCGGAGGCGAGGCAAAATCTGCTCGAAAAGGCAGATCTGCTCCTCCGTCACCGCGCGCGGTATCTGTAGGGTGGTCGAACATTCTACTGTGCATGATTAGGCATTAAAACACTCGTGTGATATTATTATGAAACTCGCCTAAACACACTCATCTTTCAATTGCTTCTCATAATGCAAAAATAGTCTCATTTATCCTTTTGAAATTCCGGGCCGATCGAAAACCACAAATTCTTATAGTCTTTGTTTTTTAAATCATATATAATGGGATTTCCTCTTACTGTTTCAATAAACACCTCTGTATTATCTTCTGTCATCGTGGAACGAAATAATTACTAATAATATTATAAATTTGACTGCACAGTTGGTCTAGTGGTTTAAGCAGTCGCCACGCACGTGGGTGAAATAATTTGAACCCATGAAACTAGGCGCAGTAGACTGCACCAAGCTTCATGGGTTCAAATCCTACATGGAACAACAACAAACAAACTTCGTGTAATCCACAAATTGTTGTTCCGAGTCTGAGTGTCCTTTGGCGATACATGATGTTTATTCCTAATGCAGAAGTTCTCTTTAAAAAAAAGGAAGGCAGCTTTCTCGCAGGTACACACGTCTGACCACAAGACGCATGCGTCCCGCAGCGTCGTCCCGATCTGCGGACGCTGCACTCCCGCTTTGTGGTCGCTTAGGTGGGTATTTTCGCGAAGAGTTGCAAACGTGACGAAGGTGGAATTTTGGTAAGCTGGAACATTTTAGCGTGATGAAATGGACGTGATGAAAAGGTAGTAGAGCCACGCTGATTTCAGCACGAACGGGCCGGCTCGACCGGGGCGGTACTACCCTCGCACAGAAAATCAACGTAAAATGACAGCATTCGTGCTGTCATGTTTCGTTGGTGAGTGCGAGACCGGAGGCCCAATTAGTCTAGTCAACAAGTTCCATACTTGTTGACTAGACTAAAAGATGCACAAGCATCACTAGGCCGCCATAGTGTGGGTCACCATGCTGCATTGTTGCATTCGCAATGAGTATGGTGGCCACCACTCGTGGATTCTGCTTATGCTTTCCATCAGGCAGAGTAGAGTCATTTTGGCGGGCCAAACATAAAAAAAAAAAAAAAAAAAAAAAAAAAAAAAACGTGACGCTTAATGTCTCATGCAACAATATCATGCCTTATAATTATTATGATGAAATATTTTTTTACAATTGACTTATTTAAATAAACAATTAAGCAATTAATTAAATTTAATATAAATTTATTAAAAAAAACTTACACTTGGGATAAAATCCCGTGACTATCGTGGAAACTAACAGGTTTGATACGATGTTTTTTTTTTCATATATTTCCTGAATTTTTTTTTTCAATTTTTTTACAATGACATTTTATAGTTAAAATAATAACATCTAATTGAATAATATCATGGATTTTAACATTATCATGGGTAATGTTAAAATTATATTCCAACTTTGAAGCGTTCAAAGTTGATAAGGATAGCGTATGACATAGCAAATTTGGGTAGTTTACAATTATAAAATGAATGTTTTGCTCAAAAAACTTAAGATAATACATGTTTTCATTTCATTTTCATTAAAAAAAACTCTTTTGCTTATTGCTTATATATAGCATTTGCGTTAAATGCTTAAAAAATAGTGACATTGCTTTGCTAAAGGTAGTGGACACTCATTTAAGCCCACTTGCAACTTTTCGCGAAAATACCCAGGTGTGCAATGCAAAGCGCCATAAAAAACTATGGGTAGCGTGCGCCGCGCGGCAGACGCTCCCGCTTCGTAGTCGCTTTGGTCGTGCAGGTGTGGCCGAAGCTTAACTTTTGCCAATGCACAATGTACAACGAATAATTGAGCTGTAAATGGCACAAATAATGTTCTTGAACTATGATTTGAAAAAAATAGCTGGTAAATGTCTAATCACATCCCTATAATACGTATCTTTATGTACATAAAATAACGATAATGTCGCGGTGTCAACTGGAACGAGTGGCACTACCTGTTCACCTTGAATCTTGACTTTTACATTTGCTGAATTTAAATAACGAATTCTTTTTATTATACATGGATAGGATGTCTTTAGATATGTTAGTGATTGTCGAAGGAACGGACGTCATCAGGCGCGTTTCCGGAGGGGGGGGGGGAGTCTCACAGGGGACGTGACCCCCCCCCCAAAATCGTACACATGTAACTTTTTCTAACTGCTACTAGAACCAGATTTTCTTATTCTTATCAGTTTCCATAATTGTTCAATCGAGATAAGAAATCAAAGGATAGGAACTCTTTGAGAGAGTTATCTCTGGCCGTATCAGCGAGCACCTGTCGCGAGTGGGCCCTGATCTATCGGACTGCCAATTTAGATTCCAACGGGGACGCTCGACAGTGGACGCTATTAGGTGTGTTCGCTCCCTATTGGGGTCGGCAGTCCGATCGGGGCGGGTGGTTTTGGTAGTTAGCCTTGATATCGTTAACGCTTTCGGCACCCTTCAATGGGGCGCGTTTAGGGCGGCCCTTGAATATCACGAGATGCCGACTTACCTACGTGCCGTCATAGAGGCCTATCAGCGCGACAGGACAGTGAAGTCCTGTCCTGTCTTCCGGTGAAGTTTGTCGATCGGAACGGAGTGGAAAATTGAAGGGAGGTGTGTTGTGGGGTTCCCCAGGGCTCTGTATTGGGCCCTTTGTTATGGAACCTCGCATAAGAAGATGCAGGCCTTCGCACTAGTCTGACTTCGGGCCTCAGTTTTGCATATATGCAGACGATACCCTAACACTGAATGGAGGGTCACGCTTCGGGGAGGTGCTTCTGCTCGCCGAGCAAGGGGTGGCTTGTGTCGTGGATAAGATTCATGAGCTGGACCTGAGGGTGGCGCCTCAGAAAACTGAGGCGATATGGTTCCATGGCCTACGAAAGCACCAGTACATAAGGTACTAGTACATGGGTGGAAGACAACGAAGTCCAAGTGTGTCAGTACAAGAAGTACCTAGTCTGCGACAGAATTCGATCTGTCAGTCGGAATGACGAAGAGATAGCGCTGTATCATGAGCCCTGAATGCTTCGTCAGAACACACATACGCAAGCCTTACGAGCTTGGCGGGCACGGCTCGACAACCAGGGTTGTGTCAGCCAACGCGCTGTCGGAGCCGTTCTGCCGAGCTTCGAAGCTTCTGCCTGGTTCATGTCATGACACAGTTGGTTCGCCGTCCCGTGACTTTGTCACCTACCGATTCACTCAGATGCTCACCGGGCACGGTTGCTTCGGAGACTTCGCCTGGTCGGACAGATCGGATGAAAACTGTCACCACCAGCATTGATCGCGGCAATGCTGGCGAGTAGTGTGAAGACGTTATGCTTCAGAAGGAGTCCGAAGTGCGGAATTGGGAAATGGCCGATCCCGCTCGAAAGAGGCATCGAAGGGTGCGCGATAGAGGCCTCTAGCTCCCCAATCGTCGGTTAAGGGTCGTTGTGGCCACATGCAGTGGAGATGTGGCCACTGCAAACTACACGAGACCACGGTGCGGCAGGGGGTGTCGTCTCAGCCGGGTCGGTGTTCCGACTCTCTTACTGTGTAGAGCGGTGAGAGGTACGACAGCGACATGCCCCGGGTTTGAATCGGGTTACCCCGGGATGTACCTCAGTGACGAGGTAAGAAAGGGGGGACTCCAGAAGCCGCTGATGCGTTCCTGGAGCTCATCTTGACTGCCGATGTAGGCCGCCGCCGAGGTTTAGTTGTTAGACCGATTTGTCGGGAGTTCCATACACGTCCTTCGTCCCCCTACGGAGCTAGATCCTCTAAATATTCATCCAGGGATTGTCACAGACGTCTCAAATATTATGATCCCAATAGATATACCAATAAAAAAAAAGATATCCATTTGTTTTTAATGTGTGAAATAAAATTGTGTACCTATTGTAGAATAAAGTCTTACTAATTCACTCGACTTATTTGATTAGTGACTCCCCCCCAAAATTTCAGGCTGGAACCGCGCCTGTATGTCATATAATAGAAAACTCCTCGAAAGTTCAATAGCAGTTTAAGGCTACAGTTGTGAAAGATAAAATGACTCAACGTGCATCACGTATTCCTTTCTACGTATGGCTAAGTAATCTAAATGGGCTCACTTTTATGTGTGGGTACATTTGTAATGTTTATGTATTTGGAACTTGGAAGTAGGTATATTAAAGAAGTGGTCGGCAACACAGAAATTAATGACTTTATTATAACCTCCTGTCTATTTTCTACCTTTTGATTGATTCTATTTAATTCTACCTATAACTGCACTAGTGCTGTAAGTTAGGTACTTTAACAGTTTATTTTTAAATGTAAATCCTGTATAGATATCCGACATTTCATGCAATTAACATTCGATCTCGATGGTAACACCACTACCGGTCGGTGTGTATCATTAAACAACAAATTTTAAACTAAAATCTATTCTTACATAATGTGTTGTTAGAAATTTGAGACATGTAGATCTTTAAAGCGCTCCATTCTCAAACATGAATTATTTACCTCATTTGTAAAGACAATCTTTCCAACATTTCGAAAAAATATTTTACCAATTTAAATATAATATTTATCAGATATATGCGAATATTACTCAGGAATAATATGTCAATATTTCTCATAGAAAAAAAGAAATACCTACTTATTAATTAATGGGTTAGAAGGGGGTAAACTTAGTACCTATTCGTGTTTATATAAGGGCACAGTAGGGAGTCCAAAATGTTCAATTCTGCCTATAGACATACAGATTACCTATAGGTAGAGATAAAATATGTCTGAAAAAAATTCTAACATTGTTTTATCAAGATAGGTACAACTGATTATATATAATTTTTAATTTAAGACATATGAGTATTCGAGCGGGATGAAAAACGACTTTTCTATGGTAACTTAATATTTTACCTAGTTACAGACAATTATTTTAAGAAAGGTATTCCAAAAGTAATAAAACCTGTACGTGCCATACTAAATAAAAGGTCAAAGACTTGTTTTGCAACATTTCTCTGTTAGTTAGGAACAAAGGCTTGCAGGCGGGTCCCCTTCACTGCCGCAACAATTTGCAGGAAGCCAACTGTTCAAGGTAAACAATTGCAAGTACAGCATTCCCATATTTAATAGAAATTTATGCACATAGTAATTTTTAAAGTAATGTTATAAGATGGTATATTGAATTCTATTTTTCCCTGTTTTAACGGATATAGACAAACTTCCGAGATCCCTACTCGTTTTTATACAGAAAAATAATGTTGTCCTCAGTTTCTCTCATACCATAGTACCTAATATATAGTTAATTTATGTAATGACCTTTTTGTTCGTTACTGCAAATTAGACAACCCAAAATAAATGTGGTGATGAAAACCGATCATTAATATACCTACATCTTATATAAAATTCTCGTGTCACAATGTTAGTTACCATACTCCTCTGAAACGGCTGGACCGATTTTTATGAAATTTGGTGTGAATATCGGGTAGGTCTGAGAATCGACCAACATCTATTTTTATACCACATTTTTTTATGGCAAAACAACGTTTGCCGGGTCAGCTAGTAATATATAGGTATATGCTTGCTTGGTACATTTATGCTTGAAGTTTGGGATTCTTTACCAACAGGTTCTTGAGATCTTTCAAAAAAGTAAGGACTCCAGTAACACAGAAAAATAAGTCATAACCTTTTCTTTTACGAATACTCTTCATGTTTTTTTAAAAATTAATCTAGTTAGCTGTAAAAGCACATTACATGAAAGAAGATATTTATCGCCTTTACGTACTTTACTCAGCTTTACGCAGGGCTTTTTGGTATGGCTTGTTTCTTACATTGCTGCAGGACTTCTAGAAAATCTTTGGAGTTGTCTTTTGCTTAAATATTTTATTGTAAAACTATGATGTATGCGGCTAAGGATAAATAAAGTAGTAGTTTAGATCCATAAAGCACAGTACGAAATGATAAAGATTCAGATATAATTATGAAATGGGACCACACGGGCAGCACCAGCTTTCAAATTAATAAATATCATCCAAATCGGTTCGCTCAGTCGAAAGTTCTGAGGTAAAAAACATAAAAAAAATACAGTCGATCTCTCTCTCCTTTTTTTGGGTCGGTTAAAAAATTAAGGTCGTTTTTGTTCTTGTAAGCTTAAATCTTTTAAAATGCCCAACGGATTTTAATACCCGACAATAGCGAGAGTGATCCAAGAGAAAGATTAGATACATGCATATTATTTAGAAAAAACGATAATTTCGGCTTAAATCTAACAACCCCGAACTTGACGAATTAAACATTTTTTTCATCATCGTCATCATCTGGACATAGACCTCTCCAATTTTCGCACATCTAACACTCTCTCTCTCTCTCCAATTGCACGCCACGCTATTGTCTGCATTTGGGTTAAAGTAATATGTAAAATTAAAATTTCCTTCTTTAATATTAGCTAGTATGGATTATGATATAAATACATTAATGAACATGATTTTATTTAAATAAATCTAAGCAGCTATTACACAATCGCTCGCAGGACGTCACCTAAGTTTACGATTTTTTCCGCTCTTCTTTTGAATCTAAATAGGTACTTAAGTTTCTATTCAGTTAACAAGTGCGCAAGTATGTTGAAAGGTGTAAAACAAAAAATATACAATCTATGCATGTGTCTACTGTTTTATTTAATATTAACTAATCATTCACGTCACCGCTTTCTCCTGTTATTGCTAATACTCAGGGTTAAAAAAAGTTACTAAATGCAGGTGTCTATCCATACTATTATTATAAATGCGAAAGTATATTTGTCTGTCTGTTATTTCGTAACGCTTAAACCATTGAAAAGATAGTTTTTATCCCAGAAATCTTCATATATAGGGGTGCAAAGACTGTAGAATGTTGTATGGGGAATTAATAACCGTGGTGGTTAAAGTGCATTGAAGTTATTATGCTAAGGTACGATGTGAAACGTAAAATCGTAGAAAATACATCTAAGTAAATATAAAGATAAAATTTTCTGATTACTACAAATTACTTTCGTGTTTATAATATTAAATACATATATGTAAAACATTATAGTCTAAACTTATCTTACAGTCTTAAAAGAGATCAAAAAGACTCTCCAAAATGTTCTGTGACTAAAAAAATGCAACTGTTGTTACTGTTGGTGTCAGTGGCCGCCAAGCGACCGCAGCGGGCGGCGGCGAAATTCCACGGTTCATCTGACGCATTCAGAATAATAAGTACGTTAATGGATGTATCGTCGAAAAATAATTCTATAGTTGAGACTCGATCGAAGAATAATTTTACAAGAATGAAAATACATATAGCTTTTATCCGTCAAGGTTATTTTATGTACATTCAAGATGACGCGACCTATTAACCTTCACCAACCCGAAGTGTTTCCAATCTTCTGTTACCCAATGTAATCCGTAAAGGAAAAGAGCTAAGATATAATTCCTGTTGCAATACAGACCAACTTGTAAGGTTGTACTATGTGCTAATTGTCAAGACTCTCGATACAAACGTAAGAAAATAAATTATTTCCACTAAGAGTAATTAAAAGATTATAAAAAAAAAAACCGACTTCCAAAAAACATTCAACGAAAAGTCTCTGACAAAAAAACACTTAAAAGCGTAAAATAAACTGGTTCTTCATAAATTGCCCATAACTAATTCTTTATTCATTTAAATAGTAGTATTATAATGTGTGCTAAGTACCTAGAATCTGTTTGAAGTCGGTGCCAAGTGACTATTGCTTAGACTTTTGTAATTGTTCGTTTGTATTCTTTTTGGCTTAGCACCGACTTCAAACAGATTTTAGGTACCTAGCACACATTATAATACTATTATTTAAATAAATAAAGAATTAGTTATGGGCAATTTATGAAGAACCAGTTTATTTTACGCTTTTAAGTGTTTTTTTGGTAGAGAGTTTTCGTTGAATGTTTTTTGGAAGTCGGTTTTTTTTTAATAAAAAGTTTTTATTTTTCAGTTTTTAGTGCAAACAATCGCAGGTAAGTAGTAAGTTGAACTATTTCACCAAATTTCATCATCAAGAATACAAATTAAGGTCTATACGTACGTGTAATATTAAAATCATCCTCTAATCCCTTACTGTTGAAGAGTTTAACCTTCTATCATCAGCTCACCTAAATAACTTGAAAGTATACAACTGAAGGTCTTTAGATACGTATGAAATTGAAAGAATTATCTTCCAACTCCTAACCGTTGAGGAGTTGTACCTTCCATCATCAGCTTACCTAAATAATTTGAAAGAATACGACTAAAGGTTACATATATACATATGATATTTAAAGATTTATCCTTCAACTCCTAACCGTTAAGGAGTTGTGCCTTACATCATCAGCTCATCATCATAAAATGATGACTATCAGACGCAAATATCGGTGTAACTTCAGAAAATATACGAAAAACATAGTATGTGCCTATAAAAAATGATGATTCCTCTCGATTTCCCTGGGATCCCATCATCAGATCCTGATATGCTGGCAATGGGACCATCTCGGGACCATACCCTTTCGAATACAAAAAAAAATTTCAAAATCGGTCCACAATTGACGGAGTAATCGGTGAACATACATAAAAAAAAAACAAAAACATACAGTGGAACATAGAACCTCCTCCTTTTTGGAAGTCGGTTAAAAATGAAAGGCTAGAAACAAGACGCGTAGAAAACAATGTAAAACGTTTGCAGAAAACACAAACATAGAAATCGGCTTTTTCACTTTTTTATTAAGCCTGAAACACCATTTATGTATGACATTTTTGAGATCAAGAGTAGCTTGAAATTTAACTTTCAACGAACTATCATAGTTAACCTTCAGTTTATAAATTATATTAATATTTGGAAGTAAACCTTCTACAGATATTTTTACAAATCTTACATTCCAGCTAGAAAGCCGGCGGTCGCCGTCATTTCCTGAGACTTACGTTGGGAAGAAATACCAAAACGAACCACAGAGGTGCCTTTATTTAAAGTCCGTGCAAGTTCAGTATAGGATCTGAGTTGACCTTTTGAAGAAAGTACCATTGTGTAGCCGTTTTACATAATTTTAATTTTAATAAGAACTTAAATTCGTTCATGTCTATTTAATTCTTGAAATATACCTACATGGAATTTAATGGTAGAATGTTTACTCCTCAAAAAGTATTTTAGGTTTATAGAATCTTTATTCTCATAAGAAAATTTTCAGTTCACTTTTATGAGATAACAATGTCTTTTTAACCGACTTCCAAAAAGGAGGAGGTTCTATGTTCCACTGTATGTATTTTTTTTTATGTATGTTACCCGATTACTCCGTCAGTTGTAGACCGATTTTAAAAAAAAAAATTGTATTCGAAAGGGTATGCTTCCGAGGTGGTCCCATTGCCAGCATATCAGGATCTGATGATGGGATCCTAGGGAAATCGAGGGAAACTCTAATTTTTTATAGGCACATACTGTTTTTCGTATATTTTCTGAAGTTACACCCGTATTTGCGTCTGGTAGTCATCATTTTATGATGATGAGCTGATGATGTAAGGTACAACTCCTTAACGGTTAGGAGTTGGAGGATAAATCTTCAAATATCAGATGTATATATGTTACCTTTAGTCGTATTCTTTCAAATTATTTAGGTAAGATGATGATGGAAGGTGGAAGGTACAACTCCTCAACGGTTAGGACTTGGAGGATAATTCTTTCAATTTCATACGTATCTAAAGACCTTCAGTCGTATACTTTCAAGTTATTTAGGTGAACTGATGATAGAAGGTTAAACTCCTCAACAGTTAGGAATTAGAGGATGATTTCAATATTACGCGTACGTTTAGACCTTCATTTGTATTCTTGATGATGAAATTTGATGAAATAGTTCAACTTACTACTTACCTACGATTGTTTGCACTAAAAACTGAAAAATAAAAACTTTTTATAAAAAAAAAAACCGACTTCCAAAAAACATCCAACGAAAACTCTCTGCCAAAAAAACACTTAAAAGCGTAAAATAAACTGGTTCTTCATAAATTGCCTATACCTAATTCTTTATTCATTTAAATAGTAGTATTATAATGTGTGCTAGGTACCTAAAATCTGTTTGAACTCGGTGCTAAGCCAAAAAGAATACAAACGAACAATTACAAAAGTCTAAGCGATAGTCACTTGGCACCGACTTCAAACAGATTCTAGGTACCTAGCACACATTATAATACTACTATTTAAATGAATAAAGAATTAGGTATAGGCAATTTATGAAGAACCAGTTTATTTTACGCTTTTAAGTGTTTTTTTGGCAGAGAGTTTTCGTTGGATGTTTTTTGGAAGTCGGTTTTTTTTTTACAAAAAGTTTTTTATTATGTAGGTAACATTTAGTGTCATCTTGTGACGAAGTACCTACTATTTAACATAATATAATACATACATACATACTTACACACCTTACCACTTACTAACAGAAATGAGTATCCGTATAGGTACATAGAATACCTACATAGTACGCGAAAGACTTCCGAATATAGTTGAGTTTTTTAGAATTATTTTACTGCATTTTAATACTTCGTCAGGGCTGTTTCGACATGTAAAATTGAAGTTGATATTGCTCATTTGCTAACCACATTAATTTATTTATATAATACTTCATGCACTTTTGGTGCATTGGCGGATTAATTCGGTACATAATTAACTAGAAAGAATTCCGTTCTACCGACACGACTCCACTGTATATTGTGATTGTGTGTGTATTTTTTTTAAATTTGTTATTTTGATTGTATCACAAGAACATAAGTACAGTAAACTGGCTAAACATAATATTTCAAGAAAAATTATAACAAAAAAACGACTTCAAGAACTAGACCATATTGAAATGGGACTCGAGAAGCACCAGCTTCCAAATAAAAAAAAGAATCATCAAAATCGGTTCACCCAGTCGAAAGTTCTAAGGTTACAAACATAAAAAAAATACAGACGAATTGAGAACCTCCTCCTTTTTTGAAGTCGGTTAAAAAGAATAACAGATAACAATTGAGTCATTCCTTAATTAGGTACCTACCTCAGTAACAAAATTTACCGAATAGTAAAATGAATAAATCGAGTTTATTATCCACCTATTGTAGATGTCTAGGGTTTCTTTTACATACAATACATACATATTATATATTATTCAGTGTAGAGGCTGACTAAAAAAGCTGAAGGTCGCCTGCACCTATTGACTGCCTGCAGAGACTGGCTTCAAAATATAAGCTTTGCTGGCTGGCTTACCGTGGGAGAGCCACGCTTCGGCATGAATGGTACTGGACTTCAAACAGATTCTAGGTACCTAGCACACATTATAATACTACTATTTAAATGAATAAAGAATTAGGTATAGGCAATTTATGAAGAACCAGTTTATTTTACGCTTTTAAGTGTTTTTTTGGCACATAGTTTTCGTTGGATGTTTTTTGGAAGTGGGTTTTTTTTTTACAAAAACTTTTTTATTATGTAACATTTAGTGTCATCTTGTGACGAAGTACTATTTAACATAATATAATACATACATACATACTTACACACCTTACCACTTACTAACAGAAATTAGTATCCGTATAGGTACATAGAATACCTACATAGTACGCGAAAGACTTCCGAATATAGTTGAGTTTTTTAGAATTATTTTACTGTATTTTAATACTTCGTCAGGGCTGTTTCGACATGTAAAATTGAAGTTGATATTGCTCATTTGCTAACCACATTAATTTATTTATATAATACTTCATGCACTTTTGGTGCATTGGCGGATTAATTCGGTACATAATTAACTAGAAAGAATTCCATTCTACCGACACGACTCCACTGTATATTGTGATTGTGTGTGTATTTTTTTTAAATTTGTTATTTTGATTGTATCACAAGAACGTAAGTACAGTAAACTGGCTAAACATAATATTTCAAGAAAAATTATAACAAAAAACGACTTCAAGAACTAGACCATATTGAAATGGGACTCGAGAAGCACCAGCTTCCAAATAAAAAAAAGAATCATCAAAATCGGTTCACCCAGTCGAAAGTTCTAAGGTTACAAACATAAAAAAAATACAGACGAATTGAGAACCTCCTCCTTTTTTGAAGTCGGTTAAAAAGAATGACAGATAACAATTGAGTCATTCCTTAATTAGGTACCTACCTCAGTAATAAAATTTACCGAATAGTAAAATGAATAAATCGAGTTTATTATCCACCTATTGTAGATGTCTAGGGTTTCTTTTACATACAATACATACATATTATATATTATTCAGTGTAGAGGCTGACTAAAAAAGCTGAAGGTCGCCTGCACCTATTGACTGCCTGCAGAGACTGGCTTCAAAATATAAGCTTTGCTGGCTGGCTTACCGTGGGAGAGCCACGCTTCGGCATGAATGGGCCGACTCGGCCGGAGTGATACCACGCCTCACAGAAAACCGGTGTGAAACAGTGCTTGCGCTGTGTTTCACCGAGTGAGTGAGGATACCGGAGGCCCATACCCCAATCCCCTTTCCCTACCTCCCTCCCATCCCCAAAAGGCCGGCAACGCACTTGTGACACTTTTGGTGTTGCAGGTGTCCATGGGCGGCGGCAATCGCTTACCATCAGGCGATACGTCTGCTCGTTTGCCGTCTATTCCATAAAAAAAAAAAAGTATTCTAAGCTGCCAATCAGTGTGTTCACATTCTTCGTCTCAGCGCCCTTGACTAAACAGATTCTAGGTACCTAGCACACATTATAATACTACTATTTAAATGAATAAAGAATTAGGTATAGGCAATTTATGAAGAACCAGTTTATTTTACGCTTTTAAGTGTTTTTTTGGCAGAGAGTTTTCGTTGGATGTTTTTTGGAAGTCGGTTTTTTTTTTACAAAAAGTTTTTTATTATGTAGGTAACATTTAGTGTCATCTTGTGACGAAGTACCTACTATTTAACATAATATAATACATACATACATACTTACACACCTTACCACTTACTAACAGAAATGAGTATCCGTATAGGTACATAGAATACCTACATAGTACGCGAAAGACTTCCGAATATAGTTGAGTTTTTTAGAATTATTTTACTGCATTTTAATACTTCGTCAGGGCTGTTTCGACATGTAAAATTGAAGTTGATATTGCTCATTTGCTAACCACATTAATTTATTTATATAATACTTCATGCACTTTTGGTGCATTGGCGGATTAATTCGGTACATAATTAACTAGAAAGAATTCCGTTCTACCGACACGACTCCACTGTATATTGTGATTGTGTGTGTATTTTTTTTAAATTTGTTATTTTGATTGTATCACAAGAACGTAAGTACAGTAAACTGGCTAAACATAATATTTCAAGAAAAATTATAACAAAAAAACGACTTCAAGAACTAGACCATATTGAAATGGGACTCGAGAAGCACCAGCTTCCAAATAAAAAAAAGAATCATCAAAATCGGTTCACCCAGTCGAAAGTTCTAAGGTTACAAACATAAAAAAAATACAGACGAATTGAGAACCTCCTCCTTTTTTGAAGTCGGTTAAAAAGAATAACAGATAACAATTGAGTCATTCCTTAATTAGGTACCTACCTCAGTAACAAAATTTACCGAATAGTAAAATGAATAAATCGAGTTTATTATCCACCTATTGTAGATGTCTAGGGTTTCTTTTACATACAATACATACATATTATATATTATTCAGTGTAGAGGCTGACTAAAAAAGCTGAAGGTCGCCTGCACCTATTGACTGCCTGCAGAGACTGGCTTCAAAATATAAGCTTTGCTGGCTGGCTTACCGTGGGAGAGCCACGCTTCGGCATGAATGGTACTGGACTTCAAACAGATTCTAGGTACCTAGCACACATTATAATACTACTATTTAAATGAATAAAGAATTAGGTATAGGCAATTTATGAAGAACCAGTTTATTTTACGCTTTTAAGTGTTTTTTTGGCACATAGTTTTCGTTGGATGTTTTTTGGAAGTGGGTTTTTTTTTTACAAAAACTTTTTTATTATGTAACATTTAGTGTCATCTTGTGACGAAGTACTATTTAACATAATATAATACATACATACATACTTACACACCTTACCACTTACTAACAGAAATTAGTATCCGTATAGGTACATAGAATACCTACATAGTACGCGAAAGACTTCCGAATATAGTTGAGTTTTTTAGAATTATTTTACTGTATTTTAATACTTCGTCAGGGCTGTTTCGACATGTAAAATTGAAGTTGATATTGCTCATTTGCTAACCACATTAATTTATTTATATAATACTTCATGCACTTTTGGTGCATTGGCGGATTAATTCGGTACATAATTAACTAGAAAGAATTCCATTCTACCGACACGACTCCACTGTATATTGTGATTGTGTGTGTATTTTTTTTAAATTTGTTATTTTGATTGTATCACAAGAACGTAAGTACAGTAAACTGGCTAAACATAATATTTCAAGAAAAATTATAACAAAAAAACGACTTCCAGAACTAGACCATATTGAAATGGGACTCGAGAAGCACCAGCTTCCAAATAAAAAAAAGAATCATCAAAATCGGTTCACCCAGTCGAAAGTTCTAAGGTTACAAACATAAAAAAAATACAGACGAATTGAGAACCTCCTCCTTTTTTGAAGTCGGTTAAAAAGAATAACAGATAACAATTGAGTCATTCCTTAATTAGGTACCTACCTCAGTAACAAAATTTACCGAATAGTAAAATGAATAAATCGAGTTTATTATCCACCTATTGTAGATGTCTAGGGTTTCTTTTACATACAATACATACATATTATATATTATTCAGTGTAGAGGCTGACTAAAAAAGCTGAAGGTCGCCTGCACCTATTGACTGCCTGCAGAGACTGGCTTCAAAATATAAGCTTTGCTGGCTGGCTTACCGTGGGAGAGCCACGCTTCGGCATGAATGGTACTGGACTTCAAACAGATTCTAGGTACCTAGCACACATTATAATACTACTATTTAAATGAATAAAGAATTAGGTATAGGCAATTTATGAAGAACCAGTTTATTTTACGCTTTTAAGTGTTTTTTTGGCACATAGTTTTCGTTGGATGTTTTTTGGAAGTGGGTTTTTTTTTTACAAAAACTTTTTTATTATGTAACATTTAGTGTCATCTTGTGACGAAGTACTATTTAACATAATATAATACATACATACATACTTACACACCTTACCACTTACTAACAGAAATTAGTATCCGTATAGGTACATAGAATACCTACATAGTACGCGAAAGACTTCCGAATATAGTTGAGTTTTTTAGAATTATTTTACTGTATTTTAATACTTCGTCAGGGCTGTTTCGACATGTAAAATTGAAGTTGATATTGCTCATTTGCTAACCACATTAATTTATTTATATAATACTTCATGCACTTTTGGTGCATTGGCGGATTAATTCGGTACATAATTAACTAGAAAGAATTCCATTCTACCGACACGACTCCACTGTATATTGTGATTGTGTGTGTATTTTTTTTAAATTTGTTATTTTGATTGTATCACAAGAACGTAAGTACAGTAAACTGGCTAAACATAATATTTCAAGAAAAATTATAACAAAAAACGACTTCAAGAACTAGACCATATTGAAATGGGACTCGAGAAGCACCAGCTTCCAAATAAAAAAAAGAATCATCAAAATCGGTTCACCCAGTCGAAAGTTCTAAGGTTACAAACATAAAAAAAATACAGACGAATTGAGAACCTCCTCCTTTTTTGAAGTCGGTTAAAAAGAATGACAGATAACAATTGAGTCATTCCTTAATTAGGTACCTACCTCAGTAATAAAATTTACCGAATAGTAAAATGAATAAATCGAGTTTATTATCCACCTATTGTAGATGTCTAGGGTTTCTTTTACATACAATACATACATATTATATATTATTCAGTGTAGAGGCTGACTAAAAAAGCTGAAGGTCGCCTGCACCTATTGACTGCCTGCAGAGACTGGCTTCAAAATATAAGCTTTGCTGGCTGGCTTACCGTGGGAGAGCCACGCTTCGGCATGAATGGGCCGACTCGGCCGGAGTGATACCACGCCTCACAGAAAACCGGTGTGAAACAGTGCTTGCGCTGTGTTTCACCGAGTGAGTGAGGATACCGGAGGCCCATACCCCAATCCCCTTTCCCTACCTCCCTCCCATCCCCAAAAGGCCGGCAACGCACTTGTGACACTTTTGGTGTTGCAGGTGTCCATGGGCGGCGGCAATCGCTTACCATCAGGCGATACGTCTGCTCGTTTGCCGTCTATTCCATAAAAAAAAAAAAGTATTCTAAGCTGCCAATCAGTGTGTTCACATTCTTCGTCTCAGCGCCCTTGTTTTGAAAAATCGTTTTAAGTAAGAGTCTGCTGACTCAACTGTGCTGCGCATAAATTAATCAAACGTCCTACCCTAGATAAGTGCTAGTGTTCACAGTATTATAGTCTAATGAGAAACACGAGCAAACAAAAGCTACATGTGAGCGGGGAGTCAAACGGGTTGAACTTATCGCTTCTGATGCAACGACGCCCGCCAGGAATGTGCAATTTAACATTTGCGAGTGGGTGTTGTAACACTACTTTAATCACCACTGTAGTTGCTGGTAAATAAGATTTTATATTCAGATTAGTAATTTAAGTCTCATTAAACTGCGCAAATGCGTAAACAATTAGGTACTGAGTTATTTTTCATGATATCATGAATACTACTAGGGGAGTAAGGGGGAACGAAACTACCATCTTATCCGACCCAAGTGTTAACCCCTCCTGCACGCGTCGACGGATGGCGGTGACTAATAGGTTCCCGTGGTGCTCCCTGCGAGATAACTGACGGGGCTCTGACGACCGAGCAGTGGCGGTATAACCATACTCCTGGCTACCACAACAGTCAGAAGAGGCTTCAGCGGCCTTGGGAGTAAATACCCCCAAAAGACCTGATGCAGAAGGCAACGGGAAACCACTGCAATTAAATTCCCAAGTATATCAGCATGACGGTACAAAATAAAGGAACCCTCAGTGCCCGGCATAAGAGGGTGATAATCCCCGGGCGGGGCATACGATTAAACGACGACCATGACGAGTTAAAGGTTACGACTTGGACTGTGAAAACTCTTTACAGAGATGGAAAGCTAGAAAACGCGGTAAGGGAAATGAGGAGATACCGTTGGGACATTCTTGGAATGAGCGAAGTGAGATGGAACGAGGGCGGAGATATTCCATCTTACGACAATACCCACTTTTATTATTCCGGCGGTCAAAAGCATAAGTCTGGGGTTGGGTTCATAGTGACGAAGGAAGTGAAAGAATGTGTGACAGGATATGTTCCACAGTCTGATAGAGTAATGTTGCTACAGCTAGACACCAACGGCCTTACTAATAAAAATAAGTTACACATCTGTTTGACAACTGTTTAGTTGTACAATGTATAGGCTGTGAATAGGCGTTACACATTACCCTTACTAATAATCAGTGTGTAAACAATGGATAGTTACCGCCTACGTATAACAAAAATCACTGGCAACATTCAAAAGTGCGTTCCGAAAATCGTACGGCGTTAATTCAATGACTTTATTTTATTTGATAATATGCTCACAACTTTATACATAAGGCTATATAAAATGTATTTATTATTGAATACATCATGTTATCTCCAAATATATTGTTTTTACGGTCTATTACAAATAAAAAAAATAAAAAAAATGTTGTTTCGCTCGTTTCATACCTTACATACATTTTTAGAACGCAACTGATATAAGTTGTCAAAGTCAATCTCTCTCAACAAACTCGTTTGTTATGGTTTTTTTACTACTAGGTACTTATAGATTGTTAGGTATGCGGTGCAGTCAATAGCACCTATTATTTGTCGCAAACCACAAATGTTTCTGAAGCCTAACACAACTGCTTGTTCTGCTGCTGTTGTAGGCATATATACAAATGCTCATGCTTTATTAGCCCAAGGCTAAAGCTACTCTGCGGCACACATTCGTGATGGATTGCTGGCTTAGTCCATGAATATCCGCTGCATCATCCTGAATTTCTTGTCGAGTCCATGTTCTGAGAGCAGTACAAACTTGAAGTTCTATTGACAGTCCACTCCCTCAAACTTGCTGTTCATTAGCGCATCTGATTAATTCACAAATTTTTCTGACATATCGTTTGCTGAACCTATATTTTGACCGAAACTCATTTTCAGATAAACAGAAAGGATCATATCGATTTTTGTAACATTTTCTTTTTCTTGGTGGTTTTTCATTGTCAATTTCATCAAAAATATCGAAATAATGTAAATAATCCATGGTTTTCAAACTTAAAATAACGTTAGCAACAAATTATTATAAGTTACACGTTCGCTAAACAAGGGCCGAGGGCTGAATAACGATTGTCTAAAATCTCATTGTTTCCAAACATCTGTATACCAGATGTACACAACCGAAACGTCAAATATTGTTTTATTGGTAACGTTTTTGTTAAAATCCTGGTATACGTCGTGTATAAAAGTTTATTGGTAAGGCCGCAAGCCTATAAAAATCAACCTTATCCAGGTGTACGCACCTACTTCTGAAAGTACGGAAACAGAGTGTGAAAACTTCTATAAAGACTTAGATGCGGTACTGAAATTGGTAAAAAAGCACGAGTTTATAATGGTTATGGGGGACTTTAATCCTAAAGTTGGGGATACTCCGGAACACAACATTGTTGGCCCGCATGGACTAGGAACCAGGAATGATAGGGGCGACCGACTCATAGAGTTCTGTACGGAGTACTCTCTAACTATCATGAACACTTGGTTTGACTTACCAAAAATGCGGCTTTATACATGGCAGTCTCCAGCTCACACATGTGACAAGATCGTAAGGAACCAAATTCAATAAATAAATAAATATTTCAGACATCTAACACACAACGCCATCTAGTCCCAAGCTAAGCAGAGCTTGTGTTATGGGTACTAGACAACTGATACAAATACATAATATACTTTTTTTTTGTAAATACATGCATATTATACATAGAAAACACCCAAAGTCCGAAACAAATATTTGTAGATCATACAAACATTTGGTCCGACCCGGGAATCGAACCCAAAACCTCATGATCAGCAGTCGCACACGCCAACCGCGAGACCAACGAGGCAGTCATTGGATTACAATGGATGATTTTTGAATTGGAGTACAATTGATTATATCTGTGTCAACTACAGATACCGCAACGCAGTAACTAGTGTTAAAACATACCCGGGTGCAGACATAGAGTCAGACCACAATCCTGTAGCAAGTAAAATAAGGCTGAAACCTAAACGCGTACAAAGAGCAAAGCCTAACAAAGTTTTGAATGTCCATAGATTCAAAGACGAGGGAGTTGTAAAACACTTCTCGGAAAAAACTGACGAAATCATTAAGATGGATTTAACATTAAGTGAGAAATGGCATTGGGGAAATATTAAAACAGCTCTTACAAAAGCGGCAACGGAAGCACTTGGGTATAGGGTATGGAATGGGTATGGGTATTTTATCACTTTATCTACCATTTTCGAGATTGCTAAACAGCAATAACAATACTTTTAAATGTCAAGGACATCAGATAATTTAATAAAAATTGTCAAAAAGTTAATTAGAGTTGATTGGGGGGTTGACGGGTTTTGAGTTTTATTAAAAGTTGGCACACTTTTACATGCGCGCGCGCGGAGCGTTCGTATCACTTTTTTGTACTACTACTGAAGGTATATGGGAGCGGGAAGCGGATGTAGGAAAAATGTGTTGCCATGCGTGATATATATATATAATAAAAAGGGTGCGTTTGAGTAGTGTGGTTTTGAGTGTTTAAAAATAATAATGAAAATTATAACTAATTAAAAACTATCACAATCGGCGTAGCCATTAACTATAGGGAATTCGCGCCACAAAATGTAGTTAAAAGTTGTTTTCTTTGAAAACCAGGCTCAGTCAAAAATTTGAATTTGGAATGTACTCTTATAAACCGTTATAAACATTATGGCACTTTTATAACTGGTCAGTAACATGTTCAAATGATTAAAACCTTTTTGGTCTTTTATTTTTTTCAGCCAGGAAGAAAATCGAAACCGCCCGTTTTTTTTGCAAATTAGTGTATATTTATCTTGTTCTAGTATTGTCATTATGTCAGATTCTAAGCAATCGAGATATTACGTACTACGTACTAGAGGAGCCACTCAAAACCAATTATATGTTCCGTTTATATTTGAATTAAAACTAAAAAGCGCTGCAGCGCAGCCAAACAATAATTAGTAGTCTAATCCTACAGTATTAACAAGCAGCGCTCTATCGCATTCGAGCTGTAGTTTCCTCGTGAGCGAAATGTCATAAGCGCCGTGATTTTCATGGCGCTTACGCGTTTTGGCCAACGAACTGTTGCAAAGATTCGCTTTTATAGAGTAAGCGCCAAACAAGAAAGCAGAACGGATAAATAGCTTTATACCTACGAAGCTTTATTAGGAAATTCACTTCGAGTAAATAGTACTTCAATAGCTTTACCAGTTTCAGTTTTTTTGTAGAATTCATCGAGGTATAAAATATAAAAGCCGAATATTCAATTTTTAAATTATACTTTAATGATAATTTAAATATAATTATTGCAAAAAAAATGTTATGGGTTATTTACGAAGCTATTTTTAACAACATATTATTTTTCCTTATCCAATTAAATACGTTAAATACGTTGTGCATTTAACGTCAGTTAATTCTACCTAAATATCACTTTTGTATGTTTTACTCTAAGTACTCTATGTCGAATGAGGCAACAATGGCGTCTTAAAATATTTTGTTCGTATTTAATTTTAAAACAATTATATCTAGTTAATTACTGGTGAAAAGTTATTCCTTTGTTTTTCTCCGTATTCCTTGTATTATTAGTGCAATATCTCAAGACACAAAATGGCATAATTCACGAGTTTTAGAACGTTTTTAAATGTAAACAATCACACGCTTAAGCCACCGCTTCATCAGAGTGTAGCTAGCAAGCGACTGAAGGAAGTGCGGCGCATGCGCCGCAATTGCATGGAACACCGCACTAATGAGTGGCGTCTTCTCTATACATTATATCTCGATGTTCTAAGCAAGGTCACTTGGCTAAGAAAATATTGGCTAAGACGTCGGAAAGCCCGAATCAAGAGTCATCCAGAACTTTACGCAATACACAAGGAAAAAGACAGGAAGCGTTATTATGAAAGGAAGAATGAAGGAAAGCCTGTTAGTGAATTAATTCGTCGTTAACAAAGCATACATAGAGCGAGGAGTAGAAATGTAGAATATCTTCGGACAAACATAATCGGAAAAAGGCTCAGAGAGTTGAAATGCCTTGAAGAAGATTTGATAGTCATACCAGAAGTAGTCGATTTTTTATTTTTTATGTATGGCTCGCCAAAATGACTCTACTCTGCCTGATGGAAAGCATAAGCAGAATCCAAGAGTGTCGGTCACCATACTCACTGCGAATGCAGACAATGCAGTATGGCGACCCACACCATGGCGGGCTAGTGATGCTTCTGCATCTTTTAGTCTAGTCAACAAGTATGGAACTTGTTGACTAGACTATTTGAGCCTCCGGTCTCGCACTCACCAACGAAACACGACAGCACGATCGCTGTCATTTTACGTTGATTTTCTGTGCGAGGGTAGTACCGCCCCGGTCGAGCCGGCCCATTCATGCTGAAATCAGCGTGGCTCTACTACCTACCTACCTACTATACAAATGATGATCCTTTGATAACTTTACAATCGCAACTGAAACTTTTATAACAACGCCAATTAATGCCACCGATAGTAAGGACTCGGCTTAGCACTCAATCAAGTTCCTTCAGTGATTTATTACTATAGAGTCAGTCAATCATTTCATCTTCTTTAACACAACGTATTCAGACTTATCGAGAATTGTCAGTACCATTGTGTCCATCTAGTGATGCCAGTTTTGCTTCAAACTCACAGACTGGAGTTGCCAGTTCTTATGACTGATAGGGAGATGCCTTTGACTCTAAAGGCTAATGGGACCAATCCCGCCCTCACACCCACCACTGTAAGTTGTAACTCCTGTACACCAGGATCAACAGCAGTGACCCACGAACACACCGAGTTATGACACTCGGCAAGTCCCAGGGAAAATAAACTATCTTGGAACCCGCAACGAAACTAATAAGAAGAAAACCGGAGGAGTTGAAAATAATAAAAGTCCAGTTCCCTATTTAATAAAGAGGTAGACAAAATGAAGTCAAAATAGGCAGACACCTTTTTCAAACCGGGAAACACCACGGATAAGAAAATTATGGGTCCTAAGTGAGCTTTATTCGATTACTATAGTATGTATGGTAGAATAGCCTAAACGCACGGAAAGTCCCAGGGAAAATAAACTGTCTTGGAACCCGCAACGAAACTAATAAGAAGAAAACCGGAGGAGTTGAAAATAATAAAAGTCCAGTTCCCTATTTAATAAAGAGGTAGACAAAATGAAGTCAAAATAGGCAGACACCTTTTTCAAACCGGGAAACACCACGGATAAGAAAATTATGGGTCCTAAGTGAGCTTTATTCGATTACTATAGTATGTATGGTAGAATAGCCTAAACGCACGGAAATTCATCGAAGTTAACACAAGATCGACATAGTATACCGCCCCAGATGTTAATTGTAAGCTTGAATAGCATTATGTTACATTCATTGTACCAAAAATTACATTCCCAGAGGACATGATGAGCTGACTGTTAACTGCTAGAATCAGGTGTTGAGCGTTGCCACAATGTGTGACAAAGGTGATTCGACTAATTTAAAAGAGTGTAGTTTGCTCTTAAAGTTACCTTGGCCTGTGAGAAATTAAGCGACACAGTGATCCACCCTCGAACCATTCCCTCGACAACCGTTCGCGAATAGATGGAAAGAACTGATACAGGTAGCGCCCCTTAGATGATTGGTCCCATCGCTATTGCCTTTCATCCATGAGGCCGTTATAGACATTGGACTGCTAGACCGGCTCTAGAGACTAATAAAAAGCCAGATAGCAAAGTTATTAGGTATACGTAGACTGAAATACCGCATGAATTTTATGTAATTCATACATCTTGTGTGAATTACAGAGAAATGTAAAGGCCCCACCTTTTTGATTTAAGAAATGAAGAAGTAGGAACTACACACTGAACTTTTTTAAGCTTCATGCCAAAGTTAATTGTAGTAAGTTTAAGTAACGTAATAAACAACGTGTAATTAATTGTTTTATTGTAATATATATCAGAAGTTCCTTAACGGTATTAGTTTGGCTTACCTGATTTTTTTTTTAAATATAGAACTACTATGTAAATAATTTGAAAACATAATTAACATTTTTGATTTCGGTGAAAATAAAGTTGATTTCGGTGGACGACATTCCACCGAAATTTTTAAAAATTAAATTTGAAAAGTGAAAAAAAGCAGTTATGATCAATTAACTTGGGCCCTCAGTTCAGACGCTTGCAAAAAATGGCAGCCTAGATCTCAGAAAGTACTGGTCAATGCTTTTTGTTTAAGAATTTAGTTAAGAATTTCTTAAATATTTTAAGAAAATCCCAAAACTGTACAATACGACATTACGGATTTACGGCGGCATAATATAGTCCTATATTCCTCCTCAGTTCAGTAACGTCTCTACGGAGGAATCTGGAAAAAATGCAATTATCTGAACAAGTACGTAACTAAGACTTTATAATAATTTCGTTAAATACCTCTGTGAATTAGGTAAAAAGAAAAATTTAGACAGAAGCCAATTTTTAAGAAGTAACTAAAAGTTGAATTTTTCTAAAACGTTTGAACTGAGGGCCCAAGGTTTTTCGCATTCACTATGTCAACCTCACGGATTAACGCAAACTATACTAAGTTTTTTTTACAATTTTTAACTAAAACCTGACATTTCATCCGTTGTCCTCAATGTTATATTTTAAGAGAAAATTGGTTTTCTGTTTTTTGTATGAGAATATTTTGTAGGGCGGCCATATTTTTTTATGTTTTCAGGACAGGTGAGTTTGTATTGTTAGCGCAGTCAATTAAAAAGTATTTGTTTCTATTTTATTTATTTATGTATATTGTACAAACATAAACAAATAGAAAAAAACGTGACAATTAGGATCTCTTACAGACAACCTTTATACGGATATTACGACAAGTGGTACCACCTGGCCTGTGGACGTCCCACACTACGTTTGCCGCGACGCGGTCTCCACTCAAGAACCCGTTTACCCCAACGGTAATGAGTTCTGCGGCTAATATGGCCAGACCACTCCCACTTCAGCTTGCTAATCCTTTGGGCTATGTCGATGACCTTAGTTCTCTGTCGGATCATCTCATTCCGGATGCGATTCCTCAGAGAAACGCTGAGCATAGCCCTCTCGATAGCACAATTTCCAAACTTGAGTCCAAGTTCATCCGTAGACCGATGCGCACGAGTCAGCCAGGTCGTTCAGCATGTGTTGTAGGTCCTGCAGTGTGTCTGCCATGATGACGATGTCGTCCACAAATTGCAAGTGAAAGATGTATTTGCCGTTGATATGTATACCACGTCCTTTCCAGTGTAGCGCCTTGAATAAGTCCTCCATTGCATTTGTGAACAATTTCGGGGAAATAACATCCCCTTGTCTCACTCCTCGATGCAATGGTATGGCCCTTGTTTGCTGATTCTGTTCTTGGACGTATATAGTGGCGGCTATGTAAAGACATCTCAGCACTTGGATGTATCGCCAGTCGCACTGTGTGGGTGTGGTCTATGGTTTATAAAATTCTAATATATAGCAGTTTGGCATCTAAGTTGCACAGATATCCGGTAGGTGGCGCCGTATTTCCATTTCTAGAGTTTTCAGAAATGTAAAAAATATTTAAAAAAAAAATGTGGCGGTACGAAGTTCGCCGGGTCAGCTAGTTTATAATATAACTAGGATAAGAAAGTAGGAAGTAGAATCCTACCTGTGCACCACCTACCTACCTTACTAGATTTCTACACCACCCCAAGGTTGACTGGAAGAGAATGCCTTGGGCATTAAGTCTGCCGATGTACAAATGTGCATGAAGTTTTTAAATAAATAAAAATAAATAAATAAATATGAAGTTATAGAGTAATTTATTCACGTAAATATAAAATGAACATTTGCGCAGGTGTCCACCATGTGACGGCAATATCCTTGATCCCTACTACGTGAGTCGTAATTATAGGTAGTAAAATATGGATGGATATTTAATTACACAATTATGCAAATACACGCAGTGTATGTATGTACATATATGTGTAAATAAAAAACGTAATAATAAACTAGCTACATAGGCATTTTAAGTCCTAAGGTATGAAACAAAATATGTTCTTGAATAATAGAGATTGCTCTGTGTTATTCAGAATTACTTCATGTGTACCTAGGTATTTTCTGAATTTTACAATAAGATCTAGTATAGAAGCTAACAATTTTATTACCGAGTCGATTATTGGTAGGAAACAATTTTGATATTTTATTACAAACTGTGAAGTAGTAGGTATTAAGGGGCGCGTCCCTTAAAACGCGCGAAAAGGCACTTGCAGTTTTGCAAAACACAAACAATTCAATTCATTATTTGACACTAAAAAAAATCTCAGTAGTTTAATAAATCAGTCTACCAATCTACCGAGTGCCATTCTTCAAAATAATTCTTTATTTTTGTGAAAAAAAGCCTTAACAAAGATCAAAATCATCGAAATCGACCTTTTTAATTAGCACACTCTGTCCTATTTCGTGCTCTATTTTAAATGTTTTTTCCAACTTTGTTCTTATTTCGTGAGAAAAAAGTATGGAGAAAAGATTTACCGTTTTAGTTTTTTATTAATTCTCACCAAAAAGCCATAATCTAAGGCTAAACATAATTCATTTTTAGCGACAAAAGTTCCATACATTTTAGTACGTAGATATCGTCTCCCGTAAATTGCAATAAATAGTTTTATCGCGCTCAAAAAATTCAGTGCCCTCCGAATCATAGATAAGAATCTCCGAATATTCAAGGTGACACCACGTCCGTTTGTAGTTCGCACTGAGCTCCATGATACGTAAATGACAAGTATTAGGGTGGGTTGCCAGTGCGTGTCGAATTGTAACTGATAATTTGTATTCTTGAATTTAATTTCATTTTTTTTTAAAGAATAATTTCAAAGAAAAATATTAGTATTTAGGTATATGAGACAGAACTTATTTTTATGATTTTTTTTAACTTGCTATGTATGTATATATCTAACTATATTTGTTTAGACGGAATTGGAGCTAGAAGGTGGTCATAGGAACTTTGTAACGACGGAACCTATCGAGTTTGGAGTGGTTTGATTTGTCTTGACGAGTACTTTAAAGACACTTTGACAGACCGAGACACTTTGAGAAATTGTTTTTAAAAAAGTAAAAAAAATTTTTTTTAATGATTTCTGTTAGAATTGAATAACTACTACTGAAATAATGAAAGACCTTAAAATTACAGTTTTATTTTTGACTGCATGGTTAGGTTAGTGGTTTAAGCGGTTGCCTCGCCGCCTACTATATCAGGTGTTGTGGGTTCAAATCCCACATGGGACAACACTGTGTGATCCACGAATTGTTGTTCTGAGTCTGGGTGTCCATCGTGTCTGTTTCATGTATGTTTGTAAAGTCCCCCGCGACACAGGATTTATTGGATATATACGGGAATTGTCTTTTTTGAAAAAAAAAAAACTAGCTGAGCCCCACGGTCTTACCCGCGATACTACACCAACCGCGGTTACTCCTTATATCATCAGCTACCTATCAGTAGAAATCCCGTCAAAATCGCTCCAGCTGGAACGCCAGAGATTAGCCGGCACAAATAAACAGACAGACAGACAAAAATTGTAAAAAAGGGTCCCATCTACACTTTACGTCATTTCCATTATTATTCATCCCTTAAGTTCGAATTTAATCAATTTGTGAATTGTAAAACAATAGATGCCCTATCCCTTACATTATCTGATATCTGTAATCTATATAAATAAAAGAGGAAGGTGACTGACTGACTGACTGACATACCCAGAGATCAACGCACAGCCCAAACCACTGAAGCTAGAATCCTGAAATTTTGCATGTAGGTTCTTTATATAACGTAAGTGAGCACTAAGAAAGGAATTTTAGAAATTCCACCCCTAAGGGGGTAAATCAGGGGATGAAAGTCTGCGTGGGCGTAGCCGCGTGTAAAAGCTAGTATTATATATTTAAGGAAGTTTCCATTTCAAAGTTTTACACTCTTAATATTAATTTTAAGACAAATAGTTTGTTTTTTAACCGTCTTAAAAAAAGATGGAGTTTATAAATTAACTGTATTTTTTTATTTTTTTACCCGACCACGGCAAAGCCAAAGGAGGGTTATGATTTTGACAGGCTATGTATGTATGTTCATCTGTTCTCATAGCTCCTTAACTAGTAATTAGAACTGGATAAATGAGGTATGGTTAGAAGCGTCTTGATCGTCCGCTGCTTATATGCTATATGACGCGTCACTCAATTTAATGTGGCGCCCTCTAGTCGACATAAAGTACTGTATTAAAAAATAAATTTGAGATAAATGTGCCGTGTTTGGTATCATCGGAAAGGGTGTTACTTGTACATTTCAAATATATATACAGGTATTATTAGCATTTGCTGGTGACTTTGTTCGTATTTATTCATTTTTTTATATATTTCTATGTTAGGTATTTAAAATATACTTAGCATATAAATTATTATTATCACTACACCAAAACATTTTAAATAAAAAAAAGTAAAAACTTAAATTAAAATAGAAACGCACCATAACCCTTAAAAACGCGTGAATACGGCTTTTCAAAACTTGTTTCATACTTTTTCAGCGTCATTTTTTGTCAAAAAGTGAAAAAAGTGGGGCGTACATTTATGTAGTAAAATTTAGTCAATACGAGCAATAAAAGCGATCAAAAATTATATTTTTAAGAAACATTAACATTATGTTCCATTAATATAACATATATCATACAAATTTTATTTCATAACATAGCATTAAAATCAGTTGATTACTATAAAAGATCTAAGCTGACAGATAGCGCAAGCGACTTAATTTTATACTGTGTAAAAATATATTATTTGTCCATGGAATGAATTAAAAATGAATAGGTACACTTGAACCCCATTCTCGGCCATTGACGAGTTACTTAAAGCCCGCGGGCTTTCCGATATGACTAAGATACATTGCGTGCTTTGTAGGACATTCTAAACATTCTTCAAAGGCGAACAGTTAATGAATATGTAACTAGAAGAAAAAACCGAAAGTAAATTTATTAGTTGCCAGGGTTGGTATGCAACAGTGCCCGATGCGTTTGTGTGCATGTAAAATATGAATGTGGGTGTTCAATCACAAATTCCCACGCTCAAGGACTACAGTCTTAAAGGTTTGTAGGCATAGATGCTTGTAAAATATATCCTAGAACAAAAAGATTCCTCATAGAACTTTAGAATCCTAGGCGGAATTATTACCTAGGTCAAATTATTATTAACAAATACTAGCACTTCACACTTAATACCCTTTGCAACACTAGTTAATAATATATTCCTGATCTACAAAGTCAATGGTATTCGTTTTGCAATATCAAGTTGGTATTAATTTTGAAAGTTATTATTTCGCAAACTTGGCCTATCATATTGAAGGATTGCTGTAACAATTGCTCAACTCCAAAGTTACAATGTGTTGAACTGGTACGCACGCGTCTTGTATGTCTAGCGCTAGTGGTTAGGCAGTGTTTGCAGCTGTGGCGGTTTTGGCCGGTCATAGATACAATACACGGTAGATAAAAGATGTTCTTATGATTAATGTATGGATATTAGATGTTAAAGTGTCATATAAATAGACAAAAATGGAATGAAGGAGGTGCTGCATGAATCCTAGGATTGTTTCTCAAACCAGAGTCTACGACACGGCTCAATTATGGTTTGGCATCTCCGATCAGTGTCAATCACGCGTAAACTATTGCTCGGAACAGTTAGTAGTATAGTGCAGTTTAAATTGTGCATTTCATTTTCATCTAGTGTTTGGCATGTTTGTGGTAGATATGGCCCATTAGTGGCACAGCTGTCAAGTGGGTCGTGTTGTGAAACAGAGAGAGGTGTCTACTAACAGCAAAGGCGCGCGGCATCTGCGCAAGCGCAAGTGCGCCCCACTGCACGCTCACCGCATTTCTCACTCACGCAAAATTTTAAAACAAAGTAATTTTGAAACGTATGGCTTATTTATTTTATTATTATTTAACACAGTTGTTTAGTTAAGGTAGGTAGTAAAACTGGAACAATTAAGAACACCTTTTGGTAATTAATTATGTAATCCTTCAAAATAGCAGAGAATTAAAAAATATATTTATATTTAATACATTCTACTTAATAAAAAATATATCAATAAAACTATACTTACTTGAGAATAATATAGGACATTCAATATTTGTCTGACAGACAGAGAGTTTGTCTGATTCGGCTGTAACGTCTTCGGTTTTTTTTTATGGAATAGTCGGGCAAACGAGCAGACGTATCGCCTGATGGTAAGCGATTACCGCCGCCCATGGACTCCTGCAACACCAGAAGCGGCACAACTGCGTTGCCGGCCTTTTGGAGGTGGGGGAGGTAGGGGTAGGGTATTGGGTTATGGGCCTCCGGTATCCTCACTCACTCGGTGAAACACAGCGCAAGCACTATTTCACCGCTTTTCTGTTAGGCCGTGTATCACTTCGGTCGAGCCGGCTGATTCATGCCGAAGCGTGGCTCTCCCACGGTGACAATAGATAAAACATTATATGTAGGTACTGGTTCTCCAGGGTATAAAAACTTGCGAATTTGGGTAAGAAACGATATTGTACAAAAGATAACAGACGACTCTATGTCGCACACGGGACGACGACGATGGTACTCAGTTTATGTATATTCCTAGTGTGGTGTGTTCACAAACAAATATGTATGTAACACAAAGAACATTCAGACAAAGCACAAATCGGACCGGTAATTCCTGAGATTAGCGCATTCAACCAAACAAACAAACTCTTCAGCTTTAGGGTTCATACGCACTATGCGGTTACCCGCAATGCGGCTAGACGTCCGGCAAATCGCAACGTGCGGTTGAAGAACCGTTGCGATTTGCAGTCATATCAATCCATTTCAAAGATGGACGTGGAAGAAGTTGCAGCTATTTACTACATTTACATACTAACTTTTAAACTTTCGCGTTCCATGATGTAATAATTATTATATTTACGGGAATTAACGCGATCACTTATTTCAAGGTATTACATACCTCTGTTTTGCCTGACGTTTCGACCAGGTTGCACTGGCCGTGGTCACAGGCTGACTGGCTCAGCGGCGCACGCCCTCCGTCGTCGAATCCGTGAAGTTGAAGGTTTTTCGTCCACCCGCACATTTTCGATATTATTGTTATTTTTGTTTCGCCATGTACCGTCACATACCACACTAACAGGGTCCCTATTCTGTAAGCAAACCGATGTGTTCCTATTCTGGTGTTTATCCGACTACGCAGAAAAGCGAGGTGGAATGTTTTTTAACACTGGATTCCACGCTGTAGATAATTTAAAACCATCTTCCCGATTGACAGTTTTATGTTTTTTAATCTCAATCGCTTCACGTACAACTCTTGAGTAAAAGTGACGTTCGGTGAAGAGGACTTGTGTGCGGTGAAATTCAATCCAGTGGTTGATGCCTGTATCGAGTGCATGTTCTGCAATCGCCGATTTGCTCGTCTGTCGGTTCTTCAGAGCAGCGATATGTTCTTTGACCCTTTCAGCAATAGTCCGCTTCGTTTGGCCTATGTAGGAACTTCCGCAGCTGCAGTCTATTTTATAAACACCCGGAGTTTGTAGTGGCAATATATCCTTCGGTATGCCGACGATGTTGTGGACCTTTATGCCTGGTGTGTATACTGTCGGAATGGAGTATTTCTTTAATACGGACCCGATCTTATCCGTAACTCCCTTGACATAAGGCATATAGGCTGGTTGCCTGTTCACTTCTGGATACTTGCGTTTTATTTTTGGTTGCTTCCGTCCACCATTCACTTGATATCCGTTACCTTTGAGTACCTCCTGAACATGTTCTAGCTCCTGTTCTAAATGTTCAGGGTCACAGAGATCGTAAGCTCTCTTCTTGAGTGAAGTCATAACAGATTGCAAGTGCCGGGGGTGATGATGAAACGTGGCGTGTAGATATCTATCCGTATGAGTAGGCTTACGGTACACACAGTGTGACAAGGACCCATCTGATCTCACGGTTACTTTAACATCCAAGAACGACAACGACCCATCCGTCTCCATTTCATATGTAAACCTTATTTTAGGGTGAATAGAGTTAAGATGTTGTGTATATTGATCTACTTCTTGTTTATTCCTTTAATGATACTGAAAATGTCGTCCACGTATCGCTTCCACAGCTTGACGGTATTCGGGCCGAGACTTAGAGCCTTCTCTTCAAAATGTTCCATCCAGATGTTGGCAAGTACTGGGGCTAAAGGACTTCCCATCACGACACCATCAATCTGGAGGTAATGTTGACCTTGGAAAAGAAAATAGTTGCCATCTAAACAGTGTTCAAGTAGATCCATATAGTTGAACGGCAACTCGTTATCTCTCAGCAGGTCTTTTACGACGTTTAAGCACTCTTTTATTGGAACATTGGTGAAAAGCGACTCCACGTCAAAGCTCACCATGACGTAATCCGGTTCCAACGTGAGATCTTTTATGATTCGTATAAAGTGCCTCGAGTCTTTCACAAAAGACGGTGTTTTGCCCACAAGTGGCTGCAATACTGAAGCAACGTGCTTTGCAAGATCGTAAGTAGGAGAAGCAATTTGACTCACAATAGGCCGCAGCGGCACGTTAGGCTTGTGTATCTTAGGCAGACCATATAATTTCGGTGGCTGATGTGACTTTGGTTTGTACAGTCTGTTGTACTCGTCTTCTGCAAATAGGTCCTCATTATCCCGGATTAGAGATCGTATTTTACGCGTTACTCTGGCTGTAGGGTTGTATGTTACCGGTTTGTATACCTTATTATCACTCAACAGTTCGAGTATTTTATTTTGGTAATCAGTTGTATTCATCACTACGGTGGCGTTTCCCTTGTCGGCCTTGAGCACTAAAATATCCTGGTTATCCCTGATGTTTTTTAATGCTTGACGCTCTTCCATAGTGATATTACTAGCCGGAAGCTTTGACCGACGTAATTGTCTCAGGAGGCGTGCACTCGCGTTTTTTAGAATTTTACGTGTAAATGCGATATCACTACGCGGTTTTATTCGAACACAGAAGGTAATAAGTCCCAATCGCGACACTTCACAAGATATATCAATGATGTTTCCATTCGCGCCCGTTTTTTACGTAAAAATTCTAGGTGACACTTGTTTTGCAATTTCCGACCCGTAGCGGTTTGCTATACTAACTTTTAAACTTTCGCGTTCCATGATGTAATAATTATTATTTTTAGGGGAATTAACGCGATCACTTATTTCAAGGTATTACATACCTCTGTTTTGCCTGACGTTGCCACGGCCAGTGCAACCTGGTCGAAACGTCAGGCAAAACAGAGGTATGTAATACCTTGAAATAAGTGATCGCGTTAATTCCCGTAAAAATAATAATTATTACATTTACATACGTTACGAAAAGAAGAAAAAACAAAGAAAGAAGTACTGGGTGCATCCTTATTTGCAAACACGAGATGAGAGCAAGCATTTTGCAATATTTTTCGAAGAACTAAAAAAATATGAAGATAAGTTTTTCGGATTTACTAGAATGAGCATAAAAACATTTGAAGAATTATTGAACATTTTAGAAACATTTATAACGAAGCAAGACGCACAATTTCGCAATAGTATTAAACCGGAAGCAAAGTTATTAATAGTGCTACGGTAAGTAAAATAAATATTTATAATTCAATTTTTATTGAAATAATGTAGGTACACATTTCAAGCTAATCAAATTCAAGATAATCACTCTCCTGAGAATTTTCGCTTAGAGTTGAAATTGGCGATTGTGCATTCGTCGGATTCCTCACAATTTCTTGAGACGTGTCTCGTCCAAACTCCGAAGACTGCACAGGCTGCGTGTAGACATTACTTCCTGAATACTGTGCCGTTTGATATCCATGATGGGTATTCAATCGTCCAACCTCCGAGAAGTTTGTACGGTGAGAATAGGGACTATTACCAGAATAATGTGACGTTTGATATCACCGGTAAGAATTAGGCCTTGGATAATCAATGTTCGAATAATTGAAAATCTGCGCATCTTTAATTATAAATAAAATATTTCGGAATAAATATTTCGGACATCTAACACACAACGCCATCTAGTCCCAAGCTAAGCAGAGCTTGTGTTATGGGTTACTAGACAACTGATACAAATACATATATATTACTTTTTTTTTTTGTAAATACATACATATTATACATAGAAAACACCCAAACTCCGAAACAAATATTTGTAGATCATACAAACATTTGGTCCGACCCGGGAATCGAACCCGAGACCTCATGATCAGCAGTCGCACACGTCAACCGCGAGACCAACGAGGCAGTCAGTCATTTAATTACCTTTAAAATATCTAATTTACTTTGCAATTGCATATGTTCTGGAATTTTTTTAAAGTATTTTACTAGAGACAAGAAAAAGAGGCGATCCTCGTCATCTTCAAAACTCTTTCTTTCTAAATTTCTATTCAAGGCCCCGACTAACTTTCTACTGATAAGATCATCACTATTATTTTTCTTGCTTCTCTTTGGTGCCCATGAAGTATTTCATAATATTTCTTCATTTTGCATAGCTGTGTTACCATCTTCGTTCGAAGGTTACCATCCTCATTTTCTGTAGTTACATTCCCCGGTGTGCTATTGACAGTTACAGTGTCTTTTAAAAATAACAAACTATCGTAGAAAACATATGAAGTCTTTATTTTGCCGCTGATCCGCTCTTAGTCTCTCTCGCTTTATGGGCCTTCACAATGCAGTCGCGAATATTTCTCCATTTCTTTTGAATACTCAAACCTAAAAAAAAACCTTGTTTCAGATATTTGGCGTCAGGCTGTTCATTCGCAGAATTGCATTATATGTTTAAGATTGGAATTAGTACTATCGCCGAAATAGTTCGAGAAGTACGTGCAGCTATATGGTTTTGCCTAAAAATATATGCCTACCACAACCAACCAAAGATATGTGGCTTCAAATTGCAAATGGTTTCTCTACAAGAACACATTTTCCGAACTGTATAGGTGCTTGTGACGGAAAACATATTAGAATTATAGCACCTAACAATAGTGGATCAATGTGCTTCAATTATAAAGGATATTTTTCTTTGGTATTGCTAGCAATTTGTGACAGCAGCTACAAATTTGTGATGATTGATGTTGGAGCATATGGAAGATTCGGTGACTTAGCAATATTTCAAAACTCAAACTTTTATAAAAAAATTCAAGAGAACCGCTTGAACATTCCTGAACCAGCACCTATTTCAGAAAACAATGTAACTTGTTTTCCCTTCGTTTTTGTAGGAGACGAGGCATTTGCTTTGAGTACGGGTATGATGCGCCCTTATCCGAGAAATAATTTAAATACATATTACAAAAAGAACATTCAATTATAGACTTTGTGTGGCTAGACTAGCATTGAATGTACTTTTGGCATACTTGCGAATAAGTGGCGCATTTCTCACAGACCAATTAATGTTCACATCGATTTAGTTAGTGATATTGTTAAGTCTGATTGCATTTTACACAACTTTGTAAGAGACAGAGACGGATATTCTTTTAGAGACTCATTAACTCATTAAGTAACACACTACAATACACTAACTGAAACTATTACTCGAGATAACGTGCGAAGAAACAATAAAACTGCTTTCGGATATCGAGAATTATTTGTAGAATATTTTATGCATGAAGGGAGGGTAGAATGGCAGGATAATTACATTTAAATAAAATGATTTTGATAATTACCTAGTTTTTGTTTTTCCTCCTTTGTCAATTCCGTACCGTGATAAATATGCACTAATTCTCCCCATGCTCTTTGTTTTAATATTCTATCAGAATACTCTGGTAATTTGGTGTTCCAAATTGCTGGCCGACTTTGGATTTCGATGATACATTTTTCGGTATCGAATTCCATTTTACCAGACGTACCATGTGCACACACTCACTCAATGGCGGGCAGCCGCAGACTGAGCCGCACAGTGCGTATAGCAACCGTCCGGGTGGCCGTCACTCGGGCCGCAGCCCGCAGCCCTCCGAGCGACCGGAGCGGTCTGTGGGTAGCCGCATCGCAGTGCGCATAGAAATGAATATTACGTACATAATATTGTGCTTGCGGTCAGCCGGATGGCTAGCCGCATTGCGGGTAACCGCATAGTGCGTATGAACCCTTATAATAGTAATTGATTACTAGCAGACCCACGCAACCTCGTTTGCGTCTCGCCCGTAGCGTGATAATTTTCCCCCGTTTTTGAAACATTTTTCATTGATGCTCCGCTCCTATTGGTCGTATTGTGATGATATATATAGATCCTATAGCCTTCCTCGATAAATGTACTATCCATACTGAAAGAAGTTTTTAAATCGGACAAGTGGTTCCTGAAATTAGCGCGTTCAAACAAACAAACAAACTCTTCAGCTTTATACAATAGTATAGATAGTATAGATAGATATACAAGTTTTGTTTTAAGATTTAGTTTTCTTTTATAGCTTATAGGAAGTTTATCTCTGTCTTTCTGCTTCTTTCAGAAGCTGATAAAAACAAACTTAATGACAGCACATCGCAGTTTATCTAATAAATTACCTAAAATAACATTTGGAGGATATAACATAACTTTTTGTTTAAAAATTTGAAGAGATTCACTTTAATTTTGCGTAAAAGGAAGTTGGCACACTTCTGCCACAAAAATAAAACGACATTTAATCTCGAGATTTTTCTATGGTATGTTTAGTACATAATAAATATATTGTACGTATCGATTTTCCATAAAACACTTATCATGCAGTGAACTTTAATTGAACTTTTTGTCTATGACTTTTAGATATATCGAAAGTCATCATATTGCGACGCGACTCTTAGATGTACTGGATTGCGATAGAGCTGAATAGTGCAAATAAATGTTGAATGTCGCAGTACCTCCATAAGCAACAAATGTCATTTCCAGTTTATTTTCTAAATATTTTTTATAATTATAATACCAGCTAACTCACGCAACTTCTTCTTTGTCTCTTTTGAATATACTGGGCTTCTACTGGTGATGTCAACTATCCTATCAAGCACGATAAAAAAAAAGTTTCGGCGTTTAATGTGAGCAACAAAGTAACACGAATAGGCAATAGGCATGATGACATTAACCAAGAACCACTAAACTTATGTATTTATCTGATGAAATGGGGTTCATAGAGTATAAAAAACTTTTTATAAAAAAAAAAACCGACTTCGCAAAAAATATCCAACGAAAACTCTCTGCCAAAAAAGCACACACAAAAAACACAGTCTGAGCGATATTCACTTGGCACCGACTTCAAACAGATTTTAGGTACCTAGCACACATTATAATACTACTATTTAAATGAATAAAGAATTAGGTATAGGCAATTTATGAAGAACCAGTTTATTTTACGCTTTTTAGTGTTTTTTTTAGCAGAGAGTTTTCGTTGGATGTTTTTTGGAAGTCGGTTTTTTTTTTTTATAAAAAGTTTTTATTTTTCAGTTTTTAGTACAAACAATCATAGGTAAGTAGTAAGTTGAAGTATTTCATCAAATTTCATCATCAAGAATACAAATTAAAGTCTATACGTACGTGTAGGTAATATTAAAATCATCCTCTAATCCCTAACTGTTGAAGAGTTTAACCTTCTATCATCAGCTCACCTAAATAACTTGAAAGTATACGACTGAAGGTCTTTAGATACGTAGGAAATTGAAAGAATTATCCTCCAACTCCTAACCGTTGAGGAGTTGTACCTTCCACCTTCCATCATCAGCTTACCTAGATAATTTGAAAGAACACGACTAAAGGTAACATATATATGTCGGAGACACAGGAATAAACGAGAACATGAATCACAGATACAGCCAATCTGGACTAAAGCCAAATACTAATCACTACTAAACGGATACGAATTAACTTAAACACCATCAGCAACCCCCACGAGGGGGTTGGGGCAACGCTCACTCCTCCGCGGTGCCCTGTGGAATTCACCACCTAGGCTAGTAATTCCCCCACTGATAAATATCGCCTCGTGCACACGATATAAAACACAGAGATACAATAAATCACAAATCAAATAATAGAAAACTACTACGACTCAGGAGTGACTCATGTCACAATTAAGAGATATGGTCGTCAGGAGATCTAAAGAGAAACTGTGTCCTGTTTCCGATCGCCCCGTTTTATATAGACTTGCGTAGTATTCGATAGTGGCAAATGTTTGTATCACTTTTATTATTCGGATACCCTCATTCCGACATATACATATGATATTTAAAGATTTATCCTCCAACTCCTAACCGTTAAGGAGTTGTACCTTACATCATCAGCTCATCATCATAAAATGATGACTACCACACGCAAATACCGGTGTAACTTCAGAAAATATACGAAAAACATAGTATGTGCCTATAAAAAATGAGAGTTTCCCTCGATTTCCCTGGGATCCCGTCATCAGACTTTGATATGCTGGCAATGGGACCACCTCGGAAGCATACCCTTTCGAATACAAAAAAAAATTCAAAATCGGTTCACATACAGTGGAACATAGAACCTCCTCCTTTTTGGAAGTCGGTTAAAAATCGTATTTATTTTCATATTTAGAGCGAGATTAATAGTTAATTTGCAAAAATAAAACAACAAAATATAGCAATCCGCCATGTTAAGTTGAACACCAATCACAACGAGCTACGTCACTTTTACGTCACATTCATTTTTTTTTACAATTTTATGTAAATATTCGTTTTAAAGGGTGTTCGATACCAAATAGTTTATTTGGTATTTGTGAGTAAAATTATATGCTCTAAGGAAATGTCCCCTCTAGATAAATTAGGATATGGTCTGAAGTAAATGTTATTTGTGGTGACATTTAGTTTATGTCAAAAGTCGGAATTATATAAGCGGACGTGTCACGGCGCGGGCCAGCCTAATAATTGTAAAAGTCCTCCCAGAGCTTGATAGGTAATTGTAATTCGCTTGGGGAGTTGTTGATTGGGTGTTAGAGAGTTTTGTATGCTTACGGAGGCCTTTCAGCACATAAATGTAATGTCTTTGGCTATACTATGGGTCCTATATGCTAGCAAGGGTTCCACGGTAGGAACGCAGCCCTGGTGAAAGGACTAAATAAAGGGCTATAGCTATAATTGACAATGGTTAACAAATAGTGACGTCACGTCACTATTTGTGACGGTAGGTAGTAGAGCTGGAGATAGTAGAGCCACGCTGATTTCAGCACGAATGGGCCGGCTCGACCGGGGCGGTACTACCCTCGCACAGAAAATCAACGTAAAATGACCATGTTCGTGCTGTCGTGTTTTGTTGGTGAGTGCGAGACCGGAGGCCCAAATAGTCTAGTCAACAAGTTCCATACTTGTTGACTAGACTAAAAGATGCAGCAGCATCACTAGGCCGCCATGGTGTGGGTCGCCATACTGCATTGTCTGCATTCGCAGTGAGTATGGCGACCAATACTCTTGGATTCTGCTTATGCTTTCCATCAGGCAAAGCAGAGTCATTTTGGCGGGTCATACATAAAAAAAAAAAACGTCGGCAACGTGACGTCACAAGCAGACGCCTTAGCACCACCGAGCGTTTTGGCGTTAATTTAAAACTTAAAATTTAAATCGCATTTTGTTCTACTAAAAGTTATTTTTTGTAGAAATATGATTGTTTTTGACAATAGGAGATACTTGCGAACATTATAAAACAGTTTTTCAAAATAAATCATCATGCATATTATAAATTTATATGATATGTAGCTGACCCGGCGAACTTCGTACCGCCATATTTACATATCTGTCTCAGCTTCCCGTCGCGGACCAAAAAAAAGACTTTTCCCGCTATCTTTAAATTTTTCTTCTACACAAACCTTGTCCCAACAATAAGGAACACATAAAATAAGAATTATTTAATTTAGTGCAGCCGATCGGAAGTTATGCGCCTACATACATTTCGGCGATACGTTTTTATATAAATAAATATGTTCATACTGAACTTTAAAAATATTATCTAAAATCATTACCATTTACTTGATTAACCATTTTGATATTAAAATAATATCCATCTACTCCCTGCCAGAAGATTAATGGATATTGTAACGCGTCATAAGACCTATGCGTTTCAGACACACGTTTCAATTCATTGTTCCGACGATGAAGCATAATATCTCTAGACTGCAAATTTCTCCAACAACGACAATAGCCACTTCGTCGATTTTCGGTGAATTAAACCTCCTTGCATGCTCACCAGCAGGTGTTTTGTCAGCTCTGATTACAATATTATGGCTGTCCGATGGCATACGATCTAAGGCCATTTTAAACAAATGAAATGAGGAATGTAAACTCACACCCAAGATAAACCTATACGGGTTTTATGGGTGTTTCATGTTTGTTAATGTATATTATTTTTATAATTTAAATAAATAAAAAAAAAAAAAAAAAAAACATTTTGACTAAATTATTGTACTGATGAAGAAACGTTTGCAGTTCTTGGACGTTTTACTGTTGGATTATGAGCACAACGCCTTTCAACTTCCGCATCTTGATTGCCACAAATTGATGGTCCACATCTGGCAGTGGCAGCAGTACTCCCAGTCAGTGATAAATTGTCCTTGTATCTGCAATTATCTTGTTAAATTATTAATTGTGATACAAATGTATTTTAACGCTTTACAATATTGACAAAGATTGACAAATAATTGTCATTTCCCCAACTGTCACGGATTTGTTGGCACAATAATCTACTTCAGGATTGCAGTGGAATGCTACTCGTTCCAGGTTCACAGGAGCACTGTTTCTGCGGTATCGCTCGATTTCATTGCGTCGTGCTCGCTGTTGTTGTATTTGGTATGCCCGAACTCGTTCCATTCTAAGCGGCTCCGTCCACTTGATACCCTGCTTAGATCCCCTGGGGGATACATGTGAAAATTTCGTCCACACTTATCCCCTAGGGGATCTATTTGGATTTCAATTCCATTTTAATCCCCCAGGGGATTCATTTGGAAGATTTTCGTCCACTTCGATCCCCTACTTAAACCGATATGGGATTTTTTTGAATTTTTTGTGTGGCATGGCTATTTATAGCATATATAGTATATAGGTTTATTACCATACCTATGAATACATTTCACCACCAAAGATTATCTACATAATTTAAAACTCATTAAAAAAAATATTTTAATCGTATAAAAGTATGAATATTTATGGAACTTTTGTTATGAAAAACTTCTAAATTAATAATCAAAATGTATAGAAAATTCTAAAAGATTCCATTGGAGATCGATGTAGATCAAAAATACAGATAAATCCCTTATCGGTTTAAGCAGGGGATCGAAGTGGACGAAAATCTTCCAAATGAAACCCCTGGGGGATCAAAATGGAATCGAAATCCAAATAAGGGATCAGTGTGGACGAAATTTCCACATGGATCCCCCGGGGATCTAAGTGGACGGAGCCGCCTGTCTATGTCATTATTATTCACTGTAGAACGCAATTCTGCCACAGCAATACGAATGTTATCATTATCCGTCTCTCGCTGGTCATCAGTGGATTGCGCGTGAGGTAGCTCGTCGCACATCTGATTGACTTCGACGACCTATGTCAGTTCGTCTTTGCCTTGGCATTTTCAAACAATAATAGAAGATTTTAATAACGGTAATAGAACGACAGGTACTTTAAATGCCGTAGGTGCAAAAAATAGCCTGTATTTACATATAACCTTTCGTCTAACGTTCGACAGACGATTGACATCAATAATTTTTTCGCATTCCAACAAAACAGCGTTTATGAAATACTTATTTTGTTTGTGATATGACCTCTATGGAAATGGCACAATAAAAACTTTTTTATTTGCATTCTAAACAGTGACAACCATCAAAATATGTCAATACAATGACAAAAATTTCTGAATGAACCAACACTAACAACCATCGGGAAGACGGTCCCCATTTCATCTCATCCACATTTTTTATCATTAACTTCATCACGACGAAGACTAAAGGCTTAAAGACTTGATATGAAGATTATTAACACTTGACATTGGCAGAAATAGCTGATCCGAGAGATCAGGCTGGTTGCCATTTCATCAAAAGAAGAAGAAGAATAACAACCATCAAAATAATAATATTAAAATAAGCGATAATAATATATAAATAATATCTATTTAAAACCCTTAATTTAATTCGTGTAATAATTTAAGGTGTCTATTTAAAACCCTTATTTTAATAAGTGCTTCAATTTGACAGTCAAAAGTTTGACAGGAAAGTTGGTAGAACAGTTTATATGGGCAAAAGGAAATTGTTGCTTTTATTAACTTCCTCGCAATTTTCCATATTTTCTCACCGTTTAAACCTTCCCTGAACTACGACAAACATTTCAAAACCTAAATCAGCTAAATCGGCCCGGCAGTTCTCGAGTTTTGCCAGACAAACGAACAGCAATTCATTTTTTAACCGACTTCCAAAAAGGAGGAGGTTCTATGTTCCACTGTATGTATTTTTTTTTTAATGTATGTTCACCGATTACTCCGTCAATTATGGACCGATTTTGAAATTTTTTCTTGTATTCGAAAGGGTATGGTCCCGAGGTGCTCCCATTGCCAGCACATCAGGATCTGATGATGGGATCTCAGGGAAATCGAGAGGAACCCTCATTTTTTAAAGGCACATACTATGTTTTTCGTATATTTTCTGAAGTCACACTGATATTTGCGTCTGATAGTCATCATTTTATGATGATAAGCTGATGATGTAAGGCACAACTCCTTAACGGTTGGGAGTTGAAGGATAAATCTTTAAATATCATATGTATATATGTAACCTTTAGTCGTATTCTTTCAAATTATTTAGGTAAGCTGATGATGGAAGGTACAACTCCTCAACGGTTAGGAGTTGGAGGATAATTCTTTCAATTTCATACGTATCTAAAGACCTTCAGTAGTATACTTTCAAGTTATTTAGGTGAGCTGTGATAGAAGGTTGAACTCTTCAACAGTAAGGGATTAGAGGATGATTTTAATATTACACGTACGTATAGACCTTAATTTGTATTCTTGATGATGAAATTTGATGAAATAGTTCAACTTACTACTTACCTACGATTGTGTGCACTAAAAACTGAAAAATAAAAACTTTTTATTAAAAAAAACGACTTCCAAAAAACATCCAACGAAAACACTCTGCCAAAAAAACACTTAAAAGCGTAAAATAAACTGGTTCTTCATAAATTGCCTATACCTAATTCTTTATTCACTTATATAGTAGTATTATAATGTGTGCTAGGTACCTAAAATCTGTTTGAAGTGTTTTTTTGGCAGAGAGTTTTCGTTGGATGTTTTTTTATATAAAAGAGTAGATATTGAACTATCGCATGTTTAAAGGTTTAAAGATTATGTAGTTCAAAAACAAGCACCTCCTTATTTTTTTTTTGAATAATGGTATAAAATGATAAGAAAATAACGTAAGTACTTATGTATAATATAATTAAATACTTAATGAGAAATTTTAATTTAATACTTAATGAGAAATTAATTGAAGTCAATCGGTTTTTTATCTACGATAACTCGAATATTTTATAATAAGAAGAATAGGAAGGATTGTTTATCGTTAATATTAAACTATGTTTTTGCTTTTAACTTCCGTTATTTTTTTTTATACTGCGATAAAAACAATCTTATCGAGTTCTTGAAAATCATTACAATACGTATAATATCAAAATTGGCGCTTTCACGAGAATTTCCTTTGATTCGTTAGAGATTAAAATAGATTTACGATAACTATTATCAGCAATCGGTAATTATGATATCCGTTTATAGTCGATAACGTATGAATAACATTTATGTGAAGTTTTGAAGGGCTTCTTTGTGGGATTTACCGGATGCATACAAGGTTGACTTTATGTGGTAGGTACCGAATTTTCAGCGAAACAAAACCAATGTTTTTTGTATAATATTCAAAAGATTGTTTATTTATTCTGGGATTTTACCATTTATGTATTTTACAAGCTTTTATTTAGTTTCACCTGTCCCGATGTTTGTCTGTAATCAAATCTTGCAAGTTTTTGATCAAGTTCCCGATTTCCGATTGAGCTGAAATTTCAAATATACCTTTAGTTCTGATGACAATGCAATTATATACATATAATCGGTTTTATTATTAATCCAAAATTATGGCCACCGTAAAAAAATAGCGGCGTACCTACATATTTCTGAACATCCCACACCCAATATGGGTATCAAATGAAAGAGGTTAAAGTTATTTTTAATTTTTTAAATTTTTATTAACAAGTAATAAAAGTTTGTTTTAAAAAAAACTTTTTCAATTAATCACTGGTTCTGGATTTGTATTGAAAATATAAAGTAGCCGTTATGTTGAAAGATTATAAACAGGGGGCGGTTCTTAATTCGGCGAAATATTTCTTTTATGTGTATGTTATTAATGCAAGCCATATATGTCTAGCAGTCTACGTTTTTTGGCTGAGATCATGTACCGGGTGATCATGTACCTTTATTACGCAACATCATCACAATTTTTAAATTGTTTAGTACCTAACTATTTATAAAAAAAAAAAGTATATTGATGGTTACAAATTGAGGATTGAAAAAATAAAATGTTAACAAAAACAAAAACCGACTTCAAGGTTATACTCGATTTCTCTTGGATACCATCATCAGATCTTAGTGTCCTTACCATGGCACCACCGTTGGGATATCTCCTTTCCATTGAAAAAAGAATCATCGAAATCGGTTTATAAACGACGAAGTTATCCACTAAGACACATAAAAAAACATAAATACAGTCGAATTGAGAACCTCCTCCTTTTTTGAGGTCGGTTAAAAAGTAAAGTCACTCCACTCATAGTACTTTTTAAATACATAGATTCGGTAATTCTTATTTTTTCTTATTTTTACCCGCCTACAGCGAAGCCAAAAAGACGGGTAATAGTTTTGGAAGGCTATGTATATTTTGTTAGGCTTACCTACCATAGCCCCTAAACTACTGAACCGGTTTTAATGAGATGCCATTAGATTCGTGATAACGGCCCGGAAGACATATGCTCCTCAGACATATGTCTTTTTTTTTATGATATAGGGGGCAAACGAGCAGACGTATCGCCTGATGGTAAGCGATTACCGCCGCCCATGGACACCCGCAACACCAGAGGCATCACAAGTGCGGTGCCGGCCTTTTAAGAAGGAGTACGCTCTTTTCTTGAAGGTTTGAAGGTCGTATTGGTCCGGGAATACCGCAGGCGACAGTTCATTCCACAGTTTTGTTGTGCGAGGCAGAAAGTTCCTGGAAAGGCGCACAGTTGAGGACTGCCAACCATCTAGATGATGGGGATGAAACTTCTGTCGCGTAGGACGATGGTGGAAAGAGGCGGCAGGAATCAGTCCGAACAATTCCTCGGAGCACTCCCCATGATAAATGCGGTAGAAGATGCACAGCGAAGCTACATCTCTACGCAGCGCCAAAGAGTCTAGCCGAATTGAAAGTTCTTGGCAATCGACGACTCGAGTCGCTCTCCGTTGAATGCGGTCCAAAGGGAGGAGCTGGTATTGGGGTGCCCCCGCCCAAAGATGGGGACAGTATTCCATGTGAGGCCGAACCTGGGCCTTATAAAGTAAAAGGCGGCGGGCCGGAGTGAAATACTGTCTCGATCTGTTGAGCACACCAAGCTTTTTCGAGGCCAATTTGGCCTTACCCTCCAGGTGGCCACGAAACTGGACTTCGCTCGACATGTCGACACCAAGAATTCCAATATAGGCTGAGGCAGATAGTGGAGTGCCTTCGAAATGAGGACATACGACCCACGGAAGTTTTTTTGTGGTGAACGCGCAAATTTGTGTCTTTGTGGGGTTAAATTGGACTAAATTAAGTCTACCCCAATCTGAGACCTTCTCCAAAGAAGTCTCGACTTCAGACACAAGTTTGTTTCGACTCTCAATGACGTTTTCCCGAGAAATATTGGCGCGGCCGGTGCTGTCATCCGCATAACAATGAATGCCGCAATTTTGCAGCATGTCATTGATATGGAGGAGGAACAAAGTAGGCGATAGCACACAGCCTTGCGGGACACCAGCATTCACAGATATGGAATCAGAGCATTCACCGTCGACTACAACCTTAATGCTTCTATCTGCTAGAAAGCTAGTGACCCAATCGCATAATTTCTCGGGAAGCCCATAGGAAGGGAGCTTCGAAAGAAGCGCTTTGTGCCAGACCCGATTGAAGGCCTTCGCGATGTCCAAACTAACTGCCAAGGCTTCCCCCTTAGTCTCAATCGCCTGTGCCCAGCGATGTGTCAGGTATACCAGAAGATCACCAGCCGATCGACCCTTACGGAAGCCGTACTGCTGGTCGCTAAGCAGATGATGATCTTCTAGATACCGTAGGAGTTGATAGTTGATGATGGACTCCATTATTTTCGAGAAGAGGGAAGTAATGGCTATCGGCCTGTAGTTGGACGGATTAGAGCGATCGCCTTTTTTTGGGATCGGGTGGACTAATGCTGCCTTCCATGTTGTCGGGACTACGCCAGAAGAGTAGGAGAGCCGAAAAAGACGCGTTAAGACCGGTGCCAACTCCGGAGCGCACATCTTCAACACTATAGGGGGGATTCCATCCGGGCCACTCGACTTATGGATATCCAGGGATAAAAGTGCTATACGCACTGAGCGTTGGTGAAACTGGATATCCAGCTTACGGCTCTCGCACCGCGGTATGGTAGGCGACTCCTGTTCCCCGTCATCCAAGGTCGAGCTGGACGCAAAGTGTTTTGCCAGGAGATCGTTGCGTCATAGGCCAACGGATTATTTCCCAAGTGCAAAGGTGGAAGGGATGGCTAACAGAAATTCCCTTCGATAGCCTTGGCAAGAGACCAGAATGCTCGAGTCCCCGAAGGAAGACGCTCAAGCCTCTCGCCAATCCCAGCAATGTGCACCGACTTCGCCCTAGCTATGTCTCTTTTGAAGGACCTGGAGGCAAAGTTGTACTCCTTTTTTAGAGCGCTGGAGTTTTGATCCCGTACCGCCGCTGCGTCAGCCCAGGCTTGGTAAGCTTCCTGCTTCCTGCGAGAAGCTTTTTTGGAAGATGAACCAAACCAGGGCCGACACTTGTCACCAATGGGAACCACAGAGGATGGAATGAAAATCTCCATACCCTGTAGCACAACATCAGCAATAGAATCAGCAGCGGTGTTGGGATTATCCAGCGAGAAGCACAACTGTCTCCAAGGGTAGGACGCAAAGAAGGACCGCATCCCATCCTAATCTGCTGACTTGTATGGCCACACACGGCGACTGCGTGCAACTCGCGATCGCGGTGAGCATGTGAGTGGCACTGTACTCCGGACAAGGCAATGGTCTGAGGAGCCAAGTAGGGCGTTTACGGATACGTGGTAGCCGTCCGGATGAGAAGTCAGCAGAAGGTCCAACAAAGAGGAATTCTGACCTTCCACATCTGGGACTCGCGTGGGCGTGGTAACCAATTGTGTCAGGCCATAAGCCAGGGCGAAGTCGTGAACAGATCTCCCCGCATGATCCGTTTTACTGGAGCTGAGCCAGCCGGCGTGGTGAGCATTAAAATCGCCAAGTACGATGATCTCTGCGGAAGGGATCTGCTGCTGCACAAGGTGTGTAGCCATCTGGATGTGCTCAATGAGTCGGTCAGTTTCGGCATCACCGCTATGGGACCTATAGAGGCACGCATAGACGCGGGGATGGTCGTCGCTGTCTACACGGAGCCATAAGATGGAGAGGTCCCCACCTTCAAGGTTGCTGAGGCGACGAGAGCTAATATCATCTCTGACGTACACGCACACTCCGGCTTTAGACATAAAGGAATGTTCTAGTCCGTACCTCGGGTAGCTGTGGTAGGATGTGTCCGCAGGAGACGATATTTGCGTCTCGGTCAAAAAGAGCAATGCTGGCTTTGCTTGGCTGTCTCGAGGTGGTGATGGACAGCATCAAGATTACTATGTAATCCCCTGACGTTGCAGAAGTCCACGACCAGCGTGGTAGGGGGTGCCGTGATGTTACTGCTCTTACCCCGAGCGTGATCTAGCGCAATTTTGCCCTCCCCAGAATACGAGGGGCAGCCTCGGCATCCACGTTCAGGCGCGTTGTGTCCTGAGCGCGGACGCCCAGAGAGGGATTCTCCTACGCAGTTGGTACCCTCCTGGGGTATCAATCTGTCTTTCAACTGCGCCATCATGGGGAGAGGGGGGGGGGGGTTGGGCCTCCGGTATCCTCACTCACTCGGTGAAACACAACGCAAGCGCTATTTTACACCGGTTTTCTGTGAGGCCGTGGTATCACTCCGGTCGAGCCGGCCCATTCATGCCGAAGCGTGGCTCTCCCACGGTAGAATTCCGGGACATAGTTTTTTTTTTACTTTTTTTGTTTATGAGACGCTCTGATGCTGTATTATCTCGTGACCTTGACACTGTAAGTGACAATTAAATGCTTATGGTGTTAAGTCGGTCTGTGTTCGGAAAGTGCATAAAGTTTTAACGTAACAAAACAGAGCCCCAATGATTACGAATACGAAAATATTGCTCTCAGTTGTCGTGCGAACTTTGTAATTGGCCACTGACCATTTTTTTTTGTATATACCTATGTAGATAAAGATTTAGTTAATGAAATATCTTGTTTTGTTTTTTAACTTACATGATATAAGTATTTACCTATTTGCATACATTACATGCGTAATTTTCAATTTAAACTATTATGTTACATAAACTCGAGAGTTGAAAACAGACACAACTTTCTATTGACAAAAATTACAGCTTCAACTGGTGAGACTAGAATAGAAAAATACTAGGTAGTCTGATTGAATTGAAACTATCAGTGTTGATAAAAATCATGATTTTTTTAAAAAAATCATAATAATCGGATAAATTTGATTTAAATCGGATAAATTTGATTTTTTTAAAATTTAAATCAGATTTTTTTACGTTCTTGTCTTTTTACCCGACTACGGCAAAGCCAAAGGAGGGTTATGATTTTTTTATTACTATAATGGTCAGTATTTATTAAATGAAAACAGAGTTTTTTTATAAATTTAATTATTAATACAATTAAAAGTAATTTTAGCAAGTTCTACTAAAGTCAACAATTTAAAAAACAATAGTGTTGAAAAAATAACAAGGATATTCTAAATCTTTCCAGATGAGTACACTATCTGAAATAGGATACTTGTCGCTTTGCATTGAATTTGAATAGCATGCGCGAAATGATTTCTGAAATATTTGATAACTTTTAGAACATGTGTATCAGTTTGTTATCCCTAATTAAATTAAATAAATAAATAAAAATGTCCTGTATCATTTGGAATCCCGAAACTGTGTAGGTAATCGGGTGATCGATCACTCGCTCGTAGGGTTGCCATCCGTCCGGATAAAGCCGGACAGTGTTAGGCTTTTTGACCTCTTGTCAGGCCAAATTTGACTGCGTCAGGCCCGTCCGGCTTTTGTTAGGCTTTTTATACTAACGCTCAATTTAATCAATCACATCTCCTAAACCGGGTTTCTCCAAGTATTAAAACAATTAAGGTTATTTAAAATTATATTTTAAAGAATGTGTTTCGTTAATTTTTATGAATAATCCTATTTTTTTGCGTCCGGTTTTGGTATTCTAAAGTCCGACTTTTAAATATGTGATTTATTCGATATTCTTGTCATTTTTTTTTAAGATGTCCGGATTTGGGTCCCAAAAGTCCGGCTATTTTGACGGGTAAGTCCGGCTTTTTGATTTTTAGAGACATTTTAGTCGTCATGTGTGATGTTGAGCGATGAAATAGATCATGAATTTCCTATAGGTACTAGCGAAAACAGTCTCCTCGCCCCCTTACCGAAACATAAATGTTTGTGAATGCGAGTTTTACGGAGATGTGGCTGAATTTATTGTATGGGGAATGACGAAACAGTACCTTATATCGATAACGAAAAATCAGTAACAGGTACCTAATAATAGAAAGAATATAATACAGTTTCTTTTTTTGGAATTTACTATGTTTATTTTATTTGTGTATTATTGCTGCAGGCAGGCGGTTTTCATAAATTCACCAGGAGCAGAGCACAATGGAAAGAACGAGAGGGTGTTAGATGTTGAATGGCTATATCCCTATTAGTCTAAGAGACGGTGGAACGTCGACTTTCAACGATCTGATAACCAGATGAAACGTATCTTTTATCCAATAAAATTTATGAACAAATATGCCTATGAACACTTGCCTACCAAAAAGTGCTCATGGCTATTTTTAATTTAATTAACGTTAACCAATTTTCTTTTATCACTTTCACTGTTTTGATAACCAAATGAATTTTATATCAACTGATAGTTTTTAACACACAGAATATGCCTAGGTAGGCTTGCCTACTCATTTCTGTGTATGGTTACCTGGCAAGCAGATGTGGACAGGTAAGTCAATATAGGTAACTCCACCGATCTGATAACCAATCGAAATTTATATCAAAGATTAGATAATTTTATTACAATAATGACTGGACTATACTAGGTGAATTACTATTATATCTTTATTCTGTCTATTTTTCAAACCTAGGTTATATTATAGGTAGGCATATTTAGATTATAGTTCAATTGCATTGATATACAATAACAAGTAAAATTTTAACAAAATAAAAACCGACTTCAAGGTTCGACTCGATTTCTCTTGGATGCCATCATCAGATCTTAGTGTCCTTATCATGGTACCACCGTTGGGATATCTTCTTTCCATTAAAAAAAGAATCATCAAAATCGGTTCGTAAACGACGAAGTTATCCCCGAACACACATAAAAAAAAGGTCGAATTGAGAATCCTCCTCCTTTTTTTGAAGTCGGTTAAAAAACGGGTTTTTTGTATATCAATGTTCAATTGTTTCGCTTCTGGAAATTCCCCCGTACACATTTTTGTAGATAGGTTTGTATTTTTATTGGCATCTAATGAATTTTTGGCAAGTCTTTTTCTTCTCACCAGTTAAAGCTATTTTTTTTTTATATAATAATATCTATCATTATCATCTCAGCATAAAGCCGTCCACAGCTGGACGTAGACCTTACTTCAAAGTTCGCCACAAAAACTGGTATCGTTCTGTTTAACAATATGTTATTATATAATAATTGTATTTTGTATTATATGAAACCCACTACCATAGTTGAGCGGTTTGGTAGGTATGAGTCCGACATAATCAGGATAACCACCCCACAGGTGTGTAATATCTCATGGGATTTTCGCGTAGAGCAAAAGGGCAATTTATAATTTATAGACTTTTTTTTCTATAGATAAAATATATATTTCAAAGTAGGTTATTTCATACAAATAGATGGCACTAGCAAAATAATTACATTAGCTACCCAATTTAAAAAAATGTTTTGAAGTAAGTAGATGACTAATCATCCTGAACCCATAATCTTAGCCTCTTAGGGCTGTTAGCATGCATAACAGAAAGCATAGATTAAAATACGGTGTGATTCTGTAGGTATTAGCAGCATTACACAAGACTATTGTTCAGTTCTGTGAAATCGTGTCATGCGAAGCGAATCTCTTTGCCTGGTCATACATATAGATTATTATGTACCGTATATATGTACTACCTACATCTGTGACCGACGTGTAAAGCAGCCAATTCTATCGGCTAGTAAGAACACAAGTGTTACGCCATAATACATCTCCTCTGTTGATCTCAGGCAACATAACTATGCAGCTACGTTATGACACTGTTTTTGTTTTATTAGGTAAAAATTGTGTATGAGAATAACAAATTATACAAGATTTGTACATATGTATTTGGAAAAATGAAATATAACAATTCTGGTGTTAATTGGAAATAGATTGAGAGGTTATTTACACACATCAAAAGTGTCTAGGGATCAACATATGTGTCTAGGGATCAACATATATTTTTGCAATAACTTTTCTCCTGATTGATATTCATTAAAATTTTCTTTAAGGATTCATCAAATAAAGTGTTTTCGTTTGTCACAGTAACGATAAACCAAGTCACCTTTGCATTAATAAAGAAATTTGCCATTTTCCTAATAAAGGGAGTTTTGACATTTGAACCACTAACATTAAAGTTCGAAAAAAAGACTGAAATAACAGTTTTCTTTACAATTTTATTAGGTAACTTAAACAATTAATAATCCGTGTTTCTACCGCGAACACTAACAACACAAGAATCGGTTTGGCATACTCAAAATGAGTTAATCCAAATCACGCTGTGGAATGGCCGCCCATGTTCGTTGCAACAACAAAAAAAGGTCTTCTTGCGACTGGATACCCTCCATATTCGGCAGAGCTCTTCTCTGTAGCATATCCCATGCATGCTCAATCGGGTTCAAGTCTGGCGACTGAGCAGGCCAGGGCCAAAGCCACATCTCAATCTCAAGAAATCCGCATAAAAATGCTTGATCCCTAGACACTTTTGATGTGTGTATGTTGCAAGGCTTTTCTCTCATGCTATCACGGTTGTCAAAATGTCTATAGAAAAACTGTATTAGGTACCGCGATACTTAAGTGTGTTTTGGTGCAGTGGTTAATGACCCTGACTGCTAAGCCGCAGGTCATGGGTTCGATCGCTTGTAGGCCTAATAATTGTGATGAGCACAATCCTTTGCTGTGTCCGGATGTAATTTATCTTTGGCAACATGCTATAGATAAATTTTAAATGCAAGGATTTAGAAATATGAAGTATGTTCATTAGTAGTCTTGTTAACTTAGCAAAGGCTCTGTCTAGATTGGGATCGTACTGCTGTGTGAGATGTGAAATTATTAATATTATGAAAGCGGCTCACTCCTAGGTAGGTCCTATCCTACAACTAACACTAACATGTTTCATAGCAAAACGGTGACTGCTTTCAGAATCAGTTTGTTATTGGAGGTTTCATAATTTATCCTCTGGAGTAAAAATGCTCGGTTATTTTTTATTTCTACAAAAAAAGCCTACCACATACATATATGAATAAAATAAATATAATAAAATATATAATATAATAAAATAATAAATAAAATGAATAAAAATTAGAATGAATTAGAATATAATTAAAAACCTAAAAAAAAGTAAACGCCCAATTTATAGTTTATAGGTAGTATTGGATATTTTTTAGAAACCAAATCTAATTCAGACAGCTAGTGGTCAGTCAAGCAAGCATTCAAGGTCAAACCAGTGTCAAATGCCATTCTCTCTTATTATTAGAATAAAGGCGTGTTCCATGTCGAATTAAAAAAACCGGCCAAGTTCGAGTCGGTCTCGCGCACAAAGGGTACGTTTATCTAACAAAAAAACGAGCAAAAATCACGTTTTTTGTATGGGAGCCTCCCTTAAATATTTGTTTTATTTTAGTTATTTATTTTTAAAAAGTGAATATAATATATCTATACATTCTGTGAATATTTCAAGCGTCTTCCTGTTGCCGTTATTAATATCCAGCAAAAACGTGCCCCCAGCAAAAAATTTATTTTATTATGTTTTTCAGTATTTGTTGTAATAACAGCAACAGAAATACATCATCTCTGAAAATTTTAACTATCTAACTATCACGGTTCATGAGATACAGCCTGGTGAAAGACGGACAGCTAAGTCTTAGTAATAGGGTCCCGTTTTACCCTTTGGGTAGGGAACCCTAATTAGACGGCATGATACACCCAAAAATCAGTTACATTTGAAAAAAAATCAAAAAAACTTGTTAGGTCAAATATCTAAATTAAACCTACTTGAATTAGTCGTAAGCTCGTAATGCTCAAGGTCTCATTTTTGGTCGATTTCGTAAAATTGAACGAGGCATTCGCCTGGCGAAAGTATTAATTTTGTAACGTGACCAACTTAATGTATGAAGGGCATTTTTAATATAGTATTTACATTCGAAATTATTATTGTTACTCACTTTCAAATGCTCTCAAAATCATAAGATCATTTTGCAGTAGGCAACTTATAAAATGCTGAACTTGTGTTGTTTGGCATTGTAAGATTGGTAGGTAGATATGCATATTATTTTGTTAATTTAAAAATTTCTTTTGTTCGACATTAATAATGTGTAATTTATTTTATTTTCTGCATTTAACTTGTTTAAATAAAAAAAGGATAGGAAGATGATGATTTAACATGTTTTTGTTTTTACGCGCTTTATATTTTGCTCGATCTGCATGTCTATCCATGTAACAAACGTAGTTTCTGAACTTAAGATGTCCCAATGACTAACTAGATAATTTGCATGCATTTCAAACACCGGCGACAGTACAAGAATTAAATATTCGAAAGTGAATTATGGTTTAAAAGGCTCTAAAAGCAAATGGAACCAGAAACCAGAAAATAGTTTTTAAATTCTAGAAAATCACGGGGTTTATGATACTATGTGTATGTCGATAACTTAGATACTTATCATTTTCTAAGGTCGATAATTAGCTTTTAAAGTCTGGTATGCGACAAGTATTAGAGTCATCATTCTGTTATGGGATGGTAAATAAAACAATGTATAGTAAAATTAGGTAACTTATAATTGAAAAATAGTCTGAAAATCTGAATTACGTACATAACATTGTGATAAACTCTGGAACTGGTATTTTCAGGTTTGTGCGTGCGTTGAAATTGCAATAAACTGAATATTTTGACAGCTTTGGATACTGTCCCATTTACATTTATTCCTTAAAAACAAGAAGAATAAAAGTGTACAAACAAATATCAAATTATAATCATAAAGGAAACATGAATTACAAAAAATCTTACACTTATGTTAAAAGTTTGTAATCAATCATTTTCTTTCGATTCAATTCCAATTAATTACAACAATTTAAAGACTAAATATAGGTATTGCCTATTATTCATATTTTTCATGTTGTTTTTTGTAGATGCATTTACTAATTTTTTTTCCGTTTTTCTATAAGTATCGCATTTTGGTAATTATAGTAGGCACGATTAAAATTGATATAGAATTGGTTTTGCAATTGCACGCGTATGCCCTGAGCGGTGATATTTGTGCGTGTCGTACTTTTAACATTTAGTTTCGGTTATTTGCAAAATCAAGAGGTACAGTATAAATTATGGATGTAGGTACTAGTGTGCACGATATCCAAAATATTCAAATCTAAAACCTCTATCTGGAAATTGTTGTAACATTGTACATACACGTTTTCTTTTAAATTATTACCTAATAACACTTTATGCTTTTGAAAATAGTTGTGTAATTAAATAAATCAATTCTAGTTTTTTAAATATAATATTGAATATCAAATATATTAAGCTAAAATTTTTGACTAGCGATAAATGTTTAAAACTACAATATAAAACAAACGCAAGAAAAATACAATATACATTTACATTGTTCGAATAATAACACCGCGCAAAATAATCTCATATAATGTTCCTCTCACAGAACTGTAGCACTATAGTACCTACATTCCGATTAACCGGTATTAGAATTATCACAAAATTTATTATGTTCAAAATTATAATAAACTCGAGTTAAGATTATAATGACATACCGATTCACATATTACATTTAAAGTACATTAATTTAGACAACCGTAGGCTGAATTTATAATAACTATTCATATGATGAGGATTTATTACGTCGTTTTTGCCTGTGTTATAGAATAATCGTTCGTTATCGAATGGAACAAGTAGGTACAAATTTATCACTCATTTCCTTGTTCGCAAACATTGTCGAGAACTCCATGTATACATGTAGTTATAATTATTTTGTAAAAATTACACATTTTACAATATCTATCAAAATATATTGTATGAATCGTCGACTGGTAATATACCTGTTATTACTTCTATACGAAGTTTATTACTGTGCTTAAACTTTCAATGAAGTTAGGTACATAAATGCCAAAATTATCATTGAAATAATTGATTTCATATTATTATACAATAATCTTCAAACCAAATATGTAGATGCAAATTCTGCGTAGATTTTTAACACATAAAATATAGATATAATTTTATATACATTTCATTCTCCTACAATTTATATAAAATATATTAAACACACCTATAATAGAATGTAAACAAGTATGATGACAATTATACTAACTTTTAAAGTTTCGCGTTACTTGATATAGATATAATAATGGTTACGGGAATTAACGAGCTCACCTGTGACCACGGTCAGTGAAATCCTGTATAAAGATAACGCAATTCAAAGATTGTTCTCAAAACCTATCGTAAACCCGTTAATTCCCGTAAACATAATTATATAAGTGTGATGTTTCGTGTAAAATAAAATTCTCCCTAGATATTCTACAAATTATAACAAAATACAATCTTATTGCATAAAACCTTTAAGTCACAATCTGACATTGATAATTATCATTAATCATTTATCTAGTCGTTACATCTAAGCAAGTATACAAAACATAGCTTTTAAATTTGGAATATATTTTGTCAAAAGATAAACACACTTTATCTTACAATATTATTTCAATGATAAAATTATATTCACATTACTTAAATACATGTTTAACACAATTTCTGGGAATCTAGCATTTACTAAGTGCATTTAAGTATGCTACTTTTAACATATATAAGGATAGGAATGCTGTTGTCATTAGAAATATTAATATAGTTAGCTGCAAATTAAGCTAAAACTTGTTTCGTATTACCACATAGCATATTTAATGTAACAAGTATTAAGTAAAGGATCACAATGCCTACGCAATCTGATTGCGTTTAATAGATTCTGTTAGTAATGTTCTAACATGTCTGGATATAGTTTCATATATGGAAAATATTTTTATAAAAATCATATTAACTAAAAATGTATAGTACTACTAAGACGAAATATTGCATAATTTTACAACTAAATTGTATGACATATCGACATTAAAATAAATTTACGTAAATAAACTTAAGTAACATACGAGTATCTCACGCATTTATAGTCAGTTATGATCGTTCAGAGATTTATTTCTTGTTAACTTTATATATATAGATATTGATTTTAACCAGTTTTAAAATTGACTTCTCTTTTCTAGCAACATTTAAAAGTGATCGTCTTGAGGCAAAGTTTGAGCGAAAGGTATGGCCTTGATATTACGACGACTTACGTCTTATGAAGTCGTTCTTGGTAATAATTATTTAAATGCCTGACACTAAGTCTATTTATTGACATAATAATGGAATGTCAATAGAACTTGTTTACAATCAAGTTACGCAAAAAGGAATGTTTAAAACTTTGAAAGGCCTAAAGGAAAAATAATTAAAATAGTAGTTACGTCCAACAAATATGCCAAAAAATAATAATAGAGTAGTAGTTTTGTTACTTATTGAGTTTTGCGAACGCATGTTTATGATGACATCGATAAAAGAAACCCTTAATGCTTGGTCCTTTACTGTTTAACGATTTCTTTCATTTGACTAACATTACACTTAACTATCGATAACTGAATCATTATTCGGTTACAAAAGATTATTCCCGAGTTAATGTTAAAATCCTACTCTACCGTAACCGACTTGGCCAGATTGCGAGGGCAGTCTACATTGCAATCACGCAACACTGCTATGTGATAAGCCAGGAGCTGCATCGGTATTACTGTTAGAACTCCTTGAAGACAATCCACGGTTTTAGGAATTTGTAAGGATTGTGAGGCCATGCTGATTGTTTCATTGTCACCCTCTTCGCATATTACGATAGGACGACCTTGACGTGCAGTCACCTGTTGCAGTGCATTCATGCATTTTGTGTATACAGGATCACGCATTACAATCATCATAACAGGCATGGAATCATCGATAAGAGCGAGGGGACCGTGTTTCAATTCTCCCGCCATAATTCCTTCACTGTGCATGTATGTTAATTCTTTGACTTTTAATGCCCCTTCGAGGCAGGTAGCGAAATTGTAGCCGCGACCCATTATTAGCAGAGATCGTTGACGGTATAAATCTTGCGCTAAGGCCTTTACTTCTTTGTCTAAAGCTAGTACTTGGCGGATTTTTCCATCTAATTCATGTAGCCCTTCAATAATATCGGCGCGTCTTTTTTGCAGGGAAATGCGATCTTCACTGATTACGAGAGCAAACATTACCAAGGAGACAAACTGTGAAGTGTAGGCTTTTGTAGATGCAACACCGATTTCAGGACCAGCGTTGATGTGAACACCGCAATGTGATTCACGGCAAATTGAGCTTCCCACTGTGTTGGTGATACCTACAATGAGAGCACCATGACGTTTACAATAACGAAGAGCCATCAATGTGTCAGCAGTTTCTCCTGATTGGGAAATGAAAAAGCAAACGTCATCACGGAACACAGGTGTGTTGCGGTCTAAAAAGTCAGATGCCAACTCTACCATCACAGGCAACTCTGTCAACTCTTCAAGGAGCTGACGTGTGGCAACAGCGCTGTGATAACTTGTACCACATCCTATCAACATGAGTCTCCTGCACCGCTTTATCTCAGGGATGTAATCCTTAATGCCACCCAAGGTAACTGTACCATTGGCAAAGTTAAGACGGCCCCTCATAGTATTCACTATAGATTCAGGTTGTTCAAAGATTTCCTTTTGCATGAAATATTCATAATTTCCTTTCATAATTTGTTGCAGTTCCAATTTCAATGTTAAGATTTCCCGTTGAAGAGGATCATCTTTGCTGCCATTCAAACGGTGTATGCTCAGGACTCCATCTTTATTGATATGAGCAACATCATCATCCTCAAAGTATAGCACTCTATTAGTATGTTCAATAACAGCAGAAGCATCAGATGCAAAGAAATATTCAACATCCCGTTCTTCTTCAGGATGGAAGTGAGAGTGACTATTCACTCGGGGCACAGATGGGACGACTCCTCTTGTAGCTTTATTATTGGTATACATAATAGGTACATGATCACTAGAAAGGCGACGGCGTGTTTTGATAGCCACAAGTAAAGGACTACCACGGCGAGTAGCCACACACTCATTAGGGAAGTAACGAGATTTAAAACACAGGGCAAAAGCACCTTCTAACTGCTGAATTACCTGTTCAGCTAACTGCTGGAAGGTATAATCCTTATGTTGATGATACAAGTGATGAATTAGTTTGGCTATTGCTTCAGTATCCGTTTGGGATTCAAAAACATATCCCTTGTTTTCCAAAAATTTTTTCACTTCCTTATAATTGGTTATAATTCCATTATGGATGACAACGAAGGCGTTGTCGTCTCCAGACCGCTGTGGGTGAGAGTTGATAGAACTTGGTTCTCCGTGAGTAGCCCATCGTGTGTGAGCGATACCGCAGTGAGACTCGACACATTCATCAATAGACAGCTCGACACTACGCTGCTGCAATAGTTCTTCAAGAGCGGCTACTTTGCCGCTTTGTTTCACTACAGCTATATCTTTTAAATCAGCGGCATCAATCGCAACTCCTGCCGAGTCGTAACCACGGTATTCAAGGCGTTTCAATCCGTTTACCAATAATTCCAATATTTCTCGCCTAGACTTCGGCGTTAAATGATTAATATACGCAAAAATTCCACACATCGTAAACGAATTAACTGTTATAAGGACCCGAGTGAACAAAACCACGGCTCGCGGTAGACTGCAATAGCTCAGTACACAACAGATCTTGAAGGCCTACGCTTAATACTCCTACCACTAATAAGTTACTTTCACTTACGGCAAAGCACACGTCATCATGTTTCGTTATCACCAACTAACTGGTATCATAACGTACCAAGTAAATATGCGATGAAATCGTATTCACCAAAAACACTGAACAGGAAAACGTAGATTGTCACTGTCAAAGTGACATTGACATATAATAATTTGATTCACAGAGTACAATGTATATAATGTAAAGATTTGATTCTTCCTGTTGAGTGAAGTGACTTTAGAAAGATAAAACGATAGTTTTGCAATGTAAAACTATATATTGTTTAGTCATCTGATAAAATTCCAATAATAATTGCAGAAAGTCACAAAAAAGAGTTGAATATATTAAAATTTATGTTACTAAAATCTAGCGTATTTTTTTACTCATTTATTATACAGACTGATAAAATGAATGAAATGAAATGACGAGTAGGAAATATTTTTTAAGTCATGTGTGTGCTTAGAGCATATACGTATAGATGAAAGGGCAGCTGAACGGGCGGAAAGCGGAAAGAAATATATCTTATACTAGCTGATCCGGCAAACGTTGTTTTGCCATAAAAAAAGTGGTATAAAAAATAGATGTTGGTCTTTTAAACATCTTATATATAAAATTCTCGTGTCACAATGTTAGTTACCGTACTCTTCTGAAACGGCTGGACCGATTTTTATGGAATTTGGTGTGCATATCGGGTAGGTCTGACAATCGACCAACATCAACTTTTTATACCAATTTTTTTTTATGGCAAAACTAATTTTCCGGATCAGCTACAAAAAACGACGCTGAAAAAGTATGAAACAAGTTTCAATACCTAGCCGTAGTCACACGTTTGGTAGAAATGTACCATAACACATTAACAACGCGGGACTACGGTAAGTGCGAGATAAGGCAATTGGATGGTATTCGATCGAGTCTCCACTTTTCGGACGCTGATAACATTTCTGCTTTTTTAAATATAATATCATTGATATGTTATAATTTATATATTGCTCATTAGCTCTTGCCTGCGGTCCGCCCGCGTGTAAGTCGGTTATCGCGATAATTATCATATCCTATGCCCTTTCTTAACAATCATTAATCAAAGTAGGTATCTCTACGGCAAAATTCATTAAAACCGACGCAGCCACTTAGCCGTAAAACTGTAACAAATACGTCTAATTAGTTTTGCATCTAAACTAACATTAGCAATGCATGCCTCCGCCGCCCCCCGTGCCATGCTTCCTCATAGTAGACGCTTAATGGCACTGGATTCAGTTCAATCTAATCGTGGTAAATTATAAACTATTCGTCTAAATTACTTTGTGTAAAAGATAAAGTTCCTTTATATTAAATACTAGGTAACCCGGCGAACTTCGTACCGCCATATTTACATATCTGTCTCAGCTTCCCACAGGCAGTGTACAGTCGCGGATAAAAAAACCCTTTTCCCGTTCTCTTTTATTTTTTTCTTTCTAGCAAAAAAATAATGAATGAAATCGGACTATGTGTTATTGAATTACAACTAAGTACATATTTTGACTTTCATCTCCTCTCTCCAGGAAACCGTGCTGAATTTCGGGATAAAAAGTATCCTATGTCCTACCTCGTAGTGTGAACTCAAATCATGCCAAGTTTCATTTGAATCCGTTCAGTAGTTTCAGCGTGATGCGCGGCCAAGATACAGACAGACAGACAGACAAAAATTACAGTTTTGGCTTCAGTATCGATTATAGAGAGCCCTCCAAAAAAAAATTCTAAATATCTTTAATGTACAGAATTGGACCTGTTACATTTTTATTATAAGTATAGATAGCTAGGTATACAGTAGACCAGGTGCGACCACAGTTCTACCTTGACCTTGTAATCCACTGCATTTTTGGATTTCTATTAGAGTAAACTTTTCCACATCGCCTTTAAACAGACTAGAAGGTATCTATTACTATTTTACATCTCTCATGTTCGGTAAGTAGGTTCTTATTACCTCCAAATGGGGCTTGTAGTAGGTGACTAATTAGCGCTCTAGGCAGTGGCGGATTTACATATTTGCCGCCAGTAGGCTATTAAAATTTTGCCGCCCCTTCTCACTTCTGCAATTCAATAACCTTTTTTACATGTGGAAACCATTGCAAGCCATCATTCTACAGGAGTTTTCATGGGTAGTGTGTCGCAATCGAACCGAGTAATGCTATACGGTGTTTAGGGGGAGGGGGAATAAGTCTCAGTTGTGTCTCAGTCACCGTAATCGCCCTAAATGCACGGACTTACAATTATCGTCATCCGCTTCATTAGGCCCATATTTTGGAGACTCTTCAGAGTTTGCCTCCAATCAACTTCTGCAGGAGCAGAAAAGTTTCCCTACAATACAGGTGGAACTCACGTCCCCGTTTACGGCCTTTACGATGGGAAGAACGTGAATGATGTTCCACCCGTCACGGATGCGGCGATTTAAACAACTCTGTCTTTGGTACTAGTAGCGGAGGAACAAGAATAGAATAGAATAAACTTTATTGTACACAAGATATTACAGTTTACATAAAAATAACAAATCAATTAAATTACCATGTACAAATGGCGGCCTTATCGCTAAAAAGCAATTTCTTCCAGGCAACCTTGGGATGGAAAAAAAAGATTGTAAAAAAGTTTAAATAGTCGAATTCATGGGCAGTTTTAGCAAAAAAAAATGTAAAGGAATTTAAGTGAATTCGATAAAAGTAAATGACAAAATAAATATTATTATAGATACTAATACAAGTAAATAAAATAAATACATATACACAAATAAAATATCTACATTTCCAAAACAAAATAAAAATAAATAAACAATAGGTATTTCAGGTAAAATATGTTTTAGGCAATTAACATGCACTAGATGTAACTTAGATAGGAAACTTCTGGTACCCTGACAGATTTCGAGCCATCTACGGTTTACAGATGGTCTCCTAGTATATGGTGACCACAATGTCTCCTTCCAGGTTCTAAAGATCCAACCCTGGCCTGCTTCTGCTATCGTCACAAAAAATATCGCCTCAATCGTGTTTAATTCGGTCCTCGTACCGGTCCAATCCCAAACAATGTATCTATACTGTTTGGCATGTAGCATGGTGCGGGTGACACTTTCAGTAACATTTCGTTTCACTCTTGAAAGTTGCCGCGATTTACAAATTATGACTTAGTACATATTTCAGCTGTACCACATTCGCAATAAATCAAATCATTAATAACTGTAGTAAATTAAATTAAACCAACCAGAATGTTCTAGTCAACGTCGTACAGGCAACTGTCACCCGCACCATGCTACAGCGCAAAGAGTATAGGCCCGTTCTTTAGTGCGGTGTTACTATCTATGTCCCTCTACGGAGCGCCAATATGGGCTAAGCGTCTATCGGCCTCCTCCTGCTGTCAAGCCAAGCTCAATCAAGAGACCGGGTAGCGGCCATTCGGATCGTACGAGGATACCGCACCAATTCATCAGAGGCGGCGACAGTCCTGGTTCGTTTCCCGCCTTTTGATATCCTGGTGGACATGGAAGCGAAGGTCTATGACCAGACTCGTGCTACCCGCCGGGGTAAGAGCAGGGAAGACCAGGACGAGCTTGAAATGCGGTGAAACGCTCACTAATAGGCCTTGGCACAATAGCGCGCGTGGCTGGAGCAGCCACAAAATGGGCGTCAACGAATTGTTGGTGCCTATCTGCGTAACCTCGAAGCTTAGGTAGGCAGGGAGCCCGGTGTGGACGCTAGCTCTGACCGCCCAGAGTAGGGCGCGCCTTTGTCACCCTTGGAGAGTATTGTTGGTCATAGAGATACGCGGACATCACATCGTGTCTACGCATGCGGTGTGCGCGTTGGCTAAAATATACATTTGGGATTCTTGCCGGGTAAAGCAGGTTCTTTCTGAGCACGGATGCATTGGGAATTATCAGCACGTGGTTACTAGGAGTTAGTTGAATCCCGCCTGTCCGATGTATTTAGCCGATTCGGTGTGGCAGTACTTGGGCATCGCAGCGTTGAATAATCAATGCAGTTATCGGAGAACAACTCTCGCTGCCAACTGTGGTACTCACCATGGTCCGCACCATGGTCGGTAGCGGTAGATGTTTTCCCTCCTTCTGCGTAGATGATATCGCGCAGAAAGAGGCGGCGAAAAGGACCAGGTATGAAAATGTCTATTCGAACTTAATTCTCCGCCGCCCGGTGAAACTGGCGGTGCGGTGCATTCTAGGACCCCATGCCGCCCTCAATAGTGATTAAGGACCAGGAAGTTAGTCAAAATTTGTAATTTTAATTGTAATATTAAACTGCTATGGAGATGTTTTAAAAACCCTTTATTTCAAAGATTTTTTTACAAAGCGTTTAGTAATTTTTAAAATAGTATTAAAGTTAAGAGTATTTGGTACACTGCATAATACAGTGTCTCTTTTATTAAATTGTCAAGACTTTTTTTCTCCGTTTGTAATATAATAATTATTATTTCTGTATAAAAAAATTCGTCAAAATTTGCCGCCCCCTAAAATTCGCCGCCCTAGGCTCCAGCCTACTCAGCCTAGTGGTAAATCCACCACTGGCTCTAGGGTAATAATGTAGGCAATGTAGCTAGAAAAGCCCTAGGGCGGTAAGTTATTTAAAAAAAACACTTCTTTCTTTCAAAAAGTTCGCGTACATCTAACCATCATACTGGCAAAAGACATCATGCATTCAGCCCAATGACCAAATGACGAATGATGAAAGAGGTCGCTTTGCTATTCAGCCTTGTCTTCGTGTGAGTATAGAGTATAATCGTCATCAATTTTAAATATCTAACGGCGAATCTCAATTTCGTTCTTGAAAAAAAAAAATAAGTTCTATAATTGATTCTTTTTAATGAAAAAAGGCGGGAATAGAAAACTTTTACTTTAAATATTGTTTGTTTTTGGGATTTTTTCATAATTACGTGCTAATTAGGAAAAAACATGAGTTCTTTAAGTGATGAAGATATAAGCTGCACTCCCGATTCAATGAAAATGAAAGCTGAAGCAGCAATTAACAATATTTTGCCTGAAACTTCTAAAGGGAGATATTTGAAAACTTACGACGAGTTCATAAAGTGGCGAACAGAAAAACGAGTAAAGTCTTTATCCGAGACTGTATTCTTAACATACTTTACCGCACAATCGAGATGCAAAACCTGTACAGGTTTGCCTGTGCTGGTCAACCGCACGTCATGGGGATGTTCCGGTGTACCGGAGCGGTCTTCAGTTCTTTTCGCGATGGCATCGAATGAGGACGATGATGCACTGGCATTGATAGGCCTCGCGTTAATTTAAAAGGACAAAGATAATAAAACAGTGAAAAGGAAGAGAAAAAAGCGGTATAAGAATTGGTTAATGAAAAGGAAAACTTATAGTCATGTCATGTCATGGCGTGAAGTTCTTGCGGTGCATTCGTGTGAGATCGCATCGCCAGGGGCGGCTCTAGCTCCTGTAGCGCCCGATTGGGGATCGGTGGAACATTTGCCTCTCTCCAAGCCTCCGGAGCAGTTCCCGAGGAATATGACAGGCGATACAGGCGCGTCAATACCGGAGACAACTCTGGTGTACAGTTCTTGAGAACCACCGCTGGAATACCGTCGGGTCCACTGGCTGTCCGGACGTCGAGTGACCGAAGCTCCGCACGGACATCACTCAGCCGGATACGAATATCCCGCATTGCAGTGTCGCAGGTCGGAATGGTAGGCGGGTGCTTGCCGCGATCATCGATTCGGCAAAGCCGCAAAAAGATCAACAAGCAGTTTCGCTTTCTCCTGCGGCTGATGGGCCAGTGATCCATCTGGATATTTCAGCGGTGGTAGCGAGGGCTGGCAGAAGTTGGACTGCACGGCTTTGGCCAATCGCCAGAACTTTCGGCTACCCGTAGGGTATGCGACGAATTCTTGACCAAGCCGCGCGATGCGCTGGGCATCCGCTCTGATGTAAGCCTTCTTGCATACCCTAGTGGCTTTGTTAAACGCTGCTTTTAGTCGATCAACGTCAGCGGAGACCTGAGCGCGGGCCCTGATCCATGCGCGGTAGGCCGATTGCTTCTGTGAGACAGCATGGGCGCACTCGCGATTGAACCAGGGACGGGTCGTTGCGCTGGCGACCTCACTGTGGGGAATATAGTATTCCATTCCTACAGTGATCTCGCCAGCCACGGCCGCCGCACTTTGCGACAGATCTTTGTCTTTGAAGCAGCGTTGAGCCCACGGGATGGATGCAAAATAATCCCGCATTCCATCCCAGTCTGGCGACGAGTAGTGCCATTAACGTCTTTTTGTTGCCACTCGTCGTGGAGGGGCAGCAAGAGGCACCGTGGTGGACACCAGGCAGTGATCGGAGGATCCCAGGGGGGTGAGCACCGATACACTGTACTGCGCTGGGTGACTCGTCAGCAGTAGGTCCAGTAAGGAAGGCGCTTGACTAGGTATGTCTGGTATCCTGGTGGGCTGGAGTACCAGCTGGGTGAGGTCATGCGTGAGAGTGAAGAGAGTGAATGCGTGGACAGTCCGACCCGCGTGGTCAGTTCTGGAAGATCCCAACCAGGACTCATGGTGGGCGTTAAAGTCTCCCAGAAACACCAGTTCGGCGGTCGGAAACTGCTCCTGCGCTTTGTCCGCTGCCTGGCTGAGATGATCAAAAAGTCGTTTTTTTTTTTTTTTTTTTAAGACAACGCCCGCACTAGGAATAAATCTTGTGTCGCGGGGGACTTTACAAACATACATGTAACGGACACAAAGAATAATTTGTGGATCACACAAAATGTTGTCCTACGTGGGATTTGAACCCACGACACTTGGCGAAGTAGGAAACGGCGTGGTGACCGTTAAACCACTAGGCCAAACGTGCAGTCTCTCGGAGTCTCCAGAATGGGATCGGTATAGGCATACGTAGATTCGGCTCATAGAGCCAATATCCACGTGTAGCCAAATAGTGGAGAAGGATGGGTCCTCAAGGCAGCGTAATTGGTGACAACAAACATCCGCCCTGACGAAAAGACATACCCCAGCCTTCGCAAGGAAGCACTCCTCAAGCACCTAGCCGGGGTAGTGAAGATATGTCGTGTCGGCAGGGCGGCGTATTTGTGTCTCCGTTAGGAAAAGCATGGCCAGCCGAGCCGTCTCAAGATGCTGGTGGACGGCGTTGAGGTTTGCATGGAGTCCACGGATGTTAGTGAACTCCACCTCAAAAAGCGGGTTGGTGGGAGGATGGCGTGCCGCTGTTGAACACTTATACCTTTTTTTTACTGCCATGATTTAAAAGAAAGGCGTGACAGTCATCGTGGCAGTGTAATACTGAGGCTCGGAATGCTGTGTCGCCATACAATAGTGAGGAATGACGGTGACCGAACCGCCGGACGGAAGGGCACCGTCCGGTCACCAACCGGCACGACGAGCCACTCCGTGGATTATGAGCGACCTGACAGGGCACCCTCCAGGGTGGTTAGCCGCGGTTGGGCCCCTCTCTATGCCGCGGGCGGCCAGTGGCACCACCGTTTCTACGGGTCTCCCTGGCCGGCGGTTCGATCCACGTCATCCTCAACATGACTCTACGAGCATTCCATTGCTCACACACTTACCACGAAACTGTCACCCCTGCATCATTGGGCCTCCGGTCTCGCACTCACCAACGAAATACGACAGCACCAAAACTGTCATTTTAGGTTGGTCTTCTGTGCGAGGGTAGTACCGCCCCGGTCGAGCCGGCCCAGTTGTGCTGAAATCAGCGTGGCTCTACTACCTTTCAAAATCTAATTTCAAATCAAATTAGACCAAAAGAAAAGCTGACTTACAAAATATTATTTTGAAAATATGCCGCGTGCTTCGATCAAATATATATATATTTAATATATATATAATATACGTAATATATATTTGATCGAAGGCCGCGTGTGTCAAATTTTTAACTGAATTCGGCTTTATTACAATGCAAATTGTAATGAAGCCAATTCGCAATAATTGTCGGCTTGTTGATCAAACGCGTGCCGGCGGGCGTCAGCACGTGCCTTTGAGCAATGCCGCCTGACGCGATATACTCGACACTTTAATTACGTGAAATAAGGTAGATTTTAAGTTGAACAAAATGGTCGAAAAGGGAGCCGCTCGCGTTTGACACCACCGCACTACCAGCGCCGCGCTGTCTGGCCGCTTCTAAAGACTAAACTTTAAATACGTAAAATAAGATTAATTTCGAGTTGAAACAAAATGTTCGAAAAAGGAGCCGCCCATAGGGCGCTCGCGTTTATAACTGCCGCCACCGCGCTGCTTCTGTCATATCATTGTTGTACCATGATGGTCCAAGACGATGCTCTTAACCGTGCAATGACGCCTAAGGGCGCCGCAGCGCCCCCTGAGACGGCGGCGCCCGTGTGCATTGCACACCCTGCACTATCGGTTAAGCCGCCCCTGCGCATCGCAGATATTTGCGATGAGTTGCGTAGATACAATTTGAACTTCACGCCGCATCGCATCGCAGTTATGTGTGGGAGCCCTACGGGAGATATTTTTAAGTTCGATTAACACAATATAAACTGTTAATATTTCCCCTCCCTTACTTTGTTTTCATAGGAAGAGGGTTAAATAAATCGCTGGAGATCGTTTTTGTTTATTCGAAAGACGGTCATCATTTCATCTCATTCATATTTTTGATATTTTTTATCATTAACTTCATCACGACGAAGACTTGAAGACTCGAAGACTTAAGATTTGAAGACTTTAAAAACTTGACATTGGCAGAAATAGCTGATTAGCTGGTTGCCATCTCATCAAAAGAAGAAGAAGAGGAAATAAATCGCTTACTACAATATCCGATTCTTGAGAATGACATAGATAAAATTAGTAGTAGGTATGTATTTTCTTTACCTATGTAGGTATGTATCTATGTATAAAGTCCGATATCCATTAGACGTGCCCAAACACGGACGGCATTTAAGAATATGGTTAAAGATCACTACTTAGATTCATAAGTACTTTCTTTACTCTCTGTGGCTGTACATGACTAAATGCTTTTCATTTATGGATATACTCGTATATACACTACCCTTTAGGGCTCCCACACATAACTGCGAATTCGCAACGCATCGCAAATATCTGTGAGGTCTCACGAATGCACCGCAAGAACTTCACGCCGCATCGCATCGCAGTTATGTGTGGGAGTCCTTATTCCGTTTATTTCTTTCTCCGGTCAGTATGTCCATCCAAAGGTTGCCTGGAAGAGATTGCTTTTGGCAATAAGGCCGCCCATTATACTGATCTTCTTGAATTTTAAGTGTAATAATTTTTAATTGGTGTACAATAAAGTATATTTTATTCTATTCTAAAAAGCTTAACGTCTAAATTTAAATAACAAACATGTACCTTCTCAATTGTAAACAGTAGGTAGGTACAAATAATAAATATAAGAATTGCTCAAAGAGAACCTCGGATTCCCATAATACGAGCCAGGCTCAGCTTGGGTATCATTGCATATTACGAGTAGCGAGTAGATAATGTACAACTACTGTGTCAATATTCTGTACTAGCCGACCCACGCAACCTCGTTTGCGTCTCCTATTGCCCGTAGCGTGATAATTTTCCCCCGTTTTTGAAACATTTTTTATTGGTGCTCCGCTCCTATTGGTCGTAGCGTGATGATAAATAGCCTATAGCCTTCCTCGATAAATGTACTATCCAACAATGAAATAATTTTTCAAATCTGACCAGCGGTTCCTGAGATTAGCGCGTTCAAACAAACAAACTCTTCAGCTTTATAATAATAACTAGCTGACCCACGCAACGTCGTTTGCGTCTCCTATTGCCCGTAGCGTGATAATTTTCCCCCGTTTTTGAATCATTCTTCATTGGTGCTCCGCTCCGCTCCTATTGGTCTTAGCGTGATAACTGATAATATATAGCCCATAGCCTTCCTCGATAAACGGGCTATCTAACACTGAAATAATTTTTGAAATTGGACCAGTAGTTCCTGAGATTAGCGCGACCAAACAAACAAACTCTTCAGCTTTATATATTAGTATAGATGTATTTATTATACTCTTCTAAGATCTAATACTCTGAATACTCATAATCACCAACACATTTATGTGGATAAAGATTAATATTAGGTATTATGTTGATAAAATCTCTTTGGCAAATAGCTCATTATTATTTACCAACTCTTAGCGTCTTATACTCGTGATAACTTCTAAACGAAATGTCCGAATGGGATGAAACAAAAAGTATTTTACTTCTACATAAATACCCTTGATAACATAATGCTTTATTTGGATAAGGATTAATATTACGATACACATTTAACGTAGTTTCTTTCTTCAGACGATTTAATAATTTTTTTGAACACAAAAGCGGTTATTGTGACTAAACCATGATAGTTAGATATACACATCAAAAGTGTCTAGGGATCAACATATGTGTCTAGGGATCAACATATATTTTTGCAATAACTTTTCTCCTGATTGATATTAATTAAAATTTTCTTTAAGGATTCATCAAATAAAGTGTTTTCGTTTGTCACAGTAACGATAAACCAAGTCACCTTTGCATTAATAAAGAAATTTGCCATTTTCCTAATAAAGAGATTTTTGACATTTGAACCACTAACATTAAAGTTCGAAAAAAAGACTGAAATAACAGTTTTCTTTAAAATTTTATTAGGTAACTTAAACAATTAATAATCCGTGTTTCTACCGCGAACACTAACAACACAAGAATCGGTTTGGCATACTCAAAATGAGTTCATCCAAATCACGCTGTGGAATGGCCGCCCATGTTCGTTGCAACAACAAAAAAAGGTCTTCTTGCGACTGGATACCCTCCATATTCGGCAGAGCTCTTCTCTGTAGCATATCCCATGCATGCTCAATCGGGTTCAAGTCTGGCGACTGAGCAGGCCAGGGCCAAAGCCACATCTCAATCTCAAGAAATCCGCATAAAAATGCTTGATCCCTAGACACTTTTGATGTGTGTATATGCTCTCGCGGAGTTTTTTGTAGATCTTAATGGGCCCTACAAACCCGTAATACATTATTTTGTTCTACTGTCAGTAGTATTTGCAGCGCACGCAAAAATAGGTTTTCGATTTCCCACCTTGGGTTACAAAATAGCAATTTTCTTACGGATCCCTAACTTTTTTGAAAATAAAATAAAGCCTATTACTACTACAGCCTTCCCCGATAAATGGACTATCCAACACTGAAATAATTTTTCAAATCGGACCAGTAGTTCCTGAGATTAGCGCGTTCAAACAAATAAACAAACTCTGCAGCTTTATAATATTAGTATAGACATGGTAATTGTGACAAATTCCAATGTAGGTACTTGCTTTCTTTCTGACTTAATAAAGATTATTATTATTATTAACGTGCTCCTAGAGGCACGAAGCAGTTTCGAGTGTGTTATTTATGATCACCCGTCCGTAGACTAACCTGGCTAGTCTTGCTTAACTTTGCAAAAAAATAACAATACCATAACTATTCTGTTACCTACCAATCGGCAGCAACCTTTCCCAAGAGGGAAATATCTTCCCTTATAATTATATCCCTATATACAAGGTGGATACCACAAAGCAAGAGTTTTTTTAACTAGGTATACCTACACACGTTACAAGTCCACCTACAAAGTTTCAATGAAATCGGTTCAGTAGTTAAGCCACAGGACACTACTTTTCGTTTTTGAAATTTACTACACGATGTGTTGAATGCATCGCTATCATCAAGGGGTTAATTTTTTTTTTTTTTTTTTTTTTATGTTTGGCTCGCCAAAATGACTCTACTCTGCCTGATGGAAAACATAAGCAGAATCCAAGAGTGGTGGTCACCATACTCATTGCGAATGCAGACAATGCAGTATGGCGACGTACACTATGGCGGCCTAGTGATGCTGCTGCATCTTTTAGTCTAGTCAACAAGTATGGAACTTGTTGACTAGACTAATTGGGCCTCCGGTCTCGCACTCACCAACGAAACACGACAGCACGAACGCTGTCATTTTACGTTGATTTTCTGTGCGAGGGTAGTACCGCCCCGGTCGAGCCGGCCCGTTCGTGCTGAAATCAGCGTGGCTCTACTACCTTCTATGACCTGATATAATGACCTGAGGTCTAACTACTCAAATAATTTTCACTCTAAAATATACCTTATGTCTGAGCAATAAGATCCTCACACACGTAATCACAAAATAGTTAAAAACAATAGGTAGGTATTGCTGGAAGTAATCACCCGGGAGAGTAAAAGGGTCAACCGAAAATATCTTTTCTATCCTTTTCTAATTTCAAGCGTAAAAAACTGCATGCATAGTCTGCAGTCAGTCGCAATACGCGAACCCGTGACGTGTTCGCGTCCTTGCACGTTTGAACTAGCCGGCGCGGAAGCTCTATGTACCTACTGTTTGCTTTGATTATTAATAAATAATAGGTATTTTAAAGTGATTAGTGCGAAAAACTGCTTTAATAGTGACAGGACAGGGACAGGACACATTAGTTAGGTTTTTTAGTACTTAGTTGTTATTTAACGATTACTTTGTGTGAGTGTAAATGAAACAATGCCTCGATTTGGTTATACGGCTAGTGAATACTCGGATATGATATAAATTTATGGAGAATGCCGAAAAAATGCCGTTTTGACATGTAGTTTGTGTACAGATGCTCCTCATTTTCAAGTAAGTAAGCCATAGATCTATTCACAAAGTTCTAAAAAAAACAAGCGTAAACCTTTAAATACAAGTAAGTACAGGCTTTATTAGATCGACGAGATATACTTTTTGTAAGACATTGCCCGTAAGACATACTTTTTGTTATTACTTATTTGCAAAGCTATTTGTTAGTACCTACCTACTTACCAATTTGCAAAATTGCGAAAAAATTACATTATTAAAAGATACGATCTGTGTATTCATTGAGAATTGAAAAATTTAAATTATAATTAATTGAATTTCATGTTTTGTGATATTATTGTGAAATATTGTGATTGTGTAAATACATGTAAATTATTATTACATTAAGAAGGCGGCAGCACCGCGCGGGCGCCGGTTGATGTTGCCGCGGGCGCTCAGCTGTACTCGTATGCACGTAGGTCAGTGAACTTAAATTGCAAATGGTGTTCTTATCGGTTTTAATATTTTTAGGCATTTAGTTTGTTTGAAAGTTTCATTTTTTAATTTCAATTTTCAAATAAATTTAACAATCCCAAAGTCAATAGACATATTTGAATGGCCCGCGGTTTCGTTAAATATCGTTTTGTCATATCCACCCTGTATATTATAATCTACCATTCCAAGTAAAAATATTAGCCAAATCAGTTTTGCTACTTATTGTGCACAAATCTCAATGACCTAACACCTAAAAAAATATCTGAATAAAATAGCTCTATTACACGATTATATTGAAAGAGTTATCCTCTAACTCCAAAAGGTCAAGGACCCTTCCATCATTAGATCTGCAACACGAGATAAACGAAAATACCTGTCTAGTTGGAAAACCAGGCTAATTTACGTTGTCCGGGTTGCAAAATTTGAGCGTTTGACTTGATTTTTCTACGCTCCCACCATCAGGTCCTGACATTGTGATAATGGGTCCACCTTGAGACCACTTTCGAGTGTACGGGCGTGATGTTATATAATAATATGTACTTGTGTGATTGTTCTTACTAAACTTGTATCTCGATGGTTTAAAAATATATATGCTATTCATGCACATTTGACTTTCTTTTATAGCTTAAGTAATCGCAATACACTTCCATGCATCCTTTATATTATAACTACTTCTGTTCTTGGATAACATGTCAGTAAACTCATGGTACTTGGATTAAGACAACCCAGAAATAAAAAAGTATTAAGTACCAGTAGCTTCTTTATTGGTTTTATCAGGATCAAGGTCTTTACAAAATTATTGAAAAAATTACAAAGTTACATTTAGCTTAAAATGAGTCTTGAGTTGTTTTCCGTATTATAGATTTTACAACAGTATTATTATAATGAAAATGGAAAAATAATAATGGGTTGATTAATATTGAATATTTAAACCCTCACACAGAAGTTTAACTTAATTTATTGATATAAATACTAGGAACCAAAATTACACCTACATCTTACAAAGGTTTATTTTTTCAAATTTCTATTAATACGTTTTAAACGCTTTAATCATACTGCTAACTACTCAGAATTGATTTACAATCAATTTCCCTCAATCTCTAAGCTGTTACTTCCGTCTTACAAACAGATAAAATGATCATAACTTACACCTACAACTAGGTATAATGAAATTGTGCCTAACGATCAAACAAACAATGTAATGTTAAAGGAAATAAATATACATCCACCGAAACAATTCAAGAAGTAATTTACACTGAATATTTATTTAACTCAGAAATGTGTATCTACACTCCAAGAAATATAAACAACTAAAATGCTATCTACCCACAATCGAGTAAATGCCGAGCCGAAAGCTCGGCATTCTAACACAACATGTCTCACAACACAATGTTCGAGTTCTGTGCACGGAAATAGTTTAAAAATTCAACAACCACTCCATTGCTTTTCCTCCGAAACTCCTTGCGATGGAAAATCAGAACGTAGCGAGCTTTCAGATACGGAAACTCAAACTTGGAGAGAAACTTACGACTAAAATAATCACAGAGATATAAACTTAACACGTAACTAAAACGAATTAACTTGAGGAATACCGCGTTATGATAAATGCAGGGGGAAGTGAGCGTGGTGACGTGACCAGTGAAGAAGCTCCGAGTGGGGACAGGTGCTAGGGGCGGGAGGGACAGAGCGCGGCCGGGACCCGGAGCGTGGCGCCAGTGGCGAGGGTGGGCGGCGGCCAGCTGTACGTTGTTACGTGAGCCCCATAGTTATTTCTTCTTCTGGGCCTTCTCGGCCGCCTTGGTAATTTTACCCGTTGTTACTTCCTTGAAATTTACGCTCTGAAATTAGTTAAGCCTTAGTTAAAAAATAAACTCGTTACTAAAACTAGAGTTTAGATGTCAAAAAATATTTAAGAATGATATGTAGCTTTTTAAGATGTGTAATGAGATTTAAGTATGCAGATGTTGTGTACCTTGATGACTCCTACGGCAACGGTCTGACGCATGTCGCGCACAGCAAAACGTCCCAGAGGAGGGAACTCCTGGAATGACTCCACGCACAAGGGCTTGGTCGGCACCAGATTCACGATGGCCGCATCACCAGATTTTATCGACTTCGGATCTACCTCTGTTGTCTTGCCTATAAATGTTTAAAGTAATAAAAACATTGTATGAATGCCAACAACAAGTTACAGATTAAAATGACACATTAGAAGGAGTCCTACCGGACCCGAATTAAAAAAAAATGGTTCTTGCGAGTGCATCGTTATGTAGCATAAATAATAGAATCTATTTTCGGAGTAAAGTGTGAAAACTGTAGTCAGAACTAAATTCAGATTATATCTCTAAATATGTCATTAAATTTATGATAAGTTGTTGTTGGTAAAATAAGTTTATAACAGGTGGCATACTGACCAGTACGGCGGTCGCATTTCTCCTTGATCTCAGCAAATTTGCAAGCAATATGAGCCGTGTGGCAGTCCAGCACGGGCGTGTATCCGTTGCTGATCTGGCCAGGGTGATTCAGGACAATTACCTGTAAAAAATATAGTGCGTCATTAACATTTTTAAAGAATAATGCCAAGAATTTGAAGACATATGCACCTTCAAACCTCAACCAGGGCCATAACGCTGATTCAGGAGGGCCTTTCGCAGCGTTCTATAGCTTTACAGCTGGGTTTTTCAAGGCGAGCAATCCAGAATGCTTGGATCCGATTTCAAGAGACTAGGAGAGTTACCAGAAGACGAGGATCCGGCAGAATTTGAGTAACCACTGTACAGGAAGCTACATACGACTTACTGCAGACAGCGAGTCGTCACCGCCCGCTCTTTACAAAACCGTTTGCGCCAGGCGACGGGTGGGTACCCGTCGCCTGGCGTAAGTGACCAAACGATTAGAAATCGGTTGCATGAAGACCAACAGTTCTCTAGACGACGAGTAGTGCGAATTCCATTGACATCCGTGTATCGTGCAAGGCGATTATCATTTGCAAGGCAGCACCAGGATTGGAACATGAATGATTGGAGCAAAGTATTGTTCATAGATGAATGTGAAATGATTTTTTAGTGATGACCGTCGCATCAGAGTTTGGAGAAGAAAAGGAGAGCGATTTTCCGATGCTCACATCCACGAAAGTGACAGATTCGGGGGTAATGGTGTGGGGCGGCGTTTCACTATCGGATCGAACCGAGCTCGTAATACTCAACGAAGGCACGGTAACGGCTCCACGATACATTAAGCAGGTCATAAGACCCCACGTAGTGCCATTTGCACAGAGGGTGCAGGATTCAGATTAATGCACGACAATGCCCACGCTCATACAGCCAGATCAACTGTAGAAGCTCTATAAGAAGCTGAATTAGAAGATTTAGAAGTGTTACCGTGGCCCGCCAATAGCCCGGACCTTAACCCCATTGAGCACATGTGGGATTTGTTAAAAAAAAAGACACAAATCAACCCGTAAATAACGAACGACAGCTCATCAACGTGCTTAAGACAAGCTGGGGACAAATTCCACAGGGAGACAGCCCGACATCTAGTGGAAGGCATGTCTTCCAGGCTTGATGAATGCATTCAAAAAAGGGGAGGACACACACGTTATTGAAAAAAAAAACTGAAAAAACCTGTTTCTTTTTAACTAAGACTGTTTTTCACATTGTTGATTTTTACGAAAAAATCGGTTTTTACAAAAAAATAATAAGCTAGGTTAATTTTATTGTAAAATCGTTTATCTGCTGGTCTTTTCAATATAAATGAATTAAATAATTCAATCTAATCATTAACATACCCTTAAATCCAATAGTTTTTTAGATCATCAGAAAAACATGGTGGCCCTTATTTTGTTTTGACTAGTATATATTCCACTCTGTTTCATATTCACAAATGCGGAGCTGCTTGACATATCTGGTTATTTATTTCATTAATACATCCTCATATACATTGTTTCTATCATTTTTTTTAACAAGTCATATTTCTGTGTGCAAAAAATACCCAGACTCAGAACAACAATTTAAGGATTCTAGTAGATTCCATTTTCAAAACTTTCTAATAAGAGATTGAAGCATCAGTGTTAAGTTTTGTCACTGAGATTACTTACATATCTACTAATGAAATTGTTAAACTTTAAATATAACTAGCTGACCCACGTAACATCGTTTACGTTTTAGTTAATCTAAACCATTCCCAGATCCCCTTGAACACACACAAAAAATTTCATCAAAATCGGTCCAGTCGTTTTTGTGAATCTAAACCATTCCCAGATCCCCTTGAACACACACAAAAAATTTCATCAAAATCGGTCCAGTCGTTTGAGAGAAGTTCAGTGACATACACACTCACAGAAGAATTATATATATAAAGATTCTGCACAGTTGGCCTTAGAGGTTTAGGCGGTCGCCACGCCGCTTGCCAATTCGCCAAGTGTTGGGTTCAAATCCTACACGGGACAACACTTTGTGTGATCCACAAATTGTTGTTCTGAGTCTGGGTGTTAATTGTGTCCGTTTCATGTATGTCTGTAAAGTCCCCCGCGACACAGGATGTTTATTCCTAATGCGGGAGTTGTCTTTTATAAATAAACAAAAAAAAAACATATTTTTGATTTGTGCAAAATACATGTTTCGTATTTAGTTTTTACCTGCGCAGTGAAGTCAGCAGCGCCCTTGGGCGGGGCGTTCTTGGAGTCGCCAGCAACGTAGCCGCGACGCAGCTCCTTCACCGACACGTTCTGCAATAAACACACAGCTATTACTTGATAGGTAGGTACTATAAAAAGAATTAATACTAATAATTTTCATTTTTTTTTTTTAAACAACTCCCGCACTAGGAATAAATCCTGTCTCGCGGGGGACTTCATAAACATACATGAAACGGACACAAATAACACCCAGACTCAGAACAACAATTTGTGGATCACACAAAGTGTTGTCCTACGTGGGATTTGAACCCACGACACTTGGCGAAGTAGGAAGCGGCATGGTGACTGTTAAACCACTAGGCCAAACGTGCAGTGCAATTATCAGCATATTGCAGTTCATTGCACCCGCTCTACCATTGCACGCCACTCTGATTGATTTTGGGCTTTTCGCATGCAGCTTCAAAAAAAAAAGAAATTGAAGAAAAATTCCAGAAAGGCATTGAAGCAGAGTAAAAATAAATGGTAAGTAGAAAAACTGCGGAAAATTTTTCGGATAGGAATCCGAACTTACCTTTATAAACGAACAAAGAGGAATGAGAACCTGTGACTTATCTATACTTATAATAAAAATGTAACAGGTCAAATTCTGTACATTGAAGATATTTTGAAAATTTTTTTGGAGGGCACTCTGTTATCGATACTGAAACGAAAACTATTTTTTTTTGCATTTTTGTCTGTCTGTCTGTCTGTCTGTCTGTCTGTCTGTCTGTCTGTCTGTATCTTGGCCGCGCATCACGCCGAAACTACTGAATGGATTCAAATGAAACTTGGCATGATTTGAGTTCATACTCCGAGGTAGGACATAGGATACTTTTTATTCCGAAATTCCGGACGGTTTCCTTGGGAGGGGAGATGAAAGTCAAAATGTGTAATTAATTGTAATTCATTAACGAGTAGTCCGATCGCAATAATTCTTTTTTTGTTAGAAAGGAGATACTCTGAAGATTGTAGCATAAAGTATTTAATTTATCACAATCTCTCTATCTATTGGAAAAAAAAATTATAAAGAATTTATCATTACGTAAAACAACATGTAGTGCCATCTATTGCCAGCCATGCGTAATTAATAACACTTTGATTAATATATCGTGGAATAATCGTAGAACGTATTACGTATAATTCGGTGTAGCATTAAGTATTTGATTTATCGCAACCTCTCTATCCTTAGGAAAAAGAATATCCATATCTCTCTGTAGACGTCGAATCTGTGGGTTTGGTTGTGCCCGCATGACTTAAATATTCAAAATAATCGTGGGAACGTTTTATGCACAAGCATTGTGATTAATGTGGTATATAGTTAGTATTTGATAGGTAGGTATTTGTTTTATGTTCTCTCTTTCCATAGAAAGGGTTGTTTTAAATTTTCTTGAAAAATTTCTTTGCTTAAAACAGCGACATCTTTTGGAATCAAGTAACTAACTTTACAATAGGTACGTAATATGATTACTCTTTTTAACGTATAATAAAAATGTAACAGTTCAGTTCTGTACATTAAAGAAATTTAGATGATTTTTTGGGAGGGCTCTCTAATCGATACTAAAGCAATTACAATTTCTTGAAAATTGTTTCTGTGCTCACTGACGAACTGTGCTTAAACAGCGACATCTTTCGGAATCAAGTAACTAACTTTACAATAGGTACGTAATATGATTACTTTTAAACGCATAAGAAAAGTGTATAAGATCAATTCTGTACATTAAAGAAATTTAGATTTTTTGGGAGGATGCTCTTATTGATACTGAACCAAAAACTAGAATGCCATAAACGTTAAATGGTCATTTATAATTATGATATTTATTTTAAGTTTAAAATACTTGAAAGAGGAGTAAACATATAACATAATAGTTCATCATAATTTACCAGAAAATTATACAAAACATCTTTATGATAATTATGATAGGTACCCGAAAGGCAGCGCGGGCGCGTGGCCTGCGCCCTGCCACAGAATAACTAATACATAGTACTGCCCTGCGTAGGTTACCAAACACGTCCAAATTGTTTAAAAAGCAGTACCCGCGCGGTCGGTCGGCTCCCTACGCGACACACGCACCCAAATCGACTTAAAAACTCAGTAGTAGTTCTTGAATGTAAATTCGGATAAAAAGTTATTTTTGGAACTATTTACTTGATTTTTGTTCTACCTACTATAAATATTACTTGGTATTATAATATTTCTTCTGTATTTTTAACCGACTTCCAAAAGGAGGAGGTTCTCAATTTCATCGGTATATTTTTTTTAACCGACTGCCAAAAGGATGAGGTTCTCAATTTCATCGGTATATTTTTTTTTATGTATGTACACGGATTATTCCGTCAATTTGTGGACCGATTTTGGAAATTCTTTTTGTATTCGAAAGGGTATGCTCCCCATGTGGTCCCATGGCCACCATATCAGGAACTGATGATGGGATCCTAAGGAAATCGAAGGAAACCCTCAAATTTATGTAAGCGCCTGCAATGAACTTAAAGCAATTGTCTGCATGCCTTCATATTCTGTAGACATCATTTAATTTCATAATATATAAAACGGGTCTTAACGATATCAGAGTTCACCTCAGATAGTCAGTTTACCTCAAATCACTTCAATTATAGTAACCTATAGAAGATAGTCCATTTGAGATTTTATTACAAAAAAATACCTGAAGTCCTTTCGATTTTATACAGCATGTATGTTACCTTTAGTCGTATTCTTTCAAGTTATTTAGGTAAAATGATGACGAGAGACTTGAGAAAGACTAAAAAGTGAAAAATAAAAAAAACTTCGTTTAAAAAAACCGAACCGAAAAAACTAAAAAGTACCTAATAACTTAATTTGTATGTGCTACCTATTCATAGGTTTGAAGTCGGTGCCAAGCCAAAATGTAATAGTAGGTACCGCACTCGCCGCGCGTGACCTTGAGCGGGATAGCTGCTCTTCGCGTAGAACAAAACAACTGAAGCGTCGGTGACGTCGTTGACGTTCGTCTCGAAATGTAGTGAGTGTGATACCTACTATTACATTTGGCTTGGCACTGACTTCAAACCTAGGTAGCACATGCAAATTAAGATAACTGATACTTTTTAGTTTTTGAAGTCAGTTTTTTTGCGATTTTTGTTGTACCTAAATAATTAGCAAATAGTCTTTTGTAGATACTAATTGGTTTTCTCGGTATTTTAGAATTTTGTAAGGTTATAGCATAGGTACCTAGGTACCTATAATTTACTTTTTTATAGGATTTTGTTAGGTTATTGGTATAGGCATAGGTAAGCAGATATTTTTCGTTGCAAATATTTAATTACTTAGCCTTATTTGTTGGTGTTTTAATTTCTCTTAGTAAGTTGTAGATACCTTCCATTTTTTTCGTTGAATTAGTTGTAGATACTTAATTAATTTAGTTTTATTTACGCTTTGAAAATAAGCTTCATTCGTTATGTCTAAGTTTTCATTTAACTGTGGTGATAAATTTAACATTGTTTTTCGTATTCGATTTTATCACATCACACTAATTTATAAAAGCGAATGTTTGTGACGGTGTATGTTTGTTACTTCATCACGCAAAAAGGACTGGACGGAACTGGATGAAACTTTACAGTAATATAGCTTACTAGCTGTTGTCCGCAGCTTTGCTCGCGTGGAAGTTGATTATTTACAATATATTTAATTAAAACTGTGTAAGTATGTATGAATAATTTATTCATGTTTTTAAACGTATCTATTTATTTATTTTTAATCAATAGCCCATTAAAAAGGATTTCATACTAACGTTCGACCCTTATTTTTACCCCTTTAGAAATAGAATTCCCATAAATGATGATATAGGTATTAATTTATTTGTACTTAAAAGCCTAAGGACAAAGTTTCAGGCTACTAAATTAAAAATGACTGACATCCAAACTAATCTACTTACGACATTTCAACACCTAATTCACCCCTTAGGGTTAGAAATATCATTTATGGGATTTCCTTTTGAGGGCGCTCTGGTTCCCTGGTTTCTAGAACCCGAGACGGTGTGCGGTTTTTAGTCGGTTCGAGTCCGACATCACCACCAGTTGGTGATATCCGAGGGAATTTCCGCACAAAAAAAGGGGTAGATATAATATCCAGAGACAGTATCTACGCGTTTTTAACTATTAGCCCAAAGATAATTTTTCATGTTTCTAACTTAAAAAAGACGGACTTCCATACAAACTTTCAACCCCTATTTCACCCTCTTACGGGTAGAATATTGGGAAACGCTTAAATACGTATCTCCTATTTTTTTATCAATAGCCCTAAAATAAATTTTCATGTTTCTAACTTCAAAACTGACGGACTTCTAGACTAACCCGCTTACGAAATGTCAACGCCTATTTCATCTCTTCAGCGTAGAATATCGAGAAAGGCCTAAATACGTATCTATTCATTTTTAATCAGTAGCCCAAACCAAAAGAAAAGTTTCATGTTTCTAATTTAAAAATGACGAAGTTCCAAGCAAAGTTCAACCCCTATTTCACCCCCTTAGGGGTAGAATATTAGGAAACGTTGAAATACATATCTACAAATTTTTATAAGTAATCCAAAAATAAAGTTTCATATTTCTTAAATAGCCCTAAAATAAACTTTCATGTTTTTAACTTCAAAAATGACGGACTTCCAGACTAACCTACATACAAAACGTCAACCCCTATTTCACCCTTAAGGAGTAGAATATCCGCTCTATCTATCAGAAACGCTTAAATACGTGTTTACTCATTTTTAATCAGTAGCCCAAAAATAAAGTTTCATGTGTCTAACTTAAAAAATGACGGACTTCCATACAAACTTTCAACCCCTATTTCACCCCCTTGGGGGTAGAAATTCCAAAATTCCTTCCTTAATGGGTATCTACTTAATGAAACGATCATACTCACCAAATTTTGTATTCCCAAGTTTAATAGTTTCCGCTCGGCGATGATGAATCAGTCAGTCAGTCAGTCAGGACATGTTATTTTATAAGTATAGAAGATACATCAGATTAACACATAGGTTACTGTTTGCCGCGATAACCGACATACACGCGGGCAGAGCCGCGGGCAACAGCTAGTTTGAATATAAATTAATTTGTCTAAAGCCAGAAAAAAAAACAAGATAATCTGACACATTTTGGATGGATATTTAGGCCCTGTTTCACCTGTTACAGGTAAGTTCCGGATAGTTATCTGATACATGATTTCACACAAGTTATATAGTAGATACGCATCACCGAAATTACAGATCGAATGATACCGATGTCAGTGACAAAGAGTACTTATAAACTTTACCTTAACGTTAAAGCCAACGTTGTCACCAGGCATGGCTTCCTGAAGTGCTTCGTGGTGCATCTCCACTGATTTCACTTCAGTTGTAATAGCTGCAGGAGCGAAAACAACCACCATACCTGTTCAAAACATAATTATTGTGTTAGCATTCTCTAGTATTCAATAGACGTAAAACAAATCCAGACTTGTTTTTGGACACTATCGTTGGACCGTCGCCGTCGTGTTAAATATCCTACATATCCGTTTTTTTTTTCATGGGATAGTCGGGCAAACGAGCAGACGTATCGCCTGATGGTAAGCGATTACCGCCGCCCATGGACACCTGCAACACCAGAAGCGTCACAAGTGCGTTGCCGGCCTTTTGGGGATGAGGGGGGGAGTTAGTTGTAGGGGGATTGGGGTATGTGCCTCCGGTATCCTCACTCACTCACTCGGTGATACACAGCGCAAGCACTATTTCACACCTGTTTTCTGTGAGGCCGTGGTATCACTCCGGTCGAACTGGCCCGTTCATGCCGAAGCGTGGCTCTCCCACGGCAAATCTCTCCCTTTGGGTACGGAACACTAATGAAGTCGTTTCCGCTGTTCGCTTAGATCTTTTGAACTACTCAAAGGATTTTAAAGCAGTTTTCAGCAATAGATAGTGATTCAAGTGGAAGGTTTATATGTGTAATATAATAAATGCATATTATAGTATTTATAGTAAAGGTCATACTAGAATTTTAAAGACTTTCGTGGGAAGCCGAGTCGGGTCGCAAGTTAAATATAATTAATAAATATTATTTTAATACAAATTGTATGTCTTATAAATAATACAAGTGGGTATATCTCACCAGGTTTGAGAATACCGGTCTCAACTCGTCCCACGGGCACAGTGCCTATGCCGCCTATCTTGTATACATCCTGCAGAGGCAAGCGCAGCGGTTTCTCCGTAGGTCGAGATGGGGGTTGGATTGCATCCAAAGCCTTATGAAGAAAGACACCATTAAAATTGCAGCAACTAAGGAGTATTATGTGGCAAATGATCATAATTATAAACCTGTGAGTGGCCTTAGATCCCTAAAGTCTGCCCTATTGCAAAATCCATTTTAACTCCTTTTGTGTCCAAATCACAAGTAACTTTTTCTACTATATTTAATCATCATAGGATCATTAGTTTTTCAGATTTCGTTTTTATGTAATACTAGCTGACCCACGCGACGTCGTTTGCGTCTCCTATTGCCCGTAGCGTGATAATTTTCCCCCGTTTTTGAAACATTCTTCATTGGTGCTCCGCTCCTATTGGTCTTAGCGTGATGATATATAACCTATAGCCTTCCTCGATAGACGGGCTATCTAACACTAATATTATTTTTCAAATTGGACCAGTAGTTCCTGAGATTAGCGCGTCCAAACAAACAAACTCTGCAGCTTTATAATATTAGTATAGATATAGACAGTGTTACTAGCCAGTGAGCTAAATTTAAATAAGATGAAAACATCAAAAGGTTAAGGACATATAAAAGACATTTAAAGAGTCAGTCTGTCAGCTATTAGGCAAATCGCATTATTGCGTAACGCGATTCATGAATATTATCCTAATAATATAATAATAAAAACGCCAAAGTTTGTAAATATGGATGGATGGATGTTTGTTACTCTTTCACGCAAAAAGTTCTGAACGGATTTGGATCAAACTTTACAGTAATATAACTCATACATCAGATCAAATTAAATTGAATATTATTAAATTAAAATTAAATTAAAATTAAACTACGTTTTTACATTGTAGATCAAGAGCCCGTGAACCCCAGACCTTCGCTATTTTATAAAAGCTGAAAGTTTGTCAGCGCATGCTCCCAACACAGGTAAGAACGATGGACCATTATGAAGTTTGGGTGATCGAGGCTTTGGCAGGTAAACGTTACTAAAGGTGTGTAAAATACCGATCTAAATTCGTCAAATAATTAAGTGCGATTTTTTGGTATTACCTTCAGAATATTATTAAAAATTACGTTATTCATTGCCAGACACTTAACATCGTGGCAACCCCTTGCCAGACACCCATTATAAATTTACTTACGTAACTTACGTTATAGTATAAAAGCTGATTGTTAACCGACTTCCAAAAGGAGGAGGTTCTCAATTTGATTAGTTTTTTTTAATGTATGTACACTGAGTACTCCGTCAGTTGTGGACTGATTTTGAAAATTATTTTTGTATTCGAAAGGGTATTATCCCGATGTCCCGATTATCCCATTGCCACTATATCAGGATCTGATGATCCCAAGGAAATCGAAGAAAACACTCTAATTTAAAAGGCACGTACTATATTTGACCATGACTTGGACCATTACGATTTAGGCGCCAGCGGCGGTTTCGTAGTAGTGACTTCATCGCAAAACTGGTTTTTGGTGATAATATTTGGTAAAGTTTACGTTGCTAAGTTGGTACATTATTCCTAATTCGATACTTACTTCAATGAGTGTCTTGCCTTCGACCTTGCCTTCCTTACGGTCAATTGTCCACCCCTTGAACCAGGGCATTTTATCGGAAGGTTCTAGCATGTTGTCTCCGTGCCAACCGGAGATCGGCACGAAGGCCACTGTCGCCGGGTTGTAGCCTGCCGCAGAACGCTAATATTACGCAACATAAATATAAATGGGGAGTAGGCGCCTACTTAATACTTATACATACACTATGTGCGAAAAGAGCGTGACCGGCAAAATTTAATGAAAATCTCAGAAATATTAAACGATAAATTGTAATCAATTATGTATTTTATTGCTGTTTGATGCTTTATATTAATACAGCGTCCAATCTCCATTATTGTCCATAATCGCTTGGCATCTTCGCGGCATACTTTCCGCCAATTTATCAGCATAGCTGCGAGGTAAAGACCTCCAAGCGGACTTCAGTTCACGAGTAAGGTCAGCGACGGTCACTACATTTTTTGCCCTAAGTTTTTAAGCTTCATTCACGTCCAAACATTTTCAATTGGATTGGCATCAGGGGACTGTGAGGGCCAATCCAATACGTTAATACTATGTTCCGCGTTCCAAGTGGTGCAAAGCCGACTTCGGTGTTCAGGATCATTATCCTCTTGCAGAATCCAGAAATCATTTTGGTGTGGAAACATCTTCTTAGCCGACGGCAATAATGCTTTCTCGTAAATTTTCGTCATCTTCTCAGCATTCAAAGTACCGGTAAACAAGTACAAATTTCTGAAACTCTTTTTTGAGAAGCATCATCAAACATGCACCTTTAAAGGGTGTTTCACGGTTCGTACCATCAGTATTGTCAGTCGTAGTCCAAGCTCGAGTCGAGTAACCGGTTGCCCAAAATGAAGCTTCATCAGAAAAAAAAAATGTCCCAATCATGGTCTTTGTTTTCGCACGCCCAATGCAGCCTTTTATCAATATGCGTTTCAGAAAGGAGAGTTTTCTTCAGATTGCTTCGATATTTGACGCCATTTACAACTAAACGCCATTTGATAGTGTCAAATGATATGATTAAACCCTTTTTCTTAAACTTTTCTTGCCCAGAGCGAAGTGATAATAAAGGATTCTTGGCAAACAGCTGCACAATCCGTTTATCCTCTACAATAGACGTATTTTTCAATTTGCCACGATCTGGTAAGTCATCGACGGTTTTTGTTTATGAATATCTCTTCACCCACTTGCTCACGAAGGCTTTGGACTTTTTCATATAATGGGCGGCCTAGTCGCGGGACATTTTGGGGCCTTTCGGATGAGTACAGAGAAACACAGCTTCAAATCGGGAATTGTAAAAAATAATATTTTTAACAAGGAAAACTGGAGGGAAAACTTATGTTTTTTACAATGCATTTTAGACAAAGGATTGTTCTATTCAGCCTAATTTTTATTTTTATAAATTGCATTCCAAAATTTAAAAATATGCCGGTCACGTTCTTTTCACACACACTGTACTTCATATTGATAAACACGATTAAGAATGTTGGTTTTAAAAAAATACGTTAAATAAATATTTTTTATTACAATAGTATTAATATTTTTTTACATTTTCAGAGCAACCACTTAAAACTTTATGAAGGGCATATTTTTGTCATGAATACAAAACTTGAAGAAGGGATGACAAATGGATTCAAAGTTTTATAGGAGTGTTTCTACGCAGTCGAAGTCACGGGCACTAACTATCACAAAATGGATACATATACAGGCGTAATTTTTTTGGCTGTATTCTCTAGTATAAGAGCGATCTTTCAACCTTGACAAAGGCCAACAAGTTTCCAAAATGTACCAGTCGGCACCATGCTATCAAAGTAGATAGATCAGGTTCTACACTATTGACAATACAAAGCCGAGATTAAAAAAAAATGAACACGTTTACTTCACTAATGCAAGTTTTAAATCAAGTGCTTTTCAGTTCCTTTTCTGTTAACACGTCAATATTTACATAACGGTATAAAAGCAAAGGCTTTCTAACATTTCTTTTCAATAACCAGATATTGGATTATACCCATTAGATTATAATATAATATTTATAAATAATCTGACATCCTGATTTACTTACGCAAACAAGGAAATATAAGCTTACCAATCTTTTTAATATAAGAAGAAACTTCTTTCTTGATTTCTTCATAGCGCGCTTCGTGGTATGGTGGCTCTGTGGAATCCATCTTGTTCACACCCACAATGAGTTGCTTCACGCCAAGGGTGAAGGCCAAAAGGGCATGCTCACGAGTCTGACCATTCTTACTTATACCAGCTTCGAACTCGCCGGTGCCGGCTGCCACGATCAGTACGGCACAGTCAGCCTGCGAAAGACGTGACATCTTAAAGAAGTTCAGTGATTATCTCCAAAAAAATGGAATTTAATTATTAATTAATTTGATGGTGTTGATTTACAGACAAACAGGAAATAGGATGTCGGTTTTCTCTCAATCTCAAGTAACATGAGCTCACATTGAACCTCAAATTCAACCTCTAAACCTAAAAAACTGTAATCGTTCTTAAAACGATTAGTGTTTTCAAGAATAAGACAAAGTGCCTAGGTAAGCAGTAGTAAGATGGTAGGTGGGAGAGCCACGCTTCGGCATGAATGGGCCGGCTCGACCAGAGTGATTCCACGGCCTCACAGAAAACCGGTGTGAAATAGTGCTTGCAATGTGTTTCACCGAGTGAGTGAGGATACCGGAGGCCCATACCCCAATCCCCTAACCCTACCTCCCCCCATCCCCAAAAGGCCGGCAACGCACTTGTGACGCTTCTGGTGTTGCAGGTGTCCATGGGCGGCGGTAATCGCTTACCATCAGGCGATATATCTGCTCGTTTGCCCGCCTATTCCATAAAAAAAAAGATAACTGTGTGAAGTGAGACCAGATTCTATGAATGACCATTGATTTAAGAAAATGTTATATCTAATAGATAATATCAATGTTTCTTTAAAGTAAGGATTAGTGCGTAGGAACTTACCTGTGATGTACCGGTAATCATGTTTTTTATGAAGTCCCTGTGACCGGGTGCGTCGATGATAGTTACATAATATTTGCCCGTTTCAAACTTCCAAAGCGCAATATCGATCGTGATACCGCGCTCACGCTCTGCTTTTAACTTATCCAACACCTACCAAAATATTATGGAATCAATACAACTTACAAAGGTAAATAGAAATGCCAACTATTTGTGAAATAATAAACAAAACACAAAATATTGGAAAATGTTAGATAACAGCGCTGACAGCACTTCCAAATAAGTTTATCTTGTTGTTAAAATAGGCATTAATACAACTTGCACTACGTTGGTACCATTTTTATTTGTTCATAACAAAAAATACAAACCCAAGCGTATTTGAAGGAGCCCTTGCCCATTTCTTGGGCTTCCTTCTCAAACTTTTCGATTGTTCGCTTATCAATACCACCACATTTGTAAATTAAATGCCCAGTGGTAGTAGACTTCCCAGAGTCTACGTGGCCGATAACGACGATGTTAATATGAGTCTTCTCCTTACCCATTCTTCTTGCTTTAGTGAAATTAAATACGTAATATCAATTCAACAATCAGACCTGCGGCAAACGAAACGGTGTGGTGTTATGCAAAATGATTTTGGTTAGTACTCGTAATAAACCAGCAAGTCCTGTCTGTCTCTATGTTCTGTTGTCCTTTCTTAGAAAACTAATGAAAACTCAAAATTGATTTACCAACTACACACATCAAAAGTGTCTAGGGATCAAGCATTTTTATGCGGATTTCTTGAGATTGAGATGTGGCTTTGTAATAAATTTATGATTTTATAAATTTATATGGATCCTTTTTGGTGCATTTCATAATTTGAATCAGGAACTGTCAATCAAATTCGAGTAAAAGATGAAAATCAGCTGTCAATATTTTCCCTATAAAAACATACAACGCATTGAAGACATTATTAGTGCTACTGTTTCCCTACTACTGATTAAAACCAACGTTATTATGGAGCGGCGACGTCATTTAAGCAGGGAAGAAATGCTCAGAGCCGTGGGAATGATAGAAGCTGGTTCCCGGCAACGTACTGTGGCTTTAGCTCTGAATACAAGTCAGAGTGTTATCAGTCGACTTTGGACACGTTACCGAAGCACTGGTACCGTGGCTGAGCGCCATGGAGGACGGTATCGCTGCACCACACGGAGACAAGACCGATACATTCAAATCTTAACTCGAAGAGCTCCAACAATAACCGCCATGATGTTAGCCGTGAGGCTTCATCACTCTTCAGGGAACTTAATTAGCGACCAAACAGTCAGAAACCGCTTGCATGAAGTGAACCTTCATTCCCGAAGACCGCTACGGGTACCACCTATAGCAATGCACAATCGTAGGATTCGATATCAATGGGCTCTTGAACACAGAAATTGGGCAGAAGAACAATGGCGTTTCGTGTGCTTTTCTGATGAGTCTCGTTTTGGTATGAGACCGGATACAAGACGTATACGATACTGGAGAACCCCTGGACGCCAACAGCGATTAAAATCCTGCCAGGAAGTCCATCCTTATAGTGGTGGAACCATCATGGTATGGGCGGGTATTTGGATCGGCGGAAGAACTGAGTTGATTTGGATCAGAGGCAACCTCAACGCTCAAATTTATGCTGAGACGATTGTATCAGACGTCATCGTTCCTCTACAAGTGCAAATCGGTCCCTTATTTCAGTTAATGCATGATAATGCACGACCGCACACCGCAAGAGTTGTAAGACAGACTCTCGCCGCAGCTAACATCAATGTCCTGCCCTGGCCTGCTCAGTCGCCAGACTTGAACCCGATTGAGCATGCATGGGATATGCTACAGAGAAGAGCTCTGCCGAATTTGGAGGGTATCCAGTCGCAAGAAGACCTTTTTTTGTTGTTGCAACGAACATGGGCGGCCATTCCACAGCGTGATTTGGATGAACTCATTTTGAGTATGCCAAACCGATGTTCTTGTGTTGTTAGTGTTCGCGGTAGAAACACGGATTATTAATTGTTTAAGTTACCTAATAAAATTTTAAAGAAAACTGTTATTTCAGTCTTTTTTTTTAACTTTAATGTTAGTGGTTCAAATATGTCAAAAATCCCTTTATTAGGAAAATGGCAAATTTCTTTATTAATGCAAAGGTGATTTGGTTTATCGTTACTGTGACAAACGAAAACACTTTATTTGATGAATCCTTAAAGAACATTTTAAATTAATATCAATCAGGAGAAAAGTTATTGCAAAAATATATGTTGATCCCTAGACACTTTTGATGTGTGTATTATCTTGTTTGTGTTGACAAAACATTAATGCTATCGAGTGCTACGACTTAATCATTAGGTGAGCGGTGCTTCCAAATAATCATTTAATAATTTTGTGAAATATGGATATTTGGACTATAATGTACCTACATATTTTTTTTTCTTTATTTGGAACAAAAAACAGTAACATGCTAAAATCTTAACTAAATACAATTAAATATTCGAGGTAATAAACATGTAACCCACACTATTGTTCACAGATTAACAATAATAAAATTGAGACGAAACAGGTCATATAGTTACAGTGATACATAAATATAAAAGCATGCAAGTAAATGATACAAAATTATAAAGAATAACGAATAACTTATTTTGTTGGCAAAGCGAATAATAATTTAATGGCATAACTCTTGTAGAGGCTATTAGATAAAGCAAATATGTCAACATCACTGAAATATTTGTTATATGTATCCACAAGGTGTCGTAGAGGTATGCGGGGACACCAGCATTAGTCCTACAAGATGGTGTGTGAAAAAGTTGGTATTGATGTGCCTTTCGCCGATAGACTGTTATTGGTACAATATAACAAATTTCATTTGTGATAAAAGAGCAGTCAAATCTATTATTGCATACCTAGTCCGTGCCAAATCATGGCATCGAGAAGTAGACGTCTAGACGCCAAGCTTAAAAGATTAAAATAATTTAACAACTCAGAATAAGGTAGTCTAGATCCCGTACATTTGTAATAAGCCGAGCGTAAGATTTTTTTTGCACTAATTCTAGTCTGTAAGAATATGTGTTATAGTTATTGTACCTATATTATATATATATGGTTAATAGTCGATTTAGTTAAATAAATGCAGGCCATGCTAACTAAGCTAGTTACTTTGGTGTGAAATAGTTAATTTCGGGCTTTTGTATTAAAATTATAACTCTCTAGCAAGTTTTCATGGATAGGTATTAAGTAGGTGCACGATAGTGGCTATACTCATCACTATTTCGTAACCAGCGAAAGAAATAAATTTTAAACTATGTAGTTTCATAAAAGTTAAATGTATAAATGGGGACTTTACCTCATTATCAAAATATACTGTGAACTAGCTGCGCCACGAGAAAACGTTTAACGATTGCGTTAAACGTTTAACGCCACCATGGAGGGGGTATGTAAGCACTGTTGCACATTCGAAGCAAATACAAAGAGGAGATGCCCTAATGAAATTTTTGTATGAAACAATGCGTGACAATTTGCGGGGGTGAGGGGGGGTTACTTTGCCCTTTGCCATCTACCAATCAATAGCAAAACTACTTGCATCGTTACATGTTGATGTTGCTATGTAGTTTAGCTATTTGACACTAAGCGTACGAATGTAAGGGACATACAGGGACGTACTCAGAATTTTCTTATCAGGTAGTTATTTTTTTAAAGTCAATTTTGTAAATCATTTTGATGCATGTATCGCAAAAATATTATTAGTAAGTATTGTAAATATCGGAGCAGTGGCAGTTAATTAAACTCATATATCTTTATATTACTTTTCATATTACTCAAGACAGGCTTACAACAATACACCATATTTGTGAAAAGGAAGTGAACCACAGATACACTATAGACATGCTAACATTACTTTTCTTTCTTAATAATAGTGTTGGGAATGTATGAGTTGCCTACTCAACAGTAAGAAACATCGTACATAACATCTATACAAATATATTCTATACTAATATATTCTATACTAATATATGAAGCGTAAGAGTTTGTTTGTTTGAACAAGCTAATCTCAGGAACTACTGGTCCGATTTGAAAAAAAAATGAGATTTTTTTTTATTTAAAAAAAAAAATGTTTCAGTGTTAGATAGCCCATTTATCGAGGAAGGCTATAGGCTATATATCATCACGCTTAGACCAATAGGAGTGAAGCACCAATGAAGAATGTTGCGAAAACGGGGGAAAATTATTACGCTACGGGAAATAGGAGACGTAAACGAAGTGGCGTGGGTCAGCTAGTATAGTATAAAAGTGAAAGTTTGTGTGTTCTTTATATCTTCCCCGTAACCTTGGTGATGTATTTGATTTATTACTTATTTAAATATGTCACCGTAAGATTATAAAAACCGTTAGATTATAATCTACCTAGCGAGATTGCCAACTATCGATGTGATATACTACTTACGCGCGTCAAATTGTCAACTTTCCCTGATTGTTCGGTTTTATAGTAGGCCGATCAATGCCCATAGAGATAGTTTAGGTTATTACTTCTTTGATTAATCACAAATTATTTTTTCTGCCACAGCAACTTTATATAACTAATCCTAAAGCTGTGAGGTATTTTCAACATGAAATCAATTTACAATCACAGAAATACTTTACATTTGGCATCAAAGACAAATTAACAAACAAATATGGCGGCGCGGGGACATATGCTGTTCAACCAATCAGCGCGCGACTTGCGATTCGTAGATACCATTTTACAATCTCGCGAGATAGATTACAATCAAACGGTTTTGACAATCTGACGGTAACATATATATATTAAAGAGAGAGAACAAAAACAAAGAAGTATAGTACAACAACAAACACATACAATAAAGAGAACAATAACATACAAGTAGGAGTATAATACAAAAAAAATGTTTCTACAAATTAGTTTTCATTTATTATATTTTCAAATTCTTCAGTTTTCGTTTGATTAATTTCGTTGTGGGTTCCGAGAAAGTTTAATTTTCCTGGGATTCCTGGGATAGAATTTTAGTTAGTTAGAAAACCTATCAAATAATCAGTATAAGTAAAATTTGTTTCATTTTCAAGTACTTTAAATTCTAGATTAATATAGATATAATTAGAATATAGATAAAAGATTTAATTCTAATTACGACCCTGTCTCTTTGTTCTGTTGATGTTTGTTTTCCTAGTTGACGATAGACGTCAGTGTTCACAAAATGATTACAAAAAATACAAAAAATAATACTTTTTCGATTAAAAATTCTTTAGGCAAGAGTGCAGAACATATTTCAATATTTTTTTATGATTTACTTTATAAATAAATACTCAGCTCTACGAACCTTTGTATTTTTATTTCCCATCACACAAAGTTTTTCCATCTAGTGGCGAATAGATTTAACTATATTTCAACAACACACTGAGAGATTTTTCTAGAACTATATTAAGAAATTAAGTATAAAATTACTTACTAATGAAATATTATGCCATTCATGGCACCAGAACGTCTATCCAAGTTATTTGTACAAGATAAAACAACACACTTCATCTTTTATAAGGAATAATCCGAGAATATTCAAGGATTGCGATTTTTCGATAAAGTTCTAGAACATTGACGTTGACAGTCTAATTTGTAAGTCGCGATAACTGCGATGACGTCGGGACCTGTATTTTGTCACGGGACCTATGCGCTTATGCCATCTCCTCTTTGTATTTGCTTCGTGGTTGCACATTACGAAGTTTTCAAACGTATTTCGAATTCTCATCAAGGATCACTATTGAAGTGAAACTTCTAATGCGACTTCCAACAAGATTGCGTTAAACGTTTAACGGTTGCGTTAAACGTTTAACGCTACCATGGAGGGAGTATGAAAGTACTGTTGCGTTAAACGTTCAACGCTCCTGGGGAGGGGGAATATGAAAGAAACGATATGATTTCACTAATCACTATGATGCCATCATCAGATCTAAATGTCCTTATCATGGTACCACCGTTGGGATATCCCCTTTCCATTAAAAAAAGAATCATCAAAATCGGTTCATAAACGACGAAGTTATTCGCGAACGTACATAAAAAAAAAATACGGTCGAATTGAGAACCTCCTCCTTTTTTGAAGTCTAATAATGAAAATTTATCAAATCTCAGAGACCCGTATTTTTTAAAAATTCACTTGCATAGAAGTTTAGTGTTATAAAACTTATTATGTGTACCTACTTAATGTGTTGTTATACCTAATTATCGGTAGATAGTTCAAGTTAGCATTAAAACACCATTATAAATAAGATTTAACGATGCGTGTAAAAAAAAAATGTAAAATATTGTACTAAAAAAATCCCTGCGGGCACATTGGAAATTAATGATTGGAAACCAAACCAGCTCCCGAAACAGAATTAATTTTCTTTCATTGAAACGTGGTTTCCAAAAAAGAAAAACAATTTTGTTTTGGAATTAGTTTCTAATGTGACCGAAGGGTAGAAAATTATTTATTGACGAAAAATGACGTGTTACAAGATTATATCGCTGCGTAGAAATTATAGATATATAGGCATAGGTACAACAACAACATCGCCAGGAATTAACGAGTACACTGTATTAATTAACTGATTTAAAGATTAGATATTTAGTATATTTACCTATTAAATTTTTATACATTTTGAATTATGAGTCGTGGTCCTCAACAAATAAGATGTTTTATTGAACATTCATCTTTTAAAAATATTTTATAAATGTATATTATTTATAAAACATTTTTATAGTCAAAAAAGTACCTAAAAATATAAACCTAATTAATTCCGCAATTAAACAATAAAATTTATTTAAAAATGTCTAATATCAAAGTCAGTACCTACCTACCTAAGAGTCAATGCAATTGAAAATTATTTATGACAAGTTAAAAATTATTATAAAAATTTCAATAGGGCGTTAATAGGGCAAAAAATGTACAAGGGGACAAATTCGCTATCTAATCTCTATAACAGATATATAATCAGCAACGAAGTTCATATAATTGTAAACAATAAATGAGATTAGAGTACTTTTTATTTTACAATGATCTTCGAACTTCGTTGTTGAATGCAAGCAGGGACAAAAAATAAAATTATATAATATACTAGCTTACTAGCTGAACCCCGCGGTTTTACCCGCGGTTATTGTCGTACCGCGGGGCGAAGCTGGTAAGCTAAGTTACTCCTTATATCATCAGCTACCTATCAGTTCAAAATTCCCGTCAAAATCGGTCCAGCCGTTCCAGAGATTAGCCGGAACAAACAGACAGACAAAAATTATTAAAAAAAATATCTTGTACGTAATATGCATTTAGTAAAAAGCGGTTATTTTAATATTACAACCAGACACTCCAATTTTATTTATTTGTAGAGTATAGATAAAACTATTTGCAACCTAGGACTACTCCAACTATTCTTTTTAAATACCTACGTGGTATACAATGAACGTGATTATAGATTGACCACGACCACCACAACACTAGCTAGTTTAATTTTTTGTGACGCAATTACGTTGTAATGTAGTTAGCTGCACTGAAATCGCACAATGTCAATCGAGTTAGTCTTAAAATTCCCTACCATCGAGATATAATGTATAGAGAAGACGCCACTCATTAGTGCAGTGTTCCATGCAATTGCGGCGCATGCGCCGCACTTCCTTCAGTCGCTTGCTAGCTACACTCTGATGAAGCGGTGTATTAAGCGTGTGATTGTTTACATTTAAAAACGTTCTAAAACTCGTGAATTATGCCATTTTGTGTCTTGAGATATTGCACTAATAATACACGGAATACGGAGAAAAACAAAGGAATAACTTTTCACCAGTAATTAACTAGATATAATTGTTTTAAAATTAAATACGAACAAAATATTTTAAGACGCCATTGTTGCCTCATTCAACATAGAGTACTTAGAGTAAAACATACAGAAGTGATATTTAGGTAGAATTAACTGACGTTAAATGCACAACGTATTTAACGTATTTAATTGGATAAGGAAAAATAATATGTTGTTAAAAATAGCTTCGTAAATAACCCATAACATTTTTTTTGCAATAATTATATTTAAATTATCATTAAAGTATAATTTAAAAATTGAATATTCGGCTTTTATATTTTATACTTCGATGAATTCTACAAAAAAACTGAAACTGGTAAAGCTATTGAAGTACTATTTACTCAAAGTGAATTTCCTAATAAAGCTTCGTAGGTATAAAGCTATTTATCCGTTCTGCTTTCTTGTTTGGCGCTAACTCTATAAAAGCGAATCTTTGCAACAGTTCGTTGGCCAAAACGCGTAAGCGCCATGAAAATCACGGCGCTTATGACATTTCGCTCGCGAGGAAACTACAGCTCGAATGCGATAGAGCGCTGCTTGTTAATACTGTTGGATTAGACTACTAATTATTGTTTGGCTGCGCTGCAGCGCTTTTTAGTTTTAATTCAAATATAATCGGAACATATAATTGGTTTTGAGTGGCTCCTCTAGTACGTAGTACGTAATATCTCGATGTTCCCTACAGAGTTCGCTCCTCAGAGCTTCGAGCGTGCGCACAGAACGTCCTGGACATCGATACAGCGAAGCTATCCTGCCGAATATAGACTTTATAGAGACTACCTACACACATTAATTAATATACGTAACTCTCACTAATACATTATTTAGTAATCTGGACAAAAAGCATTTGGCTGAACAAAAAACGTGCTAGGTCAGCTTCTAGGGTTCAAATCATATTGTACATAAGTACCTATATCGAACCTAAGAACTGGATGCAATGCACACATTCGAGTTTAATACTTTTACAAAATCATGAAAAAAATCTGCTGATTCTGACAACAAGCCTTGAATAAAGTTGATAGTGAATTAATTTATTTATTAGGTAGGTACTTTCAGCACTACACTTTGCACTGTAAGAAACTTTATACCTAAAGTAAATAGCAACGGCTATGTGTATCTAAACATAATCCATCACAAAGATATATATTCATCTAAAATTAGTACCTATACAAAGTACTTGGACAGATGTATTTTTTATGTAATTGAAATTTAGAATTATCGCATGTCGCATTGGATATCACAAGTACCGGCATCGCACATGGGCTTCCTATGCGTCCATCTTGTGTATTTTTACTTGCGCTTATTTATTTGCCGGACTTAAAAATGCATTTCAATGACACTACTATGTCATCATGTTATAGTTTAAATTTGGAAATTTACAATATATGACTTACATGACTGATAGGTAAATGTGGTAGTAAAATACATTCCAAGTCACGAGAAATATAAAACTTTAAAATTGAGAAACACCTCCTTTTGGAAGTAGGTTAAAAATTACATGATGTTAGATGATATATTTATATTAAATTTGATTTGTTAATTCAATTTATTAGGTAGGGAACTACAACACACTACGATTTTCTATAATATGAATAAACTCCACTTAAAGACAGTATAGAAAAACATTAAATTGCGTAATTTATAAATATCCTAGCGGCCGAAAACCTATACAGTCCGAACACACAGTCATGTTAGTAATGTTTTAGAGTAATTTCATGTGTGTTTCGTATTTAAACACTTCAAAATATCATACACAGTTTAAGTAATTATAAATCAAATATTTTTATAGAGAAAATTCAAGAAAAGCTCACCTCAGCAGCCGCAGTCTCACGAATTTTCTGAACAATTTTCGAGCATGCGCATTGAATATTTCGCCCGGGAAATGTAATCAATAATATCAAGCTGCACACTTATTGTGGGAAATGTGCATTAAAACTATCTGAAGCTTGTGATTGCTTAGTTTAATTAATAAAACGCTTATTAGAATTTGCAATTTTAGAATAAACTCAAAACTGTTCTAAATATTACGAAATACACGTCGCCCATAACCGGAAGTTTCGATTTTCTTTTTCTCTGTACTTACACTGTGTATGTTAAGGCCTGGTATACTCTGACAATTATCACATTCCACCTTTTTAGATAACAGTTTGAACTTTTTATATTTAGAGATAGGAGTATTATACTGTATTGTTCATTTCAAACTCCTCTTTAGTTTATTACTTACCTTACTTACTATCTATATAATAATAAAGATATAGAATCAGTGGTGGATTTACCACTAGGCTGAGTAGGCTTGAGCCTAGGGCAGCGAATTTTAGGGGGCGGCAATTTTAGAGGTTTTTTTTTGTCGTACAGAAAAATAATATTATTATTCTGCGCTAGTCATGCGCCATACCGGGCCATGGCGCGTAACACGGTTTGCAGAGATAACTGCTCTCCAATAACTGCAGTTAGTATCCAAAGCTGCGATGCCCAAGCACTGGCACAGCGAATTGGCTCAGTACACTGAACAGGCGGGATTAATAATAAATAAATAAATAAATATTTTGAACATCTAACACACAACGCCATCTAGTCCCAAGCTAAGCAGAGCTTGTGTTATGGGTACTAGACAACTGATACAAATACATATATACTTTTTTATTGTAAATACATTATACATAGAAAACACCCAAACTCCGAAACAAATATTTGTAGATCATACAAACATTTGGTCCGACCCGGAAATCGAACCCGAGACGAAATGATCAGCAGTCGCACACGCCAACCGCGAGACCAACGAGGCAGTCTAGATTCAACTCACTCCTAGTAACCACATGCAGGTAATTCCCGAATAAACCGTGCCCGGAAAGAACTTGCGTTACGCGGAACGATTCCCACATGTAATACCCCGTGCCTGCGCCTATCATCTGTCTAAACCGCGTGCAGACCCTGGCCCGATCCTGGACCTACCAGACTAAGACTAAATCTTTCCCAGTCCCACTCTGCCCTCTCCTTCACTAGTTCCACCTAAGTGAGAGAATCCGGGCCAATATTTTAGCCAACGCTCACGCCGCATCCTTAGACACGATGTGATAATCGCATATGGCTCTAATCTACAATACTCTCCAAGGGTGCCAGAGACGCGTTCTACTCTGGGCGGTCAAAGCTACCGTCCACACCGGGGTATAGCCGCCGTTGCGTCGCGATGCTCGGTTCACATCGATTGGGCAAAAGTCGCCGAAGGGCAGCCGTTGTGCCAACCCTTTTGAGCAAGCTGTCGGAAGTGCTCGTCAAAGATAAGTAATAAATAAATAAATATTTCGGACATCTAACACACAACGCCATCTAGTCCCAAGCTAAGCAGAGCTTGTGTTATGGGTACTAGACAACTGATACAAATACATAATATACTTTTTTTTTTGTAAAAACATATTATACATAGAAAACACCCAAACTCCGAAACAAATATTTGTAGATCATACAAACATTTGGTCCGACCCGGGAATCGAACCCGAGACCTCATGATTAGCAGTCGCACACGCCAACCGAGAGACCAACGAGGCAGACTAAAGAGCCACCTACTGTTAAGGGTTAGATACATTGATCTGATACGAGAACCGAATTGAACACGATTGAGGCGTCATAAGGTAAATCACGACGGGACTCATAAAATGAAGATATTTACGTTTTAGTAGAGGGCAACCATTAAGTCCACCTACCGATCATCAGAGAGACATCCCTGCTGGCCACCTATTTAAAGTTTGCCCCTAGGGCTGTAAACAAACTGTCAATGGCATAACAGATTACACCCAGCCCGAGTGGAAAGTGTTTTGCATGGCACCCGTACCAAGATGCCGGAACCAGCCCTCTGTGGAACACTGCACGATATAGATCGATATCCTTAGATATTGGCGTGGCTACCACTAGTCGCTTCAGGCCCTCTGGCACCCCATTGTAGTGGAGGCTAATAAACGCGTGGCGGTGTTCAGCAACAACGGCAGGTGCGGGTGGTCAGAACATACAATGCACACGGTCGGAAATTCCAAGCAAGCTACTAAATCGAATATCGAAATGAAGATAAAGCATTCTCATAGTTTGACAAACACAACACAAAAACATAGTTGTAAAACACGTATATTTTATTATGCCATAAAATAACATCTGTGATGATTAGTGAACGAAAATAAATGCGCTCATAATCTTCACTATACTTTATAAAAAAGTAAGTAAATATATTTAAGTAAATTTTAATCTTTATTTACTTAGCGTTTGACTGCACGTTTGACCTAGTGGTTTAACGGTCACCACGCCGTTTCCTACTTCGCCAAGTGTCGTGGGTTCAAATCCCACGTAGGACAACACTTTGTGTGATTCACAAATTGTTGTTCTGAGTCTGGGTGTTCTTTGAGTCCGTTTCATGTATGTTTGTAAAGTCCCCCGCGACACAGGATTTATTCCTAGTGCGGGAGTTGTCTTTTAAAAGAAGAAAGTTTGTGGCTTAGCCATATTCCTACTAATATTATAAATGCGAAAATTTGGAAGGATGGATGTGTGTTACTCTTTCATGCAAAAACTACTCAACGGATTTTTTTTCATTCAATCCAGTAATATAGTTCATACATCCGAATAACACACAGACTACTTTTTAACTTTTGGCTCGGGAGGAAATACGGGACAAGTAGGGATTCTCTCAATCAAGTGGAACTTGTGAAGGAGAGGGCAGAATGGGACTGGGATAGATTTAGTCTTAGTCTGGTAAGTCCAGAAACGGACCAGGCTCTGCATGTGGCTCAGGCGCAGGTCTGGGGGGCTACAGGTGACGCCAATTGTCGCGATAGCAGAAGACGGCCTAGGTCAGATCTTTAGAGCCAGTAAGGAGAGATTGTGGTCACCATTTACGAGGGGGCCATTTAAGCCGTTGATAGCTCAAGATCTGTCAGGGTATCATAGGTTTCCTTTCTAGGCCTAGGAGAGAGAGTATGGTTTTAATCGGTCTCAGGATGACATAACCACATAACGGATCGTCCGGTATCTGAATGTATTACAATTCGACACGGTAGGAAAAGACCCGCCTTGTTGGCATTGCACGTGGGTGCTGAAACAACTATTGGCAGGCCTGGTCGAAACCTAGGTCCAACACCACATAAACGAATGCGTGTGTTTCACCTGTGCGTTCGGAAACGCCTTGAAATTGGTTGGTTGGCTTCCTAGCTCTGAAATAAGGGCCTGATCAAGGGCATTATTTTGATCTATCTCGTAGGGTGCAACCAGTGTTTGCAATGTAAGCGCAAAAAAATGTGTTTATTTGCTACATCACATTAGAAACCTCGAAAATTAACAGTGTTTCCATACTATATTATGCATTTATTATACATAAAAACCTTCCTCTTGAATCACTCTATCTATTAAAAAAAACCGCATCAAAATCCGTTGCGTACTTTTAAAGATTTAATCACACATAGGGATATAGGGACATAGGGACAGAAAAAGCGACTTTGTTTTATACTATGTAGTGATTTCAATCATTTATTTTGTTTTCTTAATTTTGCCCAATCCTTGAGTAAAAGCTAGGTACGCCCATGCCGATCTTTTAAGTAACTTGACCCTTTTGCGTTGCAAAGCCCGTTGGAAGATTTCATTGAAAATGAATATAAATAAAAAAAAAATTACTTCAATAATTAAAAAGTATAAAATAACTTAATAAAGATTTAATTAAATACACCTCATATGCAAACCTTTAATATTGATGAAATATTATCTTTTGTATGTGCTAGCTATTCATAGGTTTGAAGTCGGTGCCAAGCCAAATGTAATAGTAGGTACCACACTCGCTATATTTCGAGACGAACGTCAACGACGTCCCCGACGCGGCGACGAGACGCTTCGGTTGTTTTGTTCTACACGAAGAGCAGCTATCCCGCTCAAGGTCACGCGCGGCGAGTGCGGTACCTACTATTACATTTTGGTTTGGCACCGACTTCAAACCTATGAATAGGTAGCACATACAAATAATAGTGTTTCATCAATATTAAAGGTTTGCATATGAGGTGTATTTAATTAAATCTTTATTAAGTTATTTTATACTTTTTAGTTTATGAAGTCGGTTTTTTTAAAACTAAGTTTTATTATTTTCGCTTTTTAGTCTTTCTCAAGTCTCTCATCATCATTTCACCTAAATAACTTGAAAGAATACTAATTAAGGTAACATACATACACATGACATTTAAAGATTTATCTTCCAACTCCTAACCGTTAAGGAGTTTTATCCTCCATCATCATGAACTGATGACAACCAAATGTAAATACTGTAATAGCTTTAGAAAATATATGAAAAACATAGTAGGTACGTACCTAACAAATTTGAGGGTTTCCTTCGATTTCCTTGGGATCCCATCATCAGATCCTGATATGGTGGCAATGGGACCACATGGGGAGCATACCCTTTCGAATACAAAAAAAATATTAAAATCGGTCTACAATTGATGGAGTAATCAGTATACATACATGAAAAAAAAACCAAAAAAAAAACCGATGCAATTGAGAACCTCCTCCTTTTGGAAGTCGGTTAAAAATAACTATTCAGTCTGAACTAATCATATTGTAAAAAAGAGTAGGTGTGATTTTTTCTTTAATTTCTTATAACAAGAGAAAGTAAAGAAGTCGGTTAAAACAGACTTTCAGCTTCGTTAAAAAAAACAGACGTTCATATTGGTTGATTTGAAGTAAAAAAAACACCCTTTGTAGGATTCATTACGTTATTTCATATTGTAACATTGTACAATGAGTTTCAGCGCCCTATAAAGTCTAATAAGCTAGTCGATTATTATTCCGATTACTTGTAAAATAATAAAGTCTACTTAGCCATAATATTTTTTCTTTTAAATTCTTTATATTATTAAGCTTCGTTCAAACCTAAGCGTCAGTGACGCGGGACGGGGGACGCGAAGCAGGAGCGTCTACAACGCGAAACTTATCGTGCACACCTGCGCGACTGCGACGCGAACTTCATTTGCTAGTGAACGGTCACTAAAGCTGCGCTTCTTTATCTGGTACTAGCTGGGTCCTGCGGTTGTTGTCGTACCGCGGGTAACGCCGCGGGGCAAAGCTAGTTTAAAAAAAGTAGCCTAAGTTACTCCTTATATCATCAGCTAACTGTCAGTGAAAGTCCCGTTAAAATTGGTCCAGCCGGAACAATCGGACAGACAGACTAAAATTGTAATAAATATTATCCATACAAATAAATGCATATATGTATGTATACACGGTACATATACCATACAAATAAATAAAATTGGAGTGTCTGTTTGTAATATAAAAATAACCGCTTTTTACTAAATGCATATGTATGTATACACGGTACGTACATATACCATTTTTTTCAGTTTGTTCCGGCTAAGCTTTGGAACGGCTAGACCGATTTTGACGGAACTTTCACTGATATGTAGCTGATGATGTAAGAAGTAACTTAGGCACGTTTTAGTTTTGCCCCGCGACGTCACCCGCGGTACGTCAATAACCGCGGGTAACACCGCGTGACTCAGCTAGTTTTGGTATATGTATCGTGTATATTATATGGTGGCAATGGGACCACCTCGGGAGCATACCCTTTAGACTACAAAAAAAAATTCAAAATCGGTCCACAATTGACGGAGTAATCGGTGAACATACATAAAAAAAAAAAAAAAAGACATACAGTGGAACATAGAACCTCCTCCTTTTTGGAAGTCGGTTAAATATGGCGTTACGAAGTTCGTCGGGTCAGCTACTTTTCTTATAAAAACGTAATATTATTCTTCAATAGGATGAAAGAACTCTCATTTCTGAAGTTAGAATAACTTAAGTGGAGGATGCCATGTCGCAAGGGTATAAGTCTATTTTATACCTAAAATGTAATGTTTAATCAAATTAAACGAACATTATGTAATCTTAGATTTATTCAATTTAAGTGAGTCTTATAGGTAAAATTTAAAAAATACTTAGGTAGGACATTTTTACTAATGAAAATCTATGATTCATTTAAGTATGTAAAATGCTACAAATATTTATGAAATTTAGATATTGAATATTATGAAAGGATGATAATGACTATACCCTATTCATCTGGACTTGAGCCAAAGTGTAAACAAAGAAAACTGTTTCTCAAACAAGTTGATCGACAGTAAAGATGGCGGGTATGACCCGACCGATGACAAAACGTCACATTTTGATGTAAAATGTTCGCAGTATATGTGGTCTACATTTAGTCGTATTAAAATGCGTTCCAAGTTCGAGAATAACTTCTTTTTTAGGTTCTTTTACATGTAAACAATTTAATACATAATTAATTAAAATTAAGAAAATCATTTATGGCATTTATGATATTTGATTTCAAATAAGTCTGAACAGATTACATAAGTTTTATAGACTTCGGTTTAAAAAATAATTTCTTATGTTGTCTGTGTATTACTTCCGTAGTTATTTTTATAAAATAAGTTCACTACATCAATGGTGACATCTAAAGAACCCTTTTATGGTTTGTTTACCTTTTGGCTCATGGCTCGTTGAATAGGGTATAGATATTCTCTGATCAAAGAGATCCCTATAAAACAGAGAATATGCCATCATTTTATTGATATCTTAATAAGTAAATCAAAGAACATTCTGTGGTGAAAACAGTTTTTTTTTTCATGTACATACAACTTACTAGGAATGTTATAAATTACTTTATATTATATATAGATTTAAATAAACACATTATCAACGAGCAATACACACTTTTAATTTTAATTAACAATACAATCATTTTATCCGCTCATACTGGTGGTACTTTTGAAGAGCTATTTTTCGAATAAATTTAGATATTAGAATAATAGACACTTAATGTAAAGGAACTAAGTTCACTAGAATTTTTTTAAATATTAATATGTACAAATTTCAAAACATTAAAATAATAAAATAATTGATTTAATACGTAAATTAAGATTATTGTGTGAATAAAACAAACTCTCTTGTGCACCACATTCCCAACAGACATAGAAAATAATAGTAACATTTTAATACCAACTTATTTAACATCATATTACCAGTATAAAAAAGGCTTTGCCAGCAGAGACATGTATATATCATTTAGGAAATTTACTTTTTTATAACTTTACTTTTAGACTTTAAAATATTGCAACACAAGTTAATTTCGTTTTCACTTATTTCGATACCTGCTACGTATACTGAGTCAACTAACATTATAGTAATTTTATAGGAGAGCGATTTGAAGACAAATCGCTTATATTTTTATGAAATTAATCTTAATTAGAATAAATTAAATGTATATATTAATAAATATGGGAAGCTTTTCCTTTGGTATGAAATGTTTTTGATGATTTTTGTTTTAAATTATATTTTATGTACATAGCTGGGTATACGCCAGCGGGACTCAATAGTAAAATGGTTTAACTACCACTTATATTCATGTATGTTGTACACCAAAATACATGGTTTACACCAATTTCATACCAAAGGAAAAGATTCCCATATTTATTAAAAGATACATTTAATTAACTCTAATTAAGATTAATCTCATAAAAATATAAGCGATTTGTCTTCAAATCGCTCTCCTATAATATTACTATAATGTTAGTTGACTCAGTATACTTAGGAGGTATTTCGCATGCACGACTCACCGCCGTGCATCGTATACTGAGCCGTAATACACTTGTACCGATGCGTCCCCCCACACACCCCGCGTATACATGTACGATGTCAGTTGAATGAGTATACAATATACGATTCTATCTGATGTTGAAATTGATTTAGTATACGCGAAATTATCTCAGTAATATTGTTCATTTTAATTTAGTTTTTAACACTATCATAAAGATCATAGATTATTGTATACATTTATATAAAAATCATAAAATACCTAAATTTGCTAGTTGACTCAGTATACGTAGGAGGTATCGATTTTATGCTAGCGGAAATGAAATAAGAAAAAATCTTTACAATTTAAAAAAAAAGTAACGAATTTATTGCTATTACGCAAATCAATTAAAAACAGTAAACAAAAGGTATTGAATTTACTTCTTAGGTAGATTTTGTGCATCGGTAGTTTTGATAAATTATCAATGAGATGAAATATCCCAAAATAGGCAAAATAATAAAATAAGCTCAAAAATAGTTATAGTTTATCAATTAAATAATAAAATACTTCTCTAATTGTAATTTATAAGGTAATTGCAAATTAGTGACTTTATTCACTGTTCTAGGCTCGTGCAATTGCCTTTCATCTTCTCTTATCTTATATATAAAAATCAATTGCTGTTCGTTTGTCTCGCTAAAACTCGAGAACGGCTGGGCCGAGTTTATCGTATATTATCGTTGTCCAAGGAAGGTTTAAACGGTGAAAAGATTTAAAATAACTTGTAAATCCAAATGTCACGTGTCTGAAGCAGCAGGGCAGTGAAGAAATTTAAAAAACCGGAATCACAGATGATAATTATTTAACTTTTTTTCAATTACTGTTAGAGTAAGTAGAGTTAGAGTATCTTGCCTAAAATTACAGCAGTTGGGGTTTTTTTTTTATTATTTCCCTCCAGGCCACGGTAGATAGCTCCCCCACCCTTTGCTAGGGTTAGGATCTAAGCCTGAAATCAAAATAGTCTAGATTAGAAAAGACAAAAATTAAAAATTTTAACAACAAAATCCTACTTCAAGAACTGGACCAAATTGAAATGGGACCACACGGGAAGCACCGGCTTTCAAATAAAAAAGAATCAGCAAAATCGGTTCACTCTTTGGAAAGTTTTGAGGTAACAAACATGAAAAATACAGTTAATTGAGTACCTCCTCCTTTTTTGAAGTCGGTTAAAAACAAAGTCTTTAGCAACGATGCTACACAGTTCCTTTTGTAGGGGATGTCAGGGCCCACCGCTACAGAATTTTATAATTGACTCGTGAAGACTACATTTTTTTATAGGCAACTCCCGCATTACGAATATATTTTGTCGCGATGGACTTTACAAGCATTCACGACACGGACACACACAGTGTTGTTCTATGTGGGCTTTTGACCCACAACACTGAAAACTGCGTGGCGACCGCTTAAACCATTAAAAAAAATTCACGTCAATATGTATTATATTGCATTCATAAAATGCAACGACAATGATTTTCTTACCTTTTGCGATTGCTTGTATTTTGTGTGTTTCGTCTTGTGTGAGTGTAAGTATCTTCTGAAGTACTGGCACCAGCCGGCTGCGCTCGTCGCCAGGCGGCAGTGTCAAAAACTGACAAGTAATAAGTATTTCTTTGTAAGTATTAATGGATGGATGGATGTTTGTTACCCTTTTTAATGCAAAAACTACTGAACGGATTTGGATGAAACTTTACAGTAATATAGCTTATACGTCAGAATAACACATAGGCTACTATTTGCCGCGATAACTGACATATACGCGGGCGGAGCCTCGGTCAACAACTAGTAGATAATAAATAGCCTTTTTATTTTTTGCTTCTACAGTTTTTGCACATAATGAAAGTAACAAATAAATGTTTAGTGTTAATGGTAAGTAGTTCCCATTTATCTATATCCTGCGCTACTTTCCAGTCAGGGCCGACAGTTCTCCTGAGGTCGTCTTCCCAGCGAGTCTGTGGTCTCACTCGGCTTCTTCATCGCACTACGTGCCCGGCCCGTATATATTAGTGCTAGGATAAACTGCCTGATAGGGGTATTAGCTCTATCTAGTGTAGTTCAATAGGAAAAAGTATATTTCCAGATAAAGGATTAAAAGCAAAACATTTTATTTTTTATTAGAACATTAAAAAATATATTGAAAAAAATATTATAGAGAAAAAGTCCACAGAGTCAATATGACGATCCTAAAGGCCGGTATTCACTTTGATTAGAGATTAGTGCAAGTGATTAGTGATTAGGAGAAAATAAGTGTGGGCAGCTACTGATTAGTGTAAGTGATTAGTTGGCTGCGTGTGATTAGAAGCGTGTTCTCTTTTTTGCGATTGGACTGCAAGTAGCCACGTTCCGCGCGCCCTACCTCCCCCCTCACTAGCAGCGTGCCTGCCACTAAACACGTCTTGACAGGCAGTAAGGTATTTTAGCGTCGCATCGTTTTGTATTTAAAGTGTAGCGGCGCGCACTTAACCTATTGTCAAGGCGTTTACTGTGACGTTCATAATGACAACAGCCGACGGAGGCGCGCGGCGCGGCGGCACCGCAGAGCCAGGGCTTCGTAGGCGTCCTGCCTACCTGTCCGCGGCGCGCGAGCGAGATAGCGATGGCACCTCTCACTCGCTCATCGTATGATTCGGACCTACCCGAACTATTTTATTATGTACATCTATGTAAAAGTATAAATACCAGTGTATTGTAATAAAGAGACACATACTGCTAAAGCCCTTTGAATTATCGACACCTTAACCTAGCACCTCAGTACCTAAAAAAGTTATATTCTATCGTATCTTCAGCAGCCAATTTATTAAAGAATTGGTAGCTCATTATCATGGTCATGAATGGGTCTTCTATTAATCCATTTTCGAACCCATACTTTTCTTTTCTTTAATAATATAATACAACTTTTTTTTTCTTTAATAATATAATACTTTTCTTGGTCTTGCAAGTTCAGTTTCTAGCTTCTCTAAAACTTCTTCGCTATATTACTTACAGCCGCGTTTATTATTTCTTTCAGTACTTCTTCCAATTGCAAGCACCGTTCTCGATGTTCGCCTATACTTGATGGTCGACGACGGCTAAGAACTGAATTCACTAAACAGAACCACTAAACAAGAATTGGAAGCTACTGGCACTACACACCTGTTCTAATCACCCTCAATTACTAATCACCTGCAAAAGTGAATACCGGCCTTAATTCTAAAGAAAATCATAAACATGTAAGTGAGCTTATCTACTAGTACATTGGTAGCGCACTTGAATTTGAACTGTATATTTCATTTCTGTATATTAATTATACTCTTTGCGCTGTAGCATGGTGCGGGATGTGCTTTGATTTTATTTGTAGACTAGAACATTCTGGTTGGTTTAATTTAATTTACCAGAGTTATTAATGACTAGCTGACCTGGCGCCATATTTACATATCTGTCTCAGCTTCCCACAGGCAGTGTACAGTCGCGGACAAAAAAATCATTTTTCCCGTTACCTTTTTTTTTTCTTTCTAGCAAAGAAAGAATAAATGAAATCGGACTATGTGTTATTGAATTACAACTAAGTACATATTTTGCTTTCATCCCCTCTCTGCAGGAAACCGTGCTGAATTACGGGATAAAAAGTATCCTATGTCCTACCTCGTAGTATGAACTCAAATCATGCCAAGTTTCATTTGAATCCGTTCAGTAGTTTTGGCGTGATGCGCGGCCAAGATACAGACAGACAGACAGACAAAAATGAAAAAATTACAGTTTTGGCTTCAGTGTCGATTATAGAGAGCTCTCCAAAAAAATTTTCAAAATATCTTTAATGTACAGATTTGGACCTGTTACATTTTTATTATAAGTAATAGATTTAACATATTACGAATCTGGTACAGCTGCAATACTAAGTCATAATTTGTAAATCGCGGCAACTTTCAAGAGTGAAACAAAATGTTACTGAAACTGTAACCCGCACCATGCAACAGCGCAAAGAGTATATTATAGGTACTATAATATGCAATTGGCAACTAGCAAAATATTATTTTTTGTTGAAATATATGGCGGACAAGCTAAAAACTGATGCACCAATAGTATCGTGCAGCTCGTAAGTCATGAATCAAATATGACGTTTTGTATCGTTAGTGTAGCATCAAATAATTTAAAATTTATCAGAAGAAACCTTTCTTTACGTACCTTGAGTGTGACATTCTTCATATACTCAGTGTTGTGCGTGTTTTGCGTAGTTCCGCGAACTCGTCTCAGCTCCGCCTTCAGCAGCTCGGCCAGCTGCGCCATGCGCGCGCACTCACGCTCCGACTCCGACAACAGCACCGTCACATGCTTCACCCTACACCAACACAATTTTATACAACTAGAAATATTTCTGTCTCGCCGTTATAAACAGACACAAAGAACACCCACACTTAGAACAACAATTTGTAGATCACAAAAAGCGTGTTCCCTTGTGAGGTTTGAACACTCAAAACAGTACACTACTTCGTCATCCTTGTAGTGAATTCTTACAATCTGAACCACTTTAATAATACTAGGAAAGTAAAGCTGCCCACTTTAAATTATGGGAATACAGAAATCGTCAAGGTGATAATTTAAATACACAATATGAATATGTAGTGTCGACACCACTATTAATCCCTAGTATGTGGTAAGAGCCGACTAAGGGAGCAACCTAGGCAGGATAATAATTGCAAATAGAAGGAAAACTTGTAACAAACCTTTCTTTTACGTCTGGAAACCCCACGGGCCGTCACCCCACCGGGGTTTGCGGCGGGGCGGTGTGTCGGAATCGAACCGACTAAAACCACACGGTGTGCCATTTTGCGCCTGAGACGGGAGGGATCCGGGAACTGCTACTTGTAACAAACCCTATATCAACCGTATGGCCAGTTACATGCTGTTGATGTTTAAAAAATACATACCTTTGCTGCTGTGCTTGTAATCTCCGCTTCAGGTCACTTATCTCTTGTTCGGATGTAAGAGATAGCGAAGAAGTGTCCATTGCTTCATCATCGGGTACTCCTTCTTCGAGCAACCTTTCTAAGGGCACCGGTGAGCGTGTTCCAACGCCACTATTAAAGTATGGCTTAGACGGTGGAGGTGACGGAGCCGATTCCGAACCCTGGAAGCGTCAAAAGCGCAAATACAAATATCAAAATATAGAAAAAAGAAAATATTTATTTGTACTCATTTGCTTATTTACTGCACGGTACAAAAACTACGGTGGCAAAGCTAATCTTAAAAAAATCCTAAGTTACGCCTTATATCATCATCTACCTGCCAGTGAAATGGGTCCAGCCGTTCCAGACAGACAGAACAAACGGGCTGACAAAATTTTTAAAAATTGCTTTTTAATGTAAGTACCTTCATATATACTTTCATATGCATTTTGTGAGAAGCTGTTAATTTGAAATGACAATTAGCACTTCAATTTTATTTATTTGTATAGATTTATAAATTATGAGTAAGGTTTTCGGAATTAGTTACATTCTGGACTTTAAGCCCACAAGTGTATGACAAACAAGTAACTTTCGTCTGTAAACTAATATATTAAATAGTCTAACGGTTGTACCAAAGCGTCTTTAACCGACTTCGAAAAGGAAGAGGTTCTCAATTTTATCGGTATTTTTTTTTTTATGTATGTACATCGATTACTCCGTCAATTGTGGACCGATTTTGAAAATTCTTTTTGTATTCGAAAGGGTATGCTCCCCATGTGGTCCCATGGCCACCATATCAGGATGTGATGATGGGATCCTAAGGATATCGAAGGAAACCCTCAAATTTACGTGAGCGCCTGCAATGAAGTTACGAGCAATTGTCTGCATGCCTTCATATTCTGTACACATCACAAAATTTTAAATGAAATGATGATGAGAGACTTGAGAAAGACTAAAAAGCGAAAAAAAAAAAACTTCGTTTAAAAAAACCGACTTCAAAAACTAAAAAGTATAAAATAACTTCATTTGTATGTGCTACCTATTCATAGGTTTGAAGTCGGTGCCAAGCCAAAATGTAATAGTAGGTACCGCACTCGCCGCGCGTGACCTTGAGCGGAATAGCTGCTCTTCGCGTTGAACAAAACAACCGAAGCGTCGTTGACGTTCGTCTTGAAATATAGCGAGTGTGGTACCTACTATTCCATTGGCTTGGTACTGTCTTCAAACCTATGAATAGGTAGCACATACAAATTAAGTTATTTTATACTTTTTAGTTTTTGAAGTCGGTTTTTTTAAACGAAGTTTTTTTTAGATACAACTTCAAACAGATCACGGACTGTAACGCAAGTGATGCCGTCTTCATCGTAAAATTACGCAGTATTTTTTCATTATCATCAGTCAATATAGTAGCACTGCTGTTAGAAGTTTAATAAGGTACAATATAATAACAGGCATTACATTACCTCACCCTCTTCTCGGGGTATCATAGAAACGTTAATATCCAACTCCCCATCACTGTTTTCGTCCTTCGGTATAACTGGCAACATGTATTGATTGCGGTTTGCTGTATCTAGTGCCATCATGTCGCCACTGCCAGACTGGCTAGAAAGCTCAGCAGCAGCCAACTGTTTCTTCAAAAGTTCAGTTTCTTTTTGGAGTTTTGCCTCAAGTTCACTTACTTGTGTTTTGTAACACTGCGTCAAGGTAGTAACCTTAAGAATGTAAAACATAGATTAAATAGCTTAAATAGATAACTTTCTTCAAAGAGTTGTATGTAGTACTAGCTTAACCCCGCGGTGTTACCCGCGGTACAACAACCACTACGGGTAACGCGGCGGAGTGAAGGTACGTCTTATACCATCAGCTACCTGCCAGTGAAAGTCCTGTCAAAATCGGTCTAGCCGTTCCAGAGATCAGCCGGAAGAAACAGACTTAAGTACGTTTATTGATGTAAGTAAGGTTTATACTTTCACTTGCATTTAGTGAAAAGCTGTTGATTTGAAATTACAAACAGACACTTCAATTTTATTTATTTTTGTAGATTTCCATATTATAAAAAAATAATACCTGTAATTTGTTCTGTGTTCTTTCAGATTCTATTTGCTGCGATAGTCGCGTAAGGTCAGCATGTAAGCGGCTAGTACGCTGTTGCGCACGGTTTAATTCGTTCGTAGTTTCTGCAACGCGTCGACGAGCACTCTCCAATTCCGCAGACGTTTCATTAACCTGTTCCCTTTATAAAAAATACTCGTATTCAAAGCTTATTCAATTCGATATTAATGTATTATGAAAAGAATTTACGGGTACGGCGATTCACTTCGATAGAAAAGTTTCTCTTAAATTCTCTTGTGCCAAATAGTAGAAAGTAGTAATACAGAAGATTCATTGGCGGTCGGATGTGCCTTCAAGGATAGTAAGAATTGTCTCACTAAGAGTTTTGCAAAAGTAAAACTATTAATATTTTAACTAAAAAAAACTGAGTTTAGTTGCCTACAGCCGCGTACTTATTATTTAGCATTTTATAGATAAGTATAAGTACGACAAATTATATGCCTCGGTGGCGCAAAGGTAGCGTACGCGACTGCTGTGCTTGAGATCTCGGGTTCGATTCCCGGGTTGGACCAAATGTTTGTATAATCTTTAAATATTTGTTTCTAAGTTTGGGTGTTTTCTATGTATGTATTTACAAAAGAAAACTATATATGTATTAATATCAGTTGTCTAGTACCCCATAACACAAGCTCTGTAAGCAGAGCTTGTGTTGGGGACTTGATGGCGTTGTGTGTGAGATGTCTGAAATATTTATTATTATATGTTACTTACTGCGCAGTTGTTAGCTTCGCCGTCAAAGTTTCAATTTGCGCTCTGAGTGCGGCAGCTTCTTCCTTCAATTGCTCTTCCTGACTGTGGTCTACGGTTTGATTCTGTCGTAAAACCGCTTGTGCTCGTACCTAAATACATAAAAGAAGATATTAAACTTAAATAAAAATATTGCGATAAAAGAGTATTGCGAACGTGTAGACTCTAACTAAACCCGCAACCCACCCACTCAACAATAACTGTTTTTTTTTTATGTTTTGGCCCTGCCAAAATGACTCTACTCTGTCTCATGTAAAGCATAAGCAGAATCCAAGAGTGGTGGTCACCATACTGCGAATGCAGACAATGCAGCATGGTGACCCACACCATGGCGGGCTAGTGATGCTTCTGCATCTTTTAGTCTAGTCAACAAGTATCGAACTTGTTGACTAGACTATTTGGGCCTCCGGTCTCGCACTCACCAACGAAACACGACAGCACGAATGCTGTCATTTTACGTTGATTTTCTGTGCGAGGGTAGTACCGCCCCGGTCGAGCCGGCCCGTTCGTGCTGAAATCAGCGTGGCTCTACGACCTTGTTGTCATTTCCAAAAAAATGATTTGTAATCATTGGTATGTAGAATAGTATATACTAACAATTTATTATTAGTATAATACTATTCTAAACGTAAAACAAAACCAATAAGCTGTAAATAAATAACTAAAACTAACTTACTTTGTAACTTGTATATTCAGCCTTCAAATCTGCTAATTCAATATTAACTATTCTCAGTTTCTCAGTTAGTTCTGCACATTTGAACTCCATCTTTTTGACTTTAGAGTTCAATGTCGCCTTTTCTTCGCCTAACGACATTATAACTTTTTCTTTTTCACCAAGTAATGACGTCATCTCCAAGTCTGACTCTTCGTTCTTTCTTTTTTCATCTTCTAAATCTTGTTCTATTTTAAGTATTGTAGTGTTTTTCATTTGTATTAAATTATCTTTCTCTTTGGCTTCTTCAATAGCATGTTGTAGTTCCTCTTTAGCGAGTCTGTTTTGTCTCTCCTCGGTTGTGACTTGTTCTTCAAGCAGTTTTATTTGAGTTCTCATTGCCGTGATAGTGCCTTCTTGAGTATCTATTGTGGATTCCATCTGAAATTATAAAGCATAGGTTACAATTAAGAATAACTTAATCTTATACACACATATGATTGGCGGGCGGTACACTATATTTTGTTATTGATTTTGACTTCAAAAGAACAGATATAACTTAGTCACATTTGGTTTGATTAAAATTAATTTTAAAAATCTCACCTGTATAATTTTCTTTTTACTTTCTTCCATTTTTGTAGACAATTCTTTCATTGACCTTTCGTAATCTTTCATTTCCAGACTCAAGACATTTTTCTTTTTAACATCACGTCGAGCTTGTTCTAAGTTCTCTTGGGTTACTTTATGAGCCTCTACTTCAGTTGCAAGCTGTTGTGTTTTTAAAGCTAACTCAGCTAAATATAAATACAATTTTAATATTAGGTACAATTAGCTACTGAAAGAAATTCGTGATCATTACGAAAGACAATTCTATTATTTGAGGGCTTTTTTTTGCTTTAGAGCATAAAGAATTGCTTGTATAATCAAGACAAAAAGATATCGGAAATTGCGAGAGTTAAAAAAACAACTACATAACCCATCCTAGTATATTTTATACAATTTAATTGAAGTCTTCATGTGGTAATGGCAGCCTTACGCTTTCCATGCAATTATGAATTTGATTGTATATAAGAACTAGCTGACCCTCGCAACGTTGTTTAGGACTCCTCCTATTGCGTAGCGTAAAAAAAAAACCCGTTTTTGTAACATTCTTCATTGGTGCCCCGCTCCTATTGGTCTTAGCGTGATGATATATAGCCTATAGCCTGCCTCGATAAATGTACTATTCAACACTGAAAGAATTTTTCAAATCGCACCGGCGGTTCCTGAGATTAGCGCGTTCAAACAAACAAACTCTTCAGCTTTATATTATTATAAAATATATAAGAATAATATTAAACAAACATACCTTTCAATTTATCCAATTCATTTGTAACATTTTTAGTAGCCTCGAAAGCTTCTGTTAGGGCAATAACCTTGGCCTCTAGTTCATTAATTTGTGACTGGTTGTCTGTACTATGGTCCACTTTTGGGCTCTCTGATTCAATATGCTCACCAGGTTTCGTGACTGTCTCTGCATGCACAGCTCTGTTGTCGTCTAAGAATTTTTCAAGTTTGGTCTTATCTTGCATTGCTTGTTTTAGTTCGTTAGTTGTTTCATTGAGTTTCTTTTTGAGCTTAAGAGCAAATATTCTTAACTTTGAGTATCTGCAAATTGACGAAGATATATTAGAATCAATTTAAGACAGTAAATATAAGACGTCTATAAAGTTACAGTTACTTTTCTTCAAATGTTTCATCAAGATCTTTCATTCGAGCATGTTCTTCTGCTTTAGAAATGGTTGATGTGGACATATCTTCATTTGGTAGTTCACCTGCAATATAAAAATTTGTAAATAAAAAAAAATACTAACTTTTATTTGATCATATAAATATATACCTGCATTGCAAAATTGGTATTTCTTTTCTACCAAATATACTTTCATTTATTTACTTTAAAGAAATGGAAATTCTCATGGATAAAAGAAATAATTTCAGACATAAAGACAATATGTTACCAAAACAATGTATCGTAATAATAAATCATATGTACCTGAAGACTGTTGCTTGAGTTTTTCAATCTCTTCTTTCAATGATACTAATAATGCCTCTTTTGTGATTAAATCTTTTTTAGCATTATTTAGTTCAACATTTATTTGATGAGAAGCCTCAGTATTTTCGTTGGATTTTAGCTTGGCATCTTTTAGATCCGATTTTAAGCTTTCTATTTTTCCAAGCAAATCTTCTTTTTCTTTACAAGTATCGTCCCTATCTTTTTCTAATGTCTCTACCAGTTTTTCCATTTCAGTAACAGCTTTTTGCAGCTTAGAGATAGATTCACCACGTTCCTTTAACACTTGGTTGATTTCTTTCATTTCATTTAACAATTCCGTATTTTCTGACTTATAGCTCCCCAATTTCGACTTAGCGTCTTCATATTCTACTACTAGTGAATCGAATTCCTTAGATTTGTTTCGGGCTTCCTTAATTTCCGCTAAAAGTAAAGCATTTTCTTGTTTGTATGTCGCCAACTTTGTCTCTAATTTTACGATGTCAGCTTGTAAGGATACATTCAAATCTGATAAATTTTCACCATCGTCCTTTGGTTGCTCTAATGAAAGCTTCAGAGTCTCTACTTCTTCTTTGAGCAGACTATTTAAGTCTTGTAGGTCATCATGTTCTTTTTTTAATAAATTAAATTGTTCATGCTGTGATCTTAAATTACATTTTAAAATGTTAAGTTCACCTTCTGTTTCATCCAATATTTTTTTTTCAAAAACTTTTCTTTCTTGAGTCAACTGCTCTAATTTTTCGTGAGATTCTTGCAATTCTTGTTTAGTTGTGGTAAGTTTCTCACTTAAATTTTTATTTTGCTTTTCTAGCTCCTCAACACTGTCCCGTGCGTTAAGTTTCTCTTTAACCAATATGGATTTTTCACTCTCCAAAGCTTTAACTTGGAAATTTAATTGTTCGAGTATTTCATTCTGTTCCATTTTGGTTTGCAATTTTTCATTCACAACTTGATTTTCAGTTTTCAAAACAAGTATAGATTTTTGAAGATCGTCATATTTTTTACTAATTTCATTAAGTTTTTGAGTAGATTCATTTAATTTGTTTTTAAGTGACTTATTTTCATCCAGCTGAACGGGTAGTTTCTTTTCAACTATTTCAAGTTGACACCTTAATTCGTCTAAATTCTCCAGAAGTTTAGAGTTTTCAGTATTACTATCTGTCAGTTTTTGTTTTAAATCATCCAGTTGTTGTTTTAATAAGATATTTTCCTGTGTTAACTCACTCAATGGTACATCATTGGAATTAAGTTTATTTTGCTTTACTTCACGAAGTTCATTTTCTACCTGAAAAAGTTTCTCTTTCAAAGCAATATTCTTTCTATTCAGCTCATTTATTTGGTCTTCGAGGATCTTTGATGCTTTAAGAATATCATTTTGCCATTTTGGAATATTTTCAGAATATTCTTTAACAGTCTTTGAAAGGATAAATCGAGAATTTTTTAATTGGTTTATGCATGCAGCACACTTCAATATTTTATCTTTATAACTCCTCAATTTAACAGATGCTTTTTCTTTTTTGGATTTCTCAGTCTCATATAACCGACTTACCTCTTCCAATTTAGTCTTGTAATCTACTGAACACTCTTCAGCATTGTCTTCTAATTGTTTTATGTAAGTGTTCAATGACTCAATTTGATTTTTATAAAAATCTTCTGAAAATTATAACAAGTCAATATTAAACAAAATAAAATACAATTAACATCACTATTAAAATATGTTTATGAAATTGAATACCTTTTTGAACACTTTCCTCTAAGATTGTAAGTTGATGCCTCTGCTGTATACCAATGTTGTTAAACTCAGATATTTGGCTTTCAAACTCCGTTAACTGCTTTAATAATTGTTCATTTTCTTCTAAAAGACGATTGTTTTGTCTTTTAAGCGAAGTTACTTCTATATCAATATCAGATAGCTTTTGATTTAGATCACATATGTTTTTATCTCTTACAATCAAATCAGCCTTATGACTGTTAATAGTTTCTTCATAGTCAACACATTTAGCACTTAGTGTTTTGATTTTACTTTGAGCTAAGTCCACCTCAGTTATGTAATTTAATTTCTGTTCAGTCAATGAGTCCACAAGCTCTTGAAGTGTTTTCCCATTTTCTTCACACTTTTTTTTATCTAACTCACATTTTTCAAGTTGTGCCTTATAAGTGTCCACTGCAGTTTGGAGCTCTGTGATAATGTGTAATGATTATAATAATAATTACATGAATTAAATTATGATTTTTCAATAAATATCTACTTTAACCCTTTCAGACCTGAATTATTTAATTACTAGTTTTTTTATATATACATACTATATTATTTGAAAAATATAGTGCAAGAATTTTAAATTACGAATTTATTTGTTTTCTGCATCCTCAATTGTCAGGATGTCAGGTCTGAAAGGGGTAAAAACTTGGAACTTGTAATGCAACCCACAAAATTAGAACTGTAACAAAGTTCATTTTAATTGAAATCAATGCTGTATTGAGAAAACATTAGTTATAATGTAGTAGTACCATTTTTAAGGATTTTGGAAGAGTCGTCTGTGGCAGTTTGTGTAATTTGAGTATTATCTCTTGTCTATTGAAATACACTTGTACTTTTACAATAAAAATGTACACGTGTATTTCAATCCATGCTAATATTATAAATCTAAAGATTTTGTTTGTTTGGTTGAACACGCTAATCTCAGGAACTACTGGTTGGAATTTAAAAAATATTTCAGTGTTAGCCAGCCTGTTCTTTAGACTTTGTAAACTACAAATATTTTCAAATTCTGTGCAAACAAAGTCTCAGGCAAAAGCTATGTTTGATATAGATTATTTTCATTAGTTTTAATAATTTATTTTTAATAAGATAATCTCAGATCAAATAAAAAAAGGTAGATAACGATAAGTATCGACAACTTGTATGATACTGACGAAAAGTAGGGTAGTTTTACAGTTTACAGTTACTTCGTAACGCGTGTTTACTTGGAACTGCGCTACTTTTTTCTGCTTCAACAATAACAAGGCGGTGCGTTATCTAACTTTTTACCCGACTGCGAAAGGAGGGTTATGTTTTTCGAGTGTATGTATGTATGTACGTATATTTCTTTGGCACGCCCTAGAGCCTAAACGGCTTGTCGTATTTTTATGTGAGTGGTGTCAATAGATTCAGATTCGTCTTAGTCGTGAGAGTGACACTGGGTACATCAAAATAAAAAATAAAAATAAAAAAGGATTTTTGGCGCCAAAAAGTAATATAAATAAAAATTAATGTTTTCAAAATACATTGAGTGTGGTATCAAAATAAAGATTTTTTTACGGTGATTACGAATATATATAAAAACTTATATGTTTTTATTGTTAAATATTGACGCAGTCCGGTTTTTTATTTTTAATAATTTTTAATTTATTTGATCTGAGAAGTAAAACAACACTTTTTTTTTGACTGCTTCGTTGGTCTCGCGATCAGCAGTCGCACACGCCAAGGTCTCAGATTCGATTCCCGGGTTGGACCAACAATGTTTGTGTGATTTACAAATATTTCTATGTATAGTATGTATGTATTTACAAAAAAAGTATAAATGTATTTGTATTAGTTGACTAGTTCCCATAACACACGCTCTGCTTAGCTTGGGACTAGGTGGCGTTGTGTGACCGAAATATTTATTACTTATCATTTTCCAGAACGATGTTGTGACTCACACAGATTTTATAGTGGTGGAACATTCTAAAGGTATGTGGATGGATGTGGACTGCTCAAGGCCATGATAATGAGTGCTTTTATTCAGCAGTGAACGGCAACAGGTTGATTGTTTGTTAAAACAATACACATGCTCTGGACTAGTTCTGTATGCAATGATGAGTTTTATTTATGAGTGTGAGTAAACATCTATTTTTAATAAAAAATAGCATCAAAAAATTACCTGATTTTGCTATTTTAGCTTTCTGAGCTATTGCGAGAAATCCTTTACATTTAGTTATTAGTTCATCTCTACTCAAGTCATCAAATGGACCTTTTTTAGGTCCCACATTCTGGTTCTGTAAGGATTTTTTTACAATTTACGATTACATTCAAATATTTCTGACTCATACTACACCTTATAAAATACTAGCGGCCGCTTGCGACTTCGTACGCGTGGAGCTAGTTATTTGCAAATAATTTTTAATTATGTTCGGAAAGGCTAGATACATTATTAGTACACCTCCACACCATCTATAGAGCATACATTTAAAATTTCAAGTTTCTTACTTACAAATCATAAGACTTTCATACAAACTTCCAACCCCCGTTTTGCCCCCTTAGAGGTGGAGTTACGTAAAATCCGTTCGTAGCGGATGTCTACACCCTATAAGGAACCTACCTGCCAAATTTCAAGTCTGTAGGTATTATGGTTTCTGAGATTTTGTGATTAATAAGTGAGTGGTATTTCGCTTTTATATATATAGATTCACTAAAACATTACTTAATAATTAGATTTTTTTTATAGTAAAAATACATTTATTTGTTATTTATGCAGTAATTTAACAATACCTTTATATTTTTTTGGCATAACAAAAACAATGTTTTATGTTTTTCATATTGTTTTACTACTTCAAAACACTCAAAAAAAATCCTGAGTATGGTGCACTGGACTATTGATATTTCATATGCAAACCAATATCTGTTCTGGCTTACAGGGCTATTTCTTTCAGGTGGGTGTAATTATTTTAAAGTGTTAGAGATGTACCTATTGACTTTTCATGTTTAAAATTATATGAGATTTACCATTTAAACAATCTAATAATTGTTATCTTATGTACACAGGAAGTTACAAATTATGCAGGAATGTTTAATTAAACTCTTACAATTATGAAAAAAAAAACTAATATTGTTATGAAATTAAAAAGTGAAAGAATATAATACTATCCTTCTCTGTATGTCGTAATATTTGTTATGGAGACAGTTTAATGATATACGTAAGCATCACTTAAGTATCAAATTTAATAAGAATAGGAACACTTACTGAGAAATATGTTTTTACTTTGTAAGCAAAGCAAGTATTAAGTAGGAATATGAGGATATTACAAAAAATTTAAAAAATTAGAGGGAATGTATCCGACTATATAGTTTATTCATGTTCGATTTAAAAATAAGTATCAAAGTTTAAACGAACCGAAGATTCCGGATGTTCCATGGTAGTTTAACTATAGAATTTATACCATTCTTGAAAAGCGAGTCTTAAAGAAGAAGAAACGTATAACTTTATGACCCTTAGCTGCTAATGGGCTGTCTTTCATTCACATCACAATAATAAAATCCCGAACACGAAACAAATCACAAATGCGTGTCCTGAAAAGTGTCACTGTCAAAAATGATTAGAGACACGAAAAAAGGATTGATACTTTGTGGTATCGAGTACTTTCCTTTCGAAATCGATACTTTTGTACTCGATACTTTGCATAATGAGTACTTTTGGGCAAGTATCGTATCGATTAAGTACTCTTTAAAATTTGCAACCTTACGGCAAGCAAACCAAAAAAAAAAGTCTGCATTAGGCCTCGGTAAGAAAATTACTCGATACTTTTACTCAATGAGTACTTTTGAACAGGTATCGAATCGAGTTTTTACACGTCAACTAAGAAAAAAAAAGGTCGCCATTAGGCCTCAGTGAGAAAAGTACTCGATACTTTTACGCAATGAGTACTTTTGGACAGGTATCGAATAGAGTCTTTACACAACTAAAAAAAAAGGTCGCCATTAGACCTCGTAAGAAAGTACTCGATATTTTGAAGTGTCGATACTTTCATTTTGATACTTTTATGACTACGATACTTTTCTTTCGATACTACTCTTGAGTAAAGTATCGATACTTCCTATTTGAAACCGTGTCCCTTAAAATGACCACGACAACCAGAGATTAAATTTAACATAGGTTGCTATTGAATCAACATTCGAATTTCATCATTGAGTACTTCGACATAGAATCAGTTAAGGAAGTCTTAACACTGAGCCCCAATCCCAAATCTACCTCATTTGGATTTGGTTCCAGTTTGTATGGTTTTGTGTGTGTGTTTGAGTAACATTATTTCATAGCCACGGAAGATCTAGATACTTTATATGATTCAGATGTTTCAGATTTCAGACCTTATATGAACGGTCAGAGTCAGACCGCGAACGGTTGATATAGTCGCTCGCGACGTGTCACGAAAAATGTGATAGTACATTGTGGATCGTGAATAATGCCTGAATAATAATAATGAAAATAAAAATGAAATAAATGAAAAAAATAATAATGAATTGTCAAAAAAATGTCTAGGTACGGATATGAAACCATTGGGTAATTAAACTCTCGATTATCGGCACTTGATGGAACTTGTTGCAATACATTCTAGAATTAAAATCACTTGTACATATTCCACTATTTTATTTATGTTTACACCTTAGTTCACCTTACCGTTTTCGCCTTACGGCATCATCTGTTAATTTTACAATGTGTTTCTTACGTAGTTTAGAAATAGATCTTTAGTCGAATTACAATAATTGAAGAAGTGTCATGTTTTCAGCCTTTTGGTTCAGCGCTACTCTATATAGTGTAATGGCGGTTCTAGTCATCACTGCGATCGTTTCATGTGTGTGAATGATTTTATTACTAATTTATATAAAAATATGTGTTTTTAAGTGGTTGAACTTTTTGAAATGTGATATTAGCACGTATAGAATAAATCGATCCGTTCTTACAATTCCATAATTTTCTAGGTAAGGGAAAAGAAGTGTTTAGTATTCGAGCATTATCTTTTTTGTCGCATTCGCAAACCTTTGCGGGGCGCGTCCATGAGTAATATTGTGGTTTTCTTTTTGATTTTGTTTGATTACACCAGTGCTTGTTATAGTGTGCCTTTTCTTGCGTGTATCAATGTGTATAAAATTACACTCGACAAACGTTTCAAGTGTAGTCTTTCGGTATCAAGTTCCGGAGCAAACGATTCATGACAAATTTCATAGTCACGAAAAACATTTATATAAATTGTTGACAGTGCTGTTCAATTGTTATTATTCAGTGCCGGTAGGTAGTCATTAAGTTCGCAATAATATTAATTATTTTGTGCTAATAGAACTGTCAGAAGACGACGGAAATGTCGAGTGACGAAGATAAACCACCTGCGCCGCCGGTCCGGTTGACCAGCAACCGTACTACTGATCGCGGTGATTCTGTGGCCTCTGTCGACATGCGACCACTTCCCAAAGGTAAGCATATTTGGCACCTGATCAAGCCATCCAATGTAAATCAACTATGGTTTGTGTCATTAATTGTCAGTCCTAATGGGTTTGAAACAATAGCTTTGAAGGATTAATTTTTTGGCAATGAAGTTTGCTTTACTCAACAATCATTGTCTCTAACATAAATTAGGCTTCCTAAGTTTCAACAACAACTAACCAATTCTGTAATCTATTTATTATTAATTACAGAACCAGATGATGGAGGTGATAGAAAAAAGAAAACTTTAAAAGCTAAGATCAAAGGCTCTAAAAGTACTGCACACAATGATAACAAACCTAACATTAGTTATCCAACCAACTTTGAACATACTGTTCATGTGGGATTTGATGCTGTCACAGGAGAATTTACAGTAAGTAGAAGAATTTGTCTTAATAAACATCTTATAAGAATCAAGAAATAAAATCCACTTGTTTGTTGTACCCATGTTTAGCAATTGGGGAAAACCCATGACACACCACTTCCATTGTGTACCTACATAGCACCCTATGTTTAAAAAAATAAATGCACTAGTTTTTTCATCTATTGGTGAATAAAGCTTAGGTATTGCCCGTAGAAGTTTGAAACAGAAGTTCTAATATAAATTTTGATTAAAATGTTTATCTTCATTATTACTACTAATGTATTGAATAATGCAGTATTGCAATTCTGCAGAACTATAATGATCCTTGTGTTGGTTGTCAATTTTTTTTTTTTTAATTCTACAAATGATGGTTGCAAAACATTGAGTGTGCTTTCTGCATAACAAAATGCCGCCCCAGCTTAAATGCTTTGCTTTCTAATCAAAGTGGTAATGATATATTTTTTTTATTTACATTCTTCTTTGTTATTATTTAAGGTTTTATTAAAAGGTTTATAAATTCAATAAATTACCATCCAATCAATTCAAAGAAATTCATTGAAAAATCTAAATTCTTATATTTATAATTTTATATGTTAAAAGAATTGTAAACAGTAAATGTGTTCATCATTAGATATTGGAGCATGTTAATGTTAGAGAATGTATAATTATTAATTAGACTTATGAGGTAAAAGGTTTACACTATGGAATGTTTATAGGCCATCACTGTGTAAAACAATGTGATGGTGACTAGCTGATATTGTTACAAGATTTCACTTATACTAAAAGAAACCTTAAGGAACAAGTAATAAAATCATGTAATTGAGTTCCATGTATTACCGCTTTGTTTCAAGCTGCCTATGACAGTAAGTAATAGCTTATAAATTATTATGTATTCAGTACATTATTATGTGGAGGTAGGGTAATGATTATAAAGCAGCAGGCTTGCAATTGAAAGATTACAAGTTTGATTTCTTCTCAAAAAGAAAGTAAAGTCACTTCCAACACTGCAATTATTTTTATCTAGAAAGGCTTTAAATAGCACAAGTACTGTGCTGCCTATGTAACTAATATTCTTTAAAGAATATTGTCCATATAATGTATCCAATCTCTGCTAATAATTTCTTATTTTTAATTAATTTATTGTATAGTCACGCTTTCATTTATAGAATTTTCATAGCAGTTTTGAATTTTAGCATGTATAGTTTTGTTTTCAGTTTAAGTATCTCTTATTTGTTGTTTGATTGTAACAAGTTATTAATAGGAATATATTTTGTTTTTTTCTCCTTCTGTAGCAACTAGTTACTAATTATTGATTTTATTTATAGTAGTATTGAATTTAAATGTGTAAAAGTCATTAGGCTCCTATGTTGGAACTGCTATCAAACACATCAATACATTATATCATCTTCCTAGCCTTTATTATTCCCAAGATCAATTGAGGTTGGTGACATCAATACATTATATAAAATAATTTAATTAACTATAATTGTAACAAGCATGACTAATCTATTGTTAAACTATTCTGTTTATATTCTTCTTACTGTCAATCAATAATCATACCATGCTTTTTAAATGGCTATGATGATAGAAATATTTATAAAAATGCATGGTGTACATATTTAGGTAAATCTATGTTTTAAAATAAGTTTCTCCAACAGGGTATGCCAGAAGCATGGGCCAGGCTCTTGATGGCTGCGAACATCAGCAAACAGGAACAAAAGAACAACCCTCAAGCTGTACTTGATGTGCTGAAGTGGTATGACGCTTCCGCCACTCAGCCACCACCTTCGAAATACATGACATCAGCACAGATGCACACTACACATTCAGGTATGTAAAAGTTAGTTTTTTCAATTTATATTTAATACACAATTGCAAAGAGAATCTTACATATTATTTGTAGGCTTGCAACGAGTATTCGGTTAGTATTCGCTATTCGGCTGCTTTTATTATCGAAAACCGAATATCTACATATTATTCAGCCGAATACCCAATACTTAAGTAATATATTTTGTTATAGGGAGATAATTGATAAAATGAAAAAAAAAAATGATTCATTACGTATACATTCTTTTTTTCATTTCTCTTATAATCATTTAAGTAGTCATTGGTACATAACACAGGTACATAATTATCTTCTATATTAGAAAAGTTTATTTCGTACATTTTACACACGGCACTTTTTGGGTCATTTACATCATCCTTGAAGTATGTCCATATAGGCGATTTCTTGTTGGAGGCCATCATCGATTTATTATTATTATTAAAGTACGTGGGTAATTATTTAATTGTAAAATTTCAAGTGTAATAGACATTTACAAACAAATCAAAACTAAAAAAGCACGATAAACTGTACTTACCATAATAGACCAGGGTAGAAGCCATTGAAAATTATAAAAAGTGAAAAAAAAATAGTAGGATGAAACCCATTAGAAAAGGAGGAGAATATTATAAAAATGAAAGGAAAATAATTTACGGGCGATCTGAGGTCGGGAAGGGGATGGGGGGGAGGTTTTAAGGGTAAAAAACGGTTTTTCTCGATTTCCGGCAAAACTATGGAAAAAAGCAAGCAAATGGCAAAGTTGTAGGTAATAAAAAGATGTAAACTTTTGTATTTACACTTTTATCACATAACCTCAAAATTTATGGGAAAAGTTCAAAAACCAAGTTTTTGGTTTTTATTTTTATCTTTTACAATTTTTTTTTTTTCACGAAATTTGGTGAAAACTTACCTCTTTATGTCCCAAATACGCTGTAATTTATGCCGTTTTATATGCAATAAGTGAAAGTTTTTCAATCTTTTTTATTTCTGTTAATCGAAGTAATCACCCATGCAATCGACGCATCTTTGCTAACGCATTGGCAGTTTATTGATGCCCTTCTTGTAAAAATCTGCTGGACGGGAGGCAACAAACTCTTCAAAGGCATTTTGTACTGCCTCTCGTCAATTGAATTTTTTACCCACTAAAAAGTTGTATAAATTTTGGAAAAAGTAATAGTCGGTAAGTTCAAGGTCTGGTGAGTATGGCGGATGAGGGAGAGCTTCCAACCCCGGTAAAAATTTAATTCCCGAGAGGCAGTACAAAATGCCTTTGAAGATTTGTTGCCTCCCGTCCAGCTGATTTTTACAAGAAGGGCATCAATAAACTGCCAATGCGTTGGCAAAGATGCGTCGATTGCATGGGTGATTACTTCGAATAACAGAAATAAAAAAGTTTGAAAAAATAAGTACTTTTACTTATTGCATACAAAACGGCAATTTCATAGGTAAAGACCTGTTATATATGTTACCCTAGTAAATCTTCTCAGAAAATGCAAAAGATCGAAAAAAACTCGAATTCGAAAATTTATTTTAATTATTATATACAATTTTGAGCTATTTATGATTATTTACACTTTAATTACTCGAAAAACGTAAGATTACATGTTACGTTGATAAAAAAAAAATTGCAAATCAAAATATACTACTATAATTAACAAACAAATAAGTTAATAAAATTAATATTTAATAAGACATCTACAATATTTGGAGAAAGTTGTCGAAACTTCTTTAAATTATGTCGTAAATTATGTCGAATATTCGGCGAGACCCCTGACCGAATAGCCGAATATTAGGCAAAAGTATTCGGCCGGATTTTAGCGCCAATCTGTCAAAATGAATCGAACATATTATTTTTATAAGGGTTGTATATTTCTTCTCCTCTTTCTTTCGCGACAATACATACCTATTCTGCACAGCGAAATAGGTCACTAGAAAATCTACAAACAAAAATAACATTATAAAATAACAACTCTACTCCATGCATTCCCTGTTCAAGAATAGGTGATGTTTGATACAATAGTTGGTGCATTGGCCAAATAATTACAATATTAATTAATTGAATTATATTTACTATATCATTCTGTTTATTATTTTATGAAAAACACTTAATGATATAAACTTACCGAAAAAATATATTCCTTCCAAAACCTTGGTGTTACGGTGGTTATTTACAGTTTTTGAACGCGAACTGCGGCATGTTGACGTCTTAATGTTGGCTATGATTGGATCATACTAATTTGAAATAAGACCACAAAATGATTTGTGGTCTTATTTTTCGGGCCGTTTTTGAAGCGCTTATCGGAAATCTAGTACATTATTGAAAGAAGGATATTGCAAATTTATTTGAAATTACAGCTATTTATATTTGTCTTTATGATTTGCCAAAGAAAACTTAAAGTGGTTGTTATTTTATTACAATAGCTGCAACCAATTCGACAGGATCGTCGGTGTCCAGAGTGTCTTCTAGTAGTCCTTCGTCATCAACGCCTACTGATACAGAACATCCAGAGCCTCCCCCACCACCTCCGTCAAGACCCGACCGTACTAAGAGCATTGTAAGTAAACCTACATTTTTACAAAGTACAGATTGATATACAATTGACAGATTGACAGTTTCCATTTCTTGTTTCTATATAACATTCGCTTAGTCTTCACCTGCGAGTTGGCTCAAGTTAACTATAAGAGATATTTTTGAATTTATAAAATATGAGAATGACCAACCTATAATAATTATAAAGAGTAACGTCCAAATATAGTCTAGATACGAGCGCAGTCAATGTGCATTCATTGTTCATAGCTATTGTTCTTGTAGCTTTAATTTACCCAACACACAACAAAGTTCTCAATCTGTTACCTTTTCTTACTATACGTATTAAATATGAAACATGGTCGTTAAAATGAACAAATGTTTCGTTAATGTCATTCAACTGTTAGGTACCGAGAGTGATACGGGAGACATTGACTGGCGCAGCACACTACATTACTACGCTACTGCGTAGGAGGCAAGGAGTTCTAAGGCTAAGAACTCACGAAGCGGTTTTTACTCACATCTCCTGCGGTTGCAGGCCCGCTGCACCTGTAGGATGCAAATATATACGTAAAAATTTAAAGCACATTTCACGATGTATGCCCGTGCCCGTGATGTAGTCCGTCAAGGTAGTAGAGCCACGCTGATTTCAGCACAACAAAAATTAAGCACAAACGGGCCGGCTCGACCGGGCCGGTACTACCCTCGCACAGAAACTGTCGTGTTTCGTTGGTGAGTGCAAGACCGGAGGCCCAATGATACAGAAGCATCACTAGCCCGCCATGGTGTGGGTCACCATGCTGCATTGTCTGCGTTCGCCGTAAGTATGGTGACCACCACTCTTGGATTCTGCTTATGCTTTCCATCAGGCAGAGTACGAGTCATTTTGGCAGCGCCATATATATTTAAAAAAATGTGCGCGAGGTTGTATGAGGTTCTCGCTGTATCGGCGGGCAACTAGAACCACGAGGGCCGCGGTTCCCCGCAGCTTGCCGAATAGCGAGCGCAGTGATCAGCTGGACAATAATCCGTAGCCACGCTTCGGTATGAATGGGCCGGCTCGACCGGAGTGATACCACTGCCTCACATAAAACCGGTGTGAAACAGCGCCTGCGCTGTGTTTCACCGAGTGAGTGAGGATACCGGAGGCCCATTCCCCGACTCCCCAATTCCCCTACCTCCATCCCACTTCCCATCCCCCAAAGGCCGGCAACGCACTTGTGAGGCCTCTAGTGTAATCGCTCGTTTGCCCCCTAAATTCCATAAAAAAAGGACATTCGAAAATAGTTAGAATTATAATAGGTCTTTACCTATGAAATTGCCGTTTTGTATGCAATAAGTGAAAGTACTTATTTTTTCAAACTTTTTTGTTTCTGTTATTCGAAGTAATCACCTATGCAATCGACGCATCTTTGCCAACGCATTGGCAGTTTATTGATGCCCTTCTTGTAAAAATCAGCTGGACGGGAGGCATCAAACTCTTCAAAGGCATTTTGTACTGCCTCTCGGGAATTGAATTTTTTACCCACTAAAAAGTTGTCAAAATTTTTGAAAAAGTAATAGTCCGTAGGTGCAAGGTCTGGTGAGTATGGCGGATGAGGGAGAGCTTCCAACCCCAGCTCTTGCAGCTTGGAGACTGTCTCTTGCGCAGTATGGGGTCGCGCGTCGTCGTGAAGGAGCAGTGGGGACGACCGATTGACCAAAGCTGGTTGCAGATGTGGGTGACCAGACCTTGCACCTACCGACTATTAATTTTTCCAAAATTTAGACAACTTTTGAGTGGGTAAAAAATTCAATTCCCGAGAGGCAGTACAAAATGCCTTTGAAGAGTTTGTTGCCTCCCGTCCAGCTGATTTTTTACAAGAAGGGCATCAATAAACTGCCAATGCGTTGGCAAAGATGCGTCGATTGCATGGGTGATTACTTCAAATAACAGAAATAAAAAAGTTTAAAAAAATAAGTACTTTCACTTATTGCATACAAAACGGCAATTTCATAGGTGAAGACCTATTATTAGTATAGAATGTTTCTACGGCCTTCTTTAATTCACTAATTAGAGTATCAAATTATTCATAACGATCTCTATATTGAATCAGTGTATGCCCTCAGAACCTTAGAATTATATTAGTATAGAATGTTTCTATGTCCTTCTTTAATTCACTAATTAGAGTATCAAATTATTCATAACGATCTCTACATTGAATCAGTGTATGCCCTCAGAACCTTTTATGCCTTATTTTTTAAATCTTCTGTAAAGTATGCAAGAACAACTCGTTTCTGGTGTGTCCATGGCAGTCTGGAACTCAACTGATCGCTAACCGCCTGTCTTGCACCAGTTACACCCGTTCGTTGTGCGATAACTGCGAGTGATAATCGCAACGGCGACGGCTGTGTAATCGCACAGAACTCCAGTCTCGTTTTTTAGAAATAAAACACCTGTTCCTCTACCGCGACGGGCGCGGGTGGTATGTATCGCTTCGTGAGTTCTCAGCGTAAAGGCTCTCCCTCAGGGGTGAGTTATTGTAGTAGTAGAGTAGAATGCTTGCAGGATTGTAAACGTTCTACTTCATTCGTATCGTATCGTATCATATCGTATTAAAATCATTTATCATAACGTGTGGGTTTAACAAAACATAATATTGTATTTGTTAATTTTAACACACAAAATATATATATATACAATTTAAACATTAAGTTCTCAACGATTTTGACTAGTTTTCCATTCAATATTCATCATCAATTATTCGACCTCTAATGTTAAATTCTGGATGTGGTTGTAGGCGTAGTAGATGAAGGAATTAATAATGTCATTAGGCTCTGGTTAATTCTTCCTACCTATGTACGTTCTACTTGTTCAAATGCTTATAAAAATATCAGAAAACAAACCACCTGTATTACTTTTCTTTAATAACAACCGACTTCAAGGTTCGACTCGATTTCTCTTGAATGCCATCATCAGATCTTAGTGTCCTTTTCATGGTACCACCGTTGGGATATCTCCTTTCCATTAAAAAAAGAATCATCAAAATAAGTTCATAAACGACGAAGATATCCGCGAATACACATTAAAAAAAACTTATATACGGTCGAATTGAGAAACCTCCTCCTTTTTTTGAAGTCGGTTAAAAATACAACGGATGTTGATGACACCCGTTTACGAACTTAACAATAACTAACCCAGCAGCACTAAGAATTTAAATAATTTAGAATTGAAAAATGCATATCGGCTGGCACGATAATAAACAAGAACATGAATCACAGATACAGCAAATCTGGACTAAAGCCAATCAGTAATTAATGTAATCAGCAACCCCCACGAGGGGGTTGGGGCAACCTCACTCCTCCGCGCTGCCCAGTGGAATTCGTCACCAGACTTGCAATTCCCCATCAGGTAAATATCGCCTCACGCGGATCAAACTAGTCGGTACTAGCACACAAACGATACAAAACACATAAATACAATAAATCACAAATCAAATAATAGAAGGACGACTCTGTAGTGACTCGTGTCACAATCAAGAGATATGGACGTCGCAAGATCTGAAAAGAAACTGTCCCCTGTTTACGATCGCGCCGCTTTATATAGATTTCATCCCCACCTCGCCTGACTCGTGGAATCGTTCGACAGTGGCACATGTTTGTAATACTTTTATTATTTGGATACCCTCACTCCGACATGCATGTTTACAAAAAAAAAAAACAACGAAGTTCATGATGATTTCTATTCATCATAGTCAAGATTTTAAGACGTCTAACAATTCGCAGTTGCTGCTACTTTTGGATTAAAGGACTTAAAGAGATGCTATATGCTATGAAAGACCCATCTCAATAGGATAGCGCAGACTATGTATATAATAATGAACAATGTGAACAAATGTTGATTCAGTAGTCTTACTTTAGTCTTTTTAAATATTTTATTGCACGTATTATAGATGACTTTTGTATTAATTGATTAATTATGTTGTTATTTTCCAGTATACTAAGCCCATTGAAGAAGAAGAGGTGCCGGCCCCAAGACAAATACCTGCGCCTGCATCTCCACCTCATGTACCACACCCTGCGCTGACGACACACTCGGTTCGGTTCCTTCTTTAACATTAAATTTCAAAAACCGTAATGGATGATTTCCACCGAATGTCTCGCATCTGATCGATTCGGACAGAATCCTATCGGATACGGCGACAGTCGTACAAAACCATCGGGCGTCAATACATTCTTTCGAGTGCTATTGGGTGTCGCGGAAGATCCCCGCGGTCTTGGTATTTTGCATAGTTTGATGGTATAGATTAATGTTTAAAGATTGTAATATCCATGCTAATCTGATGTGATGCAAACCATTCGGTACAAATTATCTTTATGTGTTTATGCTATATCACTTAAAGGTATGTATAAAATGACTACTAGAGTTGCAATATACTATTTTGTAGTTATTTAATGAACCTTACTATTTTGTTCCTAAAGCTAAGTATATTTTAGAACAAGTCAATGATTATATTGATGTGTGCACAGCAGATCTCGAGCCGAGTGGAAGTGGGCGCTGGTGGCGTGTTAGACCGCAACAAGAACCCCGCGAGCGGAGCGCCGCCGCACCCGCAGACCGCTCCGCACACGCCGCCGCCCCACACGCCTCACCCTCCACACCCGCCACCAGCCAACGGCGCGCAGACCAACACTGACACCACGTATGTATACATACCTCATTCTATCAGAAGCCCAATGATGTAGAAGCACCTCAATAGGCCGCCATAGTGTACGTCACCATGCTGCATTGTCAATGAGTGTGGTGACCACTACTCTAAGATTCGGCTAATGATTTACGTCAGGCAGGGTAGAGTGGCTGTGACCTTGGCTGGTCCGTATATAATAAAAAAAAACTTTACAAACAAAAAGGAAACTAGCCTCATAGAAATGACATAATTATAATGTTCTCGCGCTATATGTATACATATATATAAAATTACATTTATAATCTGTTGTAGAAGACAAACTAGCCAGCAACAGAGGAAAAAGAAGATGACTGATGAAGAGATATTAGAAAAATTAAGAACTATTGTTAGTGTTGGTGATCCTAATAGAAAGTACACAAAAATGGAAAAAATTGGTCAAGGGTAAGTTACCTACTTAATTATATTTTTGGACGTAATATTTGATTACTAAAATACTAATTATAAATTTGTAAATCCAGCGCGTCGGGAACGGTATTCACGGCAATCGAAACATCGACGGGTATGGAGGTGGCGATTAAACAGATGAACCTAAGCCAGCAACCCAAAAAAGAGCTGATCATCAATGAGATCCTTGTCATGCGGGAGAATAAACACAACAACGTCGTCAACTACCTTGACAGTTATTTAGTTAATGAGGTATGATCACCATCACATGTATTTAGCTAATCTTCCAAAAGTAACTGTAATGCTTTAATTTTAATTAATTTCAAAAAATCTGTGTAAATCTCACCAAAAGACTGTAGAAGTTCTCGTAAAAGTATATAATATCCCGATAAAAGCACTTGCGGTTAGCCTTGATGCGGTGTCGTTGCTACTCGCTGCAGCATATACGGTCAGCCGCGATCACCATCCGAAGTAAATAAACTTTTTCGTTTCAAAATCTATGACAAACTTACGACAGCTAATTTCAAGTCAGAAGACCAGCATATATCCATAGAGCTATTATAGATAGAGTGGGGAAGACATACGGCTGACAGTAAGCGGAAACGTCCAACGGTTAGAAAGAGAGAGAAGATCGCAGTACCCCGTCTGTCTTTCTCTATTGACGCATGTGCAGTAAAGGACTAATAATGGTAATCCAATCACAACAATTAACCGTCGAATCGTTCTGCTATGAGACATGGGTACCGCGGTCGTCTCTCTCTTTCTAATCGAGAGATGGCTGGAGGCTTGGCTCTCCTACTCTTATCTATAATAACTCTATGCCTATATCTACATCGTCTCTTGTCCAGGTCACTTTTAAATAAATATGTACCCTATTTTTTCTGCAACCACTGTTGCATTTTAGTTTTCAAGCTTTAGAATTTTCAAAAATGTCAATAGTAAGTCCCAAATAAAATAGTAAAAATCACGTTACTGACATCTCTAAATAATACTTTCATGGAGGCTACCCTCTTACCAACATAATTTATTGGTATCGAAATGCCTTGATTCTAGTGTTCTGCTTCACAAAACTCCATCTTTAGGCATCGTACTAAAAATCCCAATGACAATGAACATAACAACAACAAACATGGCCGACTTGTCACTTTTGTTCCACTTATCGCTGTGGGACTTATTTCGTGAATTTATATACATTACCGACATAATAGGTCTTTACCTATGAAATTGCCGTTTTGTATGCAATAAGTGAAAGTACTTATTTTTTCTAACTTTTTTATTTCTGTTATTCGAAGTAATCACCCATGCAATCGACGCATCTTTGCCAACGCATTGGCAGTTTATTGATGCCCTTCTTGTTATTTTTCTAACTTTTTTATTTCTGTTATTCGAAGTAATCACCCATGCAATCGACGCATCTTTGCCAACGCATTGGCAGTTTATTGATGCCCTTCTTGTAAAAATCAGCTGGACGGGAGGCAACAAACTCAACACTCAAACACTTATTGCATAAAAAAAGGCAATTTCATTGGTAAAGACCTATTATTTATATTTTTTCAGGAATTATGGGTAGTAATGGAATATCTAGCAGGTGGGTCCCTAACTGACGTCGTGACGGAGACATGTATGGACGAAGGACAGATCGCGGCTGTTTGTCGCGAAGTACTACAAGCATTACATTTTCTGCACACCAACCATGTTATACATCGAGACATAAAATCCGATAATATACTGCTTGGGCTAGATGGACAAGTTAAGCTTAGTAAGTAACGACCTATTCAATTCACTGCCATATCAATAACCTTGCAGTTTAGCTAGATGGCAAGATTGACAACAGAATAAGACTAGGTACATAGCTTGGTGCTAGGACTTGGTTTAGTTGGTAAACACCTCGCTATATTTGCAATTTGAGTGGTTATAATATTTACTGTGAGTAGGAAATGCTAACATTGTTGTATTGTAATGGTAGCAGGTTCTTGAACATTTTAATACCGTAATAAGTTATTAATTTAAGGCTACATTTTACGTACATGATTTGTTTTATGAGGCAAATGCGACAATTGAAAACTAAATATTTTATAATAACTTTACAGCGGATTTCGGTTTTTGCGCTCAAATATCACCTGAACAAAACAAACGAACTACTATGGTCGGTACTCCGTATTGGATGGCTCCTGAGGTTGTTACGAGGAAGCAATATGGTCCTAAGGTACAATGTTAAAAGATTACTGTAGAACTGACAAATCTTTTCTCAATAAATATTTTTGATTGCACATACATTTACCAGCTGTTAACAGATGTTCTTTTACAGGTGGATGTATGGTCATTAGGTATAATGGCAATCGAAATGATAGAAGGCGAGCCACCATATTTAAATGAGAATCCTTTGCGTGCGCTGTATTTAATAGCTACCAACGGCAAGCCAGACATAAAGGACAAAGAGAAGCTCAGCACTGTCTTCCAAGATTTCCTCGACCAGTGTCTCGAGGTAGACGTTGAAAGGCGTGCAACAGCGCTCGACTTACTAAAGGTATGTATCACATCAACAGCCTTTAACAGTCCACTGATGGACATTCATTAGAAAAGACGTTTTGTGCTACTATAGTACTATACCATGCTGTCCAGAGGGTTTGGTATAGGGTTTGTTTCAAGTTTTCCTTCTCTTTGCAGTAAGGTTGCCCTGCGTAGTTTGTATACTTGTATATTGCATTTTCACACATGACAGTATTCAAGCCAGTTTTTACCCGACTACGGCAAAGCCACAGGAGGGTTATGATTTTGACAGGCTATGTATAAATGTATGTTCATCTGTTCCCCTAATAGCTCCTCAACAACTGATTAGAACTGGACAAATGAGTTATCGTTAGAAGCGTCTTGATCATCCGCTGGTTATAGGCTATATGACGTGTCACTGAATCTAAGGCACCAGCCCTCTAGAGGTTATAAAGTACTGTGTTAAAAATTAATTTAAGATAATTATGCCGTGTTTGGTATCATTGGAAAGGGCGTTACTTCTAAATTTCGAAAATATATATATTATTGCCATGGGCATGACTTTGTCTGTATTTATTCGACAATTGTGATATTATAATGGCACCAAAACATTTTAAATAAAAAAAAATTGAAACTAAAACCCAACTACGACAAAAAACGACACTGATAAAGTATGGAACAAGTTTGAAAAGCCGTAGTCACACGTTACATAGAAACGTACCATACTTTACAACGCGTGACTACGGCTTTTCAAACTTGTTTCCTACTTTTTCAACGTCGTTTTTTGTCGTAGTTGGGTTTTAGTTTCTACTTTTTTTTATGAAATTTTATGTGTATTGTTTTAGCATCCCTTTTTGAAAATGGCCCGACCATTGGCTTCGCTTACTCCACTGATCATGGCGGCCAAGGAGGCAGCCAAGGGCCATTAGCGCAGGGGGCCGGCGCCGCCCGCGCCCGCGCCGACCTAGCGCCACCCAGCGCCGACCTCGCACCGCCCCAGCACCGCAGTGCCTGCTGCGGACTCAGCACCACGAGTACCGCAACTGCTGCCACACTGCTCTACACTACACTTGATGCGAACTCAAGCGCGTATGTACGAACTCAGTGTATCTGTCTGTGAACAAAATAAAGAGAGCAATACCTGCATATTTTAAATAAAAACTTCTGCCGAGTGAAATTAATAGAGGTAATATTTTTACAAGAGATCGATTAATAAAGTGCAGTCCACTAACTTTAAATCATCGTAGTATTGTGTAGTAGTTATTTCACAGAACAAAAAATATAGGTAGAAATGTTATGTAGGCGGGGCAGGCGCGCCGCGAAATAAGTCCAAATACCTCTATTTTGTCTGCTGGCATTAACTGAACGGTCGCATTCGCATTTTACTTTCAACGGGAAAAAACAATAAAACAATCATACATTGCGTATTAAATTCGATTACTAACTACACTGTTTCCACAAGAGTACGCAATGAACTGCATTTCCTGCGTGAATATTTTGATATATTTCACCCGAACAGATTTAGTGTTAGGCATAGGGGTGTGCCCAAATATTTATAATGCAATCGATACCGCAAAATTGTGGATGTCGATAATATTGGTTTGTGCTTTTCTCAAGTAGGAAGAGTTGATTTGTTTTATATTATGATTTTTAACCGACTGCAAAATAATTTTGAATATGAATTTTTTTTGGAAAGCTTTTTGATGAAATGGAATAGGAATGATAGAAATATTTCTTTTAAAACTTAAAACAAATTTTGAAGATTAACATTTTCGGGCCGTCCGACGTCTATACATTGTTTTTTGCATTTAAATTTAGATATGAAAATGTACATCTTGTGAGGATATAAAAATAACCTCTTACTGTTGATTACAGGATTCTACAGAAAAATTATTAAGATGATGTGTGTTACGTCTATAGAAAGTTGTGTCGTGTTAATAAGTATGAAAAGTCAAACTCCAAAATTAGATGTATAATATGTACTTATGTTTTGACAAAACAAATGTCTTATTTTTATATTAACACAAGAAACTAGTACAATTTCACTCAATCCATATCTAAGACAGTGAATTTCATATAAAAAATAGCATAGCGATATTTACAAGTAAGAACTATTTCTTATAGAAATTAAGCAAATTTAATTATTATAATCGACAGGACCACATCTCTACGGTGGGTGGGTCATAAAGACGAAGATCCACCTCTAAACACAAAATTGCACGTAAAACTCTACTTAATGCCAAGTGCATAAGGTTGTAGTTTAATATTATATTCATTAAATCCCTTGGACGAATTAGAATAGACTTAGTTATGTGTGTATAATATTATTAATCGTTTATGTGTGCGTCCCGGCGACAAAAGATTACTTACGAAATTACGTCAAAGGCTTTTCTAGTAGTTCTGTGAGTTATTTGATATTTAGCGACGTGATCTCTTATTGACGTGTTTCTTTTGACTGTTGTAAGTTAAGATCGGATAGTGTAGATAGATATTAGAGGTTTAGATACGAATTTTTCAAATATTATGAAATACGTTAGCTGCAAACGAAGACTGGCAGATGTTTAGGAGACCTTGTAAAGTATAAATAGTAGGGAGTATGGTAGAAGCGTTACTTTAGTATCGATTCAGCTTATTCACTGTGATGATAGTTGACAAGGGCAGTTAGTGGGAAACACATCAATACAGAGGCAATATTGCTTCACGGGGAGCGGCGACCAAAGATTGACTATCGGACAGTCAGTCGCCAGTAATGTAACACGTGTACAAGACGATTGAATGATTGAAAATTTATCATTTTAAATTATACATATTGCTATTTCGAAGTAATTAGTTCTTTTTATTATTTTAATTACAATATTAAGAAGTTTTCATTGTGACTGTGTGTAATTCGTATAATTTGTATCACGTAATAATGTGACACTGACGGCTTACCCTGCTAATTTGCTTTGATAGTTAATGTTTAGTGATAGTTTTATTATGTATGAAAATTGTTAATTTATTTCAAATCGCTTATGGCTTCTGATTTACGTTTTGAGATTATATTATTATTACTATTAGTAGCAATATATAAAATAATCTAAATTTAATAATTTTCACAGGATAGGGATGTTGTTAGACACCAAAAATATTCATTCAACAGGAGACTTATTTCACATAATTTTGGAGGTAATTTTATTGTTAGTCAAGAAGGAAAGCATTTACGTAGTATTAAGTTTATAAAGTCTATTGAACTGATTTATATTATCAAAGAAAATATATGTGTGATTGTCTCCTTGATGGCACAAAAGGTTAGTTTTTATTAGGACAAGGAATGAATATGCAATATACATGCAGAATAATAGATTTCAATAATAGACATAGTAACAATACACTTATTGAATCATTTTGCATTACGGTGACGACAATAGTAGAAACTAAATAGTACCCTATTTTATATATAAATCAGTAAAGTATTTGATTTGTTTGTAAGACTTGCAATATGTCTCTCTGCTTTTACAGTTTAGGTTGTGCCGATAGACGCTGTTAAAATGTTGTTTTATTTTTTATAATGTATTCACTATTTTAAGTGTGTGGATATAGGACGATTGTATGAGTAACTGTATGTATATGCATATTATTATAATGAAATGTTGGAGAGGGCTGTCCCGCAGAGACTGTCCTACGGTAAATTGTACAGACGCAAGTTAGAAAGGAGTAGAACTACTCATTGACAATATGAACGTGACCAATTTACGCTATGTAGAACCTGTGCAGTCCCGGTTGGTGCATTATTTATGGTTTGCGTTGTCTTACCACCGAGTATTATTGTTTTAAAAAAAAATATTCGATAATTAAGATCACTTCCATGTTGTACAAAATTAATTTGCCTGTTAAATTGTGACTAGTCAAATTAGAAAAAGAAAGACGGAAATGTTGATATATCTGAAAAGTACTGAAGTCTATCATATCTAAATGGTAAAGGTACACATGAGTACTAAGGTGGAACGTATGTTTGAAATTCCCGATCTTAGCGTTTTTAACAATATTATGTAAACCGTATTGTAAAAGGGAAATATTTGATTTATTTTGTGCATTATGCTCTACTCATGGGATGTTGTAATAAAATTGGGAAAGACAATTGATTAAGTGCTTTATTTTTATTTTTAAATTTCTCAATGAAACAATCATTCATAATGGTCATGTTTCCACCTTATATACTGCAGCATGTCTTAGTAACAATAATTATGAGACAAACCGTGTTCATTGACGTCTATTTAAAATTGTGTTCGTTTAACATTTCTTATTTACAGACTTCATTTATCAACTGCTCTAAATTGCGCCATTATTTATTTAGATTTTAATATTGAACGATAATTAATCTTCCAAAGAACGGCCTAAAATAAACTTTTTGTTGCAAATGAGCGTAATTGGAATGTTATACTTTGGCATGTTCATAATACCGACTGCACCGACCATACCAAATTGTGCAATAATTGTAGAAATGTAAAAAATGTAGCCAAAACTTCAAGAGAGCTTGAACAAAGTTAATCAGTATCTATATTACTAAAATATTGTAAGAAGTGTATTAACTACATAATGTGATCATGAAGATGAATTTGAGTATGCATAGAATGTTATGTTGAGAAAGTAATTGTAATTATGTATGTAATATAAGTTAAAAATGTATTAATTATTGTAATAGGTAACTGAACAAGACATTTAATGCGACTACAACATTTTTCATGTTTTTTGACAGTTGTAAAACACCAGTGCCATTTATGAGCAACTTGTGCATATAAATTACCTACTACCATACTATAATAAAAGACTCACCACGATTATTGTAATATTTTATTTATCAAGAAAATATGTTCTTGATATTTTTTCTAGTTATAATTTTCCTGGGGAAAGGACGAAGATTTAGCAACTAATAGTGTCCCAAGTATCGTACTAGCATGGCACAGTATATCCACGCAGTTCATTCGCTTAGATGTCACCTTGATTCGCGCCGCCGTCGCGCGTGCGGCAAGCCGCCACAAAATCAAAAGGCCCGCCTGCGGCATACACCCACCCACAAGCATGATTTGTCAGTTTATGCTGTATGTATATCGTTGTATGAATTGATAGATTCGTATTTCACAACAATAACCACAATTGCGTGCGAGTGCACATACACTATCTAAACGAATGGACTATACAGAGTACAGGACTACACAAATTTGACTTTTATTAAGTACTTCAAGGTACCAAAACATGATCATTTGTAAATAAAAAGAAATTTTTAGTTACAAAATATATATTTACTACAGAATAATCTATAAAAATATTTAAGAGTTCAATAAATAATCAGCAGCTGCTAACAAAAATTTGCACATAGTGCATAATTTGACAATAGTATACATAAATTTATTGAAATGTATCCAAAATAAAAATATATCTCTCAGAATAGAATAAAGCATAAGAACTAGTATAATACTAGGTTATTATTGCAATAACAATCTCACAAATCTTGTTATTAGACTACAAACAGAGGTAAAAGATCTACCGGAATTTAGCTGCAAAATAAAAAGGCAACCTTGTCTCTTATCATCAAATTAGGAGACTTCAAGCGCTGCTCAATATTTTTGATGTAATTTGATAGCTTGTGACTTTGATTCATATTTGTCAATTTAATAAAAATGAAAACAAAAAGTCGACCACAATCCTTGATTTTAAAACGCGACGAAGACCCTTTTAAAATCGAGCATTGACTGGCCGCTCCGTCCTTATTTTAAATGGTAGCAATGTAAGTACTACATTATTTAAAAATTAGTAGGTACATATATTTATAGAATAAAACAATGATACTCAACATATACTTACACATGTAAAAGAAAAGACAATGTTAAAGTTGTTAATTGTGTTTCGTTTTTTTTTAATTACAATGAAACTGGTAGATCTATAAGACCTCAAATGTATTGATACATTACTCAGGCATGTCAATGACACGTTCAGAATAAATAAAACGAGTACCATTAAAGTTTACATAGTTTATAGCAAACTATGTAAACTTTAATGGTACTCGTTTAAAAAAAAGGGTTTTATCAAATCATTTTGTTTACCTTTTAAGTTACACACAAAATAAGCTTTTCCATATAATCTACATACAGCTTTTCTATTAGTGGTCATTTTGTAAGGACAACAAATCGAAATACATTAATTTAAAAGTTCACGATTGCCTATTAACATATTGACTACACGTTTTAGTCCTTCCTCTCTTCAGCAGGTATGAAGTCCAATGAGGCAGAATTAATGCAAAAACGTTTTCGTGTGGGCGTTGGCCCGTCATCGAACACGTGCCCCAGGTGAGCAGAGCACTTCGAGCATCGCACCTCAGTTCGCACCAAACCTGGCCGTGTTAAAACCAGTAATATATTCGCTCCAACTTTAATTCATACACCAAGTCCATTACCCATAAACGGCATTTATTTACATATCACATACAACAATGGATGAGATGAAAAACATCCGAGGATGATGTTCATAGAGTTCGTGTGGTGATGTAGGTGTTTGTAGACAGGCGTCCGTAGTGGCCGCAGCGGGAGTAGTCCAGCCGGCAGACGGCAGCCATCCAGGAGGAGCACAGGCGGGACAGGACAAGACGGGCGGTTCGGGTTCCAGGACAAATGCATATTATTTATCATGCACATTCCAGAACGGTTACGACGATGTTACGGTAAAGGCGTGTATTATGGCAGCCAAAATATGTAGAGACCCAATGTAACCCGGGCCGCATCGCAAATATGTGTATTGTTTGTGATGGTTTGATCGAAACGGTGGATGCGTTTAATATTATAAAATAAATAATAATATAGTATTACATATATGTTAATGATAAGTATTTTGTGTAAGGAACAACGATTTTACACACAGTGCATTTCCATTTAAACAATGAAAATAAAAATAAGCATTTTACCAATGGGGGCAGACTTACGTTTGTTGTCGGTCAGGATTGTGTTGAGGATGTTCAAGGGTACAGGGAAAGACAGAAAAAAAGATAAAAATGTATTAGCACCAGTATCCACTTTCCCATCACCTATAATTAAATATACTTAAGACCATAAAATACATAAATATAAAACAAAACACAAAAACGGCGTTGCAGAATACAAATGTATAAATCTATGATCGTATGAATATGGATAGCTTGACAATACAAACATTGTTTTTATATAAGACTAGCTGAGCCCCGAGGTGTTACCCGCGGTACAACAACTTCCGCTTGCAAAATGCTTTTTTGACGTAAGAGATAATAAGACCGTATATACTTTCATATGCATTTAGTGAAAGCTGTTAATTCGAAACTACAAACGGACACTTTAATTTCATTTATTTGTATGTATTTACATAACGGATACTTTTCCAATAAATCCCATGATTTATTGGAAAAGTATTCGTTATCTACATCTTATTGAGGTTTACAGAAATTAAATCATTATCGTGGGAGAGCGTTTAGGTGACTCGTTTGCTAGTTTGTCCCCCTATACTATACCATAAAAAATACTAATACTACAATGTAATAAATGCGTAATTCAGATCAATTTACAAATATAAAAAGTTAATGTCTGTAGTCTGTGTCAGTATTCTGCCGTAACAACTACTTTAAATAGCTCCTGAAACAATATTTTAAACAGTTTTCGAAGTATAGTACATTCTTTTGTGATGTCCTGTCTTCCCCCACGATCTAAACATCTAGATTTATCACATTTGTATTATAACTAGCGATCGCAATTTCGGCCGCTATTTAACATTTTAAAAAACATTTGAACTATCATCGTGATGCCGTGACAGATTAAATTATTTACTGGACACAATGTTTTATGACACTGTTTTTACAGCATTGTTAACTTGATAGCTCATTTTTTTTAACTTGGCGCACTTCGTCTCTAGAGCAATAGAGTCCACGACGAACTGTTTTGCTCTGTGAATTATTGCGCCAATTTGTTTGAAAAAGGGAATTTATTTTCAGTTACAACAGTATTCGATTGTACACAAATCAACCGACGTCAGTTTACGAAACGTGGCGTGGCAGTTGGATGTAGTTATGCAACTAAATTATACTATTGTTCAAGTTGAAGGTTAAGGTTAGTGTTAATATTACTCCGTATAGTGACACGATCACACGACACAACGTGCTTATAAGGCATCTATCGAGATATGGAAGTAGCATTGTATGTCTATAAATGTTTGTTATTCAAGGCAACTGATAATGTCAGCATATCAAAGATTGCACACGCCTTTGAGCTATGAAACTCATACTTACACGTAGAGATCTATCTAAAACATTGTTAAATATTATATAATATTGTACATACGTATGTACTAAATTCTATTACCAAGTGCTAGTTAGTTAAAAATGTGCAAAGTTGAATTAAATTAAGTATTAATTCAATTATTAATGTAAGTATGAGTTGGCTGAATTTTAAAGCTCAAATTAATTTACCGTTACAATAACTTAGATAAAAATATTGTACAACAACTTTGTTGGTCAATCTCCATTATTATTTTTAAATAATGTGAGAAGAGAGATAAATTCCTACACATATATTGTATTTCATTATTTTATTTAAAAAAAAGACAACTGCCGCACAAGGAATAAATCCTGTGTGGCGGTGGACTTTACAAACAACATGAAACGGACACAAAGAACACCCAGACTCAGAACAACAATTTGTGGATCACACAAAGTGTTGTCCTATGTATGTGGGATTTGAACCCACGACACTTATCGAAATAGGAAACGGCGTGGTGACCGCCAAACCATTAAGCCAAACATGCAGGCAAAATATACTTACATATACTATATATTTGTAAATATGGTTAATTTACACAAAAAACACCCATGCAAAATGAAGTGACAGAAATAGTAGGTCACCAATTCTAATAATAAAATGCACAATCACAGTGAATAGTAGTTTCATTGAATTGGTAGGTAAACTGGGTATTGGAGAAATCAAGGTTGAAAACTTTACAACATAAGAAAAATCCACCAAATTTCTTCCCTAATTATTGTCAATAATAACTTAATCGTTTCGTAGTAATCATCAATTTCATGTAGTAATGTACTATGCTTTTTACAATTAGAATTGGATAAAAGGTTTTTAGATAAAGGAAGGAGTAACCTTGAATGGAGGCATGGTATTGTAGCATGGTCCGTTATATAGGTATCTACTGTTCTGTGAGTTGGCAATGACATTGTACATGTAGCGCATGGTTTTAATGACAATTATTCGTAAAATTGTGTTAGTTACCTATATTGTTAAATAAATGAATTGTAAGTAATGATAACACCCAAAAGCAATGTAACCATTTAGTTGTTAGTGCTACAATATTATTGATTACGTTCAGCTGTGTTTTTGTTTAATGTAAATGAGAACCTGTTTCATGCCTTTAAAAACTTGATCTACATTAAAATTATAATCTGCACTGGGAAACATACCTGCACTAGTGTCTTGGTGTAAAGTAACCTTTTCTTTGGCAAGAACATCATTGAATGCAGGCCAACCACATCCTGAATCATATTTTGTCTTAGAAGTAAATAAATCTTGTTTACAAACTACACAAACATACATTCCTTCTTCATAGAATTTGTTAAAACATCCTGTAAAGTACAAGCACTCATTAGTTTAGAAAATAAAATTAATAATGCTTTATTTTAATAACATCCCTATTTAAAACAATTCTAGACAAAATTTCTCTGAAGTTGAAATATATACACGAAGTACTTACTTAATTTTAAATTTTATTTTTTACGATCAAATTAGCCACACAGGAGTGTGTCTTACCTGTAAAAGGTCTTTCAGTTCCAGCTTCTTGTGTAACATGATATTGTAGTGGTGTCAATCGCTTTTTCAAAGACTCCTTATCCTCCATGGCTCTCCACACCAATGCTATAACACGATTTAGAGTATTAGGAGTGTGTATATTATTAATGTAGCCATCTGGCACACTACCAAAATAGACTATGAATGAGGTCCTTCCGTATTTATAATATCGATGATATGATACGTACATGTAGCCACTAAAAAGAGACGTCCTACCTGTCGTGAATGGATGTTTCAACTGCACGCTTCCCTTAGCTTGAAGCGCCTTCCTAGCTACGACTATTGGTCTCAATAACACACGCATAACTTACACAGCCTATCACGTTGCGCAATTATATGTTCTTTTTATTAATAACATTTGTTATTGATAAGATAGTGATGGCTTAAAGTAAAGATCAACGTTCAATAAAAGAAGATAAACATTTAAATAAAAGCACTCTAACGTCTCTGATAGCACCAAATTTATATGTATATATTTTATTTTAGTCTATGGTTACATTAGCGATTTACGCGCCTTAGACATTAGAGCATATATCTGAAGGGACAGCTAAACGGGCGTGAATCGTGATTAGACCAGTGTAGAAGCCTTTAAAAATTATAAAAAGTGAAAAAAAAAATAGTAGGATGAAACCCATTAGAAAAGGAGGGGAATATTATAAAAATGAAAGGAAAAATAATTTACGGGCGATCTGAGGTCGGGAATCGGGAAGGGGATGGGGGGGAACCTCCCCCCCATCCCCTTCCCGACCTCAGATCGCCCGTTCGTCCAGATTGTCCAGATCGTCCAGAATTGTTTTAAGGGTAAAAAACGGCTTTTCTCGATTTCCGGCAAAATTAAAAGTCCTATGGAAAAAAGTCAAATGGCAAAGTTGTATGGCACACCGTGTGGTTTTAGTCGGTTCGAGTCCGACACACCGCTCCGCCACAAGCCCCGGCGCGGGTGACGGTCCGAGGGGATTTCCACACAACCAAGTTCCAAAAAAAAAAAAGTTACCTATCCTATGTATCCCCAAATTTTTAACTTTCTCACTGTACCCTACACTGTAGCACGGGCTACCCACTATGATGACTTGTGTTTTGGTTGGATTCGCACTTAGTCCATACTCTTTACTCCAGTCACATATTATGATCAAATCTTTATTAATAATATTCACTACTTTTTTTAATTCATCTGGAGTACCTTGTGAGTAAATTTGTAGATCGTCTTCATAAAGGTTGTAGGAAGAAAGTAATTGATTTGTGATGGACGCACATACCAATTTCCATAATTGATTTGGCGGGAAATACACCAACCATTCAGAGAGATGCGTGAGAGACACAGACGCTAATCTACCTCAGTCTCTCTCTCGCGGGCGGCCACTAGAGCGGATGGAAGGTAAAGCCCGTCCCGACCATCCGCGGCCACACTCAGGGCGGCATGAGGCGTAGGTGAACGCGCCTGTGCTGCCCGGTTCGCCGGCGGCGGATTGGGTCCGAGTGGAGGTCGTCCTCCCGGGCCTTTTCCGCCGCCTCCTTCTGCGAGGTGACTTCTTCGCAGAAGGTTGCGGTAAAACTGCTATCGCTACCGGCCATGGAGCGAATGACGGCCGGTAGCGATAGATCTCCTCCGATGACTGCAGTGAGGGCCCGGCGCTGCGACGCCCATGCGGGGCAGATCGCCAGCGTATGCTGGGCCGAGTCTTCACTGCAGTCGCAGTGGTGGCAGGCGGGACTCAGTTCCCTCCTAGCGACCGAGTGCAGGTACTTCCCGAAGCAACCGTGCCCGGAAAGTATCTGCGTCAGTCAGAAGGAAAGGGTCCCGTGCTGCCGCCCTGCCCACTCGAGGATGACCGGCTGGAGAGCCTCCACGGCGGCAAAGCCAGCGCGTGGAGTCTCCAGTCGGAAAGACCAGCAAGCCATCGTGGCTCGACGGGCGGCTTCATGCCACTCGCGTACCTCTTCGGGCGGAGGGCGAATGCCTCTCTCCGCCCGATATTCAGCCACCCGTTGATAAACTTCGGCGAGCACTTCCGCCTCCAAATCCCACGGGGGTGTCCCGGTCTTTCAATGTTAGATAACCCATTTATCGAGGAAGGCTATGGGTTATATATCATCACGCTAAGACCAATAGGAGCGGAGCACCAATGAAGAATGTTTCAAAAACGGGGGAAAATTATCACGTTACGGGCAATAGGAGACGCAAACGACGTTGCGTGGGTCAGCTATACTAATCTATAAAGCTGAAGAGTTTGTTTGTTTATTTGAACGCGCTAATCTCAGGAACTACTGGTCCAATTTGAAAAGTTTGATTATTATAAATGCGAAAGTAACTCTGTCTGTCTTGCTTTCACGGCCAAACAGCTGCACCGATTTGAATGAAATTTGGTACACAGATAGTCTAGAGCCTGAGAAAGGACTTTTTAATGCGAAAAAGGGGTTGTAAGGGGTTTAAAAGGGGGATGAAAGGTTGTTCTGGGAGTTCACTCGCCACACGCCTGCGCGTTACCTACGTCGGGCGTCTTGACAACGAATAAACAAGGCTGTCACAATCATAAAAAAATATTTCACTTTTTCAAGAAGACTTAACAATGATAGCAATGATATTATATATATAAAAATTAAATATTAAGAATTTAAGTATATATTCGTCAATCTGATTTGTATGTTCATTATATTAATAGAAATAAATAAGCCAAATTACTATACCTACAGCGTTTCTTAACTTCAAAATTCTCTACAGAAGTATCGTCAATATAAGCTAGCTGTTGGTTAGATATGAATAAAAATGTAAATAATATCCATCCTGATCAGCTGACTAATGAGATAGTTATCAATTAAACGAACGGATCATGTCAGGCGTGGAGGGAGATGTTGTCGAATACTTAAAGTCTTTAGAAATATCAGGAGTGCCTACCCATAAGTTGAGGCTGCAAGTTAATGTTCCAGTACTATTAAATGAGGTATCTTGAGCGCCAAAGCAATGTAATAGTACATGGCTAAATATTACACAACTGGGGTACAACATTGTAAAAGCTACAATCATGACGCATGGAATGGCAAAAGAAGATAATGTTTTAATTCCCCTTATTCCAATAATTCCAACTTATTTGACATTTTAATTTAAAAGAATGCAGTTTCCGCTGAAAACAGCATTTCCAATAACAATATTATCAAAACCCAAGGACAGATGCTTAAAGATACAGTTTTTTTTTTCTCATGGGCAGCATACTCACGTATATCAAATCCACAGAATCTCCATATTTTGGCAAAATATGGCAAAAGAAAAAACATAGTTATTAAAATTGTACTTTTTTTATTTGAAGCTGCCAAAGTGACTATGGTCAGCCTGATGGAAAACTCAAGCAGAATCCAACAGTGGGGGCAACCATACTCACTGGGAAAGCAGACAATGCAGTATTGCGTCCCACACTATGACGGCTTAGTGAGATGCTTTTTCACGCCCCACTTAAAGGCCCCGGGATCATAGCGGGAGAGAAACACGTGCGCTGGTAGTGAGTTTCAGTTTTTAGCTGCTCGGCACAGGAAGGATGAACCAAACCGTTTGGTTTGAGAGTGAACATGTTATTCTGCAGAGGAAGGGAGAAGGGGGACCAGTTGGAAGAGCTCCTCAGAATACTTCCAATGATACAGATGGTAGTGGACTGCTATAGAGGCGATATCTCTACGCAGCTGCAGAGGTTCAAGGAACTCGGTGGCTTCGGGACTGTTGGTAAAGCGGACTGTTTGCCATTGCAACCGATCGACAGCATCAAGCAAATACTGCGCGGATCCATCACAAAGATGAGAACAGTACTCGAGGTCCCGGCAAATATCCATGCCCAGGACACCGAGCTTACCCCGTAGTGGCAGTTGAGTGCTCTGAAAAGTGGGGAGGGAAAGGAATGGAGACTTTTTGGTAGAGAACGCGCACAACTGTGTTTTCGTAGCGTTGAACTCGACCAGATTCTTATCACCCCATTGTAAAATGCGGTTCAAAACCCGGTCGAGCTCAGCGACAAGCTTCTGTCGATTTTCCTCAACGTCTGCCAGCTTGGCTGAACGGTGTCAAAAATATCGCCCATGAACTGTGCTATCGTCTGCATAGCAATGTATGTTGCGAAGAGCTAACATGTCATTGATATGCAGAAGAAATAGTGTGGGCGACAGGACTGAACCCTGAGGTACGCCAGCGTTTACATCCAGAACATCAGAGGCCGTACCGTTGCAAAGGCCCATAATGCGGCGCTGATGAAGAAAAGCGCCAATCCAGTGACAGGGTCTAGGAGGCGGACCGAATGCCGAGAGCTTGGAGAGAAGCGAGCGGTGCCAGATCCGGTCGATGTCAAATGTCGAAATAAGCTCATATAAACACTTTATATTTTATGTACTATATGTACTAGTAATACTTAAATAAGTTTTTAATAGTAAAACGTGTGTGTATTAGTTGTAAAAAAAAACGGGTGGTGTCGTGGGACATCAGATAGGAATGAGTTCCATATCAAAAATACAGATGGCGCTATACTACATTTTTCGTTCACGAAATAAATAAATCATTACAGATGGCGCTATACAAAATTTTTAGTTTTCACAAAATTGTCTTAGCCCCTTTATTTTATTTAAACTTATTTATAAAAATATATAAAAGTTCTATGCGAGGTAAAGAAAATAAAACTATTCAGGTACCAATACATTTTGTATCATGATTTTATATCGATAAAAATCCTACCTATATTAATAACGCGAAAGTTTGTTAGTATGGATGGATGGATGTTTGTTTCTTTTTCACGCAAAAACTACTGAACGGATTTGGATAAAACTTTACAGTAATATAGATTATACATCAGAATAACACATTAGCTACTATTTGCAGCGATAACCGACATACACGTGGGCGAAGCCGCGGGCAACAGCTAGTAATCTATACTAATATTATAAAGCTGCAGAGTTTGTTTGTTTGAACGCGCTAATCTCAGGAACTACTGGTCCGATTTGAAAAATTATTTCAGTGTTGGATAGTCCATTTATCGAGGAAGGCTATAGGCTATATTTTAATTTCAAAAAATTTGGGATCCGTAAGAAAATTGCTATTTTCTATATATATAAATATATTACTATTATAAATCGAAAACCTATTTTTGCGTGCGCCGCAAAGACTATTGTTAATAGAACAAAATAATGTGTTACGGGTTTGTAGGGCCCATTAAGATCTACAAAAAAGTCCGCGAGAGCATATATTTAACAACTATCATGGTTTAGTCACAACAACCGCTTTTGTGTTCGAAAAAAATATTAAATCGTCTGAAGAAAGAAACTACGTTAAATGTGTATCGTAATATTAATCCTTATCCAAATTAAGCTTTATGTTGTCAAGGGTTTTTATGTAGAAGTAAAATACTTTTTGTTTCATCCCAATCGGACATTTCGTTTAGAAGTTATCACGAGTATAAGACGCTAAGAGTTGGTACCTAATGAGTTATTTGCCAAAGAGTTTTTATCAACATAATACGTAATATTAATCTTTATCCAAATAAATATTTTGTTGATTATGAGTATTAGATCTTAGAAGAGTATTTATTATACTCTTCTAATACAACAATACACTTCAAATACATAATATAGGTATACTAATATATAAAGCTGAAGAGTTTGTTTGTTTGTTTGAACGCGCTAATCTCAGGAAATTAGGTAATAGGAGACGCAAACGAGGTTGCGTGGGTCAGCTAGTAGTTTATATGAGGCATAATAAACTACATACGTTGATATAATAGTAATTTATTTAGTAAGTAATAAGTATATTCTATTAAATGGATGTATATTATTTTTAAACAATCGTGCGTAAGATTATTGCTCTTGCTCTGCTTCTTTATTCTCCCATTGTTTACTTAATCCATGTTGGACAATGCTGCATGCGACGATGGATCGAGGTTGCTCATCTTTTTTTGACTTCTCTGCAAAAATAATTCATGACATATTATGGTAAATACCTAATAATAAAAATAACTTCACCATCATTGCGTTACTAAACATTATAATATACTTATAATAAAAATGTAACAGGTCAAATTCTGTACATTGAAGATATTTTGAAAATTTTTTTTGGAGGGCACTCTGTTATCGATACTGAAACCAAAACTATTTTTTTTTTCATTTTTGTCTGTCTGTATCTTGGCCGCGCATCACGCTGAAACTACTGAATGGATTCAAATGAAACTTGGCATGATTTGAGTTCATACTACGAGGTAGGACATAGGATACTTTTTATCCCGAAATTCAGCACGGTGTCTGTACTTATTGTACAGACACCGTACTTGGTGTACTTAGTTGTAATTCAATAACACATAGTCCGATTTCTTTCATTCGTACCTTCGTACCGCCATATTTACATATCTGTCTCAGCTTCCCACAGGCAGTGTACAGTCGCGGACAAAAAAAGACATCTCCCGTTATCTTTTATTTTTTTTCTTTCTAGCAAAAAAGAATGAAAGAAGTCGGACTATGTGTTGATAGTAGTAGGTAGTTGATAATAAAGATAGGTTTCTCTCACAGCAAGCGACTCCCTGCTCTTCTGCATTTGTGTAAGAACATACTCGGTGTCATCTTGTTCAGAATCCGCACACGAGTCAGGATTATCATGAGTCACACGTGATTGATTGTCACGCACTCGATTATCATGTAACAGCCTTTCACGTAGAAGGGGTCGCATCTGCAATATGCATCAATATCATTGTTTATTAAATTAATGACAAAGGAGAAAACAATATAGAAGGGTCTTACAAATTCATAATTATCTGCAGTGCGTATTTTGAGAGATTCCTGCCACAGTTCTGAAGAGAGTTCCTGCGCCTGAGGTGTCATCCACCTACGCAGGCCGTCACGACGTCGCCGCCACTGCGGCGCAAATTCCTACAAACAGTCAGGAATTGCACTTTTGGCACCAACTGTTGGCAGTACCAATAAATAGACATATATGTTAGACTATCAACCCACGAAAATAAGATATACTATACATACTTGCACGTGCAATTCCTAACTGTTAATTAAATATAAAAATGAGATTCTATATACCTGAATATCATGTGAGCTAAATACGTCCTTAGTAACATTATTATCTTGCCCCATAGTCTTGAGGCAACAACCCTTCTTAGCAGAATATCGCGCTTTGAGGCTCTGGCTCCCATCGTAGATTACAATGCAAGCAAGGCACAAGAAGAAAATAGTGTTGAGTATGAACTCCATTTGCCTGGAAGTGAATACATTTAAATTTTAGATTATTTTATTGATGATCATGTTATAGGTGTGGGAATAAAATAAGAAGAATGTAAATTACATGCTAACTAGATGTACAGTTCTTGTTTTTGTATCTGGGTGTACGGGCCAACCATCTTCGTCGTATACGACGGTGCGACACCGAAGCGACTTTTCGTAATAGTGGTCAAGTTTACGGGGGGCACGCAGTAACATCCGCAAGCCCCAGATGCTGATACAGCTGCATACGAGGCCCAAAAGAGCTTTACACAGTCCTGAAAAAGATTCAGAACAGAAATCATACATAATTGATTGCTTTTACTTCTGTGGTCGAACTAACACTTGTTTGCTTTGACATTTTAAAACTTAAAAAGTTATAATACCTACACATTGTTGTCTTTAATATACCTATTGAAAAATAAAAAGTTACCTAGCTGAATTTCAACGGATCATTCGACCTAAAAGATTAGATATAGAAAGAAAGAACATGTAGGTTCGTAGTTAGTTTAATATATTATATTTTTTCTGTCGCTTGCGCTAAGCAATCTTCGTTCGTTTCATATATTCCATATTATATGCCGCTATTCTGCTATTCCAGCTGGTCGTAGATGAAATCACATATATGTTATGTTTCACACCTTTGCCTCGGAGAGCACAATAAGCCATCGGTCCCGGTTGTCATAAACATCTATAGCAATCGTTATTTGGAAGTCAATGCCCTCAAATATACTGAAAACTAGCTTTTAACTTTCGAATTTAGTTTGCGGTCAGGGTTGCGGAGGCCCGATGCCAGTCGCTCCGTGGAAAAAACTGCAAGCTGAACTAGTAGCCGACTCCAAATAATCTTGACTCAAATAATAGAAGCTAGGAAGATGATGTTTTTTTATCATTCAACTAAACTGCTTGCTACAATCAGGTACAAATAAATTTTGGTCACAAACCCATAGCTAATAGCACAAAGATTACACCAGTAAATACGGTGAAAATATTAAGTGGGACATCGTCTTGGTAGCACACGGAGCGAGTGTGGCGCATTCTGTCCCGGATAGAGAGCCCCGCTGCCTTCTGACGCGCTTCATCCATGTCACGGCACATCAACTTGGGATCCACACCTAAGAACCATAGGATTCATTTGTATACTATTTTTTTGTACATTTCATTAATCTATTACATTGAATAAAAATGTTTCAGGAAAAAGACGATTGATCGTGCATTTGATATAGGTCAACTAGAGCAGCCTTTGCTAGTAGGGAGAGGTAGGAATTAATTAGATAGTTTATTACTGTTACGTTTGAAATTGTCTTTTTTTTCAGACGAATGAATTGTTGAAGAGCACAGGCTAGACAGAGAATATTTTTTAAGCTATTGCATAGCTTTTATCGCGGGCTTTGAGGCCTTTGAGCGCGGCGACCGAATCAAGAAATTCCGTAACGTAACGAAAATAAAACCTGACACCCGTAGGTTGCACGGATCGAGACGAGCTTCTCCGAACGACGAATCAACGAATCTGTCCGTCCTGTCTCTTTGGCTTTCCGAGATACAGTGACGAGAAGACAGAGAGATCGAGATGACGTCATCATCACTATCGCTGGTTGTGGTTGGTCAATGATATTATATAATACTAGCTGACCCGGCGAACTTCGCACCGCCATATTTACATATCTGTCTCAGCTTCCCAGTGGCAGTGTACAGTCGCGGAAAAAAAAAAAGACTTCCCGTTATCTTTTTTTTTTTTCTTTCTAGCAAAAAAAGAATTAATGAAATTGGACTATGTGTTATTGAATTACAACTAAGTACATATTTTGACTTTCATCCCCTCTCTCCAGGATACCGTGCTAAATTTCGGGATAAAAAGTATCCTATGTCCTACCTCATAGTATGAACTCAAATCATGCCAAGTTTCATTTGAATCCGTTCAGTAGTTTCGGCGTGATGCGCGGCTAAGATACAGGCAGACAGACAGACAGACAAAAATGAAAAAAATTACAGTTTTGGCTTCAGTATCGATTATAGATAGCCCTCCAAAAATTTTTTTCAAAATATATTTAACTAGCGACCCGCCCCGGCTTCGCACGGGTGGATTTCAGATGCTCACGCCGACGACACGATTCGTGCATTTTAAATCTGTAATATCTTCGAATATGTTCATTTAAATTAGATACTGTAAAGGACCATTTTGGTCTATATTAAATGCACAATGTATTTAATTTACTTAATTGTATAAGGATTCATTCTGTATTCTTAAAATCACTTCGTAAATAAGCCATTATTTCTCGTAAAAAGAAAGGAATAAAAAATGGTTGTTGTGGGTTATCCCTAAGAGATAGACATATACCGTCGCGGACTTTTTTGTAGTACTTTTTAAGGTGTACAATACTGTAGTACATTATTTTGATCTATCTCGTAGGGTGCAACCAGCGTTTGCAATGTAAGCGCACAAAAATGTGTTTGTTTCTACATCACATTAGAAATCTCGAAAATTAACAGTGTTCCCATACTATATTATGCATTTATTATACATAAAAACCTTCCTCTTGAATCACTCCATCTATTAAAGAAACCCGCATCAAAATCCGTTGTGTAGTTTTAAAGATGTAAGCAAACAAAGGGACATAGGGACAGAGAAAGCGACTTTGTTTTATACTATGTAGTGATGTACAGAATTGGACCTGTTACATTTTTATTATAAGTATATATATATATTATATTATAAGTATAGACAAAACAGCAATTTCATAGGTAAAGACCTATTATAATGTATATATATGTTGGAGACACAAGAATAAACGAGAACATGAATCACAGATACAGCCAATCTGGACTATAGCCAAACACTAAACACTACTAAACGGATACGAATTAACTTAAACACCATCAGCAACCCCCACGAGGGAGTTGGGGCAACGCTCACTCCTCCGCGGTGCCCTGTGGAATTCACCACCTAGGCTAGTAATTCCCCCACTGGTAAGTATCGCCTCGTACACACGATATAAAACACAGAGATACAATAAATCACAAATCAAATAATAGAAAACTATTACGACTCCGGAGTGACTCATGTCACAATCAAGAGATATGGTCGTCACGAGATCTGAAGAGAAACTGTGTCCTGTTTCCGATCGCGCCGCTTTATATAGACTGTTCCGTAGTGTTCGATAGAGGCAAATGTTTGTATCACTTTTATTATTCGGATACCCTCATTCCGACATATATGAAATTCTCGTGTCACAATGTTTGTTACCATACTCCTCTAAAACGGCTGGACCGATTTTTATGAAATTTGGTGTGCATATGCACACCAAATTTCAGGGTAGATCTGAGAATCGACCAACATCTATTTTTTATACCCAATTTTATTTTTATTAAAGGCAAAACAAAGTTTGCCGGATCAGCTAGTAATGTATAAAATTAATTATGGCCATACACTACTGCATAAATAAAAATTAAATTAGTAATTATAATTGCACAAGTTGATAAAAATGCTATGCAATAGCTTTACCGCGGCAGTCCCCGAGTGCCACACGTCTTTTTTTGTATCATATATATATTGTTCAGGAATGTCAGAATATATTGAATAGATACAGCTCAATGTCCTGTGCACACAGTGAGATACCTCGAAACTGACGGTATGTATGAATGTGGAGTCTGTCTTGTCTTTCTCTATGAAAATATCACAGCCAACTCCGCTTACTTAAGCATACACAGTCACAGTGCCATACACAGAAGCAGCGGTCACCTTTCCTTATTGTCACATCCCTAACAGCTACAGATTGGCCATCATCGTTGATCAATGACACTGTAATCAAAATTAATTTAAAAAATGATTTTATCCATTTATGTGAGATATAATATAAAATGTTACTTCGTTTGTACTTACGTACTTACTTCGTACTTTACAACTATAAAAGTTAGTATACAGATTAAATACCTACTTATATATAGGCATATATTATACTAGCTGACCTACGCAACCTCGTTTGCGTCCAAACTACCATCACCCGTTTTAACCCCAAAAGGGGGTTGATTTCTAAAGATACATTACTAGTACACCTCCACACCATCTATAGAGCATACATTTTAAATTTCAAGTCTCTTGTTTCAAAAACATAGGACTTTCATGCAAACTTCCAACCCCCGTTTTACCCCCTTAGGGGTGGAGTTTCGTAAAATCCGTTCTTAGCGGATGTGTACACCCTATAAGGAACCTACCTGAAAAATTTCAAGTTTGCAGGTGTTAAAATTTCTGAGATTTCGTGATTATTAAGTGAGTGGTATTTCGCTTTTATATATATAATAAATTATAGTTATTTTTGCCCGCGGCTCCGCCCGCGTTTATGTCGGTATTTAAATTTTAAAAATCTCTATAAATTTTAACTTATTATGTTATTCCGATGTCTAAGCTATATTACTGCAAAGTCTCATGAAAATCCGTGCTTACTTTAAGATTTAGATAATACTTTCGTAACACTACTTGAGACTACATTTAGATAAGAACAACAGAATATTGGAATTTATTACCAGAACAGTGTGCGTCGTCTGCCGGCATTTCAACAGGTATCTCTAGACGAAGACTTCGAGTGTGCCTTGGAGGTATTAGAATAGGTCCGGCCGTGATAGTCTCTTTACTCTTCGTCAAATCAGTCAGCAGAGGATAACATTCTCGTGCAGTAACTCTGTAGTGTTTTATTTAAACATACATCATTATGTACCTAGTGTACTGAACACTATTACCTATCTAGAGATATAAACTTGGGAGCGTAGTGTCTCTTTATTTTTCACTAGCTTTAGCCCGCGGATCCGCCCACGTGTATGTTGGTTGTCGTGGTAAAGAATACCCTATGTCCTCCAGTCCTCCTTCAAGAACCAAAGCATCTCCATAGAAAATTTCATTGAAATCGCTGGAGCGGTTTAGCTGTGACAGCTAACAGACACGTATTAGGTATGGATTTGGAAGTTATTCAAGAAATGTGTACCTGAAACGAGCAGCTGCTAGCCCTGTATTTCCAACTTGTAAGTTTAATGTCGAACGTGTTCTTCTACTGTTATCTGAAACTGCAATTGAGATGCGCCCCGAAGCACTATGAAAAAACCTTTGACTTGATAATATTTCTTAATTAAACTGGTATTACAATTATTCGATCTTAATCTTAAGGTATGTTACATAACACCACATCGGGGCTGCACTTAAAAGTGAAATATAAAAGCTGCATTAGATCTATATTATTTTTAGTAGTTATTATTTGTTCTGTTTTACTATAAGAAAATGAATTAGTAATTTGGGAAGGTTATTTTACTGCCATTGAAAGCCGTTATCATTTTATCGTCATTATCGAAGATTTATGTAATCTTAATATATATAAATCTCGTGTCACAATGTTTGTCCTCAATGGACTGCTAAACCACTTAACCGATTATAATAAAATTTGCACACCATGTGCAGTTCGATCCAAATTGAGAGATAGGATAGTTTAAATCTCAAATTATAGTCGCAACTTTAATTTATTGCTAATTATTGTATATAAATATGGCGGTACGAAGTTCGCCGGGTCAGCTAGTTATCTGAATAATTCTCAAAGAGTTACTCAACTAGGTACTCAATTCCCAAGTCAATTTGCAAGTCCCCTTTATAACTAGGTAACAAAGTTTTATTTTTCTTGAGCTTGGACTGGATGTATTATTTATAATTATAATAAACTAGCTGACCCGGCGAACTTCGTACCATCATATTTACATATCTGTCTCAGCTTCCCACAGGCAGTGTACAGTCGCGGACAAAAAAAATATTTTTCCCGTTATCTTTTATTGGAATGCCTTCATAAAGTACTCGTCGAGACGAATCAAGCGAGTCCACACTTGATGGTGTCGCGACGTTTCTTTACAGAGTTTATAGCAAAGGCCCACCTTCTAATTCCAGAACAGATTAGCTCTGATGACAGGATGAAGATATCAGCTTCAAAATTGAGTTGCAAGATTCCACACGAACATACATACATACATTGCAAGTTAATAAAAAGCTTGTAAAAATTAATGCTTCGGATATCTAACAAACAAAGCCATCTAGTCCCAAGCTAACCAGAGCTTGTGTTAAGGGTACTAGATACCGGGCGGCGGAGGCGCGCCTATCAGCGCCTCATGCCGCCCTGAGTGTGGCCGCGGATGGTCGGGACGGGCTTTCCCCTCCATCCGCTCTAGTGGCCTCCCGCGAGGGGGCGACGTACGCGTGTGCCGTACGTCGCCTAATTGAGAGGATACCAGCAGACGGTGCCCGCTTCTGTGCGGGCAGGCGCTGGGAGGGGTCCGGATGTGTTAATAACTGCAGTTCCCGGACTCCTCGCTTCAAAGGCGCAGAGTGGCACACCGAGTGGTTTTAGTCGGTTCGAGTCCGACACACCGCCCCGCCGCAAGCCCCGGTGGGGTGACGGTCCGAGGGGATTTCCACACGTAAAAAAAAAAAAAAAAAAATGGGTACTAGACAACTGATATAAATACAAATATACTTTTTTTTGTAAATACATACATATTATAGATAGTACATAGAAAACACCCAAACTCCGAAAAATATTTGCAGATCATACAAACATTTGGTCCGACCTGGCCATCGAACATTCGAACCCGAGACCTCGAGCACAGCAGTCGCATACGCTAACCACTACGCCACCGAGGCAGTTAGGTAATATTATGTTACTCACCCTACACGTACTAGTTGGTTTTCATCAGCCCTTGCTTCCACATCAATTTGTGCGTGAAGAGGTTGATGGTGGTTTAACGTTAGATATTTCTCAGAGCCATGAGAGGCGATACTCAACTTATCTACCCCACCCTTTAACACAGCTCTTGATGCACGAATCGTTATTCGCTGATGATTCTGGAACAACAAAAACAAAGTTTAATACTAGCAGAATAATAATAATAAAATTTGTAAATATACACACTTATCATGCATAGAGAACACACAAACTCCGAAACAAATATTTGATCTGACCCGGGAATCGAACCCGAGACCTCAAGCGCAATAGTCTGTTTGTAATTTCAAATACAACTATGTATATATGGTGATGTGTACAATCAAAGTAAAGAAAGTAATGAATAAATTTAAAAAAAGGAAGTGAGGTTGATTAATAAATTGATTATAATTAATAAATTAGTACAGTAAAGCCGGATCTCCTGCGACACTGTTTAATGTTTTTAAACACCAAACATCACATATTTATCAAAATATGGGCGTGGCCTAACTGTTTTGTTATTTTTAACAAGCAAACGCGTTATCCGAAGCGGACGGAAAACATCCCCGTGTTCGCCTGCAAGGGGGGGAGGGCGATTTCATTTGCTAACATAGGGTTGTGCATTTACCACATAACATTCTTCATTTAAGTCGTTGCGGAGGTAAAGATTAATCGTTTTGATTTACAAATCGGATGTTATCGACTTGCTAAACAGTGATCATTTTCGTTATAATTAAGTAGCTGATACTTATTCATACATTTATTTTTTCATTTTATGCTTCTCGTTTAATGAAACTGAACTGAACTTACATTGATACTAATATTATTCATATTTATACTATAAAGGACAATTTAAGTTATATTAAAAGGTAACCTAACATCAGCATTATGAGCCATTCAATTATGGTAAGAAATAAAAATTAATTATGGAATTTTCTAGTTTAGAAAAGTACTCAATACTTTGAAGTATTGATACCTCCGTATGGATACTTTTATGAGTACGATACTTTTTATTCGGTGCTACAAAGGAGTACAATATCGATACCTTCTAATCGACACAGTATCCCTATGTTTGATGTTCGTGTGTGACGTTCGTTTAAAGTCGCAGGAGACGGCAATGGTGTGCTAACATGGTTTGCAAAAACATTTCGTTAGTTTGTTTTGTTATTTTTAGGAGCAGGAGACACGCCTTAACTGTGTGTACTCCCTACCGTACTACCACTAACCACAATATATATTTACATATGCCTACAATGTACTAATTTATTCATTTAGAACCTTCCAATCTAACCTTACTAAACTTCTACTGAGCTTGGTCAAAATACCTGTTCAAGAAATTCACTTAAATTAGCTGCATTTTCCGAGTCAGGATTATTTTCTGTAAGTTTCGAATCTTCAGTGGTTCGTAAAATGTCCTCCTGGGGTACCACTATGTAGTCCGAGTCTTCGTAAGTACCTTGCAACACAAAAAATATTAGAAGGAAGAAATTTAACAGAACCCGTTCCCTTCACGAGTTACTAATACGTTGGCATACTTTAATAAATGCTCTGAGTTAATAAAAAAAATTTTTTTTTGTTTTAATGAAAAAAAACATTTTATGAAGCAGATTTAACGACATGATAGTCATGTCATGACACCTTTGGGTGATATTTATTCATACTAAATTATTGCTTATGTACCATTGCTCATACCTACATTTATCACAATGAAACTAAAATTGATTTTTGTACACATAACTAATTAATTTTGATTTTGAAATGGAAGACACTTGTATCTTCCCTACAATGGTAGACAGGCTTGATCTACATAAGATGGTATGGTTCCAATCACACACTATGATAAGTTAGATCAGTCCGCAAACGTCAAAGTCAATAAAAATCTTACTGTAAGAACTGCTGTTATCGGCATAGGAATCGGCATGGCGGTCGTTTATCGGTACTAGAAGACACAAACGAGCAGTTGAAGGTAATTCGAAGTCTTCTCTTGGCATCCATTTGGTCGAACGATACTTTACGTTTAAACCTTGACCGATCCATTCTGGTGTCATCGAACCAACACTGTAATTGTTGCATACAACTTGTACTTAATTGCTATTTTATATGACTTCTCACTAATCTTATTAACTAAATGCATTTTAGCCGCAGTTTTATTCGCTTTTTCGATCAATGGTGCTCTCCATAGGAATGTTATGATATTTTATAGTTCATATAAAATATCATAACAATTACAAACATATGATCGTATAAGTTTTTACCTTTCGGGCTTTTAAAGTTTAAAAACCTAAAGTATTAGGGACTCTGAATCATTTACTACCGAATATATGAGACGCTATAGGTTCACGTTTTCAAGTTACATTCTAAAAAAATATTTTCGGTACTTTCATCATAGTCGCGTTTATCTCGAATGACTTAAAATTATGTCCATAGTATAATTTTGTTTTTATCCTCAATTTATCTACAAATGAGTTGGTTACCTGGCCACCTCGCCTTTAGTTAAATCATTCCATACTGTTTTCCCTTCTGAAGTGCTCAGTTTTTCAAAAAATTGAATGTGAACAGTATGCCAAAGGTCTGGGGAACCTATTTCATATACAGCATAATCCTTTTCGTTGGAATAAAGTAAACGAGCAGAGTAATCCTTTCTTTTATCTTTACCTCTAACTTTTCTTATATCACTGTGTACTTTGGAGTATTTAGTTAATAGATTAGGTGAATTTGAATGATCGATATTATCAATTACGTCAGATTTATCTCTTTCATTTAAAAAATTGCCGGTTTTAGTTTTAACATTAGATATTCCACTAGAGAGGTGGTCTTGAGAAATTTTTACAGTTGATGGATCTGGGGACTTCATATATTCTTCTTCATCGTCCTCTTTAGCTTTTGATTCTTCAGTAAAGTCCACGGTTCTAGTTTTAATATTAGAATGTGGACTTGCACTTATTTTTTTGACAGATTTAGATTTTGGCACTGCTCGTTTATTGTTTAAATCATCGCTTTTAGAGGTAGGTTTAGCGGAATGCCGATCACTTATATCAATAATCTCATCATCAAATTCATTGGTATATTTTTCTTGATCGTGTTCTTGTCCTCTATAAAAAATGCCATCCCGAACCCATTTCGTATTATCATCGGTCACTTTTTCGACAACTATGTTACGCTCATTTCGTTTGTGACGTATGTTTGATGTGTTATTACTAAGAGGGCCATTACTGTTACCTGTAAATAAACATCATAATAATATAATCAACGTATTTTATATACTAGCTGACCCTCTCAACCTCATCTGCGCCTCCTGTTGCCCGTAGCGTGATGTTATGCGTGAACAAATTTTTTTACCATAAAAAAGGTTATAGTGAGCCAAACCTTAAAGATGGAGACATGCTGTCACGGTCTTTTTTTAGAACTTTTTAAGGAAAATATTTCTTTCTTGTTTTTTAACCGACTTCCAAAAAGGAGGAGGTTCTATGTTCCACTGTACGTATTTTTTTTTTATGTATTTCATATTCACCGATTACTCCGTCAATTGTGGACCGATTTTGAAATTTTTTTTTGTATTCGAAAGGGTATGCTCCCGAGGTGGTCCCATTGCCACCATATCAGGATCTGATAATGGGATCCCAGGGAAATCCAGAGAAACCATCATTTTTTATAGGCACATACTATGTTTTTCGTATATTTTCTGAAGTAACACCGGTATTTGAATTCGGTGCTAAGCCAAAAAGAATACAAACGAACAATTACAAAAGTCTAAGCGATTGTCACTTGGCACCGACTTCAAACAGATTCTAGGTACCTAGCACACATTATAATACTACTATTTAAAGGAATAAAGAATTAGGTATAGGCAATTTATGAAGAACCAGTTTATTTTACGCTTTTAAGTATTTTTTGGCAGAGAGTTTTCGTTGAATGTTTTTTGGAAGTCGGTTTTTTTTTAATAAAAAGTTTTGATTAACTTTTTTAACCGTTTATGCAGCGCACGCAATAAAAGCTCTCAAAGGGAATTGCAATTTTTTTTATTGATAGATACTCAGACTTCCTCGATAACTGGACTAACTGATACTGAAAGAATTTTTAGAAAGATCCAGTACGTACAGACATTAATTACTGCGTTCAATCAAACAAACAAACAAACTCTTCAGATTTATAATAGTAGTACCTACAGAGAAGTAAAGATGTAGTGTTAGGTATAGGCTTGGCGGCGGAACTCGCTTTTAAGTAATAGAAAATTCCTAAATCCATACTTATATTATAAATGCGAAAGTAACTCTGTCTGTCTCTCTGTCTGTCTGTCTTGCTTTCACGGCCAAACCGCTGCACCAATTTCAATGAAATTTGGTAAATAGATAGTCCAGAGCCTGAGAAAGGACATAGGCTACTTTTTATTGCGAAAAAGGGGTTGTAAGGGGTTTAAAAGGGGGATGAAAGGTTGTTCTGGGGGTTCACTCGCCACACGCCTGCGCGTTACCTACGCCGGGCGTCTTGACAACGAATAAACAAGGCTGTCACAATCATAAAAAATTTTTCACTCTTATTTCACTTTTCCAATGAAGACTTAAATATTACGTATATATTCGTCAATCTGATTTGTATGTTCATTATATTAATAGAAATAAATAAGCCAAATTACTATACCTACAGCGTTTCTTAACTTCAAAATTCTCTACAGAAGTATCGTCATTATAAGCTAGCTGTTGGTTATGTAGGAGGTATACATACAAACAAACATACATGCACACATATACACATACTACAAACATATATACACATACATACATACACTTATACTATCCAATAAACAATCCTATAATATTATATTTCTTATTCTATTTAAATCATGTCTATGTAAATACTTTGGTAATTGATATTATTACCTCTTTCTTATTATTATATATTATTATTAAACAAAAACAATTACTATTTACACTTTCACTACATTTATATAATTTAAGTAAATCAAATAATATTTATTGATATTACATTCACCGTAACGGAACCACACCTTTTCTATTGTATTCGGTCGGCGCAAGCGCATCTAAGATTTAGTGTTGAACTGCCCTCGGTCGCGCGAAACCTAATGTGTTGCATTATTATTGTAAAGATACTATATCAGTTGATTCTGCTAATTATCGTGTATATTAATTTGTGTATTATCTTTACGTGTATCTATATTCTCTCTGAACTTTTGTACAAATAAGTGTTAACTATATTTTCCCTTCTATTTGTGAGTGTGAATAAACTTGTGCTTCTACCTTCAACTCATCTTTCATTTCTGGAACTTTCTGTGAGTACTATATTTACTATACCACAACTGGTGACCCCGAGAAGAACACAATGAGTGATAGTAGTGACTCGGCTAAAACTGCCGCTACATCAGAGAGCAAAAGACACGTAACGGTACGCCGCGCTAAGCCCGTTACCGTTTCACGAAGAATGAGCATAAAAATACCCGCATTCGCTCCCGAGGACCCTGAAATCTGGTTTGCATTACTGGAAGGGCAATTCGAGGCCATAGGCATTGAGGATGATGCAACAAAATTCACCCATGTCATCACTCACCTCGATCTTCACCACGCAAAAGCGGTTAAAGACATTATCGTCAACCCCCCAGTCAACAAACGATATTCGAAAATAAAATCGGAGTTAATTCGTCGGTTATCTGCATCACAGGAGAACAGGGTAAAACAGTTACTCACCCACGAAGTTTTGGGTGATCGAAAACCATTTCAATTTTTGAGACACCTGCTCGACTTAGCTGGACCATCTGTACCGGAAGAATTTATAAAGACCACCTGGAGTAGCCGTCTGCCTAATAATATTCAGACGATCTTAGCGTCACAGCCTACCCATTCTCTGGAACAGTTGGCGGATTTAGCGGATCGAATCCAGGAGATCACAGCACCCTGTCAGGTAGCAGAATCATCCAGACCAGGACCTAGTACCAGCGTCTCTGCTGAAATCGCCGAACTGAGAGGTATGGTCGAAAAGCTTGCACTGAAGCTAGATCAGCGTTCACGTTCCCCTGAACATAGATATCGCCAGTCAAGAGAACATCGAAGACGTTCCCCTTCACGTCAGAGGTCCAGGTCAAACTCGAGCTACCGCAAGTATCCTATTTGTTTTTACCATAGTAAGTTTGGCTCACGTGCCCGACACTGTGTTAAGCCGTGCGACTACAACAAACCGGGAAAAGCCAACGGCAGTCGCTAATGGCGACTGACGACTGCCCAGTGACTTCAGGTCGCCTCTTCATGTACGACAGGACTACGGACACTCAATTTCTGGTGGACACTGGGAGTGACCTGTGTGTCTTCCCGCGTTCTGCACTACGGGACCGTCGTGCCAAGACAGACTACACCTTATGTGCCGCCAATGGCACTGTCATAGACACTTTTGGTAGCATAGATTTAAGTTTAAATTTAGGTTTAAGACGTAATTTTACCTGGCGTTTCACAGTGGCCGATGTAACCAAAGCCATAATTGGTGTAGATTTTTTAAGCTTCTATAATCTTGTTGTTGATGTACGTAATAAAAAACTAATAGATAATACAACTACATTATAATCCAGTGCTTCTGTAGCTCAAACTAATGTATGTTCAATCAAGGTAGCAACAGGCAACTCCAGGTTTCACGTACTGTTGGGTAAGTACCCTGAAATTACACGCCCTTCAGGCACGCCGTGGATCCCTAAACACAAGACAGTACACCACATTCGCACTACACCTGGCCCTCCTGTATCATGCACTCCTCGCAGACTCGCTCCTGACAAACTGAAAATTGCTAGGCGAGAATTCGAACTTATGCTTAGTAATGGTACAGCGCGTCCTTCAGAAAGCGCTTGGGCTTCGCCCTTACATCTAGCTGCTAAAAAAGACAACAGCTGGCGTCCTTGTGGTGACTATCGCATGCTCAATTCCAGAACCATCCCTGATCGGTATCCCATTAGGCACATACACGACTTTTCCCATGCCATAGCGGGCTGTAAGATCTTCAGCACCATCGATCTGGTCAAGGCCTACAACCAAATTCCAGTCTTCGAAGAGGATATCCAGAAGACGGCCATCACAACACCTTTTGGCTTGTACGAGTTCCCTTGTATGACCTTTGGTCTGAGGAACGCAGGTCAGACCTTTCAGAGATTCGTCGATGAATTGACTAGAGGTCTCGATTTCGTGTATCCCTACTGCGACGATTTTCTCTGCTTCTCTAAGGATGAGGACCAGCATGAACAGCACCTGGAACAGCTCTTCGACCGCATGAAGGCATACGGCATCCTCGTCAACACTTCGAAGTGCGTTTTTGGAGCCAATGAAGTAAATTTTTTAGGTTACCACATTTCGGAAACAGGCACCAAGCCCTTGGAAGCGAAAGTACAGGCAATTACAGACTTTCCCGTACCTAAGACCGTTAAACAACTGAGACGTTTCTTAGGCATGCTTAATTTTTATAGGCGTTTTTTGCCTAACTCAGCAGTGATACAAGCCCCTCTTAATGCCTTACTGTCAGGCTCGGTCAAAGCTTCACAACCCGTCGACATATCCGGTGATACACTAGTAGCTTTTGAACGATGTAAACATTCACTTGCTAGCGCTGCACTACTCGCTCATCCAGACAGCGATGCTAAACTAGCACTTGTGACTGACGCGTCTGACTTAGCGATGGGTGCAGTACTGCAACAATTTAAGCACGGAAACTGGCAACCACTTGCATTTTTCTCTCGCAAGTTTAGCCCCTGTCAACAAAAATATTCACCGTATGATCGCGAGCTTTTGGCAATTTACGAAAGCATTAAGTACTTTCGGTTTATGCTGGAAGCTAGACACTTTATAGTGTTTACAGATCACAAGCCGATTACTTATGCTTTTCACGAGAGAAAGGCTAATTGTTCACCTCGCCAATATCGACATCTGGACTTCATATCACAATTCACGACCGACATTCGTCACATATCGGGCAAAGACAATGTTGTTGCCGATACATTATCTCGCGTCGACGAAGTTCAGATGTCCATTAATCTCGATCAATTGGCAGAGTCTCAAGCTGATGATGAAGAGCTTGTTAAATACACCGGCGGGGATTTTGCACTTCATCTCGAAAGACTCAGGATTCCTGGTAGTACTAAATATCTTTATTGTGATAGTAGTACACCACAACCTCGCCCTTTCGTAACTAAGCCACTCAGAAGGCTAGTATTTGACACCATTCACAACCTCAGCCATCCAGGCGCTATGGCCACCACAAAATTGGTCGCAGAGCGGTTTGTCTGGCCTGGCATGCGTAAAGACTGTCGAGAATGGTGTCGTAAATGTCTGCCGTGCCAACGCGCTAAGGTGTATCGTCATGTCTCTGCACCTTTAGGTACGTTTGAACTACCACGCGCACGTTTTACGTTTATACACGTAGACATTATTGGCCCTCTACCACCTTCCCAAGGCTACCGCTACTGCTTGACAGCAGTGGACCGTTTCACGCGTTGGCCAGAAGTCACGCCAATGATGGATATTACCGCAGAAACCGCGGGTAAGGCACTGATATCCTGGATATCCAGATTTGGATGTCCCACGGATATTGTCACAGACCGCGGCCGGCAATTTGAATCCACACTTTTCCAATACCTTGGAAAAATGATAGGATTCAAACATCGCCGAACAACCGCATATCATCCTGCGTGTAATGGTTTGGTGGAACGGTTCCACCGTCAGCTTAAAGCGGCCATAATGTGTCACGCAGACTACGACTGGGTAAATACCCTGCCCCTAGTACTACTAGGCATTAGGGCATCCTACAAAGAGGACTTAAAGACTTCGTCGGCTGAATTAGTCTATGGCGAACCTTTACGTCTTCCTGGAGATTTCTTTCAGGCAAATATTCCTGATTCCACGGATCTAACCGATTTTACATCCCGCTTGCGAAATTTTTCACGAAAGCTTTGTCCGTCCCCCGCTTCTCGCCATAATCAAAATAAATGTTTTATATATAAAGATTTAAAATCATCTAGCCACGTATTTTTAAGAGTCGGTGCATCACGAGGTTCCTTAGAACCTCCTTACTCCGGCCCATACGAAGTGCTCGAGCGCGGGGACAAAACTTTTAAGATACTTGTCAAGGGTAAGAGCGTCACAGTATCTGTAGACCGTCTTAAACCAGCCTACATACTCGTCGACCCATCTACTAACACCTTACCCCCACCAACCCCTACTAATTCTGATCCCGTCGTAGATCCTACTCCCAGTCCCAGTCCTAGCCAGAATAAACCTTCCGATCATCTGAGCTCCAGAACTACACGTTCCGGTCGCAGAGTTCGATTTCCGGATTTCTATCGACCGTAGTGACGGTCTCTGGGGGGGAGTGATGTAGGAGGTATACATACAAACAAACATACATGCACACATATACACATACTACAAACATATATACACATACATACATACACTTATACTATCCAATAAACAATCCTATAATATTATATTTCTTATTCTATTTAAATCATGTCTATGTAAATACTTTGGTAATTGATATTATTACCTCTTTCTTATTATTATATATTATTATTAAACAAAAACAATTACTATTTACACTTTCACTACATTTATATAATTTAAGTAAATCAAATAATATTTATTGATATTACATTCACCGTAACGGAACCACACCTTTTCTATTGTATTCGGTCGGCGCAAGCGCATCTAAGATTTAGTGTTGAACTGCCCTCGGTCGCGCGAAACCTAATGTGTTGCATTATTATTGTAAAGATACTATATCAGTTGATTCTGCTAATTATCGTGTATATTAATTTGTGTATTATCTTTACGTGTATCTATATTCTCTCTGAACTTTTGTACAAATAAGTGTTAACTATATTTTCCCTTCTATTTGTGAGTGTGAATAAACTTGTGCTTCTACCTTCAACTCATCTTTCATTTCTGGAACTTTCTGTGAGTACTATATTTACTATACCACAACTGGTGACCCCGAGAAGAACACAATGAGTGATAGTAGTGACTCGGCTAAAACTGCCGCTACATCAGAGAGCAAAAGACACGTAACGGTACGCCGCGCTAAGCCCGTTACCGTTTCACGAAGAATGAGCATAAAAATACCCGCATTCGCTCCCGAGGACCCTGAAATCTGGTTTGCATTACTGGAAGGGCAATTCGAGGCCATAGGCATTGAGGATGATGCAACAAAATTCACCCATGTCATCACTCACCTCGATCTTCACCACGCAAAAGCGGTTAAAGACATTATCGTCAACCCCCCAGTCAACAAACGATATTCGAAAATAAAATCGGAGTTAATTCGTCGGTTATCTGCATCACAGGAGAACAGGGTAAAACAGTTACTCACCCACGAAGTTTTGGGTGATCGAAAACCATTTCAATTTTTGAGACACCTGCTCGACTTAGCTGGACCATCTGTACCGGAAGAATTTATAAAGACCACCTGGAGTAGCCGTCTGCCTAATAATATTCAGACGATCTTAGCGTCACAGCCTACCCATTCTCTGGAACAGTTGGCGGATTTAGCGGATCGAATCCAGGAGATCACAGCACCCTGTCAGGTAGCAGAATCATCCAGACCAGGACCTAGTACCAGCGTCTCTGCTGAAATCGCCGAACTGAGAGGTATGGTCGAAAAGCTTGCACTGAAGCTAGATCAGCGTTCACGTTCCCCTGAACATAGATATCGCCAGTCAAGAGAACATCGAAGACGTTCCCCTTCACGTCAGAGGTCCAGGTCAAACTCGAGCTACCGCAAGTATCCTATTTGTTTTTACCATAGTAAGTTTGGCTCACGTGCCCGACACTGTGTTAAGCCGTGCGACTACAACAAACCGGGAAAAGCCAACGGCAGTCGCTAATGGCGACTGACGACTGCCCAGTGACTTCAGGTCGCCTCTTCATGTACGACAGGACTACGGACACTCAATTTCTGGTGGACACTGGGAGTGACCTGTGTGTCTTCCCGCGTTCTGCACTACGGGACCGTCGTGCCAAGACAGACTACACCTTATGTGCCGCCAATGGCACTGTCATAGACACTTTTGGTAGCATAGATTTAAGTTTAAATTTAGGTTTAAGACGTAATTTTACCTGGCGTTTCACAGTGGCCGATGTAACCAAAGCCATAATTGGTGTAGATTTTTTAAGCTTCTATAATCTTGTTGTTGATGTACGTAATAAAAAACTAATAGATAATACAACTACATTATAATCCAGTGCTTCTGTAGCTCAAACTAATGTATGTTCAATCAAGGTAGCAACAGGCAACTCCAGGTTTCACGTACTGTTGGGTAAGTACCCTGAAATTACACGCCCTTCAGGCACGCCGTGGATCCCTAAACACAAGACAGTACACCACATTCGCACTACACCTGGCCCTCCTGTATCATGCACTCCTCGCAGACTCGCTCCTGACAAACTGAAAATTGCTAGGCGAGAATTCGAACTTATGCTTAGTAATGGTACAGCGCGTCCTTCAGAAAGCGCTTGGGCTTCGCCCTTACATCTAGCTGCTAAAAAAGACAACAGCTGGCGTCCTTGTGGTGACTATCGCATGCTCAATTCCAGAACCATCCCTGATCGGTATCCCATTAGGCACATACACGACTTTTCCCATGCCATAGCGGGCTGTAAGATCTTCAGCACCATCGATCTGGTCAAGGCCTACAACCAAATTCCAGTCTTCGAAGAGGATATCCAGAAGACGGCCATCACAACACCTTTTGGCTTGTACGAGTTCCCTTGTATGACCTTTGGTCTGAGGAACGCAGGTCAGACCTTTCAGAGATTCGTCGATGAATTGACTAGAGGTCTCGATTTCGTGTATCCCTACTGCGACGATTTTCTCTGCTTCTCTAAGGATGAGGACCAGCATGAACAGCACCTGGAACAGCTCTTCGACCGCATGAAGGCATACGGCATCCTCGTCAACACTTCGAAGTGCGTTTTTGGAGCCAATGAAGTAAATTTTTTAGGTTACCACATTTCGGAAACAGGCACCAAGCCCTTGGAAGCGAAAGTACAGGCAATTACAGACTTTCCCGTACCTAAGACCGTTAAACAACTGAGACGTTTCTTAGGCATGCTTAATTTTTATAGGCGTTTTTTGCCTAACTCAGCAGTGATACAAGCCCCTCTTAATGCCTTACTGTCAGGCTCGGTCAAAGCTTCACAACCCGTCGACATATCCGGTGATACACTAGTAGCTTTTGAACGATGTAAACATTCACTTGCTAGCGCTGCACTACTCGCTCATCCAGACAGCGATGCTAAACTAGCACTTGTGACTGACGCGTCTGACTTAGCGATGGGTGCAGTACTGCAACAATTTAAGCACGGAAACTGGCAACCACTTGCATTTTTCTCTCGCAAGTTTAGCCCCTGTCAACAAAAATATTCACCGTATGATCGCGAGCTTTTGGCAATTTACGAAAGCATTAAGTACTTTCGGTTTATGCTGGAAGCTAGACACTTTATAGTGTTTACAGATCACAAGCCGATTACTTATGCTTTTCACGAGAGAAAGGCTAATTGTTCACCTCGCCAATATCGACATCTGGACTTCATATCACAATTCACGACCGACATTCGTCACATATCGGGCAAAGACAATGTTGTTGCCGATACATTATCTCGCGTCGACGAAGTTCAGATGTCCATTAATCTCGATCAATTGGCAGAGTCTCAAGCTGATGATGAAGAGCTTGTTAAATACACCGGCGGGGATTTTGCACTTCATCTCGAAAGACTCAGGATTCCTGGTAGTACTAAATATCTTTATTGTGATAGTAGTACACCACAACCTCGCCCTTTCGTAACTAAGCCACTCAGAAGGCTAGTATTTGACACCATTCACAACCTCAGCCATCCAGGCGCTATGGCCACCACAAAATTGGTCGCAGAGCGGTTTGTCTGGCCTGGCATGCGTAAAGACTGTCGAGAATGGTGTCGTAAATGTCTGCCGTGCCAACGCGCTAAGGTGTATCGTCATGTCTCTGCACCTTTAGGTACGTTTGACCTACCACGCGCACGTTTTACGTTTATACACGTAGACATTATTGGCCCTCTACCACCTTCCCAAGGCTACCGCTACTGCTTGACAGCAGTGGACCGTTTCACGCGTTGGCCAGAAGTCACGCCAATGATGGATATTACCGCAGAAACCGCGGGTAAGGCACTGATATCCTGGATATCCAGATTTGGATGTCCCACGGATATTGTCACAGACCGCGGCCGGCAATTTCAATCCACACTTTTCCAATACCTTGGAAAAATGATAGGATTCAAACATCGCCGAACAACCGCATATCATCCTGCGTGTAATGGTTTGGTGGAACGGTTCCACCGTCAGCTTAAAGCGGCCATAATGTGTCACGCAGACTACGACTGGGTAAATACCCTGCCCCTAGTACTACTAGGCATTAGGGCATCCTACAAAGAGGACTTAAAGACTTCGTCGGCTGAATTAGTCTATGGCGAACCTTTACGTCTTCCTGGAGATTTCTTTCAGGCAAATATTCCTGATTCCACGGATCTAACCGATTTTACATCCCGCTTGCGAAATTTTTCACGAAAGCTTTGTCCGTCCCCCGCTTCTCGCCATAATCAAAATAAATGTTTTATATATAAAGATTTAAAATCATCTAGCCACGTATTTTTAAGAGTCGGTGCATCACGAGGTTCCTTAGAACCTCCTTACTCCGGCCCATACGAAGTGCTCGAGCGCGGGGACAAAACTTTTAAGATACTTGTCAAGGGTAAGAGCGTCACAGTATCTGTAGACCGTCTTAAACCAGCCTACATACTCGTCGACCCATCTACTAACACCTTACCCCCACCAACCCCTACTAATTCTGATCCCGTCGTAGATCCTACTCCCAGTCCCAGTCCTAGCCAGAATAAACCTTCCGATCATCTGAGCTCCAGAACTACACGTTCCGGTCGCAGAGTTCGATTTCCGGATTTCTATCGACCGTAGTGACGGTCTCTGGGGGGGAGTGATGTAGGAGGTATACATACAAACAAACATACATGCACACATATACACATACTACAAACATATATACACATACATACATACACTTATACTATCCAATAAACAATCCTATAATATTATATTTCTTATTCTATTTAAATCATGTCTATGTAAATACTTTGGTAATTGATATTATTACCTCTTTCTTATTATTATATATTATTATTAAACAAAAACAATTACTATTTACACTTTCACTACATTTATATAATTTAAGTAAATCAAATAATATTTATTGATATTACATTCACCGTAACGGAACCACACCTTTTCTATTGTATTCGGTCGGCGCAAGCGCATCTAAGATTTAGTGTTGAACTGCCCTCGGTCGCGCGAAACCTAATGTGTTGCATTATTATTGTAAAGATACTATATCAGTTGATTCTGCTAATTATCGTGTATATTAATTTGTGTATTATCTTTACGTGTATCTATATTCTCTCTGAACTTTTGTACAAATAAGTGTTAACTATATTTTCCCTTCTATTTGTGAGTGTGAATAAACTTGTGCTTCTACCTTCAACTCATCTTTCATTTCTGGAACTTTCTGTGAGTACTATATTTACTATACCACAGTTAGATATGCATACTTATATTATAAATGCGAAAGTAACTCTGTCTGTCTGTCTTGCTTTCACGGCCAAACTGCTGCACCAATTTCAATGAAATTTGGTAAATAGATAGTCCAGAGCCTGAGAAAGGACATAGGCTACTTTTTATTGCGAAAAAGGAGTTGTAAGGGGTTTAAAAGGGGGATGAAAGGTTGTTCTGGGGTTCACTCGCCACACGCCTGCGCGTTACCTACGCCGGGCGTCTTGACAACGAATAAACAAGGCTGACACAATCATAAAAAATATTTCACTCTTATTTCACTTTTTCAATGAAGACTTAAATATTACGTATATATTCGTCAATCAGATTTGTATGTTCATTATATTAATAGAAATAAATAAGCCAAATTACTATACCTACAGCGTTTCTTAACTTCAAAATTCTCTACAGAAGTATCGTCATTATAAGCTAGCTGTTGGTTAGATATGAATAAAAATGTCATTTAAAGTTTGTATAAATTTTACCCTTAAGGGGGAAATAGCAACAGAGGATGGCAGTTTGTATGGAAATATGTAAGATTTGTTAGTTAGTTTGCGACAAGAGACAAAATATGTATTAGAGCTATTCCGATATGACATTTACGGAGTTATCACGGAGAAGATAGTATGCCAACTGACAGTAACGGCATGATTACACTGAGACGTGGGTTCTGTTATATGATAGCACAGATGATTTAAAAATAATATCGATCCTGATCTGAAACTAATGAGATAGTTATCAATTAAACGAACGGATCATGTCAGGTGTGGAGGGAGATGTTGTCGAATACTTAAACTCTTTAGAAATATCAGGAGTGCCTTCCCATAAGTTGAGGCTGAAAGTTAATGTTCCAGTCCTATTAAATGAGGTATCTTGAGCGCCAAAGCCATGTAATAGTACATGGATAAATATTACACATCTGGGGTACAACATTGTAAAAGCTACAATCATGACGCATGGAATGGCAAAAGAAGTTAATGTTTTAATTCCCCGTATTACAATAATTCCAACTTATTTGATATTTGAATTTAAAAGAATGCAGTTTCCACTGAAAACAGCATTTCCAATAACAATATTATCAAAACCCAAGTACAGATGCAAAGATACAGTATTTTTTTTTCTCATGGGCAGCATATACTCACGTGTATCAAATCCACCAAATCTCCATATTTTGGCAAAATATGGCAAAACAAAAAACGTAGTTATTAAAATTGTACTTTTTTTATTTGAAGCTGACAAAGTGACTATGGTCAGCCTGATGGAAAACTCAAGCAGAATCCAACAGTTGGGGCTACCATACTCACTGGTAAAGCAGACAATGCAGTATTGCGTCTCACACTATGACGGCCTAGTGAGATGCTTTTTCACGCCCCACTTAATTTAGGCCCCACTTAAAGGCCTCGGGATCATAGTGGGAGAGAAACACGTGCGCTGGTAGTGAGTTCCAGTTTTTAGCTGCTCGGCACAGGAAGGAAGAACCAAACCGTCCTATTTTTTCAGGCACGTACTATGTTTTTCGTATATTTTCTAAAGTTACTCCAGTATTTGCGTCTGGTAGTCATCATTCCATGATGATGAGCTGATGATGTAAGATACAACACCTTAACGGTTAGGAGTTGGAGGATAAATCTTCAAATGTCATATGTAGTTATATTACCTTTAGTCGTATTCTTTCAAGTTATTTAGGTAAGCTAATGATGGAAGGTACAACTCCTCAACGGTTAGGAGTTGGAGGAGTCAAGTTTTAGGTAACATAACTACATAGTGCCCTTGCGCTTCGCTTGCCTCGTCTAGGAGGGGGCACGACCGCGCCTCCAGATTTTAGATTTATTATATATATATATATATTTATATATATATATATATATTATATATATATATATTTATATAAACTTTTTTACGTGTAGTAGGTAAGTACTTAGCTAAGTCAATTTAGAGCCAGGAGCTTTGGCTCTAAAAGTGATGTCTAAAATCCTAGGTAGGGATTTGTCTCTACTTAGGATTTTAGACATCACTTTTGAACATAATTTTATGAACGCACGCACGCACGACTCACGAGGATTTACTTCAGGAATAGTAATTTAAAAAAGCGGCCAAGTGCGAGTCGGACTCGCCCATGAAGGGTTCCGTAGAAGCAAGTAACATAATATATATATATATATTTGTGTTGAATGAAACATAAATTGCGGTTAATTTATGACGTATTAAAAAAGCCGTGGGTTGCCATGCTGCATTGTCTGCATTCGCAGTGAGCATGGTGACCACCACTCTTGGATTCTGCTTATGCTTTCCATCAGGCAGAGTAGAGTCATTTTGGCGGGCCAAACATAAAAAAAAAAAAAAAAAAAAAAAAAAAAAAAAAAAAGCTACTTACTAGATCTCGTTCAAACCAATTTTCGGTGGAAGTTTGCATGGTAATGTACATCATATATTTTTTTAGTTTTATCATTCTCTTATTTTAGAATTTATAGTGGGGGACACACATTTTACCACTTTGGAAGTGTTTCACGCGCAAACTATACAGTTTAGAAAAAAAATTTATTAGAAACCTCAATATCGTTTTTGAAGACCTATCCATAGATACTTATGCGGAGAAAATCTTAATGCGGTTCACAGAATACATCTACTTACCAAGTTTCAACATTATAGTTCTTAGTTTCGGAAAAAAGTGGCTGTGAGATACGGACGGACAGACAGACATGACGAATCCATAAGAGTTCCGTTTTTTGCCATTTGTCTACGGAACCCTAAAAACAACGTTCGATTATTGATTACGGCGTCTAGGGTGACCCTAGGTGGCTTTCCCTGTGAGTGTGTGATTTATGTGTCTACTAAATGATATGACTACTATAACGTAATTCTAATCGTAACTTTTTAATGTAAATTATTGAACACATGATGGGAGTGATTCAAGTTTAACTCGGGATGGAACCGTAAACACATATTTTATTGTTTAATTATTTCTAGCAAATAGTTTTTACGTTGTTTCGCATATTTCTAAACTCGAAAATTTATAGCAGTTTTAAATATAGACACTTTGGTTGCACTGCCTGTGCGGTGTCGAAACATAGGTATGTGTGAAAGCGTTCTAACTGGTTTTATAATGCTAGTTAGCGTTCAGCAGAAAAACCGGTTTGGTTGTAAACGGAGGGCTCAGGCCGACCGTGGCAAGCCATGCAGAGCCAGTTTGCGCTCCGAGCTTGTTTCACGTTCTACAAACAGAGCAAAAACCAGTTTTTTGTGTTAGAACTTAATCGTGTAGCCGAAACAGAAATGGAAAAGTTTATAGAAACAGTGCGGCTACATCCTTGCTTATGGAATCCAGACCATCCTGATTATCCAGAACTGCATGCGAGAGGGCAAGCCTGGCAGAGTGTCGTCAAAGCAATCAACAATGATTCTATTTCCAATAGTAAGTAAATTAAAAATAAGAAAAGCAACTAAGGATGCATTCATGTTGGCAGAATATTTAATTATTTAAAAATACTTATTTAAGTAGGTACGTGTACGTATAGATTTAGATACGTATTATTAAAATGACTATAACAATTGAATTAAAATAAAAAAGGGCGAGATTGAATCGCGCACCTAAGGTTTCGTGAGCAAACATAATTTTATTTAGATAGCTTGTGACTGAATCAACCCATTAGGATTTTAAATTTTTTACACTACTACCAAAATGGGAGTAATATTTTCAGGGTTCATATTGAGCACCTACAAGTTTGCAACTTCGTGCCATTTTCTTTATTATACCTTAATTTTTTATACCTATCTGAATAGATTTTGATGTAATTTTCTATGTAGTCTCATTAGAATGCTTACTTTCTCCAATCCCAAGTAGCACTAAAGATATTTGTGCTCATTTCCATTAAATGTGATGTGAACACTGCATATTAAATAATGTTTCCTTTTGTGATATTTGGGGCACCAAGTGGACGGGTCACATGTTGGTAAGTGATTACCGCCTGTCTTAGACACCTGCCATGACGTATATAATATTGTAAAGAATATCTAAGTGAGAAAATCACCATAGAAATTAATCTTCACAATCACACAATTTTGGAGAATACATACAATTCCTTTTTATGTTATGATACAGTTAATAAGAATTGCCTTGTCGTTGCTTTCAGGTCTAGTTACTAAGAAAATCCATTTACTTGTTAAAATTGTTTAAGATACGTACTAATAATTTTTCCTCATACGCCAAGTAATGCTCCGTACCTATAGCATTAGCATTGAAAAATATAATATCATAACATTTAGTTTTTTGATAGGTATTATTTATTAATATGTTGTATACTATAAAAATATAAAACATTGAAACATAATAACGTTTACAGTTAAAGCTGCAAGAACCGAATGGAGAAAACTTCGTGACAATCATCGAGAGGCTTTAAAAAGAGCAAAATTAGGCCAAAATAAATTATTACCAGCTCAAGTTACCACCTGGAAATATGCTAAAATCATGCAATTTCTAGAGCCTCATATGAAATATAGAATCACAGAGAACATAGATATGGAGCCCTCAGTTTCCTCAAGACCCATTAATTCAGATCATGACGTTTCAACGACTAACGTTCTCGACCAAACAAAAACTGAAATTCCGAATAAACGTCGCTGCACAGAATACAACATTATGGAAGACAATTCTAATAAAATAATAAACATAAAAGAACCAGACGCACTGGAATCTTTCTTTAACTGTATATTAAAAAGCACAAGGGACATGCCTACCTGGATGCAAACTCAAGTAAAGAAAAAAATATTTGCCGTCATTATAGATGCTGAAGAACGTCTTTCGTCTCAGGGACAAACTACTGCAATGGACGACTACGCTCATCCGACTTATATTATAGAAAGTAAAATAAAGACAGAATTACTTGAAGATAGTTGAGGAAATCTTGATGTTTTATAAATTAAGAAATTGTAAGCAACTAAATTATACATTTATTAATCAAATAGGGTAATAATCTAATTTCGTATGTGTAAATGCTCTAAAGATAGCTATTAATTAATTGATGATTTTGTATGAGTAAATAAGTTCATCAGGCGTATTTTTAAATAAAACTGGGTAAAAACTAGTGGTGTTGTGTAGATATTTTTTCTGCCCTAGGGCTAATAGCGAGCTACTGTACAGTAAATTATAATAGAAATGTGACCAAAATTGTATCAAATTATATGAAAACATAGAACGTTAGTTGTATTATGAGAAATGTGTACCTATGTTAACAACGATATTTTATGTGTGTTTTACAATATTTATTTACCACAATCATGTTCCATTGAAACTGTAGTAAATAATGAAATTCCTGGAAGCTGTGTCCTGTTGCCATGCAAGAAAGGAACGTCAAGCTTATTTATGTTGACTTCACTTTCTTCAGAGTAATATTCTGTGTCACGGTGGATGCGGCTCTGTTGGAAAAAAATTAAAACACGCCATTATGATAAAACATTTCATGTTGGTGGAAAAGAAAACAAAACATTTCTATAAATCGTCTGTCATTTTTTTTTTATTAATATATCCTGGGACTTTACAAACATACATGAAACGGACACAAAGAACACCCAGACTCAGAACAACAATTTGTGGATCACACAAAGTGTTGTCCTACGTGGGATTTGAACCCACGACACTTAACGAAGTAGGAAACGGCGTGGTGACCGTTAAACCACTAGGCCAAACGTGCAGTCATTACTGCACAGTACAGTACAGGACTACAGTACATTACCCGACTATAACCCAGAAGAAGGATTAGGTCATCTATAAAACATACGTATGTATTATGTTTGTTTCTTAACAACGCTCTGTAGCCTCTGAATTTTGAGTTTAAGGTGCTGCTAGATTCGTTTTAATTGTATTTGAAAATTAAAATCACCGGCTCATATTTTAAGTAGGTTCCTACGTTGCACATGTTTTGAAATATTTAAGAACATACAATGAATGTATGTTTCAGAAATCATGATGGGTGCTTATTGTGTAGCTATTGGTATTACCTACCACTACATGTTATTGCACCACTTTTTAAAATGTATTTTATAGGTTCAGTTTATAACGTCGATAATTACAAATAAAAAAAGGTATGTCACAAACGCAAAAAATGTTTTATTTATTAATGTTTTAAATATTAATTCCCCAAAATGCGATAATATCGTATATTCGTTCCTCAGAATGCGCGGATGTTCCCACAACTCAAAAAACATGCGCGCCTTTTAGATCGAGGGAATGATTAAGGGAATCAAATCCCTTCCCTAGGATCAGGGTCAGGGGAGGAGTTTGAGCTCTTTTGTGACGAAGAATGGTTCTCTCACAGCTTCTATTGATACTTATTTCTTTGTTATGTAATTGATTTGATTTTGATACGGATACTTACAAATAATTATCCGTTAATACACGAAATAAATAGGTACTAGTAAGTAAAAAGCGGTCAAGTGAAAGAAAGAAAGAAAGAATACATTTATTAGTCACACGTATAAGAAAAATAAGACATTTAACTTAGATTAAACATTAATACTTAGATTAAGATTAAAAATAACAATCAAAATGTCTAGCCGTGTGACTAAAGGGCCACAGCTCAGCTTATGCTGCGGTCCTGGAAGTGCGAGTCGGACTCGCCCATTAAGGGTTCCGAAGCAGCAAGTAACATAATATAAAAGTTCTTGTAGTTCGTTGTAACTTTGATCGATGTTTTAATACGAGTAATAATGTAATAGTGTATTTGATTGAGGTTTACGATTTATGACGTATTAAAAAAAAACTACTTACTAGATCTCGTTCAAACCAATTTTCATTTTTATATTTTTATCATTCTCTTATTTTAGAAGTTAGTGTGTCTCGCGCAAACTGTTCATTTAAGAAAAAAATGATATTCGAAACCTCAATATCATTTTCGAAGACCTATCATAGATAACCGACACGTATGGGACTGATGAAAAAAAAATTTTTGAGTTTCAGTTCTAAGTATTACTATATTTTTTTTTTTTACTTACTATTACTAAGTACCCCCAAAATTTATTGTTTTTTTTTTTGTGTGAAATTCTTAATGCGGTTCACAGAATACATCTACTTACCAAGTTTCAACAGTACCTATAATAGTTCTTAAAGTTTCGGAAAAAAGTGGCTGTGACATACGGACGGACAGACAGACATGACGAATCTAAAAGGGTTCCGTTTTTTGCCTTTGGCACGGAACCCTAAAAACTACCTAGGCTTAGAACCTTACATCTAAACCTATCTAGGTCTAGAAACCTTAAATATGTGTTTAAAAACAGTTTACGTCAAATGTAACATATCCCGTATTATCACAAAACAAAAAGATATAAGTAGAAGTGACTAGTAGGCGTGGCGCGCTTGCCACTGATAAGCGCTGCACCGCATACCTTTATGAGTTGTAGGTATTTTGTATCATAGTCGTGTTATAACGCTGCGTTGAGTAGGTCGTCCAATGAAAGTTCTTTTTTACGCCACAATGCAGTACTGTTCTGTTTTACAGTGTAAAAATGATAGCAGAAGGAAAAAGATTGATAATTGAGGTGTTTCTTAACATCTGTAGGTACAATTTTATAAGTTTTATCAATAAAATCTTAAAATTTTATTTAACTGATAATTGACTAGAGATTTAAGCTAAACTCTTCCTTATTCCATTCACATAAATCTCAATCTGGTATGATCGGGTCTTATCAGTTTTCAACGTTATTCTCGTATTTTCTATTCTACTCGATTAGTGATGTAGCCAGGTAGGATGTTAGCTTTATCGATTTGCATACTTTTAAACGTGTTATATTTACTTACTATAATAATTATAAATATTAAATTTTGCTTGTTTGTTTACGTGGCCTTGAAAGAAAAACACTTGTTTTACCATTGAAAATCTATACAAATAAGTATATAGTAAGAATATATATATATAATAAGAGTGTCTGTTTGTAATATAATATCCGCTTTTTACTAAATGCATCTGCATGTGTAGGTACACGGTACAATTTTATTTTTACGGAACAGGTGGCAAACGAGCAGACGTATCACCTGATGCTAAGCGATTACCACTGTCCATGGACACCCGCAACACCAGAGGCGTTACAAGCGCGTTGCCGACCTTTGGGGGGTGGGGAGGGGGAGGAGTTGGGATGTGGGCCTCCGGTATCCTCACTCACTCTGTGAAACACAGTGCAAGCGCCATTTCACACTGGTTTTCTGTGAGGCCGTGGTATCACTCCGGTCGAGCCGGCCCATTTATGTCGAAGCCTGATTCTTGTCTCTGCGAAATTTGCAGGCACGGGCCGTATACCAAAATAACATTTTTTTTAAATTTTGTCTGTCACTCTCTCTGTTCCGAACTCTGACTCAGCAGTCAGGATCGCTAAAGACTATACCAACGGGTCGACAATTAGACGTATTGCATTTTTGTTCATTGCAGTCAATAAAAATTATGATTATTGATACCATGTGTATTTCCTATAAAACTAAATATGAATACATACTGTGCCAAATATTAATTATGTAACCACTGTTTTGAATTTTGTTAAGTGGCTAAACAGTCTTTATTAAATATAATATGATTATAATTAATTAATTATAGTTAATTAATTAATCCGAAAATCACTGAAATAGCGCAAAGTTGCAATATTTCTGAAATATAAAGTTAAGGTAGGTATACCAACTTATTCATTACTTTTATTATTCTAATTCGTTTTATTATAATATTAATTGTATTTAACATTTTTGTTGTTTTTATCTATACTAATATTATAAAGCTGCAGAGTTTGTTTGTTTGTTTGTTTGAACGCGCTAATCTCAGGAACTACTGGTCCGATTTGAAAAATTCTTTCAGTGTTGGATAGTCCATTTATCGAGGAAGGCTATAGGCTATATTTTATTTTCAAAATAATTAGGGATCCGTAAGAAAATTGCTATTTTCTAACCCAAGGTGTGAAATCGAAAACCTATTTTTGCGTGCGCTGCAAAGACTATTGACAATAGAACAAAATAATGTATTACGGGTTTGTAGGGCCCATTAAGATCTACAAAAAAGTCCGCGAGAGCATATATCTAACTATAATGGTTTAGTCACAATAACCGCTTTTGTGTTCGAAAAAAATATTAAATCGTCTGAAGAAAGAAACTACGTTAAATGTGTATCGTAATATTAATCCTTATCCAAATTAAGCTTTATGTTGTCAAGGGTATTTATGTAGAAGTAAAATACTTTTTGTTTCATCCCAATCCGACATTTCGTTTAGAAGTTATCACGAGTATAAGACGCAAAGAGTTTTTATCAACATAATGCGTAATATTAATCTTTATCTAAATAATTGTGTTGTTAATTATGAGTAGTAGATCTTAGGAGAGTATAATAAATACATCTATACTAATATATAAAGCTGAAGAGTTTGTTTATTTGTTTGAACGCGCTAATCTCAGGAACTACTGGTCCAATTTGAAAACTTATTTCAGTGTTAGATAGCCCATTTATCGAGGAAGGCTAGCCATAAAGGCTTCCATAAAATAATAAGATAATAATTAAATTTATAATAAAATAAATAAAATTTTAAGATCAAGGTAAAATAGCAATAGGGGATGAAAGTTTGTATGGAAATATGCAAGGTTTGTGAAGGAAAGGCAAGGCAAGGCCTATGTCCAGCAGTGGACTGCGAAAGGCTGATGATGATCATGCAAGGTTTGCGAAAATGCTTCATGAGTTTGGGACAGGAGACAAAATATTAGGGCTATTCAGATGTAACATTTACTGAGTTATCACAATATGCTTAAGTGTGTTTACCCGAACGGGCAGACATGTGAGGACAGTGACGACTGTGCCGCATGCGGATGTCGAATTTTGCTACTACAAATTCGTTATTATTCACTAGGATTCGATTTGTTTACATGATTTTTTGTTTATTCAAATAATTTTCTTCGTGAAAAAATCCGAAGGAAAACTATCCGGCGGGATTTAAACACAAAAAAAGCAAAAGGGGTACGCCGCAAGATGAAATAAATGCCTGTATGAAACATATGTATTATGGGTACATGTTAAAAAGTTATGTCTTACTACAATTATGCGAGTACAATTTCACAATGATTTATGAGCAATGTCAATATGCAAATGCTCTTCTAAAAATAGGAGATGATTGTATGCCAAATGACAGTAACGACATGATTACACTGAGACGTGAGTTCTGGTATATGATAGCACACATGATCTAAAATTAATATCTATTCTGATCCGCCGACTAATGAGACGAACGGATCATATCAGACGTGGCGGAAGATGTTAACGAATACCTCTCAGGAAACAATGCAAGGGAAACTGAACCAGTCATATCATAGCTTATGCATAAAGTTTTTTAAATCTTTAGAATCATCAGGAGCGCATTCCCATAAGTTAAGACTGAAAGTTAATGTTCCAGTCCTATTAATAAGAAATATTGAGCGACAAAAATATGTAATGGTACACGGCTACAAAATACACATCTGGGGTACAACATTGTAAAAGAAAATGTTTCAATTCCCCGTATTCCAATAATTCAAACTTATTTGCAATTTCAATTTAAAAGAATGCAGTTTCCGCTGAAAACAACATTTGCACTACCAATTATCAAAGCCCAAAGACAGACGGTTAAAGTTGCAGTTCATTAAAAAAAACATGTTTTTCAAATGGGCAGCACAATCGCGTGTATCAAATCAGCTAAATCACTCTATTTTGACAAAGGATGGCAAATCAAAAACGTAGTATTTTAAAATTGAAAAAATTGAGAATTTGCTCAGACTGAGGGAAAACTCAAGCAGAATCCAACAGTGGAGGCAACCATACTCGCTGTGAAAGCAGACAATGCAGAACCAAACCGTTTGGTTCGAGAGCGTATTTCTAAGACTGAGCCGGTGACTTCCAAGACCAGCACGTTTTGTTCTGTAGAGGAAGGGAGAAGGTGGGATCAGTTGGAAGAACGCTTCAGAACACTCTCCATGGTAAAGCGGTAGAGGACTGCCATAGAGGCGATATCTCTCCGCAACTGCAGAGGCTCAAAGGAATCGGTAGTATTGGGACTGTTGATAATGCGGACTGATTGCCGCTGCAAAAGATCGAGAAAATCAATGCCTAGATCCATCACAAAGATAAGAACAGTACGGACGAGCGTACCTGGGTCTTATAAAGGAGTCACAAATGCTCGGGCGCGAAAAACCGTCTCACCCTGTTCAGGCTGCCTTAGTGGTGCCCTCGATGTACTCCCGTGGGTTGAGGTCTCGGCAAATATCCATGTCCAGGACACCGAGCTTATCCCGTAGTGGCAGTTGAGTGCTCTGAAAAGTGGGGAGGGGAAGAAACGGAGACTTTTTGGTAGAGATCGGGCACAGCTGTGTTTTCTTAACGTTGAACTGGACCAGATTCTCATCACCTCATTTTTAAATGCGGTTCAAAACCCGGTCAAGCTCAGCGACAAGCTCCTATCCATTTTCCTCAACGTCTACTATCTTGGCTGCAGGGTATCCATAATATCGCCCATGCACTGTGCTATCGTCTGCATAGCAATGTATATTGCCAAGGGCTAATATGTCATTGACATGCAGAAGAAACATCTTAGGCGACAGGACCGAATTCTGAGGTACGCTAGCGTTTACCTCCAGAAAAACAGAGGCCGCGCCGTCCGTCGCAAAGAACCCGAATGCGAAGGCGCTGATGAAGAAAAGAGTCAATCTAGAGACGACTCTAGGAGGCAGACCGAATGCTTAGAGGTCGGAGAGAAGCGAACGGTGCAAGACCAGGTTGAAAGCCTTGGCCATGTCGAATGTCGAAATAAGCTCATACAAAATACTTTTTATTTTATGTACCTATATAAATACTTAAATATGTTTTTAACAGTAAAAAGTGTGTCTTATTTTTAAAATAATATTAGCCTTAATAATTAAAACTGCTACCCAAAGTCACTGTTCCACGCGGACGAAGTCGCGGGCGCAGCTAGTATTGTATAATTAGTGTTAAGCTTGCAATATTGCCTTGGTAATTTATCCTGTTATAATATTGTAAAAGTTTCTAAATAAATAAATAAATAATAATACAGATTCTTAAAATGAATACACATTATTATGCAAGTACTTATTTTTAGCTTCTTTACCTTTATAATGTTACCTCCTCAGATATCCTTCAATTCATGTTTTTTATTCTGCTTCATCCTATTACAACAAAAGTTAGGTATCGATATTATTGATAATATTGTAATATGTGCCACAACACTAAGCGAGTAGCGATAAATATCAAAAAATGACACAAATATCGAATTTATTCTTATAGTGATTAATGTTATAATTGCGTGCATTTAGAATAACGCCATCTGTTTTTGAATAGCTTGCAATGAAGTATTCTTACTTTCAAGATTAAGAAACGTTGTAAGTTCTTCTTACGCTATGGCAAAATAACTGTTAACATTACGCGATAAGATATATTATCAAACGTGTGACTTTATGTATTGTAGGCTAGTTTTGAGCAAATAAAAACATCAAATCAAAACAATTCGTTAGTAGTGTGCAGTAATAAAATAGTGCTTTCATTTGTCTGAGTTTGGCGACAGTCGTTCACTCGTTCCGTTGTAAATTAAGAGACATAACATTTCTACCTATTCTTTATGTTCTGTGCGTATTATGATCTCTGATCTGAGTGGTTTACTTTGAACATTGATGGATGAAAAAGAGCTATCAATTCGTAACCTTTCCCATTTTATTCATTATTCATAGTAGGTATATTTACTTCGTGCATACCTTTGTTAATTCATTATTTTTCTCACCCGTGTCACGAATAACATCATTTGTCACCACACAACTTACAGTCTGAAAACGTTGTTACAAAGTTAGTAAACAGTTATTTACAAACTACGTTCAACTACTTATGATACTTATTATTTTAAAATCGACGTTTTCTTTATCAATTGTTGGGAAAAATTTAATAGCATTTTTTTCTTTAGGGCCGTTTCATTTAGAAATTACCTACTACAAGAAATTATTTCTTACATCAAGTCGTCGTAACAAATAAGCCTGACGCGGCAATTTCCTTCGAAGTCTGAGAATATAGGGGTTGAGTAACCGTACACGCTTCTCTGAATCTTCGAACACATGCTCGATGGGCAAATACTCATCGCCTGAATTCTGATAAAGTATAAATCAGAGTTAATCCTAATCCTTATCACAGTTATCACACTAATATTATAAAGGTAAAAGTAAGTTTGTTTGTTACGATTTCACGCGAAAACTATACTTAAACGATCATCATGAAACTTTGTACACAATCATATTTTTGGTGGTATTAGAAGTAACATAGGATACCATTTTATTAAATGCGGGCGAAGCCGCGGGCGAATGCTAGTAATAATATAAATGTAAGGTCCTCTTTAGTGGTGGAAGCCAACTGCCCGCGGTTTCACTCATCACCGCAATTTTTGGGATGGGATTTTGCATTTGTTGAAGTTTAATATAACGCCATGGGCTTCATGGTGGCTAAGGTTGCCATTGAGTAGAAGACAAGAGTCGAGTGATTACCTACTCGTTTTATTTAATTTTAGGTCATTGATCGCAAAATAAACAATTTCAGTTTAATCTCTACTAAGTACTTCTACTAGCAATGTCAATTGCAGTTGTACAGTGTGTGTGATTGAACGTGACCGGTATATTTTTAAATTTTGGAATGCAATTTATAAAAGTAATATTAGGCTGCACAGAACAATCCTTTGCTTGCCTAAAATGCCTTGTAAAAAATATAAGTTTTTCCTCCAGTTTTCCTTGTTAAAAATATTATTTTCATCCCACCATCTAGGAAAGAGTATTTTTGCCATTCGATATCTGAGTGCAAAAGCCGTTTTTATCCGCTAGATTAGAGGATAAAGTAAAATTGAATTTAAAACATCGTGTGCACTTACTTTGTGAATTCAAAACATCATTAAACCTATTTACTTCTACCTCCATGGTGCCGAATTTATCATCCAATCTTTTTTAATTTGTAAAAACTTGAACTGAGAACCTTCTTGGTGTACTTTATTTTTTAATTTGCTTTGCCCGCGCCATTTTCTTTTCACGTCATATTGTTATAATCTTTTGCATTTAGTCATTGGGATGGGTGGGATGAAAAGTTAGGTGTTGCACTCGAGTGCAAAGATTTTTCACCTTGTGCTCTTTTGATTCCCTTGTTGGGGGTTGTTTGTTTTTTAAACGCGTGCTCAATTTTCATGACCGAGCAAGCGAAGGATTCTAAAATTGAATCACGAGTGCAGAGAGTGATTCAAAATTAGAATCCTGAGCGATAGCGAGGGAAATCCCGTCGAAATGCTTCCAGCCGTTTCAGAGATTACCCGGAACAAACAAACTGACAGACAGACTGTGTGTATTGTTGTTTTGGTGAAATAATAATTAAAAAAATTAAATAAAAAATAAATATCAACAATAGCAATAATTTAAGATGAGTTTGTTTCAAACTACAAGTTACCGTCACATCAAAATAAATTTAAACATTCAAAATAAACAGCATGTGCAGAAATGGGCAGCTCAATCCCAGGCAGTTTTATCATCAAGATATTCTGCTATGGTATAATACCCCTTTGCGGATAACTTAGATTTAATGGTATTCTTAAATTTCCTTAATGGCAAATTCCTAATATCAATAGGAAGTTTATTCTAAAAACGTATACATTTTCCCGTAAAGGAGTTGCTTACTCTGTGGAGACGAGTGACATGAACACTAAGATTATGTTTGTTTCTGGTATTAACCGAATGAACATCACTGATTTTAAGAAACTTTGATAATATTTCTTTGAACATAGATTAAATTTTCGTATATATATTGTGAAGATACAGTCAGAATATTTATCTCTTTATATTTGGAACGGAGAGAAACTCGAGCGCCTAATTTATAAATGGCTCGTACGGCGCGTTTTTGTAAAACAAATATGGCATTAATATCTGCACAGTTAACCCAGAGAAGGATACCGTAACTCATTATGCTATGAAAGTAACTGAAGTAAACTATTCTAGCTGTATCAACATCAGTTAAATGTGGAATCTTTTTACAGCAAAAGCCGCTGAGCTTAGCCTAACGGATAGTTTTTCTATTTGGGGACCCCATTGTAACTTAGTGTCAATAGTAATACCTAAAAAAAAAAAAAACGACTTCCAAAAACATCCAACGAAAACTCTCTGTCAAAAAACACTTAAAAGCGTAAAATAAACTGGTACTTCATAAATTGCCTATACCTAATTCTTTATTCATTTAAATAGTAGTATTATAATGGGTGCTAGGTACCTAAAATCTGTTTGAAGTCGGTGCCAAGTGACTATCGCTTAGACTTTTGTAATTGTTCGTTTGTATTCTTTTTGGCTTAGCACCGACTTCAAACAGATTTTAGGTACCTAGCACCCATTATAATACTACTAATTAAATGAATAAAGAATTAGGTATAGGCAGTTTATGAAGAACCAGTTTATTTTACGCTTTTAAGTGTTTTTTGACAGAGAGTTTTCGTTGGATGTTTTTGGAAGTCGGTTTTTTTTTTTATAAAAAGTTTTTATTTTACAGTTTTTAGTGCAAACAATCGTAAGTAAGTAGTAAGTTGAATTATTTCATCAAATTTCATCATCAAGAATAATACAAATTAAGGTACGTGTAATATTAAAATCATCCTCTAATCCCTAACTGTTGAAGAGTTTAATCTTCTATCATCAGCTCACCTAAATAGCTTGAAAGTATACGACTGAAAGTCTTTAGATACGTATGAAATTGAAAGAATTATTCTCCAACTCCTAACCGTTGAGGAGTTGTACCTTCCACCTTCCATCATCAGCTTACCTAAATAATTTGTAAGAATACGACTAAAGGTAACTTATATACATATGATATTTAAAGATTTATCCTCCAACTCCTAACCGTTAAGGAGTGGTACCTTACATCATCAGCTCATCATCATAAAATGATGACTACCAGACGCAAATACCGGTGTAACTTCAGTTTTTTTTTTTTTTTTTTTTTTTTTATGTTTGGCCCGCCAAAATGACTCTGCTCTGCCTGATGGAAAACATAAGCAGAATCCAAGAGTGGTGGTCACCATACTCATTGCGAATGCAGACAGTGCAGTATGGCGACCCACACTATGGCGGCCTAGTGATGCTACTGCATCTTTTAGTCCAGTCAACAAGTATGAAACTTGTTGACTAGACTAATTGGGCCCCCGGTCTCGCACTCACCAACGAAACACGACAGCACGAACGCTGTCATTTTACGTTGATTTTCTGTGCGAGGGTAGTACCGCCCCGGTCGAGCCGGCCCGTTCGTGCTGAAATCAGCGTGGCTCTACTACCTCTAAAAAATATACGAAAAACATAGTATGTGCCTATAAAAAATGAGGGTTTTTCTCGATTTCCCTGGGATCCCATGATCAGATCCTGATATGCTGGCAATGGGACCACCACGGAAGCATACCCTGTCGAATACAAAAAAAAAAATTCAAAATCGGTCCACAACTGACGGAGTAATCAGGTAACATACATAAAGAAAAAAAAAAAAATACATACAGTGGAACATAGAACCTCCTCCTTTTTGGAAGTCGGTTAAAAAAATACAGTAGATTCTACAGGATCCAACTCTAGTCCATTCAATCGAACATTGGTTGTAACATGCCTAACGTTTGGTGTAGAGAATTTAATGAATTTAGTTTTCTTTTCAATAAGGAGAAGGTTATTTGTATTAAAACAATGTACCACTTTCGAGACTGCACTGTTGACTTTATTAAAATTGTCAAGTTGGCGCGCAACTTTAAAAATTAAGGATGTGTCATCCGCAATCTCATGATTGTCACTTACATAATAAGCTAGATGATTTATATATATGAGAAACAGAAATGGCCCTAGAATAGAACCCTGTGGGACGCCCATTGTTACCGGGGATCCCGAAGATGTTTTGCCATTAATATCTACTTTTTGAACTCTTTTATTAACCGACTTCCAAAAGGAGGAGGTTCTCAATTTCATCAGTATTTTTTTTTTTTTTTAATGTATGTACATTGATTACTCCGTCAATTGTGGACCGATTTTGAAAATTCTTTCTGTGTTCGAAAGGGTATGCTCCCCATGTGGTCCCATGGTCACCATATCAGGATCTGATGATGGGATCCCAAGGAAATCGAAGGAAACCCTCAAATTTACGTGAGCGCCTGCAATGAAGTTAAGGCAATTGTCTGCATGCCTTCATATTCTGTTATGTTACCTTTAGTCGTATTCTTTCAACTTATTTAGGTGAAATGATGATGAGAGACTTGAGAAAGACTAAAAAGCGAAAAAAAAACTTCGTTTAAAAAAACCGACTTCAAAAACTAAAAAGTATAAAATAACTTAATTTGTATGTGCTACCTATTCATAGGTTTGAAGTCTGTGCCAAGCCAAAATGAAATAGTAGGTACCGCACTTGCCGCGCGTGACCTTGAGCGGGATAACTGCTCTTCGCGTAGAACAAAACAACCGAAGCGTCGGAGACGTCGTTGACGTTCGTCTCGAAATATAGCGACTGTGGTGGAATATCTACTTTTTGAACTCTTTTATTTAAATACGACGTTAGGATATTCAGAGCATTATTCCTTATTCCGTAGTGTTGTAACTTTCTGATGAGTTTAGGATGATGGACACAATCGAATGCCTTAGACAAGTCACAGAAAATACCAAACGCATCCTGTGAATCCTCCCAGGCGCCATATATGTGTTTAAGCAATTCCACACCCGCATTCGTAGTTGAACGACCTTTAGTAAAACCAAATTGCTTTTGATGAAGCAAGTTGTGCTTAATAAAATGTTGTAACATTTGGTTTAAAGTAGAGATGGGCCGATCATTACTTTTGCCGACTAGCCGACTAACCGATTAGTCGGCTAGTCGCAAACGCCGCCTGCTAACCTTGTTTCTTCCTTTTTGCTTCTGTAAGAGTCGAAGTCGGAGCGATGTTTTAGTGCCAAAAATATTTTTGTGTAAAGATATTATTATTATTGTTGATTGATGTGAAGAGTTAAATGAAAAGAAAATTACTTGTGCCGATGTTTTTTAAAGAAGTGGACAATGTATTGTTTTTTTATTTTTTTATTTGATAGCCTGCCAAAGTGATTCTGCTGAGCCTGATGAAAGATTGAGTAGAATCCAACATGCCTAGTGAGATGCATTTTCGCACGCCGCCTAAACTTCCAATGCCAGTACGTGCTGTCCTGTAGAAGATGGGAGAAAGTGGGATTAGTTGGAAGAGCTCTTCAGAACACTGTCCATGGTAAACACGCTATAGGACTGTCACAGAGGCGATATCTCTCCACAAGTTCAAAGACTCAAGGGACTCGGTGGCATCAGGACTGTTGATAATGCGGACTGCTGGCCGCTGCAACCGATCAAGAGCATCAAGCAAATTCTGCGTGGATCCATTACAAAGATGAGAACAGTCCTCCACGAACGAGCGAACCTCGGTCTTATAAAGAAGACACAGATGCTCGGGCGCAAAGTACCGTCTCACCCTATTCAGTACGCTAAGTTTCCGCGAGGCCGCCTTAGTGATGCTCTCTTTTTTTTATATATTTGCTGCCAAAATGACTCTGCCCTGCCTGATGGAAATCATGAGCAGAATCCAAGAGTGGTGGTCACCATCCTCAATGTAGGTAATAAGGACAATGCAGCATGGTGACCCGCACTATGGCGGTCTGGTGAGATGCTCTTTCACGAACCGCTGAAAGGACCCGGGATTATAGTGGGAAGCAAACACGTGCGCTGGTACTGAGTTCCAGGTTTTGACCGCTCGGCACAGGAAGGAAAAACCGAAGCGATGAGTGCGAGAACGTATGTCTACCACTCTGAAGCGGTGACTTCCGAGGCCGGCCCGTGTTGTCCTGTAGAGGAGAGGACCAGTTGGAAGAGCTCTTCAGAACACTCTCCATGATAAAGGCGATAGAGGACTGCCATGGGTGCTATATCCCCTAGATGTGACCACAACGACCCTTTAGCGTCGATTGGGGAGGTATCGGCCTCTACCGCAGTCCATTCGTCGCCTTCTGCGAGCGGGGACGGCCCTTTCTCGATCCCGCTCTGCGGACTACTTCTGAAGCATTACATCTTCACAGAAGGAGACCACGGACTCCCATCCCTCACTACTCGCCAGCATTGCTCCGATCAATGCTGGTGGTGACAGGTTTCGTCCGATCTGTCCGACCAGGAGTCGACACTCGGACTCCCACGCAGGGCAGTCCTCCAGCGTGTGCTGGGCGGAGTTCCGGTCGGACCCGCAGTGATGGCATTGTGCCGTAGCCTCACGTCCGATTCTGTTCAGATACTCTCCGAAGCAACCGTGCCCGGTGAGTATCTGAGTGAATCGGTAGGTGACACAGTCGGTCCTCCCTATCTAAGCTTCGAAGCTCGGCAGAACGGCTTCGACACACGAGTGAACCTGGGTCTTGTAAAGAAGAGACGGATGCTCGGGCGAGTAGAACTGTCTCACTTTGCTTAAAACACATAGCTTCCGCGAGGCTGCTTTGGTGACACTCTCAACGTATTCGTGCGGGTTAAGATCTCTGCAGAAATCCATGCCAAAGATATCGATCTTACCTTGTAATTGCATTTGAGTGTTCTGAAAAGTGGAAGTAGAAGGAATGAAGACTTTTTGGCAGATAACGCGAACATCTGTTAATCTTGGCATTGAACTCGACCAGATTCTGATAGCCCCATTGAGAAATGCCGCCCAGCTAAAGAAGAAACAGTGTGGGCGACAGGACAGAGCCCTGAGGTACGCCAGCGTTTACCTCTAGAAAATCAGAGGCCACGTCGTCGCATTGGATCCTAATGCTGTTATGTGTAATCAATGTCAATGATTATTTCTCGAGGTGGAAATAAAAAAAAGTGAAAACACTACAAGCAAACATTTTTTTTAATAAATGTCAGATATGTTTTTTTATCAGCAAGTAATTTTAGAAACTGGTTACCAAAAGAAAGATTGCTCTGTTTTAGATTTCAAAATGTCTAAAACTGATTATAAAATTAAAATTGACAAATATATTATTGAGAAATACATACAAAGTAATAAGCCGAATAGTCGGCGCTTTTTGCCGACTATTCGCCGACTAATCGTCGACTACGATTGTTGCCGGATAGTCGGCTTTACCGACTAGTTGTCGACTAGTCGGCACTTCTCTAGTTTAAAGTAATTTTTCAAAAATTTTACTCAATGTTGGAAGTATTGAGATAGGTCGGAAATTAGATGGATCTGAACTGCTACCAGATTTGAACAATGGAATCACTTTATTTTGTTTCATCAGATCAGGAAACAATTGCTAAATATGGGGATATCATATCAATTATTGCAGATATAGTATGTACTGAATGTCCCCATAAATCAGTTGTTTTCTTTATATTTATACTTTTAAAAGCCTTGATAACATCATTTACACTTACAACTGAAAATTCAAAACCCCTATCACACCGGTTTACACTATTTTCTAATAAAAAACAAGCAGAGGCAGAGCATGACGAGAGAGTCGGTTGTTCGAATCGGAATGTTGGTAAAAAAAAACAAAATCAGTTGCAACCTCCACATCCACTTTTATGTCTACATTATTAATGTTTATGGAAGTCACGATTTCGTACAATGGACCTTCCGGTTTCAGCGTTTATAATATCACATGTGGTTTTTATTTTATTTCCTGATGATTTTATTTTATTTTTTAAATATAGAGATTTGGCAACATAACAGGCGCGTTTGAACGTCTTTGAATAATTTTGTGGATACGTGTGGATAGGTCTTCGAAAATGATATTGAGGTTTCTAATATCATTTTTTTCTAAACTGAATAGCTTGCGCGAGAGACACTTCCAAACTGGTAAAATGAGTGTCCCCCCCCCCTCTCTTTAACTTCTAAAATAAGAGAATGATAAATCTAAAAAAAATATATGATGTACATTACCATGCAAACTTCCAACGAAAATTGGTTTGAACGAAATCTAGTAAGTAGTTTTTTTTAATACTACGTCATAAATCGTAAACCGACAACCCTGGCGAGATAATGGATTTGAGATGCCCCACGTGCGGGAAACAGTACAAGAAAAGAGCCTGGTTCCTAAAACATTTGAAAACACACGATGGCATTGATGCAAGACAGACGTCTGTAAGTTCGTCAATTGCTGCTACGGATAGAGTTGACCCTCATATATCTCATGGCAGGCCAGAGAGTGACCCGAACCAGGAGCCCATCCACATCTGGGCCCGTCTTAGCATTCACTCCCAAAAAGAGACCACTTGGAAAGCACACAACCAGAACTTGGCAGTTCTCCTAGAACATCCTGGAGCAAAACAAGACCTAAATAGTCAAGTCGAAACTTTCCAAAAAGTAATATATACATATTTCCATGAGCACTACCCACCCTCAACACACTATGCTCATAAAGGAAATGAAAACAGATTTAAGACTAAACTGAGAAAGAGAAAGAGGGACCTTGTCAAACGACTACGGAATGCTAAAGCCATGGGCGATATCCACCTGAGTCACCAACTGGCCAGGGCTTTAAGATCAATACTAAAACTAATTCAAGGAGTATCAGTACAAATTGCTTACGAAACTGATAACTTAAACAGAGCAAAGCATGAAGTAGAGTTCGATAGAAACCCTTACCAATATTCCAGAAATATTTTCAAAGAGAAGCGCGGACAACTGCTTCTAACGGCCGACCAGATCTACGAACACTACAAAACTACGTACGAGGTGCAAACACATAAGAAGACCTATCATGAACCAAGTGCACAAAACCCAGCAAGCCCTCGTTTTAAATTTGATTGTAACCCGCCAACCTTAGAAGACATAGAAATCCAAATTAGGAGGAAAAATTCAAAATCAGCTCCAGGGCCTGATGGTATACCATATATAGTATATAAAAAATGTCCATCAGTGCGTAAACACCTTCTAAGTATATTCAGCAAGATCTGGTCCAACAAGGAAATACCAGCAACCTTTGGCAAAGCTAATTTTGTCCTCATTCCTAAGAAAAGTGAAGTAGTAGACCCCAGGGACACTAGACCCATAGCCCTAACCAATACAATTTCTAAAATATTTTTCTCCTGTCTTCAATTAAAAATAATACAGTATATGTCCAACAATAATTACTTCAGACCAAATTACCAGAAAGGGTTCATGCCCGGAATCTCTGGATGTCTGGAACATAACTCATTACTTGCGGAAAGTCTCAAAGATGCTAGGAAAAATGAAAGGCAAATTACAGTCTGTTGGATAGATTTAGAAAATGCCTTTGGTTCAGTACAGCACGAGCTTATGTTATTTGCCTTGAAATGGTATAACTTCCCGCCAACGGTTTGTGAAATAATTGCATCATACTACGGTAAATTAAAATTTGTAATCACAGCAAAAGAGGGACATACGAAACCCCTCGAATACAGAGTAGGGTTGTTCCAAGGTTGCTGCTTGTCGCCAGTAGTATTTAATACAGTTATAAATATATTAGTAGATAATATCGCAACATGTGAAAAGAGGTGGGGCTATCGGTTTAAGGTCAATGGAAAATATACGGAATCCATCTTAGCGTTCGCAGACGACCTTGCGATCATTACACGTAATCCAAAGCAGTGCCAAGAACTACTGCGTAAGGTAGATGACTTCTGTACCTGGACGGAGGGAATGAGGACAAAACCTAGCAAATGCTATTGCCTTTGTCTGGGCCGGCGTGGCACCAGGTATACCTCGTATGACCCCGGGTTTACTATTGGTGGGGAAAGTGTTTCAGTAATATCAGAAACCGTGCCCTTTTAATTCCTTGGAAGAAAGATAGACTACAAAGGTCGTACTCCATCTATAAACGTAATAGTCGATGACTTCGTAAAAGACATTGACAAGGTAGACCAACAGCCAATTAGTAACGTAAAAAAAGCTTGGATTTACGACAACTACTTAACATCACGTCTCAACTAGCCGTTTCTAGTATATGACATAAACCAGAACCACATAAGAACACTGGACGCGAAAGTCACTAAGACATTGAAGTCGTGGCTCGGGCTAGCACCATCTGCAGACCCGTCAACGTTGTACAGGGGCTCGAATAATTTTGGAATGAAATTAAAAAAACCTTCGGAACTCTACAAACACCTAAGAGTTACCAAAATGCATGTCTTGTCAAAATCCCAAGACGAAATCGTTAGATCCCTTCCAAAAGACAAAAATTCATCAGAGCTAGAGTCACGGCTCCAATTCCACAAAAAATTCATAGTGGGTACGCAGTCCAGTAGAGTTGGATTGGGAAATGCTAGAAGACAGACCGACAAAGAGATAACAAAATATTTCATACAACAAGATGAAAACGAGACCTACACGGTGCACGCAATGAACCTAGAAATGCAGAATGAATGGTTAACTCTAGGAGAATTTTGTATCCCACCAGCTTTGAAATGGCGCACACTTTTATATGATTGGTCACCCGCCCTGTTAAAATTCTACCTCAACGCCTTTCAATTAACTCTCCCCGATCAAAGCAACCTAGTAAGGTGGGGAAAAGCTACAGAAAAGGCTTGTACGATGTGCAATGCGGCAATAGGTACAGCCAGGCACTTACTGACAGGTTGTAAGGCGCTATTAGACCGGGGTCATTATTCACGTCGTCATGATAGGGTATTACTCATCATACGCGTAGCTATGAGTTTATCACTGGCGAGAGCGAAAAAAGGGATAACAACAAACATAAAAACTAACATCGCGTTTGTAAAGGAAGGCTCAACAAAAAAGACTTCACTCACACAAAAGCCGTACTCAATTATAAATACCGCCAGTGATTGGACATTATTAGTGGACACGTATGAAAATCACTACAGAATACCGGAGGATATCTGTGCCTCGGCGTCCAGACCGGACATATTTCTTTATGCAATGTCAATTAAGCGTGTAGTACTAGTAGAACTCACGGTGCCGTGGGAAACGAACATCCCTAAAGACCACGCTTTAAAAAGAAACAAGTACTTTGACTTAACCAACGAAATAACAAAAAATGGTTATGTCGTTGCGCTGTATGCCGTAGAAGTGGGTGCGAGGGGTATACCAGCTAAATCCCTCTATAACCTGCTTAAAGACCTTGGATTGCCAAGAGCTTCAGTAAGCTCTTTTCTTGAACGAATATCCAAAGCGGCATTGCTAGGCTCACTTCAAATATGGTTAGGTAGAGGGGGTAACACGGCGGACAGTGGAGGTGAGCATTGACGCGTCGTAAGGAGTGCTCCTTAAACCTAAACCTGGGTCGCAATTCCCAGGCACTGTCGAAGTCGCATGTGTTGCCCCCATCTATCACGCGATGGACCCGGCACCCGCACGGTGAATCCATGGAACGCTAAGAAATAGGTCTACCTTTCATTCAATCAACACAAATATAAAAATAAAATAAAAATTATATTATGTTACTTGCTGCTGCGGAACCCTTCATGGGCGAGTCCGACTCGCACTTGGCCGCTTTTTGAATTATGACTTTTTTGTGACATGTTTCTTTCTTCAATTTGTTTTTTCACTTGTGTCAAAAACTGTAAAAATCGCGGTCGCGTTTTACGTAAATAAATTAAATAAATAATGTTTATTCAATAATAATTTTCGTGTCGCTTTCAAATAATAGTTCAGTGCCAAAACCCTATCTACATCCTAAGGATTCCAAATACGTAAGTTGCTGCTGTTCAAGATTTTATCAGGTTATGGGCCCAACATAGGAAAGAAGGAAGGGATTTTCACCATGGACTATTCCGCGAAAATAGAGATTGCAAAGCTTAGAGGCAAGGAAAATTGGGCAACCTGGAAGTACAACATTACCGCACTTCTCAATGGTACGGAAGTGCTTGTGATGCTGTCAACGGGTCACTAAATAAACCGACCTTGCAGCCAACCTCGAGTGCAGCCGCAGCTGACGCCGCACTAGTCACTTATGAAAAGGCTTTAGCCAAATATAAGAAGACTGAATCTGGTGCACTACTGATGCTCAGTACGAACATGACTGAGGACATGCTTACTAAGGTAATGCGATACAATACAGCACAAGAAGTATGGACAGAGTTACACAACCTTTTTGATGGAGACTCGGAGAGCGTAATCTATGTTTTGTGTTTAGAGTTTTTTGGACTGAAGCATAGCAAGGATGATGATATCCCCACGCACATGTCAAAGATCAAGAATCTCTGCAACAAAATAACTGTAGAAGTCGTGAAGGTGGATAAGGACGCCAAGCTTCCTGACGTTCTTCTCATCTGCAAGGTGATAGATACTCTGGACGATAGGTACGCGAACTTGAAGTCAAGCTGGCTCATGCTTAAGCAGACTGAGAAGACTGTGGACAGTTTAACAACTCACCTATGCGCATTCGATAGAAACCTGCGCACCGGCAACAGTCAAGACAGCTCCACCAAGGAAGCACTTGTGACATTGCCTGCAGGACGTCAAACCAAGTATGAGCAACTAGTCTGTAGTTACTGTTCCAAGAAAGGACACGCGGCTCGAAGATGCAGGAAACGGATTAAGGATAATGAGCAAAATCCTAAACCGAATCCAAACACAACAATCTCATCAGGTCAAGCCATGATGGTGATGGATGCCCTCAATGCGGAGGTTTGCTCAGGTGTCACTGAAGAACGAGACAGTTGGTTCGTGGACAATGGAGCAACTACACATATTGCCGTAAGAAAAGACTTCTTCACAGATTTTCAGGAATTTGACTTTGATCATACTGTATCGACTGCTGACGGAACTCCAGTCCGCGCGTTGGGTAAAGGAACAGTAGTTGTCGAATCGAATGTCAATGGTAAGAAATGGTCGATCACGCTACAAGAAGTGTGGCTAGTACCATCACTGACGAAGAACTTATTTTCCACTCTGGCAGCACAAGACAGGCTTAATAGCAGCCTTTTCTTTTCTACAGCTAATGTTTGCCGTCTGAAGGTTTCAAGCACGACTAAGCTGTTGGGAAAGAGGGTCCACAAAGTAGGACTATAGTCCTCCTTTGTGGACCGAATATATGCAACAATAGAGAAGATACAACAGGTTGTATACACGTCCGACGTTTTGAGTTGATATCAGTGGCGCGCACCGATCTGCTCATATTTCTTAAACTAAACTGTCTGTGAGAATAGTTATTGGCGTTAGCTGAAGCATCAGTCGTGTCGCGACAGCAACGAAGAAACCATGGCTGTACGTCTTATGGTCACCTTTTTATAGAGGTAAGTAACTGTTTTCGCTGGCTTGGTATACTAAAAATTTGATTTCAGTGAAGCCTTTTTTTCATGTATACTTTAAACTATCATATTTAAAATATAAAAATAGTGTATATTATATGTAATAGATTTTAGTAGAAAATGTAAATATTAGCATTTTAAATTATTTTTTAAGTTATTTACAAAATACCTTAATATTTTAATTTCAGTGGTATTGAATTCGGTGTTTTCCGTGGCAATGTGTCCACCTTCTACTAACTTTTAAGACCGTAAATCATAAAATATTTATCTTGTTCTAGTATTGTCATTATGTCAGATTCTAAGCAAGGTCACTTGGCTAAGAAAAGATTGTCTTAGACGTCGGAAAGCCCGAATCAAGAGTCATCCAGAACTTTACGCAATACACAAGGAAAAAGACAGGAAGCGTTATATTGAAAGGGAGAATGAAGGAAAGCCTGTTAGTGAATTAATTCGTCGTTAACAACGCATACATAGAGAGAGGAGTAGAATATCTTCGGACAAACATAATCGGAAAAAAGGCTCAGAGAGGTGAAATGCCTTGAGGAAGATTTGATTGTCATACCAGAAGTAGTCGATACAAATGATGATCCTTTGATAACTTCACAGTCGCAACTGAAACTTTTATAACAACGCCAATTAATGCCACCGATAGTAAGGACTCGGCTTAGCACTCGCAAGTTCCTTCAGTGATTTATTACTATAGAGTCAGTCAGTCATTTCATCTTATTTAACACAACGTATTAAGACTTATCGAGAATTGTCAGTACCATTGTGTCCATCTAGTGATGCCAGTTTTGCTTCAAACTCACAGACTGGAATTGCCAGCTCTTATGACTGATCGGGAGTTGCCTTTGACTCTAAAGGCTAATGGGACCAATCCCGCCCTCACACCCACCACTGTAACTCCTGTACACCAGGATCAACAGCAGTGACCCACAACCACACCGAGTTATGACACTCGGCAAGTCCCAGGGAAAATAAACTGTCTTGGAACCCGCAACGAAACTAATCAGAAGAAAACCGGAGGAGTTGGAAATAATAAAAGTCCAGTTCCCTATTTAGTAAAGAGGTAGACAAAATGAAGTCAAAATAGGCAGACACCTTTTTCAAACCGGGAAATACCACGGATAAGAAAATTATGGATCCTAAGTGAGCTTTATTCGATTACTATAGTATGTATGGTAGAATAGCCTAAACGCACGGATATTCATCGAAGTTCACACAAGATCGACATAGTATACCGCCCCAGATGTTAATTGTAAGTTAGAATAGCATTATGTTACGTTCATTGTACCAAAAATTACATTCCCAGAGAACATGATGAGCCGACTGTTAACTGCTAGAATCAGGTGTTGAGCGTTGCCACAATGTGTGACAAAGGTGAATCGACTAATATAAAAGAGTGTAGTTTGCTCTTAAAGTTAGATGTTAAGATGGAAAGAACTGGTAAAGGTAGCGCCCCTTAGATGATTGGTCCCATCGCTATTGCCTTTCGTCCATGAGGCCGTTATAGACATTGGACTGCTAGACCGGCTCTAGGGACTAATAAAAAGCCAGATAGCAAAGTTATTATACGTAGAGTAAAATACCGCATGAATATTTATGTAATTTATACATCTTGTATGAATTACAGAGAAATGTAAAGGCTCCACCTTTTTGATTTAAGAAATGAAGAAGTAGGAACTATACACTTAACTTTTTTAAGCTTCATGCCAAAGTTAATTGTAGTAAGTTTATGTAACGTAATAAACAACGTGTAATTAATCAAATAATTGTTTTATTGTAATATATATCAGAAGTCCCTTAACGGCATTAGTTTTGCTTACCTAAATTTATAATAAAATACATTTTTTTATAAACATAGTACTACTATGTAAATACACACATCAAAAGTGTCTAGGGATCAACATATGTGTCTAGGGATCAACATATATTTTTGCAATAACTTTTCTCCTGATTGATATTAATTAAAATTTTCTTTAAGGATTCATCCAATAAAGTGTTTTCGTTTGTCACAGTAACGATAAACCAAGTCACCTTTGCATTAATAAAGAAATTTGCCATTTTCCTAATAAAGGAATTTTTGACATTTGAACCACGAACATTAAAGTTCGAAAAAAAGACTGAAATAACAGTTTTCTTTAAAATTTTATTAGGTAACTTAAACAATTAATAATCCGTGTTTCTACCGCGAACACTAACAACACAAGAATCGGTTTGGCATACTCAAAATGAGTTCATCCAAATCACGCTGTGGAATGGCCGCCCATGTTCGTTGCAACAACAAAAAAAGGTCTTCTTGCGACTGGATACCCTCCATATTCGGCAGACCTCTTCTCTGTAGCATATCCCATGCATGCTCAATCGGGTTCAAGTCTGGCGACTGAGCAGGCCAGGGCCAAAGCCATATCTCAATCTCAAGAAATCCGCATAAAAATGCTTGATCCCTAGACACTTTTGATGTGTGTAATTTGAAAACTTAATTAAGATTTTTGATTTCGGTGAAAATAAAGTTGATTTCGGTGGACGCCATTTTTAAAAAATTAAATTTCCTCGTAACCGTTCATCCAATAAGAGTGCCTCCAGTACAGATATTTCCCAAATAAAATATAGTTTTTTAATTTCTTACTAATATATTGAAATTTAGAAAAAAAAAATCAGCCACCGAAGTCGACTGAATAATGAGTTACTTGAGAAATACCCTGTTATAGAAGACTCGACAATGCTACAGCTGTAGCATGAGCGCTTCGCACATCAAGACAAAAACCACGTCATTCACGTTGTCAAGTGCGAGTTAGGCATTTAGTTATGTCCTGATAAGCTGAAGTGTGAAGGTTGCATATACGGAAAGTCTAATAGAAAACCGTTTGGAAAAAGGGAAAGAGCTACAGCTCCTGGAGAGCTAATCCACACCGATGTGTGCGGCCCCTTCGCTGAAAGTGTCGGGAAGAATAAATACTTCGTGATCTTTAAAGACGATTACTCCGGATATCGCTATGTCTACTTTATGCGTCAAAAATCTGAAGTAAAAGACAAGCTGATCCAAATGCTTAATGAAGCAAAAGTTGCTGGGCATGCAGTTATAACTCTACTCAGTGACAACGGAGGTGAATTTGTCAACGCTGACGTGAAGAAAATTCTGAACGAGCACGGAATCACACACAGATTAACTATGCCCTATACTCCTGAGCAAAACGGATGCAGTGAACGGGAAAATAGAACTCTGGTGGAAGCAGCAAGGACAATCATGTACGCACGAGGAGAAATGCCTCAGGCGCTCTGGGCTGAACTTATCAACGCAGTCGCATACGTTCTCAATAGAACAGGTCCATCAAGAGTGGATACCAAAGTACCTTATGAACTATGGTATGGCAAGCAGCCCAAGATAAGTCACCTGAAGGTCATCGGAAGTGAATGCTACATCCACGTCCCCAAAGAACGCCGCAAGAAAATGGATAAGAAGGCGATCAAAGGCATGCTAGTAGGCTACGAAATGGACGACGGCTATCGCATCTGGAACGGAGCACAAGTAGTGAAGTCAAGAGACATTATATTCAATGACACTCGATGTGAACTACGCCTCTACGACAGGATACCTACTGATTCAGAGGGAGTCCAGCCAGATGACAACAAAACCGATGATGTCTTCGAGCAACGGCAAGAGCCTGCAATAATAGTAAATCCACGTGACAATGATGATGAACAAGCTCTAGAGGGAGATGAAACAGTGGAACCAGATCCAGTTCATCAAGAAGGGAGTCAAGCAGAGAGTCCAGAACGTACTCGTCATGGTAATGACCAACGCCATGACTCTTCATTCGACGATTACACTGATGCAGATGACCAGCTCGAAGTTGTTGAGCCTATTTTTTTATTTATTTATTTTTTTTATTTATAAACTTTATGCACTAAATTTGTACATCGGCGGACTTAATGCCCAGGGCATTCTCTTCCAGTCAACCTTCGGGTGGTGTAGAAATGATGTGAGGTAGGTGCACAGGTTTCATATTACACATATATAATACAACAATATATTTAAACTTAGACATATACCTATATAAACACAATAGTACACATCACAAATACAAATATAAACATACATGTATAGATACATACATATATACATACACATATATTTCACATCTATACACCATGAATACTATGAGGTGTGCTATGGATGAGATAGTGCTGCCAGGTCGTTTAGAAAGAGTTCGTGTACTTTCTTTTTGAATGTAAGACGGGTTGTGGATTTCCTGATTTCGAGCGGGAGCGCGTTCCAGAGCAGTACCGCTTGAACAAAGAACGAGCTGTTCATAAAGTCGGAGTTGTGGGAGGGACAAGAGAGAAGCAGATTATTAACTGAGCGAAGATTTCTATCGTGGTTAGAACATAGGTACCGAAGGTACGGAGTAAGGTAAGTAGGTAAAAATTGTGAATTAAGAAATGAAAATAGTGAGGTCAGCGCTCGCTGATTGCGCCGTAGGCGAACAGGCAACCATTTTAACTGGGAACGCAAAGCAGACACATGGTCATACTTCCGAAGATTGAAAATAAATCGAATGCAGTTATTGAGAAGGCGGTCTAGTTTATTAAGGAGGTCTGCATTCAGGTCAAAGTAACATACATCACCATAGTCGATTATAGGTATTATTAAGGTCTGCATAAGTGTAATTTTAGTTTTTGGAGGCAAGAAATTCTTAAGACGATACAACAATCGCATGTTACCGGTTACTTTCTGGCTCACGCTGGTAACCTGAGCTCGCCAATCGAGGGTTGAGTCGATAAGTAAACCCAGATCTTTGACTGCAGAGCTGAGTGGAATAACTAAACCATTAAAAATAATAGGTGAGATAGATGTGGTATCCAATCTGCTCATTATACGTTTGCTGCCTATAATTATTGCCTGACATTTTGTTGGATTGACTGAGAGCCCAAATTTCATCGACCAGGATTTTATAAGTTCTAGGTCCCTGTTCACCTCGTTAATAGCCTGAGTGACATCCTCCACCCTTGCCTGAGAATACAGCTGCAGATCATCAGCATACAGGTGATACGCACACTGAAGATGTTGAGTAATGAGATTAATAAATAATGAAAATAAGAGAGGAGATAAAATTCCGCCTTGTGGGACGCCAGTGTAGAGGTCGCACCAACTTGATGATAAGTCATCAACACGAACACACTGTTGACGCCCCCGAAGATAAGTGGAGAACCATTCCAGTGTCTCTGAAGAAACCATCAGATATGCAAGGATGGATAACAGGATTTCGTGATTGACAGTATTGAAAGCATTGGAGAAGTCAACTAAGACTAAAACTGTGACCTTAGTGTCTTCCATGCCCTTCCTAATGTCGCCAGTCACTTTAAGGAGAGCGGTAACTGTGCTGTGACCAGGTCTGAATCCTGATTGTAAAGGGCTTAAAAGTTGGTTTCTGTATACAAACTGAGAGAGTTGTTTATATACACAGGCCTCGAGTACTTTGGATAGGAAAGGAAGGATAGAAATAGGTCGAAAGTGTTCAGGAAGTGAAGGGTTGCTATTTTTTGGGAGAGGAATGATATGAGCTTTACGCCACGAAGAGGGGAAAGTGCCAGAGTCGAGAGAAGAGTTGACTATGTGAGTAATTACTGGCAGAATACAATCCAGGATGTTGACAATCATGCGACGGCTAATGCCGTCACACCCCACAGCATTGGAACGGATAGACAAGATGATCTTCTTGATATCCTCAAGAGACACTGGAGAAAATATAAATGAGTCAGTAGTGGGACTGGTAAGACCAGAAATGTAATGTAGTGTTTGACACTTAGTTTGAATGTCTAGCGTAGCTGTAGATGAAAAATGACGATTTATTTCATCCAAACCAATGTTATTATTCAATACTGGATGTTGTTTTTTACCTATTCCTAAAGTGTTCAGAAATTTCCACATACTGGACGCAGAAGAGGACTATGTTTTGAAGTATATGTCGGCGTTTAGCGTTGCGTATCACCTGGTTGCACCGATTCCTTGCAGCCTTATATAGGTTCCACCTCTCCTCGCAGCGATCCCTCTTGAATCGAAGAAAAGACTGATCCCTTCGTCTCATAGCAGCTTGGATCTCCTCCGACATCCAAGGCGCTGGAGCACGTTTTAATTTAATTCTTCTAATGGGAGCGTGGTCGTCAAATAATTTTATAATGGTGTTATTGAAAATAAAGACTTTGTTGTCCACGTCAGCTGCAGCTGCCACGTCAACCCAATCTATCTTAGCAGCATCTGCACGCAATTTCTCAATATCCATGCGACCGTAACTACGAATTTGTAGAAATTTGGGAGGTGGTTTGGGAGGTTTAAGGATGTAGGTAAGGAAGATCAAGTCATGACGAGAAAAGCCAGGAGCAAGGAACTGTCCGTGGGAAGAGACTAGATGTGGGGAAGAGGTGAGTATTAGATCTAGCCACGTGTCCTGGGAGTCTACATTGTGATGAGTAGCTTGAAGGGGCAAGATGTGAAGGCTGGAAGCTTGGGTAATTTGAAGGAGATTGCGTGCACGGGGATAGTTTAGGGCTAGGAGGTCAGTGTTGAAATCTCCCATGATGATGTGATGTGTGTATTCCGACCCTAAAGATTCTAGTACTGTTTCCAGACTAGAGAAATAGTTAACACTGGGAGGGCAGTAGACTACCCCTAGAACAACGCTAACTCCCTTGACGCAAACCTCAAGGAATAGGTATTCCGCGCTGGTGGAAAGATCGGAAGCGGAAGAAGTGAGAATTTTGTAAGGTAGGTAACTACGTAGGTAGATACCAACACCACCACCTCTTCGATCTAAACGGTCGTTACGTATAAGTATAAAGCCAGAGAGAGGATATGAGGTGGAGGGTAAGTGAGGTTTGAGCCAAGTTTCCGAAATCAGGATGGCATGAACGTTATTGTCAGAGAAAGTCTCAGTTAAATCGCTGAAATGACTTGGGATGCTTTGCGCATTGATATGACAAACATTTAGAAAAGGACGTGAATGAGCGGAAAATGTTTGTCGCAACTGATTACCCAGAGTCTCTGTAAACGAACTAAAACTAGAATCCTGTAACGAGTCGTCGGCAGAAAAATATATATCATCATCGCTCATAATGTGTAAAACACATACAAAAATAAGAATAAAAACCTAATAAATACTATTATTTAAGTAAATGCAATATATATATTTTTAAGGTATAAATAATATTCTATCGTAAAAAAATGTGACCTTTAAGATAGGCTGGAGTATGCAGACCATTGTTCTACACCACCCGCCAGCAGACACACAAAATTGATGTACCGCATACAATGAAGGAGAATGTGACTTTAAAACATCAAGATAAAACATGTTAATTATCTAAATTATTTCAAATAACTTGAATTAAGAATGACGTGAAAACAAAAAAAAATATTTAAAGAATTAAGACAAATAAAACAAACATTCTCACTGGTTTCCGAACGTACTCAGCGAGAAAAAAAAAATTAAAAAAGAACGCTAACTTGACAGATGACTTTTTAAGTATGTCAGAATAGTCTATGGAATGACATGTAAACAATACATAAACTCTGCGCATTTGTTTTGAAATTTAAAACAACAAACTGATAGTAGTTTAAAGTGTGTAACAATTATAAGTGGTGACAACTGTGCAGTAGTACAAGACACTATTGTTTCCGCGAACTTTTAGTGGCCGCACTTGAACTCGGTTTGGGTGGAGATGTTGTCTTCGGATATTTGGTTATAAGAGGCTCCAGTTCGTCCAGTGATGTTACTTTGTGGCGACTATTGTCTGCAGGTTTAACGATAATAGTGCCATCCTGTGTCCAGCAGGCCGCCACACCGAAATGTTGCCGGGCCATGCTAAAAGCTGTTTGTCGAGTTTTTGTAAGAAACTCTCTTACCGTAAAACCAGAGCCTTTCAACGTCGACTTCGCCCTCCAGACCGCAGCTCGAACCTCCGCCGAAGAAAATCGTATCAACACTGGACGACGACGCTCATTGGATGGAGTCCCAATGCGGTGACAGGTCCTGATACTCGATGATGTTATAGTTTTGAGACCCATCTTCTGATTGAGGATACCAAGCAGGGTCTTACTGCAGTCTTCATTAGTCACTTCAGGCACTCCGAGAATGACAAGTGCCTTGCATCTGTGGCGGGTCTCCATTATATCCACCATCTTGGCACACTCGCTGATTTGCCTGCGAAGCAGACCCAACATGTTGAACATCAACTCTCGGAATGCTCTGAACTCCTCTGAGACGCGGGCAACGGTATCTTTTGAGTTACCACCAGAGTGCAATTGAGCCTCCAGCTGAGCCATCCTCTTCGAGAAAGATTCCTCCAGACTACTCTGAGCTGCTTGGATGTCAGCAATTTGGGACATTGTTTGTATATGAAGATTAAGAAGACCGTTCAAAACTTAAAATTTGTTGTTATAATTTGTGATTAATTAAATAAGCTGGCAGGTGGTTTAAACACTTAGCTTAATATGTCAACAGGATACTAACTGTAAGTTGCATGAAAGTATACACTAATTACACTTTGTTTAGTGGTATTTTAAGTGAAATTAATATTAAAAAACTAAGAGCTTTTGAAAATATGTCTTTACTTTTTGACACCTACCCTCGGAAAAAAAGGTCCTATTGCTGAGGTCGAACCTCAGAGGTACAACCTATGAGATAGGACTGCAATCAAGCCTCCCAAGGGGTTTGATGATTACGTGTGCTGTGTCGAAAACTTCCCTGAGACCTTCAATGACGCCATCAAACGTGAAGACAGTGCTCAATGGATAAAAACTATGGCCGATGAGATGAAATCTTTAGCCGACAACAAAGTCTGGAAGTTGTGCGAGCTACCTAAGGACAGAAAAACGCTACCGGCTCAATCGATAAATATAAGGCAAGACTAGTAGTTAAAGACTTCAAGCAACGCAAGGGGATCGAATATGACGAAACCGCCAGAATGGCAACGATAAGAGCCTTGTTAAGTGTAAGAGCCAAGGAAAACCTGTACCTTACTCAATTTGACGTCTCCACCGCCTTCCTAAACGGAAAATTGAACGAGGAGATTTATATGAAGCAGCCTGATGGTTTTAATGACGGCTCCTCAAGAGTATGCAAGCTGCAACGAAGCCTGTACGGGCTAAAGCAGGCACCTCGCTGCTGGAATTCCTGTTTTGAGGAAATTCTTCTTGAGAAGGGCTTTAGTCAATGTCCCGTGGACAATTGCCTCTTTACCAAGTATATCGGAGAGAAAAAGGTCCTGATCACCCTGTATGTGGACGATGGTCTTGTCGCCGCACAGACAAGGATTTAGCCGATGAATTCTTGAAGGAGTTGAGCAGTTCGCTGAAGATAACAACCAAAAAGGCATCATACTACCTTGGGTTAGAAATAGAGACACCAGGATGCTTCTGTCTTCATAAAGCAGGAAGCCTACACTAAGAAGATTTTAGAACGCTTTGGAATGTCTAACTGCAATCCGATCTCTACACCCATTGAGAAAGAGCCTGATGCTAATGCTACTGAAAATGGGAAAGCTGGAAACGGACGATTCCCTTACCGTGAAGCAGTAGGAGCTTTGGCATACCTCATGACGGGTACCCGACCCGACATAGCCTATGCTGTCGGAGTTGTATCCAGAAAGCTGGAAAATCCAACTCAAGAAGACTGGTTAAAAGTCAAGAGAATCTTCAGATACCTGAAAGGCACTACATCCTTAGAGATTCACTATGGAGATTCTACAACGAACAGTATCGTGGGATTTAGGCTTATTTAGGATTTTTCTTCTTATATTTATTTAGGATTTACAGGAGGCTGTACCACCACCGGGAGGTCAACCACTGGAGTTATTGCCTGCTATGCTGGAGCAGCAGTTTCCTGGCTAGGTCAACGTCAAGCATCCGTCAGTATCTCTACTACTGAAGCTGAGATTGTCGCAGCAAGCGAAGGAGCTCGAGAGCTGATTTGGTTACAGCGAATATTCACTCAGTTGACGTGTGTGAATGAGATTCCTACCCTGCATGTTGACAATGAAGCCGCGATTCGCCTCGCACATAATCCGGAGTTTCACAAACGGACCAAACATATCCGGATAAGACACTTCTTTGTGAGAGAAGTCGTACAAGAAGGTCTAGTGGAAGTTAAGAAGACTAGCTCTGCGGACCAACTGGCTGATATCCTCACCAAGGCAGTCTTTAAGCCATGTCTCCAACGGATTCGAGACAAGTTATGTGGGAAAGTGTTAGAGGTTCATCAAAGAGTTTTGTACATAGTGTGAATATCTTCTCTTTGGACATTTGAACTTCTCTTTTAATATTTTTGAATTATGACTTTTTGTGACATGATTCTTTCTTCAATTTGTTTTTTCACTTGTGTCAAAACTTTAAAAATCGCGGTCGCGTTTTATCTAAATAAATAAAATAAATAATGTTTAGTCGCTTTCAAATAATAGTTCAGTGCCAAAACCCTATCTACTAGGGTTTAATAATATATAATAATATAATAATCTAATCTCTAATATATCTTTTTTTTCGGGTAGGTGCTAAAAAAGTTATAACACCTAGTTTAAAAGCTCCTCAATTATTTAACACAACAATTGTTTTGTTTAGCATGATCATAACAGTTCATACAAGTTTTGTACAATTTAGGGTAGCACAATAAAAGTGCAATATATATTGGTTTAGTAACCGACCACGAAACTCTAAAAGAAGTTTGTTTAATTTACTTACAAATATATCCTAAAAGTTGGTCATAGCCGACAAAACTGGAGATAAGACATTAGTTTTGGGACACCGTAAACTTAAACCCATCTAATCTGAACTAATTTAACAAATGTGAGAATTAAACTATATACCTATATTTGTAGTTCCTTACTTTGAACGTAGAACAAAAGATTAAACTAAATATGGTGCGGAGGTAGTTCTAGGCCCAGTAAAAGGTTTTTACGAAAATCAAAGCCTTTATGGGGGAAATCCTAGCTATAAAAACAGGAAAGGATAAGAAGGCTAAGGCTGAAATTTATAAAGCGTGCTTAGACTTTGCTCAGACTTTGCTTACGCTATACTTACTTAAGTTCCTGCTCAGTGTAATCTTAGCGTTCGAATTTATAGTCCGTTGGGCTAAGTATTTACTGAGTGTATGCTAAGCAAGAGCTCAGGAAAAAATGTTTAACGTTTCAATTTGCATAGCATATTTATTTAAATTATATAGGTATTTCAAACACATATTATTTTTATAATAGCTGTATTAAACTTAAATATTAGTAATCTTATAATCTTTATCGTATAATTGTAGATCAATTAATTTAAACCGTTATTTTTTATTGATTTTAAGTGAAAAAGGGCCAAAATTTACTAACAATGTACAAGTAAAATAGAATGTATCTTTGACTTGTCAGTCAAAAAAAAACCGGATTGACACCGTGGGAGAGCAACGCTTCGGCATAAATGGGCCAGCTCGACCGGAGTGATACCACGGCCTCACAGAAAACCGGCGTGAAATAGTGCTTGCGCTGTGTTTCACCGAGTGAGTGAGGACACCCGGAGGCTCATCCCCCAACCCCCTCCCCTCCCACCCTAAAGGTCGGCAAAGCACTTGTGACGCCTCTGGTGTTGCAGGTGTCCATGGGCGGCGGTAATCGCTTACCATCAGGCGATACGTCTGCTCGTATGCCTGCCTATTCCATAAAAAAAAATTGTCAACAATTATTTAGATTGTCTCGATTTCAATTACGTATAATTAATTATCAATTTCTAGAAAGAACTTTTTACTTTGACCCTGGCATGCCCTTACGGACTTCTGTTATAAAGTTTTCATACTAGATTACGGTTTTTTTACCTGCTCAATCGAACCATCTTTACGAGCGCGTAAGTATTCGCTAAGTCAAGGATTTCGGTGACTTAGACTATGCTAAGCATTTGCTCAGCTTGAGCTAAGCATAATGACTATAAATTTCAATGCACACTTAACTCGTGAGGTAAGTCTAAGCAAAGCCTAAGCACGCTTTATAAATTTCAGCCTAAGTGCTAACTAACATTGGCGGTATATAATCAAATAAAAATAAAAACATGTAACTGTCGGAAAACGCGATGTATAATTGAGTTGCAAGATGATAGCTTAGACACTAAGTAGGCACCACATTGCGTTCAAAAGGCCTAGACATCTTAGCAATGGGCAAGTAATCGGGAAGTGGATGCGTTGGGATATTCAATGTATGTAAGCCAACGGGCTTAGTGGCGCAGTCCGTCGTGTGCGTGTGTGTGTCGATTGTCGTGCACGGGTCGTGGTTCATTTCCCGCTCAGTACGACTCCGGGTGTGAATTGTTGTTATTTACAGGTAACCGTACTGCGTCAGGGTGCACGGTAAGTATGGCATTAAATTGCGGACATACCTAGACATGCCATTAAATTGCGGACATTTGTCGGTATGGCATTGAATTGCGGACATTTGTCGGTATGGCATTAAATTGCGGACATACCTAGAAACATGGCATTAAATTGCGGACATTTGTCGGTATGGCATTAAAATTGCGGACATACCCAGATACATGGCATTAAATTGCGGACATTTATCGGTATGGCATTAAATTGCGGACATACCTAGATACATAGCATTAAATTGCGGACATTTGTCGGTATGGCATTAAATTGCGGACATTTGTCGATATGGCATTAAATTGCCGACATTTGTCGGTATGGCATTAAATTGCGGACATACCTAGATACATGGCATTAAATTGCGGACATTTGTCGGTACGGCATTAAATTGCGGACATTTGTCGATATGGCATTAAATTGCGGACATTTGTCAGTAAGGCATTAAATTGCGGACATACCTAGATACATGGCATTAAATTGCGGACATTTGTCGGTACGGCATTCAATTGCGGACATTTGTCGGTATGGCATTAAATTGCGGTCATACCTAGATACATGGCATTAAATTGTGGACATTTGTCGGTATGGCATGAAATTGCGGACATTTGTTGGTATGGCATTAAATTGCGGACATACCTAGAAACATGGCATAAAATTGCAGACATACCTAGAAACATGGCATTAAATTGCGGATATTTTTCGGTATGGCATTAAATTGCGGACATACCCAGATAAATGGCATTAAATTGCGTACATACCTACTGGGCATTAAATTGCGAGGTTTTTATGGGTTAAACGTTCAATTTGTAAAAAAGGTAAAAAAGTGTACCTAACTTTGAGCATAGATACAGTCGACGCTTTGTTACTAGCATTAGATTGCGATAGCGTGTTTTAAAATCTGTAAATACGCAAATAGGTATTACCTTGTCAACAGTGTGAAAAAAAAAGAGTGTAAAGAGAATTATCACATTATTTGTCGTATGTTAGATTCTCAGAGAAGATCAAGTACTTGGTGATTCTAGAACAGTTCTATAACGATCAGAGTAAAGTTCAAGTACAAAATATTTAAGTACCAGGAGGGCCAGAATGTGTTTGCCGGTTCGATAAAAAAGAAAAAACTATTACGGTGAAAGAACTAACAATACTTAGTCCTAACAGTATGTAGGTAATCATGCTGCCAGATTCAGAAACATACCGCTGACTTTAGTTCATTCTCACTAAAATCTAAACGGATACCTACGTATTCTGATTAGCGAGTTGATATAAATTAACATGTAACAAAATGAATGACTGTCAGAATAAATGTTCATCAATTGTTGGTCAAACGATATTTTATAATCTAAAATAGTTGTCTTAAGTTTAAAAATAAGTTCTGCAGTTTAGTGGGTTGTTAATGTGTCAATGTTGACAGTGGGAACTTGCTGAGTTTCTGTAGAGTGTAGGTAGGTAATTGTTGTTGTTGTGTCACATTTTAGATACGTACTAATTTTCTACTGGAATAGTAGTACTAAAAATAGTCTGTTAGACCCTTATGGAATGGTATTTATTTACTTAAATAATTGAAATGAGTCACTATCTCATTCCACTAAATAAAAATATAAACAAGCAGTGCTTCGATTAATTGTCCTCCTTATTTTGTAATAAATAGAATACAAATAACTCCTTTTTGCTAATTGTTAATAGGTAATTAGTATGGCTCCTTGCTAGCGTAACAACACATAATATGTATTCGGATGGATCACCATATTCACTATTGGGTGATAAAGGGTTTGGATTTACTACAGAATGAGGTGTTGTACGACAATCAGCAGTCTGAAAACTCATAACAATATTGCAAGAGTTTTATACTTTTACCACTCGGGATGTACTATAGTGTGCAATCACATTATTAATTAGATATTTATGAACAATCATTATTAGTCCTTGTTAGTCATATAGCCAAGAGCAATGTAACAAAATAATCAGGTGGCCATAGTGGTTGGCGCCATGAATCCAATGCCTCTTTATGATATTGTTTGGATACTAGGGTATAGTACGCTTTGCAGGTAACAAAGACTTAATATTACCTATTCCTAAATTTCCGTTAGGGCTAATTCCTAAAATCAACAGGTAGTTTAGTGTAAAAGCGTAAATATTATTTCATGAACGAAATAAAATACGTTAATATAGATACATAAATCAGATAAGACATTTACTTTTATTCTATTAATACATGCTAACGTGTTAGCAGTCCTGCTGTGGTATATAAAACAATAGGTAAGGTAATAGTAACCTACCTAGTGTTTCACTTTCTATTTTAAAATAATATTATTGTTTCGTAGGAAAAAAAAACAGAAGATACAAGTAGGTACTACAATGTTATTGGACTTAATGGATTCAATTAAAGTACCTATATAAAAAATATGATTCCCATTTAACTAGAAATATTACATCAAAATGTGATTTCCACGAAACTAGAGATATTATGTCAAAATGTGATTTTCGTTAACTTAGATTAAACTGGACTTTCATTAAATTGGAAGTAGTAGGTAGAATGTTGTTTGAAAAGTAGTCCATTAAATTGGATTAAAATTGGACTTTCATTAAATTGGAAGTAGTAGCTACAATGTTGTTTGAAAAGTAGTCCATTAAATTGGATTAAAATTTGACTTTCTTAAATTGGAAGTAGTAGGTACAATGTTGTTTGAAAAGTAGTCCATTAAATTGGATTAAAATTATCATGTTACTTATTCTTCATTAAATCGAAGGTAATATAAAAAGGTGTTATATTGAATTTTCATTAAATTGAATAGAAATATAAATCAATCACAGCTTGAGTAAATACAAAGATGGTTAATAAAGACAAAATAAGTGATGAAGAGTCATTAAACATAATTGGAATAAGGACTTACTGATTGTATCTGACATGCATATGAAAAGTTAAAACGCTTATTAAATAAGTATATTTTGGTGATTATTAATGTGTCTGATTTGTAACGTTAACCTGATCGCTGTTCCTTAGCTAAATTCTCTATTGGGTATATGTACAGTTATATTTAAAAGAAAAAATAACAATAATAAGGGAGGGATGTAGTGTATGGTATGTACTTATTGGTATATAAACTCTGTCGTCTCGAGCATGGCACGCGCGGTACGTGGGGCGAGGGGGATTGGCCTACCGACCGCCGCGGAGTGAAGACGTGTGCGCTTGCTGCGAGCCGATATCTATCAGAAGGTAGTGTAGAAACTCAGGTATATAATGTACACCACATGTGTACATTACACCGTTCATGCTCTTTTCGTACATAGTGTACGATACATTATATTGTAGTAACTTATGCAGGCAAAAATTAATCTACTTACACTAGCTTCGCTGGTTATTTTGACGGTAACAGCCAATTTTTTGATGCAGTCTTTTAATACATTGTGCTTAAAAAGTTCATCTCGTTCAAATCTTGTGGCTTCGCTCTCAGGAGCAACATTTAGAACCTTAGAACCAAGATTGTAATAATAATCTATTATAATCTAAATATAGAGTTTCACGTAACTTATTAAGATGAAGATTTTAAGTTTAAATCTCAGTAGGTAGGTACTTTACAAATACCGCACTTGTCTCTTTGTTGCAGTCCAAGTTAGGTAGGTACTATTATAGGTACCTACCTATCTAAATTTTACAGACTAACAAGCCCTTGTAGAACTCAGGCAAATCTAGTCTTACCTTAATATGACGGTTTTACACAAAAATAAAACCGATATTATGTGCCGAGACGGAAAACATACAGCATTGTCAATGAAGAAGCAGTGTATACTTAGCTCTGAGTGCGGTGTCTATGGTTAAGTTTCCTTTAAACTACGCCAGATGGCAACACTGTCCACCAGCAAGGCGAACGTCGCTCAGTTGGATTTTCATAGTAGTCTTCACCAGGAAGATCTTCTTGCAATGCTGTGTGTTTTCCGTCTCGGCACATAATATCGGTTTTATTTTTATGTAAAACCGTCATATTAATGTGCCTCTGGAAAACATACAGCATTGTCTATGAAGACGTGTTTGTTATCTGCTGGTGAAAAGCATAAAACTAAAAACACAACGCTATAATGATTATAACAACGAAGCTCAGAACATCCATTCTGAGATATGAACTAGTCATCGAGATATAATGTATAGAGAAGACGCCACTCATTAGTGCGGTGTTCCATGCAATTGCGGCGCATGCGCCGCACTTCCTTCAGTCGCTTGCTAGCTACACTCTGATGAAGCGGTGGCTTAAGCGTGTGATTGTTTAAATTTAAAAACGTTCTAAAACTCGTGAATTATGCCATTTTGTGTCTTGAGATATTGCACTAATAATACAAGGAATACGGAGAAAAACAAAGGAATAACTTTTCACCAGTAATTAACTAGATATAATTGTTTTAAAATTAAATACGAACTAAATATTTTAAGACGCCATTGTTGCCTCATTCGACATAGAGTACTTAGAGTAAAACATACAGAAGTGATATTTAGGTAGAATTAACTGACGTTAAATGCACAACGTATTTAACGTATTCAATTGGATAAGGAAAAATAATATGTTGTTAAAAATAGCTTCGTAAATAACCCATAACATTTTTTTTGCAATAATTATATTTAAATTATCATTAAAGTATAATTTAAGAATTGAATATTCGGCTTTTATATTTTATACCTCGATGAATTCTACAAAAAAACTGAAACTGGTAAAGCTATTGAAGTACTATTTACTCAAAGTGATTTTCCTAATAAAGCTTCGTAGGTATAAAGCCATTTATCCGTTCTGCTTTCTTGTTTGGCGCTTACTCTATAAAAGCGAATCTTTGCAACAGTTCGTTGGCCAAAACGCGTAAGCGCCATGAAAATCACGGCGCTTATGACATTTCGCTCGCGAGGAAACTACAGCTCGAATGCGATAGAGCGCTGCTTGTTAATACTGTTGGATTAGACTACTAATTATTGTTTGGCTGCGCTGCAGCGCTTTTTAGTTATAATTCAAATATAAACGGAACATATAATTGGTTTTGAGTGGCTCCTCTAGTACGTAGTACGTAATATCTCGATGGAACTAGTAAATAAAAGTTACTTTAGTTTTCATTTAATTTTATTACTTTTATTTTCCCACACATAAAAAACAAGACTTGTCTCTACTCTTGATCATTCATAAAGACTAGTCATCTATAGTTTATTCATTAGTGAATACATAACATAACCGTTTTATAATATTTAAATAACGATCAAATTAAGAAATAGAATGTAAAATTTATTTTAAACCAATATAACGCGGCTTAAAAGAATTAAAAGATGAATACTGATTTTCCCTTGAGAGCTCAATTTCGCGACAATAATGTTTAAAAAAGGTATTCGAAGATTGCCAGTTACCCCGTGCTGAGATCTCATCTATTGATTGATTGTCTAACCCCTAATGAGGCCACGGCTGACCTGCAGCTACCGGGAGGAGCGGAAATTCCACTGTCACGAAGAACCGTTCTTACCCAGTTCCCAATGACATAGTTACTTACGTAGACACGTACATAGTACGTAATGCAGGTTTTATTTTACCACCAACCGTGACAAAAAGATTGTTTAAATTATTATCTCCAGTTCTTCTATCACTTCATTTTTATTAAAAGTGTCACTAGAGTAACCGAACATATATTACTGTCGTTATGCTTAGAAAGCTTCTATGCTGATTGGCGATACTTGTGGGTGTCAGTTTCAGATCCAAAGGAAGGTAATAGAAATACTTCATGACCGTTATCATAAAAACTATCACTTCATATTTTGAAGTAATGTAAGATCGTGAACCCTACGATCGGATGCTAGTAATAAAACAGTTGCCGTTCTACGCGATATGTCAAATCTCTAGAGTACCTATCTCTAGGAGGGTGGGAAGCAATCCAATCTAAAACTATTCCCATATACCCGACATCTTTATTTCATTTGGTATTGCGACTTCTATGGCTTTAATTATGAAATTAGAAAATGTTTGCTGTTGACTACCTACGTGAGGGTAACAAAAAATTAAAACTGCTGATTTATGTATAAGAATTGTGCTGCAAGATAACTTTCCTTGAAGAAATAGATAAATTATAAATCTTGCAATGTCCGTAGGTTGAGGTATTTTAAATTTATTTGGTAGCTAGAGCACCAGAAAATCTTAGAGCTGGTAAGTTGATAAACTAGACTGTCGCCAGCTACTTTTCAGGAGTACTTTTATTTGGGAGCCCCACCCCCAATCTTCCAAACTTTAAGGGTTAACGTGTGGATCCGCGTCGATCCACACGTGAACGGACCCGTGCAGGTCCTTGAAAGATTCGGCAGTTGATACGGTTGTTAGAGGGCTCTGATTTTTAAACCTTGTAGCCAGAACGCTCGACGCCACTCCGGAGCCACAACTAGATAAGTTCCTGTGGAACTGTTCCGATGAGTCAGTAATTTGGGCAAAAGAGTGGGTGGTGGAAACACCCCTGCTAGTTGGTAATTCTACGTCCTGCTGCAGGTATCCGTGTATACTGCTAAATGATCCCTGCAGTCTATCGATACGTACGTCTGCACTACCGCACTTTTCCCGGATGCAAAACAGATCGATTTTTGGTCTCCCCCATGTTCGAAAGACTTCCGCAGTCCCTTGAGGTAGGAGATGCCATTCTGCTGGCTGTTTTCTTGGTAATAACCTGACGGCTATTCTATTGTACTTGCCCGGCACATAATGCGCGGATTAGGTTATCTGGTGTTTGTCCGTTATTTGAAATAGTTGAAAAATGCCAGTAAGGCGAGTGATTTCGTTATTTCCGTATGTACTCGATCAGAGTGTGATTGTCGGATTGAATCGGCACATGCGACTTCTCAGAAGTCATACAGCTCTTTTTTGTTGTAGTGCCATTTCCTTTAGGAGGGTGACCAAGTGCCCGACGCAAAATTGTCACGCATATGAGCGCCCCAACCCGTGTCCGAAGCGTCTGTCGCTAGGAAAAGGGTGGCAGGCTTCTCGTGAATCGGTACCTTGTGATGTGTAGCTCCGCGCCACTACATCATCTCTTTGTACACAACCTGGGGGACAAGCTGTTTTTGACGAGGTCGTCGTCGTAGAAAAATTAGCATTCTGCGACAGTGCAGTCTGCCTCGGGGTATGACGAAATTTGCAAAGTTCAGTAGACTTTGTAGTTCTCGGAGGTTTTTCTTAAGATCTGTCCTGTCTAACGTCTCGGTTAGATGAAGCCTTGGTTAGGTGTTAGTATGAACTGCTGATAATTGATTTGTCACCCCAGGTATTCCAAGTGCCTCACGGTTTCCGAAGCCTGATGACGTAACTTGGTTTGGTTTTGATTGGCTAGCAGGATGTCGTCTAGATACACTAGAACTCGACATCCTTGTGCACGTAGGGTCTCCGCGACCCAACGTGTTACGACAGAAAACAGGTGAGGTACTGAAGACAGGCCGAGCCGGCAAGCAAAGCAAGTCATTACATATAACTGTTACTCTTAACTCACCCTTAAGAATGGTCAATGGCCATCCCAGCTGCTAAATGAAAATACGATATGGAAAATCTGGTATGGAACCGTGGAATATCAGCTGAAAAGGCTTAGGTTTTACAAACTTAATTGTTTAGGTCTCGAAAGATTGGTCGCATTGTCCCATCGCTTTTCTTTCGAAGAAACAGTTTCGAAATGAAGCTTATGTTGGATACTGGCTGTAGTATTTTCTGGCCCAAAATTTCCTGTACTACAGGGGATGGTTTGGTAGCATATTATATACCATGACACGTTTTTGGCATTAAGAGAGGTTTCTGATAGAAAGGTATTCGAAAACCGCTGATTGCAGCTATTATAAACATGTTGGCACCCATTGCCCGCCAACGGTGTTCAAACAGTGTCAAGCAACCCCCACTGAAGTGTGTTGAATAGTATTTTTCAGTCTGTTACAAAAGGACAAATCTCATGGTTTAAGGTTATCACTTTTTTCCTTTGTAAGTCTGTTTACCTTGATTTTTATTGTAGGTATTTGAAAAATTACTTTTGTTTGAGTTTGTGAACTAAATATTAGAAGTAGAAGGTATTGGCTCTTTACATTCGTTTCTAATCGAAAATGAGGACCCCAAGTGAATGAATTAACGATGCGAGTTTTGTTTTATGAAATAAAAATTCTTCACCGGGGGTAGGTACGTTATTAAGAGCGGTTTGTATATTTTTGTTGGGGATTTCCGAAATCAATCTTTTTTGCCTTATTTCGGCACATCCAGCTTTTCTACCACAAACTATCTGCAAAGTTTGTTCAAATGATTTAAAAGATACGTATTACAGTTTTGTATCTGATTTTAGCTCATGAGGGTTACTACGAGCCCAATTGTTTTAGTTTGCAAGCCTGATTGCAATAGTTCCCTTTGCTGTAACAAAGCGTAGGTAGTTGCGGCCATGATTTCTTCTGTCGAAGCCAAGAAATCTTTGCCTTTGTTACAGTGTATGCTATGTTACTACACATTTCGTTATTAATTTTTAACTAGCAAAGGAGACGCGAGCATGTCAACCAAAGCTTTTGTAACGAATATGTTGCCACGTTTCAGTGTTGAACTGTTGTAATTTTATTAGTTGGAGTAACAGTTTCTCATTAGCTGGTTTTAGAACTTTTTTTTTTTTTTTAAACTTTCGCGTTCCATGATATAATTATATTATTTTTACGGGAATTAACGCGATCACTTATTAAAAGGTATTACATACCTCTGATTTGCCTGACGTTTCGACCAGATTGCACCGGCCGTGGTCACAGGCTGACTGAACGTTTCTCTCATCGAAATCGGTTTTAAATAACCCTGAATTTAATGTCTGTGGACATTGAATCGATGGATTTGTTAAAAAATACCGATGAAATTGAGAACCTCCTCCCTTTGGAAGTCGGTTAAAAAATCATTACTGACGGTAGCACTCGACACAGTTATGTTGTTCTCATATGCATTCGGATTAGGAACATTGTTGATGCATTAAAAAATTAGTAAGGGCACTGACCTGGTTCTGTAACGTGTCGATTCGAGAATCGACCGATACCTGCGTGTTTAGTTTCCGTTTCTTCCTCGCTGGTTCCTGCAACTCAGTCTCGCTATTCGACGAGCTGCTACTCGGAGACTGCTCACCCCCTTGAAAAGAGGGTTGTTCGTGCTCCACAGGGTCCGTTGAGGACGGATGAGGGGCAGCAGGTGCCCCGTCGTCGTTATTAAAGTGGGTAAAATTCATTACCGAGTACCCTACTATTACGATTTAACGATTGCAAAAATAAAAATTGTTTGCAATATGGACTAGTGTAACGTTTTGTCATCTCTACAGATGATTTTAAACTTTTGACAAAACCGAAGGAGTATCCTAAGATTTCGACCGCACACGGCGAAAGTACACAACGCTATGAAAATCCAACTGAGCGACGTTCGCCTTGCTGGTGGACAGTGTTGCCATCTGGCGTAGTTTAAAGGAAACTTAACCATAGACACCGCACTCAGAGCTAAGTATACACTGCTTCTTCATAGACAATGCTGTATGTTTTCCAGAGGCACATTAATATAAATATTTGAGTTTGTTAATAAAGTATTAAGGATTAACTAATAACATAGGTCGTCATAGGTAGGTACACAGAGAGAATCTAAGCTAAAGGTACACGGCAGGTAAACTTGAACTGAGTAAAGGACAAGCTGTACAAACTCTCAGTTACCCTGGCAGCAGATCTCGCTCGCAACTAATCGATTTAATGGTGGTAATTCTGTTGTTGACATGTCTAAACTAAAATTAACTAAAATTTGTTGTTGGGTTATATACTTTAATCTCATAGCTGCTTACAGTCCTTTTTTCGATATCTCACAGCTTTCACTTTATTTAGTTCAGTACCAACTAAAAGTTGATTAGAGAGATGGTTTTTTTTATTAATAAACAAGCGTGTACCACGCTTGTTTATTAATAAAAAAAACTAAACTAAATGTAAAAACGATAAGTAGGTAATTTAAATGTAAGTAATTTAGTCGGCATGTATTTAAACGACGTCTAAGGGCGCCCACACAAAACTGCGAATTCGCAACGCGTCGTAAATATCTGCGAAAACATTTACATAACTATTTTCTTATTTATTTGTATCCATAAATCATTTATATTATTTTTATTCTATTTTTCATCATACATTTCATACAAAAATCTCATTAGGACATTTCTTTGTGGTCGAAAGTATGATCAAAGGTATGGTCACGTGAACTAACGCTTTGCCGCACGAATTCGTATAATCGTATCGTAGCAATTCGCATCGCAAGTTCCTACGATGCGGCGTCGCATCGCATCGCATCGCATCGTAGTAATGTGTGGGAGCACTAATTTTAGTGCGACATGTCAAGTTTTACATCACACGTTACACAAGAAAATGATAACACAAGAAAAGCAAAAGAAGAATTATGGCCTAAGTTGAGTAATTTTACTAATCTTGCCCTTGGTTATGCCATAGTCATTTTTCTTTTTCAAGTAATAAACAAGCGTAACTAAACACAGTGACAGATAAGATTAGAGATAAAAAAAAATGTACAATAAGCGATTGAAAATAAAGTATGAAATCCAACAACAAATAATAGTTTTGTAGGGGCAACAACAGAATAAGCACCATTATCTCCTCTTGCAATAACTACCTCGGCAACTAACGCCTGCGCAGCGACGACTACCGCACACGGTACACCAACGGCAACGGGCAAAACTTTTAAAATTATTATTTTTTCGGCTGCCTGAGCAGGCGTGGAAACTTGCACAGTTATGCAACATACACGCTACGGTTTACCTGTAGTTTATTTACAGCCTTTACAGGTAAACCGTAGCGTGTAGGTTTGTATATTATAAGATACCTTTAAACGAGCAATTCATGTATAAGGTATTAGATAATTCCGAGATTCCAAATTTCGGAATTCGGAAACGGCACCAACGATTTTCATGAAATTTTGTATGCAGGGGTTTTCGGGGGCGATAAATCGATCTAGCTAGGAATCATTTTTAGAAAATGTCGTTTTATTCGTGTTTTTAACAATCAAATATATAAAATCAATGTACATCTAGCGCCATCTATCGCAACTCGAGCGAACTACATTAAACTATACTGGAATAAGGTGTAGAATAAACAGTATCAGGGTGTACCAAGAGAGGGCGACACTAAACTTATTTTTTTATTGGAAGAAAAATAACAAAAAAGTGGTGTTTGGGTAGCTTAAATTGCCACTTAGGTAAACAGAAAAATATGACTCTTTATTAAAATATAATTTCTAAAAAACACAATTTCTCAAAAAAAAAACCAGCGAAGCTCGGTCATCCCGGTACTATGTATTAAACTGTACAGGCAAGCCTATCTATAGCTACCATAACAGTATTTCTCACCGTTAACTTTATGGCCCGGGAGCCAGGTACAAATTCGGTCAATCATTTCCTCTTGAGCCAAACTTCGTAAAAGGCATTAAGAATGTATATTATTAATACTCGTGACCGTCAGCTGCGACTCCGTCGGTGGGGCAGGCAGTGGCAGCCGACCCAGCATGCAGAAAAAAAAAATTTTTCAGTCATTTCTTCCCATTTCAAAATTTGTAGGAATATAGTTTACCTAATATCTTGAAGGAAAAATAAAGTCAGCTGGTCCTAACATGGTGGATTATACGTCAGCTGGGCACTTGAACAGGAGAAAAAAATTTTTTTTCAATGATTTCCTCTGATCTAAAAAGTTTTCTGGTGATAGTTTATATGCTACTACGAATAAAAATTCATGTCAGCTTGCTCTATCCCAGTGGAAAGTTTGTCAGCTGGCACCAATGGCTGGCACCTTGAAAGTGTAACGCAGCTCCATCTATCACCCAATGAATCTTATAAGCTGACGACTTTTTCTTTGACTTACAGCTAGTTGATTCTTTTCAGTATTTACTAGAGCATGTTAAATATATTTTCTCACGTTAAAATACACAACGTTTGCGTGAAAGAGTAAAAAACATTCATCCATCCATACTTACAAACTTTCGCGTTTATAATATTAGGTCTTTACCTATGAAATTGCCTTTCTTCAGTACTGGTCATTTCAAATAAAAAAAAGTTTGTAACGGCTCTGTATTCTAAATTCAAATTAATTTTGTTTTAAAACCATGACATTCTATTTACAAACTCAGTCTTTTGTTTTTTGATTAGCGTTGTATTTTCATTAAATTTGAACATTTTTCGTCATTATGGATACTTTAAAAATTCGTGTAATTATGGAATATGAGTTCCGTCGTGGCACCAACGCGACACAAATGGCACGTAACGTCAAAAACGTTTAAGGACAGAACTGTACAAACGAACGCACAACCCGTTATTTGTTTTCCCGGTTCCGTTCTGGAAATTTTGACTTGAAAAATGAAGCTCGTGGTCGTCCGGAGACTTTGGTTAACAATAATGAATTAAAGGCGATTGTGGAAGGTGACGAAACTCAATCTACAGCTGAGCTAGCAGCAGCTTTAATGTAAGCATCAAAACAATATTGATCCATTTGCGACAAATTGGCAAGTTAAAAAAGCTTGATAGATGGGTGCCCCACGACCTTAACGATCGCCAGCGCAACGTACGCGTCGAGACCTGCCTTGCGCTGCTCAACAGGCAAAAAGAAATGAAGGAATTTTGAAACGAATTGTTACGTGCGACGAAAAATGGATTCTGTTCGACAATCGAAAGCGCTCAGCAAGTTGGTTAGACCCTGGTTCAGCACCAAAGCAATGCTCTAAACCAAAAATGACCCCTAAAAAGGTGATGGTCACTGTTTGGTGGTCTAGTGCGGGTGTGATTCACCACAGCTTTTTACAAAATGGCATGAGCATTAATGCAGATGTGTACTGTGAAGAACTGGAGAGAATGATGGAGAAGCTTGCACATCTGCAACCAGCTTTGGTCAATCGGTCGTCCCCACTGCTCCTTCACGACAACGCGCGACCCCATACTGAGCAACAGACAGTCTCCAAGCTGCAAGAGCTGGGGTTGGAAGCTCTCCCTCATCCGCCATACTCACCAGACCTTGCACCTACCAATGTAAAAAATTCAATTCCCGAGAGGCAGTACAAAATGCCTTTGAAGAGTTTGTTGCCTCCCGTCCAGCTGATTTTTACAAGAAGGGCATCAATAAACTGCCAATGCGTTGGCAAAGATGTGTCGATTGCATGGGTGATTACTTCGAATAACAGAAATAAAAAAGTTTGAAAAAATAAGTACTTTCACTTATTGCATACAAAGCGGCAATTTCATAGGTAAAGACCTATTATTAGTAGGATACATATCTAAAATTATTTAAATTATCTTCGCTAAATAATTTGAACTGACCATTGTTTTTTTTTTAAAGACGCAGTAAGGCATCACGTTAGGAATTTTTATTATATACTAGCTGACCCGGCGAACTTCGTATAGCCTTATTTATTTTTAACCGACTTCAAAAAAGGAGGAGGTTCTCAATTCGACCCTATATATGTTTTTTTTATGTGTGTTCGCCGATAACTTCGTCGTTTATGAACCGATTTTGATGATTCTTTTTTAATAGAAAGGAGATATCCCAACTTTGGTACCATAATAAGGACACTAAGATCTGATGGTTCTTGAAATTGGTTTTATATTTTACTTGTATAAATAGATTGAATCGTTACTATCACAGAAATATATCAGGATAGAAGATGACGAACATACTTTTCCCTGTGTGTAAAATCAACAGCAAGCCACACCCCATCAAACGCACACGATTGGTCAATGCGCGAGCGCCGACTAGTAAAGTGTCACACTTTCTTGTTTATGTAACGAAGTATTTTTTTTTACATAAATCGTTTCTTACACAAGTCTTATTTTAAATAGACAGTTTAATCTTGGGATAATGAAACTTTTTTTTAGGTAGTTTACAAAAATACTATAGTAAAGTACGCTAAGAAGAAAAGAAGATTGAACATCATGGTCGTTGAAACAGCATAAATAATACTTATTCAATATTTGACGTTTGGAAAAAGTGAACCGCATAGTTCTTAAATTGTGAAATCTCACGTCTACATACATATACTTCAGTAATTTTAATCCACAATCTAGTTGCAATGTAGAAAAGGCTTATGTATCTAGCTTCAATCTGTAAAAAGAGAATAACTTAAGAAACTTGATGTCCTCTCGAATGAAAATTTGTAAGGGGATTGACAACATGCTCTAGTAAATATTGAAAAAAAAAAGTCGTGAGCTGATAGGATTCATTAGGTGATGGATGCAGCTGCGTTACACTTTTCAGGGTGCCAGCTGACAAACTTTCCACTGGGATAGAGCAAGCTGACATGAATTTTTATTCGTTGTAGCATATGAACTATCACTAGAAAAAAATCTAGATGAGAGGAAATCATTGAAAAAAAATTTTTTTTTGTCATGTTCCCCGCCCAGCCCAGCTGACGTATAATCCACCATGTTATGATCAGCTGGCTTTATTTTTCCTTCGAGATATTAGGTAAACTATATTCCTACAAATTTTGAAATGGGGGGAAGTGACTGAAAAAAAATTTTTTTTCTGCATGCTTGGCAGGAAGCCACTGCCTGCCCCACCGACGGAGTCGCAGCTGACGGTCATGAGTATTCATAATATACATTCCTAATGCCTTTTACGAAGTTTGGTTTGGGAGGGATTGGTCATCAAAATCTGTCACTGGCTCCTGGTCCAATAGGACAGTGCCATACATAAGTACCTACCTCATACATACTTCCTTAAGGTACTACTACTTTACATGAAGCAGAAACAACATAAAATTAATAGCGGAAAATATAAATAAATACCTCGGGTTGACAATTTATAAAAACAGCCCTCACTTCCACCTGAGGCCTTTCACTTATTTTTAAACCATTTATATCTTCCTCCTCATAGCATAGTGCTGCAATTATTTGGCCTACAGTTACGATAAACACTATTCCTAACCTGAGAAGTATAAAACTTATTATTTTATGCACCATCCTCAAATCTTAGAGGAAATTCTATAACAATATCTTAGATATCAAAGAACAATATGTATTAAGTCAATTAACCTTAAGGTTTTTTTTATTCAATTAACAAAAAAAGAAATCCAACATACCGTTTATGCTCCATATCTAGTATATTATATAATTAAAGCCTAAAATAAAATGCTCAAAACATTTAAACTGCCGTATCAATTGCGTGTCATATAACTTTTAAAATCGTCTATGAGTTATCAGACTCAAATCAAAAGAAGTTATCATTTAGATTACAACCTTTGTTCATGATATATTTTAATGTAAGGATCAAAAGGTTTCGGGTTCTAGTAGGAGAGCCCACGATGCTAAATGGGGATTTACTCGAGCGTCATAGAGACCTATTGGGTTGCAAAGCTTAGATGATAAGAAGAAAAAAATGTTATTACTGCTTAACTTTTCATCGGTGGCGTGAGCAGCTATGGATGTTCAAAAATATTAAAAAAATCGGATGCTTGGACATACTCGAGCACGTCAGATATTGATAGCATCCATGTCCTACGTATTTTTAATCATGTACGTATGTTAATCTGATCGTTTGCATGGTGGGGTGGTCGTAAGTAAGGTTTGAAAATGACAAAAAACCATTTTTTTATCGAGCGCATCAGATTTTCAAAGGGGATGTTAAGTGAACCTAAAATAAAGCTCTCATTCAATAATCTGACGATTTGGATGTGACGCAAACTCACGGGCGGTAAAAGAATATGCAAAAAAAAACGTCATATTGATATACTCAAGCGCGTCAGATTATGATGATATACAAGGGCGTCGCCAAGGGGGGGCAGGTAGGGGGGGCATGTAGGGGCAGCTGCCCCCCCCCCCCCTAGAGATTTGATTTGATGCATATTTGAATTTAAAGACATATATTCAGCATGGAAAAATAATGCCAGCTATCAATCAATATATATTCGAAATTAGATCATCCTAACAGAGCTACGCTCAGAAATTGGTAATACCACAAGACCATATTTTCTATTACTAACCGTAGGACAAAAATATAAAATAATAGGGTAAAGTGTTCTCTGTCCAAATGAAACAATGTCCTACAATGTCCTACAAGAAAACAGGTATATATCGCTAGTCCTATTCTCAACTTTTGAGCATAGCATTTGGATAATGTACTATGCTATTTGTAGGACAACGTGCAGGCGCGGTTTCATCCTGAAATGTTGGGGGATAATAATCAATTTAAGTCGAGTAAATTAGACTTTATTGCACAATACACAATTTTATTGCACACATTAAAAACAAATGGATATATTTTTTTATTGGTAAATCTTTTGTAATGATAATATTTGAGACGTCTGGGACAATCTCTGGATGAACACTTAGGAAGCTAGCTCCGTGGGGGGAGGAGGAGAGACACGAAGGGCGTGTGTGGGACTCCCGACAAATCAGATTACCCACTAAACCCTGGAGTACCCTCTGCCGTACCTCACGCGTGAGGTACATGCCGGGGTAACCAGATTCACCCCCGGGGCAGGTCGCTATTGAGCCTCTCACAGCTACGCAGTTAGACGATATCTCCCGGCCGCACCGAGGTGTCACCGGTCTCGGATCGTTTGCAGTGGCCACATCTCCCCTGGATGTGGCCACAACGACTCTTAACCGACGATTAAGGAACTAGCGGCTTCTACCTCGCCCCCTTCGTCGCCCGTTTTGAGCGGGATTGGCCCTTTCCCGGCGCTCTGCGGACTCCTTCTGGAGCATAACCGCAATCAATGCTGGTGACAGGTTTCGTCCGATCTGTCCGCAGTGGTGGCAAAGTGCTGTAACCTCACGTCCGATTCTGTTCAGATATTCACCGAAGTAACCGTGCCCGCTGATTGAATCGGTAGGTGACACAGTACGTTCTCTCTATCCAAGCTTCGAAGCTCGTCAAAACGGCTCCGACAGCGCGTTGGCTGGTAAAAACCTGGGTGTCGAGCCGTGCCCGCCAAGCCCATTGGGCTCACGTATGTGCGTTCTGAGGAAGCATTCCGGGCTCATGATCCGGCGCTGTCTCTTCGCCATTCCGACCGACAGAATGAATTTCGTCGTACACCATTGTGTCCATGTCGGTCAGAATGTCGAAGGGTAGAGATCGCGCCAGGATCGTCGCCGCCTCGTAAGAGATCGTACGGTAGCCCCATCAACGGCTGCAGACTCGCGAGGTGAGCTTTACATCGGGAGGAACTCGACGGTGCTCCATAGACGACCATGGATCGCACGACGCCCATATAGAGGCAGCGAACTTCTTCCCGCGTTCCCCCGAGATTGAGAAGCAGACGATGTAGCGCCCCTGCTACTCCTCGTACTCGGGGGACTAGTCGCCCGAAATGCTCTTCGAAGCTCTACCTACTGTTCAGGATGAGGCCTAGGTACTTCATGTACTGGCTCACCTGGACTTCAGTGTCATTCACAGCTGGGTGGTTCCTGGCGCTTACGTAAGCCATGGAGGCGCCACCTTCAGGCCCAGGTCACAAGTCTTATCCACTCGGCGAGCAGAAGCACCTCCCCGAAACGTGACCCTCTAGCCAGTATTGCGGTATCGTCTAGATAGCTGGCGACAGTGAGGCCAGAGGGCAGACTAGTGCGAAGGCCCGCATCGTATGCGAGGTTCCATAACAATGGGCCCAATACAGAGCCCTGGGGAACCCCACAACACAGTTCCCTTCGATTTACCACTCCGTTCCGATCGAAAAACTTCACTGCCCTGTCACGCAGATAGGCCTCTATGACGGCACGCGTGATATTCAAGGGCCGCCCTAATCGCTTGCCAGGGAACGATGCCTGGACCCTTGGACAGAGCATGTCTGTCTAGCACTCTCCATAGAAACTCCGGTCCAGACTAGTACCTAGTGTCATCTGAGTCTTTATGGTAGAGCAGGCCTGAATCGCGTCAGCCTTGGAAGGCAAAGTTTTGTTATCCAGATTATATTACAGTTTTAATTTATAGCCGCGCTTGAGTAAATCCCGAAATTCCTTCTAGGGCTCCCCTACTATATGTAAGTATACCGAAACCTACATAATTATGTATTAAGCATAAACGAGTATGTGTAAGCTTTAAGTAACACCACCGTTCCTCGACAATCAGGGGTAACTTTTTTCTATGTGACAACTTGGCACCTCAACAAACAGACGGATTTGATAGGGGTTTTTTTCTATGTAGAGAAACTTGATTGAGTGGTGTAGTCTTAAGTGTAGTTGGTGTTGAGTTAATATTATCTGTGGTATAATGAAACAAAATAATCTATTCCTTGATTGATCATCCCTAACGTCTACTTTGTCTCTGGCACCTAGCCGCTCTCTCTGTAATGTCGATAGTGTGTTTTCTAGTTTTCTATAATATTAAAATACATATTAATCAAAATACTCCAGTGTTTATTTAAACAATCATACCCATTTTACTACAGTTGGTAGTGCTTAACCAAGAAAAAATGTACACGTGTTGTCTCAGCGTTTGAGTAACAGGATTACAGTCTGAGGAAATATTTTTTTATGTAGGTACTAGAGTACGAAAATAAACGCAATAATGATTTACTATTTATTTATTTCACTTTAATTATCAGTTTATCACAATTTAAATGAGAAAAGGAAATCATATTTCCATTAAATGTTATAAATAACTTTGACTACATCTTAATAAGTAAAGTAACAAAATGATTAAAACAGTTAATCCTTTTCTCATTTAAAACAACATAAAAAATCAATTTAATAAAATCATAAACATCTATAGCGCTTAGCAAAATAACTTCCGCAATTAAAGGTTGAGAAATAACTTTGCTTATTACAGATTATCTGCTAGAATGTTCTGCGACAAAAGAAACATCTTTAATAGGACTCTACATGAACAAAGCTCGAGTTCGTAAATAAATGTTAAGAGCACGATTAATATCATTTCTTTTCACGTTAGATAATTAAGGTATCTGATTACTACTACCGGTACCGATATAAGTACAATGGTTACCAAGAAGATTTTCTCTTGAATAATATGATACTGACTGCACTTTTCAACCTATTTATTAGCTTTGAGCCACTTATCCTTCACACAGCACAATCATTATTTCTACTACATAATTTAGAAGATAAACCACGTTTTGTCAAAACTACATAAATCAATGTGACATAATAAATAATGTAAAGCTATGACTGACGTTTTTATTTAATCAACAAGTTTGCAAGTCAATCGTAACTCCACACTTGATTCGATAACAAAATGGCACCAAGTAACCAATACACACATAATATATTATAATCTCTCGTTAGACAGGAGACTAAACTAATTAAAATATCATCAATAGTTACAATGTTGATTTACAAATGTTTCATTCGGTTGCTAAAGACATATCAAAACGATAAGTTTCAGAAACGTAATTGATCGCTGACTGAGATCAGTCAATAAATGGTCATGATAGAAGTTGGTCAAGTGACGTGGGGTCTATAGTAATAATAAATAATATACATGTCTCTAGATTTGTCCAGGGTTAAATATTTTTTTGCTACTTTGGTAAATCAACAAATTGATTTAGAACTTTATATCGCTGAATATTTAAAACAGCCTGGTCACTTGGTGCTACTGTACCTAGAATAAAGAGATCTAACCAATTAGGTGCATTAGTGTCACAAAATTACTGATTCCTTACAATAAACTTTATCAAATTAGTAAACAATATTAAATGTCAACAGGTGTTGGTTAGATCTCCTTTTGTTATAATATAGTTGCATACATTATAAGCCTACAGTAAGAATAATAAATAAGCACTTATTCATATTACCAAATGGTTATTTCTGTTACTACTACTCAAAAGTGTTTCAACATTTTAGTGTATGTTTGTTCGGCCATAAGGTTCTAAACAAACAATTACTCATTCAGTTAAACTCATAATAGATTTTACTCTATAAGGAACATTGTTTCTCGAGTGCCAAATTAAAAAGAATTTACACATTCACAAGTTCTAAATACAAATAAAACAACATAATTGAACTCTAAGAAACAAAAAGTAGTCAATTTTTTGGCCCTTAAGTCTTTATATAAATAATAAATTGATAACCTAGTCTTTATAATTAACATTTATGATTCTGGATCTGTAGATGAGTATGCGGCCGTTTTGCTTGTCTGTAACAATAATGACTATTTAGTATGCAGTTATACAAAAGCTTATTATTGTTTTTAAACTTTCGCGACTATACATATTATTCGACTGTAAATCGGGACTTAATCGCGATAATATTATCAAGGTACAATACCTTTTTTGGTTACCCGACGTTTCGATCGAATTGCACCGATTGTGGTCACTGGTAGACTGGTGAGAGCTTAGCGACGCCTCCGTGAAGTGCGAGTTTCACCAACTACCCGCACTTGGTCTTCTTTATTTTGATTAACTTTCGCACTGTCGGTACCTCGACACACCACACTTACGACGTCCGCTGAGTCTTGTCCAGCACCATGACCACGATCGGTGCAATTCGATCGAAACGTCGGGTAACCCAAAAAGGTATTGTACCTTGTTAATATTATCGCGATTAAGTCCCGATTTACAGTCGAAGAAAAGCTTATTAGTTAATTATTATATTGGTAAAATATATGTTTCATTTATAGAACAACATTTTAAAACAAGAACTATAATGAATACTGTGTTATGCAAACTTGCTTCGGTATCGAGCATAGCCAAAATTCATTTTTCACAATTTACTCGTCAAAACCTAGCCATACTTATACTCTTTGCGTTGTAGCATGGTGCGTTGCATGGTTCAGTAGCATTTCGTTTCACTCTTGAAAGTTGCCGCGATTTACAAATTATTACTTAGTATTTCAGCTGTACCACATTAGCAATATATTAAATCTATACTAATATTATAAACGCGAAAGTTTGTAAGTATGGATGGATGGATAGATGGATGGATGGATGGATGTTTGTTACTCTTTCACGCAAAAACTACTAAACGGATTTGGATGAAACTTTACAGTAATATAGCTTATACATCAGAATGAAAGAAAGGCTACATTTGCCGCGATAACCGACACATACGCGGGCGGAGCCGCAGGCAACCACTAGTCATTAATAACTGTAGTAAATTAAACCAATCAGAATGTTCTATTCTACAAATAAATGCCGCACCATACTACAGCGCAAAGAGTATAACTATTAATGGTTTCTCAAGTATGTTTATACTTACCTGTCACAGTTTGATACTAGTTACATAAATAAATAAATAATAAATATTTTCGGACATCTAACACACAACGCCATCTAGTCCCAAGCTAAGCAGAGCTTGTGTTATGGGTACTAGACAACTGATACAAATACATATATACTTTTTTTTTGTAAATACATACATATCATACATAGAAAACACCCAAACTCCGAAAAATGGTAAAATAAACTGGTAAATGGTAAACATAAATACTTCTAAGTATATAAGGAAAATCGTCCAATAATATAATTAACCGATCTCCAATAAGTAATTAAAACTCTGTACCTTGACACTTTCGTAGAACAGCTGAGCATTCTCACTGTCGAAGAAGTTAATTGAGATTGTTTTGTCAACTGGAACACTATCAGTGTAGTCTTTGCCGGACCACATGCACGTGTCACCCGTCATCTGTGGAAGTGTAAATAATTGTTATTAATTATCTTTATATATATAATTCTTCTGTGAGTGTGTATGTCACTGAACTTCTCTCAAACGACTGGACCGATTTTGATGAAATTTTTTGTGTGTGTTCAAGGGGATCTGGGAATGGTTTAGATTCATAAATTTTGTAAGTTGGACAATGTTTTTTTAATTATTTTTTGAAATTTTCAAATTAAAGACGTGTAGACAGGACAACGTCTGTCGGGTCAGCTAGTTTACTATAAAGATTTCCTATCAAGCTGCCATTAGGTGTACTATACTCAAGAATGTTTACATGCTTAGTAAAATCTCGATTCTTTCATGTAAATCTTTTAAGCCGTCGACAGTTCCAAATGCTGTTATATCGTTTACGTACCTTCAAGTGGACATTTTTTTATTAGTAAATATATTTCAACTAGTTGTTGCCCGCGGCTTCGCCCACGTTTATATCGGTAATCGCGGCAAAAAGTAGCCTATGTGTTATTCTGATGTATTAAGCTATATTACTGTAAAGTTTCATCCAAATCCGTTCAGTAGTTTTTGCGTGAAAGAGTAACAAACATCCATCCATCCATACTTACAAACTTTCGCGTTTATAATATTAGTAGGATATGGAAATAAATGCTTAACTTAAAAGTAAATATAGTTATAGTCTCAAGAGCATATACCTCAAACTCTGTATCAGTGTAGATAACCATATCAATAAGTATTTCTCCCGTAGAAGAATCTGTGATCAATATCTTGGGTGAGCAGATATCCTGATCAAACACTACTTGAATGTGTGCAAGCGAACATGTCTTTTCATCATCTTGCTGTCGAATAACCGCTTCACCTTCACACGAATGATATACACATTCTTCTTCCTCCTGTTGAAAAAGTAATTCATGTATATAGGGCTGATGTATAATGCCATTTCAATTAAATTCCTAATTTAAAAAATGATAATGGCTAAGATAATTAGACAATATTATATCCGAGAAGATAAGCGCTGAATAGCCAAAATACAGGCACTGCCTAGTTCGATTACAGATATTAACTTCACTAATTTGTAACTAAGAATTGTCAGCCTATCCATAGTTTGAAATCCTGTATATAATATTTGTGAAATAAACAAATAATTATTATTCAGACAATCATTTAAACTTGTAAAGTTTACGGCTGTTTAAATACAGTATTATTACCATTTAGCTAGCATTTCCACCTGAGAAATTATTGGTTCATTATCTATTACAATGGTATTTAATTTCTGTTATTGATCACAATGAAATCCGAAACTATCTAATCTATTTTCACGTTTTTTAAATGTGTTTTGCTGGCGTGCCAAAGATTGCCCATTTAACATCACGCTTAAACCAATAAGAGTCAAGCATGACTGAAAGGAGTCGCAGACGAAATTGCGTTGCTGAGCTGGTATACTAAATAAATTAACAATGACACAACATGATGAGGCCACTGAGGACTAAGGAAAAGAGGCCTGTGTCGAGCAGTGGACTATTTATTGTTTTTGGTGAATATTTTTAGAAATTTCGTGTTTCGTCGTATTATCATGCTGACAGGATATCATGAGATTACAGAATCAGTTGACTTTACAGTATTACAGAATATCTGCGTCATCGTCTAATTCATCCAATCCATTTTTGGACATTACATCAATTATGTGATACAATGATACTACGTACGTAAATAATAACATACCTCCTGATAGTAAGCATTGTAATCCTCCTCGTCTTCATAGTATTGGTCTTCTTGAACCTCACACTCTACCTCTGTATAGGAATCCTCGTTGTACACTTCCGTGAGTGCCGAAGGTTCTGTGTTTTCACTAACTGTTGGTTCAGCTGGAGGAGCAGTCGTCAACAGTGTCTGTTCTTTTACTTCATTAGATATTGCATTGTCTGCCCGCGCACTCTCTTGTAAATGTTTAGGTAACCTAAGCGGTGTAACTTCCGTTGCCTTCTTCTGTTCTCTTACTGCGTTTGCCGCGATTGCTTGCAATTTCTGAAATAGAAGTACGTCATGAAAAATATGAAAATAAACAGCACAGGGCACTCAAAATTATTTATTTATGAAAGGTATGTGTACCTATGATTAAAAAATTAACAAATAATACAACACTTACCCTAACACACACACCAACTTCTTTTTGGAATGAAAGTGCTAACTCAACAGACTTGAATCGCACAGCCAATGTCTCTTGCTCACCAGCAGGGTTCTCCGCAAAATTGCGTCCCGCCCATGTCCACGCACGGTCTGAGTTCTTCATCTGGAGTAATTCTAAATCCATGTGGAGCAGCATATTTAAAACTGCTTTGTGAACCTGAAGATGGATTATATTATCACCTTAAGATTACCTATATCGTAGCGGTACATCTTTCCAGCATAGCATGTGTTAATCAAAACTAATATTATAAAGAGGAAAGATTTGTATTTTTGTATGTAACGAAAAAATTTCAAAACTACTGGACCAATTTCAAAAATTCTTTCAGCATTGGAAACCTCCTGGATCCACGAGTAACATAGGCTATTTATATTTGCAAAAAAGTTGGGGATCCGGGATAGGGAAGGTATTGAAAAAATACTCAAAAAATCCCTAAATCGCGTGTGCTGCGGAAAGTATTGACATTAGAGCAAAGTGATGTACTACAGTTTTATAGAAGACATCAATATCTACAAAAAAGTCCACGGTACCATATGTCTAACTATTACAGTTATATCCCAATAACTATTTTTATGTTAAAATTTGTGAGTGACGTCGATACAAAATAAGCCTCATTATGCGTACCTTGGTACAAATCTTTATTAAATAAATCATTTCATATTCAAGGTTATAGTACCTATAAACTACTTTTTGAATTATTCAACTCGGACATACCACTCTAAAGTTATGATGAGTATGATATTTAGAGGATATGTACACATACCATTTCGCTAATGGTTCCTGTATGTGTAATTAAGTGTCACATCTCACCAACACACCTCAACAAAGTCTAGGGATATCATAATCCTATACTATTGACGACGTTATAGTTAAAAATCTTTTTAGTTTCCATAAAAAGTGTATATACTAAATGAAACCTCTTTTATTCTATTTTCAAAATTTAAAAATATAAAAAGAATAACAATGCTAAAAACAAAATACGGCGGCAAAATTGTTGGTAATTCATTACGACAAGAAAAATCATTTATAATTATGTTTTGAAGTTAAGGCAAAAACGTAAGACAAGCGCGCATATCTGTCTCGCTCCCTAGTCTTTGATCATCGTTTTGAAGTAGCGCGTGCGGTACGGAGATATGAATGTGTGCAGTGCAGATATGATACTATGCGTTTAGCTCCGCCCAGACGCTCAAGGTTATTGAGGCTACTATACGCCTTAAGTAACCATTTTCACTTTTTAAATCTTTGTTAATTCCGTAACTGTCCGTTCGTCGTGATGTCTCTCTCGAAGTTCGCACGCTCCACCATTCCGCTCGCTGCCAGCTAGATAGGCAGCATCATGCGATGTGGGCATCACAAGGGTGTGGGAGTGTATCAATGTATAAAAATCAAAAATGGATCGTCACCGTGATTAATATCAAAGACGTAGCCTATTTCATCAACAACCCATAACGTCCCACTGCTGGGCTCGGGTCTCCTCTCAGGAGAGGGTTAAGGCCATACGTCCCCACGCTGGCCGAGTGCGGGTTGGGGACTGGCAAGACTCGTTTTTGTTTTTTCAAAAGTAGACTTGATCGATATTCTAAGCTTGGAAAGTTTGCTAAGAGTGTGTTAAAATTTCTTTTTTTTGATAAATATCTATGTCTACCCGTGGGAAGCCGGGGCGGGCTGTTAGTACTCAATAAAAAGTGTTTAACATAATGTTTCTTTCTATACTATCTATATTAAGTTGAAAAGTACACCAAAACATCTCTACTAGAAATACAAACCTGTTCGCGGCGTAGCAGGAGGCGATATGTTTTTCTCTCAGGATGGTACAGTATTTTCATTTCGCCGATGCCACGTTCTTTCCACTCTCGGCACTTTTCATCGTAGCGGTATAATTTGCACCGTTCTCCAAATAGTTTTTCCTATAATTTAAATTTACATTAAGCCTAAAATATTTGGGACTAGAATGATCCAAAAATTTGGAAATGTAAGCCATGTGAAATAATGTAGTTATTAAAATTTTCAAGTGTTCCTTCTCTTTGCAGTGACCTAGTCTATTGTTAGAAAAAATGCGTGTCTATTAACGCCGTCTTCATTTCTATAGGAGCAACTAATTACATAAACAGGTAAATCTCAATATAATCATGATATAAATTTATGATACCTCGTCTTCCTCTCCAGTTGTGACTATTATCTTGTCAGGCAGGGGTACTATGGGTTCGTATTGGGGATCATAATCCTCATCCGCACCAGTTACGTCCTCATCCCCACCGCCACTTTCATTGTGTGATTTATCGCCATCTCGTGTGGTTGTCTTCTTAGCAACAAATAACTGTTCTCCAGCACCTTGCCATTTGAAATCTGGATTTTCTGTTAATAAATAAAATTAATTTATTAACATGTACCAAATACCTTAATTTATTTGGAAATCTTTGAAAATAATCTTACTTTTGGTCTGCTCAAAACCTGCACCAGTGTTAGTTGATAAAGCAGCAAACGTTGGAACATTAGTAACACTGAATAAATTATCTGCCTCCTCGGAATTTTCCTCTTTGGACTTGACATCAGAGCTTGCATTAGAGTTTCCAGTGTCTTCTTCAGACTTTTCAGTCTTTGAATCTGCACTGAATTTTGATTCAGCTACTGCAGAACTAAACAAAGATTTTGCAGTATCAAACGGTTTCTCTTTTGATGATAGAGAACCAAACAGTGAAAGACCGCCTGCTCCAGCAGATCCAAAGATACTACCACCAAAGTTTGTTTGGTTGTTAGTTAAAGCACCAGGCCCAAAAATGCTTCCTTGATTTACATTCATAAACAGATTTTCAGAATTACCATCGTCACCAAATATAGACTTTACTTCAGTATTTTGACCATCCACATTATTATCAAATATCGATTTGTTACTAGAAACGCCTATAGGGCCTAAAGCAAAAGCTGGTTTTTCACTAAAAGCTGGCTTCGATTGAGATGACCCAAAACTAAAATGATTAAGTACAGGCTCCTTCTGGGTTTCTTTGAAAAGATTAAATTTCGGTGGTGCTATTATAGCGCTTGTAGTGCTAACTGATGTATTTCTACTTGAAAAAACTGATGAAGGACTTTGTGAAGAATCTGTATCTGTATTTTCTTCTATGACTCCAGAGAAAATAATGGGTTTTTGTAGTAATGTATTTTCTTTGTTTGTAAATTTGTTACCAAAAATGCTTTGTGTGGTAGATGGTACAGTAGGAGTTTTAGAGTTGGAACCAATAGATCCTAATGGAGTACGGAATATAGATGTATCAACCGTTTTGTCTGCAGTTGTTGGAGTGCCATATATCGAATTTGTGGGGCTTTGAAAGATTGGGGTAGTCCCTTTCACTGGAGTGCTGGCATTAGTTGTTAATGAGAATGCAGCTTTTACTTTTAAAGGTTTAGTCTCAGATGCTATACAAGACTCAGCTGTTTGAGTTGAACTTGGTGTTTCAGATGTTGTAGTCTTTGAATAGTCATCTTCATGGCAACCGCGACATCCTTGACATGGTTCTTTGTTCTTATAATTAAAGAAGTTTTCTGGCAACATCAATTCAGAAGCTTTTTCTTTTTCTTCTTTAGTAGATTGTATTTCGTTGACAAAGATAACATCATCAACCTCATCTTTTGTCAATTTAATAGGTTTCTCATCCGTTTTTGAGGTTTCAACAGTTAAGCCTTCAAGTGCTTTATCAACTGCTTCCTTGAACTGCAAAGCTATTTCTTTATTTTTAAATCTCAGACAGAAATGTTCCAATGTTAGTTCACCATCACTAAAGTCATTGACTGTAAACAACCAAGATTTTTCATCTTTTGGTTTATAGGTAACAGCAGCAGATAAGGAGTGGTTTAAGCAAATTTTTAATATTTGTTCTCGTCGCATTACAACCCTGTAAATATAGAGAAACAGTTATAAATCAAGTTCATGCAATTACATATATAATGGGTACTTTTGTTAATTGTTTTGTTGGTTTGGAACCCAACCCTGAGGAAACCAACAGCGAAGATATGTTGTTCTACATACTTATGTTGTAGAATAAAAGTTAATTAATACTTAATCATGAAAAATATTTTATTAACAAAAAAAATCTTATTTCATAACATGTTTCACCTACGTCGAGTTAAATTATAAGCAATGATTTTTCAATGCTACAGGAGACTGCTACAATAACACACTACATTATCACTAAAAATTAAATTAAAAAGCTTTTTAAAAACAAGCTTTTACTGGAATGCCTCGAGAAGAATCGAACGAGTCCAAACTCAATGATGTTGCGACGTTTCTTTACAGAGTTCCTATGGCCACCTTCCAGCTCCAGCATCAGATCAGCTCCATTTCATTATAATATTGTATTGTCACGTTGTATACATATGCTTGGAAAATTTCAGCAAAATCGGTTGAAAATATCTGCTTCAAAATTGAGTTGCAAGATTCCACCCGAACATACAAGCATACATACATACATTGCAAGTTAATAAAAAGCTTGTAATAAAGGAAATTCCATAAACATGACCAAACTTCACTATACCTACCTGCCTGTCTTATAAGTTCTAAATATTAATATTATTTACCTTAATTTCCCTGTTTCTTTGTGCTTTAATATTGTGACTATGCCTTTTCCTCTTTCTTTCCATTCACTTGAAGTAAACCTGTATAATTTGGCTACATGCCCATATAGCACAGTCTCATTCTCTTCACCAGTGACAACTTCAATCTGAAACATCATACACTTTAAGTAACCAAAATTATTGTTGACTAAATTTCTATTCAAATCATATCTACGGCATTTAACATTCCACTGATGGACAGTCAGAAACTTTAAAAAACAAAGAATTAATTTAATTCATTTCTTTCAAACCCAAATATGATACTTGTTAGATTACTATTGCAATGCACGGTTAATTTTTAAAAGCATCACAATAGACAAAACGGTCATATTTGTCGCCGCAACCTACTCATACGAAATATCTAATTGTTACTGCTTTTTTCCAGTCTCACATACAGATAAATAGTTTTTCGCCGTAATAATATAATAATAATGTATATTTATTTATTATTCAATAAATTTGATGTTTTACACTTTTGCTACTGTTACATTATCATTTTAAACATTCACTTTCTTTATTTTTAAAAGTTTAATATCGGAAAATAAGTTAGTAATATATCAAAAAATTACCTTTTCTGGTAGCGGTATGACAGGAGTAAAGGTGTGCTGACATTCATCTTCATCCACATATTCATTTTCGTAATTTTCATCATCATCATAATCGCCATCTTTTAGTTCAGATTTTACGGGGGTTGTATCCGTTTTAGGTTTAAATACGTAATTAAATTTACTATCTTCATTGAGGGCGAATGACGTTGTACTCTCGGTCTTTGGAGTGGGCAGTAATGCAGGCTTTGCGATTTGTTCATTCGTTTTCTTCACTGTAAAGTCTAGTACACTATCAAGATCAACTTTTTGTGCAAAAAATATATTGCTAGTTTTTTCTGGAACAGCTGAATTAGAATCAGTAGCACCGAATTTCGTTAAAGGTACTCCAAAATTAAATTTGGGTGCACCAGTACCATCAAATATGGATGCTTCTTTCTTTGACTCTTGTCCACTTGTTGTGGAAGGCATACCAAATTGGAATTGTACTTTTCCAGTTGCAGCAGGACCAAATATTGATTGATTGTTACTAACGGGATTGGGTTTGAACAGATCTTGTCCAGTACTCACAATAACACTTTCAGTTTTCACGGGTACTGTAGAGGTACCAGTTGTAGGTGGTATGCCAAAGTTGAATTTTACAGCACTATCCTGTTTTTTTACTTCATTCACTTTTACCTTGGTAGGATCTTTGGGACTATTACAGGCACTGCAAGATTCAAAGGAACCTTCATTCCGTACGAAACAAGCCTTACATTCCCAACTACCTGGTTTAGGTTTGAATTTGTCTCCCCAACCAACAGTGAGAGTAATATTAGATGAAGTACTGGTAACTGCTCTGTCTGTATTTTGTAATCCATGAGCAGATCCAGGCTTGGGTGTTTCACAGCATGCACACTTTTCAAAACTTTCTAAATTATTTGTGTAACATGTATCACAATGCCATGATCCAGATTTAGGTTTAAATAAATCACCAAATCCAGTTTCACTTGATTGTTTGCCAGCATTTCGTTCTTCTTTTGCAAACTTTGATTCATCTTTCATTTTTGTTTGTGCAGATTGTATAGCTTCGATAAATTGATCGCATAGTAGCACCGTTTTAAATCGTAAGCAGAACGTTTCTGCCACTAATTCACCTTCAGAGAAATCCTTAGCACACCATGTTACTGCTTTATCCATATTAGGCATTTTTTGGAATGTCATATCTTTAGTAATTGCATGATTACAACATACTTTCATTATTTGTTCCCGTCTCATTAATAATCTCACTTTTTGTACATTGTCCTTATGAACAAGTAATTTTATATTACCCAGTCCTCGCTCTTTCCATTCTTTTGTAAGAGACTCAAACCTTAACAATTTCGCTCGATGCTCAAACAAAATAGTTTCATCCTCTTCACCCGTCTTTTGATCAACTAAGGCCGGCAGTGGTATGACAGGTTTAAAATCTACATCTGGTTCAAACTCTTCCACAATATCAGAGTTATTTAGATTACTTGGGCTTGGTCTGTTAAATGCTACATTCTCTGTTACCTTGCTAGGAGTGCTTGTACTCAAAGTAGGAGTAATATTAAATATATTACTAGTTGCAGAACTTGTGTTGCTTTTAAAAGATAAACCACTGAAAACATTCACTTTGCTGGTAACAACTTCTTGGGGTTTCTTGACTTCGGTCTCTGTATTATCTGATATAGGTTTCAATGTCGGAGTGCTGCTGAATGTAAATCCGCCAATAACAGACTTTCCCTGTGAAGTAGCAATGCTTGGCTCAAAGTTAAACTTAGGATTTTCTATTTTATATGATATCGGTTTGGTTGAGTCATCAGTTTTTTTAACCATAGACGACTGCCTAGCATTTTCAAAAGTATTATAAAAATCTAGCGCAATATTGGGCGTTTTGAAGCGAATACAAAACTTTTCCAAAACAACTTTTTCGTCGGCAAAATCATTTGCAATCCAGAAATATGCTTTAGTCTCGTTTTTCATTGGTTTAATTTCCATATCCGATGTAATAATATGATTAGCACAGATTTTATGCACTTGTTCTCGTCTCATGAGTACCCTTACTTTTCCATTACCTTTATGCTTAAGCAGCTTAATTTCACCAATACCTCTCTCTTTCCATTGCTTATCCACAAAGCGGAATAATTTCGCTCTAGAACTGAATATCGTGATTTCATCTTCTTCACCTGTGGTTACTTTAACTTCAGCTGGTAAAGGTACAATAGGCTTAAAATCTGGACACGGATCGTAATTTTCTACAGAAGTATTACTTTTTTCTGATATGGTCCTAGATTTGTTCAGACTAGTATTGGGAGAAGATACATTAATAATCCCATCAACGACTGTCCTCGAAGTGTCTGGTGGAGGCACTGTAGAGTTTGAATTTGCAGTTGTTTTAAATATAGAAGATTGATTCCAGATCGAAAAGGTGCCTCCAGAAGATGTAGATGTTTTATTTTGCGGGAATGTAAAAACTGGAGGTGAGGTTACATCATTTGTTGATGGCATTGTTATTTGGTAATTGTGAGGAGTACCTTTTATGTGCTTAGGTGGAATAGTCACACTGAGAGCAGGTCCTAGTGTTGTAGTGCAGGTGGGTAAGGGATCTGAAGAGGTTATCACAACATTTACTGGCAGAGTTCGAGCAGTTTCTTTAGCCTTAGCTGGTGTTGGCATGCTACTTGGCATTGCTGGCACGGATGGTAGCGAAGGTGCTACTACTGGTGGCACTGCAGGTATTGGGGGTACTGTAGGCACATTAGGTGCGACAAGATGAGCTCCATCTAGATATAGTTGTTCAGGTGTCGGAAAGACACCAGAATAGTTCACTTGGGACCTTGTAGGGTCGAATATTGACTGCGCACCAGGTACTCCTGGAGGCTGAGCAAATTGGGAATATTGATTATATAAATTCATTAAACTTTGATTGTACAGCTGGTAAGTATTAGGTTGCACTCCGAACGGTGGCACAAGTCGCTGATTAAACGGTGGCATTACTTGGGCAGAAGAAAATGGTAGTCGGCTAGCAAAAGTTGCAGAAGCATTGTCATTAGTTCTATATTCATCATCTAAGTTATATAATTCACTATCATCAATATTTTGCTGTTCTGCTGCAATATTTTTTAACTTATTCACTTCCTTTCTAAGTTCCGCTATATCTTTCTTCAACTCGCCAACATCTTTATATTCATTTCTACATTCATCTATTTCGCCTTTCACTTGATCAACCGATATCTTAAGTAATTTGAATTGGTCGGTAGTATTCTGCATATTAGTTTGAATAGTGCTTATTATTTCATTGCTCAATTTGCGATTCTCCTCGAACCAGCTCTTTGTTTGCTCCATAAAGTCATTGATGTTTGAATCTCTTTTCTGTATCTTTTTTATTTCATTTTCTATAGTGGCCAATTGGGCCTGATCCATTCTAGTATTATCCAGTATTTGTGTGTCCATAGCTGTTCGATAGTTAGTAGTATTAGTCTTAGTGGTTTTGGGCGTAGAGCTAACGTTGCGAAAGCCTTGAGTGGTCCTATTTGGCAAATATTCGCTAACCGCTGACAAGTTTTCGTCGGATAAATATTTTGCATCACCATCATGTGTATCAATAAACAAATCTGAATCTATTTTATTTAAAAGGGTTTCAATCTCTTCAATTAGTTCTTGACTGTTAGTATACAAATTATCTTTTTTGTTTGCATCATTTTCCCTAAGTTTGTTTAAAGTCTTGAAAGCAAAAGTTTTTGCTTTAGTCAGTAAAATAGATAATTTAGATTTAGTTTCACTATCTCTGGACAAATTACTTTCTTCTAGAGCCATCTTCTTATATGTTTGTGCAATATAATAATATGCTTGTGGTGATTTGAGATTTGAAATCATCTCAATGACCTTTTCATACTCGCAATTATGAAAATGAATTACGGCTAGGTATAGTTTACATTCTTCAATGAAATTAGTTAACTCTTTGGTGCCGAGCTCTTTATGGACGTAGGAAAACATTCTTTTGCCAAAGATTTTTTCTACTATTTTGCTTTTCAATTTTTCTAGCAAAGGTATAGCAGACTGATAATATAAACCAGCCCTTGCTTCGAGGTGACTTTTGACATCAACATTGGTAGTCAGTTCTGCTTGCTCACCAAATATGCGTCCCAATATGCATAAGAGTTCAGGATCAAGGCCATGATTGTCAATACACCTTATAACCTCAATGCCACGACTCAATGTTGCACGAATATCTGTCAATTCAGTACCAAGTTCATTTTGGCTAAATTTATATGCACAGTCCCACCACTTCATTTGTGAGACAGAACACAATAAATCTGTGATATTTGCTGGTAGCATGTGTGGCTTGTCACTGGCAACATAAGAGGCATCTTTAGACTTCTGTTGTTGAGCAGAGAGAGTTGTGCAATAGAGAAATGCATAGATATCCAATTTATTTAATGTTTCTGGTGCACAAGTTGCAGCCGAGTAATCAAGCATATCAAAAAGTGTACACTTAAAACTTGAAAAGTTTTTGTAATGTAACAACATCCAAACAAAATGATGAAGAGAGTTGCCATATTCTTTTTGAGCATCAATGTCATAGGCTTCAACATCCACTTTCCTAGGAATTCTTAGTATGGGACAGCAAAATGCATCTGAAGCAACATAAGATGATTTCATTTTATCCAAATGAGCCTTATTTGGAAAAATCTTTTTGTAAAATTTGTCCCTCCAGTGAGTACCAGAGTAACATTGTGAAACTTGATCAAGGAAAGATTGATTTTTGTCTTGAATAAATGAAAGTAAATAATGACCAGCCTGAGAACATCTATATGACCCCTCAGTATACCAGCGCTTGACAGCAAAGACTTGCTTTGTTGGTGCAGACTTCATCCAATTCACCTTTAAAGGATCTAAAGGGACTACTTGCCAGGCAGATAACATCAAGGGTGAGACAAATGTTGTAGCATCTCGCCAGCTCAACTGATCTTTTTTAGCCTTTTTTAACAGAAGTGTTGCAGCATGAAAAGCAAATTGGCCTCTATGATGTTGTAATAGTGCTTTATGAAACTCGGAATACCCAGATGCAGCCCCTGTTTTAGCAACACTGTCAATAGCTTGATCATATGAATGAAGAAGTTCATTAGATTCCATTAGACTTTGAGATAAACCACTAGGTGTTTCTGTTATGCTTAATAAGCAAATCCGCTCCCTAACTGTAAGGAGAAGTAATTGGTAAAGCCAATCCATAATATTATGTGCATTATTTTTGAGAAGTTTATTGAGACTGTTGTACCAAGTATAATTATTGATGAAGCTATTGTCTTCAAACTCCACATGACAGGCATGGTCAAAAGCACCTTTGATGTTATTGGTGTTCAGGTAATGGTCCAGCAGACGCGCATGTATTAACACATCTTTTGGTCTTACAGACAATTCTGACAGTAATAGTTCTACAAGAGCTTCAGGGTCTGAATTGGATGCAGTAATTAGTCTCTCTCGCAGTTTAAATGTAACTGGGTGTCTAGGGAATGTAGCTTCAGCTTTTTCACACCAATATTTTGCCCTGCTTGGATCCACTATTACTTCATCATCAGCCAGTAGTTCACAAACTAAAAAAAATTAAAAGAAAAAGTTTTTTAAGAAATATTACACTCCCAGTCTGAAATAAAACATACATTAAGAAGAACATGAGACAACACACTTAAGATGTCAATAAAAAAACTATATTGATCACTTACAGAGACCAAAATTATTTTTAAAGAAATTTAGCTTTCTTCAAAATATTTTTTTACATTTTTCCTTGATCTACTTTTTGTGTAACATTTACAAGATTCTAACAATAGAGAGCATCAACAAAAACATAAATTCTATAATTCTAATATTTAAATACATTATTGATTTAATTGCTGATCTAGAAGGTAAATAAATACATTTACATCTAATGTAGGAACAGGACAAGGGTACATAATGAAAACATTACAATGTTATATAATACATACTTTACCAGCTATATTTTACAGGTTAATATATACTAGACAGCAAACATGGTTTTGCCATAAAAATATAAAAATATTAGGGATGGGTCACCCTTATCATTTAGGGGTGTGAAAAATAGATGTTGGCCCATTCTCAGACCTACCCAACATGCACACAAAATTTCATAAAAATTGGCCCAGTCTTTTTGGAGGAGTTTGGTAACAAACACCGTGACACGAGAATTTTATATATTAGAAGATATTAGTATATATTAGATAAAGTTGTATAGTGTACATATTTTGGAAAACGATCTCAATTCACTTAGTTTAATTTTATTTATACCTTCTTCAACACCAAATTGGTTCAAGAAGGCTCGAGATGAGATGATGAGAGATAATATATAATGGTAAAGGCTCAATATTGGTATACAACACTATAGGAAGTTGCTAGACAAATCTCAATGATATTGTTATCAATATCTTTGGACACTTTCCTACTGCAAAATGATGGGATAAGTAATGTTAACTATTTAAATGATAAGTTAATCATCATGAACAAGTCTCTCCTAGCCCATTGTTGGACATAAGCCTCTACTTAGACAGGAACAAAGGTGGTTTTTGCCTACTATACCACACTGGTCGGACATAATATGGCTCACCAATATTGCTACTTTTGTAAAATGTCATAAAAGATTAGGGAAAGATAGATAGATAAATCATAGAAATAAGATTTTTATTGCATTCATGTCATTGATCACCATAATTTATTCATTATTGATAAGATATTCAATATAAATGATAACAAGACAAAAAGATTGCAATGTTCTTTGAATGAATAATGGCAGTCATTGTTTCATTACGTCTTGTTTATTTGATGGTATGAATTGTAAAAATTTTGGTTGTCATAAAAACGGTTATAGCGAGACAACCCTCAAAAAATAGACATATGCTGTTGCAGACTTTTTTAGATCTTTTCCTGGGGAAAAATTCTGTTATACTTTGTTTTTGTAAAACTTTAGTACGTATGAACGTCATCTAGCCTCAAATTAAGCAGAGTTTAGGCATGGCAAGTTTAGAACACATAGGAAGGTATTTTGTAGACAACCTGAACAATAACTTATTGCAAAAGCTTTATCGCTCCTGAGCCACGTGTACAAGTTGTGTTCCAGGGTTATCACAAATAGGCTGACGCATACGCAATATTTCATTTCATTACAAGATATAATTATATTATGTTGATTCTTTATTTATTATTTTAATCAAAATCTGATGAATCGCGACTGTCACTCGAGGAGCTCTCACTAACATCTATACTAATATTATAAAGCTGCAGAGTTTGTTTGTTTGTTTGTTTGAACGCGCTAATCTCAGGAACTACTGGTCCGATTTGAAAAATTCTTTCAGTGTTGGATAGTCCATTTATCGAGGAAGGCTATAGGCTATATTTTATTTTCAAAAAAATTAGGGATCCGTAAGAATATTGCTATTTTCTAACCCAAGGTGTGAAATCGAAAACCTATTTTTGCGTGCGCTGCAAAGACTATTGACAATAGAACAAAATAATGTATTACGGGTTTGTAGGGCCCATTAAGATCTACAAAAAAGTCCGTGAGAGCATATATCTAACTATCATGGTTTAGTCACAATAACCGCTTTTGTGTTCGAAAAAATTATTAAATCGTCTGAAGAAAGAAACTACGTTAAATGTGTATCGTAATATTAATCCTTATCCAAATTAAGCTTTATGTTATCAAGGGTATTTATGTCGAAGTAAAATACTTTTTGTTTCATCCCAATCCGACATTTCGTTTAGAAGTTATCACGAGTATAAGACGCTAAGAGTAGTACCTAATAATGAGTTATTTGCCAAAGAGTTTTTATCAACATAATGCGTAATATTAATCTTTATCTAAATAATTGTGTTGTTAATTATGAGTAGTAGATCTTAGAAGAGTATAATAATTACATCTATACTAATATATAAAGCTGAAGAGTTTGTTTATTTGTTTGAACGCGCTAATCTCAGGAACTACTGGTCCAATTTGAAAACTTATTTCAGTGTTAGAAAGCCCATTTATCGAGGAAGGCTAGCCATAAAGGCTTCCATAAAATAATAAGATAATAATTAAATTTATAATAAAATAAATAAAATTTTAAGATCAAGGTAAAATAGCAATAGGGGCGAAAGTTTGTATGGAAATATGCAAGGTTTGTGAAGGAAAGGCAAGGCCTATGTCCAGCAGTGGACTGCGATAGGCTGATGATGATGATGCAAGGTTTGCGAAAATGCTTCATGAGTTTGGGACAGGAGACAAAATATTAGAGCTATTCAGATGTAACATTTACTGAGTTATCACAATATGCTTAAGTGTGCTTACCCGAACGGGCAGACATGTGAGGGCAGACGGCTGTGCCGCATGCGGATGTTGAATTTTGCTACTACAAATTCGTTATTATTCACTAGGATTCGATTTGTTTACATGGTTTTTTGTTTATTCAAATAATTTTCTTCGTGAAAAAATCCGAAGGAAAAGTATCCGGCGGGATTTAAACACAAAAAAAGCAAAAGGGGTACGCCGCAAGATGAAATAAATGCCTGTATGAAACATATGTATTATGGGTACATGTTAAAAAGTTTTGTCTCACTACAATTATGCGAGTACAATTTCACAATGATTTATGAGCAGTGTCAATATGCAAATGCTCTTCTAAAAATAGGAGATGATTGTATGCCAAATGACAGTAACGACATGATTACACTGAGACGTGAGTTCTGGTATATGATAGCACACATGATCTAAAAATAATATCTATTCTGATCCGCCGACTAATGAGACAGTTATCAAATAAACGAACGGATCATGTCAGACGTGGAGGAAGATGTTAACGAATACCTCTCAGGAAACAATGCAAGGGAAACTGAACCAGTCATATCATAGCTTATGCATAAAGTTTTTTAAATCTTTAGAATCATCAGGAGCGCATTCCCATAAGTTAAGACTGAAAGTTAATGTTCCAGTCCTATTAATAAGAAATATTGAGCGACAAAGATATGTAATGGTACACAGCTACAAAATACACATCTGGGGTACAACATTGTAAAAGAAAATGTTTCAATTCCCCGTATTCCAATAATTCAAACTTATTTGCAATTTCAATTTAAAAGAATGCAGTTTCCGCTGAAAACAACATTTGCACTACCAATTATCAAAGCCCAAAGACAGACGGTTAAAGTTGCAGTTCATTTCATTTAAAAAAAACATGTTTTTCAAATGGGCAGCACAATCGCGTGTATCAAATCAGCTAAATCACTATATATTTTGACAAAGTATGGCAAATCAAAAACGTAGTATTTTAAAATTGAAAAAATTGAGAATTTGCTCAGACTGAGGGAAAGCTCAAGCAGAATCCAACAGTGGAGGCAACCATGCTCGCTGTGAAAGCAGACAATGCAGAACCAAACCGTTTGGTTCGAGAGCGTATTTCTAAGACTGAGGCGGTGACTTCCAAGACCAGCACGTGTTGTTCTGTAGAGGAAGGGTGAAGTTGGGATTAGTTGGAAGAACGCTTCAGAACACTCTCCATGGTAAAGCGGTAGAGGACTGCCATAGAGGCGATATCTCTCCGCAACTGCAGAGGCTCAAAGGAATCGGTAGTATTGGGACTGTTGATAATGCGGACTGATTGCCGCTGCATAAGATCGAGAAAATCAATGCCTAGATCCATCACAAAGATGAGAACAGTACGGACGAGCGTACCTGGGTCTTATAAAGGAGTCGCAAATGCTCGGGCGCGAAAAACCGTCTCACCCTGTTCAAGCGGCCTTAGTGGTGCCCTCGATGTACTCCCGTGGGTTGAGGTCTCGGCAAATATCCATGCCCAGGACACCGAGCTTATCCCTTAGTGGCAGTTGAGTGCTCTGAAAAGTGGGGAGGGGAAGAAACGGAGACTTTTTGGTAGAGAACGGGCACACCTGTGTTTTCTTAACGTTGAACTAGACCATATTCTCATCACCCCATTGTTAAATGCGGTTCAAAACCTGGTCGGTCAAGCTCAGCGACAAGCTCCTATCCATTTTCCTCAACGTCTACTATCTTGGCTGCAGGGTATCCATAATATCGCCCATGCACTGTGCTATCGTCTGCATAGCAATGTATATTGCCAAGGGCTAATATGTCATTGACATGCAGAAGAAACATCTTGGGCGACAGGACCAAATTCTGAGGTACGCTAGCGTTTACCTCCAGAAAAACAGAGGCCGCGCCGTCCCTCGCAAAGAACCCGAATGCGAAGGCGCTGATGAAGAAAAGAGTCAATCTAGAGACGACTCTAGGAGGCAGACCGAATGCTTAGAGGTCGGAGAGAAGCGAACGGTGCAAGAACAGGTTGAAAGCCTTGGCCATGTCGAATGTCGAAATAAGCTCATACAAAATACTTTTTATTTTATGTACTTATATAAATACTTAAATATGTTTTTAACAGTGAAAAGTGTGTCTTATTTTTAAAATAATATTAGCCTTAATAAGTAAAACTGCTACCCAAAGTCACTGTTCCACGCGGACGAAGTCGCGGGCGCAGCTAGTCTATATATATATAAAATCGAAATACCACTCACTTTTTAATCACGAAATCTAAGCAACTATAACACCTACAAACTTGAAATTTGGCAAGTAGGTTCCTTATAGGGTGTAGACATCCGCTAAGAACGGATTTTACTAAACTCCACCCGTTAGGGGGTAAATCAGGGGATGAAAGTCTGCGTGAGCGAAGCTGCGTGCAAAAGCTAGTATAATATAAAAGCGAAATACCACTCACTTATTAATCACGAAATCTCAGAAACTATAACACCTAAAAACTTGAAATTTGAAATTTAGCTAAGAAAGGATTTTACGAAACTCCACCTCTAAGAGGGTAAAACGGGGGTTGGAAGTTTGTATGAAAGTTCTATGTTATTGAAGTAAAATTATTATGGCAGAAGGATTTTAAATCGTATTTAAGTAAAAAAAAGTGCAAATAACTAACTCCACAATTCCCCAATCCGACGCTATAATGTTTTACTTCCGCACATGCATTTTTTAATAAATCTAACATCTTGTTTGCCGTAAAAGGGGGGTGGGTATTGTTTCGAGCGGCGTGTCCTTTGATTTGTGCCCATATTAGTTCTATACCATTGTCCTGGCAATGATACGGTGGAAGTCGAAGAACCCAATGACCACATTCGGCAGCTATTTCGTCGGTAATATATCTTTTAGGGAGGTTTTTTTTCGATTTTAAAATATTCACTAATTGTACTTTTAATAAAGTATTATTCACATTTTCGGCATGACGTTAGAGCCAGTCAATTATCTCTTGTTTTTTATTGGCCTGCCTCGGCATTTTATCAATTTGTCTGGAGTGATATGTAACATTGTCCATTACAATTATCGATGGTTCTTCCGGAGATTGCACCATTTCTTAGATTGCATCATTTCTTTAAACCATCCTTAGTAAATCTCTGCGTTCAATTTTTCTTGGATTTAAAGGCCAGTAAAGCATCTGACACGAATCCTTTCGTAGACCCTGCATGGCATATGATAAGGCGTTCACCTTTTCCCATTGGCATTGAACTAGTGGAAGCGGCGGTGTCGTCAGTCCAGTTCTTAGATACTGTAAGGTTTGCATTTAACCAAGTCTCGTCAGTGAAAATAACATTTGACCAATCTGATATCTTTTTGAGCGAAGCCAAATTCGTGACGCTCCATCAATATTTTACGTTTGTTCAATTTTTTATAAGAAAATACGATTTCTTTCAAAACCAAGCTAAATGACGATTTTTGGCCATGGAACAAACCACATTCACGTAAAGAAACAACAAGTTTTAATTTCTTTTGTTGGAATTTCTTTGTGCAAGTAATAGTCATATATATGACGGCGAATAGCGACAGCGTCGAAGTTGTCAACCGGTGTCACAAGACGTGGTTGGCGTTTTATCTTCGGCGTACGAAGCTTATTTTCCTGTGAGCCGCTTGCACCGGTAGTAATTTTTGAAATTGTAGGTCCACTAATTCCTAATGCGGCCTAAATACGCTCTCGCACTTGCGACACTGGTAATAGCGGGCCACCATTTTGATACTCTGCTTCAAAGTAATTACGAACTTTGATCACCAGTTCTCTCGCCTGCCTTTTCAGAACAGATAATTTAGGCATTTTGACATTTGACAGCTGGGCAACAATCAACACAGAGGAACACAAAATACACAACGTAATGTATGTAGGTAATAATAATGTGAAAAAACTCAGCGAACAGAAATGTAGTGAATTTAAAGCACGTCTTGGTGCGAGTGACAGATTAAAGCAAACACAAAATGGTGGTGGGTCATTGAGTGCTCCAAGCTTGCAAAAATATATTTGAATGTTTTTGTTGTATTTGTCTTTGTTCAAACCATAATAAATATATGCGATCGATATCATTACTTATTTGGTCACAACACTACAACTATCAAATTAGAACTGTCATCGAGAAAATAAAGAAATGGAAATAGTATAGGTAACCTAACAACACAAAACACAACACGAAACAAATATAAATTTCTTTGAACTCATGTAAAAAGTTTAGTTGTTATGGAAACATGATAGAAGATTTTTTACTGTTTCAACTATCTTTCATAGCTTTTATTTCAATTGAAAAATTTCAAAATATTTAGTATTTGTCTGTAAAGATATATACTGTCTGTTCTGTATCTGTAAAGACAAAGGGTTTGATGTTAAAAAGTAACTATTATCTACCTGTGTTGTCACAGGTATAAACTAATAGGAGTTCACGAAGAAATTGATAATAGTATCCTACTTAATATTATAAATGAAAAAGTTATAAGGATGTGTGTGTTTGTTACTCTTTCATGCAAAAACTACTGAATGGATTTAGATGAAACTTTACAGTAATATAGATTATACATCGGAATAAAATATAGGATACTATTTGCCGCGATAACCAACATAATAATAATATGAACCAAATTTAATATTTTATTCTTTTTTACTATAATACTTTTTACTTTTGTTATTTCAATTTCCTCATCCAATAATTTCTTCTTTTAATGCATTATATTAATTAGAGAATTGTAATTTATAATTAAGTAGTATTAAGTTCCTTTGGTATTTTGTTATTTGTGACTATTACTTTACTCCTAACACTGTGTCGTTAAGGGTTATCTCATATGGTGAATCTTGTGTGTACCTGTAATGGGCATGCATACTAGATAATATTTTTGTATAATATTTTTAAAAGTGTGTGCATGGTATACATTATAAATAAATAAACATAGATGCGGGCGGAGCCGCGGGCAGCAGCTAGTAAACAATATAGCTGACAAACAAGCAAAACAATGTATGATGGAAAGAGAGTACCACAGTCCATGAAAATCTGCTACTCAGATATTACAAGTGCGTTGCCGGCCTTTGGCATGCGAGTATGTATGTTTTTTTCGAAAGTTATTTCTTATGAGATTCTTAATATGACTCTTGAAAAATAACACCTTATTTTATAATAAGTAGTTGATATATTTAGCAAGTACTAATGAACATACCTACACATATAGGAATAAATAGATACAAAACGAAAATACCAACTGAGATTTCAGCCTTGTGAAAATACCAATTTTTTTAACATTATATCAAACATGAATCTACTTACTGTCCAAAATTATTGTTGTTTGAGAAGGATCGAAGTCTAAAGACATTTTAAACTGTTCGAGAGCCTTTTCTTTTTGGCCTGTTTTATGTAAAGCTTGTCCGTAAAGTTTAAACGCCGCCGCATTGTTATCTTTATGCTTGAGGTATAGTTCAACATATTTTTGGCAGCTTGGATAGTCCCCCACTTCATAATATTTATGAGCAACAGAATAACCTCTTGCTTGAAACTGAAAATGATATTAATTTCATAGTTCCACATAACGTAAAGACGAAGATAGCATTTGAGAAGTGATTTTTACTTACCTCTTTTTCAGATAACTTCGATAGTAAATTCTCTACTAGTTTATCTACGTCTTTTTTGCTTCTATACATTTTATAAGAACTAATCACCAAGCAATTTGTAATAATAAACCTCGAATGCTCTTTATCATAGAAAAATCGCGTGGGGCAGACGGATCAGCATTCGGTGTTCGTCATTTTGAGTTCAGGGTAGACAACCTAAAATTATTGAAACCTTCTAAATGTAATAAAATTTTAAAAAAAAATTCAGCAGTTTTATTTTAATATAATATTTTTTATCAACTTTGAATATTTTGTATCTTAAACAAACAATTTTTAATGATTAAAGAGGAGTTTGAGAATAATTTTAAACAATGTAACTTAAAGCGTCTTAACTAACCTAATTATTTGAACTAAATTTTGGTCGTGGAGTTTCTTTCAAAACATTTTAAATCTTCACCCAACCCCTACTTTTTTTTATTTTAAACACATTCTATATAGAGTACCAAAAAAGTTACTTTGGTCAATTAAAATAATTATAGTTTTATGAGAAAAAGTAATAAAAGTACAAAACTCCCAATTTAGAAGAAAAGTTTCAATGTTGGTAGTTTTTTTTATAATGTTGGTCTTTTTGACATTGGCATCCAATCATCAAGCAGGCCGATCAAATAGAAATTCAAATCTAACGATCATTTCTAGAAAGAAGGATCTCTTTCTTGAAGAAGGATTGAGTAGTTGTCAAATAAGACCTAAATAAAAAGTCCAATATGTAATAGTCCAAGGTCCCAGTTAGCCCAGACTTACTTACCTCATTTTAGGAGAGATTAAAGTTTTAGGATCGGTATAAGTTCTAACATAATATACTCAGAAAGGAATGGATACTCGATTACTCGCCAAGTTAAAGCCGGACCGTTTTACAGTTGCAGGTAGTATCAAATGTGGAAAAAACAATGCTAACTTACGTCATTTTAGGAAGTTTGCATTTTATTTATTTAGCATTATCTATATTAATATTATAAACGCAAAATTTTGTAAGTATGGATGGATGGATGTTTGTTACTCTTTCACGCATATACGCACTATATCAATAGTGAATTTGTTCGTGTGCGTGTGAACTGAGGGACCATAGTGACATTTTTGTTTGAAATTTTTATAAGATTTAGTAGTAGGCTCAAAACAATTGTAGAAAAAATATGAGAATTTGTAAAAAGATATGTTAAAAACTACGTAAAATTTGGTTATAACTTAATGAATGTAAGATTTGTTGGTCCGTACTGTGACGCCCTGGCAAAAAATGCGAATGACTCCTGTTTTGTGAAAAAAAGTTCTATCTAGCTTTTTTTTCACATACTTAAACAAAAGTATTACAATAAGTTATATGCCTTACCAAGTGCAGGCACTGTTATTGGTTTAGCCGTGAAAGCGTAATAGAGAAACAGACTAAGCCACTTTCAAATTTATAATATTAATACAGATCGCGATAGGTACTATCGCGGACTTTTTGTAAATATTTTACAAAATCCTGTGTTTTTAAATGTTCAATTTTATGTGTTAATAAAACGTATAAAACTGAGCTGTATAAATAATACCACTATGTTACCATAATGGTTTGTAAAATACTGGGGTATTTGGACAGAACATACAATAGCGCGGCGAGCGGTGCGAGCGGGGCGACCGAGGCGGGCACGAGTAATCACGAACATCGCCGAGGGATTCAAACCTACCTACTTCGTAATAATTATAAAGATAATACAAATTGTTTTGTTAATCTTGCGAGTTGTCTAGAGATCTTTTACTGTAAAACCAGCTTATTAAATACAGTCCACTAAAAAGTCGTCTTCTTTCATACAATCTTCTACCCATGGACCACCGTCCTTTACAGTATTATAAGTACATAAAGCTTCCTTGAAACATAGCCTAAATGGTGATAAGCGCCTAAAAGCTACTTTATTTCATGCTTTGTAAAGATACGTAATGTAACATAACACTAAATCAACCGTACCTTGGGTTTCGACTATTACAATAAAAATTATATTGGTAGTCTACATTATTTTTCATTGTGTGGTCACACTACTCGTATATCTGTTCATAAGATCACTGAAATGCTATAATCTCATTTTAGAGGTAAGATACACACAATTAAAGATACCTATTATTTTGTAGAAACTTTTTACAAAAAGTTTAATACACTACACTTTGTGATACTTTAGTCGTCTAGCAGCTAGACATGCAAGTATGTTTGAGAACGTGAGGATTGATGGACCAGCTTTAATTATAAATATCTTCAAAGTGCGTCGATGTTTTTTTTAATTTATTTGTTACAAATTGCTATAAGACTTGTTCTAAAACATTATGTAAGAAAATAAAGATTTTATTCCGTTGATGTGATAATATTCAGTATAACAAAATCTTTCGTGTGTGGACTGAGGGACCACAGTATAGTCGTTGTATTTTTTTAATCGTTGATGCTTTGTGCTCAGTTATTTAGTATATATCTTTACAAATTCTCTACTAAATGTCTGCAGTCACAATACCTTATTTTTTTACATACTTGCCGAGATCTGGCTGATGGTATGTGAGGATTGAGGGACCACACTTAAAGGGCTGTAGTTTTTAACATATCTTTTTACAAATTCTCATATTTCTTCTACAATTGTTTTGAGCCTACTACTAAATCTTATAAAAATTTCAAACAAAAATATCACTATGGTCCCTCAGTTCACACGCACACAATTTGTTCCTATAGAAACTGTGGTTTTAACTTTTGATGGCCAAGTGCCGAAAAGAGTTTTTCTATGTTATAACGCTCTTCCTGTTGACCTTTACATGTACCCTACTATTCAGTGTTATAACTTATAAGTGTTGCAGATATGGACATATAAAAAATCAATGCAGGTCAATGCCCAAGTGTTATAAATGTGGTCAAGACCACTTGGGAGAGAATTGTTCTATAAATGACGATTTTGTTACTTGCTGTCTCTGCTCTGGGCAACACTTTGCCACAAGCAAAAAATTCCCTGAATTTTCGCGACAAAAATCCATAAAAGAAACAATGGCAAAAAATTTCATTTCATATTCTGAAGCGATAAAATTACACAAGCCAATAACCAAATCGTACGCAGATGTACTTACATCTATAGCACCTCAGACTTATAACGCTACTCTCTCTCACACTCTGAATTCTCCTTATATTAATCAATTCCAAAAAACCTCACACAAGGAAACAGTTTCAATAAAAAAAAAACCTCAAATTAATAATACAGGATATGATCGTGCAGCTCATGAAATATTAATCAAAGATTATAAAACTCCATCTCCATCCAATGGATGTGGGTATGGTAATTCTCCTCTTTCAGACATGTCTGTAAGGACTGTAAGAGACGTAAGAGACTTAATCATACATCTAATTAATAAATTATCGCAATCCAGTACTCCTTTACCGTCCAACGTTGCTGTTTCTCTATCAGACAGATTTATCCCAATTAATACCGATAATGGATCAAATCCTATCAGTAATATAGTGGAATTGCCGTAGTATCGACAGCCAGTAGCAATATTAACCTTGTTTCCCTTTTCCTTTCCAACTTCAACGAAAACATGACAAATGAGTAATCATGACACATGACAGTCATGACACATGAGACCTATTATTCAAAATAGAAAATTGTTTTTCATTCATTTCATTTCATTAAATCATACATCACTTTTAAAACCTATCTGATACCTATCCTATTTAAATTCCATTGTTTTTTAAGTTATTAAATGATTTCTTAGGCTTTACTTGCTCTTGGCTTAAGCACAAACCGTTCATAGCCATAAAAAAAAAAATACGAACATGATGATCATCTAATGCTACGTTTACATGCGTGCGAGGACTTGGCAGTCGCTCACAAACTACAATCCTTCACAAACGCTCGTGTTACGTTTACACGCGTGCGAGGACTTGACAGTCGCTCACAAACTATAAGCGCTCGCATTGGCTCGCATGCACTCACACACTTTGGCAGTGCTGCCAACTTAGTGGATTTTCCACTAAAACTGGTTGTTTGAATCCTTCATTTAGTGGCGAAATATTGTTTTTTGTGGCTGGTGGATTTTTCTAGCGGTTTTTAAAATAATAATTTTAATTACTATAACTGCGATCACTCAGCCACTAACATTCAATTCAATTGAATATATCTTTATTGTGGATCATAGGTGGCATACAGTAATTTCATTTCTGTCAAGTTAAATTACAATAAGATTATTATCGAATGTCTTATTTATCAAATCTTTACACATGCTATCCGTTAATAACAATAAGATAATTTTTATAAATATCTAGTTATATTTACTTCTTTTAATATTCAGCTTTTTTTAATAATTCAGGTAACTTCTGACAATACCCGGCAACACTGCACTGAGCGGCACCAACCTCGCGCCAACGTGTAAACGCGTAGCAAGCGGCGAGCGCACGCTTCCTTTGATCTGTGTTCAAAAACCGACACCGACTCGGGACGGCAACAAGCTATCACAACCTCACGGCGTGAGGTTGTGATAGCGTGAGGCTCATGCAAGTTCACGCAACCCAAGCCAAACAGCCTGTTTACACGCGTGTGTATGTGGAGGGTTGTCGAGGCGTGCCACGCATGTAAACGCGGCATAAGGAAGCGGCCGCACTGGCTTTTTACCGCGACTGATTTTAAAACCGCGACAACCGCTGTTTTTTTTTGAATACACTCCCTATCTGCCTGAGCCTAAGGCCGAGGCTGCACTACGGCTAAACCGCCGCGGTTTTTAACCGCCTGATTTTGTGACAAAAGGAAATGATTGGAAGCGGCCGCACTGGCGGTTTTTTACCGCGACTGATTTTAAAACCGCGACAACCGCGGGCGGTTCTGTCCAGTGTTGCCAGAAGGCTAGTTTTGTAACGTTTCAGGTGATTTTTCGTCTCTTGGTTACTTTTGGGTTACACAAATAAGTTTTTTTTAATACACTCCCCTATCTGCCTCTGCCAAAATTGGAATACTTGGTGTCGACATATCGAGCGAAGTCCAGTTCAGATAATTGCATTCTTGCAGATTCCTCCGTAGAGACGTTACTGAACTGAGGGCCCTATACTCGTATTATGCCGCCATAAATCTGTAATGTCGTATTCTAAAGTTTTAGGATTTTCATAAAACTTTTAAGAAATTCTTAAATAAATTCTTAAATAATAAGCATTGACCTAGAGATAGGGCCATCTCAAAAATTTAGAAACCAGGACAACAAGCGTAAAATCCCCGGATATTTGCGGTCATAATCCGAACACTTTTATAATTTTTTATTTTATTTAGTTGATATAAAAATAATACATAGTTCAATTAGTCGAAACAGTTCTTTTATTTATTTTCGTAGGAATTCAGTTTAATTAAATATAGTTATTTTTCATCGAAATCAGTGATATAAAAGTAAAATCTCACAGTTGTGAAAATGCTTTTCAAACAGTAGTATATTTTTCACAACCTTTTTTTTTAAACCAGACTAATTTGACAAAAATATGTTTAAGTTGAAACTCATAAGATATCATTCCAGTATTCAAGCTCTAAGTTTTTTAGTCTTATCTTCTTATTATATAAAAATCAATTGCTGTTCGTTTATCTCGCTAAAACTCGAGAACGGCTGGGCTGATTTAGCTGATTTTGGTTTTGAATTATTTGTCGTAGTCCAGGGAAGGTTTAAACTGTAAAAAATTTAAAATAACTTGAAAATCCAAATCTCACGTGTACGAATTAGCGGGCACAGCTAGTAACAAATAAAAAAATATCTGCTTAAAGTTTTCATCAGCAGTCATATTAAGATTTTTTTTGTGTTTTCATCTTCTTTATTTAGAATATGTACTCTGAACATTCAATGGCAAGAAACTTTCTCTATTTCGATCATCCAAGCTTTTTCAAATGTGTGCAAGTAGGTATCCTTCTGGTTTTAAAGACTGAATTATATATTTTTTCTAATGCATTTATTTTTGAGTAAATGATGTGCATAATTGAATGCATGAAAAACAGGTATGCCTCCGATTTATTTTTTAAATCAGATCAGGGGGCTTTTTAAGCTTTTGAAATAATCCACAATTAGGACTCACTCGATAGCTGGAAACAGATTTCGCCAACGCGCCTTTAAATTATAGAGAAGCTGTTTATACTCAACCTCGGCTGTGTCAGAGAGTTCTTTAAGAAATTTTTAGACTGTAGCCTTTATTATTCCCAATTTTATTTGGGGTCGGCTTGTTTAAGTGGCAAAAACTTTTTTTTTTAATGTTGTTGAATCAACATCTTCTGGCAGTCAATCACATGCGTGGTGCAGTGCGTTATTGATAATGTGCGCAGAGCATCCCACACCAACTATTTTCGAATTCAGATTTTGTTTTAACTTATGGAATTATAAAACATTGTTGGTTCCATGGCGCTCTATTCCACCGAAGTTCGTATTACAATTATCTCCAGAAAATGCAACACATTTAGTTAAAAGATCACGCTGTTGAAGTTGCTTTATTATAAGCTCAGTAATTATCTCAGATCTGTCATTTCATTTCGATTTGGTTTTTTGGTGGTTTTAAAAGTTCAATCTAAAGGAGAGCTAGTTTATCTGTTGGCAACACTGTTCGCGGTTTGGCGGTTTAACCGCTGGCTAGAAAAAGCCGTAGTGCGGCCTCAGCCTAATGCTACGTTTACATGCGTGCGAGGACTTGGCAGGCGCTCACAAACTACAATTCTTCACAAACGCTCGTGCTACATTTACACGCGTGCGAGGACTTGGCAGTCGCTCACAAACTACAAGCGCTCGCATGCACTCACACGTTGCCCCAGTGCTGCCAACTTAGTGGATTTTCCACTCAAACTGGTAGTTTGAATACTTTGACTCCTTCATTTAGTGGCGAAATATTGGTTTTAGTGGCTGGTGGGTTTTTCTAGCAGTTTAAAAAATAATAATTTTAATTACTATAACTGCGATCACTCAGCCACTAAGTATCTTATATTCAATTGAATATATCTTTGTTGTGGATCATAGGTAGGTACATAATTAAGATAATAATAATAATAAATGGACCAAGTTATCATGACAATTAAATATCGTAAGTATATCCTGAAAGATGGTACGGTTGATATCTGTCGGACATGTCACCATCCCGGGGAATCTATTAGGCATATTATTTCTGGTTGTTCTCGTCTTGCTAACGGCGAATATTTGCACAGTCACAACCAAGTAGCCAGGATCGTACATAAACAGCTTGCCCTTAAATACAACCTTGTGAATTTAGAGGTGCCATACTACAGGTATGAACCCGACCCAGTTCTCGAGAATGGTCGTGCTACGTTATATTGGGATCGATCTATCATCACAGACAGGACTATTGTGGCCAATCAGCTTGATATTGTGGTGATAGATCGATTAAAGCGCCGCGCAATGTTTGTTGATATCGCCGTTCCTCATGACGAGAAGAGAAGCTCGTGAAAGTTGAAAAGAAAAACAAATGAAATACTCACGAGATTGTCGATATTTGGAATGTAGATTCGGTGATCAGTGATCATTGTTCCGGTAGTTGTACCTGTTCACGGATTGATAGCCAAGAGCCTCGACCAACACCTTAAGAGGTTCACGTTGGACTGTTGGATCAAGGCAGGCAAGCAAGATGCAGAAGGTAGTCCTCCTAGACACGGCACGTATAGTCAGGAGGTTCCTGTCTTTAGAGCGAGAATATTATAAGCGCGAAAGTTTGTTAGTATGGTTGGATGGAAAAACTACTGAACGGATTTGGATGAAACTTTACAGTAATATAGCTTATACATCAGAATAACACATAGGCTACTATTTGCCGCGATAACTGATATTTAAGCGACCGAAGCTGCGGGCTACTACTATTAAATAAATAATTACAGATGGCGCTATACATTTTTTATTATGATTTTTTATGGATAAAAAAAAAAAAAAAACTAAACTAGTGACTTGTGCTGCTACCTAGTAATCTCTACTGAAGCGAGTTCTGTCTAGAGTTACTCCGTACTTGTTACATACAACTTACAGATTATTGCGCTATACAAATTTTTTAATTTACTAAAAAATAAATATTTCGGACATTTTTTTTTGTAAACACATACCTACTATTATACATAGAAAACATCCAAACTCCGAAAAAACTAATATTTGCAGAACATAAAAATATACATAATTCGACCCGGAATTCGAACCCGAGATCTCAAGCACAACATTCGCATACGCTACCATTGTGACACCGATGCCGCACCGGCGTCCATCTTACGTTACGGACGCTTTTTACCGGCTAGGGTAACCCTCCGCAACGCCCCATAAGGAACATCGTTCCAATAATAAATAAATATTTTGGATATCTAACACACAAGGCCATCTACTCTCAACTAAGCAGAGCTTGTGTTATGTGTATTAGACAACTGATATAAATCCATGTATACATTTTTTTTGTAAATACATATTATACATAGAAAACACCCAAACTCCGAAACAAATACGTATTACTAGTTGTTTCGTATACATTGCGATCAGCATGTGTCATACATAGCATCAGTGGGCCAATAATTTCATTTCTGTCAAGTTAAATTACAATAAGATTAGTATCGAATACCTTAATTATCAAATCTTTACACATGCTACTAGTTAATAACAATAAGTTAATTTTTATAAATATCTAGTTATGTTTACTTCTTTTAATATTAAATTTTGTAAGAGAGGATGACGAATGAAAATTTTTGTATGGAAGTATTGTATGTCAAAATGAAAAACAATGTAATAATTACCTACAAATTTTAACAAAAAAAAACCGACTTCAATCTGGACCAAATTTGAATGGGACCATTCGGGAAGCACCAGCTTTCAAATAAAAAAAAGAATTATCAAAATCGGTTCACCCAGTCAAAAGTCATGAGGTAACAAACATAAAAAAAAACAGTCGAATTGAGAACCTCCTCCTTTTTTAAACGACTTCCAAAAGGAGGAGGTTCTCAATTTCATTTGAAGTCGGTTAAAAGCGTGAAAACGGGCTGTTTGGCTTGGGTTGCGTGAGGTTGTGAGGTGCGTTTACACGCGTGCCACGCCTCGACAACCCTCCACATACACAAGCGTGTAAACGGGCTGTTTGTCTTGGCTTGCGTGAGGTTGTGATAGCTTGTTGCCGACCCGAGTCGGTGTCGGTTTTTGAACACAGATCAAAGGAAGCGTGCGCTCGCCACTTGCGACGTGTTTATACGATGGCGCGCGCGCCGCGCGCTACGCTTAGTACACAGAATCTGTGATCTCGCGATGAATGCACGTCTAGTTCTGTCTTCAAAATGAGTGGCTGGTCGAACGAAGAGAGGATTTAAAAATTAGTTAAAACAAACAATTTATTACAATATAAAATTTAATGAAATTTGAAGTTGGGTATCAAGGAATAGGTATGAGGCTAAAGCATTAATTTTAGTGTTCCGTACCCAGAGGGTGAATACCGGACTGAGCCTCCGATGTCTATCTGTCCGTCCGTCTATCGTAGAGTTGGCTAGTTGACGAAAGTTACATTAAGGTGTCCTCTATCACGGCAATTAATTTGAAAATGTTTTCAGCCTAAAATCTCTCGATGGCGCAGTGGTAGTGTATGCGACTGCTGTGCTTGAGGGTTCGATTCCTGGGTCGTAACACATGTTTGTATAATCTGCAAATATTTGTTTCGGAGTTTGGGTGGTTTCTAAGTATAATATGTACCTATGTATTTACAAAAATTAAATTTGGATTTATATCGGTTGTCTAATACCCATAACTCAAGCTCTTCTAAACTTGGGACTAGATGGTGTATGTGTGAAATGTCCAGATTATTTATTATAATTATTATTATACCTTTTTTTTCGTATTTTTGTAATGTTTTACAAACCCCTTATTTAAGGGGCGCCACCTCTACCAGTTCTTTCCATCTGTTCGCGAAAGGTTGTCAAGGACATGGCTCGAGGTAGATCACTGTGTCGCTCAATTTCTTACAGGCCACGGTAACTTTAAGAGCAAACTATACTCATTTGAATTAGTCGATTCACCATTTTGTCAATGCTCAACACCTGATTCTAGCTGTGAACAGTCGGCTCATCATATCCTCTGGGAATGTAGTCTTTGGTACAATGAACGTAACATGATGCTAAATAGCTTACAAATGACGTCTGGGGTAGTATATTATGGGGATCTTGTGTCAACTGCGGTGAATTTCCGTGCGTTTAAGCGATTCTGCCATACATACTATAGAAATCAAATATAGCTCACTTAGGACCCATAATATTTTTTATCCGTGGTGCTTCCCGGTTTGAAAAAGGCGTCTGCCTATTTTGACTCCATTTTGTCTCCCGCTTTGCTAAGGAGGGAAGTGGACTTATTATATTTCCAACTCCTCCAGTTTTCTTCTGATTAATTTCGTTGCGGGTTCCAAGACAGTTAAATTTTTCCTGGGACTTCCCGAGTGTCATAACTCGGTGTTTTCGTGGGTCACCGCTGTTGATCCTGGTGTACAGGAGTTACAGTGGTGGGCGTGTGGGCGGGATTAGTCCCATTAAACCCCTTATTTGGTCCCGGATAAAAAAGTAACCACATGAAAGCGAAAAACGCTAGCGTGTAAATGACTTCCAAATGCCAAGCGAGATTTGTGAATGCTTAGGGCTTGTGGATGCTTGTCTAGCCTTGGCAACCATCGGCGATTTTCTCGCTCAAGAAACGTACAATAAATATACATTCCGTGTAAACGAAAGAGATGCATATATTAATAGTTGCTCTCTGAATGTTCACACTGCCAGCGACGACTTGCTTTACTAGTTTTGTCGCTGATCGACAAGAGCTTTCAATTCAAAGATAAACTCGTTCAGCGATACTCGCTCGCTTGATTTTTTCATTTCAGTGCGGCTTTGAAAGTATACGTATGGATATCAACAAATCATAAAACTCTCATTGTTGTCTAGTTCAGACAACGATGATGTGTGTTACGATAGGGATATTATCGGGCACATTCAATAAGAAAAAGGAGAAAGGTCATCGTTTCTTCGTTTGACTATGCACTCATAGCGACACGCGATGTAAATATCAAAACAAAACAAATAAACAATATGGTGCAAATCAAAATCATGACCGGCGTCCGGCAGGTGCTCCACAGATACCAAGTAGGGATGGCGATCTGAGATCGATTAATCGTGGAATCGATTTTTCAGGCCCTAAAGATCGATATTTTAAATCGATATACAGTACTGTGTCGATTCAGTGGATCGTGTTCCTTGTGAGCGCCTTTTTTCAGTTGCCGCTTGCCACCAACATCGCAAGTGTTAAGCGGAACCGCTTGGGTCCCAGTAGACTTGACAGATTATTGTTTTTAAAAAGTTAAGATATGGAGCATTGAGAACTTTAACCTTTTTATTCATGTACTAAATAAATTTTTAACCGATTTCAAACAGGAGGAGGTTGTCAATTACTATTTTTTTTTAATGTTTGTTACTTCATAACTTTCGACTGGGTGAACCGATTTTTATGATACTTTTTTTATTTGAAAGCTGGTGCTTCAAAAGTCCCATTTCAATTTGGTCCCCTTCTTGAAGACGGTTTTTTTTGTTAAAATTTGTGATTTTGAAAATTAATGTCTTCTTTCATACCTGATCTGACTTTGATATATAAAAAGAAATAAAATTGAATTGTCTGTCTGCAATTTCAATTTAACCCTGGACTAAAAAAACGATTTTACTGATAAGAGATCAATTATAATGCCATCTTTCTTGTTTTTTATAAAATGGATTTATAATTACATAATAAATAAAAACTTGAAAAAAAAATCGATCCATTGAAAATCGATCTTTTAAACCTTGATTTTTTCGATTTCGGGAATCGATTTTTTAGGTTTCGATTCAAATCGATTCATAAAACGATATTTTTTGGAAAGAATCGCCATCCCTAATACCAAGATAGATACGCATTATGCTGTTTGTAGTTGTACGTTGTACGCAGTGCTCTAGTGCACAGTGTTGCCACAAGGTTTTTTTTTGTTTGTTTCCTCAATACTTTCGACCAGGTGAACCTTAGAACATATATATCTGAAGAGGCATCTGAACGGGCGGAAAGCGGCTGCTGCTAGCTGGCTCTACTACTAATAGGTAGTAGAGCCACGCATATTTTAGCAAGAACGGGCCGGCTCGACCGGGGCGGTACTACCCTCGCACAGAATATCACTGTGAAATGACTGCGTTCGTGCTGTCGTTGATGAGTGCGAGACCGGAGGCCCAATGATGCAGAAGCATCACTAGCCCGCCATGGTGTGGGTCACCATGCTGCATTGTCTGCGTTCGCAGTGAGTATGGTGACCACCACTCTTGGATTCTGCATGCTTTCCATCGGGCAGATTAGAGTCATATTGGCAGGGCCTAAAAAAAACCTCTAGTGGATAAAAACGGCTTTTGCACTCAGTTATCGAAGAGCAATAGTTATTTGTTATACAAGAGTGCAACCTTGCTTTTTAACCGCGTGCTCAATTTTGATGACCGAGCAAGCGAAGGAATCTAAAATTGAATAACGAGCGTAGCGAGTGATTAAAAAAATTAGAATCCTGAGCGTCAGCGAGGGAATCAAAAGAGCACGAGGTGAAAAATCTTTGCACTCGAGTGCAACAAGTAACTTTTCATTCCACCTCAGCGAGGAAACAACTAAATGCAAAAAGAGCATTAACAATCACAAGATACTTTTATTTCAGTTTAGGTATTAATATTTATTAGGTACTACATTATGATAGGTAAGTATTACAGATTTATTTTAAATTATTTCAAAAATGCTTAGGTACTCGCTCAACCCCGCGATGTTACCCGCGATTTTTGTCGTACCGCGAGTTACACCGCGGGACAAAGCTGGTCTAAAAAAGTAGCCTAAGTTACTCCTTAGATTATCAGCTATCTGCCAGTGAAAGTCCCGTCAAAATCAGTGCAGCCGTTCCAGAGATAACCCGGAACAAACAGACAGACAGACCGACTGACAGACAGACAATGTAACAGAAATTGTAAAAAAATAATATTTTAGTATATGTACCGTATACACGGTATACGGTACATATAAAATGCATACATATGTATTTTACAAAATGCATATGTATGTATACACATACATATGCATTTAGTAAAAAGCGATTATTTTAATATTACAAACAGACATTTCAATTTTATTTATTTGTATGGATGTATAGATAAATTAAGAAAAATTTAAAGTTACGTTGCTATAGTTACATAAGAAGAAAATGGTGCATAATGGAAATGGACAATGGTTCATAAATCAGAAGAAACAGACCAAAAACACAGCCGAGTCAAGTAGGAAATAGATAACAAAATAATATTACATCTACCATGGACCAAAGAGTATATATATCACGTTACAGTCGTTCCAGCTTGAACTCCTGCTTGTCAATTTCGACAGATGCGTCGTGTAGATTATATTTAGTGTCGTCTGGATTTAATAATCTAGCCGGCGTTATAAAAAGCTAACTTATCCGTTAAACTCTGTAGTTACTAAAAATGCTCACGAATTTCTATAATGATTATATCTAACGACAAAACCACCTTTCGTCTGAACTCATTTTCACATCACACAAGTTAGCATCTCTAGTTCCGTCATCAAAAATATGCCTTCTTGCTATGCGCCTCTAAGGTTCTATGGAAATTCCAACTACCTTCACACAAATTTTTTGCATAAAGGATTTTTTTTAGTTCTGAATAAAAATATAGCACCTGATCGATTCAGAGAATCGATATTTCACCCTACAACATCAAAGTTACATTTTTTTTTGGTATTTGAAATATGGAAGGTTTCTTTTTACTTAATAATTTAAGTAATTCAACTTTTTTAAATAATTCAGGTAAACTTCTGACAAGACCCGGCAACACTGCACTGATCGGCACCAACCTCGCGCCAACGTGTAAACGCGTCGCGAGTGGCAAGCGCACGCTTCCTTTGATCTGTGTTCAAAAACCGACACCGACTCGGGTCGGCAACAAGCTATCACAACCTCACGCACGTTCACGCAACCCTAGCCAAACAGCCCATTTACACGCGTGTGTATGTGGAGGGTTGTCGAGGCGTGCCACGCATGTAAATGCGGCATAAAATGGTATCTCTTTAGTCTGTGATAATGTTCATAGTATCTCTTTCTCTTACTAGTCTGTGATTAAAATTTATTAGTCATCTTGTCATCTTTTGTGTTGATACGTATTTGTTATTGTATATCGTGGGCCGTGGTCAAATAAATTTATTATATTTTGTTTATGCCAAACAAATTGCCAAAGTGAAATAGCAATAAAAGGAAAAAACATTTTTTCTTATTTACGATAGTAGAATGAACGGTTATAAATCGTAACTAATTTAAGGCAGTACAAGCTATGTGAACTGTGAGCAAAAAAAAACATCGAGAAATGTTTGTTATCCGTCGGAAATTTATTGTTGTATATTTTTAAAGTGTTTTCGTGTACACATTTTGGATTTGATAAATAGCAAAATGGGTGATTCGGAATTCGTTTACGGGTCATCACTGTCCTTGGACTCCATGAAAGTAATTGCAGAAAGCATAGGCATTGGAGCCTTAGGTGATGATGCTGCAAAAGAGCTGGCTGATGATGTTACTTTCCGATTAAAAGTCATTGTTCAAGACAGCATGAAGTTTATGCATCATTCAAAACGGCAAAAGCTCTCAATTACTGATATTGATAATGCTTTGAAAATAAAAAATATTGAGGTATGGATGTTTACTGGTCGTAGATATTTTTCTTTTGAGCTCCAAAATTTATTTTGACAGGGAGTAAATAAATACAATACCCATCCATTTCTAGACAAAACTATATCTTGGATAGTCAGTTTTACCTGAGTCTACTGGTTGTGAAATGGCCATGCTTTTTGAAACATCCAGATATAATAAATGTATAGGTTATTAGTAATTGTTAATACTACAATTGTCAGTGTAATGGTTTCCACATTAAGACATAAATGTGTTCAGATAAGGTTTACTTATAAGCTTTTATGAACAGCGGCACTATAGGATTACCAGCTGACCCATGTAACTTTGGCAACTCTTTTTAAACATGCTCGGCTCTTATTGGTCTAAGCATAATGTTGACTATCCTAAACATGCCAGCAAAACACACATTTGAAAGAAACATGAAAATCTGTTAAATAATTTCAACATGGCATGAGAATTATTATATTTATAAAAGATGTGCCTCTGCCACACTCCAGGATACAGTGGTTGGTCATTTCGTCTGTGTTTGGATGTTTGTAAGTCCTCTGCAAGGAAGACTGATTTTGTGTTGTGTCAATGGCGAAAAGATGTTTGTTTAGGGATTATGATCCCTACAACTATTATTATGTCAGTCAGTTAATACTGAAGCCTAGTCATTATATGTGGTGAGATCTCAATTAGGACCGGCTTAGATTGCTTACAACTGGCGGTTTGACCCAGCTACCTCAATCACTTTTACAACTTTTTTGTCTAATCCTTAAAGAAAGTTAGTTGAAGGGAAGTGGTGGAAGTATAGGCATATTTGCTACTGATATACAAGATCCCTTTCTTACAAGCTCATCAGCAGCACCATCATTCTAGGGTGAATAGCTATGTTCTTTGATTCACCAATCACAACAGTATAGTTGAATATTAACAGAAGATATGTACAATGTAATGAGCTCAAAATAAATATTGATATTAGTACTCCATTAGTTTAAGATAAGAATTCTAGCATTGGATGTATTTTATAAATGAGATTAGAGACATTGTTCTCATAGGACCCTGCTAAAGACATAATGTAAGCATAAAGTACCATTCAACATTGAAAGTCCAAAGTGTTGATGACTTAATTAGGACTTTTATGCTATAAATTTATGAATTGTCTTAATCAACTTAAAAGTATTTAATAACATTTGATTTTCCAACTTCATAACCACCCACTTCTTGTTTCAGTGCCAGTATGGTTTCATCCAGCCAGACTCTCTACCGTTCAGATTTGCCTCTGGTGGAGGAAGGGAACTACATTTTATTGAAGAGAAAGAGGTTGATCTATCTGAAATTTTATCAGCTCCTCCCCCAAAGATCCCACTGGATGTGTCTGTGCGAGCACATTGGTTAAGTGTTGACGGTGTACAACCAACCGTACCAGAAAACCCACCACCATTATCTAAAGAATCACAGAAACTGGAATCAGTTGATCCTATAAGTAAATTAAGCAAGCCTACTAATAAAGATGCTGCAGGTAATGGTTGAATTTATTATGCTGTCTTTATGTAGTATGAAATTTAACACAGTTAAACTTTATATGGAGGAGGAGTGCAGAAAGCTAAAAAAATAAATAGATTATGGACATATATCGACCAGTGGGAGACCACTATACTCTTTGCGCTGTAGCATGGTGCAGCATTTATTTGTAGACTAGAATATTCTGGTTGGTTTAATTTAATTTACTACAGTTATTAATGACTTGCGGACCCACGCAACCTCGTTTGCATCTCCTATTGCCTGTAACGTGATAATTTTCCCCCGTTTTTTAAACATTTTTCATTGGTGCTCCGCTCCTATTGATCGTAGCGTGATGATATATAGCCTATAGCCTTCCTCGATAAATGTACTATCCACCACTGAAATAATTTTTCAAATCGGACCAGTGGTTCCTGAGATTAGCGCATTTAAACAAACAAACAAAAAAACAAACTCCTCAGCTTTATAATATTAGTATAGATTTAATATATTGCGAATGTGATACAGCTGAAATAATAAGTCATAATTTGTAAATCATGGCAACTTTCAAGAGTGAAACGAAATGTTACTGAAACTGTCACGCACCATGCTACAACGCAAAGAGTATAGTTCTAAAAATTATCCAAAATAATTCATTACTTTTCAAGATTGTGCAAATGGTTGGAAATAAAACCTTATGTAGCATATGCTATTTGTACCTACAGTTGGACTATAAAGGAGAAAATGTTAATACTTCAGTTTTAGCTGTGTATGTAGTCCTACAAAACTTTACACAACAACAAAACCTGAGAATAGTGCTTGCATAAATAGCTAATTTGAATATTTGTTATGAAAAGTCAAACACAAAATAAAAATGTTTCTATCTTTTAGGTAAGCCTATGTGTGGCAAAGCAGCTCGTCTGAAAGCATCAGAGTCGGTTCATGTCAAACAACTTGCAACTCATGAATTGAGTGTGGAACAACAGTTATACTATAAAGAAATAACTGAAGCTTGTGTAGGGAGCGATGAGGGTCGACGTGCAGTAAGTACTACGCCTTATTGGTTTTTAATAGTAATGGTATCAATAATTGATGAAAATAATATTATTTCATCAGTTATGACTACAGACGTAACTCCGCTTGCTTGGTACAGTGCTCTGGTAGTGCTACCGATCTGATTGCTATATAAATTACTAAAGTCCATTCTGAGAGTTAAGATAAGGTCTACACACCAAACAACGCCTGTACCGAAGGCATAACGGCACAGGCCGCAGCTGACGGCATACTGGCGTGGTCTAAACCCGCCAGCCATGTCGCCGGCACTGTGTGTAAGATTCCTCATAAAGCACTTAACTAACTAGCAATAATTACTAACTCGCAGAATGTATTAGGGTTCCCACATATAACTGCGATGCGATGCGATACGGCGTGAAGTTCTTGCAGCGTATTCGTGCGAGCTCACAAATATTTGTGATGCGTTATGTTTGACAGCCCTGTAACAAATGGTAGTCTAGGGCCTAGATAGTTCATTTTAGTGATTTCTTAACGTTGACGTTTCTGAAAGTCGTGAATGTGTTTTAAATCTATTACTAGCACTTATCATTCCTGGAAATGCAGCTTAGTTACTAATAAAGTCCCTGGACTGTTGGGAACTTATCTGATAAATAACTACATTATTTTGATTTAGATATATAGATATAGACATATATGTCAGATAACTATCTGAAATTTTATCAGGACCTGGGGAAACCTTATCTGATTTGTTAATGTAACTAATTTACTTGTAAATGTAGCATAATATGTTTTTTCTTTTCTAGGAAGCTTTACAGTCCTTGTCCTGTGATCCAGGCCTGCACGAAATGTTGCCGCGAATGTGCACATTCATCTCTGAAGGCGTCAAAGTCAATGTGGTTCAAAATAATCTTGCCCTCCTTATATACTTGATGAGAATGGTGAAAGCCTTGCTCGACAACCAGTCGTTATATTTGGAGAAATATGTAAGATATAAATGTTTAACTTGGTTAATAGCAAAGTAAATTTCTAACATAAATGCAATTAAGTATTTCGACAAAATTTACATGATTTGAATATACACTGAATTAAATTTCAAAGCAGCAGTGGACCATTAAAGGCTGTTGATGATGATGATGAAGTGGTAACTTCGGATAATTAGCAATTCTACAGAAAAACACTGATTTGTGTTACTGAGGAAGAAAGCTAGATCTTGAATATTTATTATAACACTAGCGGCAAAAGATGTTTTGCTAAAAAAAAAATTGTAGTGGGTCACTCTTTCCATTTATGGGTATGAAAAATAGATTTTGGCCGATTCTCAGACCTACCCGATATACACACAAAATTTCATAAAAATCGGTCCAGCTGTTTTAGAGGAGTTTGGTAACAAACACTGTGACACGGGAAGATAAAGTTGTATTTAGGAAAAAGTATACTTGTTAAATTAAAAATACATATTTTGTATCTGTACATAGTGTACATAACTGCCTTCTGGTCTCGTGGTTGGCGTGTGCGACTACTGATCATGAGGTCTCGGGTTCGATTCCCGAGTCGGACCAAATGTTTGTATGATCTACAAATATTTGTTTCGGAGTTTGGGTGTTTTCTATGTATACCTAATGTGTATATATTTATAAAAAAAAGTATATATGTATTTGTATCACTTGTCTAGTACCCATAACACAAGCTCTGCTTAGCTTGGGACTAGGTGGCATTGTGTGTTAGATGTCTGAAATATTTATTTATTTTAATATTTTATTTTGGAAAACGACCATAAATTAACTTAGTTTAATTTTATTATTTATTGATATTAATAAAAAAATATGTTACTAAACTATCTATCATTGTCCTTTTATCTAATATGCTTTTTGCAATTTGGCTGAAAGATTAATTAATTAATATTTGTTACAGTTGCATGAATTGATCCCATCCGTATCTACGTGCATAGTTTCGCGGCAACTGTGCTTGCGTCCTGAAATGGATAATCACTGGGCTCTTCGTGACTTCGCTGCCCGCCTCATGGCACAAATATGCAAAACTTTCAACACATCAACAAATAATCTTCAAACAAGAGTTACGAGGTAAGAAAGAACGGTAGCACAGTGGTTGAAGCGGTTACTACGCCGCTTCAACCACTGTGCCACTACCACTATATTGAATTTCTTGTTCTGAGCCTGGGTATTCTATGTGCCCATTTCATGTGTGTTTGTAAAGTTCCCCCGACACAGGTTAGGTATGTTCTTAATGGAGGAGTTGTCTTTTAAGACAGTTGCATCTTGTTATGTTAAAATTACAGAAGTTTCTTATAAAATATATAATAGATTATAAGAAAGAAAAATGTTTATCAGAATAGTTGGAATCTTCATATATCAAATCATACTTAAAGAACTATTGATTAAGAAAAGATGTTAAGGTATATACAAAACTACGCACCGTCGTTTACGTCTCCTACTGCCCGTAGCGTAAATAAATTCCCCCGTTTTTGTAACATTCTTCATTGGTGCTCCGCTCCTATTGGTCTTAGCGTGATGATATATAGCCTATACTGCCTATAGCCTTCCTCGATAAATGTACTATCCAACACTGAAAGATTTTTTCAAATCGGACCAGCGGTTCCTGAGATTAGCGCGTTCAAACAAAACAAACAAACTCTTCAGTTTTATAAAATTAGTATAGATATATTGCAAAACATGATTACATTTACAAGATATAACTTAGTAGGCATAATCTTTATTAACCATTTCGTTTTAAAACTGCTTTTAAACTTGTAGGTTATTCGCCAAAGCTCTGCAGTGTCCTTCTCAGACTAATAATGAGTCAGGGGTTGGTCCATCCATGGTTACAACAATGAAAGAATCTGAGAAAACACCTCTTGCTTCTTTGTATGGTGCTGTTCAAGGTTTAGCAGAATTAGGACCTGAGGTTGTCAAGGTCAGTATGTTATAAACATGTGGTTGTATTGGGTAGAGATATTGGCCTCATGTCGCCCTGAGTGTGGCCGCGGATGGTCGGGACGGGTTTTCCCCTCCATCCGCTCTAGTGGCCACCCGCGAGGGGGCGACGTACACGTATGCCGTACGTCGCCTAAATCAAGAGTCCAACAGCTGTCCATGGCGCTTCAGTGCGGGCAAGCGCTGGGAGGGATTTCGGATGTGTTAATAACAGCAGTTCCCGGACCCCTCCCGTCTAAGGCGCAGAGTGGCACACCGTGTTGTTTTAGTCGGTTCGAGTCCGACACCGCCCCGCCGCAAACCCCGGTGGGGTGACGGTCCGAGGGGATTTCCACACTTAAAAAAAAAGAGTAGAGATATTGGGCCATTGTTACAGCAGCCGTTGCAGCCTTTAGAAATATTACGAAATAATTGATAACTGAAGAAATTGAATTTAATGGGAGAAGACCATGTCCAGCAATGGACTGCAATAGGATGATGATGAAGAACATAACAACATTTTAACTGTCCATAAGAGTATAAAAATACATACCTTTACTATTTGCGCTGTAGTATGGTGCGGGTGACAGTTGCCTGTACGACGATTATGGTTGGTTTAATTTAATTGACTACAGTTATTAATGATTTAATATATTGCGAATGTGGTACAGCTGAAATACTAAGTCATAATTTGTAAATCGTGGCAACTTTCAAGAGTGAAACGAACGAAACGACGAAAGTCACCCGCGCCATGCTACAGCGCAAAGAGTAAAGTATAATATTTTTGAGTCAGTAGTATTTTTAGTTTTTAATGAATACTCGTTTTACAAATTGTTCCAATTTACAAAGATATAATATTAAATGTTGTATTTAATAATCATTTTTTTGTATCAAGTTTTATGGCTCAAAAAATTGCAACATACAAAAAAAAAGGATTATAAACAAAAAAATATGCCTTGCCATGGTATAATTATTTAACCTTTTATTTTATACAGGTGTTTATATTACCACGTGTGCGGTGGTTGGGTGAAAGAGTGGAGGGTGCTCTGAGTGGCCTGGGCGGCGCCGACAGACTCGCTGCAGGAAATCTTAAACACCAATTGCTAAAAGTACTTGCACCTGTCGTACGACAGCTGCGACAGCCACCCGATTTGTCGGATGATTACAAGTAATTAATATTATTTTATTTTGTTCAGTATGATGAGAACTTGTTTTTTAAGCTATTGCATAGCTTTTATCGCGGGCTTTGAGCGCGTCGACCGAATCAAGAAATTCCGTGACGAAAATAAAACCTAACACCCGAAGCTCGCATGAATCGAGACGAGCTGCTCCGAAATCGGACGAATACGCAAGCAGCTGTTTGTGAGAAAGTATATAGGTGTATAGGTATCTATCATATCGTTATAATGCTACACTAACCGCATGTGCGCCCCGTAAGTATACATGTTCAAAGAAAAAATAATTATAATTGCATAAGTTGATTAAAATACTATGCAATAGCTTTACCGCGGCAGTCCCCGAGTGCCACACGTTTCTTTTTGTAACTCTTATGCTTTAATGTCTAAAAATGCATAAATGAACGGAGATTCTCCAAACGTATCGACGTTTGAAGAATCTCCGTTCATTTATGCATTTTATCAATCCGTTGATCGCAACGGAATGCATTATCTGAAGACGCTGAACTAGCCTGACTAGTCTGAAGTAGTCACTAGTGATTATCTTAATTTTAACGTAACGTAAAAGTAAACTTTCCTTTTAAAATTCCCGACTGTAAATGTGTTGTCCTTTCCATGAAAGATGGATAGGAGATTACTCAACGACTAGAGAAAGGCGAATATGCCACCAAGTTGCTTGTAATTACTATTTGTCACTAATAGTATGATAATAATACAAGTAAAATTTAAACAAAAAAAAAACCGACTGGACTGAATCAAGAAATGGACCAAATGAAAATGTGGCCACACGGGAATCAATAGCTTTCCAATAAAAACGAATCATCAAAATCGGTTCCCAGTTGAAAGTTCTGAGGTAACAAACATGAAAAAATACAAACAGCCGAATTGAGAACCTCCTCCTTTTTTAAAGTCTGTTAAAAATAGTTTTCATTCACCTGTATTATATACCTGAATTTATACAGTTCGATTATCCTAAAAAACTTCCTTTGACTGTTGATGATGATCCAAAAAACTGGTTTTTGGACACCTAAGTCCGCCCCCCGAATAGTTCGGGGAAGCGACCCTCACTGTATCAGGAAACCCCGCGTTGTTGTACCCTTGTGCCCGCACAAAACGGTATTGTACGGGTCGCGTACACAGCTTGACGAATGATAGACGTTTCTTGATATGATACTATGTATTGTTGCACACAAAATGACTTATTAAACTAATGATATAATATGAAATGATTTGTGCAGTGCACTGATTTATAAATGTTTTAAATCGACGTTGTGGACGTAAAATGCTGACCGCGCAAGATGTACGGTCATTGGCCCGTACAAGTATCACATATAAACCAAAAGTATAATGAACGCAGACGTGACTACGGGTACTTGGGCCCAAGTTTGCATCAAGCCGTGGCCAAAATCCGCGCGTCCCCGTCGGCTGGAGGCAGCGGAGGCGCAGTCGCGGTGGTCACGTGCACCCCTCCACTCGTGCCCACAGCTCCTTCACCCCAGCAGTCTCATATCACGCACACACCCAAGACTGTTGGTAAGTATTCAATATCTTTACATTATATAAAATTTTAACAAAATCAAAAACCGACTTCAAGGTTCGACTCGATTTCTCTTGGATGCCATCATCAGATCTTAGTGTCCTCATCATGGTACCACAGCTGGGATATCTCCTTACATTAAAAAAAGAATCATTAAAATCGGTTCATAAACGACGAAGTTGTCCGCGAGCACAAATAAAAAAAAACATATACGGTCGAATTGAGAATTTGAAGTCAGTTAAAAACTAGCAACTCCCCCGACTTCGCACGGATTCTTTACGGAAAATATAATATAGCTTATGTTACTCTGAGAAGTTGTGCGGCTTCATTTTTTCCGACGTCTTCAACACATAGCGTTACATTTTAGCCAATGTACTCAATGTAACAAATTATATACGAAAACCTTCCTCAAGAATCACTCTTTCTATTGGTAAAAATCGCAAATAAATCCGTGCGTAATAATAAGTAAATAAATAAGTTTATCGCGAAAAGACAGACTCTGTTTTATAATATGTATTGATGAAGTCGCTGTCTGTTCGCTTAGATCTTTTAAACTACTCAACGGATTTTAATTATAGGTAGTAAAGCCACGCTGATTTCAGCATGTATGGGCCGGCTCGACCGGGGCGGTACTACCCTCGCACAGAAAATCAACGTAAAATGACAGCGATCGTGCTGTCGTGTTTCGTTGGTGAGTGCGAGACCGGAGGCCCAAATAGTCTAGTCAACAAGTTCCATACTTGTTGACTAGACTAAAAGATGCAGCAGCATCACTAGGCCGCCATGGTGTGGGTCGCCATACTGCATTGTCTGCATTCGCAGTGAGTATGGTGACCGCCACTATTGGATTCTGCTTATGCTTTCCATCAGGCAGAGTAGTCATTTTGGCGGGCCATACATAAAAAATAAATAAAAAAAATACAGTTTTCAGCAATAGATAGTGATTCGAGAGGAAGGTTAGTATGTGTAATACATATATATTATAGTAGATGGAATCCGAGGATTTCAAGGACTTCCGTGCGAAGCCAGGTTTGCTAGTTATTCATATTTTTTCATTGTCATATGTATACCTACTTGCCTTTCTCTTTAAGGCCGAGCATTCTAACAATAATGCGATAGTTCTTACTACAAATTTTAATATCGTTTCTTACGGTGTAGAAACGGTGGCCAGTCGCAACGTTGTGATCAGCGCGTCGCCCGCACCTCAGTCACCTGCTCCGTCCACACCTCCGCCACAGAAGTTCGTGATCGTCTCGCAACAAAAAGCTCCTCAAGTTATTAATGTAAGTACTTATATTGGTTTCAATTAAGATTTTAACTCATCAATTTCTTGAGTATCTAACTTTCTTATATAAGAATCAAGGGTATTGATAAAAATACCAAAATAATCAAATTCACTCATTCCAATTAAATGGTTTACTCTTCGACATGCTTTGAATCGAAGAACATTGGAGTTACACTTTCGCTTACTAAGATACACTTACGCTTATTAGCCGGATCCACACCGGACGATCCAAAGCGCTACGATCGCACGCGGCATGGAGCGCGCTCCACGGAGCGTGAAGTGTAGACGTGCCGCGCGCGATTCATTTGTTGTCGGTTTTTTGGTCACGCACAAAGGGGCCTCGGTCGCTTGGCGCGCGCGGTCTGGACGGTTGTGATTAAGAATCGCGTGATCCGCCGTTTATGGATAATTCGCAATGTATCCGTTTAATTTCCCTATATAGGGAGAATAAATGTTTATGGGAACCTAATGATACCAATTACACAAATAGAGGTGTAAGAGAAGATGCCTGGCTGGCTTATTAATAGTCTTTCCTTAACAGTTATGGCATCACGATAGTTTGTATCATTTCTTGCATTGCATATCTTATTTTGTTCTCCATTAGTGAACACAATAAGTCAAATTGATTTGCAGTCATTCGTGCAAAATTAGCTTCAGCTCCATCATCAATTAACTCTTTGTAAAGTCGAGTCCCATATTCCAACCGGTTTTTAAAATTGTTTTAACCCAATACTGTCTTTTTCGTTTTCGTAATTTTTGCCGTAAATATACAAGTAAAATGAAGCTTGCTGCTGCTATGGCTATTCGTCGCCGTCGTTGCACTGTGACTCCATAGCCAGACAAAATTCAACTGATTCAGTATGGATCGGCAGGAGCGCGTTGGAGCAGCCAGTCAGGATCGCAAAAGATTGCTGTTGAATCGACCTAGAACGATCCACGCTCCACGCATCACGATCTTGGATCCCGGATCGCGAGATCGCCGATCCATTTTGGATCGTCCGGTGTGGATCCGGCTATTAAGATACACTATGAGATAATTTTATTCCGCCCGATACGAGTCGAGCGTGGAGGCGATCGGCTTGTGGCGCTTATTTTCCATCAATGTTTTCTTATAACTAGATATGACGTTATAACGTAAAATTATTGTTTATAAACCGACTTTACAGATAACCAATTTTTTCATGACATCTAACATTAATCCGATTCTAGTAGTCATACTAGCTACAGCAACTTCCAACTTTTCTATATGTAGTTTTACAGTTTATACATAAGAAGTTTTTTTATCGAATAGGCATAGGGCATACGAGCAGACGTATCGCCTGATGGTAAGCGATTACCGCCGCCCATGGACACCTGCAACACCAGAAGCGTCACAAGTGCGTTGCCGGCCTTAGGGGGTGGGGGAGATAGGGGGAGGAGTGGGGTATGGGCCTCCGGTATCCTCACTCACTCGGCGAAACATAGCGCAATCACTATTTCACACCGGTTTTCTCTAATACTGTTTTGTTTTCCATCATAGACACAACCTGCAAGCGGCGCAGGCCACATAATGGTCCACAGCTCTCAGCCAACACTCGTCCGTAGTCAAAATGTACAGGTACCTTTTATATTATAATAAAACTGAAAGAAAGACTTGCATGATAGTCTTGACCTTTCCTTAATGACGTTTGAATGCAAATGCAAGTCTTGCGATTTGCTAGTAGACATGATAAATATGCTTTTTAAAATGATGCCATTTTTTTTCTATACCTGTGATCTGATTTGCATAACGTTTATAAAAAAATACACACATATCTATATGTGTATTTCAATAAATCAAAGCCTTGAAAACTACTCAGAACCCGACAGTACAGGTAAAATAAAGCAAGTAAGAGCTCCTAAAATAAAACGATTTATTTATGACTTCAGGTAGGATAACCAATTTCATAGTATGGTTTTAATTAATATAATTATTAAATTCAAATATGTGACTAAATAAAGGTTATAGTTAAAAATTTAATCAAAGCAGTTTTCTCTGAAAATACTGCGAGTCTGAATTTTTAAGGGAGGGTACTTACTGCTTGTATAATTGGGCGGCGGCAAGCCAGGACTTCTACACGCTTAAGATATAAAGTTACAAGTACGCAGCTTTTCGGTTTGTCGGGCCTGGTACTGAACTGGTAGTTAAATTGGTTGGTACGTAATTAAAATCGTACGATCTAAATTGTACTTTATTGTGTTAGAGGAAGAGTCTCTATTTAATTATACGATTTTGCTGAATTACTTTAAATATACCTAAACCAATTATGTACTTTATGGCTGCTAAATTTATCTTACTAATAACACAAGTATAGCTTAGTTTTAGACAGCTTGGTTTTATAAAGCTAGTATGTTCTTCAGGCATTGAGATTAGGCTTTGAACGATATTGCTTTGTGTGCTGACTTTTAAGTACTGTAAGTGTGTGCGTGCATGGACGATACCAAAGAACGACAGACTTTTTATTGAAATGCTCACGATGATGGTCAATAAAACTCCACTCCACTCCATACACCACGACCAAAGAAATATTCGAATTTTGTTAATTACATTATTATATCTACATTAAAAATAAATAAGTCTTGTTAGAAAAAATCAAAATGACCAAAAAATTTGGGTTTTGTATTACAAGATATACACTATCCACCAAGGGTCAAGTTATTGTGTTTGTTATGTTTTTTTTTTCATTTTGTTATCTAAAATATTATTTTTCTTCTGTGAATTACCAAGACTTGTATGTACATAAAAACAAGTTGACTGTGAAGTCGCAAAAAGCCACCAATTTTCACTTTACTCATAGTACTTTTGTCTAATAGTCTGCGAGTACTGGAATGTCCTAATTCAAAAGCTAATTATATACAACTGTAAGACGAGATAAGACTGTCTTTTGCAACACAAGTAGCAAGTGTGGGCTGTAGTGACGTAGATTGTGCATGTGTCATAGTCGGTGGTGGTGACGTCCGGCCCGGCCAGCGGAGCAGCGCCGCCGCAGAAGGTCGTAGTAGTGGGCGTGCAACCCTCGCATCACCAAGCGGCCACTTCAGCACCTGGACAGGTCAGCCAGGTCTGTACTTATTATGAGTAGGGTGTTTAGTTCTCTCTACGCATCTAACGCCCGGCTATCCAATCCCAAGCTAAACTGTACTTATAGCAATCAGACTCCTGATTATCATGGTAGCGTACGCGACTGCTGTGCTTGTCTCGGGTTCGATTCCTGGGTCGGAGCAAATGTTTATATGATCTGTAAATATTTGTTTCGGAGTTTGGGTGTTTTCTATGTATGATATTGTTACGAATAATAATAATCTTGAAGCCTTATCTGTGCTCACAAATACACACACACTTCTTATGGATCTCCTGAGGCAAGGAATAATGGACCTTATTTCTATATGCATAGTGTCGGATATCGATTGGTTGTTGCCTAATTATTAACTTCGATTATTTTTATTAGCGTTTTTACTAGTAGATTCTCGTGTTTTATCGTCGTTTCTAGAAATGTGAGTAATAATAATACGAGTATAAATAGAGCGTCTCGCGGGCCGCAGGCAGTTTAGTTCAGTTTGAGCTATAGTGAGATAAACATCGAAGTGATATCAGCGAACAACCTAGCGACCTCGGCGACCTTTAAGGATTGTAATTCAGAGTAGTATTGTGATTTTAATAGTGGTTTTAATAAAGTCTCTTTAACACGTCAAAAGGCTTCTCTCTCAAATAAATTGAACCCTAACACGTAACAATATATATACATTTATAAAAAAAGTATAATGTTTTAATATCAGTTGTCTAGTACCCATAATACAAGCTCTGCTGAGTTTGAGACTAGATGGCGTAGTGTGTTAAATGTACGAAAATATTTATTTATTTATAGTAGGCCAAAAACTCGTTTCTCTAGAGAGAGGCCTATGTCCAGCAGTGAATGTGATAAGAACTGAAAGAAGTCTGACATTTGTTCCTGTAAATGGGGTTTCACAAACACTTTTAAACTTTAGAATGTGTTCTTTGAGTTTAATAAACATTGTTTACCCATCGGAGGCCCATACCCTACCCATCCACCTATCTGCCACCTATTTCCGCGCAAAAGTTTCCTGCAGCATAAAGTAAATATAGCCATGGCAATATGGCATGTATGGGGAATGGTTATTTGGACACATTCCGAATACTAAGTGATTTTCCGATTGCGGAATATCTACTCCACTACAAAGCTACTAGTGAGACGCTGTGATTTGATTTTATTACGACAATTATTTATACAAGTAAAATTTTAACAAAATTAAAAAGCGACTTCAAGAACGACTAAATCGATCGATGCCATCATCCGATCTTAGTGTCCTTTTTATGGTACCACCGTTGGGATATCTTCTTTCCATTAAAAAAAGAATCATCAAAATCGGTTCTTAAACAACGAAGTTATCCTTGAACACACATAAAATATATATATACGCTCGAATTTAGAACCTCCTCCTTTTTTGAAGTCGGTTAAAAATGTGCATTCGATTAAAACAAGAAAATAAATTAAATGGAAACGAACACAGATTAGCTTGCGGTGAAATATCGCCTTGCGGACATGCCCTTGACATACAAACCCTAATATTTGTCTATTTTCTTGTAGGCCCCGGTGTCGGTGGTGGCCAAGCCCGTGTTCGCTCGCGGGGGCGGCGGGGTCGGCGGGGTCGGGGGGGGCGGCGGGCCTCAAGCGCCGCCAGAGCTGGACGACCTGTCCCACCTCGCCTGACAGCCACGCACTATCATCATAAAGCAATACACTAGGAAGAAAATCTAGCGCGCATTTTCTGTTAAAGGAGGTTGGAAATAAGAATTAGCTTATGTTCTGTGTCTATGTTTGTGTTTACGCACGTCATCTTCTCACGGCGAGAAGAAATGAATTGTTTTAAGTGTTTTAATGAGCTGAGATTTAGTTCAGTCCGTTAAGATATATTATCTGATTTATGGTTGTCAGTATAGTCACTCAATGAGACTGTTTGTTCATGTATTGTATTATCATTTAAGTATGTGTAATCTAACAGAAAATATGTTGAATGATGTGTAAATCAAATAATTGATTGTGATTTTGAAGTGTATAGCTTCCTATGATTTTTAGAAAACATTTAAAGAATAAAATATTTGTTAATGTCGATTGGTTGCTGGTTTAACAAAAAGGTATTATATATTTTATTGTGTTCTCCCTGTTAATGTGTACATTGAGTACACACTAACAGGGAGTGCATATTTTTTTACTAGAGAGCAAAATTCTGGAAAATCGACTAATTTTGTAATATATACATATATATATGTCACATTGCAACCTATCGATAAATTGTCAACTTTGATATACTGCTTACGGGCGTGATATTGTCAACTGTCCCTGATTGGTCGGTTTTACGGTAGGCCGTTCAGTGGCCATAGAGTTACATTAGAACTTATTTCATTAATCACAAATTAATTTTCGTAAATAAATAATGACCGTCACAACAATTCTATATAACTAATTCTAAAGTTGCGAGGTATTTTCAACATGAAATCAATTTACAATCACAAAAATACTTTACATTCGGCAAAAAAGACGAATTAACAAACGAATATGGCGGCGCGGGACATATGCTAACCAATCCACGCGCGACTTGCGTATCGTCGATACCATTATACAATCTTTCGACTGTTTGCAATCTCGCGAGATAGATTACAATCTAACGGTTTTGACAATCTTACGGTAACATATATATATTTATTGTCTTAAAGGAATAAAATGATGAAGATAATACAATTGAATAATTGTTTTTAGACTTTTACACATAGTTTTAGCGGGACTTATTCACCACTAAAATATGTATCTAAGGTTAAGATACCTTCTATTTATCGATGTTTTGAACGTATCCGTTCAAAACATCGGGGATAATAAGTCCCGCTGATTTTATTTTTTATATCCCCTCTATATTTTCATTCTTAATGTACCTGTTTTATCACAAATGAATTGCAATCCATACTAATAAATATTGTTATTTCGAAAGTAACTCTGTCTGACTATCTGTCTGTTAAGCTTTCTCGGCTAGACCGCTGCAGCCACTTAAATAAAATTTGTCTTCAAGATACTTTGGTTTTTGAGGAAGGACATAACTTCACCTAAAACGTACCTTGTAAGTTCTAATATGACACTTATGACTACTATCACAGAGTTCAAACTTTATTAGAAGGACCAAAGCCGAGTCTCCACCGAACAAAAGTTGTCAACTTTCGTGTTGTCAACACCTGTTGGTGACAAAAGTTTCTGTAATTTCCTTGAGTTGACAACAAAAATTGACAACAAATGTTGGGAACCGTGTTTCTGTTTTTGGCGGTAAACATTAAAAGAATACGCTTGTTGCAAATATTTATTGACTATGGAGACGTTTAGTTGTAATGTTTTTCAAATTGTTGGCAATTCGGTGTAGACACAACGGAAACAAAAGTTGGCGATTTTCTGAAGAGTTGCAAACAGTTGGAAACACTGAAATTGCCAACAATTTTGGTGGAGACGCGCCTTTCTACTACTAGAATTATACTCGATTGTTGACATCATTGGAGTGACTATACTCTTTGCGCTTTAGCATGGTGCGAGGTGGTTTAATTTAATGTACTACAGTTTATGATTTAATTTACTACAGTTATTAATGATTTAATATATTGCGAATGTGGTACAGCTGAAATACTAAGTCATAATTTGTAAATCGCGGCAACTTTTAAGAGTGAAACGAGATGTTACTGAAACTGTCACCCGCACCATGCTACGGCGCAAAGTGTATAGTGTATACTAAATGTTTGTGTATTTATTTCAAGATTTAATATATTAAGTACTTTACTGTTTTGTTGCGAACCATGTGACTTTAAAAAAAATATATTTGACTGCCTTGGTGACGCAGTGGTAAAGTATGCGACTACTGAGCCTGAGGTCTCAGGTTAGATTCCCGGGTCGGACTAAATGTTTTAAGATCTGCAAAAATTGATTCGGCGTTTGGGCGTTTTCTATGGGTAATATGTATGTATTTACAAAAGAAACTATTTATATATATATATATATATATATATATATATATATATATATATATATATATATATATCAGCTATGTATATATTGGAGTTAGATTGCGTTATGTATTCAATGACCGAAATATTCTTATTAATTATTAAATATTATTTACTTTTTCTTTTAACTGTATCCATACAATAATAACTGTGACTACATAATTGTAGAAAGATGAGGTAGCATCGGACGACTTCATCCAAAGTAGTTAATTTAACATATCACATCACACTTCACACTAATATATAAAGGCGAAAGTTTGTGTGTATGTTTGTTACTTCTTCACGCGCAAATGGCTGGACAAATTTGGATAAAATTTGGTATGCAGGCAGCTGACACCCTGGATTAACACATAGGCTACTTTAAAAAAAAAATGGAACGAAAACCGATAAACACGCGGGCGGAGCCGCGGGCAACAGCTAGTAGTAAATTAAAATGGTGCTAACATCGACGGATGGTATCGGACTGCAATCCCGTTGTAAGTTAATTATAAGTTATTTTTCCATCCATAACTCAGAACAAGAACTATCCTTTAACTTTATTTATAACTGCCCCAGTTTTTTATTTGTACGTCTGCTAACCTCATTTATTCTCACAAACCTTCTTTGACTATACTCACCAGCGATTGCAGCAGTTTTAATGAATTAGTTTTACAAAATACGTACAATTTGCGTAGTACGTAGTGGTTATCGTTTTCTTTGTTACGACTATCAGTTGTCAATCTGGGTGCACTTCAAATTCTTACTTCTAATTCCATACGTTTTAATTTTCAGAATTTGGCATATTCTATCAAACCAGCACGTATAAACAATTTGTTATACTATTTTTTAGGAATAACTTTTAGTTGTCGACATCATTATCTAGTTTTTAAGTTCTCTAGTAATAGGAAAAAATCAATATTTTCAGTAATATTAGTATTTAAAGTAATTTGTTACTATGGCTTATGTAACCTGTGCACCCAATGCGTTGCAGTCATCAAATATATAACAGTTTAGAAATATTGCACTGTTTATTAGATTATATTAGTTCAATTTATTTTAAGCGTGTAAGGAAATAACTGATTTAATTATATCATTAAAACTACTATTCGTTTTATTTTGAGTTTTTCAAAGAAATGTGTCATACATAATGAAGGTGCCAGAAGACGGTACCGACAAAGAGTATATAAATCACTACGGTACCGAAAGTCGTTTTGAGTGTAAAACATAATGGTCCGTACTCACATGCAGTATTACTCGATAGTTTTACTCCAAAACGAGTAAAAATTTACGAGTGAACCGCAAAACTCACAACTTGAAGGCTCGCATCGAGCCGGTTCGAAGGAATTATACTTTGTCCATTCGTTTATTTTCTTTTTGACAGCTCACGCCTATAACCGTCCGCGAACCGTCGAGCTTGACTCAAGGGTGTGTACATGACCGCGAGTCAGTCAGCCGTTGTTGATCGTCTTAAAACACATGTTTTATAAAAAACTAGATTTTCGAGTTTTCCCTCTTCTACGATGACTGCATTGAGGGCCCGACTCTGCGTAGCCCAGGCTGGGCAAACCGCCAGTGTGCGCTGGGCCGAGTCCTCACTGCAATCGCAGTTGCGACAGGCGGGATTCAATTCCCTCCTAGAAACTGAGTGCAGGTACTTCCCGAATCATTAAGCAACCGTGCCCGGAAAGGACCTGAGTCAGTGGGAAGCAAAGGGTCCCGTGCTGCCGCCCTGCCCTCTCGTGGATGACCAGCTGAAAAGCTTCCACGGCGGCAGAGCCAGCTCGTGGAGTCTCCAGCCGGGACGACCAGCGGCTTCACGCCACTCGCGTACCTTTTGGGCGCAGAGATCATGTAGGTAGGTAGTACGCCAAGGCATATAAATATTTAGTTGGGATTGAGAGGAAACGATAAACCAGAGGCTGACCCGGTTTAGCTCACAGAGTACAATGTATATATTATAGAGTTTAGCTCATTCCTAATATTGAATCATACTTAACTTTTTCTTTTAATTTTTTTAATATATTTAATAAAGCTATGTATCCATACTCCATACTATCCGTACCCCATAGGCATGGTCCCAAAGGTACTACGCGGGCGAAAGCTAGTATTATATGTTCGAATGTAACTCTGTCTATCTATCTATTTTTCTGTTACGCTTTCACAGATTAACAGTTGCACGGTTTCAATGAAATTGGCATGGAGATACTTAATTATATATAATACTTTTTACCGCGATAACCAACATACACACGGGTGGAGCCCTAGGATAAGATAAGTTTATTTGCATAAAACATGTGTTAACAAGATGTTATAGTATAAAATATAGTTCAGTACTTAAAAACATGTTTTGCCATAGCTGGCGTACAATTTTTTTATAATAGGAAAAATTTCATGTTGAAGGCTTCCCGGGGGAGCCTTCAACCCCTATGGGAACGCGTCCCCAGGGTGGCGGATAGAGGAATGCTCGCCTAGTTCTGCGTAAGTAGAACAAAGAGGGTAGGAGCGAAATAAAATAGCTCCCGCGGACCAAAAGGCCGCAGAAGACACTGCGATATAAAACCCCTGCTGCGGGCTTCTTCGAAATTTTCGGAGTAGAGGCCGCAGCAGTGCTGTGAGTCGGAGCTGGGCATCACAGAAGAGATGGTGGCGGAAGAACCCTTCGGGGCCAACGGCGGCGCTCACACTCCGTAACGAATGATAGTCTTGGCGTCAGGTGGCAACCGGCCGTAAAAAACAAAGCCAATTATCTCAACTCCAAATCATGAAAAGTACAGACGATAAAAGGACGAAGAAGGCTAGGGCGTCCCCCTCAAGCGACGATAAAAGTGATGGAAACGCAGCAAATGCTAGGGCGTACCCCCAAAGCGACGCAAATGTCATCAGAGCACCCGGGATATCACCCACGATGCGCATAGCGAGCTGGAATGTGGGCTCGATGACAGGACGCAGCTCAGAACTTAGCGAAGTATTACAGCGAAGACGCGTCAACATTTGTTGCATCCAGGAGACGAAGTGGAAGGGGTCCAAATCGCGTAATATCGGGTATAACTACAAGCTGATTTACCATGGAACAAGAACGCAGAATGGAGTTGGTATTGCAGTAGATAAACACTTTCAAGATCGCGTAGTTGAAGTAAACAGAGTAAGCGAAAAACTAATATCCATCAAGCTTGCCCTGGACAATCAACCGTGCATGAACATCATAAGCGCATACGCCCCCAAATTAGCGACCTGCTGCATTCGATACCAAACTGTGAGTCGAACTTCATCGGCGGCAACTTGAACGGTCACATTGGTGAGAAAACCACCACTTACCAGAGAATACATGGCAACTTTGGATATGGTAAAATCAACCTGGAAGGGGAGAGCATCCTTCAAATGGCACTGGCAAACGACCTTGCAATAATTAATACTTTCTTCACAAAACCTGTAGAACATCTAATAACCTATAAAAGCGGCGGGGTATGTACTCAGATAGCCTACATTCTAACTGATAGAAAACAACTGAAGACATGCAAAGACTCCAAAGTCATACCCGGGGAACCTCTCACCTCACAGCATAGAATACTAGTTGCAGAGTTCAAAATACAAAAAACATACAAAGTTAAGAAAAAACAAGTCATAAGAACACGGTGGCATAAATTGGAGTGTGAGGAGGGCCTCAGACTATGTGAAGACATCGCACACCACCTCCAGGAGCAGCAGGATGACAGCCGATGCAATGTGGAGAGATTTCCAATTATACTGCAATGAAAAAGCAAAACAATATTTAGGAGTATCTAAAGGTGCCATCAATAATAACAAGGATTCTAGCTGGTGGAACGAGCAAGTGAGGGGAAAACTGCAAACTAAGAAAACAATCTTCAAGTTATGGCAACAGACGAAAGACGATGCTGACCACCAAGCTTATAGAATTGCTAAGAAAATTGCAAAGCGAGCCGTCGCACAGGCCAGGGCAACTGCCAGATATGATTTCTATGCTAAACTTGAAACCGCTTCAAACGACAAAGAAATCTTTACGTTAGCAAAACACAAACACCAAAGTAGCAGGGATGCTACCACAAATAAATTCATCAAAAATGAACAAGGAAAACTACTAACATCTAACGAAGACATTAGAGACCGCTGGAAAGAATACTACACAAAATTGCTAAATGAGGTATTCCCTAGTGAGGCACTACAAGATATCCCTGCTACAGAAGGCCCTATCCCATGAATAAGGCCTGAAGAGATAACTCTAGCAATCAAAAGAATTGCAAATAACAAAGCCTCTGGCCCTGATAATATCCCTGCTGAATTCTGGAAGCGAATGGGAGATACCGGCGTACTGTTCCTGACGAAACTTTTCAACAAGAACCTGGCCGATGGAATCCCCGACGAATGCCGAAAGAGCTTTCTAATCCCTTTCTATAAAAAGAAAGGTGAAATAAGACTCTGCGGCAACTACAAAGCTATAAAGCTAATCTCACATTCCTTCAAAAAAATGGGAAAGAGTTATCAACAAAAGGCTACTTGAAATAACTAGCGTCACTGAAAACCAATGCGGATTTGTCGCCGGTAGATCCACAACTGATGCCATACATTCGGTCAGAACATTGATGGCAAAGTACCGAGACAACAAAACGGACCTGCACATGATATTCGTCGACCTAGAGAAAGCTTTCGATCGGGTACCGAGAGAATTAATTTGGCACGCTCTAAGGGCCCAAAGTGTCCCTGAGCATTACATAATAGCAGTCAAAGATATGTATCACCAAGTATCAACAAAAGTGCGAAGTCCGGCCGGAACAGGCGACGAATTTGATGTAAAGGTTGGTGTGCACCAGAGTTCCGCCCTCAGTCCTCTACTATTTAATATTGTAATGAACCATCTCACCTTAAATCTGCAACGAGCGCCGCCATGGGACATCTTATACGCGGACGATGTCGTCATCATCAGTGAAGATGTGAACAACCTACAGCAGATTTAAGAAAACTGGAGGGAAGCTCTGGAAACAACAGGTCTGCGAATAAGCAGAGAGAAGACAGAGTACATGCATTGCAACTTCAGTGGTGTCAACAGCGGACACACCATATGCCTGCAGAACACCCAGCTAAAGGAAGTGGACCATTTCAAGTACCTAGGGTCAGTCATCAGTAAAGATGGGTCAATAGACACAGATGTCACCCATCGCATAAATACCGGGTGGATGAAATGGAGAGCACTATCAGGCGTGCTATGCGACAGCCGTATGCCTGTGCGCATAAGGGACGAGTATACAGAGCAGCCGTCCGACCGGCCATGACATACGGAGCCGAATGCTGGCCACTCAAAAAGCAGCACGAAACCCAATTACACTGCGCAGAGATGAAGATGCTCAGGTGGGCAGGTGGTGTGACTAGGCTTAATCACGTGAGAAACACACACATAAGAGGCACCTTCAAAGTAAGACCTATCCCGTCTGCGACACGACACAGAAAAGTTTTAGACATTGAAACTAAACCCCGAGGACGAGGAAGACCCCGACTCACACGGATGTCCGTCGTAAATAAGAACCTCAAGGAGGCCCAAGTCAATAAAGAGACGACCCAGGACCGAGTTGCCTGGAGACGCATGATACGGAGGGCCGACCCCAAATAAAAATGGGAAGGAGCCAGGCGAAGAAGAAGAAGAGTAAAAATTTCATGTCGTCGTAATACAACACTGACAAATATTAAATAAAAAAAAGACGTGTGGCACTCGGGGACTGCCGCGGTAAAGCTACTGCATAGCATTTTTTATCAACTTATGCAATTATAACTATTTATTTATTTTTTATTTATATTGTGAATGAAAAATACTAAACTATTTTAGAAATGCTCCATCGCATTCGAAGTACACCGCCATCTATATAATCGGTGCCATACTGACAGCAAACAAATGTATGTTTGTAATTACCGGACCGTTAGAATTTATCAAGTAGCATAAGAACAACAATTTTAACATTTAGTGGTAATGAGTTATTGGCTGCTGGAAGGTGTAGGTGAATGATTTATGACGAAGGTGCCTCTAGTTCAAATCTCAACTGGGCGTCGTCGTCTTTTTGTGAATGTTTCCTGGATATTGTGGTAAATAGCTGGGTCCACACCGGACGATCCACCGTACCGATCCACCGATCGCGCGCGGCAGTAGCGCAATACAAATATGTAGGCGGTGTGGACGTACCGCGCGCGATCCAAGCGCACGTTTGGATCGCGCGCTCCTTGCTGCGCGCGATCCGTCCGTAGTCGGTTTTTTGCCAGCCTGCCTTTGCCGTGGCGCGTGCGATGTGGACGGGGTGCGTGGTTCGCGCGATCTACCACACCTTGGACATCTCGCAAAGTCGCCGTCTGATATCGCTTTATAAGGAATTTTAATGTTTATGGGACCAAAAGATGTTAAATATACTAATAGAGGTGTAAGAGACGATGCTTGGCTTTAGATTTCTTGCGAAATTCGACACTAACTCTGCGTAAAGCTGAGTCCCGGATCGCCTATGGATCGCTTGGAGCGTAGTTCACGATCGCAGTTACAACAAACTGGATCGGCCAAGTACGATTCACGCTCCACGCATCACGATCTTGGATCGCAGATCGCGGGATCGGTGATCCATTTTGGATCGTCCGGTGTGGACCCAGCTAATAGGTATTCATTAAATAAGTAATACAAAATTACACAAAACAAAAAAGATAGGTACGAAAACTTCACAACAAATAACAGAGGGCGCTGAGTGTGGATTTCGGAGCAGCTCGTCAACGAATCTGTATGTCTCTGTCAAGTAGTCCGCAAGTTTACTTAAACGTGTATGTCCGGCTTAAGCAGCTGTTTGTGAGACTGTATATATGTAGGTGTAAGATATCTATCATATCTTACGTCGGGTTACGGGGCGCACACGTGGTGAGTGTGGCTGGTGAGGAATTTGCGATGTTAGCATCAGATGTTTCACAGGAAATTCTCTGCTTAGACATGTGTCATTTTTCCCTGTGTCGATGCAGTCATCCACTTCGTCATAACTCACTGGTCAAAACCTCGCTTCCTTTATTTTCTTCATGACCACCTTTCTCATCTCTCTCTCTCTCTCATTATGTCAAATCCCCTTCTTCTATTCCATCGAACATTCCAGATCAATGACCTACCACAGACAACACACAACTCTCTCTTGTCTATTAGGTATAAGAAAATAATTTCAATATACTTCCAAATGCTGTCCTTACTCAACTACAATAACATTTATATATTATTAAATTAAAATTCCATATATAAACATTATTTGCACTATTTTTTTACACTATTTAAATATTAAAAGTAGGGAATGCAATCTCGCGAGATTGGGGCTCAAGCGAGATCTCGCTAGTTTATGAATAACAATACCGCGAGATCTCGCCAATTTCGAGCAAATTTATTTATTCTAGCAAATAATCACAATATTTGAAAAAAAAATAGGAAAATAATTATGAGAATTATAGGTATTATCTCAGATTACTAAAGAAAGCCAGATAGACCGTAAAGAACACGACGATGAATCTACAAAGTAAATATGAATTAGAAAGCGAATACATTCTCGCGGCAGTGTTTGACAAGCCGCCATATTGTGTACACGTCACGAGTGATTTTTAATTTTATTTTCAAAATGCCGTCTTGCATTATTAAAACACTGTAAGAGTAGTTCCCAAAAACAAAAAAAAAGACAATGGAATATCTTTTCACAGGTAAATACAGATTATTTAGTTGCTATAATTATTTATTTACCCGATAATTATATTGTTGTGTCGGAACACAAAACCTCAACCGTAGTTCGACTGTGATACCAGTTTTTGTCTATTTTTTTCCCTTCAATTAAGGAAATTACGTATAATGCAGACATTAGTGAACCTCATTTCTATATTTAGGGACTTGGTTCCAAACCTCATCTGAAAGTATTCTTTGGTGATACATACAATTATTTCTGTTAATTATTACATACGAACAATTTGTGAATGTTTCTACAAATTGCTGTTCTGTGTCTTGATGTGTTTTATGTCTTTAACTTGTGCTTCATATCATAATTGAATGGTTGAGAATGATCGATAGTACGTAACTTGATTCCCAGGTACTTACTGTATAAAGCAGAAGATTAAAAAAATATATTAATCATACATTACAAGTACTCTTGGTAAAGTAATTTATTTAGCTTTTTATGATTTTTGTAGATTGCCGACAGATGTTATTTTACGCGACGAATGGATTTCTATTATTCGCCAAAGTAGACAAGACAACGATAGGCTGCCTTCAAAATTTTGTGTTGTGTGTTCATTGCATTTTAAGGAGGCTGTACGTATTTTACTGAAAACGGTCGACGGTTAGTTAAAAAATCATCAGTAGCAGCACTAAATTTATCAAAACTGAATATTAGTCATAGCTCAATGGGCCCAATTACTTCAGAAGACCAATGTAGTCCTTCACATTCACCTACAGATAATACAGAACCCAAAAACCCATATAAAAATAGTACAGAAGAACGTGAAATTAGAGATACAGACTTAGACTCTATTTTTGATACACCAAGAAAACACCAATTAAAGAAGGAATTAAGAAAACAAAAGTATTTACGAGTCACTATTCAGCGAAAATTAAAAACATTACAACAAAAAATTCGGGTGATCATCTAAATCACGGGATTGATCACAAAGTAAACTTAATAAAGTTATTGATGGAAAAATATTTAATAGTACGATTACACTACATAGCGAAATTGGAAACTAATTCTCGAAATTTAAACGCAAAACGACAATATTATAAAAAGTTAGTGCAAAATAAAGGTTGCTGAGAGTTTACATAGTATGTAAAAAAAACTGAATTAAAAACCTTAATATTTAAAGTTTTTTAATATTAAAATACCCTTTTTTCAATCTTAATATTTATAAAAAATAGGGTCATTTTTACTGCTTTTGGTATCATTACACGCACACAGATGTACGAGTTCCGACAGTGTCGCCGCCGGCTGCACGCACACTAAAATAACCAATCGGTGTCATGACAAGAACGTTCTATCTGGCTTTCTTTAGTAATCTGAGGGTACCTATTATGATATAAACATATAATTTTACGAAATCTTTCAATAAACTTTTTTGTATTCAACATTGTTTGACGTATCTATGCATCATTTTTTTAATAAACTTTTAAGTAGTAAACTTTGAGGTATCTAGTCAAAAAAGAAATGAATTAAACAACCAGTCTTCTCTTCTAATATCAAACAAAAGTCCTTTATTAATAAAACAGTTTTTTATAATAAAAAAACAAGAAATCAAAAACTAAAATGAAACTCATTAACTAAGTTGAGTTGACTATTAAACTGAGATATTATTATCAATTAAAGAAAACTATACCCACTCACAGATATATTAGAAATTAGAGATTAATTAACAAAATATTCCAATCATATGAAAGGCTTGTTCAGTCCACAGCACACGCCAATAACACGAATTATTTGGAAAGTAGCTCCTTAAGAAGCACAATATGGCCAAAGAATCGTCTGCTAAACGGCTTCTTATATTGCTGTTCAGATAACCAGCCGCTCAGAAGACCCTTTTGGATTCAACGCTAGTTGGAACCACAGATCTCAGGCAGTCATCCACGAACTGTAAAAGTTCGCCTTTTGACGCCCCGGACTCGTATAAATTCATTTCCTTTTTGATTAATAACTCCAACGAATTCGTAATTAGTTTTCTATCTCTACGTTCTTTGAACACAGTCAATTCTTCCTGGTTTATTAGTGACCACAAAGATATAGAACCAATCAAGGGCGGATCCAGGGGGTCATGACCCCCCCCCCCTGGGCTGGGTCTAGGATCCAGTTGGACCACCAAATAAAATTGCCGAACAATATTTATAATTTTTTTATCACAATATACATTTCTTGTCACAAAATAAAAGAGAAAATGCGGACGTTATTTATCGGCTGCTTTTTGAAGAGGCTAAAGAAGTAGCTGAGCAGCTAGATGTAGAAATTAAATGTCCCGGAAAAGTGTCAAGACATAGTGCCGTTAACCAAACTGCTCAATCTGCTATATATGTACATCCCTCTTCTAGATTTAATAATCAGTGACCTACAGGACCGTCTGTCTTCTGAAGTACTTAGTTTATTTCAGCTAAGCGTTTCCATGTCAAACGGTGAATACAGTAATAAAGACATTGAAACTATTTGAAACTGTGAAACAACTAGCACCCGATTATACATTGTTACTAGATAATAATCCAGTTTCTGTCGATGTAAACGAATATCGGCTGTGTAAACCCGGCGGCGGCCTACTTCGACAGTCGGCAAAAGCTCCAGGAGCGCATCAGCAATCTAGAGTCCTCACGAACTGAGGTACATCCCGGGATGACCACGGTCACCTCAGGGGCAGGCCACTATTGAGCCTCTCACCGTTCTATACAGTAAGAGGCTGAACAGCGCCCTGCCCTAGACGACATCCCCCGGGCCAGGTTCCTGTCCCTGTCTTCGGTTCCTCACAGAAGGAGATCAATGCTGTCTGTCGGGGACAGGTTTCGTCCGATCTGTCCGACCAGGACTCGACGCTTGGACTCCCATGCAGGGCAGACCTCCAGTGTGTGCTGGGTGGAGTCCCGTTCGGAACCGCAGTGCGGCCATTACCATTTTTTTAAATGTTTTGGCCCTGTCAAAATGACTCTACTCAGCCCAATGGAAAGCATAAGTAGAATCCAAGAGTGGTGGTCACCATACTCATTACGAATGCAGACAATGCGACATGGTGACCCACACTATGGCGGCCTAGTGGTGCTTCTGCATCATTGGGCCTCCGGTCGCGCACTCACCAACGAAACACGACAGCACGAAAGCTGTAATTTTACGTTGGTCTTCTGTGCGAGTTTAGTACCGTCCCGGTCGAGCCGGCCCGTTCGTGCTGAAATCAGCATGGCCCTACTACCTGTGTACTACTATCTCGGTTGAGACGCTTATTGGACCATTGTTGCGGAGGTTCTCTGTCCTGGCGTGGCGGAGAAACACATCGAATACGATGTGCCGGTGATCGGAGAGGCTACCCACTTCCTCTACCACTCGCCATCCCAACACCATGTTCAGTGCAGAGGGAATCGCCCACGATAGGTCGACAACCGACTCCCCCTGCCAGCGCACACAAGTGCTCACTGAGCCCCGATTCAGGAGTCGGAGGTCCAGTCCAGCAATCCGCTCCAAAAAAGCCTCTCTTCTCGCGTCGTCCCGGGTGTAATCCACTCTCTTGAGTGGGCGTTGAAGTCACCCAGAACGAAATCCGGACGGGAGGCATATGTACTGATGCAGCGCAGCTACCCAACCCGTGCAGGTATGTTTCATATTCCCCTGGGCCGCGATTGGGAGATAAGTAGCATCCTACCAACACTGTTACTCCCGACTCAACTGCCACAAAGGCCGCACCCTTCCACAGGAGAGCAATAGGGTTATCCCCACCCGGCCAATATATGGCCGCTGAGTCATCAACAGCCCCGAACCAACGTGGATGGTCCGGGATTGTGTAAGCCTCTGCGATGACTGCAGGGCAACCCACTGCTCCGCAAGCGTCTGAATCAATAGATCATGCGCTGCGCGGTAGTAAAATAAAAAAATAAAATAAAATCTTTATTTAGGTAATTTACAAAATTAATGCATAATGTCCAGTTGATATACAAGATCTTACATGGGGCAAACAGCGAGTCGCCTCTGACCCTCAAACTAGGTATAAACCTGTGTGATGAGTCGTCAGTGGTTAGTCGCTCTGGCCACTTACTAGGTACAAACTCTTAATACTAAATAACAAACTAGTAAAGGAAGCATGCGGCGTGTGTATCAGGTATTATTGTATTTATTTTATAGGCTCGTTTGAACAAATGTATGATGTGTTTTAGTGTTTGTTTTTGTGGGGACGTACACAGCGTTCTTTAATTCTAATATGTATATATGTAATCTTATGTAAGCTTAACATTAGGTTTTAATTTAGGCATAAAAAAGATAAAATAGAACAAATAACTTACGAAAACGAATTCTGAACGTTTAAATAAAATACTTATGAATTATAGCTCTTAGGCGCCTTCATAGTCAATGGAGTTTATATATCTTTTTTCAGCCATTAGCTTTGCAGGACAGTCAAGGGCTCCTGTGACGTGATTATCCGGCTTTTTGAAGCGCAGGCAAGTAGCGCATTTTGAATCTTCTGTCTTCTTTGTGCAGTCCTTTAGTGAGTGCCCTAACTCCCCGCAGTGCCCACAGGTGTATGACGTCTCTCGACACGTTTTGGCTGCGTGCCCATACTGCTGGCACTTGTAACACCGGGTCACAAGAGTAAAATCTCTAACAGGACAGGATGACCAGTTCACAAATACTCTGTCTTTAGCTATTAGGGCTTTGCGAATGTTTGAAGATACTTCAATCACATAGTTGCATGTCTCGGCATCTTTCTTACCCGACTTGTGGCTTAACCTAATTGAGTTCAAAAAAATTTCAAGGCTGCAGTCCTGCAATTTATCTGCTAGGTTCTGGTGATATAAGCAGTTAAAAACTTCCTTTTCCTGCATGGTATTTGGTACCCCAATAACTATAACTCTCGGTTTCTTTTTATGTTGGTCGTCAATGATAAGACCAGATTCCTTAAGCTGGGCTGATTGTTTTAGTTTTTCTATGTCTCCCTTTGTATCTGTGCTAATTATGACGCCACCGTTCTTGGTTTTTCGCAGCCCTCTCACTTGCAACTTCATTTGTTCAGGACAAATAATTTTTTGTACTAATGACTTGGTATCGTCGCTTGAGATACCTTTATCATTGGGATAAATGGCCACTGAATTCAAATTTGTCTTTGGTATAAAATTGTTAGTACCTTTTTTAACCATATCGGCGAATGATGTTCCGAGTGAATGTTTGTATGATTCATTAATGGTGCATTTAAGGTCGTTAAGGTTCTTAGATAGGTCAAATTGGTCCTGGAGAGTTAAGGCAACTCTACTAGCTCTAACGGCTTTTGTTTTGAGGGCTTGATATTCTACGGCCATGTGGGAGGTACCGCTTGCCACTTTTCGGCACAATGTATTTATTCGTAGCTTCTGTTCCGAGTTTAGCTTACTCTCTGAAGCAATAGTACATACCTCATTAAGGGTTTTCTCGATAAGAGTCATCCAGCTATGAATCTCAGGGGTTGAGATCGCTTCCATCCGGTCGTCTACTAGGCTTTGGACATTACGGTGTGGTGTATCTGAAGACATCAGGGCGGGTGAAGCCGTCGGGGCGGATGAAGGCGTCGGTGGTGGTGTGCGGGCGATTCTATTACTCCTGCCAAATGGACTGCCGTCCATTATTTGTTATAGTATTTTACTCTAATTGTGATTGAGGTTGCCCTTGTGTTACGTTGTAACAAGATCCTAACAATAAAAACTAAGTATTTATAAACGTATAACACTAAAAATAAACATAAAAAGTATTACGTACAAAATGACTGCGCAATTATCTAATATTAGCAAAACGCGAGCCGCGCGAATTCACTAGTATAGGTGGCGTGTAAACTGTGGCGAAACATTGCCTAATATGGTAATCCGGAAATGCACATTGATGGAACATCAAGATAAGAAACTTGTCGCTACTGGACGCGACCAGGAGCCACAGGAAAGGAATGCTGCACCGTTCTTACGGATAGCAGGGTCTCAATAAAAAGCCAAGGGCGTACCATCTTGATAGGATAAACCGCTCATTTCATAGCTCTGTTCGTGTCATCTCGGAATTGTTCTAGAAGCCGGAAACGAAGGCCAAGCTTCCATGAGCTTCCATTACCTTCGATCGCCGAATGGCAGTCTAATTCTAATTGCATATAAAAGCGGGTTCCCGAACGGGAAGATCATTTGATTTTTCGTATCACTAAGAAGTTGAGAGTGTATTTATTATCAACGGCGTAATATTGTAGAAGTTCTGAACTAAGTCGAGATTATTGCCGATATATTTTTTTTACAATAAAATTAGTTAAATAATTTTCGTTACGATCCCCTGATAAGGGGACCGGATTTGGAATTGAAACCACCAGATTGGAGTTGAACCCTGAATTGGGGTTTGAACCAACCACCAGACTTGGACCATACGATCGACCAGCCTGACCGCAGACAACAGCCACCGTCTCAAGTACGACCGGTGAGCGACGGATCAGACACCAGGAGATCGATCTGCACGGCCAGCCACCGGCCAGTCACCATCATTAAGACCCCACGCTGCGGGACTAGACCCTTTAGTTAAGTGGCTTAGGGTTCGACCCTGTATAAATAAAGAACTTTCCAGTGCTTGGAACCTCACCCCCAAATATATTAATAATAAATAAATTTAAAGTTTTAGTTGTTGTTTTTGTAATAAATTGTGTTAAACCGTTTAGTGTTTTTTTTTATTGTTCCCACCGTAAGGCGAGGGTAACACTTGGAGAACCCTTGTGTGTGGAGGGAGTTTTAGGACTCAGTTGCCTCTCCTATCGAGTTACAGTTACTCGACACAGGCTGCCCAGACTGAACGAAGCTGCGAAGGCGGGTTGAGCTGAACCTCTCCCCTCTTCTTCTTTTTGGGTGGGCAGCAGCCTTTGCTGCCCAGCTGATGATTAGCTGGCCGGCCGCCAATTTGGCGCATTCGCTGCACAAGCTCGAGCCTTGTGACCCAATTCCTCGCAGAGAAAGCAGCGTTCATTTGGGTCAGCGTGGTTCGTGCATTTTACCCTTATGTGCCCTATTTCCAACCTACTAAAAGCTACTTTTTACCTGTATCTATTATTATCAAAATTAAATTTTAACTTCTTGTGACTTGACCACGACTATGTGACCCCCCCTGGCGCCAAAGCTGGATCCGCCCTTGGAACCAATAGTAAAAATAGGGAATTCCCTGTAGGGAATGCAATCTCGTTAAACTCGCGAGATCTCGCAAGATCGAGATTGCATTCCCTAATTAAAAGCATTTGCCAAATCCTAGCGTCATCTATGAGCGCCTTCGAGACCAACATCAACGTTGTCTCTCTGCAACGACTAAACCGCCTCCGAAATCTTTCCATATCGAACAGATGTCGCTCATCCAAATTTCTACATTACACTATATTACTGTAAAGTTTCATACAAATCCGTTCAGTAGTTTTTGCAAACTTTCGCATTTTTAATATTAGTAGGAAGGATATAAATTAACCCCTATTTCCCTTGGTCACGACACCACGTGTGAACGATTGGACAGAACTCTTTTAGTATTGTACCTATAGCCCACTTATCGAGCAAGGGCTATATACTAGGTACATCACGCTACAGCAGTTACAGCACACATGTGCTAGCATTAATGAAAAATGATTTTTCGTTTTTTTTTTTTTTTTTTTCTTATCGGACTACCGCCAACGTGATTGGCGCCCTTAAGTATCCTAATGCTCTTTTTCACTCTCTTCTATCTTGTATGCCTCTCGCACTAATATGCTACATACTGATTTTCTTTCTTTCATACCGTTCCATTCTTTCCTTTTGTGGGTGGGACTCCCACTTACAAAACTATTCTGTTAATACTATCTCTTATTATTTACTTTGTTGTTATATTCTTAGGGAAATAAAGGTGCTCACATTTTATTTTACATTTTTCTTAAACTTATTCCATTTTTATATATCTTAGTCTAATTACATTCTATGTATCTTAATCTACTACAATCTCTTAGTCTAGTGCTTACTTATTTGCTTATTTATAATACAACTTATTTAAATGCTTATAATTATATATATTACAATATATATCTAAACATATTGCTTTTACTTATCTTTATTGCTTTTAATAACTTTTTCTGCTATCTTTCTACAATACTCCAAGAAACTGTCTCTGTTATTTCCAATCATTATTTCCGGAATCTTTTCCTTTTTCAGTTCTGTATTGATTTTCAATTCTAAATTAAATCTCTCTAGTGCATAGATGGGACAATATACTGTGGGGGACTGTTTGTGTGACGTTTGGTTTGGGTCACAGGTACACGAGGGGCTCTCCTTACACCTGAAGCGATTCAGATATTCAGAGAACCCGCCGTGTCCTGTAAGGACCTGTGTGATCACGCCTGTGGGTCTGATTTTTCTAACTACCCGGAAAGCCTCTACTGCGCTTGGGAAGAACATTTTCGTCACGGAGGCAGTCTCGCCAGACTCATATCTCCGGTTCCACTCATCAAGCGAATCCAGACGGATTTGACGCTTGATGTATGAAACCGGACACTGGTCATAGTCCGGCTTCCTCCGGGACGTCAATGCTGCCTCCTTTGCCAGTTTGTCTGCGCGCTCGTTTCCTGGATGCCCTGCGTGTGCCTTGATCCAGAATAAAGATGCATCTTTGTTTTGGCTCATCGCCCTATCCAGATTCACTGGAGCACGAAACGCCAGCGGATGAAGCGAGGCACCATCCACTACCGCCTGCAATGCTGACCGTGAATCACTAAATAATTCAAAACTAGTATTGTTGCGCTTGAGGATTATTTCTGTTGCCTTGCAAATCGCCAGTAGTTCGGCCTGGAAGACGGTGCAGTACGCGGCAAGGCTAAGTTGAAGTTCTGGACTTCACCATCATTATCCCATAAGGATAATGCGGCTCCGACCTTCCCCTCAATCTTGCTGCCGTCAGTGAATATTCGCACTGTCTGCACGTTACCACTGTTCACAAGCTGTTGTTGGTCTTCCAGGCAAGTGAATGTCAGGGCTATCTGCTTAGCAGGATGTGGTATCTCTGCAAATCTCACCACACCCTCAATCTCCCGGTCTCCTGGCACAAAACTGGATGACCCTATCCTCGCTATATACATGGCGGCTGCTTCTTGTATACCCAAGTCGAGAGGAAGTATCCCGGACAGCAGCAGTGCCGCATTGAGAGAGACGGTGCGGTAAGACTTGCAGAGCTTCTGCGCAAATCCTCGTTGGATGGTGCCTAGCCTCTTCCGTATTCCTAGCTTCCCGACGGCGGGAGCCCAGGTACATGCCTCATAAGTAACAATCGGTTCAATCACCGCTGTGTATATGCTACTTATGACTTCTATATTTAGTCCCCAGCTGAGTTTTGCTGCCCATGACAGTTGTTTAAATATGTCTGTGGCTTTATTGCAAATGTTTGTCGTATGCTCATTGAAAGTCAACTTGTGGTCGATCGTTAGACCCAGGAGTTTGATTTTTGTGACCATGCCGATGTCGACACCGGCCATGCTCAGGTGTGGTGTGTCATGTTTAGTTTTGTTTGTCACTACAATTGCACAAGTTTTTTGCGGTGCGAATCTCAACTTATTTTTCACGCCCCAATCCTGAACATGGGCGAGGGCTGCATTTGCAGTTTCTGATACCTGTGACGCTGTGTCACCATCCATGACCAGCACGATATCATCCGCAAAGGCCTGGACGAAGTAACCTCCTCTCTCGAGGTCCTGCAGCAGTGGATCCAGCAGCAAATTCCAGAGGATAGGACCACCAATTGACCCTTGGACGCAGCCCTTGTTCGTCTCTTTTGTGCACTCCTCCCCAGCATACCTTACTTTGACTTTTCTGCAGTCGAGGTAGCTATCTAGTAGCCTCCTAATGTTTACCGGGCACCTTTCCTCAGCCAATCTGACTTTGATCGCTGGCCACCATGCGCTATCGAACGCGCCCTCTATATCCAATGACACCAGGACAATTAGCTTCTTCAGCCGCAACTTGTCCCGTACGTGTTCTATTAGCGTATAGAGGGCGTCCTCGGTGCTCCTCTGGGGCATAAAGCCAAATTGACGAGTACTAAACCGCGGCACGAGCTGCCACTTCATCCGTGCTACTACCATCCTCTCCAGGACCTTCCCCAAGACCGGCAGAAGACCTATTGGTCTATATGACTTGGGGTTCAAATAGTTGTCCTTGCCCGGTTTTCTGAGGACTACCACCGTTGCCTCCTTCCAGATGTTCGGGAAGTGTGCCAATTCTAGGCACTTATTGTACAGGGCAAGGAAAGCGTCCAGGTCCTGGTAGATAGCCCGACTGCAGATGTCTGCCGTTAAGCCGTCGGCTCCGGGTGCCTTCTTTGGGTTAAAACGTTCTACGGCTGTCTTCAATTCTATTGGTGTAAACGGTGGGTCGTGATGTTCCCCTTGCTGCCACTCGTTTACCCGACCAGCTACCTCCCTGATGAGTTTATGGTCTGTGTTATCCTCGTCAGTTCTGTCTCTCTGGTAGAAGGTCTCGGCTAGTAGGGTTGCTGATTCTATTGGGTTCAAGTGTGCACCATCTCTCATAAGGGTCAAGTCTTCTTGTCTTACTTTGGTCCTTCTGATGACTCTGTAGATGCCGTCCCAGAGTCCTTCCCGATCTTGTTTCTTGCAAAATTCTTTCCAGCTGGCAGTTTGGGCATTCTTTGCTTGGCACTCATAGTCTTCTTTTGCTTTCAGGTACTCGTCGACGACCATCGCTCTCCGGACCGGGGCGGCGTTGCGGATACGGTTCTTCAACCTAGCGACCTCCTTCTTCTTCGCTGCGAGCTCCTTCGACCACCACGGAAAGGTAAGTTTAACACTGTTTTTTACTTTAGGTATAGATTCGTCGCATGCTTTTTGTATTATTATGCTGTATTTATTTATAGTTGCTTCTAATTTTTGTTTATTTATTACTTTAGCTATATTATCTAAATTTAAATTATTTTCAGCTTTGAGTTCTTCGAGTTTCGTTTTAAAATTTTCCCAATTAGCTTTTTTGGTATTATATTTCCTAGTTGTCCTAATTATGTTAAAACCTTTTTCGCGTTTTTCGTTAACATTGAAGAAGATTGTGTTGTGGTCAGAGCTTGTCGCTCCTGTGTCGACTCGCCAGCCATCCACTCGGTCAAATAGGTCGAGCGAGCATGCCGTGACGTCCACTCGGCTCTTGTAAATGACACCGCCTCTCACTGTGTAAAAAGTGGGCGTGTCGCCGGTATTCAGTACCAGATTTTTCGAAGTTGCGCGGGTAAGCTAGTGTTGATAAATTATAAAAATGATACAACCATTTGTTACCTGCCACGCTTCGCTGTAGCGCATTGTGGTTGGTAAAATTGCAGAACTCTTGAGTTTTTGAAGCGTATGCGTGCATATTTTGAACCCATATGTACACACATCAAAAGTGTCTAGGGATCAAGCATTTTTATGCGGATTTCTTGAGATTGAGATGTGGCTTTGGCCCTGGCCTGCTCAGTCGCCAGACTTGAACCCGATTGAGCATGCATGGGATATGCTACAGAGAAGAGCTCTGCCGAATATGGAGGGTATCCAGTCGCAAGAAGACCTTTTTTTGTTGTTGCAACGAACATGGGCGGCCATTCCACAGCGTGATTTGGATGAACTCATTTTGAGTATGCCAAACCGATTCTTGTGTTGTTAGTGTTCGCGGTAGAAACACGGATTATTAATTGTTTAAGTTACCTAATAAAATTTTAAAGAAAACTGTTATTTCAGTATTTTTTTCGAACTTTAATGTTAGTGGTTCAAATGTCAAAAATCCCTTTATTAGGAAAATGGCAAATTTCTTTATTAATGCAAAGGTGACTTGGTTTATCGTTACTGTGACAAACGAAAACACTTTATTTGATGAATCCTTAAAGAAAATTTTAATTAATATCAATCAGGAGAAAAGTTATTGCAAAAATATATGTTGATCCCTAGACACATATGTTGATCCCTAGCACGAAGCAAATATAAAGAGGAGATGGCATAAGCGCATAGGTCCCGTGACAAAATACAGGTCCCGACGTCATCGCAGTTATCGCGACTTACAAATTAGACTGTCAACGTCAATGTTCTAGAACTTTATCGAAAAATCGCAATCCTTGAATATTCTCGGATTATTCCTTATAAAAGATGAAGTGTTGTATTTTATCTTGCACAAATAACTTGGACAGACGTTCTGGTGCCATGAATGGCATAATATTTCATTTGTAAGTAATTTTATACTTAATATCTTAAAATAGTTCTAGAAAAATCTCTCAGTGTGTTGTTGAAATATAGTTAAATCTATTCGCCACTAGATGGAAAAACTTTGTGTGATGGGAAATAAAAATACAAAGGTTCGTAGAGCTGAGTATTTATAAAGTAAATCATAAAAAAATATTGAAATATGTTCTGCATTCTTGCCTAAAGAATTTTGAATCGAAAAAGTATTATTTTTTATTTTTTTTGTAATCATTTTGTGAACACTGACGTCTATCGTCAACTAGGAAAACAAACATCAACAGAACAAAGAGACAGGGTCGTAATTAGAATTAATTTTTTTTTCTATATTCAAATTATATCTATATTAATCTAGAATTTAAAGTACTTGAAAATGAAACAAATTTTACTTATACTGATTATTTGATAGGTTTTCTAACTAACTAAAATTCTATCCCAGGAATCCCAGGAAAATTAAACTTTCTCGGAACCCACAACGAAATTAATCAAACGAAAACTGAAGAATTTGAAAATATAATAAATGAAAAACTAATTTGTAGATTTTTTTTTTTTTTGTATTATACTCCTGCTTGTATGTTATTGTTCTCTTTATTGTATGTGTTTGTTGTTGTACTATATTTCTTTGTTTTTGTTCTCTCTCTTTAATATATATATGTTACCGTCAGATTGTCAAAACCGTTAGATTGTAATCTATCTCGCGAGATTGTAAAATGGTATCTACGAATCGCAAGTCGCGCGCTGATTGGTTGAACAGCATATGTCCCCGCGCCGCCATATTTGTTTGTTTATTTGTCTTTGATGCCAAATGTAAAGTATTTCTGTGATTGTAAATTTGATTTCATGTTGAAAATACCTCACAGCTTTAGGATTAGTTATATAAAGTTGCTGTGGCAGAAAAAATAATTTGTGATTAATCAAAGAAGTAATAACCTAAACTATCTCTATGGGCATTGATCGGCCTACTATAAAACCGAACAATCAGGGAATGTTGACAATTTGACGCTCGTAAGTAGTATATCACATCGATAGTTGGCAATCTCGCTAGGTAGATTATAATCTAACGGTTTTTATAATCTTACGGTGACATATTTAAATAAGTAATAAATCAAATACATCACCAAGGTAACGGGGGAGATATAAAGAACACACAAACTTTCACTTTTATACTATACTAGCTGACCCACGCAACTTCGTTTACGTCTCCTATTTCCCGTAGCGTAATAATTTTCCCCCGTTTTCGCAACATTCTTCATTGGTGCTCCACTCCTATTTGTATAAGCGTGATGATATATAGCCTATAGCCTTCCTCGATAAATGGGCTATCTAACACTGAAACATTTTTTTTTTTGAAAAAAAAAATGGACAATTTTTTTTTCAAATCGGACCAGTAGTTCCTGAGATTAGCGCGTTCAAACAAACAAACTCTTACGCTTCATATATTAGTATAGTAGATGTTATGTACGATGTTTCTTACTAATAATATTTTTGCGATACATGCATCAAAATGATTTACAAAATTGACTTTAAAAAAATAACTACCTGATAAGAAAATTCTGAGTACGTCCCTGTATGTCCCTTACATCGTACGCTTAGTGTCAAATAGCTAAACTACATAGCAACATCAACATGTAACGATGCAAGTAGTTTTGCTATTGATTGGTAGATGGCAAAGGGCAAAGAAACCCCCCCTCACCCCCGCAAATTGTCACGCATTGTTTCATACAAAAATTTCATTAGGGCATCTCCTCTTTGTATTTGCTTCGTGATCCCTAGACACTTTTGATGTGTGTATTTGCGATCCCAAGTTCCCTTTAACGTTAATGAGACAAATATATAAAACGATCATTAGACCTGCCGTCCTGCATGGATCCGAATGTTGGCCAAAATTTTTCTAGATTAAATATTAGCAAATATAGAGACGCGCACTAAAAAACAAAAGAGAAACCACCAAAGCAAGTACAAATTCAAATGCAAATATAAAATTCAGTGTTGTCAATTTTTATCGAAGTTTGTGTCCTTTTAATTGGGCAAACTATCTATCTGTAATTAATGTGTTTCGTACTAATTGACTAAACTTACGAATGGTCAAATATGTCAACAATCATCCCAATGTAGTTTACTGTCTAATGTAATTCCTAAGAATACTGTTGAGTCTACAATACTTATAATTTCAATATTTAGAGTTATTAGTGCCTAGCTGTTTTATATTTGGCATAGTAAATCTAACTAATTGAAAGAGGCTGCTCATGATCGCGAGGGATGCCGTCTGCTGACCTCCAAACTTCATTTTGAAGATGGCACCCCATGATGATGAGGATAGTAAATCTCACACACTTTGTTTTATTTGCATTCGACTTACGATCGACTTTAAAAATAAGTGACGTATCATCAGCAAATAGAACTATATCACAGAGATCTTTGAAATAATATGGTAAATCGTTTATATATATGAGAAAAAGTAGAGGACCCAGTATAGAGCCCTGAGGAACGCCCATAGTAACAGGTAATCCAGAAGACCTCGCACCATTGACATTACATATTGAATTCTATCTTTCGAGTAGGGAACAATTAGTTCCAAAGCAATACCATTAACACTATATTGCCTAAGCTTAAGAATTCGTCAGTCTAATACCTACGGGTATTTGGCTGCCTCGGTGGCGCAGTGGAAGCGTACGCAATTGCTGTGCATGAGGTCTCGGGTTCGATTCCCGGGTTGGGGAAAATGTTTGCATGATCTGCAAATATTTGTTTCGGAGTTTGGGTGTTTTCAATGTATAATATGTAGGTATTTACAAAAAAAAAGTATATATGTATTTATATCAGTTGTCTAGTACCCATAATACAAGCTCTGCTACTAGATGGCAATCGTGTGTTATATGTCCGAAATACCATAAACTTGAGAACCTAAAGCAAACTAAGGGCCTCTTGGCCGAATTTGCTACAGGCCCCGCGCTGGCTTAATCTTGGCTTGGCTTAAGCAAAATGTTTTTTTTAGTATATTGGCTAAAATATTATGATATTTGTTGAAGTTGTCGGGAAAAATTAAGCCGCACATCTTCTCAGAGTGACTTATGTTATGTTTTTTTTTTGGTAGTGTTGTTAAAACGGAATCAGAATTCTGAGCATGATCTAGAAACTTTTTAAGTCTAGAATTGAGGCAAAAGACGTGTTAAAATAAATAGATCCAATAATGAGTTACTCAAGGTAGTGTTTTAGGTCCGTTTCTCTTCTTTTACAAACGTATTTACGATAATAGAAAACTAACAACTGTAATTGAATAACGTTTTTCAACGCTAGGCTACGTGGTAAGGTGATTGTAGAAAGAGAATCGACGCGAAAAACTTGCGAAGAAGAAAATTTGCTAAGGGGGCTGATACTTTATAGCAATAGAGAGGAGGGAAGTTATTGCGGATAGGTACTGTGCAAAAAAGCATCACAGTTTTACAGTTAGGTGGGCGGAGTCCGGAGATCGACCTAGAAATCAATCTTGCGAATCCTTATTGATGAGAACAATCTTTTCTTTAGAAATCCAAAGTTATCTTTCGTCTACTAAATTAGAAAGGCAATCGAAAGCTCGTCTTACAATATGATCAAGGGTTTAGGGGTCGAGGTACAGCGAGCCTGACAAAAGATTTAATTACACGCATGAATCAAGCGTGCCGGGAGTGGGGAGGATGGTGTGGAGGGGGTGGGATGTCATTCAGCGATAACCGTGAGCTGTGCACTCACGCGCGCTTTGCGCTGCCGATGTGTTGTCCGATAAGCCCGTCCGATGCCATTGTTTAGCTAAGCTAAGGACGTGCGGGCGTAATCGTACAAGTGTATCATTTATAATTAAAAAATAATTACTATGCTGGAGTTTCTATTTTATGGAACGCCACTTCATAATTATTTTTTATACAGTTTAAAGAATAGAAAAAAAATCTAATTAGACGTTGCAGAGGTAATATTAGAATGTCTGATTGAAATTTCACGTACAAGGAACCTCTATAAGCTTTACTAATCCGTCTCCTGCTTATCTAGAGTATTGTGCTAGGAAGCTATATTTTTCATGGGTGTATAATAATGCCGATAATGGTACAACAATTTTTTTTAGCTCTTTACATATTTGCCCGGAGCAAATCGATCCCCCACGTCATGGTTTCATGGCATTTGGAATTACTAGGCCAATAGGCCTGCCGATTAACAAAATGCTTTCCAGAGCCTCAATCATAGTGATGATACTTAACGATTCTAGACGTAGTATGAAAAGAATCCATAATCCATACTCTAAAAGTGTAGTCGCACTGCCATTTATCACTGAAAGCCTATTGTAATAAGAACAAGCTTCGTTACATATGTTAGTCATTTAAATTAGCGCTTTATGTCTACAGGTACTCGTGAGCAAGCGTATGTTTACGCGATGTCAGCGGCAGCGCTGACGTGGTCAGTAGCACGAGCTTGTGCTGCAGGATCTTTGCCAGCGTGTTCATGCGCGGCGCCCCCGCGCGCACCACCGCGGCCACCCAGACAGGCCCAAGTCACGCCAGCCGAACCTCACGCTAGATTTAAATGGGGTGGCTGTGGAGACAACTTTCAATGGGCGGAACGGTACGTGAAAAAACTAGATCTATTTAACATCAGTCAATTATAAAATTAATATTAAATTGATTTATTAGTTTAGTCACCATCTCCACTGAAAAAATATTTAAACTAATGTAAAGGTTCATCTTTACATTATTTCACGGCCTAAACTAATTAAATGACTAAGTATTTTTTAACAAATTATAATAATTTATTTTTTAGATTCGCTAAGCAATTTTTGGATAGTCACGAAATAGATGTCCGAGAAGGCAAAGAGGATGAGTTCATAGAAATGGAAACAACGACTACTGAACTACCGACTACTACAACCACCCTGGAACCAACCACGATGCCACCGGTGGTGATTTTAGTGGACGATCAACCGGCACCGGCTAATACGACTGATGCGCCGAAGACTAGAAGGAAGGGGCGCCGGGGGCGGAAGCGGCTTCCACGATCGCCGCGACGAGGCAGGCCTACGAGAAAACGATTCAGATCTAGACCTAGGTAATAATATGACCCATACAGATAATAGTGAACATATATTTTAAAAAATCCACTAAGTATAAGATTGTTAAACAATTAACAGCTTATGCTACCGTAATATACTAAAACGTGTATACGTTTCAGGTACGATTATGAAGACAGAGGTTCGCGATATCGCAATATAGAATACCGAATGGCGGCTGACGACCCAAGATTTGATCCTCAAGTGGACTTGCAAACTCGACTCGAACGACTAAGGTCGCTCATAGCTTCTGCTAATTTGATGAATGGACGATTTGGACGTAAGGTTAGATACGTGTATTTATTTAAAAATTTCAAATTGTTATTTTTTTCTACCATTGTCTTCCATTCTTAATTACCTTCCAATATACTTATTATTATTATACCACCTAATCTCTACAGTCTTGGCCAAAAGTATTAGGCACCCCTATAAAACATGAATAATTCAAAAAGTAACAACAAAATTTGCATTTGTCTTTAACTATTGTCAATCTAGTGTCCTTAAACGATCATTAAAACAATAGATAGCCAATTTCTATGGCCTATAAATTATCTGGAGAAGAAAACCAAAAATACGGATAGTACAATAAAATATCCAGAAACATTGTGTTTTTTTATTTGTTATTATATCAGCGTAAAAAGGTTACCGTGTGTAGTTTAGTGATGAAATTGACCTTCTAATTTATCTGAATGCCAAAAAATGTCAATTGTGTATTAAGGAACGAATAAAAATGCAGTTTTGCACGAACAAAGGAAGTCTCAAGTAGGGATTACTAAAATTGTAAAATGTACACGGTGCGCAGTGTAATCTGCTATTAAACGGTTTGTAGAGACTGTTTCATATGTAAATAAATCCAGCCTGGCAGTAAATGTGTGACTACTAAGCGCCAGGATAGAAAACTCATCTGGGAATCTCGGAAAAACCACAAAAAAAAATGTTGAACGCTCGCTGTTGCTCTGACCGAGGAAATTGAAGAGACTGTTAGTGCTCGAACCGTAAGAAGAAGACTTACTAAATCAGGATCAAAAGGCTATAAAGCAAGAAAGAATCCATGGCTCTCAAAAAAAAACAAAAAGCCCCGTTTCAAATGGACTCTACGACACCAACATTTCACGGAGACAGATTGGTCAAATGTTGTGTTATACGAATAATCAAACTTTAAGAATAAGCTTTCATTTCATTTTTAAAAACAATAACACTAACCGTTTTTATTTTATTCCACTTCCCTAAAAATAATGAGCACACATTTAAACTCGTTTTTTTTTCGTTTTCACAAGAATTCCGCACAGCGGCTGTAACATTTTTAAGGCGGCTCGTCGGCGAGGAGTATAATATAGATTGCGTGGTGTCTACTGCTAAACACGACGGAGGTAGCAATATTATATGAGGCTGCATGGCAATCTAGTTGTGCCGGCAAAATGTTCGCTTGTGAAGGTCTTATAAACAGCCCAAAGTACATAAATGTGCTGGAAACTGCGCTATCGGGTTCGCTTACGTGCATTTTGGGTGACATAAACTTGAATGACGTTAAATTCTAACAAGACAATGCTCCTTGTCATAAATCATCAACCACATTGAGTTGATTTAGAAATAACAACATTGACTTGTTAGATTGGCCGGCGCAGTCCCCAGATCTGGGGTTTAGATCCGGGGACTGCACCCCATCGTGCATTTTTGGGGTATTCTGAAGCACAAGGCCTGTGAGCATAGTATCATTTCCAAGACAGTATTAATAAATGCATTAATTCAAGAATGGAATGCTATAACTGCAGCCGAATGTACAAGGCTTCTAAGCAGCACACCCTAAATAATCGCTGCTGTGATCAAAGTTAAGGGTGGTTCAACTAAATATTAGTTTTTTAAGTCATACGGTGTTAATATACTAATGTTGAAATCGAAACTAGTTTTATTTTTTACCTTAAACATGTAAAAATCCATAATTTATAGGGTACCTAATACTTTTGGCCAAAACTGTATAGTGTCCGGTTTACATTAATAGGTTTAGGTTTGACCCTTAATCAATATTGTCAACGCTCTGTCCAGCTCTTTAAGAATTTGGATGTAGGTGTATGTATGTATACTAAGTGTTTTAATAATGTCAAAATTAATTAAACGATTAGGGTCAGAATCTCAATCTAAACGTATGATAAACAAACAAATTATAATTGTTATTATTAAGATTATGTAGGTCTCGATCCATTAATCCAAAAGGGCAAAATTATTCCCTGAATTATACACTTAATTGCATAGAACATAACTACCACTTGCTACAACAACCTACAAAAAATTATACTACGTTATTGTGCTACGCCAGCTACGATCAGCTACGAACATATTCTAAATCCATGAACGCGTTTGAAACGTCTACCTGATTGTTAACCCACGACGCAAAAAGAGGGGTGTTATAAGTTTAACGTGTCTGTCTGTTTGTCTGTCTCTCTGTGGCTCCGTAGCTCGCGAACGGATGAAGCGATTTCAATTTAGTTTTCTTTTTTGTTTGAAAGGTGAGTTACGGGCGAGTGTTTTTAGACATGTTTGATGAAAATCGGTTGAGTCGTTTAAAAGTTGTGGGGGGTGAAAGTAGGGAAGAATAACCGAATGTTTGCAAATATAATTGAATGGGGTTTCAAATGAAAGCGCATCACGTGCACATAACAAAATAATATGTTCAATGAAAATCGGTTGAGCCCTGAAAAAACTCTGGGCGTAAAAGTGGGGTAAATACCCAATATCTGCAAATATATGTGGTGGGGAGAAAATGTGGATGAAAATCGGAATGTCAGCAAATTTACCCAAGTAAGGTCGCAAATGAAATAGCATCACATGCACTTTACAAATTTAATAATAAAAATAAATGAAAAATATTAAAAAAATATGTTGAGCCGTTTGAAGTTAATGGGGCTAAAAGTGGTTTTTTATTATTATTAATACTTGTACATACTTAGGTACTTTAAGATTGAGTTTCTTTCATTATTTTTTACTTTTTAAAGGGAACTCAGTTTCGGGGGTTTTTTTAATTTTTTAATTTAATTTTTGATTATTTCTTTTAAATTTATATTGAAGAAAATTATTTCTACATCTTTAATGTTATTTTCTTTATTTGAATTAGTAATAGTCACATTATTTTTGGAACCAGTACTTATTTAAATTCCTGTCAAATTTTCAAATTCATAATTCTATGTAGATATAGCATTTTAAAATTCCGAAACATGTACCCCTCCTTTGTAAAGTTAAACTATTAAACGATGTAATTAGGAATGTTAAAGGCGGTCCACACTACAACGATATATCGTAGCGATTTAACTGTGCAGTTCGTTTGTGCAGTTTTATAGGCGGTCCACGCTACAACGATATATCGTAGCGATTTAACTGTGCAGTTCGTTTGTGCAGTTTTATCGTACGTGTGGACGGAAATTGGCTCAGATTTTTTGGTTGGTGCAAACGATCGGAGGCATGAGCAAAAGTCATTCGATAAATCTTTGTCGATTTAACTGATTTAACTGCACAGTTCGTCTGTGCAGTTATCGGTAGCGTGTGGACGGAAGTCGGTGCAATCGCTCAGTTCGTTCACAAATCTTGCTGTAGGCGGACGCGGCCGAGCACATCAGTCAACTCATTTCAGACTGCCTCAGTGGCGCAGTGGTAGCGTATGCGACTGCTGTGCTTGGGGTCTTGGGTTCGATTCCCGGGTCGACCAAATGTTTGTATGATCTGCAAATATTTGTTTCGGAGTTTGGGTGTTTTCTATGTATAATATGTCATGTATTTACAAAAAAAAGTATATATGTATTTGTATCAGTTGTCTAGTAACCCATAATATAAGCTCTGCTTAGTTTGGGACTAGATAGCGTTGTGTGTTAGATGTCCGAAATATTTATTTATTAATTATTTATTTAATAAATTTATGTGAGACTAGCTGAGGTATTTCTCGCGGTCATTGTCGTACCGCTGGTAACGCCGCGGGGTGAAGTTAGTCTAAGAAAAGTAAATTAGCCTAAGTTACTCGTTATATCATCAGCTACCTATCAGTGAAAGTCCCATCAAAATCGGTGCAGCCGTTCCACAGATTAGCTGGAACTAACAGACAGACCGACAGACAGACTGACAAAAATTGTAAACAATGTTATTTTGGTATATCTATACTATAATATTATAAAGCTGCAGAGATTGTTTGTTTGTTTGTTTGTTTGAACGCGCTAATCTCAGGAAGTACTGATCCTATTTGAAAAATTCTTTCAGTGTTACATAGCCCATTTATCGAGAAAGTCTATAGGCTATATATCATCACGCTAAGTCCATTAGGAGCGGAGCACCAATGAAGAATGTTTCAAAAACGGGAGAAAATTATCACGCTACGGGCAGAAGGAGACGCAAACGACGTTGCGTGGGTTAGCTAGTGTATGTAAATAGCAAAAAGCGGTTATTTTAATATTACAAACAGACACTCCAATTTTATTAATTTGTATATTATACAAGTATGACTTTCTTTTAAGAAGCCACTCCTTACATCACACACTATGTGATGTTCTTCTCTTTTTGTACAAATAAGTAAACATTTCGGACATCTAACACACAACGCCATTCTAGTCTCAAACTAAGCAGAGCTTGTATTAAGGGTACCAGACAACTGATACAAATACATGTATACTATTTTCTGTAAATAGAAACATATCATACACACATATATGCAGGTTGACCGGGAATCGAACCCGAGACCTCAAGTCAGTCACAGCAGTCGCATACGCTATCACTGCGCCACCGAGGCAGTCAATTTAAGCCATGTTATCGCAAGCGCGTCATCGTCTTCCATCGCGGACGACATGTTTATAGTCTGAGCTTCTAGAGTAACTTATTAAGCGATGCGTTTAGGACTTGATTTTATTACATTTCCGGAAGTAAAAGACGTACTTTTTTGATCCCAGGCAGTGTCAACAGGAATGCGTACGAAGTGTACTTGCCACGGCGTGTCGGGCTCGTGCTCGGTGCGCACGTGCTGGCGCGCGCTGCCGCCGCTGGCGCGCGTGGCGACAGCGCTCGCGGGCGAGGCCGCACGCGCCGCGCCGCTGCGGGCCCGGCGTCGCCACGCGCGCCGCGTGCGGCCCAGGCTGCGCTACGTCACGCCGAGCCCCGACTACTGCGAACCCGATCCCGCGGCTGGCTCACTCGGGACACATGGAAGGTTCGTAATCGTAATCAATCAAAGTATACATATTAAGACTTTAATTTCACTTTGATTTCACTTTGGCACTGCCTTATATTTGTTTATAATAATAATAATAAATATTTGGGACATCTAACACACAATGCCATCTAGTCCCAAGATAAGCAGAGCTTGTATTATGGGTGCTAGACAACCGATATAAATACATATATACTTTTTTGTAAATATATACATATTATATATATATAAAACACCTAAACTCTGAAACAAATATTCGCAGAACCTACAAACATTTGTTCCGACCCGGGAATCGAACCCGAGACCTCAAGCATAGCAGTCACTTACGCGACCACTGCGCCACAGAGGCAGAGCAGTAAAATTACATAGTGTCACTGGCCCTTTTCATAGTGTGGGTGTCGTAAAAGTCGACTAAGGGATTTGCAGGACAAAAGCACTGTAAGAAGAAGGAAAACTTAACACGGACAAAATTTTCTTTCTAAGAAGAGGCTTATATAATAGCCAATAGTGGACTGTTGAAGTGTAATACTTGTAACATAAACTTACGCTGGCATACCGACTCGTCAAACCAGCGTAGTATAATACGCTAAAATCTATTTTCTTAGAAGGGGCCTATGTCGAAAAGATAACTATAAAAGTGTGCTTGTTTTTCGTATATTTTATTATTTATTAATAATACAAAATTTAACAAAAAAAAAACCGACCAAGATAGATACAGTACAAAGATAACCTCCTCCTTTTTTGAAGTCGGTAAAAAAAGGGAGGCGGTTATCAATTCGACAATTATATTTTTTACGTTTGTTACCGTTTCAGAACTTTCGACTGGGTGAATCGATTTTGATGATTATTTTTTATTTGAATGCTGGTGCTTCCCGTGTGGTCCCATTTAAATTTGGTCCAGTTCTTGAAGTCGGTTCTTTTTTGTTAAAATTTGTGATTATTTGAAGTGGGTTAAAAAGAAGTATGAAGGTAATGAGTGTCGGTGTGTGCAGGAAGTGCAACGCGAGCGTGGGCGCGGGCCCGGGCGGGTGCGCGCGCCTGTGCTGCGGGCGCGGGCGGCGCGCGCTGCGCTCGTCGCGCCTGGAGCGCTGCCACTGCCGCTACCACTGGTGCTGCCGCGTCGACTGCCAGCTCTGCAGGCTCACCACCGAGGACCACTACTGCAACTGAACACGCCATCGATCTCTACCAAACATATACGCTTGTGGAGCTGCTCGACTGGTTTGCAATCCGATGCGATAGGTCGCTAGACCTCTTGGTATGTCATATGTATCAATGTCGTGTCCGACGAAAAAGTAAATAATGGATCTGGTCAATGGATCCACAGAGATTGAACCCGTAAAACCGTAATTCTTTAGTAAATATAAGCATGACTCACGACTAATTCTATTCCAATACAACATTAGGTACATTTCGTTTTTCAATAGAAGACACCCAAAATGATCACTGTATCTGGTTTTCAAGACGAAGAAGGATTTATATAGATAATACTGACACCTGCCACACATTGCCTTGTCATTTAAAATGCAATGAATAGTAATACAGCTTTACAGTGAATGACTATTCACTTCATGCTCATTTTTTCTATCTTATAAAATTGCAATCTGAAATATAAAACGATAGGTTCCGTTTTTTTCTTGACCCAAACATCGTAATTACTTTTACTGTTTCATTATTTTCTTTGGAGTTGGGTCTTTGCTTAATTTGTTAACTAATAACAACAAATATTTTAATTGCTTCTTCAATTTAAAAAAAATACCACACGCACACGCAAGAATGTACTAGTGATGTCCTGAAGCGAATCAAAAATAATTATTTTGTTGAAATGTTATAATGGTTTATATAATAATAAAACATGGCGGTCCCTTAAATAAAGTTAAATAGGTACTATTTAACTTTAATTTCTATTAGAAAAGTTAGGACAGCTACAAAATTAAAGTTATTCCTTCATTATACCTACAACAATGAAATTCAACGAAAATTACGATTATGTAAAAGTAATTTACCTCCCTAAGTACTATAAGTAATTTAATTATCTTCGAACATAAAATAATAATAATGGATACTACACCTATTCTTCTTATTGAGTAAAAGCTCTCAGTTTGAAAACAGTTCCGTTGTGTAGACATCGCTTTTAATTTCTTTAAAAAGTATTTTTTACTATTTACTATAGTCTATTCAACTTCCTCTGAGACAAAAGGTAAATAAACCAGAAAAAGGTTCTTTAATAGGTCAAATTTTATATGCATCTAGAATCAATAAAAAGGTGACATTTTCTTTCTTTTTCTTGGAAAATGGCAAACTGTGCCGATGTCGACAATTCTGCCAGTGTCAAGTACAACGGAAATACGTATGTTAAAAAATAAAATAATTGCAACTGTCCAAATTTTCCGAGTTCACAGTGGACTGACTAAAAAGTGACATTAAAAACACCTAAAACTGAAGCTGTTCCCAAACTTTGAACGTATTATAACACTACTAAATTGAAGAGTAGTGATAAGGCAAATAATTTACGTAGAAATGTGAAATTTTGAAATTAGTTTGGTTACACCAGCCATCTTTACTCTCGATCAACTCGTTTGAGAAACATTGGTTTCTTTGTTTACCTTTTGTCTAAGAGGAAGTTGAATAGGGTATAAGTAATTATTCCAGGTATGTTTTGAAGAATAGCATTCTAAGCTTGTCATAACTAAGTATAATGTAGGTATTCAGCAGTTTTGACCTAGGTAACTGTCTTTGTTGTTGCATTAAAATTTAAAAAAACAACACTAAAACTCTGAACACTTTAAAAAAGAATTTCCTTTTCATAATGTTGTTTTTGTTAATGCAGTCCACAAAAATAAAAATCGTCACGTGTTACTATAAATATTAAATATAATACCATCCATTCAATACTCACATAATTTTTTGCCAAAGATATACTTATTTAAATTTTAGCTAGTCATTACTTATACAATAAATAATAATGTTAAATATCCACTGTCTTAATATCCAGTAAAAATAACATTTATATAATAACTAAGTGAGGTTTATTAGATGTTCCAATGCGTTACTACACTAATTTATAACGTACGATTCATATAAGTTATATACGATATTTCGATCGAAAAGAAATGATTGCGATCAAATACAATCGAATCAAAATGTCTAGTAAATGAAATATCGCACAGTTTACTTACACTTGAAGGGTAGAGGTTTATTCAGGAGCATGCTACTTAGGTACTTAGCACGCATATAGGTCTTCTAATCCCTTCGATCATTTACACAATTATTGATCGAAGTCTAATCCTATTTATTTAAGACTGTTAATTTATATTTTGTGAGATATCGATTATGATCGTAGTACGTAACTGTTTAAACTGTATTATCTAATTTTCGACAATAATGAGTATTTAATGTAATGTAGATCTACTAAGACTTTGTAAAATTGTGATTTTCCATTTCTGTAACTTGATAATGTAGAACTAATACAATATGGATTTAAATAATGCTCACTTTTATATTATTAGTATTAATAAATTAGTATTTTAATTTTAATGAAGATAGAAAGTGGTAGCATCTCGATGTATATATTTTTCATAACTACTTCCTATTAGACTTACATTTCCTCTATTAAGATAATAATAATGATAGTGTTAGAGTAAAATTACAGTACGACAAAATATGACGATCAATAGGATAAACGCTTGTCCAGTAGTGAACTCCGGTAGCTGATGATGAGACGCACAAGGAAGCTGATAAAAGTTCTTCTATTTAAGTTAGTTATTTGGCGTGTTAGATATTTTTGTATCTGTCACCTCACTTACAAATCGCGTATCCTGCAGGAGTGCAGGCGTGCGGCGTTAACACTATCAGAGTTTAAAAGTAATCAGCCGATAAAGGTGCATGTTTTTGTGTACTATTTGAACAAAACTTGCACAAGAACAACAACATTAATAAGTTTTGTATGGCCTATGTCACCTGGTTTATTATTACGAAACTGTTGGCACCTCATTAATTAAAATCGGTTCAGTAGTTTAGTCGCTATTGTGAAAAATACAAACATACACAGATTGCCATACATATTTTGACTTCTACGTAGTCGGGTAAAAGTAAACTCACGCATCTTTCAAACTTTAATAAAATATCTTATTTGTGCTTGGTATTATTAGTGAACGGTGTTTTACTTTTACGTCCTAAAGCCGAGTCTCCACCGATTAAAAGTTGGCATTTTTTGTGTTGTCAAATTTCGGTGGAGACGCGCCTTTAGCCGCAACAGTTGGTCAGCCAGCCAGGCCTGTACGTCTCCTGTTATCAATAATTAACATTGTAGTACAACTATTGTTAGTACGCCATACAAACAAGGCCATTAATGTAGAATAAATTGTATTCAACTGTAGAAAGACAGTTTTTTTCGTACTGTTTTGATTATTTTATGAAATACATCATTTCAACCTAGTATTATACATTTAGTGATTTTAAGTTTTAAGTACCGTTGTAAATAAAGTTGTACTTAGAAATTATCGTTTCATTTAATTAGAGTATTTCTATACACAAATGACTTTTGATATGGGCTCTATCTGTATAAAAACTATGCTACCTTGAAGGATTTTAAGAAGTTGGTTCTTTTACACTCTTGCACTTTTTTCTCTTTATCTTATCACCATTTTCTAAAAGAACGGGGGCAAGTTCATAGTTAGGAATGAATCTTGTCTTTGAAAAGAAGTTGAACATCTTCGTTTTCAATTATTCTGTATGAAACTATTTGAATGACTATTTACTAATGAATAACCATTCAAATAGTTTCATACAGAATACTTGACACTTTGTTGAAGTAGTTGAACGCCCCAAGTCTTGGTATACAAGAAATAAGTGGAATGCTTAAATTCCTCAAAGTCCTATTGAAATGAAATGAAATCATTTATTCTGCAATTCTCACTTTTCCCAAAATAGGACAAAGAATTGCCCAATAAAATTTTTACGCCAACATGGCATGTAGTCAAAAACAAAGTCTTGCCTTTTCATATCTGAAATGTAATGACATAAAAGAACAGTGTTGCTAGTAGTAAAAATGAAAATCAAGAATAATGTGACAATTATTTATTTACAGTACTATAGCATTTAATGTAGTATAATAATTACCAATTAAAGAGACTAAAACCAATTACTAAAGGTATATAAATGTAAATACGACACATGAGGTACGAACTGAGAGATATACTTTTACATATGCACAATCGGAAAAATGTACTAATCACTTGTTTCGTTTTGCATAAAAAATAATGATCAAATCAAATAACCATGGATTTGTCCAACTAAAACATAATGTTTATTAATCAAGTTTTTTTTTTTTTATAATATTTAATCAATGACGTAATTTTAACCGTGATAATTTCCAACGCGTATTGGCCGGTGGAAAATGTATATAGAAACTGTCATTCACTAAATCATCACTACATTGGAAGGCGAACCAAAGAACTGGATGTGGAGCAATTAGCAAGACGACCACTAACTATGGCACCATCATACAGTCAACTATAAAAGGTGATAGAATTATATAACTACATCTCTACAGTCAATTTTTCAGTCCAACTTTATTTATATAAACCGATTAATATTCAATGGAAAATAGTTTTTATTACTTGAATTACAAAAATAGAACTTCTTTAGCAAATAACAGATAAAAATCTTTTTGCTTATGAACTAAAAATCACATATTAAACTTATAACAAAACTAGTAGCGGCTTATGTAATATGTAGGAGATAAAGTACAGGTATGAATGATATCGAAGTCGTTTTAAAGTTTGATCTATTTACAATTTTGATATGGTTATTATAAATGTCAATAGATAAGTTTTATTTCAAGTTAGAAAATATTTAAATTTAGTTATGCTACAAGCTACAACCAATAGTGGAACTTCATCGAATGCTGAACAACACACAGCAGTAATCATAAACGTACATGTCATTCACTCACTAACAAAATATGAACCATTCAACAAAAATTGGAATAAACTAATTTATATCATTACTGTAACTCATCATAATTCGGTGTGGTCGTCGTGTTCTGAAACAGAAACAATATTTCGTTTTAACATCTTTATTACCATACACACTTTTTATTGTTACACTACAACAAGTAAGTATACACCTATAATTGCAAGAAATTAAAGTTTGTGAAGATCAAATCCAATAAAAAAATATATGACTGCCCAGATGGGCAGACCAGCCAAGACCAGACCCAGACTGATATTCCTACGTCATATGTTCGCTATAACTGGCATACATATAAATTTCAAATCCGTAAAATGTTGCCAGAGCACAAAAAAAGGTTATTCATGATCTTGCTTTTTCCACTTATAGAGGAAATTATCTTTATGGGATCGAAAGCGAATAAAGCGCTGAAAAACATTTAGTTTAATATTGCCTCCTTATATTGAAAATAAGTTGATGTTCCTTAGTTCAGATTGCCCAATTAGATTAAAGTCTATACAGTTACTAATAAAACAATCTAACTAAAAATAATAGTCAGAAGGTATTTACCTGAACGTCTATTGTCTGAAGTAGTTTCTTCTAGAACAGGCGTTTCAATTTCCTGAAAAAACATTATGTACTTAGTAGGTCTTGCTAGTAGATAAAAGTAAAATAGTTAAAATAGATTGGTATATTCTAGAATAAAAAAAATAGATTGGAATTAACTATGATTGATTGTAATACCCGTGTCCAGATACAAATGGTGCTCCTTGTGTACAGGAGTAACAGCGGTGATTGTGAGGGAGGTATTATTCACATAGTTTCGGATCCTTAACACTTGACTTTTAGACAAAGGCGTCTCCTTACAAAGGAGGGCACAACAAACCTAAATTATTATGGGGGGTTTTGTTAAATATGTTACTGGCTCGGGTTTTACCTAGGTTCTTTATTCTGTTACCTGTTCGTGGTCCGAAGCCTGGTACAATCCGCGCCGGACCCTCGCCTGAAGTGCCTTGATCTCATCGTCATACTTGCTCCATTCCGGTACGATACGCATCGCAGCGGACAACTTCGCCTCTTTAGTCATTGGGTTATTGCACTGTCACAAGCAACATAAGATTTTTAATAAAAGTGGATTATGTATTTTCATATTACGAAATTAACGGATGGATGCTATGAAGCGCAGGTATGGTGTCTCAGTGCTACAAGAAACGTAGCAGGTTCGTTTCCAGAAATGTACAAATATTTGAGAGCATACCTATTAGTTAATATGACTCCCAAGGGTCTGCCGGATATGGATCGCAATAAAATACTTAAACACTGTACTAAACACGAAGCAAATACAAAGAGGAGATGGCATAAGCGCATAGGTCCCGTGACAAAATACAGGTCCCGACGTCATCGCAGTTATCGCGACTTACAAATTAGACTGTCAACGTCAATGTTCTAGAACTTTATCGAAAAATCGCAATCCTTGAATATTCTCGGTACAATTAAGTAAAAGATGAAGTGTTGTGTTTTATCTTGTACAAATAACTTGGATAGACGTTCTGGTGCCATGAATGGCATAATATTTCATTTGTAAGTAATTTTATACTTAATTTCTTAAAATAGTTCTAGAAAAATCTCTCAGTGTGTTGTTGAAATATAGTTAAATCTATTCGCCACTAGATGGAAAAACTTTGTGTGATGGGAAATAAAAATACAAAGGTTCGTAGAGCTGAGTATTTATAAAGTAAATCATAAAAAAATATTGAAATATGTTCTGCATTCTTGCCTAAAGAATTTTTAATCGAAAAAGTATTTTTTTTTGTATTTTTTGTAATCATTTTGTGAACACTGACGTCTATCGTCAACTAGGAAAACAAACATCAACAGAACAAAGAGACAGGGTCGTAATTAGAATTAAATGTTTTATCTATATTCAAATTATATCTATATTAATCTAGAATTTAAAGTACTTTAAAATGAAACAAATTTTACTTATACTGATTATTTGATAGGTTTTCTAATTAACTAAAATTCTATCCCAGGAATCCCAGGAAAATTAAACTTTCTCGGAACCCACAACGAAATTAATCAAACGAAAACCGAAGAATTTGAAAATATAATAAATGAAAAACTAATTTGTAGAAACATTTTTTTTTTGTATTATACTCCTACTTGTGTTATTGTTCTCTTTATTGTATGTGTTTGTTGTTGTCTTACTAATAATATTTTTGCGATACATGCATCAAAATGATTTACAAAATTGACTTTAAAAAAATAACTACCTGATAAGAAAATTCTGAGTACGTCCCTGTATGTCCCTTACATCGTACGCTTAGTGTCAAATAGCTAAACTACATAGCAACATCAACTTGTAAAGATGCAAGTAGTTTTGCTATTGATTGGTAGATGGCAAAGGGCAAAATAACCCCCCCTCACCCCCGCAAATTGTCACGCATTGTTTCATACAAAAATTTCATTAGGGCATCTCCTCTTTGTATTTGCTTCGTGGTTGTGGACCGATTTAAAAAAAAAAATTGTATTCGAAAGGATATGCTTCCGAGGTGGTCCCATTGCCAGCATATCAGGATCTGATGATGGGATCCCAGGGAAATCGAGGGAAACTCTCATTTTTTATAGGCACATACTATGTTTTTCGTATATTTTCTGAAGTTACACCCGTATTTGCGTCTGGTAGTCATCATTTTATGATGATGAGCTAATGATGTAAGGTACAACTCCTTAACGGTTAGGAGTTGGAGGATAAATCTTTAAATATCAGATGTATATATGTTACCTTTAGTCGTACTCTTTCAAATTATTTAGGTAAGCTGATGATGGAAGGTGGAAGGTACAACTCCTCAACGGTAAGGAGTTGGAGGATAATTCTTTCAATTTCATACGTATCTAAAGACCTTCAGTCGTATACTTTCAAGTTATTTGGGTGAACTGATGATAGAAGGTTAAACTCTTCAACAGTTAGGAATTAGAGGATGATTTCAATATTACACGTACGTTTAGACCTTCATTTGTATTCTTGATGATGAAATTTGATGAAATAGTTCTACTACTTACCTACGATTGTTTGCCCTAAAAACTGAAAAATAAAAACTTTTTATAAAAAAAAAAACCGACTTCCAAAAAACATCCAACGAAAACTCTCTGCCAAAAAAACACTTAAAAGCGTAAAATAAACTGGTTCTTCATAAATTGCCTATACCTAATTCTTGATTCATTTAAATAGTAGTATTATAATGTGTGCTAGGTACCTAGAATCTGTTTGAAGTCGGTGCTAAGCCAAAAAGAATACAAACGAACAATTACAAAAGTCTAAGCGATATTCACTTGGCACCGACAATTTATGAAGAACCAGTTTATTTTACACTTTTAAGTGTTTTTTTGGCAGAGAGTTTTCGTTGGATGTTTTTTGGAAGTCGGTTTTTTTTTTATAAAAAGTTTTTTATTTAAATCTGACTGAAAGATCTAGAGTATTATAAAAATCAAACAAACAAAATTTCTTCACTTTCGAAACCCTTCAAAGACTTAAGCCTTTGAAGGGGTTATCTTTACGAAAAGCTTTTATTCGTGTTACCCTGAATTACCTAATAAACTTGATCTGCATGTGGGAGAAGGTATACTTGCTCCGAATATTACCAGTCGAATATGAATTTGGACGGACATTTTGAAAATAACGCGCATTTTACTGGTTGATTCTTAAATTAAAATACTAAATACGTATTTATTCCCAAGTTCATACGGCCTACCATGGGAGAGCCACGCTTCGGCATGAATGGGCCGGCTCGACCGGAGTGATACCACGGCCTCACAGAAAACCGGTGTGAAATAGCGCTTGCGCTGTGTTTCACCGAGTGAGTGAGGATACCGGAGGCCCATACCCCAACCCCTCCCCACATCCCTTTTCCTCATCCCCCAACCCCTCCCCACATCCCTTTTCCCCATCCCCCAAAGGTCGGCAACGCACTTGTGATGCCTCTGGTGTTGCGGGTGTCTATGGGCGGCGGTAATCGCTTACCTTCAGGTGATACGTCTGCTCGTTTGCCAACTATATCATAAAAAAAAAAAAGATAATACTACATATTTTCACTCGAGAAATGCTCCTCACCGTGTTGTAGGAGTTGTAGCACTTTTACATATATAGGCCACAGCAGCGCTGCAAACTCACTGCAAGAAAGACCCTTTTCACTTTACAGTGATTACGCAGAAAAATGTTGACAGCCATGCTACAGCTTCTTTTTTATTTAGATTATAAGCTGTTATAGGCGATAGATGGTTGGTATCATAATACTCATTTTCAAATTGTTTGACAGATTTTAACGAAGTTCATACTAGGGGCAAGTGTATTTGGTTTTCTGTAACAGTATATTATCTATATATATATTAAAAAGTGAAATACCACTCACTTATTAATCACGAAATCTCAGAAACTATAACACGTACAAACTTGAAATTTAGCAGGTAGTATAGGGTGTAGACATCTCAAACTCCACCCCTAAGGGGGTAAACCGGGGGTTGGAAGTTTGTATGAAAGTCCTATGTTTTTGAAGTAAGAGACTTGAAATTTAAAATGTATGCTCCATAGATGGTGTGAAGGTGTACCTACTAATAATGTATCTTTAGAATTCAACCCCCTTTTGGGGTTAAAACGGGGTATGGTAGTTTGGACGCTAACGAGGTTGCGTAGGTCAGCTAGTATCAGATATTTTGAAGTTAAGGACACTGAGATTGGCAATTGTAATAAATGAATGCACATCCAAGTAATCAGTAGGATATTCCACATTATGGTGTAGGTTGGTGGTGCCGCAACAATGTCAGTGATCAGCAGGATAGTAGAGACATTATGATGTATTGGATAGTCTCTATGAATCTATTACTTTGTTATTGTCATTTTTTATCTTATACTAATATCTATAGCTGAAGAGTTGTTTGAAATATTCTTTCAATGTTTGATAGCCCATTTATCGACTTTTTGACTGCCTCGGTGGCACAGCGGTAGCGTATGCGACCGCTGTGCTTGAGGTCTCGGTTTCGATTATTATTTGTTTCGGAGTTTGCGTGTTTTCTATGTATAAAATGTATGTATTTACAAAAAAAGTATATATGTATGTATTTATATCACTTGTCTAGTACCCATAACACAAACTCTGCTGAGCTTGGGACTAGATGACGTGGTATGTTAGATACCTAAAATATTTATTTAATATTTATATTTATTTATCGAGGAAGGCATAGGGTATATATTATCACACTCAGATCAATAGGAGCGGATCACCAATGATGAAGAATGTTTCAAAAACGGGGGAAAATTATTACGCTATGGGCCGCGTGGGTCATCTATTTATAAAAATACGTTTTTGAATGACATTTCATAAATTACATTTCTGTAGGTATATTGAAAAGACTCACTGATGTGACGTGATGCTAAATTGTCGTATAGAAAGTTCACTCAGTACAATAGAGCAGGTTCAAGACATGCTTGCGGCTATTCTAGCAGCATGTGAACGGGTAAATAAGCACCGAATCTGCGCATAATAGACACAATGCTTCACAATGAATGAATGCCCACTCGACTGAATTGATAAGTGGGTTGTACCGCTTGCGTGGGGAGAGCGTGTGCGCCCGCCCGCCCGATCCACCGTGCGTCAATGTCGGGAAACGTTGAATAATTTTGCATTTGTGCCTATCAAACAAAATCCTCACTGATAATAATTTCTAGAATTGCACGTGGAATCGATTGCAGGCTGATTTGAATACTTTTGCATTTATCATTAACTTCTATTGAAAAGTAAATAATAAATATTTAATAGCAAAAAAACCCTTTATTATTTGTCATTCTTGTCAAGAAACTTGAAATATTTCAAACTTAATTATATATATTAATTTTACCATTTCATCATTACATAAATAATGGACATAACGCAAACTCTTAACTCTTCGCCAGTGCAGTGGATTATTATGTAATGATGATGACATTTTATTTTTTTTCGAAATATTACGCATGATTTATTTACATATGTATACATTACGCATTTGACAACTTAAGAGTAGGTACAATGGTGTGGAGTTATATTTTTTGTTAAAAAATATATTATCCTCTCCGATCCGATATTTTTTGATAATATATAAATTGAATTTAAATTCAAATAGCCACTAGCTAAATAACTTGTAATCTTAAAATATTGTGTGTTCCCAAATGTGTCAAGTCTGCAAATAACATTCTGTGGCTCCATGTGCCTGTGCCCGGTTGCGGCGGCGGCGGCGCGTTTTGTCTGCCTGACCACTGGCCGAGAGTGGCAGAAGTGGTAGCCGTGCATTCTGTCGCAGTCGCAGCTGGGGTGCGCTCATCTCCCGACGCTCGCTCTAGACAGATTCACCCGCGTCTTTCGCGCCGAATTTTCGCGCCAAAAAATTCGCGCTCTATTGTCATGTTGTTTTTTTTAATGCATTCATACATCATTGTTGTTTCTATGTAACACAGTGATCGATTTTATTTTGTGATGCGTTCTTATGTTGTGTTAATTTTGTTCTTTGTGTTTTTACCAAGGTCTACGAAGGCGATACGATGGTTGTAAGTATCTCTTTTTTCATGAATTGTTTTGCTACTTTATTTCCAATGGCAACTATTTTTTTAACGCAGGTCATATAATATTATCATAGCAATATTTTTTTTGTAATAGTTAAAACGTTAAAATATTTTTACAGAAAATTTATAAAGTTATCTACAAATTTTATTACAATGAACTAATTAAAACTTTGCTCTATGAATGCAATAAGTACATTTGGCCTATTTATATGTATTTGACAGTTAATATCAATAATTATTAAATAATTGCTTTATAAGTTAAAAGTAATTACTTTATCATGATGATAATAAAATAATTGACTTTATCTCATTTTCCTGTCATCTGAACTATATCTGGGTGTTTTCGCGTAGCTAGAAAAATAGAACCTATTCTCCATAAAAGCATACCTAAACTATCAGTACTTCTAAGGTGGGTTTTATGTTTTATGACTGCAGAAATATTCAATGAATGATGATTGTATGTTTCTAAATTTTATTGAATTTGAGCGTATACCTAGATTTAAACCTATTTCAAGTGCTTTAGTTTTGTTACTCTCTAACCCACTCCTCAATCATTAAAACTCAAAAGCACTTACTTACTTAATAGACATAAGTTTCAAATTGCGAACACAGTTCCATAGTAGTATTCTGGATATGTACCTTACTTTGTAATCTGCCCCCTTAAGGGGCGCGTCCCTAAAAACGCGCGAAAAGGCACTTGCAGTTTTCAAAACACAAACAACTCAATTCATTATTTGACACTAAAAAAAAATCTCAGTAGTTTAATAAATCAGTCTACCAATCTACCGAGTGACATTTATAAAATAATTCTTTATTTTTGTGAAAAAAAGCCTTATCAAAGATCAAAATCATCGAAATCGACCTTTTTAATTAGCACACTCTGTCCTATTTCGTGCCCTATTTTAAATGTTTTTTTTTCTTATTTCGCGAGAAAAAAGTATGGAGAAAAGATTTACCGTTTTAGTTTTTTATAAATTCTCACCAAAAAGCCATAATTTAAGGCTAAACATCATTCATTTTTAGCGACAAAAGTTCCATACATTTTAGTACGTAGATATCGTCTCCCGTAAATTGCAATAAATAAGTTTTATCGCGCTCAAAAAATTCAGTGCCCTCCGAATATTCAAGGTGACACCACGTCCGTTTGTAGTTCGCACTGAGCTCCATAATACGTAAATGACAAGTTTTAGGGTGGGTTGCTAGTGAGTGTCGAATTGTAACTGTTAATTTGTATTGTTGAATTTAATTTCATTTTTTTTGAAGAATTATTTCAAAGAAAAATATTAGTATTTTTTATTAACACAGAACTTATTTTTATAAGTTTTTTTAAATTGGTATGTATGTATATATCTAACTATATTTGTTTAGACGGAATCTTGCAACTCAATTTTGCAGATATCTTCAACCGATTGTGTTGAATTTTTGTAGGCATATGTATATAGCGTGAAAATGCTATATTATGATGACATGGAGCTGATCTGATGTTGGAGCTGGAAGGTGGTCATAGGAACTTTGTAACGACGGAACCTATCGAGTTTGGAGTCGTTTGATTTGTCTTGACGAGTACTTTGAAGACACTTTGACAGACCGAGACACTTTGAGAAATTGTTTTTAAAAAAGTAAAAATTTTTTTTTTGTGATTTCTGTTACAATTGAATAACTACTAATGAAATAATGAAAGCCCTTAAAATTACAGTTTTATTTTTGACTGCATGGTTGGTCTAGTGGTTTAAGCGGTTGCCTCGCCGCTTCCTACTGTATCAGGTGTTGTGGGTTCAAATCCCACATGAGACAATACTGTGTGATCCACGAATTGTTGTTCTAAGTCCGGGAGTCCATTGTGTCCGTTTCATGTATGTTTGTAAAGTCCCCCGCGACACAGAATTTATTGGATATATACGGGAGTTATCTTTTTTGAAAAAAAAAAACTAGCTGAGCCCCACGGTCTTACCCGCGATACTACACCAACCGCGGTTACTCCTTATATCATCAGCTACCTATCAGTAAAAATCCCGTCAAAATCGCTCCAGCCGTTCCAGAGATTAGCCGGCACAAACAAACAGACAGACAGACAAAAATTGTAAAAAGGGTCCCATCTACACTTTACGTCATTTCCATTATTATTCATCGCTTAAGTTCGAATTTAATCAATTGGTGAAATGTAGATGATGCCCTATCCCTTACATTATCTGATATCTGTAATCTATATAAATAAAAGAGGAAGGTGACTGACTGACTGACTGACATACCCAGAGAACAACGCACAGCCCAAACCGCAGAAGCTAGAATCCTAAAATTTTGCATGTAGGTTCTTTATATAACGTAAGTGAGCACTAAGAATGGAATTTTTGAAATTCCACCCCTAAGGGGGTAAATCAGGGGATGAAAGTCTGCGTAGGCGAAGCCGCGTGTAAAAGCTAGTATTATATATTTAAGGAAGTTTCCATTTCAAAGTTTTACACTCTTAATATTAATTTTAAGACAAATAGTTTGTTTTTTAACCGTCTTAAAAAAAGAAGGAGTTTATAAATAAACTGTTTTTTTTACCCGACCACGGCAAAGAAGAAGGAGGGTTATGATTTTGACAGGCTATGTATGTATGTTCATCTGTTCCCTCATAGCTCCTTAACTACTAATTAGAACTGGATAAATGAGGTATCGTTAGAAGCGTCTTGATCGTCCGCTGCTTATAGGCTATATGACGCGTCACTCAATTTAATGTGGCGCCCTCTAGCCGACATAAAGTACTGTATTAAAAAATTAATTTGAGATAAATATGCCGTGTTTGGTATCATTGGAAAGGGTGTTACTTGTACATTTCGCAATTGTACTTGTATTATTAGCAATTGCTGGTGACTTTGTTCGTATTTATTCAATTTTTTTTTATTTCTATGTTAGGTATTTAAAATATAGTTTGCATATAAATCATTATTATCACTACACCAAAACATTTTAAATAAAAAAAAGTTAAAACTTAAATTAAAATAGAAACGTACCATAACTCTTAAAAACGCGTGACTACGGCTTTTCAAAACTTGTTTCATACTTTTTCAGCGTCGTTTTTGGCAAAAAGTAAAAAAAGGGCGTACATCTATGTAGTAAAATTTAGTCAATATGAGCAATAAAAGCGATCAAAAATTCTATTTTTAAGAAACATTAACATTATGTTCCATTAATATAACATATATCATACAAATTTTATTTCATAACATAGCATTAAAATCCGTTGATTAGTATAAAAGATCTAAGCTGACAGATAGCGTGATCGACTTAATTTTATACTGTGTAAAAATATATTATTTGTTCATGAAATGAATTAAAAATGAATACACTTGAACCCCATTCTCGGCCGTTGACGAGTAACTTAAAGCCCGCGGGCTTTCCGATATGACTAGGATACATTGCGTGCTTTGTAGGACATTCTAAACATTCTTCAAAGGCGAACAGTTAATGAATATGTAACTAGAAGAAAAAACCGAAAGTAAATTTATTAGTTGCCAGGGTTAGTATGCAACAGTGCCCGATGCGTTTGTGTGCATGTAAAATATGAATGTGGGTGTTCAATCACAAATTCCCACGCTCAAGGACTACAGTCTTAAGCAAGTTGCAAACGTTCTTCGCTCTGCAATCGTTAACGTCTAAATTCTCGTGTGTCATTGGCTAATCTTAGACAAAGTTTTAACCAATGACACACAAGAATTTAGGCGTTAACTAGGCTGGTTTAATTTACGTGACTCTACGGCCTGATTTTAACGGGACTGTATGTAGGTATACCAGGTTTCAGTCACGGTGTAGGTAGGTCAAGAAAAGCGATGGGAAAAAATTGTACTATTTACCGAAAGTCTATCCAATTATGGAAAAGTAGCGGACCAGTTTATTATTTTGTATTTTAACTTGATGTAATACTTTATATCTGTCTGGTACAAATGCACGAGTACAAAGAGTGTTTTCTCTTATGAACAAGTTGTGTACGACCTTCGATTACCGAAAGTCTAGCCAATTATTAAAAAGTAGCGGACTAGTTTATGGATATTTCGTATTTTAACTTGCTATAATATTTTATATTTGTCTGGTACAAATTCACGAGTACAAAGAGTGTTCTCTCTTGTGAACAAATTATGGACGATTAAAAACACGATTCTTATGGCGATGTTGATAATGGAGGTGACAATTAAAAATACGTTTCAAGAAGTCTATTCTTACCTGAGATCAGCACCAGCTACGTTAAAACTTACGTTAAGATGTTATTTAAATCATGCACCGAGTTGACTCGGTTAATCGAGTGCAAACGAACTCGGGTCAATTTTTTTTTCGATCGAGTACGAGTTCAAGAAATTCACTCGAGCCGTATCACTAGTCTAAATAACATTTTTATACCTGTTACCGGTTACAATAATTATGTACCTACAAGAGAATTTTAATTTGAGACACAAAATATAGTTGAAATCAATACATACCTAATTCATTGATTATATTATTTATCTTGGGGCACGGCCGTGCCCCCGCCAAGACGAGTCAAGCGGAGCGCAAGGGCATTACCTACCTTTTCTCGAAGTGTTTCGTCGTTTTTTTGAACCCTCATAACTTTGGTTCCCTATATACCAGATCGTTAAAATTCTCAGAATATGATGTTACCAATAGACTAATGAAACATACAAAGTTTCAATTGCATAGCTCTGATACTTTAGATTTATTGATACCTAAAAAACACTGATTTCGTCACTGACACACTGATGATCATCAAAACTGTTAGGGTACTTCCTGAAGTGCTAGAAAGCTGAAATTTGGTATGTAAGCTAAGTTTAGTATACAAGTCCGTCTGTCTGTCTGTCCGTCCGTCCGTATGTCACAGCCACTGTATTCCGAAACTATAAGCACTATACTGTTGAAACTTGGTAAGTAGATGTATTCTGTAAACCGCATTACGATTTTCACACAAAAATAAAAATAAAAACAATAAATTTTGGGGGTCCCCATACTTAGAAGTAAAACTCAAAAAATTTTTTTTCATCAAACCCATACGTGTGTTCATCTATGGATAGGTCTTCAAAAATGATATTGAGGTTTCTATTATCATTTTTTTCTAAACTGAATAGTTTGCGCGAGAGGCACTTCCAAAGTGGTAAAATGTGTGTGTCCCCCTGTAACTTCTAAAATAAGAGAATGATAAAACAAAAAAAAAAATATGATGTACATTACCATGGAAACTTCCACCGAAAATTGGTTTGAACGAGATCTAGTAAGTAGTTTTTTTAATACGTCATAAATCGTGAACCGCAATTTATCGATCAAAGTTACAACGAACTCCAAAAATTTTTATATTATGTTTCTTGCTACTTCGGAACCCTTCATGGGCGAGTCCGACTCGCACTGGGCCGCTTTTTTGACATATCAGATGTCGTTGAATTGATGCGTTGAATTGATGATTAGAAAGCTTCAATAAAATAATAAAGTGACTATGGCCTATGAATATTCAAATTAAGCAGACTAAATACTTTCTAAACGATGCATTAGTCATTTCGATTTTTTATGGGTACTAGCTGACCCGGCCAACGTCGTACCGCCATATTTACATATCTGTCTCAGCTTCCACCAGCTACAGTCGTGGACAAAAAAAAACTTTTCCCGTTATCTTTTATATTTCTAGAAAAAAAAGAATGAAAGAAATCGGACTATGTGTTATTGAATTACACCGTGCTGAGTTTTGGGATAAAAAGCATCCCATGTCCTACCTCATAGTATGAACTCAAATCATGCCAAGTTTCATTTGAATCCATTCAGTAGTTTCAGCGTGATGCGCGGCCAAGATCCAGACAGACAAAAATGAAAAAAAAATACGGTTTTGGCTTCAGTATCGATTATAGAGAGCCCTCCAAAAAATTTTTCGAAATATATTTAATGTATAGAATTGGACCTGTTACATTTTTATTATAAGTATAGATTTTGATACTTGTTTTTCTCTTTCTCGTTGCACCTGTTTCAAAGAATTTTGGTCATGTTGCCGATCTAACAATTTTTTTGGTTTGAGCTTACTAATTGATAATTTATATTAAAACAGTATTATAAAAGTGATATGATACGTCTATTTTTGAAATAATCTTTTCACGATCTTTCATTCCTGAGGTATGAAAAAAAACATGCACACTACCCCCTCTACCTCCCCTTTGCGGGCGCCATTTTGAAAATTAAAAGGTCTATGTAACTACCACGATTCTGATGAATTCAACGACATCTCATATGTCAAAAAAGCGGCCAAGTGCGAGTTGGACTCGCCCATGAAGGGTTCCGAAGCAGCAAGAAACATAATATAAAAGTTCTTGTAGTTCGTTGTAAGTGTTGTAACTTTAATCGATAAATTGCGGTTCATGATTTATGACGTATTAAAAAAAACTACTTACTAGATCTCTTCAAACCAATTTTCGGTGGAAGTTTCCATGGTAATGTACATCAGGTATGTTGCGAATATTCGCATCCGCATCCGCAAATGCGGAGCTTCCGCATAGATTTTGACATCTGCATTCGCATCCGTATCCGCAATTATCAATGCGGATTTTCATGCGGATGCGAATGTGATACAAGTTGTGACAAGAAAGAAATTGAGCGGGGCTCAGCGAATAGCACGTGCTGTTCGCACGTGTCAATGACCAATGGGAGCGAAAAATTTGGTGACGAGATCGGACAGGATCGGACGCGTTTGTGGGTGGTGCATCATTTGTTTCTTGTAAATAAATCAATATGTGCTTGTTTGCGCTGTGGATTACCTATCGTATATATAGATATAAGTGTTTTTGTGATACAGTGATCATTGTGTCTAAATAATTGTTTATTGAGAAATCTTTATATTGGTCTTAGCTCAGCTTATTAAATTAACATTCACAGATAAATGTCGTTATGTACACCGGGAATACGATTTATTGTAGATAAAGTTTATCATTCTAAAACAGTATTCTTTATTATTCCACCCACATACTTAGTTCCTCGCTTGAAGCACAATTTTTTTACACTGGTTATTAAAGAAAAGAAGAAGAAAGATGAAATTTTGATGATGAAAAATACTGAGAATGACGTATTCGTTTCTCTTAATGCCAATTCCGAAGGAGTTAAAAGAATGATTTCTCAGTCTTTTAACTATGATTGTTACATATCCTTTTCCATGGAATCAGTCATTGGGACATCAAGTTTCGTCCGAATCCTATGCTTAGGAATTATCTTCTTATCGCACTATAAAAAAGTATTCTTAAATGGTGGCGTGTTCATAGAGAGGTATTTAAGATATTATTTGCGTAACCGCCATGAATCAGAAGTAATAATATTCTTTATTAAGTATAAGGCTCCTATTTTTAATTTCACTTACTAATACGAAAGTTAGTAAGTAAAGTTAAAAAAAATTAAGCATTATACACTAATTTTCAAATATAAACATGTTAATAATTACTTTATTATTGTTTAAGTTCGTCATTAATTTATTATATTTATGTAAAATTTTAAACATCTGCATCCGCATCCGCATCCGCGGATGTGAGACTTCGAAAATCCGCATCCGCATTCACATCCGCGGATGTGAAAAAATCGACATCCGCAACATGCCTGATGTACATCATATATTTTTTTTAGTTTTATCATTCTCTTATTTTAGAAGTTACATTGGTGGGGGGGGACACACATTTTACCACTTTGGAAGTGCCTCTCGCGCAAACTATTCAGTTTAGAAAAAAATATATTAGAAACCTCAATTTCATTTTTGAAGACCTATCCATAGATGTATACACGTATGGGTTGGATGAAAAAAATTTTTTTAGAGTTTCACTTCTAAGTATGGGGACTCCCAAAATTTCTTGTTTTTTTTATTTTTGTGTGAAAATCTTAATGCGGTTCACAGAATACATCTACTTACCAAGTTTCAACAGTATAGTGCTTATAGTTTCGGAATACAGTGGCTGTGACATACGGACGGACGGACAGACAGACAGACAGACGGACGGACAGACAGACAGACAGACGAATCTATAAGGGTTCCGTTTTTTGCCTTTGGCACGGAACCCTAAAAACCGTCTAGCCATTTGGGATGTAGGGTGTGCCAAAATAAATGGAATTGGAATATGCTTTCCAAGAGTCACTTTGACACGCCCATACATAAAAAAAATGGTACAATAACATATAACGATGCTTATTTCAATATCGTGTCGTGTAGAAATACACACATCAAAAGTGTCTAGGGATCAACATATGTGTCTAGGGATCAACATATATTTTTGCAATAACTTTTCTCCTGATTGATATTAATTAAAATTTTCTTTAAGGATTCATCAAATAAAGTGTTTTCGTTTGTCACAGTAACGATAAACCAAGTCACCTTTGCATTAATAAAGAAATTTGCCATTTTCCTAATAAAAGGATTTTTGACATTTGAACCACTAACATTAAAGTTCGAAAAAAAGACTGAAATAACAGTTTTCTTTAAAATTTTATTAGGTAACTTAAACAATTAATAATCCGTGTTTCTACCGCGAACACTAACACAAGAACATCGGTTTGGCATACTCAAAATGAGTTCATCCAAATCACGCTGTGGAATGGCCGCCCATGTTCGTTGCAACAACAAAAAAAGGTCTTCTTGCGACTGGATACCCTCCATATTCGGCAGAGCTCTTCTCTGTAGCATATCCCATGCATGCTCAATCGGGTTCAAGTCTGGCGACTGAGCAGGCCAGGGCCAAAGCCACATCTCAATCTCAAGAAATCCGCATAAAAATGCTTGATCCCTAGACACTTTTGATGTGTGTATTTGTAAATAGTGTGTTAACAGATAATCTGACTAGCTGAAAATTTAGTATTATATTATAGTATTATATAATATATCCTCGAATTACTCTAGAGATCTCGTCTAGCCAAGCCATAATCCTGGCTGTTTACGTTACAGTAATTGCTGGTAATAATGAAGGAGAATACAGACACGTGACAATATTCTGCTTTGCATTGAATACGGTCACGGTGGTAACAGGTAGACTCTCTATAATGATTAGTGCAGTTCGATCAATAGGAAAAAAATGTACCTGTAAACGCACTTTTTACCCGACTGCGAAAGAAGGAGGGTTATGTTTTTCGAGTGTATGTATGTTTATATGTATATTTCTTTGGCACGCTCTATCTAGAGCCTAAACGGCTTGTATCAAAAAAGGAGGAGGTTCTATGTTCCACTGTATGTATTTTATTTATTTATGTTCATTTGTGAGTGGTGTCAATAGATTCGTCTTAGAATACATAAAATAAAAACAAAATTAAGGATGTTTGGCGCCGAAAAGTAATCTCAAAAAAAAAATTTTCCTAATATATCGAGTGTGGTATCAAAATAAAGAATTTTTAACGGTGATTAGTACGATTATGAATATATATAGGTGCCTATATAACTTACTAGCTGTTGCCCGCGGCTTCGCCCGCGTGTATGTCGGTTATCGCTGCAAATAGTAGCTAATGTGTTATTCTGATGTATAAGCTATATTACTGTAAAGTTTTATCCAAATCCGTTCAGTAGTTTCTGCGTGAAAAAGAAACAAACATCCATCCATCCATACTAACAAACTATCGCGTTATTAATATAGGTAGGATTTTTATCGATATAAAATCATGATACAAAATGTATTGGTACCTGAATAGTTTTATTTTCTTTACCTCGCATAGAACTTTTATATATTTTTATAAATCACTTTAAATAAAATAAAGGGGTTAAGACAATTTTGTGAAAACTAAAAATTTAGTATAGCGCCATCTGTAATGATTTATTTATTTCGTGAACGAAAAATGTAGTATAGCGCCAGCTGTATTTTTGATATGGAACTCATTCCTATCTGATGTCCCACGACACCACCCGATTTTTTTTACAACTAATACACACACGTTTTACTATTAAAAACGTATTTAAGTATTTACATATGTACATAAAATATAAAGTGTTTAAATGAGCTTATTTCGACATTTGACATCGACCGGGTCTGGCACCGCTCGCTTCTCTCCAAGCTCTCGACATTCGGTCCGCCTCCTAGACCCTGTCACTGGATTGACGCTTTTCTTCATCAGCGCCGCATTATGGGCCTTTGCGACGGCACGGCCTCTGATGTTCTGGATGTAAACGCTGGCGTACCTCAGGGTTTAGTCCTGTCGCCCACACTATTTCTTCTGCATATCAATGACATGTTAGCTCTTGGCAACATACATTGCTATGCAGACGATAGCACAGTTCATGGGCGATATTTTTGACACCGTTCAGCCAAGCTGGTCGAGTTCAACGCTACGAAAACACAGTTGTGCGCGTTCTCTACCAAAAAGTCTCCATTCCTTTCCCTCCCCACTTTTCAGAGCACTCAACTGCCACTACGGGGTAAGCTCGGTGTCCTGGGCATGGATATTTGCCGGGACCCCGAGTACTGTTCTCATCTTCGTGATGGATCCGCGCAGTATTTGCTTGATGCTTTCGATCGGTTGCAGTGGCGAGCAGTCCGCTTTACCAACAGTCCCGAAGCCACCGAGTTCCTAAAACCTCTGCAGCTGCGTAGAGATATCGCCTCTATAGCAGTCCACTACCATCTGTATCATTGGAAGTATTCTGAGGAGCTCTTCCAACTGGTCCCCCTTCTCCCTTCCTCTGCAGAATAACATGTTCACTCTCAAACCAAACGGTTTGGTTCATCCTTCCTGTGCCGAGCAGCTAAAAACTGAAACTCACTACCAGCGCACGTGTTTCTCTCCCACTATGATCCCGGGGCCTTTAAGTGGGGCGTGAAAAAGCATCTCACTAAGCCGTCATAGTGTGGGACGCAATACTGCATTGTCTGCTTTCCCAGTGAGTATGGTTGCCCCCACTGTTGGATTCTGCTTGAGTTTTCCATCAGGCTGACCATAGTCACTTTGGCAGCTTCAAATAAAAAAAGTACAATTTTAATAACTACGTTTTTTCTTTTGCCATATTTTGCCAACATATGGAGATTTTGTGGATTTGATATACGTGAGTATGCTGCTCATGAGAAAAAAAAACTGTATCTTTAAGCATCTGTCCTTGGGTTTTGATAATATTGTTATTGGAAATGCTGTTTTCAGCGGAAACTGCATTCTTTTAAATTAAAATGTCAAATAAGTTGGAATTATTGGAATACGGGGAATTAAAACATTATCTTCTTTTGCCATTCCATGCGTCATGATTGTAGCTTTTACAATGTTGTACCCCAGTTGTGTAATATTTAGCCATGTACTATTACATTGCTTTGGCGCTCAAGATACCTCATTTAATAGTACTGGAACATTAACTTGCAGCCTCAACTTATGGGTAGGCACTCCTGATATTTCCAAAGACTTACTAAGTATTCGACAACATCTCCCTCCACGCCTGACATGATCCGTTCGTTTAATTGATAACTATCTCATTAGTCAGCTGATCAGGATGGATATTATTTACATTATTATTCATATCTAACCAACAGCTAGCTTATAATGACGATACTTCTTTAGAGAATTTTGAAGTTAAGAAACGCTGTTAATTAATTATATTAATTTGGCTTATTTATTTCTATTAATATAATGAACATACAAATCAAATTGACGAATATATACTTAATATCTTAATATTTAATTTTTATATATAGAATATCATTGCTATCATTGTTAAGTCTTCATTGAAAAAGTAAAATATTTTTTATGATTGTGACAGCCTTGTTTATTCGTTGTCAAGACGCCCGACCTAGGTAATGCGCAGGCGTGTGGCGAGTGAACTCCCAGAACAACCTTTAATCCCCCTTTTAAACCCCTTACAACCCCTTTTTCGCATTAAAAAGTAGCCTATGTCCTTTCTCAGGCTCTAGACTATCTGTGTACCAAATTTCATTCAAATCGGTGCAGCGGTTTGGCCGTGAAAGCAAGACAGACAGACATACAGAGTTACTTTCGCATTTATAATAATCATTTTTTTCAAATTGGACCAGTCTTTCCTGAGATTAGCGCGTTCAAACAAACAAACAAACTCTTCAGCTTTATATATTAGTATAGCTGACCCACGCAACGTCGTTTGCGTCTCCTATTGCCCGTAGCGTGATAATTTTCCCCCGTTTTTGAAACATTCTTCATTGGTGCTCCGCTCCTATTGGTATTAGCGTGATGATATATAACCTATAGCCTTCCTCGATAAATGGGCTATCTAACATTGAAAGAATTTTTCAAATTGGACCAGTAGTTCCTGAGATTAGCGCGATTAGCTGACCCACGCAACGTCGTTTGCGTCTCCTATTGCCCGTAGCGTAATAATTTCCCCCCGTTTTTGAAACATTCTTCATTGGTACTCAGCTCCTATTGGTCATAGCGTGATGAAATATATATATATATATCATCACGCCTATAGCCTTCCTCGATAAACGGGCTATCTAACACTGAAAGAACTTTTTCAAATTGGACCAGTAGTTCCTGAGATTAGCGCGTTCAAACAAACAAAAACTCTTCAGCTTTATATATTAGTAAGTAAGTAATACTCATAATCAACAACACATTTATTTCGATAAAGACTAATATTAGGTATTATGTTTATAAAAACTCTTTGACAAATAACTCAATAATAGGTACCAACTCTTAGCGTCTTATACTCGTGATAACTTCTAAACGAAATGCCCGAATGGGGTAAAACAAAAAGTATTTTACTTCTACATAAATACCCTTGATAACATAATGCTTTATTTGGATAAGGATTAATATTACGATACACATTTAACGTAGTTTCTTTTTTCAGACGATTTAATAATTTTTTTGAGCACAAAAGCGGTTATTGTGACTAAACCATGATAGTTAGATATATGCTCTCGCGGGCTTTTTTGTAGATCTTAATGGGACCTACAAACCCGTAATACATGATTTTGTTCTATTGTCAATACTTTTTGCAGCGCACGCAAAAATAGGTTTTCGAGTTCACACCTTGGGTTACAAAATAGCAATTTTCTTACGGATCTCAAATTTTTTTGAAAATAAAATATAGCCTATAGCCTTCCTCGATAAATGGACTATCCAACACTAAAAGAATTTTTCAAATCGGACCAGTAGATCCTGAGATTAGCGTGTTCAAACAAACAAACAAACAAACAAACAAACTCTGCAGCTTTATAATATTAGTATAGATAATATATGTCAACTGCCTCTGTGGCACAGTGGTAGCGTATGCCAAATGTTTATATGATCTGCAAATATTTGTTTCGAAATTTGTGTATTTTCTATGTATAATATGTATGTATGTATTTACAAAAAAAGTATATATGTAGGTATTTATATCAGTTGTCTAGTAGGTGCTAAGCCAAAAAGAATACAAACGAACGATTACTAAAGACTTCAAACAGATTTTAGGTACCTAGCACACATTATAATACTACTATTTAAATGAATAAAGGATTAGGTATAGGCAATTTATGAAGAATCAGTTTATCTTACGCTTTTAAGTGTTTTTTAGGCAGAGAGTTTTCGTTGGATGTTTTTTGGAAGTCGTTTTTTTTTCATAAAAAGTTTTTATTTTTCAGTTTTTAGTGCAAACAATCTTAGGTAAGTAGTAAATTGAACTATTTCATCAAATTTCATGATCAAGAATACAAATTAAGGTCTATACGTACGTGTAATATTAAAATCATCCTCTAATCCCTAACTGTTGAAGAGTTTAACCTTCTATCATCAGCTCACTTAAATAACTTGAAAGTATACGACTGAAGGTCTTTAGATACGTATGAAATTGAAAGAATTATCCTCCAACTCCTAACCGTTCAGGAGTTGTACCTTCCACCTTCCATCATCAGCTTACCTAAATAATTTGAAAGAATACGACTAAAGGTAACATATGTACATATGATATTTAAAGATTTATCCTCCAACTCCTAACCGTTAAGGAGTTGTACCTTACATCATCAGCTCATCATCATATAATGATGACTACCAGACGCAAATACCGGTGTAACTTCAGAAAATATACGAAAAACATAGTATGTGCCTATAAAAAATGAGGGTTTCCCTCGATTTCCCTGGGATCCCATCATCAGATCCTGATATGCTGGCAATGGGACCACCTCGGAAGCATACTCTTTCGAACACAAAAAAATAATTCAAAATCGGTCCACAACTGACGGAGTAATCGGTGAACATACATAAAAAAAAAAAATACATACAGTGGAACATAGAACCTCCTCCTTTTTGGAAGTCGGTTAAAAATAAGAAAAAAAAACAAGGTATTTAGTTATTCGTTAATAACTTCTAAAATACTGATATTTAAGGATTTTTGAAAAAAGACCCCGAAAGAGGAGGAAATTTCCAATAAAAAGTCCTAACTCTCGAAACATAATCTTTATTATTTATAACTGTTTTTAACGCTGAAAATTGGGCTCCGCGAGGTCGATAAGGAAAGGGCGCGCCGCCGGAAAAACTGGTATATCACCTAAAATATTTTTTTAATAGTATCACTATCAGATAACTATTTAAAAATTTGAATAAATTGTGGTGTAATCTAGACACTTGAACGAAAAAAACCACCGTGACAAAAAACATTTATGTCGATTTTTCAAAAAGTTACACCATTGTTATTTACCTAGTTTTTTTCTAGTCTCTGTTTTTATAAATTACGGCATAAAGTTTAAATAATTTTCTCAGTCAGTCATTTAAATTAGTTCAAATTATCCACTAAATTTCAGTATATTACAGGAATTTTATATAATATATGTTTAACTCTTATTCCAATAAAAGTTACTATCATACACACATATAATCAACTTGACACGTTAATGTCACAGTTCTAATCTTGTCCTTTATTCAGTGTCACAAAGTCATCATTTCAATTTTTGACGTGACAACGTCTTATAAATTGTTGGCGTTACCTCGCCATGCGTCGTTACCTCGCTATGCGGCGTTACCTCGCTCTTAGGCGTTCCATTTAAGGCCTGAAGTGCAAGCGCCGCATCTATCTCTCGCTTGCACTTCAAGCCTTAAATGGAAGCAAGAGATCTATCTCTCATCATTTCATCAATGTTTCGTTATGACGTTGTCACGTTAAACTATCGTCCGTAAACAAACTTTACAGACAACCATTTTTCATTATTTATCTTTTTTTAACAACTTATCAAGGTCATCCATCGCTACAAGTTGATTTGACAACAACAAAATGACCAAACCTTTGGTGTGAACATATTTACAATTTTCGAGCGCCATTGTAATACTGTTGCAAATCAATTCAACGAAAATTGTAATAATAATTTTTTCGATGTAAATACGCAAACTATGATATTATCTATTTAGGATAAGCTTACTTGTTAGCTAAATCATATAATAGGCAAATGGTGAATATTATGCTTGTGATAAAATAATTTTTGACTAAACAAACTTTGACTGCACGATTGGTCTAGTAGTTTAAGTGGTTGCCACGCCGCTTCCTACTGCGCCAAGTGTTGTGGGTTCAAATCCTACATAGGACAATATTTTGTGGGTCCACAAATTGTTGTTCTAAGTCTGGGTGTTCTTAGTGCCCGTTTCATGTATGTTTGTAAAGTCCCCCGCAAAGGATGTATATTCCTAATGGGGGAGATGTCTTTTACAAAAAAATATATTATGGAACCTTTCTAGCTCACTTCTGCACTTTCGATTTCCACTATCAGTAAGACAACAATTAGTTCAAAATTATTAAATATACGTGGAAACGTAAATAGTGAGTTCGTATCAATAATATTTATTCAACATTTAAATTTACAAGAAAAAATAACCTTAAACAGAACAAAAGTGTTCACTATTTTAGCACTTCTGGATGGATAATTTTAAATTATTTACCACATCAAAAACCAAACAATCCTATTTTGTCCAAATCGATAAAATATCCTATTTACAAAAATTATATATAAAAATGAATTGCTGTTCGTTTGTCTGGCTAAAACTCGAGAACCGCAGGGCCGATTTAGGTTTTGAAATGTTTGTCGTAGTTCAGGGAAGGTTTAAACGGTGAGAAAATATGGAAAAATTGCGAGGAAGTTAATAAAAACAACAATTTCCTTTTGCCCATATAAACTGTTCTACCAACTTTCCTGTCAAACTTTTGACTGTCAATTTGAAGCACTTATTAAATTAAGGGTTTTAAATAGACACCATATATTACTACACGAATCAAATTAAGGGTTTTAAATAGACACCACATATTATTTATATATTATTATCGCGTATTTTAATATTATTATTTTGATGGTTGTTATTGTTGGTTCATTCAGAAATTTTTGTCATTGTATTGACATATTTTGATGGTTGTCACTGTTTAGAATGCAAACAAAAAAGTCTTTATTGTGTCATATCCATAGAGGTCATATCACAAACAAAATAAGTATTTCATAAACGCTGTTTTGTTGGAATGCGAAAAAAATATTGATAAATAAATAAATATGATAACTGACTGGGAGCACTGCTGCCACTGCCTGATTTGGACCATCAATTTTTGCAAATTTATTTTATGGTCAATCAAGATGCGGAATTTGAGAGGCGTTGTGCTCATAATCCAACAGTAAAACGAACCATTGTCCAAGAACTGCAAACGTTTCTTCATCAGAACAATAATTTAGTCAAAATGTTCAAAATGGCCTTAGATCGTATGCCATCGGACAGCCATAATATTGTAATCAGACCTGACAAAACACCTGCTGGTGAGCATGCAAGGAGGTTTAATTCACCGACAATCAACGAAGTGGCTATTGTCGTTGTTGGAGAAATTTGCAGTCTAGAGATTATAATGCTTCATAGTGGGAACAATGAATTGAAACGTGTGTCTGAAATGCATAGGTCTTATGACGCGTTACAATATCCATTAATCTTCTGGCAGGGAGTAGATGGATATTATTTTAATATCAAAATGGTTAATCAAGTAAATGGTTATGATATTAGATAATATTTTTAAAATTCAGTATGAACATATCTATTTATGTAAAAACGTATCGCTTAAATGTGTGTACGCGCATAACTTGTTGCACCAAATTAAATAATTCTTGTGTATAAGAAAAATTAAAAGATAGCGGGAAAAGTCGTTTTTAAAAAAGAAATACATATTATTATTACTAGCTGACCCGGCGAACTTTGTAGCGCTATATTTACATATCCGTCTCAGCTTCCCACAGGCAGTGTACAGTCGCGGACAAAAAAAATACTTTTCCCGTTATCTTTTATTTTTTTATTTCTAGCAAAAAAGAATGAAAGAAATCGGACTATGTGTTATTGAATTACAACTAAGTACCTATTTTGACTTTCATCCCCTCTCTCCAAGAAACCGTGCTGAATTTCGGGATAAAAAGTATCCCATGTCCTACGAACTCTGTTAAACTGTATGAACTCAAATCATGCCAAGTTTCATTTGAATCCATTCAGTAGTTTCAGCGTAATGCGCGGCCAAGATACAGACAGACAGACGGACAGACAGACAAAAATGAAAAAAAATACAGTTTTGGCTTCAGTATCGATTTATAGAGAGCCCTCCAAAATTTTTTTTCAAAATATCTTTAATGTACAGAATTGGACCTGTTACATTTTTATTATAAGTATATAGAAGTATAGATAGATAATCTACAGCCTGAAGCTGTGAAGCTGAGACAGATATGTAAATATGGCGCTACGAAGTTCGCCGGGTCAGCTAGTACTAAATAAATAAAAAAATACTGACTTCAAAAAACTTCAAACGATAAATTGGCTCTCCTTAAATTACTATGTGGTAACTCTTGCGTATTTTTAAGTATTTATTTAAACAAAGTAGTATTATAGAGTGTGCTATGTACCTAAAACCTGTTTGAAGTCGGTGCTAAGCCCAAAATAATACGAACAATTACAAAAATCTAAGCGACCTTTACCAAAATTATAACATGCCATGGATTTATAAAAAAAAATGAGTTTTGAGTCGCGTGACCGCACTAGATGGTGTTGCTCTTTACCACTTAGAGCTCAAGGAAATTCCTAACAAGCAGCATGATGAAAAGCGAAGAAGCGTTACACAAAGAACAACAGTTAAAACTAATTGTAAATATTTAAATGAACCCACTAACATTTACGTGCCTAAAAAAATATTGTGGGTATCCCTCGATTTCCTTGAGATCCCATCATCAGATCCTGATATGGTGCCAATAGGACTATCTCGGGTGCATGCCCTTCCGAATACAAAAACAATTTCCAAAATCGGTTTACAATAATTGACGGAGTAATCGGTGAAATACATAAAAAAATACATACCCTAATTACCTAACAACTTTTGAAAAAATGGGTTTGGTTCACGTATTTTTCAAGGGCAAAAAAGGTTCGGTTTCGGTTTTGGTTTCGGCCGAAACTGACAGCCAGGCCGAAGGTTTGGTTTCGGTTGCGGTTTCGGCTGAAAAACTAGTTTCGGTCGGACACTAAAAAAGATACATTTTTATGTTGTCTCCAACAAATATTCATAAACGTTACGTGTCAGTTTCGTTACATTAAATTAGTTCTGTTTAGGTATATATCTAGTGATTTATTTTTAGCGTTTTTTTGGACGTAGCTGTTGCTGAATTTATTTCCTCTATAAATTCAATCTCGGAATATAAAACTTATCCAAAAAAAACTGTTTCAAATAGCGTTTCATTAATAACTTGATGAAATTTTAATTATTATGCATTATGTCACTGGTAAGTGTAAAATTATCTTATGGATAAGAACTCAGTAAAATCAATAAATAAATAACAAATAAATCTTTGTTAGACAAAAAATAAAAGTTTGAATAAAACTCCGTACCTTTATGTGTCTATTTATATTTCAATTGTAAATAATTAACAAATAAAAATAGCAACTGTAGTTTCCATTTACTTGAATGCGAAGACGAAACTTAATCCAGACGAGTACAATGTAACAAAGGACCCGTAGAAGTCTACTTTGCTATCAATACAATTATCGAGTTCTTAAAGCGAAACGAATGAATCACAAAAGAGCACAATACCTACAAAACGCTTGTAATAACAATGTTATTGAACCATTTGAAGCATCCACAGGATTTAAAGCGGTTGTAACGGCTCGATTCGCCCTCGTCCATCGGCGCTCCCTAATTGAACATCGCACTAATGAGCGCCGTTGTTCTGATGCAACCCGCAATTATTCGCCCCCGAGATTACACCCGGTATTACCCAGGAAATGTGAGCTTTGGTTGGTGAACACGATTTGAGGCTCCGAGTACCTAATTATTTCAATATTATGGTTGTTGATATTTATGTAAATAGTCAAAATAATGTTCTCACACGCCTCGTAAAATTTGATACAATAACATGTTTTTATAAATTTAGGTGTGTTAACGTTACAACAGTATTGTTATTATGACTAAAGCAAATATAGGGACCTAGAAGTTCAGGATCAGAGAGTGTCAGATATGTGTCCGACTTGAGCTTGAATTGAGCTGACGCAGGAATGTTTTATAAGGTCCGGATGTGTTAATAACAGCAGTTCCCGGATCCCTCCCTTCTCAGGCACAGAGTGGCACACCCTGTGGTAGTCGGTCCGATTCCGACACACCGCCCCGCCGCAAACCCCGGTGGGGTGACGGCCCATGGAGGTTTCCACACGGTCAAGTAAAAAAAATATTGTGTGGTGTCGTGGGACACTAGATAGGAACGAAGGTTCTTATCAAAAATACAGATGGCACTATACTAAATTTTTCTTTCACGCTCTTTAAAAACCACAAAATTGTCTTAACACCTTTATTTTATTTAAAATGATTCATAAAAATATACAAAAGTTCTATGCGAGGTATAAAGAAAATAACTATTACACAGTAGATATAGGTACATTTTTAATTTCGATTTTTTATCGATAAAAATAAAAAATAAAACTAAACTTTTCACTTGTGCTGCTACCTTGTAATCTCACTGAAACAAGTTCTGTCTAGAGTTAGTCAATACTTGTTACATACAATTTACAGATTACGCTATAATAAATTTTTCGTTCACGAAATAAATAAATAAATATTTCGGACATCTTTTTTTTGTAAATACATACATATTATACATAGAAAACATCCAAACTCCGAAAAAACAAATATTTGCTGATCATTAAAAAAAATTTGATCCCGCCCGGGATTCGAACCCGACTCCTCAAGCACAGCATTCGCATACGCTACCATTTTGACACCGAGGCGTCAATCTTACGGTCCGGACTTTTTTTGCCAGCTAGGGTACCCCTCCGCAACGCGCCATAAGGAACTTCGTTCCAAAATGGAATGTTTTATCAAATTATATAGGAACCAAATAGCGACGACCCGAAAGCTCTGTTCAAATTCATGTCGATTGTGTAAAAATGATAAGTGTATAGCAACATATTGTTTAGAATACGATGGTACATCCGCTGTGTGTAAAGTTCCAGAAAATAAATAAAAAAGCTAGTAATAGCCACTTAAAAAAAGTAGTATTCAATATGGCGCGGTGCATCCTTCGATCAATAATAGGAAATTATTGATCGAAGGGTACATCGGTCTCGTTGAACGGTTTTACTCATTTTTAGGGTTCCGTGCCAACGGCAAAAAACTTTTTCATCCCACCAGCTCGTAAAGAGTATTTTTGCCCTTCGATATCTGAGTGCAAAAGCCGTTTTTATTCGCTAGAGGATAAAGTAAAATTGAATTTAGGACATCATGTGCACTAAGCTTGTGAAGTCAAAACAAAACATCATTAAACCTATTTACTTCTACCTCCATGGTGTCGAATTTATCATACATTTTTTTTATTTGTTAAAAACTCAGACTCGGAACCTTCTTGGTGTACTTTTTTTTTTGATTTGCTTTGCCAGCGCTATTTTCTTTTCACGTCATTTAGTCATTTCCTCGCTGAGGTGGGATGAAAAGTTACGTTTTGCACTCGAGTGTCCTTCGCTTGCTCGGTCATCAAAATTGAGCACACGGTTAAAAAGCAACTTTGCACTCTTGTATAACAAATAACTATTTTATTATGTTACTTGCTGCTTCGGAACCCTTCATGGGCGAGTCCGACTCGCACTTGGCCGCTTTTTATTATTGTCATAAATTGTAATGAAATTGTGGTAGAGCAGCACCTTAGAACGATGCTTTATTGCCATGTCAACAGTCCCGAAGCCACCGAGTCCCTTGAGCCTCTGCAGTTGCGTAGAGATATCACCTCCATGGCAGGCCTCTATCGCTTTTATCATGGAGAGTGTTCTGAAGAGCTCTTCCAACTGGTCCCTCCCTCTCCTTTCCTCTTTAGGACAACACGTGCCAGCCTTGGAAGTCACCGCCTCAGTTTGGTAGACATACGTTCTCGTACTCATCGCTTCGGTTCTTCCTTCCTGTGCCGAGCGGTGAAACACTACCAGCATACGTGTTTCCTTCCCACTATGATTGCTATGGCGGCCTTCCCAGGCAGTGTTGGTCACCATGCTGCATTGTCCTTATTCGCAACGACGAATGATGGTGACTTCCACTCCTGGATTCTGTTCACGCTTACCATCAGGCAGGGCAGAGTCATTTTGGCAGCTAACTATAAAAATAATGTGTATGTCGGAACTTATTACCTATTCATAACACTAACACTATTCTGAAATTAACTTTGTTTCATAAGATTTAAATTATTCACTAAATATATCTTTTTTTATATTTCTTATACCGAGTAAGCTGTGGTATGGGTAGGTAATACAGAAACAAAGTTGCTATAAATTTTCTTTTCATATAGTTCAATTAAAGTCTACGAAAATTAAATGCACTACTTTTCACATAAATAAGAGTACCAAGTGACCCGATTACCTGCGTCTGCGACTAATACTTTGCGTCTCCCACAATATTACCCCATAACTTTCATATCCAAAGTTTTGCACTAAAATGTCCTCGTGTAAGTGATTCTTGTGAAAGGAGCGGTTTCAGTATTCGCTGAGTTAGCAAGGGCCGTGTGTGGCAGACCGAAAGAAATAATTTCCCTCGCTCGAGTTCCCACTGTGACTTTTCCAGGCGGCCGTCCTGTGCATCTGGCGGGGCCTATTATTAGGGGACGGCTCTAAATGCTTTCTTAGGTATTTTTATATGGCTGCCGTCTTAGTTTTTACGATTGTGATTTTTATTGAATTCTCCTTCGGTCTTACGTATGTATGTAGGTATCGAAGTATGCCGAGTGCGGACGAAGGTGAAATATGAGCCACTTACTAAAAGATTTATTTTATTGCACTGTGTTGGACACACGTTTATTAGAATTTTATGTTCAAATGTTAAATGTAGGTAAGTATTATGTATTTATCCAATATAGTGTAGTTGAGGATTTTATTAAACTTTTGATAAAATCAAGTGATAGCTTATTATTATTAACTGGAAGAATTGGTCTACAGTTACCAGTGAATTTCTCTTGGTACTCGGGTACTCCACTGTTCTTATTGTGTTCCTCTTCGTCCTCACCATGTTCCCATTACATGGAATGAGCTAAATCTTGATGTTTCATTTTAATTATTATTAGTTTCGACTATAAGAACATGTTATTCATATAGTCTGGACAGTTATTGACCACTTCGCTAAAGTTTACCGATACCGACACGAACATGATCATAAGGATAATGATGAGACTTTCTTGAACGTGTTTAGTTGGAACTTTGTCTTATTTTATAACTCCTACAGACTATCGCAATATATATAATTTTCTTTATTAGCGGAGCTTAGCCACAATTATGACTATACCGGTCATTGCCCGCGGCTCCGCCCGCGTATATGTCGGTTATCGCGGCAAATAGTAGCCTATAATAATAATAATCACTTTATTGTACACCAGATTTCTTACAAAGGTAACTTAATGCTTGAGGTACAATTGGCGGCCTTATCGCCCGGATGCAATCTCTTACAGGCAACCATGGGTGTTAGCCTATGTGTTATTCTGATGTATAAACTATATTATAGTAAAGTTTCAACCAAATCCGTTCAGTAGTTTTTGTGTGAAAGAGTAACAAACATCCATCCATCCATACTCACAAACTTTCGCGTCTATAATATTAGTAGGATAACCCTTATAATTTTGTGACTATTTTGTTCGGATTCTGGACATTATGATTTTTTATCTGAACATTATCGCATTTCGGAATGTATGGTAAGTGTACTGCACTCGGAAAAAAATTGAAAATGGACCGATAATATTATATATGCATCTTAACTAGATCTTAGGTGAAAATATGCTATTATCGCTGAGGATGGCTTAAATATGCAAATGCATATGCAAATATGCAAATGCATATAATCCGGTCCCTAATAATAACATTGTAAATACTGATATTAAACTTATTATGTCATATTATACTTAGTCAAAGAAGATAATTCAGGAGAATTTAATAGGCGACTGAACTTTAAATGCAGTATAAAATTGTATTATGTGCTATCTGTAAATTACCTAGTAATATTTGGTTATAACAAACTCATAAACTAAATCTGTAAACTTTCTTGAAAGCCTACAAAGCCTGCGAGAGTGAAGTACACACGGAATGTGGAGGGCTTCACGGGAGCCAAATTTCGTACTGTTACACGAGTTCGCAACTTGCATTGTAAACGGGTAGAATTACACAACTTAATTGAACAATATCGCGCAGCAGCAACCCTTTAGCCAGGTTTGTTACTAATTAAACACGTTTTTCATGTTCTTCCTAATGGAAGTTGCTGTTCTTACAATCGCTTAAAACTGTATCTCCTTCCATATCCTTTGAAAGTGTGGTGCTTTTTTTTAAATACTTTTCTTGAATCTTATTTCTAATCAGGCTAGATTCGCAATATTATATTTAGCACATCTTGATTTGACTTAGCCTAAGCTTTACTTAGCGGCTTCAAGCATCTTTTCGGGTAACGGTTTTTAAAAAACATAGTTCTAGTTTTTCAGACTTTATTTTCTCCGAAACGGGTTACGAAATATTACTATGTCACCAAGTTGCACATATTCAATGGACATGTCAGATTTAAGAAATGTACTAACAATAATACCTACGACACAACGAGCACGTGCGCTCGCAAGAACTATTCTGAATCACACCAAAATTATATTCTACACACTATAGTTGGACGGTAACCTTAATCGTTGCGCAATCAGTGTAGTCATCACAATTAATGATAATTGAATGCGTTAAAACATTTCCTGCCTGCGCTGTTCAACGCTAAGGAGTTCCCTTGTGTTTAGCCAAGCGTAGGCGCAGATACCAGGTCATGGTAAACTTTACAATCTACAGATTACCATAATATAATGCACTTTTGACTGACTAACTGACTATTGTTTTGTTTAGTTCTTGAGTCTATCTCGGGTGCAGCGGCCTTTCAAGTCGATTCAATACGTAGGTGCATAAACATCTGCAACTCTAACGCTGACCGTTGAAGAGTTCTCATGTTTTAACCAATTCTAGGAGCAACAACCAGATCATTAGAAACTTTGGAGCTTCATAACTCAAACTCTTTTACAGCAAAACTGTACAGAAACAATGACTTAAATGTATAAAAGGTGATGTCTGGGCGCAGAATATGACGGGCGCATGGACCCGGAGGACGGAGGACCAAAGAAAAATGGATGGACTGTGTAAAATAGGATATGGCCAGGAAGGGAGTAAGAAGTGAACTGACGAGTGATAGAGGAGAATGGAAGAAGGAAACTCATTGCACCGACCCAAAAAAAAAATGGGAACAAGGTAAGGAGATGATGATGATGTCAGGGAGCAGGTCATCCTTATATTAAAAATGCAAGATAAATGAAAGCATTTAGTAATCAAATGACAGATATTTAAAATCCTAAGCTCGACGAGCACCGTTCGTCATGTGTTTTTGTGATAGGTACCAAGTTAGGATGCAGACATAAAAAGTAAAAGTTCACCAATATCAGTATTTAAATACTAATTTAAATCATGACCATGTGATACGATATTTTAATAAAATGATTTGCGTTATAAATACTTTTTTCCTAAATGTTAATATGGTGATATCTTTAAACTGACTGATCATATCTTCATCATGTAACTATGGCTAAGAACCATCGCTATAAAAACTACTTTCAAATATAAAAAAAACTCCAGAATCGGTCCATTTGTTTTGCAGCTCTGATGCCACAGACAGGCAAAGCGGTCAAACTTCCTCTTCCTCCACTTCCTCCTCCTCCTCCTCCTTATAATCCTCTTTTTGCTTAAATAATAAAAACTTTGATATGAAATAATTAAAATTAAATCTCAGATCTGTATATAACTAGTGTTACTGTTAACATGAAAAAATATTAAATTTAAAATCGAAACTCATTAATAAAATTGTGGTAAAATTATTGCTTTACCACTAAAACATATTATTACTTCTTACAGCGGAAGTAGAACTATGTTAAGGTAGATTAGTTCGACTCATCAAGTTGCAAACGCACTTTTATTGCTACATACAGGACGCAGACTTTGATCCTTTAAATATAGATTTTATTCATCCATTCAATGGACTGCTTACACATTGATGCTTTACCAATTTATCTTAACGAAGAACAAACGACTTAATTCCTGAACATCTCGAATGATTGTTTTTGTTTTTCTCGAGAGGGCGGAGTACGGCAATAAGTACAACAAATCGTTGTATGCACGATTCATTTGATCTGACACAAATTTATCCACGCTGCGCTGCTATTTATTTACAGACGATCGCGATGTTCAGTTTGTCCTGACAAATTCATAAATTACCGACATCCTCACCGCATGGTATTTATTCAACTTTTATTTTTGTCACACATCACTTGTTCGACCGTATCGACGGCAACCTTTTTGGTGTATGGTTTAATAATCGTTCATTCTATACGATGCTGTTTCGAATTTGCTATATTCCCCGCCAACATGATAGCATTGTGAGTTCATGCACTTTCTTATATTCTTGCGAGCTTTTTTTATCCAGTAATGGTACTTTTGATTTTAATAACAATTTTTGATTAATTACGTGCTTAAAATCTGTCTGAGAGATCTTAAAATATAAGATTTGTTGAAAACCTGAAAAAGAAATAAAATATAACTTGCCCTGGTTAGTTATTTTATTATTTATCTTTCTCATTGATACCTATTTTTTTATTTTTTTTTATGTTATAGCTGCGCCAAAATGAGTCTGCTCTGCCTGATGCAAAGCATGAGCAGATTCCAAAAAAGTTGTATTTTTTTTTAAATTTGTTATGATGTTTTTTTATTATGTTTTGTGTAAGTACGTAATGTACAAAAGATCACGTTTTTCTACATAGGTAGATAATAAATAGAGAGTTGCTAATTGTAGTAACATCTTCTAGAATGAAGTTAGCACATAATGATAAACCAGCGACCCTAACACCTTCCTTTAAATTTATTTGACAGTCGGACATTAAAATGAACAATGCTTGATGGAACGTAGGTACTTAAAAGCAGGGTTTAGGTCTTAAAACAGCAAAGCCTCATTTTTAGGGTTCCGTTCCTCAAAGGTTCACTTTGTTGTCCGTCTGTCTGTCAAGAACCTTTTTCTCAGGAACGCGTGGAGGTATCAAGCTGAAATTCATATCAATTTATTTATTTATTTATTATTATTATATGGCACAGATAAAGGAAAAAATGCGAAAAGGGTAAATTTTTAGTTACATCATATAATATTGGTTTGTACGGAACCCTCGTTCGTTAGTCCGACTCGCACTTGGCCGGTTTTTTTCTGTTACAATTTTTTAATGTTTTTATGTTAAAAGTAGGTATAAATTTTGGTGAATATTTAAAAAAATATGATAATGCACGTCAGTGTTGACACCTTCAAAAGCAAGAGGAGGTTTACTCTGATAGTGAATATATCGAATATATCGTTGATACATTTTGGATCAAGTTTTACCAATTCGGTTCTTAGTCAATCCGCACTTCTCTATCGGAACCGGATACTGCACACCTGTTTTAAATATAATTTAGAACGCACATGCATCATTTCCTTCTCTTTTGCTTATTTATAAATAATCAAGGTAAAATTGTCTACTGTACGTGTACAAAAGAAAAGGCTAAATTTTAATTAATCCTGTAATCCGGTTCTTATTTATTCTGAAGGTCAAAAAACTCTGAGTGTTGCGGGTTCAAACTGCACATGGGACAACACTTCATATGATCCATAAATTGTTGGTCTGAGTCTGGATGTTTATTGTGTCCGTTTCATATGTATTTGTAAAGTCTCCCGGGATTCAGGAATATTCTTAGTGCGGGAGTTGTAAAAATAATTGGAATTTACTTAAGTAGCTCTCAGCTCGATTTATTTGATGATTTAAGATAATTTGACTGCACGTTTGGCCTAGTGGTTTGGCGGTCACCACGCCGTTTCCTACTTCGCCAAGTGTCGTGGGTTCAAATCCCACATAGGACAACACTTTGTATGATCCACAAATTGTTGTTCTGAGTCTGGGTGTTCATTGTGTCCGTTTCATGTATGTTTGTAAAGTCCCCCGCGACACAGGATTTATACCTAGTGCGGGGAGTTGTCTTAAAAAAAGAGAAATAAAAAATTAATAAAAAATTGGGTTAGATTCTCTGGAAAGGATCTATCTCTGTGCAGGTGTTATATTCCATATTCTATATCTATGGTAATACGATGAAATGAATTAGAAAATAATAGAATGTGATGTTTAATATTTAATTATCTTACTAAAATGTTTTAAATCTTCATGTATCATACTCTACATTATTTGTATTATTGGAAACTACAATTTTAATGGATGCGAGGTATAGTAAGTATCCTTTCTATTGTGTTTTACGATTTAGAAAAGAAAAGTAGTGCACATGCATCAGTTGCTAGAGAAGACTCGAATACTTAGAAAAGTCGAGACTAGTCGAATACTTAGAAGAGTCGAGACTAGTCGAATACTTAGAAGAGTCAAGACTAGTCGAATACTTAGAAGAGTCGAGACTAGTCGAATACTTAGAAGAGTCGAGACTAGTCGAATACTTAGAAGAGTCGAGACTAGTCGAATACTTAGAAGAGTCGAGAGACTAGCCCGATAGGTACTTTTAATATTTAAGTACTTGCGGTGCGATTTAGAAGCTCAAACTAACGGTGTCAAAGACTTGAACTCAATTTCTTTAGTCTCCTTTAAACATTCTGGAACTAACTAGACTAAAAAAATCAAATAATTTGTTAAAAATCAATAATAATAACTTACTACGTATTGCCGCCGCCATCTACTCTCTCTAGGTCTCTATTTTTATAGAATAAAAGCCTAAAGTTACTTCCTATTAAGTCGTTCCATAGATTAGCCGGAACAAACAGACAGATAAAACTTTTAAAAATTTCTTTTTGATGTAAGTACCGAACATGCTTCTATATGCATTTAGTTAACACTTGTTAATTTGATTACAAACAGACACATTTATTTTCTTTATATAAATTACTGCATTATAGGACTGCATCAGTGAAATTTATTGAAATAAGCACCTATTGTTTGCTGAGAATGTTCATATCTTTATTAATTACTAGGTTTTGCGCGCGGCTCCGTCCGCGAGTTGGTCGGTTATCGCAGCAAAGAGTAGCCTATGTCCTTCCTCAAAAATCAAAGTATCACCATGCCAAATTTCATTGAAATCAGTACAGCGGTTTGGCCGTGAAAGCAAGACAGACAGACAGAGTTACTTTCGCATTTATAATAAAGGTATGGAGGTATTTCATAGAGTGAAAAAGCAAACAGGATCTAGGTATACGAGTACTATTTAATTAACTAAAGAAAAAACAAATGTGTATTTTAATTGAAAAGTATAGGCTTGAATTGTAATTAAATGAAAAGTACTACGCTCTGTAGGTAAGAAAATCCTCGGCAGGTAAGAGGCAATAATTAGCGCTTTGAGGGAACGTTCGAAAGTGTGTGGGGAGCGGGGCGGGGCGGCATGCTGTCTGGCGCGAACGTTGACTCACGCGCGGAAAGTCCGCCCGCCCAGCTAGCGATAGAGTCCAACAACACAGCTCTACAAGGATTTATCAACCTTTATTCATTGCCATTTGCGCGCCTTAACTGTAAGAAACAAAACAATATCTTGGAAAACTTAATGAGAATTGTAAAACAAATTAAAGGTTTCCGTGCGACCGTCATGCGTCATGGTATAGTATATCTTAGACTAAAATATACTTTGTAATGAGAGCCCTATGTTAAGCAGTAGACTATTAAAAGCTCTTGATGTCATGTGAAAAACAAATTAAAAGGTGACTGTTTCAATATCAAAGCGTAATTAGTAAAATTAAAAACATAAGTTTTTATTACTACCATTTACAAGACCCAGCTTAATTGCGTGAAGTTTAATTTTTAACGATTTTTCTATTGTTTCAACCTGAGCATATGATAACCAAGCATTAACCTTAAGTCTGGGCGAAATGCAAATAATAATCAAATCTAAATGTTAATTAAATGTACCGAGCCCAAGTGGCTTCGCACTGGTGTTATTAAAAAGTCCCTTATAATCGGCTATCAAAAATAAATTTGTGACACGTTATGTTGTGTCCGGCTCGGTAACTGCGTCAAACATTTTGTTAATGCAGATAAGGCACGCGCCTGTGCTTCTCTTCGCTCTCACAACTTGCACAAATCACTTATTACAATGTGATTCATTTTTCATGTAGGATTATTCGAGGAGATTTATCGATGAGTGTTTTTTATGTTCGCGCGACAATTTAAGATCTAAAATAACGCAGCTGCAGTTTCAGTTCTTAATGAGTGTTGAAACGTGTCTCGAAATATCCAATGTTTATCTGTTAAATTGTCATTCAGACGCAAACCTTAATATAGTGTCACAGTTTTCTACGATCATATATTCTCATTAGGTGTTTCATTTATAAAAATATATCATATAAAACGTGCGAAGAGATATATTTTTTATTAACAGATATTTATACAAACCGTACAAACGGCGGAAGCTGATTAATGCAGCTTCTACCATATTACTATATTACTCTTGAAATTTTTACCGATTAATGTCTACTTATTGTCTACTATGGCGTCTTTGCCACTTTCACATCACACAGACGCTTGGACGGACTACTTAAACAAATCATATTTTGCATTGTTCTGTCTGATCTAAAATAACTGGCGCTAAATCACCTACTAAGAAATGGCATTATTTAAAATAGATATTGCTTTTTCCCATTGTCAAAATGTTCGTTTTCAGAATAACTCATAAGATTATTTCATGTCTCTCATTTTTTAGGCTTCGCCTTGGGTCATTATCTTTTTTTATTAAAGTTTTACTTGCGATACTATCGTACAATAATACACACATCAAAAGTGTCTAGGGATCAAGCATTTTTATGCGGATTTCTTGAGATTGAGATGTGGCTTTGGCCCTGGCCTGCTCAGTCGCCAGACTTGAACCCGATTGAGCATGCATGGGATATGCTACAGAGAAGAGCTCTGCCGAATATGGAGGGTATCCAGTCGCAAGAAGACCTTTTTTTGTTGTTGCAACGAACATGGGCGGCCATTCCACAGCGTGATTTGGATGAACTCATTTTGAGTATGCCAAACCGATGTTCTTGTGTTAGTGTTCGCGGTAGAAACACGGATTATTAATTGTTTAAGTTACCTAATAAAATTTTAAAGAAAACTGTTATTTCAGTCTTTTTTTCGAACTTTAATGTTAGTGGTTCAAATGTCAAAAATCCTTTTATGAGGAAAATGGCAAATTTCTTTATTAATGCAAAGGTGACTTGGTTTATCGTTACTGTGACAAACGAAAACACTTTATTTGATGAATCCTTAAAGAAAATTTTAATTAATATCAATCAGGAGAAAAGTTATTTCAAAAATATATGTTGATCCCTAGACACATATGTTGATCCCTAGACACTTTTGATGTGTGTAGTAATTAAAAGGAAATAAATAAAAACCTTGAGATAGGCAGAAAAATAATTGATTTTTTATTTTTTACAAATTAGAAACTAAGTTTCTAATTGAAAAATAGTATTAGTAGAGCGTATAAATCTTATACGCTCGGCATTAATGATCCCATCTCGAAACAAATAACTACAAATTGTAGTTATTTGTAATCTATTTAATGCACGATTTCGTCATTCATTTTTGATAAGGGTATCGTCAAATTTGTAACAATAAAAGGCGACGATTGTTCTTTACAGAGCGACAAGTGCGGCGACTTAGACAAATAGCCCTTGTATTGGACAATTTGTTGAGTAATTCCTGCATTTGTTTCAATTATTCCGGCTTCCTATTTAATGGCCCTTACCTACATTTAAATGTAATGGCACATTGAGACACGTGCTTCGCATACAAATGTGAATGAATGTTACAATTATCCTGATATACCTACCCGTTTCAAATTAATTTCATGTAAGGTTCCTAATATTAATGTGTTATTACGATTCTCGAACGTGGTTTTCATGTGAATACTATTTGGGTCTTCGTTTTTATTTATACGGGTACATTTGGCATAATAGAATTGTTTAACGTACTATGTATGCGTGTGTCAAATGGTTCATAATTACCGTATCTTTGTTGCGGGTGTAATGGAGCGATGTAGTCAACAGTGAGAGGGCAGAAAGGCATCTCTGTCACTGATTATTACAAATGATGTTTTCTTTCGGTAACAGTCAACTTGTTTATTGGTACGTCGCGGTAAATGATGAAAGTATGTGGGCTTGTGAATGATTGGTCAATTTTACAATTGTGTGTATTGCCGAAACGAATATCATTTGAGATCACGGTCGGCAAGAGCATACTGGAATTGAAGTTAAATGCTTTCTTAAAATATTACGAAAGTAACTTTTCTTCAGTAGGAACATTACAGATGCTTATAAACTGAATTCATGAATTTCAGCGTTGAAGTTATAAGGTGTCAGCTTGGGCAAAATATTTTAAAGTTCGATTAAGCTATAAACTTTTTCTTAAACTTCCCTTGTATCGTGGACTGAGGCGGGAGCGGGACCGGCCGCAGGGGTGGCTTCACAGTACACACGCCACGACAATCATACGGCATTTAATCATCATTAAAGCGGAATCAGCGCCGCGCCGTTGTAGCCGCGTCAGCTGTATTGCACCCCAAACGTGTTTTTGCTACCATCACCAGCTTTAAACGATGTTTTAAATCCTTTTTTTAACTTTTTTATGCCTATTGGGCAGAAGCAGGCAAAAAGTCGAAGAGTTAAAGCATTCCCTTTCGAATTTGAGGACTTTAATTAGTAATTTTTATTCAAAATAAACATACGATCCACCTCATGATTAGCGATTACTTTAGCACATGGAAAGCGTCGAGGTATCTATGAAATTTCGTGGTAATATATTACCAGTATCTTATTCATACTTTTAGACTAATATTATAAACACGAAAGTAACTTAGTCTGTCTGTTACGCTTTCATTGCTAAACGGCTACACCGATGTTAATGAAATTTGGCATGGAGATACTTTGATTCCTCATTGAGGAGGTGAGGGGTGTTAGGTATGAGTTTGACGTGTAGATATATCTGTCTGTGGATTGTTGCGGTGTCATAGCTCCCAAACGGATAATTTTGACTTTTGATTTGTCAAAAACAGACTTGGTCGAGTGGTCTAAGCTTGGAAAGTTGTATGACGGATAATAAAATAGGAATATAGGATGTTAAAATGTATAATGTTTATTTGTTTTCTTAAATACCTATGTCTACCCGTGCGAAGCTGGAGCGGGCTGCTTGTGTATCGTAAAGGTGACAAATAAGCAGCGGTTAGTTTACCATACATACATTGATCAATCCCCTTGCCAAGGCAGTGATCACCTTGTAAAGTTTATAATACCTACGGGCCCATACATAGATATACAATCACTACTAATACCACTGGCAAGAAGAATGACCCACGGCTGTGTCACCGTGTTCTTAATCTAAACTACACTTACTGGAGTTGTGTGGCGTCCTGTTTTCGACGTCCCCAAGAGATCTCTTGGTGTGGTAGTTTCTTCACTGCTCTTCGTCTTCACACAAACATTGCTTCCAGGTGCTGGTTATTTCTCAAGGTATCCGAATTAATCTCAATAATCAACTTTTCACAGATATTCGAATTACAATACACTCGTTTTAGTTCTCGCGGGACGCGCCTATCACGTATTACAATTCTCGCGAGTCTAATCACAATTGACTTAACTGTTCCAAGCCTACTAGCCGATCAAACCTTCTCAACAATTTTCGATATTAATCTCGTCTCACGCGGGGCGGCGAGCCCACAAGTACCCTAGCTCAACAAACCTCACGGTGTTATCAATCTCACGCGGAAACTATACGAGTACTACAAAATTAACAATCAATAAATTACGGCACCGGCCATTTCAATACGAATTCTATCACAATCTTTTTTTTTTAACCTCAAACGTCAAACACGAACCAGAGACAATCAAAATGTTGCCAGTACAATGACGTTCGAAATCCGACATACATTTTAAATATATCTATTTCAGATTTAGTTACGATAAAAAAAAATTAGTACAGTTGTGTGTGGCGGAATTCGTCACTTTCACTACGAATATAATTTAATGACAAGACTGAACAAAGAACTCTTTTAATCGTGCTTTTCCCATAATTTAAGTAATGCTATCCAAACTCATGCAACATAAAAAGCTTAATAAAAAGCGATGGTAAGATATTAGTAATAACGTAACGTACAACGAATGAATTGCAATGTAACATTAGACACGCTTTGAACAACTGTTGCGTAGACATGTGACCCTTTTCAGTAGTAGAAAAATTACATTGTAACTTGACGGCTTGTTCTATCTACATAAACAACACAAAGAGATTTACCCGAAAAATGTTGGGTGGTCTTTTGTGTTGACGACCAGTTATGACAAAGCGAAACCCTCCGCCCCTCTCAGTTCTTTGTCTAACAGATCGAGATAGGCGCGTAAAATTTGATACGGGAATTATTTTATTAGATCAAACGCACACGTGCACAGCATGACGAATGCGATAATGGTCCCAGCAGCGAGCCCAACAACGGAACAATTACATTCCACATGAATTAACCATAATAGTACGATTACGGAAGCTTTGTGCTCGCAAAACCGTGACTCCATGTCCGGAGTCAATTGCTGTTTTGGTAATACTTATTGCGTAGCTATAAAGGCTTACATAGCTAAAGCCATGAGAGATCAAACCCCTCAGGCACTTTTCTTTAGTAACGGAATGTTTATAGGTCACCCATTAGAAAAACCTTGGATTACAGCGGCCTTGGAAGTCTGAAGGAAGCCGCAAAGCGGGAAGAAAATTGCAATAAGTTAACAGGGCACAGGTTTACAGGTTAACAAATTCATCAACCTAGTGATACGTTTACTAATTTTATAGGTTAAAAGTAGCCCCCTTCCCTAAAACCTAAGCTAAGTTATGATCTTAAAACAGTGTGAAAAATTATGACGATAGTGTGTAGTAGAAGTAGAGCATACGAAGTTACACAATAAAACTAAAACGGCTAAGTTAGCTCGCCTGAGTTTTTTATGGGATAGGTGGCAAACGAGCAGACGGATCGCCTGATAGTTAGCCATTAAGACTAAAAGGCACCCAAATTATAAAATTAAACTGTTTGGGAAAGGACAAGGCCGGATTTTGTAGTACACCGTTCCCACTCTCCAACGGACATGGAACGCACGTCAGTTTGTTCATTCCTACGTAAAAAAAAGGAAAAATAGCAGATTTTGATGGAAAAAAGATCATTTTTCATATGAGACTTATTTTATAATGAGATTACAATCTGTTAGCATTTCTTATTATTCATCATCAACAACCCATAATGTCCCACTGCTGGGCTCGGGTCTCCTCTCAGGAGAGGGTTAAGGCCATACGTCCTCACGCTGGCCCAGTGCGGGTTGGGGACTGGCAAGACAACGTTGTGTTTTAAGCCGCCCAAAGGCCTCCAACTAAGCTTCACTACTGTTATCTTATGATAACAACCGGGACCGACTGCTTAACGTGTCCTCCGAATCACGGAGACGCTCATGGTATCATGCCACCAGCGGTCACCCATCCAGGTACTGACCCACCGCTTACCCTCGGTGATTGTTTCTAATCACCGAGTGCAAGTGAGCTATGAGTGCCTCTTCTTATAATTATACTATTATAAAGTAATTTGTTAAAATATGATCAAGATTTTATGCTGGATTAACGATGGGATCTAGAGCAACCACATTCATATTAACATCAACATCATTTTCGTTAAGCCGGCCACACACGTAACGATATGCTTGCGAAAGGTTAGACTTGTCCAAATACACGTATTTCGGAGATGACCACAAACGGCTCAAGCATACTTGCACAAATATCATTTCAGTGATATTTGTGCAAGCGTGCGTACATGCAGCAAACTACTAACTACAATATAATTTTGGCGTTTGGTTCTAATTATCGGTATTTTTCAATGAATTTATTATAAGCCGCATTTTTATTCATGTGGTGGTTGTCTATACTTTTTATTTACCAAAAACATCGCTCATTTTTGTAAATATTTATAAATTGTTCTATAATATCGCAAACTCCATGCCTCTCGGTAGTCTCGTTAATTTTGGCGCGAAAATGACGCGCAGACATGTAGGTGGCTACAGTACTGAAACTTGAGTGCAATGCTCCCACACACGTTCATGTAAACTTGTGCAAACTTGAATTGAAACTTCGAACTTTTTAAAGAACTTGTGCAACTAAAAAATGCACAATTATCTTCCAACACACTGGCGGTGTATCGTAGCTCAAACTCAAAATCTTTTATTTAATAGAGACAGCTGTCTTTTGATAGAGATAAAAACAGAAAGCTTTAAGCAAATCATAGATATATTTATAGAGCAGAACCTTATTATAGAATAAGATACTACTCTATAGTCTGATAGTATATAACTAGTGCAGCATGCTATTCCGTGACGTGGCAGGACGGCCAGGACGTGGCCCGTCGTGATCGTGATGCCGTGAGTGAGCGGTGACGTCGCGTGCGCTGTCCCCCATGACATTACACGGATATTGTTTTTTTAAACGGATACGAGGAACCGTTCAAAGCCTTTGCACAGGCCGATATACAAGCATTTTTTGCACTTCAGTACATAGGACAGATAAAATATTACAGATATAGGTATGTTCTGTTTTTTTATACAATATCATTGAGTATGTTAGTATGTATAATTTTAATTAAGATGCCTATAAAACTTTGGTAAAAAATAGATAATTAGGTATCTATCTAAAAGTGGTATCAGCACATTAGACTTCTCCTCGAATCTAAGTCACTTGATTTGGTTTACACATGCAATATCCGACCTAAACAGTAAGAGATATTTTTTTAACTTACTTATTACCACATCACACTAATATATAAAGGCGAAAGTTTGTGTGTATGTTTATACTGTCTACTGAACGGATTTGGATGAAACTTTACAGTAATATAGCTTATACATCAGAATAACACATAGGTTACTATTTGCCGCGATAGCCGACATACACGCGGGCGGAGCCGCGGGTAACAGCTAGTATTTAATAAATTTTAGTAGTCAATCATTGATTAATCAATAAATCAATCATTAAGAAGTCAACCTACGCTAGGTTTACTTCTTATTATGTACATAATTATCCATAGAAAAGCTAAAAATAATAATAATAGAAATTCAACGAATTATGGTCGAATTTCGAGCGCTGGGCGAAGTATATTAAAAAGTCTTAAAACTAAAAACTTTATCAATGGATTGACAGCCGCCCTATTGTATAATCGGTTAAAATATTAACTTGTGTGTTATTTTTGCCCAAACTATAATATAAACGCTTTTTCAATAAATGAAAATACTCAATAAATCAAAAGGTAAGTAATCTTATTTTCTTTACATTTGTTTTGTTTGTTTGTTTTTAAAAAGACAACTCCCGCACTAGGAATAAATCCTGTGTCGCGGGGAACTTTACAAACATACATGAAACGGACACAAAGAACAACCAGACTCAGAACAACAATTTTTGGATCACACAAAGTGTTGTCCTACGTGGGATTTGAACCCACGACACTCGGCGAAGTAGGAAACGGCGTGGTTACCGTTAAACCACTGGGCCAAACGTGCAGTATTTATGTCATTACGGTAGATATTTTCTCATAATAGGCTGCTCAAGGACCGCGTTCAACCTGTACCTATCAATTTTACTCACTTTATCTACATTTCTTTTACTGTTGTATATCTAAACTTAAATGTTCACCTGTTATGTACTAACACTTGTCTATATACTCGACACTTTATATCGATGACTTCATCTTTGATAGTTCTTTCAAAATTAATAGACTTAAATAAAGGTAGTCAGGCAGTTAAAAAAACTCAAAACACGCTTACAAAAGACGATAACAGTTGTCTGTTACCGTCTTTTGTACGGGTGTTTTGAGTTTTTAACACAAAATAAAATATAGCCGAATGAACACTATAACACGTAAACAAGTATAACTCATACTTCAATAGTAATACTATAAATTTTAAAGCAACTCTGTCTGTCTGTTTGTTACGCTTTCACGACTAAATCGATGCACTGAATTCAAGAACTTTGGCATGGAGATTCTTTGATTTTTGAGGAAGGACATAGCTATTCTTTACCGCGATAACAGACAGACACGAGGGCGGAGCCGCGGGAAAAAGCTAATAAATAATAAATTTACACTATAAGAAGCAAACGCATCCTCGTAACTACTGTGTAATCGCAACAGAAAAGGCGTTCGTAGCACATTCACTTAATGCGCTACGAGCTACGCCTCGATTAATGAATCCTAATTTACCAGTTACTTGTAATTTAATGTTTAGATCACAAAAATATATTTGTGCTTACCTAAACATTTAGTACCTTCACTTAATTATTGTCTACCACTACGCAACTCTCCGTTAAGTTAAAAAGACGAACCAGTATAATGTGCAAGTGAATAGGTCAGGTCAGTCGCAAAGGTACTCGTACAGAACGGCAACGCTTTGTCGAAAAACTAAAATGACGTCGTTAATTACACGATGATGATGATGACAGTACATTTTTTTTTATGGAATAGGGGGCAAACGAGCAGGCGTATCGCCTGATGGTAAGCGAATACCGCCGCCCATTGACACCCGTAACACCAGAGGCGTCACAAGTGCGTTGCCGGCCTTTGGTTGATGGGGAGGGGGGAGTTGGGGGAGGGGTTGGGGTGTGGTCCTCCGGTATCCTCACTCACTCAGTGCAACACAGTGCAAGCGCTGTTTCACACCGGTTTTCTGTGAGGCCGAGGTATCACTCCGGTCGAGCTGGCCCATTCATGCCGAAGCGTGGCTCTCCCACGGTATTTAAAAGTTAAACATTAGTTATAAGAACTTACTTTCGGGGTTGAATGAACATCTGCCGTGGATTTCATTCTAAATAAAAAAAATGCGAGTAAGCTACAAAACAAGAGACATTTTGTGCCCAAATGACTTTTAATAACCATTGAAAATGTTGTTTTACAACCATCACAAGTTCAGTTAGTTTCATAACTGTGACACAAATTTAACCTAAACATTTGGATAAAACATTCTTCCCTCACAATATCGGAGAGCGGTACCATCGGCAACGGGTGTCCTTGGCAGGCACGACAAAACGTCAATGAATTTTAATATACCGTCTACGATAACCCAGTTATCGTAACGTAAGCTGTATAGTATAAAAAGCGGCAAGTACGCCTGCCGCATCCCTCGCGGCACAAATAGTACCGACTGCCTTCCCGTCGACACCGCACGTAAGCTCCCTTTGCCACTAACTTTCCACGCACGCATTAGTCACCCCGCACGCTGACCAAAGAAGCAAGTAGACGGTTAAAATATAATAGTATTGTGTTTTATACTGAAAAAATTACACTTAAAAATTAATCATGATAAACAGTAAAGTAACCATAAAAAATAATGCTTTCTAATCGCAAATACAATGACGTGATACACATGAAACCGCACTAGAGAGGTCGATAATTCATTAAGTAAATCACAAATATGACTTGTTTTTCTTTTAAAGTTTAGTATTTCTTTAATTTTCTTGTAGTATGTAATTATTTATATACTGCGATTTTAAAAGCATTAAAGCAAAATACTAACATTTATCGACATCCATCTTATTATATCCATGTAATCTAATAGTAGGTCTATTAAATTTTAAACTTAATATAATGTTAGTACCTACCCGTTAAGAGAACATACTAGGAGTATACCTACCGTATACCATATTTTTGATCTTTAAGCTTAATGATACCGATTAAATCCAATTGTCATTTTGTTTCAGTTATCACAAAATGGTTTTAAAAATCTAACGATTAAATGAATATACGATGAGTTTGTTCGTTGATTTACGTAAAATTAAATCATCAGTAACCAACCTATCTGAAATGGTTGATAAAATATCTACATCTGTAACTAAAGAAAAGAAACAAGACGACCGTCCAAAGAGAGATGAAATTCTCTATAGCAGTTCTATGTATAAACCAACTACATTGGGATTCGGTGTTCGTTTTTCCAGCCAAGAAGATGTTTATCAAAGCTTACCCATGCCCTCTTCCAGGCTACGCAGTCACGTGTCGATGCCAAATTTAGACAAATCAGAAAAGGTGTTCGAAAAACCTTCCGTGTCACGACACGATGGCAGAACGAAAATTGTGGAAATCGATGACGAACGAGATGATAAAAGTAAACAAGCGATACAATTATCTACAGAAAATCTTAGTGAGTGGATCATGGCCTCTATAACCAAACGACCACATTTTGATGATGTTGCAGATACTCATCCAATGGATTTTTTAGAAGATATAAAGTATTATATATCCGAATTAAAAATGAGTGAGGAGAAACAATTACCATTTATAATATCGTGTTTAGAAGGTATGCCGCTAATGTGGGCTCGTTGTTTCAAAAATGAGTTTACAGATGTGGAATCATTTTACAGTGCTTTTGAGCAAGAATTTTGGGGCCCAGATAGGCAGAAAGCGGTGCTATATGACATGAAACTCGGAAAATACGATGACGGAAACCCGCGTATCAGTATGTCAGAATACTTCTTGCATAAGGTGTCTAACTATCGACATCTGACGCCGCCACCTTCTGATTTGGAAATAGTGTACTCTCTAGCTGCCCATTTTCCTACGGCTGTGGAGTTGGAACTTCGTCTAGCGCCGAAACCCACATTACGTGAAGCCTACCGTGTGCTGCGCCGTAGAGAAGGGGAGGCAGCAGATTTCCTTCCGAATTATTTATATGAAATGTGTGAAGCATTTCAACGGGGTCAAAGACCTGAATCTGCTCGACGTGATCCATCACAACCGTCTAGCTCTGTAAACCAAGATAAAAAAGGAACGAATTAACATTAAGCTACTGTGCACAAAACTTTGTAGGTACGTGCGTATCAATCACTGCCAACAGTTCGTAGTTGAGTAAATAATTGCAAGGGAAAATGTCTTCTAAAATAAAAAAATATCCGACTAATCCGCTTGTTTTATTTCTCAGATAACATCTTAATTTAACAAAAATTAAACCTAAAATCATTATTGTATTAATGAACTTATGATACAGAGCATTGCATGAGAGCGAAGGCAACTGGACGGAGAGTGATTGCTGGGACGCGCGTCGCAACGGCGCGCTATGGAGTGGTCAGGCCCGCGCGTGTCGCCGGCAACCTGCCGCCATGCCACACGTAGCAGCGGCTGCGCGTCTGGCACGAGCAGCTTGCCTCGCAGCACACGCAGGAGAACGATGGAACTGCTCTTCTATTGAACTCGCACCCAAGTTCACCCCTGACTTGCTTACTGGTGCGTATTATTTTATATCAAATGTTTTAATTAGCCTTTTTTACGCCACTAGATTAACCAAACCGTCTGTGAACGCGTGAGAAGATATTTTTTTTATAAAGAGGTTTCATCGATTTTATTCACAAGAGTCGTGTATAATACAGCAACTAGGAGGTAAATTAAACGCAATCATTTTCATTTTATGATTGATTATAAATACCATTGACTATTTACATTCATATTATATATTTACACTTGCTGACCCATGCAAATTCGTCTGCGTCTCTTTTCAATCATGTTCTTCTACCATTGGTCTAGCGTGATGTATAACTATCCTATCTAAAGCACGCCAGCAAAACATATATTTTAAGAAGATTTGAGTTTCGGTTCTATATATAAAGCAGAATTATAAACCAATGAAAATATTTACAATAAAGGTATTAGGTATACATACAAGCGTCAAAAAAATCATCCGCATCATACAGCATTGCCTACTGGTAGCGTTTCAAAAAAATTGGCAACAATGCCACGTTGAATTGCAATGCTAAAAACTGAGAATATAATAGATTATTAAAACTTAATCGTATTTTTAGATCTCGGTTTTGTTTATTTCAAGAAATGAAGACAACGCTTTCAATGACAACGGCGAATTAAGTCCATATTTTAATTAAAATATGTAGCATACTAACTTTTAAACTTTCACGTTCCATGATATAACAATAATTATTTTTACGGGAATTAACGCGATCACTTATTAAGTCAGCCTATGACCACGGCCGGTGCAACCTGGTCGAAACGTCAGGCAAATCAGAGGTATTTTTTTACCTTTTAATAAGTGATCGCGTTAATTCCCGTAAAAATATGTAGCATCTCTCATCTAACTCCTATGCATTTACCTTTACCTGAATACTATTACGAAGTAGCAAAACTTATATTGGGCGACAGATTATAGAAAAGCTACTTACTATATTCAAGCATAAAAAGATTCAGAGTATTCCTTGTTAGTCCAATCGCGTGCCGATTCTAGTTGTAGTCACAGTTTCTCGCCATTTATCAAGCCCATTCATTTTGTTATCGATTTATCACGACTTATTTTATAATAATTATTCGACTACGACGAAACCAAAAGAAAGAGTACCTAATAGTTTTTTTTAAATTAATCTATGTAAATCGATCCAAAGAAATCAAGGAGATTCCAAAAGCTTCCAAAGAAGCTTTCCAAAAGAAGAAGGCCAATTCGATACGACCATATAGGTATTGTTACATTGAATACTCAACGTAAAATAAAATTATTTTATATTATTAAATATCCCAAATATTTAACATTTTAATAGTCCATAAAAAACGAATATTCTATAAAAACCTTATGCAAACAAAACTTGAAATTGATCACTTTAGTTTCGGGTCGACAATCTTTGTGCCAATATAAACACGACAACCTTAACAAAAACAAGATTAAAAACTAAGAATACTTAAAAAAGCCATTCATCAAAATTAAACAAGCTCCATAATAAGAGTCAAGTGCATTTAATCGTTAAGTCTGTCAAAGACTAGGAAAGTAGTGAAATGTAAGAACCGCACGCGGTTCATATGAGAACTTATTCAAAATTCGTAATTAATCAAATTTATTTTTTTCGGAACAATGTCCTCCATGTATATAAAAGAGTTTGAAAAGAATACAACTACCCGAAGACTCAAGATAATATTTTATAAACGTAGAAAACACTGCTACTCATCTTAGTAGGTACTCATCACATATGAAAGATAAGGGAGGAAAAGTTTGCCGAGACTTTTAAATCAACGGCGATCTATTGTAAAAGCGCGGCCGCCGTGACGACAGCGCCCTTTCTTTCAGCGACATGCAAGCGTAGTCGTTCCGCTTCGGCCATTCTTTTTATTTCCATGACACATGAACTTATTTATCACTTCTCGGGCAATTAACTTCCAAATTACTCCATTGTTTAATGATATTTTAAGTTAAATTATTCTCTTATCGTTTATCACATTAATAGCTGAGCTTTTAAAGAACAATCACGCCTATGGCTATGACGATTCAGTATCGAATCAGAAAACTTATTAAATAACCGAAGACGTCACGCGATGTCTTCATAATTCTACGGCCAGCACGAAACTCGTTGAAGGAACACCGCCGGCAAAATGCCACCGTCTATACGACACGGGGTTCATAGCATCACGTGACTGCATAGTAAGTAGGTAGTTAAATATTGATCCAATAAATGAAAAAAAGTGATGAATGTCCAAATCTTTTCGTAATAATAAAGCCAAATAAGTATATAGCTTGTGTTAGTTTCAACCAAACTTCTTTGATGGATTTCCATTATACGAATAATAATACCATCACAATCTTCTTTCTATTCTCCACATCGTGTCTTATCAGTGTTACAAGAAAGACAGTAAAAACACTTGTCTAAAAGTTAGGAATAGAAGGAAGACAAACAATGGGGAACTTTTTCTAGTTTTACATGGTCGGGTACATTGTGTAGTTGGCAGCGAGTGCCGGCCGGATGCCGACGGCCGGCTACTGCAAAATACGGAGCATTGTTTTTGGTCACCATTTCAGCACCGTCTGCCCACTTTAGAAAATTAATTGACACGGAACGTTGTCGACTACAAACAAAACCTTTAGGAATCTTTGGAGTGCTCTGGCTTGATACATTTTAATTAAAAGTTTTAAGGAGCGAATAAAGTCTACGGCCGCTGCGGCACCGAACAAAGAATAACTTTTTATTAAAAATACAAAGTAGCTGCTGTGATAGGTATCCATTTTATTTTACATAAGCTAACGACTTAATTTCATGTTTTTAAAAGCTTTGTGTTATTGTCTTTCTGTACACTATTCTAACTTCTAATTCTATTAGAAGTTAATGGCTCATTTGAAACAACGCTTATTGTAATAGCAAAGAGGAAGCTTTGTCAACCTTACTATTTTATTTTTTACGTAAATCCCAATTGTTTTAATAACAAACACCTATATTAATATTATAAAGAGTGAAGTAAATTTTGTAAAATTCTGCAGTAATACTAAAGGGTAATCTCTGAAACTACTGCACCGATTTTGAAAATTATTTTTAAACTTAAGTCAACACGAATTTTGTCTTTGATAAGAGAGTATGAAATTTTGATAAATTCGACAAAAAGGCTTGAAAAAGTTTGCTTTTGTGTGAAGTTTTGAATTTGTTATTTGTTATATATATGTTACCGGAAATGTATGAAATCAAGGAATTGTATACAAATCCTAGGAAATGTGTACAATTCCGATACTATTTAGGAAATGTATAAAATATTGTTTGAAAAACTATTTAATACATAGATATCTTAGGAAATGTATAAATTTCCCCGGAATTGTATATAATTCCAATATCGTATTAGGAAATGTATAAATAAATGCTTTCTGTAATAAAACACGTTGTTAATTTTTTTTTTTTATTATAGCACTCATATTATCTTAATACCGTAAAATAATAATAATATATTCATATGTTCTAAACTAACCTAACCTAAAAATAATTACCCACCAATATCTTAAATGTTTTTCATTTCCGATTGCTATTTAGGAAATGTATAGATTTCCTAGGAAATGTGTAATGTGTAAGTATAATATAATTTATTTCACACATTTCCGTGCGATTTTAGGAATTACATACATTTCCTAGGAATTGTATACAATGACGGATTACATACATTTCCGTTAACATATAAATAAAAATTAAGCATAAACAAGGATTTTATTATTTTCAACTTTAAATATTGTCATCATTATCATCATCATCATCATCATTTCTGTCCACTGCTGGACTTAGACCTCTATTTACCAAGGAGGTATAACACGCTGGCCAGACAGGTTAATATAGAAGTATAGGGTTTGCTTCAGGTTGAAATTGTATCTTCTTTAAAACTGCTTTCAGTTTGCTTGAAAAAACCTCTCATGTCGTTGAAATAGCAAAGCCCGTCTTATTTAGTAAAAATATAACAAATGTCTCAGGCCGACTTCGTTGATCTTTTATTTCTACATTAATGAGCAAAATCCAATGATTCAAATGTGATCCCAACAGCTCTGCCTTGCTCTTCCGCAAATTGAAATCTCATATTAAGTCAATAAAATCTTCTGAGTTAATGAAATAGGGTTTTAGTGGTTCCTGTCACAATACAAATTCCTTAGCTTCAGAATCTTCATTTGTACTCTAAAATTAGCTTCACTGGGACAATTTTGCAGGAGGTTTAGGTTGTGGGCTATGTGCTATTATAGCAAAAGATGTGTCTGCCTAGTCTCCCAGACGGTCGTGTGTGAGTTGTATGAAGTTATTAGAGTATCATAGATAGGTTTTCTATTTTTGCCTAAACGTCTTTTAACAGGATTACCTAATGAAAATACAAAACACTCATCGACGTGGTTTGTTGGCTCTCGTAAATTGTTGGTACTACGAATTTCATATTCCGTTTCTAACCTAGGTCGCTTAAGCATAGACGGTTAGTTCACCCCAATGTTCACCCGTACGGACGGACGGACCACGAGCGATATAACCTGTTCGAAACGTCGGGCAAGTAGATCAGAAGGTACCGTAACCTTTCATATAATAATTCCATAATCATCGTAACTACTACAACAGCAAACTTGTTGAGAACTTAAGAAATATATATAGGTATTTTTATTTATTGGAACGAAGTTCCTTAATGCGCGTTGCGAAAGGGGGCTAGACGGATTAAGACTAAAAGTTGTAACGACACTTTTAACATTGACTTGATGTCATAGTGCTGGATAGTATATATATATCTTATATATAAAAATGAATTGCTGTTCGTTTGTCTGGCTAAAACTCGAGAACCGCCGGGCCGATTTAGCTGATTTAGGTTTTGAAATGTTTGTCGTAGTTCAGGGAAGGTTTAAACGGTGAGAAAATATGGAAAAATTGCGAGGAAGATAATAAAAACAACAATTTCTTTTTGCCCATATAAACTGTTCTACCAACTTTCCTGTCAAACTTTTGACTGTCAACTTGAAGCACTTATTATATTAAGGGTTTTAAATATACACCATATATATTATTACACGAATCAAATTAAGGGTTGTAAATAGACACCACATATTATTTATATATTATTATCGCGTATTTTAATATTATTATTTTGATGGTTGTTATTGTTGGTTCATCCAGAAATTTTTGTCATTTTATTGACATATTTTGATTGTTGTCACTGTTTAGAATGCAAATAAAAAAGTATTTATTGTGTGTGTGTGTGATTCGTGTAATAATATATATGGTGTATATTTAAAACCCTTAATTTAATAAGTGCTTCAAGTTGACAGTCAAAAGTTTGACAGGAATGTTGGTAGAACAGTTTATATAGGCAAAAGGAAATTGTTGTTTTTATTATCTTCCTAGCAATTTTTCCATATTTTCTCACCGTTTAAACCTTCCCTGAACTACGACAAACATTTCAAAACCTAAATCAGCTAAATCGGCCCGGCGGTTCTCGAGTTTTAGCCAGACAAACGAACAGCAATTCATTTTTATATATAAGATTCAAAACACGTAGTGTCATCTATCTATACTTATAATAAAAATGTAACAGGTCCAATTCTGTACATTAAAGATATTTTGAAAAACATTTTTGGAGGGCTCTCTATTATCTATACTGAAGCCAAAACTGTAATTTTTTTCATTTTCTGTCTGTCTGTCTGTATCTTGGCCGCGCATCACGCCGAAACTACTGAATGGATTTAAATGAAACTTGGCATGATTTGAGTTCATACTACGAGGTAGGACATACGATACTTTTTATCCCGAAATTCAGCACGGTTTCCTGGAGAGAGGGGATGAAAGTCAAAACATGTACTTAGTTGTAATGCAATAACACATAGTCCAATTTCTTTCATTCTTTTTTTACTAGAAAGAAAAAAAATAAAAGATAACGGGAAAAGTCTTTTGTTTGTCCACGACTGTACACTGCCTGTGGGAAGCTGAGACAGATATGTAAATATGGCGGTACGAAGTTCGCCGGGTCAGCTAGTATATATATATATATATATATGTACATATGTGAACGAAGTGTATATGTATATATACTTCGTTCCATCCGGGTGTCCCTTGACACCTCTCAAGTTTTTACATTTACATTCTTTATTATAAAGCCTAAGGAAAAGAAAAATCATAAAATAAATAGTAGGACAAGGACAAGTTTTTTTTATAAGATTAGTTTAATACTTGATTTGTGAGTATCATAGGCTATACATATACTTATAACACGAAAAATGATAAGACTTTTTCGTGGTAGTCATATTTACTTAAATATGTTTAAAGACCAACAAAGTGGGCATGGGTTAGCTAGTATTATATTTGATTGAATCAAAATCTCAACGTAGCTTGCGAGGTATCACTTAAATCATTCCCCCTTAGCTTTATCGGTGTCGGTCAATGCCCAACCTGAGTCTGGGCTAGCTTAAGTTTTTACAGGAAAAGTGACATCAGTCAAGTTTCAATTGAAGAACTTTTATCACGTTTTAATTTTGTTTTTATCCGACTACAGCGGCGAAGCCAAAACGAAGGGTAATAGGGTAGTCTATGAATGTGTGTATGTTCCACCGTAACGCAACTACTAAACAGATTTTAATGAATGAGGCTCGAGTGACAGTCAGCACAGGCAATATAAATTTTACCAGTCAGTTTTTACGTAGTCAGGTCAGATTTTCTTAAACTTTTTCTTGTGCAGTGTTCAACAATAGTAGATAAATGTTTTATAGTTAATGTTGCTGTAGTCAAGTTTAAGACAATCATTAGGTACGTTATATAAATATCAAAAACCTTTAGTAATCCACTGGCTGGGCATAGGCCACTTCTTAGAAGCGAGATACAGTTTTACAAAATAGTTTTTTTTGTTTGTTAAAATTCAGGCGAAGTTGTTTATGTGTTGATTAGTAGACTTTTGAAATTACTGTAATTAATTACTTAATTCCTTGATTCCTTGTGAATTACTATTTATTTACTAAATTTGTTCTACTATCTATGTTCCACTGCATGTATTTTTTTTTTTTTTTTTATGTATGTTCACCGATTACTCCGTCAATTGTGGTCCGATTTCAAAAAATTTTTTTGTATTCGAAAGGGTATGCTCCCGAGGTGGTCCCATTGCTACCATATCAGGATCTGATGATGGGATCCCAGGGAAATCGAGAGAAACCCTCAATTTTTTTAGGCACATACTATGTTTTTCGTATATTTTCTGAAGTTACACCGGTATTTGCGTCTGGTAGTCATCATTTTATGATGATGAGCTGACGACACTAGGGCACAACTCCTTAACGGTTAGGGGTTGGAGGATAAATCTTTAAATATCATATGTATATATGTTACCTTTAGTCGTATTCTTTCAAATTATTTAGGTAAGCTGATGATGGAAGGTACAACTCCTCAACGGTTAGGGGTTGGAGGATAAATCTTTAAATATCATATGTATATATGTTACCTTTAGTCGTATTCTTTCAAATTATTTAGGTAAGCTGATGATGGAAGGTACAACTCCTCAACGGTTAGGAGTTGGAGGATAATTCTTTCAATTTCATACGTATCTAAAGACCTTCAGTCGTATACTTTCAAGTTATTTAGGTGAGCTGATGATGGAAGGTTAAACTCTTCAACAGTTAGGGATTACAGGATGATTTTAATATTACACGAACGTATAGACCTTAGTTTGTATTCTTGATGATGAAATTTGATGAAATAGTTCAACTTACTACTTACCTACGATTGTTTGCACTAAAAACTGAAAAATAAAAACTTTTTATAAAAAAAAAAAACCGACTTCCAAAAAACATCCAACGAAAACTCTCTGCCAAAAAAACACTTAAAAGCGTAAAATAAACTGGTTCTTCATAAATTGCCTATACCTAATTCTTTATTCATTTAAATAGTAGTATTATAATGTGTGCTAGGTACCTAAAATCTGTTTGAAGTCTGAAGTTTGAAGTATCTATGTAAGATCGGCTGCGGGAAACACCGACCAATTCAGTGTCTCTGTTGGTTTGCACCAGCGATCGGCTCTTAGTCCATACCTCTTACTACTGATAATGGATGCTCTGACATCGGACATAAAGGAGGAGGCACCATGGTGCATGCTATTTGCAGACGACATTGTGTTGGTCGGTGATGACGCGTCCGAGGTCCAGCGCAGACTAGAGACATGGCAGCAAAGACTAGAGAATGTTGGCTTGAAAATCTGCAAAACTAAAACCGAATACATGTTCTGCGATTTAGGGGTCTCTCCGGCCTTACTGCCGTGTCACTGAATGGAACAACGATTCCAGACTGCACCGATTTCAAGTACCTCGGTTCGCTGTTAAAATAACGGCGAAATAGGTCTGCACAACATCGAATCCATGCAGATGGAATAGTTCCTGTTATCTGCCGCCACTATACCACGGCAGATAACAGGAACTACACACATCAAAAGTGTCTAGGGATCAAGCATTTTTATGCGGATTTCTTGAGATTGAGATGTGGCTTTGGCCCTGGCCTGCTCAGTCGCCAGACTTGAACCCGATTGAGCATGCATGGGATATGCTACAGAGAAGAGCTCTGCCGAATATGGAGGGTATTCAGTCGCAAGAAGACCTTTTTTTGTTGTTGCAACGAACATGGGCGGCCATTCCACAGCGTGATTTGGATGAACTCATTTTGAGTATGCCAAACCGATTCTTGTGTTGTTAGTGTTCGCGGTAGAAACACGGATTATTAATTGTTTAAGTTACCTAATAAAATTTTAAAGAAAACTGTTATTTCAGTATTTTTTTCGAACTTTAATGTTAGTGGTTCAAATGTCAAAAATCCCTTTATTAGGAAAATGGCAAATTTCTTTATTAATGCAAAGGTGACTTGGTTTATCGTTACTGTGACAAACGAAAACACTTTATTTGATGAATCCTTAAAGAAAATTTTAATTAATATCAATCAGGAGAAAAGTTATTGCAAAAATATATGTTGATCCCTAGACACATATGTTGATCCCTAGCACGAAGCAAATATAAAGAGGAGATGGCATAAGCGCATAGGTCCCGTGACAAAATACAGGTCCCGACGTCATCGCAGTTATCGCGACTTACAAATTAGACTGTCAACGTCAATGTTCTAGAACTTTATCGAAAAATCGCAATCCTTGAATATTCTCGGATTATTCCTTATAAAAGATGAAGTGTTGTATTTTATCTTGCACAAATAACTTGGACAGACGTTCTGGTGCCATGAATGGCATAATATTTCATTTGTAAGTAATTTTATACTTAATATCTTAAAATAGTTCTAGAAAAATCTCTCAGTGTGTTGTTGAAATATAGTTAAATCTATTCGCCACTAGATGGAAAAACTTTGTGTGATGGGAAATAAAAATACAAAGGTTCGTAGAGCTGAGTATTTATAAAGTAAATCATAAAAAAATATTGAAATATGTTCTGCATTCTTGCCTAAAGAATTTTGAATCGAAAAAGTATTATTTTTTATTTTTTTTGTAATCATTTTGTGAACACTGACGTCTATCGTCAACTAGGAAAACAAACATCAACAGAACAAAGAGACAGGGTCGTAATTAGAATTAATTTTTTTTTCTATATTCAAATTATATCTATATTAATCTAGAATTTAAAGTACTTGAAAATGAAACAAATTTTACTTATACTGATTATTTGATAGGTTTTCTAACTAACTAAAATTCTATCCCAGGAATCCCAGGAAAATTAAACTTTCTCGGAACCCACAACGAAATTAATCAAACGAAAACTGAAGAATTTGAAAATATAATAAATGAAAAACTAATTTGTAGATTTTTTTTTTTTTGTATTATACTCCTGCTTGTATGTTATTGTTCTCTTTATTGTATGTGTTTGTTGTTGTACTATATTTCTTTGTTTTTGTTCTCTCTCTTTAATATATATATGTTACCGTCAGATTGTCAAAACCGTTAGATTGTAATCTATCTCGCGAGATTGTAAAATGGTATCTACGAATCGCAAGTCGCGCGCTGATTGGTTGAACAGCATATGTCCCCGCGCCGCCATATTTGTTTGTTTATTTGTCTTTGATGCCAAATGTAAAGTATTTCTGTGATTGTAAATTTGATTTCATGTTGAAAATACCTCACAGCTTTAGGATTAGTTATATAAAGTTGCTGTGGCAGAAAAAATAATTTGTGATTAATCAAAGAAGTAATAACCTAAACTATCTCTATGGGCATTGATCGGCCTACTATAAAACCGAACAATCAGGGAATGTTGACAATTTGACGCTCGTAAGTAGTATATCACATCGATAGTTGGCAATCTCGCTAGGTAGATTATAATCTAACGGTTTTTATAATCTTACGGTGACATATTTAAATAAGTAATAAATCAAATACATCACCAAGGTAACGGGGGAGATATAAAGAACACACAAACTTTCACTTTTATACTATACTAGCTGACCCACGCAACTTCGTTTACGTCTCCTATTTCCCGTAGCGTAATAATTTTCCCCCGTTTTCGCAACATTCTTCATTGGTGCTCCACTCCTATTTGTATAAGCGTGATGATATATAGCCTATAGCCTTCCTCGATAAATGGGCTATCTAACACTGAAACATTTTTTTTTTTGAAAAAAAAAATGGACAAATTTTTTTTCAAATCGGACCAGTAGTTCCTGAGATTAGCGCGTTCAAACAAACAAACTCTTACGCTTCATATATTAGTATAGTAGATGTTATGTACGATGTTTCTTACTAATAATATTTTTGCGATACATGCATCAAAATGATTTACAAAATTGACTTTAAAAAAATAACTACCTGATAAGAAAATTCTGAGTACGTCCCTGTATGTCCCTTACATCGTACGCTTAGTGTCAAATAGCTAAACTACATAGCAACATCAACATGTAACGATGCAAGTAGTTTTGCTATTGATTGGTAGATGGCAAAGGGCAAAGAAACCCCCCCTCACCCCCGCAAATTGTCACGCATTGTTTCATACAAAAATTTCATTAGGGCATCTCCTCTTTGTATTTGCTTCGTGATCCCTAGACACTTTTGATGTGTGTATTTGCGATCCCAAGTTCCCTTTAACGTTAATGAGACAAATATATAAAACGATCATTAGACCTGCCGTCCTGCATGGATCCGAATGTTGGCCAAAATTTTTCTAGATTAAATATTAGCAAATATAGAGACGCGCACTAAAAAACAAAAGAGAAACCACCAAAGCAAGTACAAATTCAAATGCAAATATAAAATTCAGTGTTGTCAATTTTTATCGAAGTTTGTGTCCTTTTAATTGGGCAAACTATCTATCTGTAATTAATGTGTTTCGTACTAATTGACTAAACTTACGAATGGTCAAATATGTCAACAATCATCCCAATGTAGTTTACTGTCTAATGTAATTCCTAAGAATACTGTTGAGTCTACAATACTTATAATTTCAATATTTAGAGTTATTAGTGCCTAGCTGTTTTATATTTGGCATAGTAAATCTAACTAATTGAAAGAGGCTGCTCATGATCGCGAGGGATGCCGTCTGCTGACCTCCAAACTTCATTTTGAAGATGGCACCCCATGATGATGAGGATAGTAAATCTCACACACTTTGTTTTATTTGCATTCGACTTACGATCGACTTTAAAAATAAGTGACGTATCATCAGCAAATAGAACTATATCACAGAGATCTTTGAAATAATATGGTAAATCGTTTATATATATGAGAAAAAGTAGAGGACCCAGTATAGAGCCCTGAGGAACGCCCATAGTAACAGGTAATCCAGAAGACCTCGCACCATTGACATTACATATTGAATTCTATCTTTCGAGTAGGGAACAATTAGTTCCAAAGCAATACCATTAACACTATATTGCCTAAGCTTAAGAATTCGTCAGTCTAATACCTACGGGTATTTGGCTGCCTCGGTGGCGCAGTGGAAGCGTACGCAATTGCTGTGCATGAGGTCTCGGGTTCGATTCCCGGGTTGGGGAAAATGTTTGCATGATCTGCAAATATTTGTTTCGGAGTTTGGGTGTTTTCAATGTATAATATGTAGGTATTTACAAAAAAAAAGTATATATGTATTTATATCAGTTGTCTAGTACCCATAATACAAGCTCTGCTACTAGATGGCAATCGTGTGTTATATGTCCGAAATACCATAAACTTGAGAACCTAAAGCAAACTAAGGGCCTCTTGGCCGAATTTGCTACAGGCCCCGCGCTGGCTTAATCTTGGCTTGGCTTAAGCAAAATGTTTTTTTTAGTATATTGGCTAAAATATTATGATATTTGTTGAAGTTGTCGGGAAAAATTAAGCCGCACATCTTCTCAGAGTGACTTATGTTATGTTTTTTTTTTGGTAGTGTTGTTAAAACGGAATCAGAATTCTGAGCATGATCTAGAAACTTTTTAAGTCTAGAATTGAGGCAAAAGACGTGTTAAAATAAATAGATCCAATAATGAGTTACTCAAGGTAGTGTTTTAGGTCCGTTTCTCTTCTTTTACAAACGTATTTACGATAATAGAAAACTAACAACTGTAATTGAATAACGTTTTTCAACGCTAGGCTACGTGGTAAGGTGATTGTAGAAAGAGAATCGACGCGAAAAACTTGCGAAGAAGAAAATTTGCTAAGGGGGCTGATACTTTATAGCAATAGAGAGGAGGGAAGTTATTGCGGATAGGTACTGTGCAAAAAAGCATCACAGTTTTACAGTTAGGTGGGCGGAGTCCGGAGATCGACCTAGAAATCAATCTTGCGAATCCTTATTGATGAGAACAATCTTTTCTTTAGAAATCCAAAGTTATCTTTCGTCTACTAAATTAGAAAGGCAATCGAAAGCTCGTCTTACAATATGATCAAGGGTTTAGGGGTCGAGGTACAGCGAGCCTGACAAAAGATTTAATTACACGCATGAATCAAGCGTGCCGGGAGTGGGGAGGATGGTGTGGAGGGGGTGGGATGTCATTCAGCGATAACCGTGAGCTGTGCACTCACGCGCGCTTTGCGCTGCCGATGTGTTGTCCGATAAGCCCGTCCGATGCCATTGTTTAGCTAAGCTAAGGACGTGCGGGCGTAATCGTACAAGTGTATCATTTATAATTAAAAAATAATTACTATGCTGGAGTTTCTATTTTATGGAACGCCACTTCATAATTATTTTTTATACAGTTTAAAGAATAGAAAAAAAATCTAATTAGACGTTGCAGAGGTAATATTAGAATGTCTGATTGAAATTTCACGTACAAGGAACCTCTATAAGCTTTACTAATCCGTCTCCTGCTTATCTAGAGTATTGTGCTAGGAAGCTATATTTTTCATGGGTGTATAATAATGCCGATAATGGTACAACAATTTTTTTTAGCTCTTTACATATTTGCCCGGAGCAAATCGATCCCCCACGTCATGGTTTCATGGCATTTGGAATTACTAGGCCAATAGGCCTGCCGATTAACAAAATGCTTTCCAGAGCCTCAATCATAGTGATGATACTTAACGATTCTAGACGTAGTATGAAAAGAATCCATAATCCATACTCTAAAAGTGTAGTCGCACTGCCATTTATCACTGAAAGCCTATTGTAATAAGAACAAGCTTCGTTACATATGTTAGTCATTTAAATTAGCGCTTTATGTCTACAGGTACTCGTGAGCAAGCGTATGTTTACGCGATGTCAGCGGCAGCGCTGACGTGGTCAGTAGCACGAGCTTGTGCTGCAGGATCTTTGCCAGCGTGTTCATGCGCGGCGCCCCCGCGCGCACCACCGCGGCCACCCAGACAGGCCCAAGTCACGCCAGCCGAACCTCACGCTAGATTTAAATGGGGTGGCTGTGGAGACAACTTTCAATGGGCGGAACGGTACGTGAAAAAACTAGATCTATTTAACATCAGTCAATTATAAAATTAATATTAAATTGATTTATTAGTTTAGTCACCATCTCCACTGAAAAAATATTTAAACTAATGTAAAGGTTCATCTTTACATTATTTCACGGCCTAAACTAATTAAATGACTAAGTATTTTTTAACAAATTATAATAATTTATTTTTTAGATTCGCTAAGCAATTTTTGGATAGTCACGAAATAGATGTCCGAGAAGGCAAAGAGGATGAGTTCATAGAAATGGAAACAACGACTACTGAACTACCGACTACTACAACCACCCTGGAACCAACCACGATGCCACCGGTGGTGATTTTAGTGGACGATCAACCGGCACCGGCTAATACGACTGATGCGCCGAAGACTAGAAGGAAGGGGCGCCGGGGGCGGAAGCGGCTTCCACGATCGCCGCGACGAGGCAGGCCTACGAGAAAACGATTCAGATCTAGACCTAGGTAATAATATGACCCATACAGATAATAGTGGACATATATTTTAAAAAATCCACTAAGTATAAGATTGTTAAACAATTAACAGCTTATGCTACCGTAATATACTAAAACGTGTATACGTTTCAGGTACGATTATGAAGACAGAGGTTCGCGATATCGCAATATAGAATACCGAATGGCGGCTGACGACCCAAGATTTGATCCTCAAGTGGACTTGCAAACTCGACTCGAACGACTAAGGTCGCTCATAGCTTCTGCTAATTTGATGAATGGACGATTTGGACGTAAGGTTAGATACGTGTATTTATTTAAAAATTTCAAATTGTTATTTTTTTCTACCATTGTCTTCCATTCTTAATTACCTTCCAATATACTTATTATTATTATACCACCTAATCTCTACAGTCTTGGCCAAAAGTATTAGGCACCCCTATAAAACATGAATAATTCAAAAAGTAACAACAAAATTTGCATTTGTCTTTAACTATTGTCAATCTAGTGTCCTTAAACGATCATTAAAACAATAGATAGCCAATTTCTATGGCCTATAAATTATCTGGAGAAGAAAACCAAAAATACGGATAGTACAATAAAATATCCAGAAACATTGTGTTTTTTTATTTGTTATTATATCAGCGTAAAAAGGTTACCGTGTGTAGTTTAGTGATGAAATTGACCTTCTAATTTATCTGAATGCCAAAAAATGTCAATTGTGTATTAAGGAACGAATAAAAATGCAGTTTTGCACGAACAAAGGAAGTCTCAAGTAGGGATTACTAAAATTGTAAAATGTACACGGTGCGCAGTGTAATCTGCTATTAAACGGTTTGTAGAGACTGTTTCATATGTAAATAAATCCAGCCTGGCAGTAAATGTGTGACTACTAAGCGCCAGGATAGAAAACTCATCTGGGAATCTCGGAAAAACCACAAAAAAAAATGTTGAACGCTCGCTGTTGCTCTGACCGAGGAAATTGAAGAGACTGTTAGTGCTCGAACCGTAAGAAGAAGACTTACTAAATCAGGATCAAAAGGCTATAAAGCAAGAAAGAATCCATGGCTCTCAAAAAAAAACAAAAAGCCCCGTTTCAAATGGACTCTACGACACCAACATTTCACGGAGACAGATTGGTCAAATGTTGTGTTATACGAATAATCAAACTTTAAGAATAAGCTTTCATTTCATTTTTAAAAACAATAACACTAACCGTTTTTATTTTATTCCACTTCCCTAAAAATAATGAGCACACATTTAAACTCGTTTTTTTTTCGTTTTCACAAGAATTCCGCACAGCGGCTGTAACATTTTTAAGGCGGCTCGTCGGCGAGGAGTATCATATAGATTGCGTGGTGTCTACTGCTAAACACGACGGAGGTAGCAATATTATATGAGGCTGCATGGCAATCTAGTTGTGCCGGCAAAATGTTCGCTTGTGAAGGTCTTATAAACAGCCCAAAGTACATAAATGTGCTGGAAACTGCGCTATCGGGTTCGCTTACGTGCATTTTGGGTGACATAAACTTGAATGACGTTAAATTCTAACAAGACAATGCTCCTTGTCATAAATCATCAACCACATTGAGTTGATTTAGAAATAACAACATTGACTTGTTAGATTGGCCGGCGCAGTCCCCAGATCTGGGGTTTAGATCCGGGGACTGCACCCCATCGTGCATTTTTGGGGTATTCTGAAGCACAAGGCCTGTGAGCATAGTATCATTTCCAAGACAGTATTAATAAATGCATTAATTCAAGAATGGAATGCTATAACTGCAGCCGAATGTACAAGGCTTCTAAGCAGCACACCCTAAATAATCGCTGCTGTGATCAAAGTTAAGGGTGGTTCAACTAAATATTAGTTTTTTAAGTCATACGGTGTTAATATACTAATGTTGAAATCGAAACTAGTTTTATTTTTTACCTTAAACATGTAAAAATCCATAATTTATAGGGTACCTAATACTTTTGGCCAAAACTGTATAGTGTCCGGTTTACATTAATAGGTTTAGGTTTGACCCTTAATCAATATTGTCAACGCTCTGTCCAGCTCTTTAAGAATTTGGATGTAGGTGTATGTATGTATACTAAGTGTTTTAATAATGTCAAAATTAATTAAACGATTAGGGTCAGAATCTCAATCTAAACGTATGATAAACAAACAAATTATAATTGTTATTATTAAGATTATGTAGGTCTCGATCCATTAATCCAAAAGGGCAAAATTATTCCCTGAATTATACACTTAATTGCATAGAACATAACTACCACTTGCTACAACAACCTACAAAAAATTATACTACGTTATTGTGCTACGCCAGCTACGATCAGCTACGAACATATTCTAAATCCATGAACGCGTTTGAAACGTCTACCTGATTGTTAACCCACGACGCAAAAAGAGGGGTGTTATAAGTTTAACGTGTCTGTCTGTTTGTCTGTCTCTCTGTGGCTCCGTAGCTCGCGAACGGATGAAGCGATTTCAATTTAGTTTTCTTTTTTGTTTGAAAGGTGAGTTACGGGCGAGTGTTTTTAGACATGTTTGATGAAAATCGGTTGAGTCGTTTAAAAGTTGTGGGGGGTGAAAGTAGGGAAGAATAACCGAATGTTTGCAAATATAATTGAATGGGGTTTCAAATGAAAGCGCATCACGTGCACATAACAAAATAATATGTTCAATGAAAATCGGTTGAGCCCTGAAAAAACTCTGGGCGTAAAAGTGGGGTAAATACCCAATATCTGCAAATATATGTGGTGGGGAGAAAATGTGGATGAAAATCGGAATGTCAGCAAATTTACCCAAGTAAGGTCGCAAATGAAATAGCATCACATGCACTTTACAAATTTAATAATAAAAATAAATGAAAAATATTAAAAAAATATGTTGAGCCGTTTGAAGTTAATGGGGCTAAAAGTGGTTTTTTATTATTATTAATACTTGTACATACTTAGGTACTTTAAGATTGAGTTTCTTTCATTATTTTTTACTTTTTAAAGGGAACTCAGTTTCGGGGGTTTTTTTAATTTTTTAATTTAATTTTTGATTATTTCTTTTAAATTTATATTGAAGAAAATTATTTCTACATCTTTAATGTTATTTTCTTTATTTGAATTAGTAATAGTCACATTATTTTTGGAACCAGTACTTATTTAAATTCCTGTCAAATTTTCAAATTCATAATTCTATGTAGATATAGCATTTTAAAATTCCGAAACATGTACCCCTCCTTTGTAAAGTTAAACTATTAAACGATGTAATTAGGAATGTTAAAGGCGGTCCACACTACAACGATATATCGTAGCGATTTAACTGTGCAGTTCGTTTGTGCAGTTTTATAGGCGGTCCACGCTACAACGATATATCGTAGCGATTTAACTGTGCAGTTCGTTTGTGCAGTTTTATCGTACGTGTGGACGGAAATTGGCTCAGATTTTTTGGTTGGTGCAAACGATCGGAGGCATGAGCAAAAGTCATTCGATAAATCTTTGTCGATTTAACTGATTTAACTGCACAGTTCGTCTGTGCAGTTATCGGTAGCGTGTGGACGGAAGTCGGTGCAATCGCTCAGTTCGTTCACAAATCTTGCTGTAGGCGGACGCGGCCGAGCACATCAGTCAACTCATTTCAGACTGCCTCAGTGGCGCAGTGGTAGCGTATGCGACTGCTGTGCTTGGGGTCTTGGGTTCGATTCCCGGGTCGACCAAATGTTTGTATGATCTGCAAATATTTGTTTCGGAGTTTGGGTGTTTTCTATGTATAATATGTCATGTATTTACAAAAAAAAGTATATATGTATTTGTATCAGTTGTCTAGTAACCCATAATATAAGCTCTGCTTAGTTTGGGACTAGATAGCGTTGTGTGTTAGATGTCCGAAATATTTATTTATTAATTATTTATTTAATAAATTTATGTGAGACTAGCTGAGGTATTACTCGCGGTCATTGTCGTACCGCTGGTAACGCCGCGGGGTGAAGTTAGTCTAAGAAAAGTAAATTAGCCTAAGTTACTCGTTATATCATCAGCTACCTATCAGTGAAAGTCCCATCAAAATCGGTGCAGCCGTTCCACAGATTAGCTGGAACTAACAGACAGACCGACAGACAGACTGACAAAAATTGTAAACAATGTTATTTTGGTATATCTATACTATAATATTATAAAGCTGCAGAGATTGTTTGTTTGTTTGTTTGTTTGAACGCGCTAATCTCAGGAAGTACTGATCCTATTTGAAAAATTCTTTCAGTGTTACATAGCCCATTTATCGAGAAAGTCTATAGGCTATATATCATCACGCTAAGTCCATTAGGAGCGGAGCACCAATGAAGAATGTTTCAAAAACGGGAGAAAATTATCACGCTACGGGCAGAAGGAGACGCAAACGACGTTGCGTGGGTTAGCTAGTGTATGTAAATAGCAAAAAGCGGTTATTTTAATATTACAAACAGACACTCCAATTTTATTAATTTGTATATTATACAAGTATGACTTTCTTTTAAGAAGCCACTCCTTACATCACACACTATGTGATGTTCTTCTCTTTTTGTACAAATAAGTAAACATTTCGGACATCTAACACACAACGCCATTCTAGTCTCAAACTAAGCAGAGCTTGTATTAAGGGTACCAGACAACTGATACAAATACATGTATACTATTTTCTGTAAATAGAAACATATCATACACACATATATGCAGGTTGACCGGGAATCGAACCCGAGACCTCAAGTCAGTCACAGCAGTCGCATACGCTATCACTGCGCCACCGAGGCAGTCAATTTAAGCCATGTTATCGCAAGCGCGTCATCGTCTTCCATCGCGGACGACATGTTTATAGTCTGAGCTTCTAGAGTAACTTATTAAGCGATGCGTTTAGGACTTGATTTTATTACATTTCCGGAAGTAAAAGACGTACTTTTTTGATCCCAGGCAGTGTCAACAGGAATGCGTACGAAGTGTACTTGCCACGGCGTGTCGGGCTCGTGCTCGGTGCGCACGTGCTGGCGCGCGCTGCCGCCGCTGGCGCGCGTGGCGACAGCGCTCGCGGGCGAGGCCGCACGCGCCGCGCCGCTGCGGGCCCGGCGTCGCCACGCGCGCCGCGTGCGGCCCAGGCTGCGCTACGTCACGCCGAGCCCCGACTACTGCGAACCCGATCCCGCGGCTGGCTCACTCGGGACACATGGAAGGTTCGTAATCGTAATCAATCAAAGTATACATATTAAGACTTTAATTTCACTTTGATTTCACTTTGGCACTGCCTTATATTTGTTTATAATAATAATAATAAATATTTGGGACATCTAACACACAATGCCATCTAGTCCCAAGATAAGCAGAGCTTGTATTATGGGTGCTAGACAACCGATATAAATACATATATACTTTTTTGTAAATATATACATATTATATATATATAAAACACCTAAACTCTGAAACAAATATTCGCAGAACCTACAAACATTTGTTCCGACCCGGGAATCGAACCCGAGACCTCAAGCATAGCAGTCACTTACGCGACCACTGCGCCACAGAGGCAGAGCAGTAAAATTACATAGTGTCACTGGCCCTTTTCATAGTGTGGGTGTCGTAAAAGTCGACTAAGGGATTTGCAGGACAAAAGCACTGTAAGAAGAAGGAAAACTTAACACGGACAAAATTTTCTTTCTAAGAAGAGGCTTATATAATAGCCAATAGTGGACTGTTGAAGTGTAATACTTGTAACATAAACTTACGCTGGCATACCGACTCGTCAAACCAGCGTAGTATAATACGCTAAAATCTATTTTCTTAGAAGGGGCCTATGTCGAAAAGATAACTATAAAAGTGTGCTTGTTTTTCGTATATTTTATTATTTATTAATAATACAAAATTTAACAAAAAAAAAACCGACCAAGATAGATACAGTACAAAGATAACCTCCTCCTTTTTTGAAGTCGGTAAAAAAAGGGAGGCGGTTATCAATTGGACAATTATATTTTTTACGTTTGTTACCGTTTCAGAACTTTCGACTGGGTGAACCGATTTTGATGATTATTTTTTATTTGAATGCTGGTGCTTCCCGTGTGGTCCCATTTAAATTTGGTCCAGTTCTTGAAGTCGGTTCTTTTTTGTTAAAATTTGTGATTATTTGAAGTGGGTTAAAAAGAAGTATGAAGGTAATGAGTGTCGGTGTGTGCAGGAAGTGCAACGCGAGCGTGGGCGCGGGCCCGGGCGGGTGCGCGCGCCTGTGCTGCGGGCGCGGGCGGCGCGCGCTGCGCTCGTCGCGCCTGGAGCGCTGCCACTGCCGCTACCACTGGTGCTGCCGCGTCGACTGCCAGCTCTGCAGGCTCACCACCGAGGACCACTACTGCAACTGAACACGCCATCGATCTCTACCAAACATATACGCTTGTGGAGCTGCTCGACTGGTTTGCAATCCGATGCGATAGGTCGCTAGACCTCTTGGTATGTCATATGTATCAATGTCGTGTCCGACGAAAAAGTAAATAATGGATCTGGTCAATGGATCCACAGAGATTGAACCCGTAAAACCGTAATTCTTTAGTAAATATAAGCATGACTCACGACTAATTCTATTCCAATACAACATTAGGTACATTTCGTTTTTCAATAGAAGACACCCAAAATGATCACTGTATCTGGTTTTCAAGACGAAGAAGGATTTATATAGATAATACTGACACCTGCCACACATTGCCTTGTCATTTAAAATGCAATGAATAGTAATACAGCTTTACAGTGAATGACTATTCACTTCATGCTCATTTTTTCTATCTTATAAAATTGCAATCTGAAATATAAAACGATAGGTTCCGTTTTTTTCTTGACCCAAACATCGTAATTACTTTTACTGTTTCATTATTTTCTTTGGAGTTGGGTCTTTGCTTAATTTGTTAACTAATAACAACAAATATTTTAATTGCTTCTTCAATTTAAAAAAAATACCACACGCACACGCAAGAATGTACTAGTGATGTCCTGAAGCGAATCAAAAATAATTATTTTGTTGAAATGTTATAATGGTTTATATAATAATAAAACATGGCGGTCCCTTAAATAAAGTTAAATAGGTACTATTTAACTTTAATTTCTATTAGAAAAGTTAGGACAGCTACAAAATTAAAGTTATTCCTTCATTATACCTACAACAATGAAATTCAACGAAAATTACGATTATGTAAAAGTAATTTACCTCCCTAAGTACTATAAGTAATTTAATTATCTTCGAACATAAAATAATAATAATGGATACTACACCTATTCTTCTTATTGAGTAAAAGCTCTCAGTTTGAAAACAGTTCCGTTGTGTAGACATCGCTTTTAATTTCTTTAAAAAGTATTTTTTACTATTTACTATAGTCTATTCAACTTCCTCTGAGACAAAAGGTAAATAAACCAGAAAAAGGTTCTTTAATAGGTCAAATTTTATATGCATCTAGAATCAATAAAAAGGTGACATTTTCTTTCTTTTTCTTGGAAAATGGCAAACTGTGCCGATGTCGACAATTCTGCCAGTGTCAAGTACAACGGAAATACGTATGTTAAAAAATAAAATAATTGCAACTGTCCAAATTTTCCGAGTTCACAGTGGACTGACTAAAAAGTGACATTAAAAACACCTAAAACTGAAGCTGTTCCCAAACTTTGAACGTATTATAACACTACTAAATTGAAGAGTAGTGATAAGGCAAATAATTTACGTAGAAATGTGAAATTTTGAAATTAGTTTGGTTACACCAGCCATCTTTACTCTCGATCAACTCGTTTGAGAAACATTGGTTTCTTTGTTTACCTTTTGTCTAAGAGGAAGTTGAATAGGGTATAAGTAATTATTCCAGGTATGTTTTGAAGAATAGCATTCTAAGCTTGTCATAACTAAGTATAATGTAGGTATTCAGCAGTTTTGACCTAGGTAACTGTCTTTGTTGTTGCATTAAAATTTAAAAAAACAACACTAAAACTCTGAACACTTTAAAAAAGAATTTCCTTTTCATAATGTTGTTTTTGTTAATGCAGTCCACAAAAATAAAAATCGTCACGTGTTACTATAAATATTAAATATAATACCATCCATTCAATACTCACATAATTTTTTGCCAAAGATATACTTATTTAAATTTTAGCTAGTCATTACTTATACAATAAATAATAATGTTAAATATCCACTGTCTTAATATCCAGTAAAAATAACATTTATATAATAACTAAGTGAGGTTTATTAGATGTTCCAATGCGTTACTACACTAATTTATAACGTACGATTCATATAAGTTATATACGATATTTCGATCGAAAAGAAATGATTGCGATCAAATACAATCGAATCAAAATGTCTAGTAAATGAAATATCGCACAGTTTACTTACACTTGAAGGGTAGAGGTTTATTCAGGAGCATGCTACTTAGGTACTTAGCACGCATATAGGTCTTCTAATCCCTTCGATCATTTACTCAATTATTGATCGAAGTCTAATCCTATTTATTTAAGACTGTTAATTTATATTTTGTGAGATATCGATTATGATCGTAGTACGTAACTGTTTAAACTGTATTATCTAATTTTCGACAATAATGAGTATTTAATGTAATGTAGATCTACTAAGACTTTGTAAAATTGTGATTTTCCATTTCTGTAACTTGATAATGTAGAACTAATACAATATGGATTTAAATAATGCTCACTTTTATATTATTAGTATTAATAAATTAGTATTTTAATTTTAATGAAGATAGAAAGTGGTAGCATCTCGATGTATATATTTTTCATAACTACTTCTTATTAGACTTACATTTCCTCTATTAAGATAATAATAATGATAGTGTTAGAGTAAAATTACAGTACGACAAAATATGACGATCAATAGGATAAACGCTTGTCCAGTAGTGAACTCCGGTAGCTGATGATGAGACGCACAAGGAAGCTGATAAAAGTTCTTCTATTTAAGTTAGTTATTTGGCGTGTTAGATATTTTTGTATCTGTCACCTCACTTACAAATCGCGTATCCTGCAGGAGTGCAGGCGTGCGGCGTTAACACTATCAGAGTTTAAAAGTAATCAGCCGATAAAGGTGCATGTTTTTGTGTACTATTTGAACAAAACTTGCACAAGAACAACAACATTAATAAGTTTTGTATGGCCTATGTCACCTGGTTTATTATTACGAAACTGTTGGCACCTCATTAATTAAAATCGGTTCAGTAGTTTAGTCGCTATTGTGAAAAATACAAACATACACAGATTGCCATACATATTTTGACTTCTACGTAGTCGGGTAAAAGTAAACTCACGCATCTTTCAAACTTTAATAAAATATCTTATTTGTGCTTGGTATTATTAGTGAACGGTGTTTTACTTTTACGTCCTAAAGCCGAGTCTCCACCGATTAAAAGTTGGCATTTTTTGTGTTGTCAAATTTCGGTGGAGACGCGCCTTTAGCCGCAACAGTTGGTCAGCCAGCCAGGCCTGTACGTCTCCTGTTATCAATAATTAACATTGTAGTACAACTATTGTTAGTACGCCATACAAACAAGGCCATTAATGTAGAATAAATTGTATTCAACTGTAGAAAGACAGTTTTTTTCGTACTGTTTTGATTATTTTATGAAATACATCATTTCAACCTAGTATTATACATTTAGTGATTTTAAGTTTTAAGTACCGTTGTAAATAAAGTTGTACTTAGAAATTATCGTTTCATTTAATTAGAGTATTTCTATACACAAATGACTTTTGATATGGGCTCTATCTGTATAAAAACTATGCTACCTTGAAGGATTTTAAGAAGTTGGTTCTTTTACACTCTTGCACTTTTTTCTCTTTATCTTATCACCATTTTCTAAAAGAACGGGGGCAAGTTCATAGTTAGGAATGAATCTTGTCTTTGAAAAGAAGTTGAACATCTTCGTTTTCAATTATTCTGTATGAAACTATTTGAATGACTATTTACTAATGAATAACCATTCAAATAGTTTCATACAGAATACTTGACACTTTGTTGAAGTAGTTGAACGCCCCAAGTCTTGGTATACAAGAAATAAGTGGAATGCTTAAATTCCTCAAAGTCCTATTGAAATGAAATGAAATCATTTATTCTGCAATTCTCACTTTTCCCAAAATAGGACAAAGAATTGCCCAATAAAATTTTTACGCCAACATGGCATGTAGTCAAAAACAAAGTCTTGCCTTTTCATATCTGAAATGTAATGACATAAAAGAACAGTGTTGCTAGTAGTAAAAATGAAAATCAAGAATAATGTGACAATTATTTATTTACAGTACTATAGCATTTAATGTAGTATAATAATTACCAATTAAAGAGACTAAAACCAATTACTAAAGGTATATAAATGTAAATACGACACATGAGGTACGAACTGAGAGATATACTTTTACATATGCACAATCGGAAAAATGTACTAATCACTTGTTTCGTTTTGCATAAAAAATAATGATCAAATCAAATAACCATGGATTTGTCCAACTAAAACATAATGTTTATTAATCAAGTTTTTTTTTTTTTATAATATTTAATCAATGACGTAATTTTAACCGTGATAATTTCCAACGCGTATTGGCCGGTGGAAAATGTATATAGAAACTGTCATTCACTAAATCATCACTACATTGGAAGGCGAACCAAAGAACTGGATGTGGAGCAATTAGCAAGACGACCACTAACTATGGCACCATCATACAGTCAACTATAAAAGGTGATAGAATTATATAACTACATCTCTACAGTCAATTTTTCAGTCCAACTTTATTTATATAAACCGATTAATATTCAATGGAAAATAGTTTTTATTACTTGAATTACAAAAATAGAACTTCTTTAGCAAATAACAGATAAAAATCTTTTTGCTTATGAACTAAAAATCACATATTAAACTTATAACAAAACTAGTAGCGGCTTATGTAATATGTAGGAGATAAAGTACAGGTATGAATGATATCGAAGTCGTTTTAAAGTTTGATCTATTTACAATTTTGATATGGTTATTATAAATGTCAATAGATAAGTTTTATTTCAAGTTAGAAAATATTTAAATTTAGTTATGCTACAAGCTACAACCAATAGTGGAACTTCATCGAATGCTGAACAACACACAGCAGTAATCATAAACGTACATGTCATTCACTCACTAACAAAATATGAACCATTCAACAAAAATTGGAATAAACTAATTTATATCATTACTGTAACTCATCATAATTCGGTGTGGTCGTCGTGTTCTGAAACAGAAACAATATTTCGTTTTAACATCTTTATTACCATACACACTTTTTATTGTTACACTACAACAAGTAAGTATACACCTATAATTGCAAGAAATTAAAGTTTGTGAAGATCAAATCCAATAAAAAAATATATGACTGCCCAGATGGGCAGACCAGCCAAGACCAGACCCAGACTGATATTCCTACGTCATATGTTCGCTATAACTGGCATACATATAAATTTCAAATCCGTAAAATGTTGCCAGAGCACAAAAAAAGGTTATTCATGATCTTGCTTTTTCCACTTATAGAGGAAATTATCTTTATGGGATCGAAAGCGAATAAAGCGCTGAAAAACATTTAGTTTAATATTGCCTCCTTATATTGAAAATAAGTTGATGTTCCTTAGTTCAGATTGCCCAATTAGATTAAAGTCTATACAGTTACTAATAAAACAATCTAACTAAAAATAATAGTCAGAAGGTATTTACCTGAACGTCTATTGTCTGAAGTAGTTTCTTCTAGAACAGGCGTTTCAATTTCCTGAAAAAACATTATGTACTTAGTAGGTCTTGCTAGTAGATAAAAGTAAAATAGTTAAAATAGATTGGTATATTCTAGAATAAAAAAAATAGATTGGAATTAACTATGATTGATTGTAATACCCGTGTCCAGATACAAATGGTGCTCCTTGTGTACAGGAGTAACAGCGGTGATTGTGAGGGAGGTATTATTCACATAGTTTCGGATCCTTAACACTTGACTTTTAGACAAAGGCGTCTCCTTACAAAGGAGGGCACAACAAACCTAAATTATTATGGGGGGTTTTGTTAAATATGTTACTGGCTCGGGTTTTACCTAGGTTCTTTATTCTGTTACCTGTTCGTGGTCCGAAGCCTGGTACAATCCGCGCCGGACCCTCGCCTGAAGTGCCTTGATCTCATCGTCATACTTGCTCCATTCCGGTACGATACGCATCGCAGCGGACAACTTCGCCTCTTTAGTCATTGGGTTATTGCACTGTCACAAGCAACATAAGATTTTTAATAAAAGTGGATTATGTATTTTCATATTACGAAATTAACGGATGGATGCTATGAAGCGCAGGTATGGTGTCTCAGTGCTACAAGAAACGTAGCAGGTTCGTTTCCAGAAATGTACAAATATTTGAGAGCATACCTATTAGTTAATATGACTCCCAAGGGTCTGCCGGATATGGATCGCAATAAAATACTTAAACACTGTACTAAATGATTGGAGTGTGGCATCGCCTACGTACCAATATTCGTCAGACTCAACTATAAGTCTCGGACATAAAACGTTGGCGCGATTCAGAATATAGCAAACGATTGAGAATACGCAATCTATTGAAACTTGGCTTAAATATTTATCGAATAAAATTACGAAAAGTTAATAATTGTACAATTACTATTCTTGTATTTAGTGTACTGCTGGTAAATATAAAATACAATGATTACTTTGTACTTACCAGATCAATAGTCTTAGCATAGGTCTTTGAGTCATTGTCGCACCAAGTCTCGCACCACAACCACTCTTGAGGTAAAGACTTTATTGCTACTTGATGGATCATGTTGTTCGGTAAATCTTGGTCTGGAATAAATATTAATCATCATAACCTCATGTTACATTTCGTTTTACATATCGTTATTCATCAACGACCCATAATGTCCCCATGCTGGCCAAGTGCGGGTTGGGGACTGGCAACACAACGTTGTAGCTACGTCATCTTGCTGTTGGATGTTCTTAAGCCGCCCAAAGGCCTCCAACTAAGCTTCACGACTTTTATCTTATGATAACAACCGGGACCGACTGCTTAACGTGACCTCCGAATCACGGAGACGCGCATGGTAACATGCCACCAGCGGTCACTCATCCAGGTACTGACCGCGCCGCTGTTGCTTAGCTTCGGTTATTGTTTCTAATAACAGAGTGCAACTGAGCTATGCCCATATCTTTATACTTTTAGTGTTAACAACGAGTTAATTTATCGGAAATCAAATCAAATGAGTGATCATGATGTAACACTGCAGTAAAAAAATAAGAAAAATTTATTAAGTATAACGTATTGCGTAATTAATGGACCAGCCCTCGTCAAGTCGAAGAAAAGAGAAATAGGCAAGAACGTATAATACTTTTCTAAAAGCGATTGAGGATATTTTGTACTTACCCAAATTCGATAAACTGTTAGGATCCTGGCTAAGGGCTTGGTATTGTCCTCGCAAGCGGTCTCCAGCGGCGATACGGCGGAATCGCTTCAAGTCCACTACGTACAACGCACTGATGTGATAGCTGCGACCTTGTAAGTGGTTGCGCCAGTAGCCTTGCTTCCAGAATCTAAGACAAATAAATAGTATTACTATTAAATATTATTTATAAATTATGTTTACTTTTTATTCAGTAGGTACTAGCTGTGCCCGCTACCTCGTACACGTGACATTTGGATTTTCAAGTTATTTTTAATTTTTTAGCGTTTAAACCTTCCCTGGACTACGACAAACATTTCAAAATCTAAATCGGCTAAATCGGCCCAGCCGTTTTCGAGTTTTAGCGAGACCAAGGAATGGCAATTGATTTTTATACAAGATGGATACCACAAAGCAAGAGTTTTTTTAACTAGGTATACCGTTTTTGAAATTTACTACACGATGTGTTCTATGAAACGCTATCATCAACGGGTTAACGACCTTAGGTCTAACTACTCAAATAATTTTCTAAAATATACCTTATGTCTGAGCAATAAGATCCTCACACACGTAATCACAAAATAGTTAAAAACAATAGGTAGGTTTTGCTTAACCCGGGAGAGTAAAAGGGTCAACCAAAAATATCTTTTCTATCCTTTTCTAATTTCAAACGTAAAAACTGCATTTGATTTTTGATTAGTGAGTCAGTGTGTCGCAGTACGCGAACCCTCTATGAAAGTCTATCGCGTCGTTGCACGTTTGAAGTAGCCGGCGGGCCATGTCGTGTTTGTTTTAATTATTAATAATAGGTATTTTAAAGTGATTAGTGCGAAAAACTGCTTTTATAGTGACAGGACACATTAGTTAGGTTTGTTAGTACTTAGTTGTTATTTAACGATTACTTTGTGTGAGTGTAAATGAAACAATACCTCGATTTGGTTATACGGCTAGTGAATACTCGGATATGATATTAATTTATGGAGAATGCCGAGGCGAGGGAACGCCGCTCTGGCTTTACGTACCTACACTGATGTGTAGTTTGCGTACAGCTGCTCCTCATTTTCAAGTAAGTAAGCCATAGATCTATTCACAAAGTTCTAAAAATAACAAGCGTAAACCTTTAAATACAAGCAAGTACAGGCTTTATTAAATCGACGAGATATACTTTTCGTAAGACATTGCCCGTAAGACATACTTTTTGTTATTACTTATTTGCAAAGCTATTTGTTAGTACCTACCTACTTACTAATTTGCAAAATTGCGAAAAAAATACATCATTAAAAGATACGATCTGTGTATTCATTGAGAATTGAAAAATTTAAATTATAATTAATTGAATTTCATGTTTTGTAATATTATTGTGAAATATTGTGATTGTGTAAATACATGTAAATTATTATTACAATAAGAAGGCGGCAGCACCGCGCGGGCGCCGGTTGATGTTGCCGCGGGCGCTCAGCTGTACTCGTATGCACGTAGGTCAGTGAACTTAAATTGCAAATGGTGTTCTTATCGGTTTTAATATTTTTAGGCATTTAGTTTGTTTGAAAGTTTCATTTTTTTAATTTCAATTTTCAAATAAATTTAACAATCCCAAAGTCAACAGACATATTTGAATGGCCCGCGGTTTCGTTAAACATCGTTTTGTCATATCCACCCTGTATATAAGATTAACAAATAAAGTGTTTGTGAATAATATACAACATTGGTAATTCAAATCTCATTTCACGCTTGTAATAAAATGAATTTGGGAACTGATTCAAGAGCCGTATCTAAAATACTTTAGATATAGAATCTGTAGGCACTTTAAAAGAAAATTATAAAAAAAAACTTGTGGTCTATAGTAACCCACCCCCCTCTTGACTGACTCAAAAAACAAAATAATAGGTATTTTACTATTTCTTCTTATTTGTCGATCTTTTATAATGAACCCGAACATACCTGAACCCTTCCATCTCTTTTCTGCTGTCACAGAACGGTGTGTAACCATAAGGAGCTCCGCCTAGATCCAATTCCACCAACTCTTTTAAGTCAGCGCGGACAATCTGCAAGATATTAATAGATGGTGAACGGTTCTTGCTTGCTGTTTCCGACAATTATATCATGCAAGCATTTATAATATGTATACTTTACCTGATCTGCGTCCACGAAGATTATCTTCTTAACATGTAGAGGGAAAAGCACGTCTAGGAAAAGGATCTTGTACCCCCAGATAGTTCGCTGTCGGTCACGTTGCCGCTGGAGCCAGCGCGGCCACTGGTACTGCACCAGCTCGTATTCGAAGCCGTACTCTTGCGCCATGAACGGCAAGATATCCTAAAACATACATTTGACTTGCATTCCCATATTCTCTAACGTTTGATGTATTTTCTTACGAACTTCGTAATAAGCGATAGTTATATAGAAGCTAATAATATCATAGTAAGTAATACATATACATAGTACAGTAATACATAATACAGTGGGAGAGCCACGCTTCGGCATGAATGGGCCGGCTCGACCGGTGTGATACCACGGCCTCGCAGAAAAGTGAGGATTCCGGAGGCACATACCCCAACCCCTCCCCCTATCTCCCCCCTCCCCATCCCCTAAAGGCCGGTAACGCTCTTGTGACGCCTCTGGTGTTGCGGGTGCCAATGGGCGGTGGTAATCGCTTACCATCAGGCGATATGTCTGCTTGTTTGCCGACCTATACCATAAAAAAAAATTACATCTATATCATTTTTTATTGTTTTAAAGCAGATCATAACAGTTTACATATACTGTGAAAAATCTGTGTTAAAATAGTTTTTATGGTTTAAGGTGGCAAGTAAGCAAACGGGTCACCTCATGTAAGCAACCACCGCTGACCTTGAACATGTGTCAAAAATATGTTGCCCTCCTAGGACTGCAGCAGTCAGTCCTAACCTGAAGATCAAGTTGAAATATCTATTGTTGGTTCAAGTTTGTAACTTACCTTGAGTGAAGGACTGAGATAGTTCTTGAGGAACCAGAACTTAACAGGCGACTTTGTGTGTTTGAGTACAGACAACATCATAATGCGAAGGAACCTCTCGTACAGATGTCCTGATGCAACTGAGAACACGTTTATAGTTTCCTCTTGGGCCTCTTGATCATCACCTCCGCCAAACGAACTGTCCAACAAAACAGTAAGATATTTATGTTTATCGCTAAAGCAAAATCTTCTTCAGCAGAGATTTCCTGGCCGCATGAAGGACCTACAGTTTCGGGTAGTTGACATTGACACCTTGGTCAAATTAATTACTTTTTACTATCTGTCAAAACTACAATTTTGTATGAAAAATGTAGTAACGAGCAACTTATGACGTCACTATTTTAGACTAACTCAATAGAAAAATTAATTTCAATGTTTATTTGATTTCAATTCATGATAAAGGGCAACCTGTAATGATAGTGAAGGTGATATTGTAATAAATAAATAAAAAAAAAGTTAAAAGGTGTAATAATATTAATGTTAGTGATATTGATTTTAATGAAGCGGAAATTACTATTTTAAATAAATGATAATGTTAATTTAGTAATAATATCTATGACACATCAAATACCCCATTTAGTTATTGTGCATTCTTCTACCTCACCTTATCCCGTTACGCGGGGTCGGCTTTCCCAATCATGCGACGCCGATTACTTCTATCTCGAACATCTTGTTCGAGTTCTAATACTTTCATGCCCTTTTGGACATTCGTCATCCAGGTCGTTAGAGGCTTTGTTATTGTGTATTGTATTTAATAAACAAGTTTACCTGGCTATTGAGTTCCATATGCCGCCAGAATTCTTTTCATCATTTTCAACGAGCAGGTCTAAATTTTGCTTGTCGGGCTTCTTGCTGACCCGCAGTTTGATCACGTGACTTCGGAACGAACTCATCAGTACCTGAATGTCTTCACTGTCTGCCGGTGTATCGGTATTCTCGTGACTGTATATATTGGATTAAGAGTGTGTACAATTTTGAAACTTAGAATAGTGTAACAGATAAAAAAAAAACAGACTATTTAGGCTAAAAATGCGTAGAACTAGAAAGTAGTTCGTCTCACTTCTGTTCAAATGCGGCAAAGACGAGAAGTAAAATTTTAACAAAAACAAAAACCGACTTCAATGTTCGACTCGATTTCTCTTGGATGCCATTATGAGATCTTAGTGTCCTTATCATGGTACAACGGTTGGGATATCTCTTTTCCATTAAAAAAAGAATCATCAAAATCGGTTCATAAACGACAAAGTTATCCGCGAAGACACATAAAAAAAAACATATATACGGTCGAATTGAGAACTTCCTCCTTTTTTGAAGTCGGTTAAAAATAGAATAGAAAGATAATATAACTAATCACAACATACCCGACAATCTCGTAAATTTCATCTGATCTTCCAGGCCGTAGCCTTAATATCCAAGCTCCAGGGTTAGCCTTAAGTTGGAAGTAACCAAGATTTGCCATAACTATGGTGTCCATGAGTTCTGGTTTGTCTCTCGTGCCGAGCACCAGCTGGAGACCACGCGGCGGAGTGCCCAGTGTCGTGTCCCAGGCGTGACCCTCCAGTAGTAAGTATTCCAATTCGAATTCACTGTAAAAATAGTTTCATTTAGAACTTTTTTTAGTCACCAGTGTATTTTTATCCTTCTTTTATTAATTAATTTATCATATTACTATTCTATAACTTTGTAAAAATAATTCAGTATTAGTGGAAATAACCCTCAGTAACACAAACGTGTCATTTTTCTCATTTTACTTTAATTGCAGACATGCAATGTATTGATTTCAAGCCTATTTACAACACCCAAAACCCACACTTAGCTGCAGAGTTTGTGATCAATGCAATTAAACAGGTCATCGAATCAAATACAATAGTATTTAAAGTCCCAAACCGTAAAAAATTGGTTAAAGAGTGGATGACCCCGGGCCTTTTACGTTGTATATGGCATAGAGATCGTTTAAACATAAAATCAAAAAACGAACCAAATAATGTAATGCTTAAAACGACTTACACGAGGTACAGGAACTACTGTAACAAATTAACTAAACAAATTAAAAACACCTATGACAAAGCTAGTATCGCTAATGCGGGAAATGATGCCAAGCAATTATGGACAGCAATCAACACCATTACGAATAGACTTCTTCAACACCAGCACAATCTGTTAATTCAAATAAATAATTAGGTACTTTGCCAACATAGGAAAAAATTTTGCTGAAAAGATCGGTAGCGTGACAACTAGAGAACCTTCATCTATCACTGTCAATAACCCGAACTCCATGGGTCTTCTTCCGACGGATGAGGATGAGGTTGCGGAGATAATCATTGGCCTTCGAAGAGAATGTGCTGTGGGACGGAACCGAATACCTACCACCCTTTTAAAAAAAACATATTACTTTGCTTGTTCCACCACTGACTTACATCTGTAACCTCTCGCTACATGCGGGAGAATTCCCAAAGACGTTTAAAAAATCCATCATCCACCCAATCTTTAAAAATGGGGACAGAGGCAGTGTCAGTAACTATAGACCAATAGCAGTGTTACCAACACTGTCAAAGGTACTGGAACGGATTATGAACCGCAGACTTATCGACTATTTGAACAGGAACAATATCCTTTCCCTATCTCAATATGGGTTCAGACCTGGCAAGTTAACGTCGGATGCGGTTCATGACCTTACCAATTGCATTATCACCAACCTGGATAAGGGCCAAAAAGTCATAGGAATCTTCCTGGATCTTGCCAAGGCCTTTGACACGGTTTCTGTCTCCATACTCATCGAGAAAATGGAACGCCTTGGAATTAGGGGTACCCCGCTCTGGCTGTTTGAGGACTACCTTAGTGAGCGAACGCAGTGTGTTAGGATTGATGAATATGTCAGTGATGAGCGGCTGGTTTCTTACGGAGTGGCTCAGGGTAGCGTGATTGGCCCGACCCTCTTCCTCATCTATATAAACGACCTGGGTATGCTCTCTATCCCAAATGGTAAAGTGATTACGTTCGCAGATGACACTGCTCTCCTATTTAATGCTGACACATGGAGTGACGTCTATAAATACGCACAATCTGGGTTTGACATCGTAAGTGATTGGTTCCGGAATAAACTCACTCTAAATGCGTCAAAAACACAATATGTAACTTTTACCATTACACGCAAAACAGCACCGAACTTTTCGACACCATACTCGATCATAGCCCACTCATGTACTAAACCTCGCTATAATACGTGCTCCTGCTTACACCTTCAAAAGGCCGATGTGGTGAAATATCTTGGAGTAAAACTGGACAGTTGCCTTCGTTTTCATGAGCATATATCTGCCCTCAGTAATAGGATGCGAAAATTGATCTACGTGTTTAAAAACCTAAGAGAAGTGGCAGATGATAAATTGAAACGATCCGTTTATTTTGCCCTTGCTCAATCTTTATTGACGTTCTGCATCACATCTTGGGGGGGCGCTCCAAAAAGCACTCTCCTTGAATTAGAAAGAGCCCAAAGGGCGGTTCTAAAAGTTTCAATGTCCCTACCGTTTTATTATCCTACCTCTCTCTTATACAAAAATGCAAAAGTTCTAACGGTGAGACAGTTATTCATTAAGCAGATAATTTTAATGCAGCACAGTATGCTCGTATTTAATCCTGTTCTGTTCAGTGGGAAAAGGCGATACAATTCCGCTGAAACTAGTAAAGTCCGACTTAAAACCCTATATTCAAAACGATACTTCTGCTTCTTAGGGCCTTACTTATATAATAAAATACTATCTATTTATGAATTACAGAAAATAAAATGCAAAATGAAATTGACTGTTTGGCTCGCAGACTTAACCTATGATGATACTGAAAAGCTACTTGTTGTATTGGCATAGGCGTGATGTGAGTCGCGGATATCCTACAGTGTCTTCTAATGCATATACACACGCACTCACACATTATCACACACACAAACACACTCACCCATACACTGACCCGCTTATATAGGTGCTTCCTTATACTCTCGAATTTTTCGACCGCAATTGATCATCGAAACTAATATAACCTTAAAGTAAACATTAACGGGGGGGATCCTGGTGTCCTGAAATACAGGCTATGAGCCTAGCTTAGGCACCAGTCTCCCACAGTATGAAACCTAATCATGTTTATGTATAAGCTGTAACTTTAAAAATGTATTGTGGCGAGAAAATAAATGTCATTATTATTATTATTAATTCAATTACTACTATATTATTTAAGCATTAATACAGTAAAATATTTAAAACGTAAGTCATAGATATTTTGTTTCTGATATGTGAAAAAGTGTTGTGATTTCGAAGTTGTTGGCACTTCGCAGTCGATATATTTTGAACTGACCTGTGCACAAGTGTATCCACATCGGCTAAACGAATGTTGTCAAGATCGTAAACGGACTTGACGCACTCGACGAGCCAGTTGGGCGGTGTCCTCATCTCCATCGACAAGAGAGGCGCATGCGGCAGGCGAGAGAACCGCGCCAAAGCACCGCCTGTCAACGCTCCTGATGATGTAAACTGGAGCTCTGGTTCCAGCACGTAGCGGTAGAAACTGACGACAAGATAGCCCATTATATAGGATTAACTTTTAATTTTAAGTTTCGTTCACTTATATTTTCTAACTTATGCTATTATTTACAAAAATAAATGTTCAAAACAGGAATTTATCAATGAAATATATTTAACAGTATGTATTAGTAAATTCACTGTTAGGCTCTTCTTTAGATTCTCGTGACGTAATGTTTTATTTAGGAAGGCAAACATAATTACGTGAATTTGTTGGTTGTGTGTGAAAAGAATTCAGATAACTCACAAAGTATTATGTTCTATCAATTTTATCAAAACGTACCTCTTAAGTGGCATATCAGAGTTCTTGTCTTGCGGGTTAACAAACAGCTTGATGCGGCAGTTGATGACGCGACGTAAAACCAAAAGCAGTGGCGCGAGTCGTTGAGCTGCTGTCGATGCGGGGTCCAACACGGCTATTATCTGTTGTTATACCACTTCGATTACATATCATTAGCGCAGGTCATTTATTTTTTCCTTGGAATGATTCAAAGTAACGTTACAATAGATACTATCAAAGTGACCTACAATAGATACTAGAAAATCACCATTCATTGATACTGTAGACTTATTATTCAAATGGCATGGCGTAATAGTTAAAGTTATCGACTTGCCAGTAATTACTACCGGCCGGGTTCAATACCCACAATGAACAAAAAAGTTTTAAATATGGATATTTGGGTCCATTATTAAATGCATATTATCTTGGCGCGGGCCGAGTTGTAATTTATGTTTAACTAGCCCCGTGTGAATTTCGATACGGTCACAAGTAGTTGTGGGATAATTAATGTATTTATTGAGTGTTTTGTAAAAGTAAAATGACCTTGAACTTTGGTCTCGGACGGTCATGTTGCGCCAATATAATTAATAATTAATTGTGATTTGAAGCTTCAGTGTGTGAATAGTTTCGGCCACTACCTTTGATGAGCTTTAATTGTATAAACTTTATGTAATTGACATGCGGTTCCTCACGAGTGATTGTGCACAGTGTGTGTAGTTCGGATCCGAGAATCCGCTCCGGGTTCTGGTTTGAATTGTAATTGTATTTGTAAACGGATGGTGGTGTGTGATATGATCTGCGTGATATCGACAAGGTGTGCACATCTCCGCAGTGAAGAATAAAGAAATTTGAAGTACCCCATCCATGAGTAATTTTCTTTATATTATATTGAACGGGGTGTTATCGCCTCTTGTTGGACTCCGTTCACCAGTGATTGCTCTGCGAGTGTTTAGCTTATACCTATGGGCCGTATAAGCCTATTCACAAGGTTTCCTTCCACTCTAGGGGGAACGTAGCACTGTTGGACGGACTAAACAATAAATACAGTGAAAGAAGCATGTTAGTATGTTGTGGTACCTCAATAGCAGCCTCGTCATCGCGCAAAGGCCGCAGCTCGACGAGTGAGTGGTCGGTACGGAGGCCGGGCGGCAGGGAGGTCCGCACGCGCGGACTGCGGGCCGCTACCACTGACACTACTTTCAGCCTGTCTTCTACAGTTAGCTCCTTTGTCTCATAATCTACAAACAATGTCAAAGTAAGTACGTTTTAATGATAAATAAACCTTCCTATATATGAGTAAGGCAAACTCAGAATTAATATAAAGTAAATCTTTGTTATTGATGAATATTCTATTAAATACCCTGTAATTGACACCACATAGGAAACATATATCAAAAAAGATAATCTTACCATCATCGTCACCAAATACATCATCCAAATCTACTGGTTTCTTCTTATCTAAGATTTCAGAGAGTTTATCAGCGTATGCTTGGTTGGTGAATCTGAAACAAAAAAATATATAATTGACCATACTAATCTTATTGCTACTACATACGTATTTCTTACATAGTTGAGAAACTTAATCTCGTCGGACATTACGACTCGTAATTGGTTAGAAAACCTCCTCGATGCACAATATCATTTCTAAGTTTTTGTTCCAGTTTCTAAATTAGAGACGTTAACTCTATTACTCCAAAACCTATACGTATGTGGTCCCACACCATGGCGGACTAGTGATGCAGAAACATCACTAGTCCGCCATGGTGTGGGTCATCATGCTGCATTGTCTGCATTCGCAGTATGGTGACCACAACTCTTGGATTCTGCTTATGCTTTCCATCAGGCAGAGTAGAGTCATTTTGGCAGGGTCAAACATAAAAAAAAAAAAATATTCCAGTGTAATATAGGCTGGAAAGAGTCGTACCTTTCGAGTAAGGTAAAGTCTTCGAGCGTGAAGGTCTCGTGGTCGTGGAAGGGTCCGATGAGTCTGGCGTTGTGCACGAGCGCGCGAGCCCCGGCGCGCAGCTTGAGCGAGCGCGCGCTCAGCACGCGCGCCGCCTTCAGCACCCACTCGTGCTTGTTCAGCGCCGACACCAGCTCCGGCTTAACGACAACACACACTTATACACAACATACACACACACACACACATTACAACAACCGTCTACCTAAAAACATATTTTAAAATATCAGTATAAAGGTCTGGAAGAGATCGTTGTGAGCGATAAGTCAACTTATTTTAATACCAAAGGTAGATCTAGTAGATCATATATATGCAATAAAATGACGGCACGGTTAGCCTAGTGGTTTAAGCGGTTGCTACGCCACTTTCTACTGAGCCAAATGTTGTGAGTTCAAATCCCACATGGGACAACACTTTATGTGATCCACAAATTGTTGTTCCGAGTCTGGGTGTCCTTTGTGTCTGTTTCATGTATATTTATAAAGTATATTTATAAAGTATACACAAGATGTATATTCCTAATGCAGGAGTTTCTATAGATGGGATATTTTATAGAAGGTTTGTATAGAAGAAAACAGTAAGTAAAGAAAACTGAAAGTGTTGTATTTTCCATGTCCGCCACTGTACACTACCAGTGGGAAACTGAGGCAGGTATAAATACTAAAACATTTTTTTCTGGAAATTTAGAAAACATACACAACAAAACCTATGGCGGTGCGAAGTTCGCCGGGTCAACTACTAGTAAATAGCGCAGAAGTACAAATGAAAGAAAGGGCAGGCAAAGTTCTCTGCATACTAATCTACCTATTACCCATAAAGGAAACTAAAATATTTACTATTAAAATGCATTCTGATAGGGTTGGTTAAAAATGTAACATAAGGTTAACACTACCTATTCAATACAATTAACCGACTTTAAAAAACTTGTAATTATCATAAGTCTAGTCACTGATCTTGATTAAAATAAAAAAAGGTCTTATTACAAAACATATCCAAATTCTTGTACTCACCAATATATCACAAGTTTGTTTCTCATGACAACCTTCATCTTCAAGTAACTTGAGCACATAAGTGGTAGCTTTTGGTGCGTCGAGAGTGGTGAGTGCGGCTAACACAACTTTGTTCAGTGATTGGTCTACAGATACAGTATTATCTACATTTGGTATGAACGCCACACGAACCCCACCAGATTCACGCTGTGAAACAAAATATAATTCTATATCTTTAACTCAAATATCTTTTTACATTTGAATTTAGTAAAATCTTTAGCTTATCGATGTTTTTTCTGTCTACTTTTTCCTAGCCCTTAATAATTCCAAGGGTTATTTGGGGTAGCTACTAGTTCAACCGGTTATACTCGTAACTGAATGTCAGTTTTTCCATGGAGTGATTGGCCTCGAACCTCCACAACCCTGAGAATGAACTCGATTCGAAGGTTGAACTATTAATCAGTATATTTAAGGGCACTTACTTCCCAATAACAACTATACCTACATACTACACAGTTAATTTTTAGTCTCTAAAATTTCAGCATGGTATTGATTTCTATATACCTACATTAAAAAAAACTCGTGTTAGTGACACTATTTATAACTCAAGAACGGCTGAACCGATTTGGCTGAAAATTGGCGGGGAGGTAGCTTAGAACCAGGAGACGGACATAGAATACTTTTTTTTTTCTCTTTATTTATTTTTAAGGAACTTTTACCTGATTAGGGTATGCCAGTCTCATAAGGCCTTAGCTTAAACAAGTATCAATTTAAATATTATATGCTAGACTGTACAATTTAATAGCTTTTTTTGATGTCGGTATAGCCGTATAGGTATAGATACTTTTTACATAGTTTTTTTTTTACTTTGTCCTGTGGCATTAATCGCGGTTGTTGTTGTACCGCGGGTAACACTGCGGGGCTCAGCTAGTTGCATATAAAAAAATCTTAGTACATTGCAGTTATATTTATAACTTTATAACAAGTAATAAAAGGTCAATAAAGATTTTAATAAAAGTAAGTAAGTAAAAAATAACCTAATAAACAATACGAAATAATAGCTTACAGTCGATGTAGATATTTAAAAAGCATATTTACCATGAATGTCAAAGCATTTTTCAGAAGGTCCCTAGACTTCTTATTATTTAAATCGCCAGCTATCCAAATTGTTTGAGTGATCTTTTCCGCTTTACCAGACTTGGCGAAATACTTGAGTAGCGGTAAAGCAGTTGCGATGGCATCTCGACCTAAGGGGTAAATGAAGTATAAAATTTAAAATTATTTTTTAGTTATAAATTATAATTCTCGAATAACACCAAAAATCATACATGAGGTATAGCGATTATACATATTGTTTACATTGGTCAGTTCCAATTATAACGTACTAGCTTTCACACACGGCTTCCCTTGCATTTAATAAAACATATCCTATGTTACTTCTACTAATACCTCCAAGAACATGTGTACAAAGTTTCATGATGATCGGTTAAGCAGTTTTCGCGTGCAACAAACAAACTAACATTAACATTTATAATATTACTAGCTGTTGCCCGCGGCTCCACCCGCGTGTATGTCGATTATTGCTGCAAATAGTAGCCTATGTATTGTTCTGATAAGCTATATTACTGTAAAGTTTCAGCTAAATCCGTCCAGTAGTTTTTGCGTGAAGAAGTAACAAACATAATATATAATACATCTATAATATAGTGTAGTAGGATAAGATTCTACATAAGTGGGGTTTAAAACTTAAAGTAAAAATGTTTTTTTTACTTTTACCGTACAATTCTCAAACATTACAAACTAAATGTTGATAGTTCTTACAATAACGTTATTCTGAAAAAAATAAAGTTAATCTATACTAATATTATAAATTCTAAAGTGTCTGTTTGTCTGTTACGCTATCAGCACTGATTTCAATGAAATTTGGTATGCAGATACTTTATTTCTTGAAACAGGACATAGGCTACTCTTTACCGCGATTACTGTACTAGTAAAAGTATAAAAAGCTAATGTTAGATTTACAACCGCTTTTGTAATGTGCTTGCGATGTGTGCGTGTATCTCATAGGTACCTGTCAAATGCAGAAGGTGTTGTATCTTGTCCTCAGTAAAGAATTCACTAGACGAGGCTACTCCCGACAAATCCAAGTACTGCGACGGTTCCGAAGCCAAAACCCGTCGATTCAATCTGTTCATAGTAAAAGAGGATAAAGAACATTTTTAAGTTATAAAACCCAAAATTTAGTCTTGGTGTTTATGAATTTCATTCCACACTTATAGTACCTATATTCTGTGCAGGAATGGTTATTGCAATTTGTTAGCAGTCAAGCCCAGCTCATTATAATCATTTCGTGATGACAATTAACACTAGAAAGACCGGTTATATTGTTTTCATGATTAGCTACATCCAAATCTACATTAAGCTCTAACGGCTCCACACACTATTTAATTCAAAGAAATACATAAAATTAAATTCACACAGTGAAACATAGAACATCTACCTTTTTAAATTCGGTTAAAAATAGCAGGTTAAGACGGGTATAAGTGGTTCAAAGCAAATATAGGTTCGTATTGAAGCCACTAGTGAAGTTATACAGAATCATATACCATGCATACCATTACCTATCTACTGCAGATACAAAATGTTAAAAACCTTCTATTAAAACTAAGATACGACGAGAAGGGAGTCAGGAGGACTGATATAGTGTTAGTAGAGCGCAAGTAGTTGAATGGAAGACAGTTACTTGATTGCTAGAATGTGCTTGCAGTAGAGAGTGTTTGTTTTCAAAATCAGCAAATGCTACAATAACTAAAAGGAAACAGTCAATATACACTAACCTAGGCATAATATGCGACTGCTTCATGAGATAGTCAACAGCATCTTCTGTGTCGGACACCTCTCCTCTAAACACAGCACGTTGTAGGCGACCCGTGTGGCGAGATAATGACGTCACGAGCGCCTCCTCTAGTAGCTCCACTGAGGAAGTTACTGATGTTGAACCCTCCTCAACAAGCGGTACACCGTTTACTAACACCTGCAGTTAAATAATAATATATTTACACACAACGCCATCTTGTCTCAAACTAAGCAGAGCTGTGTACTATGAAAGCTAGAATGGCTTTTTTTAAATTACATACGTATTTTACATAGAAAACACCCAAATTCCGAAACAAATATTTGCAGAACATACAAACATTTGGTCCGACCGGGAACCGAACCCGAGACCTCAGTACCGCACACCCATACGCTACCACAGCACCACCAAGGTAGTAAAAATAAAATTTGAAAAGGATCAGTAAAATTCACGTAGAATTCGTGTAGTCACGTAACTTAATAAATTGATAAGCGTGAAAGTGAGTTTCGATTGCTACGTTTTGACGCGGTGACTATGAAACACGTCATTGTGAGTATAGATAGTGTGAAGGTTATGGAGTTATTAAATTTTCGTTTAAAGCAGTACAGTTCACGGGAATAGATAAAGAAATTTTATGATGTTATGTTAACACGAACGAAGTCGCGAACAAGGGCTTGTCTCCACCAAACTAGCAAAAAAAATAAAGGTATTGTTTATACGTAAAAAGAAACACACTACAAACCTGAGGGTAATCGTTGGTACCGAGCTTTGCTACAAACTCAGCAGACAATTGTCGTCCAAAGTTGTATTCAGAATCTTCTGATATAATGTCATCCAAATTGGAGTTGAAACTTGTGTATTTGTTTAGCTGTTTCTTTACAAGTTCTATGGTTAATTCGCCTAGAGCTGAATGTAATAGCTGAAAGAAATAATCGATAATATTTTATATGATTTTGGCGGGCCATACATTTGATAAATATTTCCGGACATCTAAACAAAAATTTGTTCTAAATACAAATTACTACCTTAACTTAAATTAAAGTTTAAATAATTTTAGTTAGAAATACAACTATTAAGTGATGTATCACACTGGTGATGAGAATAAGGTACGATACATCTATCAATATGAATAAAAATGAATCGCCAAATGTGTTGCTAAGCGCAAAACTCAAGAACCGCACGACCAATTCGAAAAAAAAAAATTGTAATATTTTCGTATGGTGAGAAAAAACGTAAAAAGGTTTTATTTATTTATTTTTTCTATTGTATTGCGACAGGCCAGTAACTTTTGAGAGGACTAAGTCTGTCAGGGCAGCTAGTAATAAATAAAATATGGTCTTAACTAAGAAAATAATGAAGCGGATTAAATGTTAGTTTATAGAAGTTGAAATACCTGTGTCAAGAAGTAATAAGCTTCTTTGTTAGAATTCCTCTCCTGTGCTACATAGTTGAAAGCAGATCTCACGGCGGCCTCGAGAGGAGCATTATCAGGATTAGGAGCTATCACAAGACCGACCCGGACAGGCGTAGCATGTTTCAGCAACGTCTCACCCAGTTTTAATGGAGGTCCAGAGTTGAGAGATGTTGGATCTATTATTATTACCTGTTATAGAATAAAATCACTATATAGTCTAAAAAACTTAACAAAGTTAATAAAACTAAAAACATTTACCATCAATACAATTCCTATGATATCATTTTCTAAGAACTTTATTTAATGAAACAAAAGCATCAAAAAACAATTTAAAAAAATTGAAAGTGTAAAAAGACGAGCTTATTGTGGATTAAGCGGTGTGCATTCGCGCGCTTGTACTTACATAATTGTAGATATTCCTCCTAAGATTTCTCAACATTCCAGGGTAAGTAGGCCTAAGCAACTCCATATAGGAACCAGGCCATCTGCGATATCTATCATCTGTTTCCAAATCGTTGAGCCAAGTAATAGCTGTATCGCGGATGTCGAGCCCGTACTCTTCCCATGTGTGTGATTCGCCCAATTCCAAGGACATTAGCTTGTTAATCAGCTTTTTGGATAATCCTAGAGAGTAAAGTTTATAAATATTGATATCGCGGTAATCATTTTTCGGGTTAATATATAGCCTGTGAGCAGTGCCGTCTTTACCATAAGGGCACACGGGGCCAGTGCCCAGGGCCCCCAACATCAGGGGGGCCCCGAGGAACCAACAATTTTACATTTACATAATATGTTCTCGTTATGATTTGCGTACACATTACACTTTTTTCACAAAAAAATATGGTACACTAACAGTTGCCCGCGGCTTTCCTGGCGTGGAAGTTTTAAAACGTTTTATTTATTAACTAGCGACCCGCCCCAGCTTCGCACGTGTGGATTTTAGATGCGCCAACTGACGACTTCAAATTACATACTGTAAAGGGTCAGATTGGTCTATATTAAATGTACAATATGGGTCCGTTCACACAGACCGGCTCGGAGAGCATCGGCTCGCATTTTTCTTTTCACACAGACCGGATCGTATACGCTTGGAATTGGCCGAAGCGGAGCCGCCAACTATTTCACATAGACCGGCTGTTGAAGAGAATCAGAATCGACAATCAGGCTGCGCGAGCGACAAAGAGCACGCAATTGGAGCCGGTCGGCTCCTCTTATTATTTCACACTAAGTGCGTTCAGGCATTCTTGATATCAAAAGAAGTGCACATGCAAATATAAACCTTACTACAATTACTCAAACCTCTGTTTCCAATGTGATAAAAATCTGCTCACCTCTCCGAGCCGGTCTAGATGAGGAAGCGACTTTGTTTTATACTATGTAGTGATGTTTATTCAAGAGCCCATTAATAAGGATTTTCATACAAATTTTCGAAGGCCGATGGGGCCATAAATTTCTTAAGAGATGACCGTAAACATGTTATTGCAGCGTTGGTAGGTAAAGGGTAGTCCGAAGACCTGGTGAAGATCACGGGACGTCGTGAGATGTCGGCCACATTGAAAAAATGCGGGTGGAGTAATGAACAGTGCCTGACTGTCATAACTGTTTCTCTTAGGGGGTAAGCGTTGTCACTCTTAGAAGCACTACCTGGTTCAGGTAGCGGATATAAAGAATTGTTAGAAGCGCTCGAGTCGAGAACGCCATCTGAAACACGTTTTCCGCTCCCAGATATGCGATAGAGCCCAAGCTCAGGAGAAGGCCTGCAGCAATGTACGTTGGAAATTGAGAACTTTGTACGGAAAGCGTAGATGATGAAAGCAGACAACACGCAGATTTCCATAAACAGCATCAAGGACTTGGAAGTAAGAGCTGCAGCCTGCGGTGGTGGCCAAGCCACCACGCTTCAATAAGTGAAGCACTGGCACGCGCCCTGGAGGTCGAAATGGTTCGACAGGATATCCGGCCGACCCACAAGCGAAATCTCAGAGGAAATAAAAGAGAACAAGTATTCTTTTAAGAAGGGTTCTGGGATCATGGATGTCTAGGTTGAAAAAATATAGGACTGCCTAGAGGAGCTGTTGAAGAAACGATGCGAAAAAAAGCTTTTTGATCTAAGACGGACGTTCCAAGGCACCAATCTGGGAAAACCTGATAAACAACATATAAAAGATGACTTCATGAGACAATCCAAAATATGTCTCGATGAGAAAATGTACTCCGACTCGAAACTCGAAATCTTGCTTCGAACTCAAAGCTTGACGTTTGGGACCCTGTGAAGATGAAACAATGAAGTTAGCACAGAGGGATTACATAGACCTAAAGAAACTTATCACATGGTAAGCATCTAAGGTTCCGGACGTTCTCCGCGAAGTTCACGATGGAGCTTCAGGAGGCCATCCTAGTGTCTAGAAATTTCGGCAAGATGTACCGGGTTGGTGTCGTAGTGGTGCCGTAAATGAACTACTTGTATGCTGTTGTAAAAAGGCCCACACATGCGAAACCAAGATACCAGCAACTTTATAATGGACTGGAAATAATTGCAGTTGACATCGCGAGCGGGATCGAGAGAACTCGATACGGTGCACTGGTTTGGCTGAATAACTCGACACGTATGCATAGAAAAGCCCCAAAACTACTGACCAAGTGGGAGGGTCCGTATAAAGTTAACCGGATTAACGACATGACCCACAGGATTCAGCGACAATCGCGTTCAAAGTAGTGCATATACACCACCTGGCTGAATATAGAAGTGGCTAAATATAGCAGCAATTTGGCGTGGTAGCAATAGCGATGCAATCTTAGCCGAGAAAGTTCTAGTCGGATTTTTGAGGCACAGAATAACAAAACAAGGAAATATAGACTGATTGTCACGCGGTTGGCTGGTTTATATTTGACAGCGTTTTTTCGGAACCGGGCGTTTCGAGAGGCTGTTGAACTTTCCCAAATAATCTAGTAATAGCGGCATCTAGTATTAAAGGGCTGTTTACTTTGAGCTACAGTGAGACAAATATCTGAGTGATATAAGTGATTAACAAAGCGACCTAGGCTCTCATTAAGGACTATTATTCTAAGCTGTTCTGTGTTTTTAAGAGCGTTTATAATAAAGTCTCTTTTACACGTCAAAAGGCTTAATTCTCAAATTCGTCGAATCCGAACAAGTGAGAATAAATAGAAGGTTTTGCTTAACACAAACCCTGAAAGAAACCATTAACGTAATTGTAACCAAAAAACTAACAGCATACACGATAACTCATAATAAATGTTCATAGTAGAAAAATGTTAGCATAATACACTTTATTTACTTTCCAAAAGGGCCCCTGATTCTTATGTGCCCAGGGGCCCCCGCTTAGGTTAAGACGGCCCTGCCTGTGAGTCCTGTGACATTTACAATTATTCAGAATATTGGTAGGAAAAAAAATGGTTTAGTAGATCACAGATAGTAATAACTGAGGAGACTTCCGACATTGCAGAAAATGTATTCAGGACTTTTGGAAAAATTTTCCTTACTAACATGAAACAGTGAGCAAACGCATTAGCCCTTTTCATTTTTCAATTTAATAGGACTTAGATATTGAAGTTCCTAGTGTCAGACAAAATAAATAATTAAATATTTCAGACATTTCACACACAACGCCATCTAGCTTCAAACTAAGTAGAGCTTGTGTTAAACATACATACATATTATTCATAGAAAACACCCAAACTCCAAAATAAATATTTATAGATCATACAAACTTTGGTTCAACCCTGGAATAGAACCCGAGACCTAAAGCACAGCAGTCGCATACGCTACAATGGCGCCACCGAGGCAGTTAGTTCAGTTCACTAAAGTTGAATAATAAAAAAAGTACCGAGCGCATGCAGTGTATTCATGGGTCCAATGTCTTCTTTCAATGCAGCTAGCAATGCCATTACATCAACTTCCTCAGCGTCATACTGCGCTCCTGAGACAAGAAGAAGAGGTTCTGCAGGCCGAAGCCCCAACGCAGAAGACCAGACATCTTGATTGTATAACACTTCTTCACGGAATGCTCGGGGGACATTCACGTGTATTAGTGATTTCGTCTATAACAATAATGACACCAAATAAAATACGTATCTGTCTGCGCACTTAAGGATATGTGCGTAAAATTCGACTTTTCCTATTAAAGAATTTTCTTATTGAAAGAATCAAGAAAAAAGACGGAAAAGGCTTTATTTAATTATCCATAAACATTTTTGTTACTAACCTGCATAGGGAAGTTTTGAGCAATAGAAGTAAGCACTTTAAGTGCTTCATCGCTCCCCGCATCATTAGCGTCAACGACTGCTACTGCAGCTTGCATACTTAACGCCTGCATTTGCCAGACCTTGAGCGGCGCTAATTCCTCACTGGACTCAGATAAATGACGTCGGAATTTCTCTAAGGGTGAACGCAATCCAGGAAACAAATTCCTATAAAGATTATATAGTTGATTAGATCACATAAATAAGCTAATATTACAACTATATCTTAGGAAAAGTATGTGATAAACTTACTTCAGTCTTCCAAAATTAAAACCATCAATTTGGTTTTGGGGATCATTTTCATCTTCTTCCTCAGATGGAGCACTAGCTTCTCCATCTTCAGATTCCTTTGGTGTAGAGTCATCCTGACTCTTGTACTCTGTGCTTTTTAGCTGTAGTTCAACTCCATAGCCTGATAGGCGTAATTTGGGTTTGCCACGCGGCTACAAAAATTAGTTATAGTATTAACAATTATTTATTTACTTGTTATACATTTAGTACTATTTTCTGGTTGTTGATTAAAACTACGAACAGCATCTAATGTATTAATTTAACTTCTTATATATATATATTCTATATTTAACTTTAAATATAATACTTCATGGAATGAAGTTTTCAAATCACTGAATGATTTTCTCAACAAACTTATAGCATTTTTTGTTTGACAAAGTAAATAAACTCACCTTTACATTCCATCTTATTACATAGTTAATAGCTCCCTTGTCTGCATATGCTGACAGTATCTTGTGCTTAGAAGCAAAGTCTTTTGTGCCAAGTTCTCCATAAAGTATGGCAGTAAGACTTTTGTTGTCACTGCTTGGATATGAGTGGTCAAGGAGATAGGTTTGCAACTTGTGTTCTTCCTAAAAATAAATGTCAATTAGTAAGAAAGTTCTTAAAAATAATATAGAAGTAGTTTCTTCACATATTTTATCAAATTGTAAGATGATGCACTACACAGAATGTTGAAAAAATTTGATATAGGCACTGTACCTTTTGAAAATTTTTAAATAAAATATATAAGGCCTCCTACTCATCATGCCGGCGATCTGTTTGCGCGGGCTGAGGCGACACAGCCACCCGCCGTCATGGTGTGTAGGAGGTTTAACTCTCAATCGAATGCTTTATAAGTGTTATGTTTGATATTTTATGCTTGTTTAAACTTACCACATCATACTGCCTATATGACTTAAGAATATCTCTTAGAGCATCATTATCACAAATATTTTTTGAAGAAATTGATACAAAAGCTTCACAATTGATGTCTTTGGCATTGTTCTGTGTTGCAACCTGATCAAACATCCTGACTGTAGGTGAGGTGAGGTGCATAGAAAGTGCAAGCTTTGCCATCCGCAGTTGTGCCGGGGCCAACAAGGAGCTTGCAACATCAATGCATGCATCATAAACTTGTTTATCAGTTTCTGAAATCATACAGTTTTATCAAATTAATTTATAAACTGACTGGAAAGATTTACAAGATGTTGAAATTGAAAATATTTAAATGGTGACATGAATTTGGTTATTGTTTAAAATTAGTTTTTACTACAAAAATTATACGGAGAAAAGCAAGAGTAATTATAAAACAAATATAGAGATTATTTTTACTGTCAGAAGATCAAAACATCAAGAGGCATCATCAATAATCATCAGAAGAATACATAGGGTATGTGTTTTTAAGTACAAATATAGAAACTTTTCAGTGTTACATCTGTAACACTTTGCAAGATGAATATATAGAGTCAATAAAATGTATTATTTTATTATAATAAAATAATGCTTATTTATTTTAACTTTAAAGTCACTATTTTCTGTCTGTCTGTATGTATGTTATTCAAAATAGAGGTCTGAGTGTTGTGTAAATTCAAAGAAATTTATTCATGTCTGATATTAATATCATAGCTAAGTAGTAGCATTTCAAAGTCAAACTATCAACTCTGTTTTGGGGGACAAACATTGTATTTTCATGTTAGTTTTCATATTTCATAAGTAAATAATAAAAAGAAAATATTTTCACTAAGACCTTAAAATTTTTGAAGTTTAATTTCAAAGTTTTTGTTATCGAGGGTATTTCTAGTTGGATTCTTATTGGTATTTTATATAAAAAATTTAATTAGATATGGCTAAAGATCTAAATTCTATAATTCCAACTTTTTCATTTTGCATTCAATATTTTTAGATCAATATTTTTTTCGCCATAGTCAAAGTACTGCTAACCTAAATAAACATATGTTGTTGCTGGTCTAAATAATTAAACTTTCTTCTCAAACTATTTTTCAATGCTAACCTTCCCAGAAAAAACACTATGCATGCAATGGAAAAAAAAAGTTTTGTAGCTAAATATTATCTGAAGTAGAGTAGTATACAGTATGTAGGTAATGTTTGAAAGCATATTTAATAAATGATATATACTGAAGATAATAAATATTTACTTACCCAGTGAGTCTAAACTATATTTCAGCGAATTTATACCATCTACAAAGGACCAGAATAAATCGGCACTCTCGCCTGCAAGATATTCGGCAAGTTCTAAAACTATTGGCGTAGCTTCCCATTTCGCACTTACGAAAGTAGTCACAGATTTTGATTTCTTCTCATCACGTTTTGAAGTATCATTAGCAGAAACGAAAGAAATAAAAACGTAAGCTAAAATAACTAAAGTTATCATAAACCTGGTGGTTTTCATCATGTACATATTGTTGTTTTATGTTGGCTCTAAAATCAAAATGTTTAACTAAATGTGCCACATTTACACACTTTATGTATGGTCATACTTAACCAAGTTTTTACGAGCGAACTAATACGTTAACTTTATAGATTTCGGATAATAAGACTCATCCTCTCAAAAGACAACACAACCACAACCTGCAACGGCCACCAATGACAGTTGAACACGGCTTAGTAGACAGAAATTCTCTCTAGCCAAAACTACGTTGCATTGATTGCCTTGATTGGTCAGTTTAGTAATACTAAATTCCAAGACCAATGCCAATGGCAGATGAATGTTTTCATTGAAATTTTCTTTCCTCCAATTTAATTAGTTTTTTTTTTAATTGTAACGAAGTCGTTGTCATCGTTTTCCTAAATCTTTATAATCTAATAAAGTATTCATTCATTTTCTGAACATAGATTCTTATCATTTTTGTTTTATATTTATTAAATTACAAACCCCGATTACGTGAGCTTGGAGCATAGTGTAGCGGCACTCTGCGGCACGATGAACCGACGATTTAAAAAGTGACTAGCAGCGGATGGATGCGGAGTACTCAAGACTGGGATAGTTGGTACTCTTTGGAGGAGACCTTCGTTCAGCGGTGGACGTAAATAGCTTGATTAATAAAATAATCATCTTTATTAAAGCTTCGTCTTCTTCTTTTGATGAGATGGCAACCAGCTAATCAGCCATTTCTGCCAATGTCAAGTATCTAAAGTCTTGAAATCTTAAGTCTTCGAATTTTCGTCGATGAAATTAATAATAAAAAAATTATAAAATGTGGATAAGATGAAAGAGGGACCGTCTTTCGAAAAAATAAAAAACTTTTTCAAAGCTAAAAAGGTCAGTCGCCAAATACGTCAATTTTTAAGCTGTCACTGTCATTTTTTAATTGTCACAATCACAACTGTCATTGAGACAAGTGACAGCATAAAATAAGTCTCAGAATACTCAAAAAAATATTTTCAGAGATCTCAGATGAAATAAAGTGTTGATTAATCTAAGCAAAAGTAAGTCCATATTGTAAATGTAAACTAAATAATCAAAGTTAATAGTATAATATAGCGCAAACAATTTTTTTTACCCAGCAATATTATGCCAAGCTCAAAGGCGTTGATCGTGGAGTATTATTTTAAATTAAACTACATTAAAACAGTTTTTTTATAACATCTTATACAAAGACACTTGATACATGACTTTTGTAAAACTGAATTACATTTTTCTTGAATGTTTTAGGTTTAATTCGCTACAATGCAGTACACATCTGACGAGGCTTATGCTCGGCATATCAGTCACCATATGACAGTACCCCAAAGAATTAAGGTAACAAAACATTTATCGTTTTTTTTAATAAAGGAATGAACATTCTGAAATCGAACTGTATTTACGAATGTAGATTGATAAAATACCCCTGCTTGGTGAGTTAAATACCTTGTAAAAAAATAATGTTATAGTATTTGTTCGAATATAAATTTAAAGTACCTTCATCAACTTGTTACTAATAATAATAATAGAAGCTTTAGAATAATTCTACATAGTAAGTTGCTGTGTTTGGTTACTGTACTTTCTTTAGCACATCTTTCCATAAATATTTGCTTTGTGCTTAAATACATATCAAAAGTTAGATTCTTATAACTATTCATTTGACATATTTTAAGGTTCTCGTTGTTCACATTTTAAAAACTTACTTTTTAAAATTCTAATGTTAAAATATTTATGAATGTGTGTGCCTTGTAACCAATTATACTCATAATATAATTCCTTATTACTTAAGACATGTTACTATATTTATGATTACCCTATTTTTTATGATAACTGTACCATTTAAGGCCACTGGTGATATAGTGGATGAAGAACATGGTCCTAATGGACTTGTGACTGGCTGGGACTACTCCAATGAGAAGTTTGATATGAAAGTGCCAGAAAGAATACTTGTTGTTGGACAAGATCAACATGTTGGTGAGTTTAAAGAAGAAACTAATCCAATAAATTTGATTAATTTTCTACAATAGCATAAGTACCAAAAATATTTATTATGAGATTAGTGATAATAGTAAATATTTATATAAAAAAACATTATTTTTCTGTAAATAACAGACTTAACCATAATTGCAACAGTTCATCATATGTGTTAAAACCAAAATGAATTTTTGTATGTAATGTTTTTTAAGTTATCTGTAGGTTACATAAATTTCGAGCTACTACTAGAGTAAAATTATTGTATTTCATTGTTCAGAATCACTTTTTATTGAATAAAATTTATCGGACATTTTGAAATACAATTTACACATACATGTCTGTCTGACATTCACTGACAGAATTTATTAGTCTGTTGGTATGCCTTGACTGGTAAGCCAAAGTTTGAGGCTTTCACACCCAAATAGTTAGTTGTGGATAGTAGGATACCAATTAGGTGGGGTGGTTATGTTGGACTCGAACCAACTACACTCCATTTTAACCTTTAAGTATGTACGTCATTTTTTTTAACACTACTGTGGATGTGGAGTCTCACAGTCACATGTTTTTTTAGGGAATTTGATATAAGATCGCTTTAAAACTGATTGGATATTAAAGTTACAGGATTTATCTATAAAACACTGTGCTTAAATAATCAACTTTTGTATAAAGAATCTTCAATATTCTCTTCATTGTCAGACTGATCCGAAGCTAACAAGAACTCACTCACTTCTTGTTCGAAAGACGGATCTCCTGCACGAAAAGCTTTTTTGGGCCCTAAACAGAACTCGCATAGTCCTTTTGATTTTGAACAACCGGCTTTATTGTTTTTTGTCATATTGTACTACAAAATCTGAAATAAACATTGTCGCCCTTATAAATTACATCATAGGGCAACAATTGAAGTGTAGCCTAACAGGCTCCGGTCAATAGTTTTGATGGTTTTGATGGTCATTACCTACTGACGTTATATTCATCGAAAGATGCAACCTACTCCCTCGTTGGTAGTTCTACAACTAAAGCAAAAGCTACTGAGCTGCTCAATCCCTGGGAGTGAGGGGAAGTAGGTGAAACTAAGAAAACGAAAACATCGAGTAGCCTGTGAGACTCCACATCCATACTTAAAGGTTAAGTTGGGGAACAAAGTGTACTGTAGGAGAGAAATCTTTGTACCCGGCTATTCATTGCTGTAAACAAACCCATGGTTAAGGAGAAACACCATGTTCCCATTCTACTCTCTAAATGGTGGCCAATCTGGCATGCTTTACCCTTTAAATGGTCACATCCTCGTTCTGTGGGACTCTGTTATAACATGTAGAACAACCAAATGGAAAATCAAGCTCCGAAGTATAAAACTGATCAAAAACTTCTTAATCACTTCTTACAGGTACCAAAGCAACACCAAGAGAAATTCAACTTGACAATGCAGTGCTGCCTACTGACCCTGGTATGATCAGAGTAAGCACGCCACCGCGTGTTATCACGCTTGACCAGCACTATTTTCCTTCTGCTGATGACTTTCCACCAGATGTTCAGAACCATTCCCCACCGAAGAATTCGCGAGTATTCAGATCTCAAGGTGATGGAGCTCGTTCAACTACTCCTCGTCCTGATAACTTCAATGAATCTACTATGACTGAATCACGTTTGATGTTGAGGTATGTATGTGAACATTATCACAATAATAATATATCACAACTACTGACTGCCATGGTATATTGCATAACATATATATGTATAATATGTATATGCATCTGTAATCAATAACTGAAGTAAAACAAGAACAACTCTAAGATCAAGCCGTTTTTAAAAGATTTTTTTTGACTTCTATTCGAAAAAAATAACAGGTTACAAATCAGTACTACACAGTGGTAAACGGCGTCTATGAATACGAATGATGAACAAATTGGTTTTTAATGATTAATTAATAAAACAAAAAATTTTAGATAAATAGAGATTATAACTTACTGCGCATTTATCGAATCTATATAATGTCACGGTACCACCAATACGAGTACAGTATCATCATTAATAAAAACCGGTCAAGTGCGTATCAAGCCACGCATAAAAAAGGCGCTTTTTAGAAGTTAGGCCGCTATAACTCTTGAACTAACAAAGTTATCTAAGCCGTTATAGTTTTCTTTCAAAGTTCATCACATGGACTACCATTATGATTTTCTCAGAATTTTCGAGCGAGCCGTTTGTTTTTTTAACAAAAAAATTCGCTTAACAGTTGAATATAATATAGCAACCGGATACCTAAATATAAAAATCGTCTTGGCAACCGCTCATTGTTTTTAGAAGGTCCATCTAATGATCCCCACTTTTTTTTTTTGACTTTGGCCCTGATAAAATGACTCTACTCTGCCTGAAGGAAAGCATAAGCAGAATCCAAGTGTGGTGGTCACCATACTGCGAATGCAGACGATGCAACAATGCAGCATGGTGACTCACATCATGATGGTGATGCTTCTGCATCATTGGGTCTCCGATCTCGCACTCACCAACGAAACACGACAGCACGATCGCTGTCATTTTACGTTGCTTTTCTGTGCGAGGGTAGTACCGCCCCGGTCGAGCCGGCCCGTTCGTGCTGAAATCAGCCTGGCTCTACTACCTTTGGTTTACTTCACGAGTAAAAGGGGTAAAAAAAAGAACTCGTAATTTTATCTTAGCTCTTTGTCGACATGGTAGCTAAATATACATATCCATGCAAAGTCTCATCATTCTTGCACTAACCGTTTGGAAGGTATGCCGAGGACGGACGAATATGACGAAACTACAAGGGTTCCGAGACCTGAAATACAGAACCCTAAAAATGGGAAACTAGCTGACCCGGCGAACTTCGTACCGCCATATTCACATAATTATATCTGTCTCAGATTCCCGCAGAGAGTGGGAAAAAAATAATTGTCTTTTCCTGTTATCTTTTAATTTTTCTTATATACAAACCTTTTCCTAACAATAACGAACACATATAAAAAAGAATTGTTTAATTTGGTGCAGCCGATTGGAAGTCATAGAGCAAGAGCCCACGACGGCCAGACCTTCGTTATTTTATAAAAGCTGAAAGTTTTCTGTGCATGACCCCTATATAGGTAAGAACGACCAGCGAATATAGAGTTTGGGTTGTGGTTACTTTGGCAGATAACAGGTAGTAAAGGTGAAGTATAAAGCTCAATTTTTCCATATTTTCTTCGGGATAACTTTAGAAATCTCGTCATCCATTGCCGGACACTTATGACAGTTGCTACCCCCTGCCTGACACCCCTAAACTTTAATAAATTATAGTTATGCTTTCGTTATAGTATAAAAGCTAAATTTTTAACCGACTTCCAAAAAGGAAGAGGGTCTATGTTCTACTGTATGTACTTTTTATTTTTTTTATTTATTTAATTTTATGTATGTTCACCGATTACTCCGTCAATTGTGGACCGATTTTGAATTTTCTTTTTGTGTTCGAAAGGGTATGCTCCCAATGTGGTTTCTTTGCCACCATTACTGGATCTGATGATGGGATCCCAGGGAAATCGAGGGAAACCCTTATTTTTTTCAGGTACGTACTATGTTTTTCGTATATTTTCTGAAGTTACTCCAGTATTTGCGTCTGGTAGTCATCATTCCATGATGATGAGCTGATGATGTAAGATACAACTCCTTAACGGTTAGGAGTTGGATGATAAATCTTCAATGTCATATGTAGTTATGTTACCTTTAGTCGTATTCTTTCAAGTTATTTAGGTAAGCTAATGATGGAAGGTACAACTCCTCAACGGTTAGGAGTTGGAAGATAATTTTTCAATTTCATACGTATCTATATACCTTTAGTTGTTACTGTCAAGTTTTAGGTAACATAACTACATATGACATTTGAAGATTTATCCTCCAACTCCTAACCGTTAGGGAGTTGTATCTTACATCATCAGCTCATCATCATGAAGTGATGACTACCAGACGCAAATACTAGAGTACCTTCAGAAAATATATAAAAAACATAGTACATGCCTGAACAAAATGGGGGTTTCCCTCGATCTCCCTAGGATCCCATCATCAGATCCAGTAATGGTGGCAGTGGGACCACATTGGAAGCATACCCTTTCGAATACAAAAAAAAATTCAAAATCGGTCCACAATTGACGGAGTAATCGGTGAACATACATAAAATAAAAATTACATACAGTGGAACATAGACCCTCCTCCTTTTTGGAAGTCGTTTAAAAATTTAGCTTTTATACTATAACGAAAGTATAACTATAATTTATTAAAGTTTAGGGGTGTCTGGCAGGGGGTTGCAACTGTCATAAGTGTCCGGCAATGGATGACAAGATTTCTAAGGTTATCCGGAAGAAAAAATAAAAAAAATGAGCTTAATATTTTAACGAAAATGAGGTACTATTTTATACACCTTTACTACCTGTTATCTGCCAAAGTAACCACAACCCAAACTCTATAGTCACTGGTCGTTCTTACCTATATAGGGGTCATGCACAGAAATAAATTCAGCCTATAAAAAATAACGAAGGTCTGGCTGTCGTGGGCTCTTGGTCCATCATGCGCGTAAATACATTTCGGTGATTCATTTTTATATATACTTATAGATAGATAACATGTTCTTCAACAGCATAATATATTATCAACAATTGGTAATATAGACTTTAAACACTTTGTACACGATTTAATATCGTTTAAAGATTGTAATATACATTCTGGTCCGATGGGATACGATCCGTTCGATGGAAATAGTTTTTCACGTGAAATAATAAAATCTACATCTATACAGCATCGGCAACTTGGCAAAAATAAAAACACAATACATGTTGACTGTACGGAGGATGTGTCACCTCGTCGCCTACTGCACTGACTTTTGGGTTTCCAACCCCATATGAGACAAGACTTTGTGTGATCCACAAATTGTTGTTCTGAGTGTATATGTTCATTGTGCGTGTAGTGTATGTATGTTTGTCTAGCACAGGAAATATACATAATGCGAAAGATATTTAAAAAAAAAAATACCAAATGTGATTTTTGATATTTTCACTAATTTGTTAGTTACATACATAAACAGATAACAAGTTTTCTATAATTTCAATAAATAAGACGAGTCTCATTATTACATTTTTATTATATCAGAGGTTGTCTCATAAATATTTAAAAAATGAAGAGTATATAAGTTACATAATATGTTTTTGTTAACAGAGACCCCACTCCTCCAATGGGCAGCGGTGAAAGTTTATCTTCTGCCGAGGAGTTGGTGCACCTTCGGCGTCAAATTGTCAAATTGAACCGTCGAGTCATGTCAATAGAAGCAGAACAATTGCAGAGGCAACAAAAGGAGAAGATTGCATATGCAATTGGAATCGCTTACTTGTTGATCAAAGTTATTGCTTGGCTCAATAGATCCTAAGTACACTAAGAGCGTCATTAAAATGTAAGATGAATTTTACCCATACATTATTAACATTATGAAGTTGATCACTGGTTCGTCCGTTTATGGGAAATAGTAAAATGTCACTATTGTAGTAAAGATGGAAATGTTATTGTACATCAAGGTTATTATTTCTTAGTATTTAGGAAACACTTTTTTTATATGCTGTGTTGTATATTTCTCCAACTTGTACATTGCATTTAGCATTGCACTGTATAAACTTTTCTTGCATTTCATCTTCATGTAATGAATTGTTGAGAAGTTACTGGACCCTTCCTCTAGTGTATAGATTGTGTATGAACTGGGTCTTTTAATTTAAATAAATATGCGAGAGATCAACAACATTTTGTATTTCTTAACCGTACGTAATTTGACTAACAATAAAAACATTCTCTAATTCAGCAGATAACTAGGAATAATACTTACATAATTTAACTGTTAAGTCAAATCAGCCTCTCTTTATTAGTCGTCAGATAGTTATAACGTCTTCACAAGCTTTCGTTGTTAGATAGTTATAATAACGTCAAATCACTTCAATTCAGTCAAGTAGAAAATATATACAGGGTGGATATGACAACACGACATTAATTTGAACTAGACCTACCTGTACAGGTTACAATTCCACCTACAAAATTTCCAAAAAAATAGGTTCAGTAATTTAGCCATAGGACACTATTTTCCGTTTTTGAATTTTACTACACGATGTTGTTGGGTTAATGACGGATGTTACCTATCGTCGCCGGGTCGCGCCATCGCACGCGCTCCCTTTGAACCAGCCGCCGCCGCCGCGCGCTGGCATCGACGCGAGAGTCCTGTGTTTACCTAATAGGTATTTTGTAGTGATTTTATAGTGACGTGACAGGGCACATTAGTTAAGTTGGTTAGTTGATACGTAACGTTATGTTATTTTGTGTGAATTTAAATGAAACAATGCCTCGAATCGGCTATGCACTTCTGCGGATAGTGAATAATTTACTACGGATAAAATATTAATTTACGGATAATGTTCGTTTATCCTACTACCTACTAATAGTCGGATTAGTGTACAAACTATCAATACGAGAATAGAGATAATGCTCTTACAGCTGTAACCTCGATAAGATGACCTAATTTAAAACCTTGTGGTTTTTGGTTTTCGATTTTTTTGTGATTATTATGGTGACTGTGTTATTTAAAAAAACGTGAATACATAATATTGGTTGTGCTATTTAGCTTACGTGTCGATAAAGTAGGTAGGTATCTACTTTATAAAAATGTTCGTCGCGCGTCGTTCGGTGCTTTAGGTACTTATTTTACGGCCGCCGGGACCGCGCCGCGCCACTAAGGTTAGTGAACTTAAATTACAAATGGTGTCCTTATTGGTTTTAATTTTATAAGATATTAAGTTTGTTTGATAATTTTGATTTTTTAATATTCGTTTTCGGATAATTTAAACAATCCCAAAGTAAACCAATACATTGAAATAGCCCACGGTTTTGTTTAATGTCGCATTGTCATATCCACCCTGTATATATAACAACAACGGATATAGTTATCGTATTATTTAGTTTTGTTTTTACCCACGATGCAAAAGGAGGGGTGTTATAAGTTTGACGTGTCTGTCTGTCTGTCTGTGGCACCGTAGCTCGCGAACGGATGAAGCGATTTCAATTTAGTTTTTTTTGTATGAAAGGTGAGTTACGTGCGAGAGTTTCATGAAAATCGGTTGAGTCGTTTACAAGTTATTTACTTTTTAATGGGAACTCAGGTTATTATGTCGGGGGTTTTTATCCTTAGATTATTTATTTAGTTTAGTTAGGATTATTTGTTACATTGTATTTATAAATTAGTTTGGTAAATTATAAATACTATGTAACAAATTATCTCTTGAGGACAGACAATTTCAACCAAAATAAATCAGTTTAGATGTAGTCCATTCGCTTAGATACGGTGACTTTGATCGCGCCGATGTCGTACGTGAGGCTTTTTATCAAAGCAAAGAAGCCCCGAAATCAAGAGGCCGCCAGCGGTGTACACCCACAAGTAAGTATGATTTGTCAGTTCACGTTCAGTTGTATGACTTAATATATTCGTATTTCATTACAATAAACAATTGCGTGCAGGTGTACTGACACTATCTAAACGAATGGACTATACAGTATAAAAGTTTCAGAGCTTAAACTTCTATTACATTTATGTACTGTGTATATCCTATAAACTATACTCCTATACATATTATAAACACAATAATTAAAATATGTCCTCCTTGTGTCGTTATCCTCAATTCTGAGGGTCGTGACCTCTATTTGGAATAAATGTGCGAGTTTAAAAAAGTGGAATAAAAGTGCGAGATTAAAATATGTACTTGTAATTTGTAATATATTGATGCTGATTTATTTCTTTGATTAGGCGAATTTGAAAATATCGAAGTTGAAAACATCGTCATTACGTGGATCCAAACGCCTGGGGATGCTGTCCACGAACGAGTGCAGCAGCCTCGCTATCACGTTTGAACCACCAATACGAATACCACCCACCATGTGATACAACAAATGAAACTCGATCTCAAGATAACACTCAATATATTCCGAAAATCACTATTATGAATATAACACAGGGTTGAACATTCTAAAATATGAATGCACATTAAATTACAGAGCCTACTAGTAGAAATGGCTGTCAAAAGGTCAATGTATTACAAATTCTATATGAATACTGGACAGTCAGACAATTATGCATTTAGAAACCTTATTTGTCAATCTGTTAATTATCTACTTGTTTCTCTTCATAAATGAAAATCACTGAAAAAAGTGGCCCTCCAAGTCTTTGAGCCAGCCATGCATTTTTGACTACTGCCATCTTCAATGAATCTACGGCAAGGCGAGCATTCAGATTTGTGTGTAGAGCTCTACCCATGCCTTCTAAAATGATTAAATCCACACCACGAACCTTCATTTCTGCACACAAACCTGTGAAAAAACAAATATGAAGTGAAAGTGGAGATGTACATTTCAATTTTGCCGATACTCTCTTAAGTATCGCAGTTGTGTGTATGTCGGTGTAAACGCACAAAATTACACATGTTGATATTGACTCAAGGTCTCATGACTAAATCAATGGTCTCCACGAAAATACTCTTGAATGTTGCCTAGTATATTCATGATAGTTATAATAATAGTCATTTTTCTACTACTCACCTACACTAATAGTCCTAAGGTCCAAGCATGGACCTCTTTGTCCACTTGATCTTACTACTAAATCTCCAGTAGATAAAGCTGCTAAGATAACAGGACAGACATTAGAAGCTTGCTGCACTATTTCTTCTAATTCAACATTGGTAACATCATTCAATGCCGGCCACTCATTAGCACATAATATGACAGAGGTTCCTCTTAGTAGTAATGCTCTAACAAATGGCAAAATACCGAGGACTATATCAACTCCACTATTATCAACAAATACAGCAGCACAGCGATGGACAGTTTTCTGTAACAGTGGACAATTTTATTTGAATGTTCATTGTTTATTTTATACGCTTGGTAGGTAAGTGATATTAATTTGTTTATTTGTAGCAAAATTGTAAGGCAAAAGTAGCACAAAACAAATTTATTTCAAAACTATAAGCCTGACTGACTAACTGATTTTCATCTAATTTGAACACTAAAGAAGGAAAAAGTTGTGTTTTCTCATTTTCATTTATTGTTTCCAGGATTATTACCAGGATTAAATTATGTACAAACGCATTTTATTTAAAACCTTAACATAGACTTTTAGAAAAATGCATGTAGTCACATCTAGTACCAAAGAGCAGAGCTTGCACTTTATATAATTTTAATTACAAATTGTAATTTACAATCATACCTCTAACTTGTCAAGCCATTTCTCTAATCCATCATACAGCCATGGCCTCTTTTGTATTTTTTCTAAAGCTTCATACAGTCCCTGGTCAAGAATACTGGTTACAGCTTGGGCTCCCCAATCAAACATATTACCTTTAGCAAAATATAAACAAATTCATATTGAGTTCAAATAAGGAAACACATTATTTAAAACCAACACAACAAAATCAATAACTGGATATTACACAGGCATAATTAAAGTGAAATCCTGAAATTACCTATTCACATTCAGTAAGTGAAGCAGAATGTGGGTGTCATGGCCTATCAAGAGATCAATAACAATCAACAGACTGCAGAACAGAGAAGGAGCAGCGATTGCTCCACCAATAAGAGCTTGGCTCTCAAGAGATCAACAACAATCAACAGATTGTAGAATAGAGAAGCAGCAGCAATTGCTCCAAAAATAAGGGCTTGGCTCTTAAATTGAGAGAGAGTGAGGTAATCTGAAAGGACAATTACCACCCCACCTAGTTCTAAAGGAGAAGAGGGAACTTGAGTGGTAAAAATCACTCTTGCTTATTTGTTCCCAAAAAAAAGTCTGAGACAGTCCACTTTAATTTTAAAGAAAGTATTAATGTAACAAATAAATATCAGAACTAAAGAAAATCAAAGATTTGATGTTGGTCTTTTTAATGCAGGAACAACATGTATATTAAAACAACTACGACAAAAAACGACGCTGAAAAAGTATGAAACAAGTTTCAAAAGCCGTAGTCACGCGTAGTTAAAGTGTTATGGACTATGGCTTTTGAAACTTGTTTCATACTTTTTCAGCGTCTTTTTTGGTCGTAGTTGGGTTTTAGTTTTTACTTTTTTTTATTTAAAATGTTTTGGTGCCTCTATAATATTAATTTCTTTGCAAAGTATATTTTAAATAGGTACCATAGAAATATCACAATTATCAAATAAATATGGACAAAGTCACGAGAAAATGCTAATAAATTATATATTTTTGAAATGTACAAGTAACGACCTTTCGAATGATACCAAACACGGCATATTCATCTAAAATACTTTTATACAGTACTTTATGTCGGCTAGAGGGCGCCATTTTAGATTCAGTGACACGTCATATAGCCTATAACCAGCAGACGATTAAGACCTATTAACAATACCTCATTTGTCTGGTTCTAATAAGTAGTTAAGGAGCTATGAGGGAACAGATGAACATAGATGCATACATACTTACATACATACATAGCCTGTCAAATTCATAACCCTCCTTTGGCTTTGCCATAGTCAGGTAATAAGTAACAGTTTCATTTTATTATATTTACCTATGCTGAAGGCACTAAAAATAAAGGAATCATTCTGTCACTTTAAATATTATTAATATTTAAAGTGACAGAATGAATCATTGGTCAGTCTTACTATAATTAAGACTGACCACTGATTTCACAAAAGCAAGATATAAAATTGATAACAACATAAAATATTCAATTTGTTAATAATTAACTGTCAAAAACTGATGTAGAATTTTTTACCAGCAAGTACTCCCCTACAGAGTTCAGTCCATTTTTCTCTTGTACTGTTTAGAGCATCAATTTCAGCTAAGCGTGATGCAAGAGTAACCAATGCAGTATCATTTTCATATTTCTTCTGTTGTTTCCATAAATCAAAAAAACCCTGAGAACGAAGGCATGTTTCGTTGATGTCAAGAAGTAATCGTATGGTCAACTGCCCATGAGCCCTGAGACAATAAAGTTAGTAATAATTTAATTATGGCTTCATCTTATTATAGTTTCAATTATATTTATTTTGTTATTAACATAGGACATAGTCAGACAGTAATGCATCACAAAACATAATAATAAAATAAATCAAGTAAGATTAAGATGATATTGATAACAAATACTTACAGAGGGTTACTTCTGAGCTCTTTTAATGCTTCAACATAGCAAGTTTTGAATTTAAGAGCTCGTATTTCTACCGTAGGATCTTCGTTGTTAGATAGAGCAAAATTAACGTATTTTTCAGTCAGTTTTTCACAGGTATTTAGCCAGTATTCTCGGGCTTCTTCATCAGACAACAAGTCCAGAGTATCGGGATTATATTTATCTGGTTCCAGTAGTATGTGAGAGAGTCCAAAATGTTCCATTCTGTTACTCTAAATCAAATACTGTATTACTAACATATGCGGTGACACTTTTAATAAAAGGCTAACATTTTAGCCCATTGCATTGTTTTATCATTATGTAAATATGATGCTCAAAAGTCTTATCAAAATTCTATTGTCTGGGACCAAGGTAAGGTAGACTTTTGAATTGAATCACAGATTAGATATCAAAAATTATTGTTAGCATAAAAATACACAACGATGACAATCCCCTCTCCCCCTTACGTTCAGCCCACAGAGTACAATGTATATATTGGTATTGGTTCAGCCTGTGTCACTTCTATAATAACAATGTAGCCTGTGTTCTAGAGTCTGGCCAACGAAAGCTGTCCAAGAAAAAAGGCGGGAATTTTAAAAAATCAAGAGCTGTTAACCCTGGCTATACACTGCATAAACGGAGTTGATACTATCTATTTTTCAGCAAGTACATTTTTTTCGAGTTGTAAAAATTTTGTTTTGTTAGCAACTGTTGTTGAAATTTTCGAATGTATTATGAAGAATATCAAATAAAAGATTACTTTGAATTCTGTTTTTTTATTATTTTCAAATAATCCATTATTTATGTACAGTCGAGGACCCCGAGGAGCCGTACAAATATAGGAGCTATGAGTCATAGTTAAAATCGGATTCCAAAAACTCTACACCTGATATTGAATCAGCTTCATTGCTTTCTTCGCTGCTACTGCTACTGTCCCCAACATGTATTATGAATGGTTCAAGTTCGTTTTCAGTAATACGGTCCCTTAATTTGTAATGATTTTCCACATTTAGTACATGATCAGTGTACTTCTTCCAGTCATCAGCAGTTATGGATAGAAAACATTCTTTTATTAAATTTTGCATTTCAGACCCTGGTATTCCTATATTTTTGCTTGCTACTTTTCTCTTCGCTTGACTCCATACAAGCTCAATAGCATTGAGGTCGCAATGATAAGGTGGCAGCAACAAAATTTCGTGATTGTGGATATGACTGTGTTTTTTTAGAAACACTTCTGCTTCGTAAACAACGGCAGGTTTATTATCTTTCACCAAACACATTAATTCAGCTTTGGTGTGATATTCTTCAAAATGAATATTATTTTCTTGAAGCCATATTCGGAGATTAGCTTTAGAATCAGACATAGTAGGGGGTTTGTTTACTTGTTTCACATGGTAACTTGCATTGTCCATCACGATTACACTAGGTTTAGTGAGATTAGGTATCAACATTTCCTCAAACCATTTCATAAAGTTGGTAGCATTCATATCATCATGGTAGTCAGCTGATTTGGATTTTGTGCTGAATACCAATAATGCACCTGGCACGAACCCTTCCTCCGATCCGGCATGCACAATAATATGTCTTTTTCCTGATGATATATTAGTAGTGACACCGCTTGTAGAAGGTCCTTGCCATGATTTTTTAACTTTATAGTTCTGATGTACATATGTCTCATCAAGGTAAATAATCTGTTTACCTTCTAGCCTCTTTTTATGTATTGTCCTCAAGAATATATGTCTCCATGCCGCAATTTCATATTTTTCTGTAAGTAAAGCCCGTTCATTTTTATTGTTTTGAAACTCAAACCCGTTCTTGTGTAAAATTTTTCTAAGGGTTTCACGGCATCCCTTAAATTCAATTGCTTCCCTCAGCTCATTGTGCAGGCTTCTCAGTGTTGGGACTTGTTTTCTAACTCCATAAAATTCGTTTATTTTGTTTCTTATAGCTGAAATATCAAAATTATCCAAATTGGAAACTGTTGCTGAATGTGGACGATTTTTCCCCGGAGTATTCCACTGTCCTTGATTTTTAGACCCTTCAATTTTAATTCTTCTTAGAGTCTTCACACTGACATCTGAAGATAACAAATACAATAAATTATGTATGTAACAGTATATTATTAATTATCAGTCATTAAAGTCAAAAACCATAATAATATACAAAGACATTATTACAAAACAATAATATTATATTATTTAATTTAGCCATCCATACATTGTCATAAATTTATATAACTCTTCGAAGTAACTGTTAAAATCTATAATTTCTAAAGTAATACCTGTCATTGAAGATATCTTTTCTAAATAATGTGTTTCAGAAGTCGCCATTTCATTTTTTTCGAGAGTTTTCAATTTCTTTACTGCTTCCACAATTTTAAGTTTTGTCTCCTCGTTGTTAATACTTCCTGAAAAGTAGATACACCATGAAAAATATTGCGATTTGTCTTAAATAGTCTAAAAGTATCAAAATGTTTCATTAGAAATTCAATAAACTAACCTGAAAGTGAACGGATTGAATCCAGTCGTAGTATTTTCTCTGCAGATTTCTGATTTAAATCACTTTTTATGTCTTTATATTTGTCAATCATAGTAAATAGAAGCTTCCTCGTCGAACTTTTAATTGTTCTCGGCATTATTTTAAACAAAATCAATGAAAATATGATGCACATAAACCAACGTAAACAGAAGATGACTCAAGTACGAAACGTCAGAGTGTCAATTTTGACAGTCTTAAATTATTGCCATATCAAAACTTCTGAAAATAATACGTGGACAGCTTTCGTTGGCCAGACTCTAGTTTAAGGCTAAAGTACACGAACCGACCGAGACGAAAAATCCGTAAAAAGGGTCAAGTTTAGGGCAAATATATCTAGAAGGGCAGGCGAACGGACGGAAAGCGTGATCGGAGTAGAGAGAGAGACTGAGTTTGGATAGTGTCTGTCTCTCTTACGCAAGCTTCTGATTGGTGGACGCACATACCAATTTGCATGACCGATTTGGCGGAAAATACACCAACCAACTTCCACAAGTTTATTTCAATGTTAAATTCGTTTTAAACATGTATTTAATAAGATATTCTTTTAAATTATACAAATCTAGAAATTGTAATTTTCTACTTATGAAACTAGATTAATTAAATTATTTGTTTCAAAGTAAAAAAAAAAGAAATTTCCCTATTCTGAAAACTTGATCACCGATTATACGTAACTAGCTACCCCGGCAAACGTTGTTTTGCCGTAAAAAAAATCATTTAGGGGTATGAAAAATAGATGTTGGTCGATTCTCAGACCTACTGAATATGCATATAAAATTTCATAAAAATCGGTCAAGCCGTTTCGGAGGAGTATGGTAACTAACATTGTCACACGGGAATTTTATATATATGATGTTATTTTATAGTTTTTATATTTTGTTGTTGTTTTTATGAAAGCAGCAATATCACATAAATCATAGTTGTCATGCGCAATAATACTATTACTAAAATGTAGTAAATAAACCAATTATTATTCTATTCCTGTAAAGAAAACTAATCGTGAACAAACACGAAATACTCCTGCAGTAAAAGTGATAAACTAACTAGTGAGAGGAGGCACGAAGTCTTTTGATTATATATATTTTATTTATCCACCGTGTAATGATTTTGACGACTTGTTCACTAAAATGGAATGCGTAATCAGCATTATACTTTTGAGGACAACAAGCGAAACAAACAAAGTGTAGCATCAAATTGTCCGTTGATACCATAAATTTAATACAAGATAGACAGTAGTCAAAATGAAAGCTTTTTTAAAGTCTGTTCTTTATGGTTTGTCTGACGGACTTCAATTTGGTTCGCAGGTTTTCTTACTGAGTATCCAGAAATGTGCTTGAAATGGATAAAACTTATTATTTTCAAAAGAGACTGAGTTTTAATTATAGTGAATTATGATACAATGTGTGTTTCTTTAGATTATTGTAATTAGTGTTGTGATTTTAATGATTGATGTAACGAACCAGTGTACGGCAAGATGGACGAATTGTCTAAGGGCATGACACAAACAGGAAACACCGCTATAACTGACAAAATTCAAGAAAATGATGATGGTAAATATGCCAACTTATTGCAGTATAAAAAGAAAAATAACTCTGTGAACGTCTTAATGTGTCGAAAACGAATATAAAAGTCCTTCAGTATGATGGTAAACAATAACCGAAATTTCCAAATACATTTTTGTTTGAATATTTGATCATTAATAATTGTATGCATTGCAATATTATAGTTTCAAATTTATATTAATCTATTATCATAATTACAAAACCAGTCTAGTTTCTGTACCTAGCCTTGCTACCAGGCCGTAATAAAAAATATTAATTAAACATCAATGTTTTTTAAACAGTGTACTATTTAAAAAACATTGTTTGCTGCTGTTTATTTGAAATTTTAAATTAGATTATATTAGAATAAAATTTTAAAAACAAGATTAATTTATTGCAAAGGAATTGTGAAAATGAATCTTATGGCTCATTTTTATTCCAATAAGTTTATTATCACATGTTTTAGACTGCATAATTTATAAAACTATATTTTTGGTGTCTTTAGTTTTTATTGTTATCTCAACACAATTCTTATTTAAAACACCCTAATGAGAGCAATGGGAACACAAATTTATTACAAATAGCTAAGTTATATTGCTGTGTAGATTATGTCTTTTAACCTCTGACCTGCTTCCACACGGATATGAGGTTAATGAAAAATTTACAGCACTTGCTGCATCGATGGATCCGTGCTCCCGCCTGACAGCTTTTATTTATCAATAAATATTATTAATTCATTCTTAAAAACCTGTAGTTTTGTAATAAATACAAACCTTATAACAAAAATTCTGTGAGCAAGCTATAATGCTTAGTATCTTGTCTTTAAATCTTACAACTCAGAAATACACAGATATATTATTAAACTAAATCTGTTAATATTTAAAAGAACCTGACAAAACAGCTATTGCTCTCTCTCTCAATGCTCTGCTTAATATTTTCTTAAATATTTTTCTTAAGAGGCGAACAGAGTCCAATATGAAATTTAGCCAGTAATGCTAAGCCCATTCACTAATTGAATGGGCTTAGCATTGCACACTGAATAGTAAAAATAATTTAAACTTGTAAAATAAATGCTTCAATTTATTGTTTCATGTTACAACCCTATTATAACAATTGCAATTGTTTCCATGTAATACTGAACAATTAGTCTAGTGGTTTAAGTGGTGGCCACACCGCTTCCTACTGTGCCAAGTGTTGTGGGTTCAAATCCTATTTGGACAACACTTTGTGTGATTCACAAATTGTTGTTCTAAGTCTGGGTGTACTTTGTGGCTGTTTCATGTATGTTTATAAAGTCCCCTGCGACACATGATGTATATTACGAATGCATGAGTTGTCTTTAAAAAAAAAGAAAAAACAACAATAAAAAAAAAACATTAACATAGAATTTGTGAGTATAACCACAATTTTGCTAAGTTCTTTCAAACATGTACCTATTTGAAATGTTTTTTGTCTACAATCTGTTTGACACTATCATAGTTGTGTGTATAGCAAAAAAAGTTCTACCATATTCGTCATATAATGAAAAGTAATAAAACAGCAACTGTTTATGGAAACAGCAAGGTTAGAACATAGTTTAATGTACATCCTTGAAATTAAGTGTTTAATCACTTTTCAAATGACTCTCCAATCTAAATTGACTTTATATAAATACTAAAACATAAAGTAATAAGAATTGAAAATAGCTTTTCTAAATTTTCAGGCTGTTTTTTATGTGGATTGTATTTTATTTATCCAATACATATATATAATGCATGTTTTGCATAATCCTTCAAGGTTGCATTTGAACTGTTTTAACATTGGCGTCAGTGGCAACCTACATTGATATAACACCTGCATGTACCTGCAAATACCTTAATCACAATTTAAGTAAAACATGCCAGAAATAGTGTTTATGTAATAATGCAAATGTTTCTAAGACAAGTTGGTCACAAGGTAATTAATTTAAAGTCTTGACCTCAGTAGAGACAACCTTGACAACTTAGCATACATTTGATAAACAGATATTCTAGTGATTCACTTCCCACTCCCAACTGCAAACTTGTGTAATTATTTTTAAAGTATGAACTCCTATGAATTTTTTACTTTTTGTTTATTGTTGTAAAGTCCGGGTGTGTTAAACTTCTTTTGTTTTACCTTTGCTTGTAATAGTGGAGTTTTAATGCAGTATTTTGCATTCTACAATATTGCGCGATTAGTCAATTTCTGTTAGTTCCATGTGAACAACATACCCATTGTACAGTCAGCCTCAAAAGTAGCTGACCATGTCAAAACTTCCAAAACTGATATACAACTTAGCACACATAAATCGCTTATGAAGTCTAGTGTCAGAATTGAATGATCATCTTAAAAGTCAAAATTAGCTGAATGACGCAATTTCATATCGTAAGTAGCTGAACAATATAGCGGCAAAAGTCACTGAACAACACATTGCCAAAAGTATCTGAACATGTCAGAAATGTCTTTACCATACAGAAAAATCAATGTTAATACCTGTAAATTGAGTATATACTTTGGTGTTTAAAAGTTATTTTTAAATGTTTTTCTACCCTTTAGTCCTTGAATATCCATCCTGTTCATTTCTTGCATGACGTAACTGACATGTCTTTTGATTTGAATAGTTTTTGTAGGAAAGAAATGTAAGTGTAATATTCTAAATATCTGATGAGAAAAAGAGTATGAATGCAGGTATTTCAATGAGATAAAACCATTTGAATTTGCTTTGAAACGAAACCTCTTTTGAGGAAAGTCACTGTAGTGCTCAGTTATAATTTGTACAATAAATTGCCTGTTTAGGTAATTTCAATATAATCCGTTCAATTTTCAATTATATGTATGTAATTATAATAACCTGATCTGTAACATATCAAAATAATGAAAATACCATCATCATCATCAACAGCACATTCAACATATTATTTATTCTTAATGTGTCACCACATGGACGTGTGGATATAAGCTAGCCTTAAATATGAAATTAATCAAATGGTCTATGTTTTGATAATATTATAAACGCAAAAGTTTGTAAGTATGGATAGATGGATGGATTTATGTAATGTTTGTTACTCTTTCACGCAAAAACGACTAACGGATTTGGATGATACTTTACAGTAATATAGCTAATACATCAGAGTAACACAAAGGCTACTTTTTGCCGCGATAACCGACATACACGCGGACGGAGCCGCGGGCAACAACTACTTAGTATATTATGAATATACTATTCAATAATTTTAACAATATTTAATACATTTATTAATAACATATTTGTAAAGTATTAAAACCACCGATTTACCCGATTACCCACTGATTTTTAAATTCAATTGATCGTAGTTGTAAGAAAATAAATATACCTACTGCTAAAACTTCTTATTTTATATGTCAGTCTTTGCTGCATGTATCAGAGCAGCGTAGGGCGCAATGAATTTGAATGTCATAATATGTATAATATTGTTCAGTTACTTTTGACATTTTTGCATTTAGCAACTTTTGGTAATGTGTTGTTAAGCTACTTTTGGTGTTGTTCAGCTAATTTAGAGCATTCAATTCTAGCGATAAGCTTAATAAGCTTCTTATGTATGCTACATAGTAGAGGATACAATAAGGAACGACCTTCACCCATCTGTTTTTTGGATGAAAAGTATTTTATATCAAATTTAGTATATTAAATAATATATCGCGGGTGGGTTGGTAAAAAATTCCTGGCCAAACGTTTAATAATAAAAAATAAAAAAATGACTTTTTATTAAACAGTGTACCCATGAGTTTAATGAATAAATTTAATACCAACCGAAAGTATAAAGCCTGTAGAACATACAAACCTTGGGTTGTCTATTTGTTTCCTGGCATAGCTACTGGTTGGCACGTATAAACAGGTATGTCGATAATAGTTAATTGCACCCATTTGTTTAATAAATAAGTTTTATATCAAATTAATCGCTATTTCATTGCGAATAGGATGATATAGGGTTGTCTGCCAAAAACCTGGCCGTAATAACGGTTATCGAGTTTTGAAAAGCGAAATTTTGATGCGAATGGCAAAGAGGTCATCCATGTATACCTAGCGATACACTAGTAAATGCTAAGCATTATTTTTAACCGACTTCCTTTAGTCATAGTAACCTATTATATTAGCAACCGAAAGTATAAGGCCTATAGAATATACAAACCTTGGGTTCTCTTATTGTTTCCTGGCATAGCTTTGGTGTTGCAGGTGTCCATGGGCGGCGGTAATCGTTTACCATCAGGCGATACGTCTGCTCGTTTGCCCGCCTATTCCAAAAAAATAATAAAAATAAATAAAGCTACCGGGTTGTAATTTTCACCCATTTGTTTAATAAATAAATTTTATAACAAAATCAACGCTGTTTCATTGCGAATACGATGACATAGGGTTGTCTGCAAAAAATCTGGCTTAAATAACGGTTGTCGAGTTTTGAAAAGAGATTTTTTTTTGTTTTTCAAGAAAGCAAATAAAAATTAACAAAGTGAATAATTTAAATTTGACTGCACGGTTGGCCTAGTAGTTTAAGCGGTCACCACACCGCTCTCTACTACGCCAAGTGTTGTGGGTTCAAATCCACATGGGACATCACTTTGTGTGATTCGTAAATTGTTGTTCGGAGTCTGAGCGTTCTTTGTGTCCATTTAATGTATGTTTGTAAAGTCCCCCGCTACACAGAATGTATGTTCATAGAGCGAGAGTTGTCTTAATTATATACTGTAATGCCACTTAAAATACTATTTAATAATTATTTTATAAAAAAAAAACTTTTCATAACTGGATAACCGTTATTCAAGGCAAATTTTTTGCGGACAACCCTATATCATCGTTTTCGCAATTAAGCAGTGTTTATTTTGCTATAAAATTAATTTAATCATCAAATGGGTGAAAATAAGTGATTTTTTTTGGTCTGAGGACATACCTTACTACTAGTGTATCGCTAAACACGATGACCTCTTTGTCGCAAGTTTCCATTCGAATGAAAATTTCACTTTCAAAACTCGACAACCATTATTCCGGCTAGGTTTTTTGCAGACAACCCTATATCATCGTATTCGCAATTAAACAGCGCTTATTTTGATATAAAATTTATTTATTAAATAAATGGGTGAAAATAACTAATATCAACATACCTGTTTATACCTGCCAACCAGTAGCTATGCCAGGAAACAAATAGACAACCCAAGGTTTATATGTTCTATAGGTAGGCTTTATACTGTCGGTTGGTATGAAATATATTCGTTAAACACTGTGTAATTTTTTAATAGTTAATTAATAAATAGTTTGGCTAGGAATTTTTTAGCCAACCCAACCGTGATATGTTATTTTATATATTAAATTTGATATAAAATACTTTTCATCCATTAAACAGATGGGTGAAGGTCGTTTCTCTACGTATCTTAGACCAACAGATGTATATGAATTTTTGGGACATTAAAATGGTCAGCTACTTTCGAGGTTGACTGTACATTAATAAATTTATTAATTATATTGTATATTTAAATTAATAAGAAACTACTTATTACTTAGTGATACTCTGATTGCAAGCCTTCAGTATCATAAAATTTAAATAGTTTTGCTGCTGATAAACTGAAAACAAAATTATAGTTATGTTTATCACTAGTCTGGTTACCGCAGTACAGGCTTTACCTAGTTTTGGATCAGATAGTCATATGTGAGGATATTATTATTAGTCATTGTTGACTTAAAAAATCAAAGCATGAAACTCCATATATCCTATAATTTCAAGTAAGAAGTAAATAGTACAACAATTTTATTTGCCCAAAATTGGTTAAATTATTTTTTTGTACTAAACAGTATAGTGACATCCTATCTTCATAAATATAACAGTTCACCAAAAACATGCACAAGCATGGTACAGTAGGCCAAAACCTCCTTTTTAATAAGAGGCCTATGCCCTGGAAAGGGCTATTAAAGGCTGTTGATGATTCCATGTGTGCTTTGGTGTATCTTTAGGTTGCTGATGTAGATTCAACAAGAGACTCAACCTTTCTCTTAAATTTGTTGAAGAGCACTGCTTTTGCAGATGGCGTAAACCGTGGTTTGCGGCACGCACGCCAACTATGCTAGCGTTGGTAGAACAACTGCGGTCATACCTCGGTGGAGGATGTGAGTGCGATTGCGTTTGTAGCATGGCGTGTTCTCAACTATACCACCTACTATCATAAATCATTTCAATAGAACATTATTGTTTATATTGTAATACTGTTTGTTTTTGTTGTTAAGAAATTAAGAAATGATTCTAAATCCATGTAACATATTCAATACTAGCTTTTGCCGCCTGCATATATGTTGCTAATCGCGGTGACTTTTTAAACTTATAGAACACTAAATGTTAAGTGAAGTTTACCACAATACAGTTGAAAAACCGCATCCAAATCGGTTAAGCTACTGCCGAGATTAGCATGCACACAGACAAACAGACAATATTTATAAAAACTTTAGTTTTGAGTTCTGTTATTAAAGACCCCTTTCATTGGATTTTCTTCAGTATATTTTATGTTTAGACATCATATTGATTGTGTTAGCTCTCATCATCAGCCTATCTCAGTCCACTGCTGGACATAGGCCTCTCCAATTGCACGGAACTTAGTTCGATCCTCGGTTTCTCGCATCTAGCTCCTGCCAGCCTTCTTGCGCAAGTCATCACTCCACCTGTCCTGTGGACGTCCTACACTACGTTTGCCGAGATGCGGTCTCCACTCAAGAACCCGTTTACCCCAACGGTTGTCGGTTCTACGGCAAATATGGCCAGCCCACTGCCACTTCAGCTTGCTGATCCTATGGGCTATGTCGATGACCCTGGTTCTTTGTCGGATCACAAAGAACCAGGATCTCCTTTCTGATATGATCTTTTAGAGAAACGCCGAGCATAGCCCTCTCCATAGCACGCTGAGCTACTTTAAACTTGTGGACCAGCCGTACCGTAAGTGTCTACGTTTCGGCTCGGTATGTCATTACGGGTAGGACGCATTCATTGAAGACTTTCGTCTTTAGGCACTGTGGGATCGACGATGAGAAGACCCGACAAAGCTTTCTAAACGCTGCCCAACCCAGCTGGATTCTCCTGTTCACCTCGTCCTCAAAGTTGATTCTACCTACACATATTTCTGAACAACTTCGAGAACGGTGCCGTGCACCGCAACCGGTTCCGGTAGTACATGTTCATTGGACATGACCTTAGTCTTGTCCAAGTGCAATGGCATGGTTCTTGTATGCTGATACGTCTGCACTTGGACGGATATAGTAGCGGCTTTGTAAAGACATCTCAACACTTGGATGTATCGCCAATCCACTTGGCAACGCTGCAGGGACTCCAGAACAGACCAAATCTCGATTGAGTCAAAGGCCTTCTCATAGTCCACGAATGCTAGACACAGGGGCTGATTATACTCTTCGATCTTCTGTATAGTCTGCCGCACTGTGTGGATGTGGTCTATCTATGGTGCCATATCGGCTTCGAAACCCAGCCTTCTCTGGTGGTTGGAATTCGTCGAGTCTTCGCTCAAGACGGTTCGCGATGGCTCTTGAAAACAGCTTGTAGACGTGGATTAGAAGACAAATGGACCGATAGTTCTTCAATGGTTTTATCACCCTTTTTGAAGAAAAGGACGACCACACTTCTACTCCACGCCTCCGGAGTTCTCCCTTCGAACAGGACAGCATTGAAAAGCTTTTGGAGCTTCCTCAGTACGGGTTCACCTCCAGCTTTTAACAGCTCTGTAGTAACGCTGCTGCCCAAGAGCCATCTCGATTTCGTCAATGCCGACTTCTGGCAGATCTTCGGTGTAGTGGCGTGTTAATGTAGCTCCAAGGTCCTCATTTTCGGGATCAGGTCTAGATGTATGCGAGGCGTACAGACTGCCATAGAAGCTTCCACTTCCAAAAGGACGGCCGGCTTAGAAGCAACGACTTCTCCACTTGCTGTGGTCAACTTCGTCAAGTGGCTTCTTTCGAGAGATTGTACGAACACTTTTGACCCCCGATTCTGCTCGATCGCTCTTTCAATAGAAGAATAGTGTTAACTCTGTCTCCTAAATAAAGCGCCGACCCTATTTTATAGATAAAGATCTAACGTCAATAGAGAGGCCATGCATCTACTCAGGAAGATTTTATAATAAAAGCTAGCTTATTAAAATAAAATATGGTATTGAGTATAGTTTGAGACATAATTAGAATTAATTTTATCGTCGAATCTTGTTTTTGTTACAAGAAGAAATATGTAGTGCTTAAGCCCCAGGGAAACTCATTAATATCTTCACATCCGATACAACGGAGACCGTGTATCGGATGTGAAGCCGTGGGAGAGCCACGCTTCGGCATGAATGGGCCGGCTCGACCGGAGTTATAGCACGGCCTCACAGAAAACCGGTGTGAAATAGTGCTTGCGCTGTGTTTCACCGAGTGAGTGAGGATACCGGAGGCCCATACCTCAATCCCCTATCCCAACCTCTCCCCTCATCCCCAAAAGGCCGGCAACGCACTTGTAAAGCTTCTGGTGTTGCAGGTGTCCATGGGCGGCGGTAATCGCTTACCATCAGGCGATACATCTGCTCGATTGACTATGCCAAAAGAAAAAAAAAACGAACAAACGAAATTTTTATTTTGACGAAAACTAATTGTTTCGCTCAAACATACTTATCTAACACTGCTTATTACCAGTGTCATAGTAATATTTCTCGTGTTTTTGCTTTCAATACATATATACTAAGAGCCACCGTTCGGCAGACTTACGGTATAGTAGCAAAGTCCATATTAATGCTAGGTATACTATTTGACCTGCTGTAGGTGAAATGGGGATTCACTATTCCCATCAAGGGTTCCTTTGGGCGTAAACAGAAGTCGAAAACCATGAAAATTATGCAAATTTACGTTTCAGTGGTGGATAGTACATTTATCGAGGAAGGCTATAGGCTATATATCATCACGCTTAGACCAATAGGACCAATGGAGAATGTTTAAAAAACGGGGGAAAATTATCACGCTACGGGCAATAGGAGACGCAAACGAGGTTGCGTGGGTCAGCTAATAAATAAATAAAACACTTTTTTAATTAGAAAAATAACAACATTCAACCAAACGAACAACTTAAAACTGTAAGATGAATTACCAGAATTTAAATTGCAAAATGTACAATTTAATTCATCTGCCATGATGTCACATATGCAGTAAATTATAGAAAAGCAATGCCCAAGTAAACGCAAAAACAAACAAACGCTCCAATGTACCAGCAAATCACTTACTCTGTCACTTTGATTGTGTTATCTAGGTATATAGTATGTAGTTATGGTCTCTCTTTGTTGATGTCTCTCCAATAAAGAGTGTAATGATAAACGTGCCAAACTTTTTCTTTGTAATAAACGGCGACATATTGAAAATTCTTCGTTGTTTTATCTCAATACTATCCGGCTTGTTTTAATATATATATATATAAAGATAATATAAATTACATATGTAAATTGCAGCTTTGCTGAAACACTAATAAATTCTCAGTGAGATGAAGAGTGAGAGAGTCAAAATCGTACGCCTTCATTAGCACGTCTGAGAAAGTATTATGTGGTCTGCCTGCAAGTTAGAACCGATCTATCTGTCTGTTTTTTAAATATGTATATATGTTATGATAATATAAATAACATGTGTAAATTATAGCTTTGCCGAAACACAAATTCCCAGTGAGAGAGCCGAAATCGTATGCGTTCAGTAGCACGACTGAGAAAGTATTATCTTGTCTGCCTGGATGTCGGAACCGGACTATGTGTCTGCCTTTTTAAATATGTGTATCTAATGATAATATAAATAACATATAATTTCATGAAATTTTCGCAGTTTTGATATGCTATAATTATAGTAGGAACCGGAATAGGTGTCTGCCATTTAATCATTACATATAAAAAAACATATATTTTAAGATATCAAAACGGCAGACATGCTAAAATAACGTAAATTTGCATAATTTTCATGGTTTTCGACTTCTGGTCACGGCCAAAGGAACCCTTGATGGGAATAGTGAATCCCCATTTCACCTACAGCAGGTCAAATAGTATACCTAGCATTAATATGAACTTTGCTTAAGTCTGCCGAACGGTGGCTATCCGTCCTGCCTGGTTTCTATACCAAATAGTTTTTGATTTTAATAATATCTTACTTGATATCTTTAAGAATTGCTGTCTATCACCAGTTCATCGCATATTAGATAACATTATCAGTGCCATGTTACACGCCATTGGTCTTGAGTGTGTTGTTTTGAATTATTGTTAGATACTTACACATACAACCCACTTTCGAAATCTCGGTATTGGTAACGGCATAAAAGCGATTTCAGATTATCCGATCCGATATCGGTGTTGGGCACCGATACGATATCGAAGGAAGTTAAATGTATTAAATATGTTTCTGTCTTTCATATTGTCCGGCCCGATATCGGATATCGGAGCCGAAAAATATATACATTTTACTTCCTCCGATATCGTATCGCCGCCCGACACCGATATCGGATCGGATAGTGTGAAAACGCTCTAGCGTTAACTGCATGTCAAAAGTGCGGAGTGTTCCCGGTTTCATAAGGCTAAGTTCAGATGACCGCGCGGTGGAAGCGTTCACATGACAGCATGACAGAGTATGTACGCGCGGCAATCTGGTATCAACATTGATTGAGAATGGAAGTGGAGGAGGCAATTTTCTTATGGATTTAGTACCGAAAACTGAGATGTTGGAGAATAAGTTTTTCTTTTTTCTTCAGAATCCTTAATAATGCAAAAAACTAATTCTTCCCAAGACATTATTTTTATTATTTTATTTGAATAATCCTTAGAGTTAAGATTCCTAATGGCATTTCTTTTTTCGATTTCCTCGATAAGCAAATCGATAGACACAATACCGTTTTCGCTACTAATTTTTCTTTGATGTATGTGTCATTCCGCCTCAAACCGCGCGGATCAACTGCACAGGTCAATACAGGTTTGTAGAACTTGTACCGCGCGTCAGCCGCGCTGTACAAGATTAGCGCGCCGCGCGGTGCCGCGCGTCCATGTAAACAATTACCACTGTTTAGAATGATCTTGTACCGCGCGGTCATGTGAACATGGCCTAAGAGTGCCTTAGCGGCCCTGAATTTGTTTGTTGAATTGTAGACCATGTCCTGGAAACCTTCATGTTATTTCTATAACTTTACAAAATATGTAAAGATATTGTTCGTAATTATGATTTGTAGTTAACGGTAGCATTCTATTACCCGTCATTTATAGTTAGAACTTCTAGGTCGGTCTATGAAAAATCTTATCATGAGTTTTCTTTTAACTTAAATAACATCAGCGCGCTTAGTTTATTGCTTTGTCAGACCATTATTTACTTAACATTTGAACGTTAAACTGTAACAGAAATAACAATAATGTGTGGCGATGACCGATGTTTACAAGAGTTAAAAATTGACCTGCATACCTTTACAGTGAATTCTTGAAGGATCAAAGGAAGCGGTGGTGTAAGCATCTGTTTCTTTTCAAGGAGATTTGTCGTAATCGGATAAATCGAGCTGATATCTCAAGAATTCCTTAAGCGAAATATTAAGCATATACCGTATTTTCCAGACTGGTATATTAGTGACAGCCAATTCATGTGCGTTACAGAATTGCTGTTGCTGCTTAATAGCTTTTAGATAATATCTAATATCGAAACATTGCTTCTTGAGACGTAAATATTTATAGATAGTAGTAGACGTACTCGTAGATATTCAAACCACTGTCTCTACCTAGGCATTCCTCCTAGTTTCAACCTGTGTTGATATTTTCGTCTTCAAACTGATCACTTGTATTCGAGGTAGGGTTTTCACTTGTTTAAGTAAAGAATAAATTAAAATCCTATTTCATTAAATCGAGATATATACTTACTTAAATGTGTTTTACGGAAGCTACCTTAGGATGTCATAAAATAAATACTGCTTTTAGATTGATTATTTTGTACCGTCACACACAACCATTTCCTTGGTAAAAAGCGACTGTTCAAAATTGTCAGTAACCATTGCTAAAATTTCTAAACATTTATTTATTCGGCAGGCACGTCGACTCCAATAGTGTACGTGAATGAGACGTGTTTGGAGTGCGAGAGGGTGCGTGCGGCTTGCGAGCGCCTGGGCACGGTGGCGATCGCTCCAAGCCCAGAAGCTCTATCGCAACCCCAACAGCCCCCCGTCTCTCCTCCTTACCTCATCACCACACCCTTCGAGGGTGAATTATTTGACACCGCACATAGAGCAAAATACAGGTTAGTCATAATTTTATTTTATCTATTGTATAGTACATTTTCATCCGAATCACTGTACTAGCTGCCCTTAATTATACAGTATAAATATATTAAAATCAATTGCTGTTCGTTTGTCTCGCTAAAACTCGAGAAAGGCTGGGCAGATTTAGCTGATTTTGAAAGGTTTGTCGTAGTCCAGGGAAGGTTTAAACAGTAAAAAATTAAAAATAACTCGAAAATCCAAATTTCACGTGTACGAAGTAGCGGGCACAGCTAGTTATAAATATATCTACTTGCTAAGAACGTAATGAAGTACTAGTCTTTTACCATAAACTCAAAGTTCTACGAACGAATTCATATATCTTATTTATAGATCTTCTTGGCATTTTAATGACAGATGTTTGAAATTTTCACTTATTGAAGTGAAAACTAATTTAGCGGCGTTGTGCATTTTTGGAATGGGTAAAAAGATGTAAAACTCGCGTCAGGACCCGTGACCTGATCGAATATTCGTAAGACGGAGGCGTGGCATAGGCGATGAAGTAACACCCCTCTCTTTCAACCGCCCGGCGAAAATGTAAGCCTGCTCCTGCTGTTTCGGATAAGCGGCGCAGGGCGCTTGCGCGATTGTGCGTGTGTGTAAGTAAACCCGGCTTTGCTAGGGTAATATGTTTATACTGTTTAGCATTAACCTATATTTCATAACATCACATTATGCATTTCTGTAGTTATCGGTTCGCAAGGCATAGATACGTATAGCATCGTTCATTGTGTTTAATAAATATAGGAAATTAAAAAATGAAAATTTAATAAATCAAAAATGCACAACGTAATTTTTAAGTTTTCACTTCTGCCGGCACTCCGGTTTTTTTTTACAAAATTTTACGAACAAAGCTCATTGGTAAAATGCTAAAAGTTTAATCACGAAACCAGTAAGTAGATAGTAGACACTCCAGCACAACAGCTTTTTCTCTTGACTATTGATGAATTATCCCTTTTATTTTTTTCATTCGAGTGGAAACATTATTTTGGTCGTAACGTCGAACTGCAACGATTTCTTGTGACAGTATCCATATCTATACTAAAATTGTTATATTATAAACGCGAAAGTTTGTAAGTATGGATGGATGGATGTTTGTTACTCTTTCACGCAAAAACTACTGAACGGATTTGGATGAAACTTTACAGTATTGTAGTTTATACATCAGAATAACACATAGGCTACTATTTGCCGCGATAACCGACACAAACGCGGGCGGAGCCGCGGGCAACCACTAGTTATGAATAATTATGATAGTACAGATCTCTTCCTTTCTCTCGGTCCATAAGCCAAATCATTTTCTTGGTTCCCTTAGGTAAGACATTCATTTATCCGTTGTAAAAAGATCAAACAACCAGTATATAAGATACCTACTCTTGCTCGGTCTTTGTCCATACATTTCAGGAAGTATTTAATCTAAAAATATACCCGTCTTTCTCCATGGAATCATAAAACATGCAGAAAGACGAGTTACATATTTAAATACATTACAGTATTATGACAAAGCACGCTATCGTCTGTTACATGGAATTACTTATAATAATTTAGAATTCTTTATATTTACTTTGTGTTATGTTATGTCAGGTTTTTTTTACTAACCTTAATTCAATCCTTTTTTTAGTGCGTGTGGACATCCCCTTTAACCGTTACCTCATCTGGATTTTTGATAGAGCAGGTGTATCAAAGTCGCTAAAAACGTAGGGTTTGCCTAAATAAAAGAAATGAAATGAAATCATTTATTCTGCAATTAGGTAACATGAACACTTTTGCAAGTTAAACTTTTTTTTTGAGCAGATGAGTTCGGCCTTTCCTAACTGGACTAGACCTGAGAAGAAAGGACGAAACAAACTCAGGGATCACCGTCTCTTTTAAAGTCCAGACAATATGCAAAAGACATTATTTCAATAAAATAAATGCGATAATTACAATTTGAGTCACAATTACAATAATCAGTAAAGATAATAATTTTAAAAAAATGACAACAATAGCAATAATTTAAAATGAATTTGTTTCAAACTATAAATTATCGTCACATCAAAATAAATTTAAACATTAAAAATAAACAGCATGTGCAGAATGGGCAGCTCAATCCCAGGCGGTTTTATCATCAAGATATTCTGCTATGGTGTAATACCCCTTTGCGGATAACTTAGATTTTATGGTATTCTTAAATTTCTTTAATGGCAAATTCCTAATATCAATAGGGAGTTTATTGTAAAAGCGTATACATTGGCCCATGAACGAGTTGCCTACTCTGTGGAGACGAGTGACGTGAACACTAAGATTATGTTTGTTTCTGGTATTTACCGAATGAACATCACAAGAGGTCCGGTAGCTTTATTAAAATGTACGGACCTCTCCTAGTGCTTTCGCCCTATCGCAATTGTGGATGCCTGTTTCGTGACATCGCTCGACATCTGTGACGGTCTTTCTAAAATTATACTAATTAAGATGAACGTCGAGATAAACTTCGCTTTTAAAGAAGAATCTAACAAGAAATCTCAGTTTCATATTTGTTCATTTTGTTGGCAATAAATGACGTGAATGACTTGAAGTTTGTGTTGCTGTTGCATAAATTAGGCTATTAAAAATAATTGAATGTCATATGTATGAGTAGATACGCGATGTCTAGCTAGTCAAAGGTATTTAACACACATTGCTTTTGAATCACATTATAAATACATACAGTTTTCACATTCATTTGATTAGAAACGCTTGTTGTTGACTAATACCTACCATTTATTTAGATAAAAGTTGTATAGTTTTGATCTAGTGAATGTGCACACTCGCGTATAAATAAGTACTAGAGTTGCCACGAATAGTGATTTGGCCGAATAACGAATATTCGGCAACGCTGCCGGCCGAAGCGCCGAATATTCGGCCGCCGAATATTTGGCACAAAATACATGCTTGTCGAGCGTGTTAACAAGAATAAGACAAGTTGCAACCTGTCTCCCTCGTTGCGGTGTATACGGGAACGTGGGCGGGTATTTGACTGTTTGTTTCAATTGCGAGTAAATCACGTAATTGCACGCATTCTTAAGTCATTATAAATATTAATATATAAAACATTACTATTTTGGATGCAACTTTTCTTGATCCACGATTCAAAACAAGATTCCTAGGATTGGTTCAGACAGTAAAACCAAAACAAAAAAAATATTCTAGTAACTCTGAAAATAAGTTGTAATTAATCTAGTAAGGTAAGAGCACCAGTAGATGACCCCTTAAGGTCACAAAGTTTCCTTTTTTCATGCTTTACCTGAAGGCTATTCCGATCTCAATCAGTTTATCTTTGGAAATTCTGATAAAGTATTTTATCTAAGCATTGGCAATGTTTTTCTTGTACAGTTATAAATTAAATATACCTATATAGAAAACAAAAACAAATATTTAACAATTTCAGTTAGTAGTTGACCATGTTAAAACTAGGAGATGACCCTATTCAGCATCGGTAGATGACCCTCCAGATGACCATATTTTTAATACCTTGTTACCCTAAGTAATCCTAAAACAAAAAAGAATATCAAAATAGTTACCATAAACAAGGTTAATGGATTCCTATTATTTTACATTACATAGGTAGTAGAGCCACGCTGATTTCAGCATGAATGGGCCGGCTCGACCGGGGCGGTACTACCCTCGCACAGAAAATCAACGTAAAATGACAGCGTTCATGCTGTCGTGTTTCGTTGGTGAGTGCGAGACCGGAGGCCCAAATAGTCTAGTCGACAAGTTCCATACTTGTTGACTAGACTAAAAGATGCAGCAGCATCACTAGGCCGCCATGGTGTGGGTCGCCATACTGCATTGTCTGCATTCGCAGTGAGTATGGTGACCGCCACTCTTGGATTCTGCTTATGCTTTCCATCAGGCAGAGTAGAGTCATTTTGGCGGGCCATACATAAAAAAAGAAAAAAAAAAAAAACATTACATAGTGTAATTGTTATGAAAATTGGTAAAAATAATAAAGAATATGTTTACGCTGCGTCACTCAACATAAAAATGACGGCCGTGTGTAATATTGCAAACAGGCAAATGTGGAATTGGCGCGCTTTGATGCACATAGTGCAGTATTGTATTTTTAATATGGAATCAGTTTAAAAATATGCCGCGAATTATTATTTTATTGGTTTATTCGTGTGAGTGGTCAACTATAGGTACATGGTCAACTACTAGTTCTCTTACCTCTTGGCAGAATAGGCCGAATACCGAATAGTAGCCGAATATCCGTGGCATCTCTAATAAATACATTGCAACCTATAATACACGGACTTATAGTCGATTTACGACCTCTATAAACAGGCACAACACCTACATACATACTACCTCGGTCTTCTCATGAATGAAGATGAATGAAGTGAAGATCTAGTAAATTCACCATAAATCACCATAGTAGTATTAAAAGGCGAAAATGTTGTTTCCTTTAAAATTTCTGAAAACGATTTATTCAATTTTAATGAAAAACTCAATTGGATATTTTTGATACTGTTCAAAGTTAGGAAATGACTAAAGCTAAGGCTTCTTGGAATTGTATGTATGTGCAAGACTGAATATGTCTCGAGTCATAATCTTATCTAGAAAGATGTAAAGTATTATACAAAGAGATAAACTTTTAAACTTATTATATAAAGAGGTAAAGTTTGTGACGTTGTAGGGGGTAATCTCTGGATCTACTGAACCGATTTTAAAAATTATTTTACCAATAGAAGGCTACGTTATTTGCGAGTGACATAAGATATATAATAACCCGAAAAGTGTTAAGACTTTTTCGTGGTAGCCGGATTTGCAAAGTAAGTCGGAGAAAAAAATGTTTACCGCCCAATGAAGTGGGCACGGGTCAGCTAGTGTATTATAAAGAACAGTATGTACTATTTCAATTTGTGTCATTGAAAATAGTATTGTTATATTCAACACCTCTAGTTTCCTGTAACTAAGTAATTTGTTGCATTGAAACTATGAACTCTCTTGCGTTTGATTTACGAGTGGCAATTTGGCTGCTCCTTATCATATAATGTGTTCGCTTGTGGTCATTGAATACAACGGTGTGTTCTATGACTTGTACATCATGTGTATATTGATATCGGCTCTGTGAAACATTAATACTCCTTGTTTTGTTTTGATGCCTTGACCGTTTTATAAATTGCATGGGATATTTTTCCTTTTGAAGAACATTTATCGGTATTATCTGAAAAAACCGCGATGTGGTTTAAATATTTTATTTTGTAATCGTCCATGTTCTCGACAATTATGCTTGTCTGGGTTATATCAATTAGTGTTTGATGAACGAAATCACTTCTTAAATGTTCAAACATTCCTTCACAGTTCATTCAACAAACAGTGATGCCTACTTATGACAAAACAGAAATATACATGATTTTCTCAATAAGTTCACGAAAAAAGATATAATATAATGTCAATTTGTGGAAAATCAAAAGTTCTTAGATATGCGTTATCTTGAACGAGGTCAAAAACATCTCCAGACCACAAAACACTTACTGGCGGGTCTTTTCTGTCGGATACACGGACATATAGTTAGTTGGGTGACGGTATTACAGAAAGATGGATGTAAATAAAGGTGCGTGTAGTATGTCGTAGTCGGCGAGCAAAGCTCTGCGTAGCGCGAGGGTCGCCCTTGTGGCCGCGCGACGCTCCTTGCTATTTTCGGCTTCACATTCCTCTCGACTGTTTTTCAATCTAACCTGAAACGCATAACGCGCATGCCGCTTGTGCCTTTGTTTTCGCGGCTGTGATAAACGTAAACGTTTTTTTTTCTCGAATTATTACGAAGTATTTGTAAACGAAGACTCGAAATTAAAAGAAATCGTACGGTTTTAAATTGTCGTGATGTTGGAATGAGAAACAAATTACAATGATAAAGAGTGCTTCTGAGTGGGTCCAGAGTAACGAGATTGTGTCGAGAGCACGTCGGACTAGTGTCTAATATTCGCGGGTGTGATAGTGATGGGTCCCACTTGGTTACCGCCTACACCTGAGGATGAGGAGCCTCCAACAGGTCCCATCGCCGGTGTTGTACTTGTACCGAAAGCTTTGGATACGATTCACCTAAATTGTGATACGTAAGAGTCTAGTTTAATATAATATTATTATATATAATAATAAGATCTAGTTCTTAATCATAACTTCGTATTAAATTTAGTGCAAATATACTTGTCTTTAAACTAACAGTTGTAAAACTAGCGATATAGTAGTGTTTATACCGATAGAAACCTATGTACAAACTTAAACGTACTCTATACATAACCTTCACATAATAATATGCTTTTTAGTTTCTTCATAATAATTTCATGGGGCATATAACCACAAATGTATTTTCTGTCTGAACGCTAGACTGCATTTATAAACATGGTGCCGTACTATATTTCCTATTGTTTCCACCTGTTTTTGTTAACGTCTTGTTCTTTGAGTAGCGAAATCTCTTCCATCTCCAGAATTTTGACAGATTTCTTGTAGTTAATTGAATCATCTATGATTGTTTACAAATTCTTAGAATGTTAATGGTCATCGACTATTTCTATAGCGAGATATATTTGACAGCGTCTGTGTATACTTAAAGTGTATCCTGTGACGTCATGGCGCCGTCCCAATACCGGTGTCACGAAGACACGCACTTGCCTTCCCGAAAGCACGCGTCACGATTCCACCGCCCACCACATCCAAGAACAATTTTAATTCTTTTTTAACGGATAAACTCAATGTCCTATTAATATTTTTCTACAATGACATACATTCTAATAAACGGCTTCTATAATGAATTTGAATGACTAAAGGCCAGTGACCAGTGTATTTCAAACGAAATGTTTACGGAGTAAAACAGTGTCGTTGGTAATTGTTATGGTAGACAAACTGTTTTACGTTACGGGCTTAACTATGCAAAAGTATTAGAGAAATAAAAAAATATTATTATTCGGCCCAATGATAATTAAATATAATAATTAGCTTTTGGCCGCGGCTCCGCCCGCGTAAAGGTCGGATATCGCGGTGATTTTTCAAACTTTTTTATTTATGAACTGATTTAGATAAAACAAACACTAAATGTTAAGTAACGCAAACCACAACAGATTGGTTAAAACCACATTCAAATCGGTTAATCCGATCCTGAGATTAGCGCGCACAAACGCACAGACAAACAGAAAAACAAAACTAAAAATCATTGTTTTGGGTTCTATTGCGTTCATAAAGCACCTCTTTAATCGTTTACCTGATATATCTGCCATTTACAGACAGCGATCAGTTACGATTTTATTATATGTATTTTTGTATGTATAATAATATATAATGAACAGGATATCGGGTAGTTAACTTAGGTACCTACCTACCTTAATCGATATTATGAATATAATCTCTATTTTTCTATTAAATAAATGTCTATTAAAAATATCTACTTGAACTTTTAATTGAAAATGGGATTGTGGTTCATCATTACTTATATACTATAATAATTTGTAAAAGAAAAAAAAGTCTTAATATTAATGCAGTTATATGATCAATATTAATAAATAATATTATCAAGTTCATAAACTCTCATACACAAAAATTATAGTACCTACTTAGTCTTTAAAAAGGACTCTACATCGAGCGAATTCCATCCAAAAATAAATGAACCTAACAGAGCCTCATCTTACAGAACTAGGTTATGCCCGCGCCTCCGCCCGCGTGTATGTGGGATATCAATGGTAATCATTTTTCGTGTTAATATATAACCTATGACACGTCCAAATAATCTGGCTTCCTATCGGTAAAAGAATTTTCAAAATTGGTTAAGTAAATTCAGAGATTACCTCCTACAACCTCACAAACTTTACCTCTTTATAATCTTAGGATGAATCTGGGGCACGGTTGTGCCCCCGCCAAGACGAGCCAAGCAAAGAGCAAGGTCACTACCTACTTTTTCTCAAAGTGCTTCGTCGTTTTTTGAACCCTCATAACTTTGGTTTCCGATATACCAGATAGTTCAAATTATTTTTTTTCTCAGGATATGATGTCAATAATAGACTAATTAAACACAAAAAGTTTCAATTGCATAGCTCTGATACTTTAGATTTTCTTGATATCTAAAACACCGATTTCGTCACTGACACACTGATGATCATCAAAACTGTTAGGGTACTTCCTCAAGTGCTAGAAAACTGAAATTTGGTATGTAAACTAAATTTAATATACAATACCACAAAAAAAAATCATAAACCTATTACTTTTGCCCCCCAACCCCTAAAATTGGGGGGTGGAAGATGGTATGAGACTTTCACAATTTTTTATGCCAAAGGTTTTATATATGGTATACGGACTTTTTCGATAAAAGAAAGAAGATGTACAAGAAATACACCCCAAAAATAGATAAACAATAAAAAATACAGCAACTTACAAAAAGAAATGAAATCCCATCAAAAACATTTTCATTTAAAATGTTATCAATACGACTGCATATGGCTTTCTCTGTGAAAAAGATATCAGATGTCATGTAGAGCCAAGCTTCTAATTCTTCTGAATTTACACGCCCTAACTCTACCAACCCTAACTTCACAAACTCTACATCTCAGTAAAAACTGAGATGTAGAGTTTGTGAAATTAGATTTGGTAGAGTTAGTTAGGGCGTTTATAAGACTAATATTAGGTATTATGTAGATAAAAACTCTTTGGCAAATAACTCAATAATAGGTTCCAACTCTTAGCGTCTTATACTCGTAATAACTTCTAAACGAAATGTCCGAATGGGATGAAACAAAAAGTATTTTACTTCTACATAAATACCCTTGATAACATAATGCTTTATTTAGATAAGGATTAATATTACGATACACATTTAACGTAGTTTCTTTCTTCAGACGATTTAGTAAATTTTTTGAACACAAAAGCGGTTATTGTGACTAAACAAACCATGATAGTTAGATATATGCTCTCGCGGACTTTTTTGTAGATCTTAATGGGACCTACAAACCCGTAATACATTATTTTGTTCTATTGTCAATACTTTTTGCAGCGCACGCAAAAATAGGTTTTCGATTTCACACCTTGGGTTACAAAATAGCAATTTTCTTACGGATCTCTATTTTTTATGAAAATAAAATATAGCCTATAGCCTTCCTCGACAGATGGACTATCCAACACTGAAAGAATTTTTCAAATCGGACCAGTAGATCCTGAGATTTAGCGCGTTCAAACAAACAAACAAACTCTGCAGCTTTATAATATTAGTATAGATTGAATATACATACCGTTAAATATTAATTGTGTGCCTATTTAAAATTATTATGCACATTATTTAACTGGCATAAATACTTTAATCGCTGGCATCCGTATTAATTAAAGCCCAGCTGCCCATACACACTAAACACTTCGTGCTGTCAAAAGTTATTGGCTTTTTAATGGGACTAATCCCACCCACACGCCCATCACTGTAACACCTGTACATCAGGATCAACAGCAGTGACCCACGAACACACTGAGTTATGACACTCGGGAAGTCCCAGGAAAAATTAAACTGTCATGGAACCCGCAACGAAATTAATCAGAGGAGTTGGAAATATAATATGTCCACTACCCTCCTTAGCAAAGCGGGAGACAAAATGAAGTCAAAATAGGCAGACACCTTTTCAAACCGGGAAGCACCATGTATAAAATATTATGGGTCCTAGTGAGCTATATTTGATTTCTATAGTATGGACGGCAGAATCGCCTAAACGCACGGAAATTGACACAAGATCCCCATAGTATACCGCCCCAGATGTCATTTGTAAGCTATTTAGCATCATGTTACGTTCATTGTACCAAAGACTACATTCCCAGAGGATATGATGAGCCGACTGTTCACAGCTAGAATCAGGTGTTGAGCATTGACACAATGGTGAATCGACTAATTTAAATGAGTGTAGTTTGCTCTAAAAGTTATTGGCTTGTCGTAATATTAAATAAATAAATATTTCAGATATCTTACACACAACGCCATCTAGTCCCAAGCTAAGCAGAGCTTGTGTTATGGTATTAATTATGATATTAATACAAATATACTTTTTTTTTTTGTAAATACATATATATTATACATTATATACATAGAAAACACCAGAACTCCGAAACAAATATTTGCAGATCATACAAACATTTGATCCGACCCGGGAATCGAACCCAAGACCTCAAGCACAGCAGTCGCAAACGCTACCACTGCGCCACAGAGGCAGTTAAGTGTGAATGTGTTAATTAATATTATTTTCTTTGACGACATACTCTTTTATCTTCTAACTTTATTTTGGTTAGCACAGCTTAATTAACCTAAAGACATACCAAAGATAATACTAACGCGCCTTTGTTTTGAATTGAGTAATAAGTTTGACAGCTAGGGATAGGTGTTTTAATTTATTTTGGTCGCAATTTTCACGTTTTTTCTCATCATAAAACTTCCTTCCTTGTGCCTTAAGGAAAAAAAATATTGAAAATAGCCGTATTGGTCGAGCCGCTGTCAAGTTTTGCATTTAACAAACACATTTGTCTACGAAATAATAAAAGCTTAAGGGTATATAAAAAGGGAAAGTATACTATCAGTAGCGTGCCAGACGTCCCGTATTTAAGACATAATTTAAAAAGTCCCGGCGGGACTGCTTTTGTCCCGTATTTTTGTCGTATCGCTAAAATCGGTCGCATCTATGTCGTCAGGGTCAGAGTGTGTTAAAGTGATATGTGGTCAGAGTGTCACTGGTGACTTGTCGGTTGCCCTAAAGTTGCCGCGGCCGCGCCGAACGCCCGCCCAATGTGGGGTGTAATGGGCGGGCGTTTTAACTTTTTACAATAATTTTCAAGAAACTGCGGCACTTTTTAAGTTAGAAGAAGTAAATATGGATGGTCTTCTGATTGCAAAAGTATGGGAGCGATTGAAAAGTGAAAGAAAGTTATCAAAGGGTTTTGCAATACCGAAATCAATGTTTTGTGGAAATGGTTGTTTTTACTGATTACAGTGGATGCCCAAATAAATGTACCCTTAATTTAATGAAAAGCGAATTGATGACCGTTTTTAATTACGATTACAGTTGTATCGATTTTTATAAATATGTTAAATAATAATAAAAATATGTTAAAAGCAACTCGACCGAAACCGAAGCTTCAGTCCGTCACTAAAAAATATCAAAAAACCGGCCAAGTGCGAGTCGGACTCGCACACGAAGGTACCATTATCGAACTTAAGTAACAAAAACGAGCAAAAATCACGTTATTTGTATGGCAGCCTCCTAAATATTTAATACACATTCTGTGAATATTTCAAGCGTCTGCCTATTGCCGTTATCAATATTGAGCCCAAAAAAATCACGTTTGTTGTATGGGAGCCCCTTTAAATGTTTATTTTATTCTGTTTTTTAACCCCCGACGCAAAAAGAGGGGTGTTATAAGTTTGACGTGTCTGTCTGTCTGTGGCACCGTAGCTCGCGAACAGATGAAGCGATTTCAATTTAGTTTTTTTTTTTAAACTTTTATCCCTATTTGATATTTTTATAGCTTCTATTGAAGGTTATGTTGAATAATTATCCTTTTAATTTTGGTGATATATCTTAAGGGTGAAACCTTTAAGATATATCACCAAAATTAAAAGGATAATAATAAAAATTTAACTATGTAAAACAAAAAAAAATGTTAATGACATAAACTTAGCTAAACCAATAACAAAAATATCTATTTATTATTAAATTATATGGGAGGTTTGAAGTAGAATGAAAAATATAATATATACAACATAACATGATACATACTTCTCATTATATCAATGAAATATACTCTAGCTAGAGATACACATTCCAACAAAATTCGTGCCAAATAGTGACACAGAATTGTGTCACTGACACGAAGTAAAAAAGTGTTTTTTTTATTTTGATAGTAATCATATAAAGAAATATATTCATCATCAATGAACAGACTTATCCTACTTCATCATCATCCCGTTGCAGTCCACTGCTGGACATAGGCCTCTTGCACAGCACAGAGCCCACTTTTAAATATTAACCACGTAGGTTTTACATACATATTATGTAAAAGCTACGTGTAATTTTCTACGCTAGCACCAAAACTTCTTTTAAAACAAAGGAAAGACCAAACAAAGTATGCACTATGTAAGTGTCTTATGGCATCATGAAAAAAAAACAAGATTATCGTCTTCGAATCGTTCTTATTTTTGTATATGTATGCATTGAAACGTGTCCTAGTCAGTATTTATCATGTCCAAATAAATACTGACTGGGACAACTAGGTTTGATCATTTTAGAAACACAGTAAAATCCTAAAGTTCAAAAACTATTGTAGATGTATAGAGGCGCTTCAAAGCCAAATAGCAAAGACACTACCTAAAAAAGAAACTTCTATCAAACTTATAATCCTACACTTTTCTTACTGGTTCTAATGATAGTCAAAATCATTTCAGTTCTTTTTGGAAATTAAAGCAGATATATATCCTCAAAACCCATAGAACTTCTTGCAGGAAAGACTGTACATCCTGGATGTATGTTCAAGTGCAGATACTTTAATTCATCAAATTTATCGCAAACACAAATAGCTAAGTGTCGTTACCTAACTAAATCCGACATGTTATATGTGTATTTTTAAAGGTATAACAAATACATTTATGTATATGACAAAATTACTCGTGAAGAATGTCAAAAGATCACGAATGAACATCAAAACCGTGAAATTATTGTTTTACTGAGAATCAGGGTGTTTGGGCACCGATGATGACATCGTTAATGGCATTAACGATGTTATCATCGGTTTTGCAAATATTCTATTAAAAAGTAAACTTCTAGTCGCTAATCAATCTAAGTTCCAATAAATTTATCCTCAAAAAGTAATCGAAATAGATTCATTAATATTCAGTTCGAGGTGACACCGGACGTGTACCGTTAATTTTTTTATAAGGATTCGATCGTAGGGAATTGGTGTCCACATTTGAACGACTCAGTATGCAATATATGACTGCATCCGATTACATTTGAAATGATAATGTATTGGCATTGTACAAATAAGGGTGGAACGGTAATTAGTTACGCTTTTATCAATTAACTGACTGACATATAACGTGGTTTTAACTTGCATAACAATTTAAACTGTATCAACAAAATAAAGCTAAAGTTTCTTAATTTGTGTCTAAATACATTTATGAAAACAACCAATACACTTTATACATTTCGAAGTAATTGCTTTCAATTATACTTAAGTATATGATATCTAAAGCTGTCCAAATAGTCTAGATATTATTCAATAATACGTTAGACTGCCACAAAACATTACTGACTGCAGTACATTCTGTTTCTTATTCAATAAACTGAATAGATTTTTGGAGGCCGGTACCTTTTAGCGCTATAAATGATTTATGTACATCTTTACTGTCTGTTACGTCAGTATGTCCGCTACTGTTTGCATTGGCAGTGTCGAGATTTGTTTAAACATTACTTACACAAGGAAACGTATGTAACATTTTATATATCAGCATTTATAATGTTCAAGTATAACAGTGGGACCGATTTCTATTATACATATACAACTGAGTGGTAAACACGCATACGATTCACATAGATGAGAAATCAAATAATGAACATTGTTAATCGAATAATTATTAAGAGTTTTATGTCTTGCTTATTTTATTACTATTATATTATCGAAAGAAACATTGATGGTTTTGCAACCGATTTACTCTATGTTCAAAAATTAATAAAATAAAGATAATGCTGTAGACGTGTAGTATTTTTGTGCTTGTTCTTGTGACTTGGATAAATAAAACACTTAAGCAAGTTGCGTCCATAAAGATTTCTATATTTTGACTAATACCATAGATAGAACACACTAGAATCTAGATGTATAGACCCGGAAATATCTATGGATCTTTGTTGGGTTGCCAACATGCTGGGGGCGGCAGGTTACAAAAGGACATGAGTTTTTTTTTTAAATAAGTGAATAAATTTGTATAGCATCAGCTTTATGTTAAATAACCATCCAGCATATTGGTATTACAATTATGATACATTATGTTAATTATACAGAATTACAATGTTTAATTTAGGAATGAGGCAGAAGCCTTCTTGTTATACATTTATTCTTAGGCTACCTCTGTAACCTAATACTTATTCTAATTTAATTTTTAACTTATATTACTTATTCTAAAGGCAATATACATATACCACTTAGCGAACGTTTGTAGATCTTTCTGTTGGGTGTGATTACATCAACAACACGAATTTTATTATCTAAACCTGGGTATGTTTTAAGAACCCTGGCCATTGGCCATGTTAGTAGTGGGGAGTTAGGCTCCCGTAGTATAACTAAGTTTCCAACTTTGACATTGGGTACACTGTCACGCCACTTAGGGCGAGACTGCAGCCCATTCAAATAATATTTGTGCCAAATGTTCCAAAAATGTGATTTAACTTTATTACATAGTTCCCAAAACTGCAACCTATTTGTAGGGATATCTACAACATCTCTTTCAGGAAAAGAAGTTAACGCAGTGCCTATTAACCAGTGACCTGGTGTAAGATAACTGAAATCGTTTACATCTTGAGCTACTACAGGTAACAAAGGTCTAGAGTTTAAGACAGCTTCTATCTGACATAAAATAGTATGTAATTGCTCATATGTGAGTATATAGCTTTGTATTATGCGTTTCAGATGATACTTCATACTTTTTACCGCTGCCTCGGCAAGCCCAGCAAAAACAGGGCTGTAGCTTGGTACAAAATGATAAGTTATGCCTTGTTGCGCCACAAAGTTCAGCACTTGTGTTTGATGAGCTTGTGAAGCCTGAAGTGCATACAAGCGAACTAATTCGTTCCTTGCGCCCTTGAAGCAACTACCATTGTCGCAAAACACATCTGTGGGTAAGCCACGCCGTGCTATGAATCGTTTAAAACACGCAAGGAAACCGTTTGTACTTATATCTGATGATAGCTCTAGGTGGACTGCTTTTGTAACGAAACAGACGAATACGCAAATGTATCCCTTCGTCTGTATAGCCCGTCGTACTCGAGAATTTTTGACAGAAATGGGACCCGCGAAATCTATGCCTATCTTCTGAAACGGTCTACATGCCGTTACTCTTTCAGGCGGCAAGGAACCCATTAGTTGTTTTGCACAGTCGGCTTTCATTCTAAAACAAAGTATACACTTATGGATTAACTTTTTTACATATTTGTAGCCATTCACAATCCAGTATTTTTGATTTAGACTAGATAATAATAACCTGGGAGCAGCATGTAACAACCGAACATGTTCGTGATTCACAATAAGATCAGTGACGCGAGATTCTTTAGGTAGGACGATAGGGTGTTTTTGCGAGAATGACACAGCTGAGTTCTCAATTCTACCACCTACTCTAAGTATGCCATTTCCATCGAGAAATGGGTGTAATGGTTTCAGTGAACCTTTGACATTTTCACTAATATTTAAACTAGTTATCTCATCTTTGAAATGAATGCTCTGTTCATGTTGAATGATTTTGTGTAATGCGTTTTGTAACTCAAGAGAGGATAGCGAGGCACCAGAAATTCGGGTATATTTATTTTTTATATTATGACAAAACCTAATTATGTATGCCATAACTCGTGTAATTTTATTAAGATCCGAAAATTTTTCGTGAAAGAGACAGGGATCATCTTTCGTTTGAGCAACTAGAGATACCTTAGCAAGGATGGGTGTCGGCTGCTCTTTCGTTTCGGGCAAGTCATCTGTGCGAAATGGAGGAGTGGTGTTTTTAAAATCGTACTTACAGTTCTGTAGAAACTGTGGACCCATCCACCACAACTCACAGTGAGTCAGCTCATCTGGATCAGAACCTCTACTTACATAATCAGCAGGGTTTTCTTTGGTGTTCACATACAGCCAGCGCCATTTAGATGTCATTTGGTCTTGAATTAACTTTACTCTGTTCGAAACATAAGCATTGAGCCTCATAGGCTCTGTTTCAATCCATGCAAGCGAAATTTGTGAATCAGAGAAGAGATAGACATCATTGATGTTTATTTTGAGGCTCAGAGTGTCATAGACTCTGTTCAAGAGCTTTGATAGCAGAAGCATTGCATTTAATTCCAATCTTGGTATGGTAAGTACCTTATTTCTGGGGTTAACTCGAGATTTAGAGCAAAGTAAAGAAATTGAAGCTTTATCTGAGTCATCCACCATTCGGAGATAAACACAGCACCCATAACCTGTTGTGCTTGAAGCATCTGCAAAGCCGATGAGTTGTACAGCAACAGCCCTTTTAGGAATGTGTATGTTTCTCTTTATAATAAAAGGTTGCATACTAGATAATTTTTTAGCAAAGGTAAGCCATTCACTTTGTAGTGCCTGAGGTAGAACTTCATTCCAATTAGTTTTTTCAGACCAAATCTTTTGCATGAAGGCCTTTGCTTTCATGATAACAGGGGACATGAAACCGAGAGGGTCATAAAACTTTGAGATATAGCTCAGTACTTGTCTCTTGGTTGGTGATTCAATTTCGAATGGTTCCGGACAGGAAAATACAAATTGATCTTTAGCAATGTTAAGTGTAAGTCCTAAGGTTTTTATGTAAAGGTTATTTTTTTGTAATTCTAGGTCATCAAATTGTTGTTTGTATAAGGGAATTCCATCTAATATGTTTTGATAGTTAGATGCCCATTTATGCGTACAGAAACTACCTTTACCCAGTAATTCATTTAGTTGCCGCTTTGCCTCAAGAACAATATTGATGTCAGAGTGAGAAAAGCAGGCATCATCCACATATGTACAATATTTTAATATATAAGAAGCTAATGGAAATTCTTTCTCATATTTTGAAGCAAGTTCATATAAGCAGCGTGTGGCAAGGAAGCTAGAACTTTTTTGACCGTAAGTCACAGTGTCTAACCGAATGCATTTTATTTTTTCGTTTGTATTGTTTCGCCACAGTATGTTTTGTAAGCTAGCATGTGCTGGATTTATTTTTACACACCTAAACATGCGGCGTATATCAGTGGAAATAGTATATTGTCCAAAGCGAAATAAAAGCATGATATCAAATAGTTCATTTTGCATAAGTGGTCCATTCAGTAAGAGATTGTTAAGTGAAAGTTTCTTATCAGTTAGCATAGATGCATCGAAAACCACTCGCGTTTTAGTGCTTTTGCTATTTTCGTTTGTTACAGCATGGTGTGGCATGAAATACATAGGCTCTGTTTCAAAATTCAATGAATCAAATTCAATAAAATGTGCATGACCTAAGTCAACATACTCATTGATAAACTTTTTATATTCGGAAAGCAAGTTGGGATTTTTTTGCAACTTTCTTTCAAGGCTAAGAAATCTATATAATGCAAGTTCGAATGAGTTACCAAGAGAATTATTTATTTCACTCAATGGTAACTTTAAGGGTAAATCAACTTGAAATTTGTTATTGTGAAGCACGGTTGTGCTTTGAAATATTTTTTCACATAAGTCATGTTCTGAGATGTTTTCAGTACATGTTTCAGGAACCTTTTCAGTTTCAAAAAACTGCTGCAAAGTATCATTAAGATCTGATTTACAATCAAGACATAAAAGTGAGACCTTACTTGAGTTCCCTCTTGTGGGCTGTGGCAGGGGCCCAGCGATTACATAACCAAACCTGGTGTTGACGAAGCATGGTTTTACATGTTGCTGCTCAGTAGATTGCAGAGAGGGCTGCCGTATAGCAGCTTGTTGCTCTGGGAGCAGTGCCTGGAAAAATATATCAGCTCCAATCAACATATTGATTTCTGACGGGATGTGAAAATCAACATCAGCTAAAGTTAATTGAGATGGAATGGCTAAAGACTTTGTATCTACCCTATATTGAGGGATTTTACATGTTATTTTTTCCAGAACATGACAATTTATGGTCACCCTATATGGTGTGGACATGGAAAAAACTTCTAAGGGAACAGAATATTTAGCAGCATTAATATTATTGCTGACCCCAACTATATTTGTATCATGTTTGTCCGGTGTGATGCCTAGAATATCTATTACCTTACTTGTTACTAATGATACCTGAGATGCAGAGTCCAAGATCGCCTTGATTTGTACTTCTTTGCCATTCTGAGAAAAAAGTTTAATTTTTACAGTAGGTAGCAAAACTCTATCTGTTTGTGTGTTTGAAATTAGTGTTACCTGCTTTAGTGATGGCTCATCATCATGATGAAGCAATGTGTTGTGTGCCTGTTTGCAAACTTTGCACCTAAAATGAAATTTACATTTCCCCTGATGTGTGTTCACACACACAACGCACAGGTTTTCTTTATTTGCAAACTTTACTCTTTCCAAAGAAGGCAAGGTTATAAATTGATTACATGAAAATAATTTATGGTTACTGGACTTACAGTATGCACAAGATTTAACTCCAGATGTCGTACTAATGTTCACTACTGCTCTAGATGGCTTGATTGATGTCTGCGACTCAGCATTCTCTAAAGCCAAGGCCCTCTTCTCCATGAACAGCAAAAACTCCAACACTGTAGGATCGGAGTCAGTGCTTCGCTCTAACTGATAGGCTCGGGATGTATAGGAATCTAATTTGCGAAACAAAATTGACAATATAATAGGATCCCATGTTTCAGTTTTTACCTGAAGATTTTTCAGACTGGCTAAACATTGCTTAACAAGAGACACAAAATCTCTTAAGTTACTCGGAGTAGATTTAATCAGAGCATTCATGTCGAGCAGTGAGTTTATGTGTTCATTTATAATTTTAAATTTATGATTGTACCTTTCATCAAGAAGTCTTAATGCTTCATCATAACTACCACATTCCAAGGGGAGATTTTTAATAATGTCATAAGGTTCTTTTTGTAAGAATGATCTAAGGTAATATAACTTTTGAATGTTGTCAATGGATCTATCTTTGTGAATGATTGCCCTAAAAAGATTTATAAAAGGAGTGTACTCACTATATTTACCATTGAACGTTTGAATTTCGATTTTCGGCAACTTTGTACGGAAAACTTTGTTTCCCTCATCCGAATAAGAGTTCGAGTTGACCTTAATAGCCTCATTTATTACAGACAATATTGTAAAATATTTTGACTCGCAATCAGCAACGTCTTCGTTGTCATTTTCATCAAATGCCAAGATTTGCTTGTTGTACCCCTCGTACTCACTAAAGATCTCTGTAACTCGTGACCTTTTAGCTTGTAATGTAGTAATAGTACTCATTTAAACATCCTTTTCGTTGTGCACAAACTGGTACAATCTCGTGAGAGATGCCTTCGCGTAACCACGAGAAGCCCTTAATTGTTTTAAGGTTTTCTCGTCAGACATCTCGACAACACACTTAACTCACACTTAATACTATAATACAGTATACTTATATTATACTTTTATAGCGACTTTACGCTTATAATACTTAAAGTTCAACAAATTTACAACAAAGACGTTCCGACAAACAGGACAGAAATGTGTATAAACTAAAATGGCCGATTGTTCTTATTTTTCCTTTGCCGTGGTACACCATAAAGTTTTGCTCTTCGCTGGTTGGTTATAACTTGACGGAAGTTTCGCGTCGTCCAATCGCGTTGCAGTGTTGACTGACAGGATAATGCGCCAACACCGAGAAAGACGACGATTTTTTACTAACGTCGATATCTTGCGTCTCGTTCAGTATTTAGCTTGCTCCTATTATTTGTCTCTGTCACACATACACGAGAAAATGCTTGCGTGGTATGACGTGTGACTTTTAACTTGGAATAATATTCGACAAGAGATGAACTATGACGAATTGACGATAAATCGATGAAATCTTCTATGAATCCTATATTGCTTGCTTTATAGCTCGCGTGCTTGTTATTGCTGGAGAACAGTAAAATAAAATGGCTTCTACTCACTTGCAGCACGTGTCAAACCTGAGCCTCGTCGCGTGTCTGTAGCATAAAATTCTTGCCGTGTTGCAGACACGTATAGCGGGAGGCGTTTGCAGATCGTATAACTGACCGCCGTCAGCAGTAACACTCCGAGACTTGTCGCAGGATTAACTTTTGAACTTTTAACCTGAGCCTCGCCGCGCCACCGCCTGTTGCTGATATAAACGCCTTGTCGCTGTTGTAATTAGCTCCACCAAAACGTATCCAAAACTTCTTTCCGATGCCGAAGGACCATATGTAGACGTGTAGTATTTTTGTGCTTGTTCTTGTGACTTGGATAAATAAAACACTTAAGCAAGTTGCGTCCATAAAGATTTCTATATTTTGACTAATACCATAGATAGAACACACTAGAATCTAGATGTATAGACCCGGAAATATCTATGGATCTTTGTTGGGTTGCCAACAAATGCTATTTATTTAATGACCCCATTCTGTGGTTATTGTCATCTGACATTATTTATTATTATTTACAGCTGCAGTGCAGTATACTCTGCTAAAACTTAGTTGCTTTATAATTTTTCTTAAGGTTTAAAACTCTTCTAGTAGTGATACTTTTTAGGATTCCGTGCCAAAGGCAAAAAACGGAACTCTTATAGCTTCGTCATGTCTGTCTGTCCGTCCGTCCGTCTGTCTGTCTAGAAAAAAAAAACACAAGTCACAAAAATATAAAAAAAAACAATAAATTATGGGGTTTCCCATACCTAGAACTGTCTCAAATTTTTTTTTTTTTCATCAAACGCATACGTGTGGGATAGGTCTTCAAAAATGATATTGAGATTTCTATTATTTTTTTTTTCTAAACTGAATAGGTTGCGCGAGAGACGCTTCCAAAGTGGTAAAATGTGTGTTAGAAGTTACAGGGGGGGGGTAACTTCTAAAATAAGAGAATGATAAAACTAAAAAATATATATGATGTACATTACCATGCAAACTTCCACCGAAAATTGGTTTGAACGAGATCTAGTAAGTAGTTTTTTTTTAATACGTCATAAATGGTAAACCGCAAAAAAGACACTATTATTAAAACATCGATCAAAGTTACAACGAACTACAAGAACTTTTATATTATGTTACTTGCTGCTTCGGAACCCCTCATGGGCGAGTCCGACTTGCACTTGACCGCTTTTATATTGTACCTATCGTAACATATTGCATGACGTAACGGTCAGTGTGTTACAGTCACGAAGCAAATACAAAGAGGAGATGCCCTAATGAATTTTTTTAATGAAACAATGCGTGACAATTTGCGGGGGTGAGGGGGGGTTACTTTGCCCTTTGCCATCTACCAATCAATAGCAAAACTACTTGCATCGTTACATGTTGATGTTGCTATGTAGTTTAGCTATTTGACACTAAGCGTACGATGTAAGGGACATACAGGGACGTACTCAAAATTTTCTTATCAGGTAGTTATTTTTTTAAAGTCAATTTTGTAAATCATTTTGATGCATGTATCGCAAAAATATTATTAGTAAGAAACATCGTACATAACATCTATACTAATATATTCTATACTAATATATGAAGCTGAAGAGTTTGTTTGTTTGAACGCGCTAATCTCAGGAACTACTGGTCCGATTTGAAAAAAAATATGTGAAACATTTTTTTTTTTTCAAAAAAAAAATGTTTCAGTGTTAGATAGCCCATTTATCGAGGAAGGCTATAGGCTATATAGCATCACGCTTAGACCAATAGGAGTGGAGCACCAATGAAGAATTTTGCGAAAACGGGGGAAAATTATTACGCTACGGGAAATAGGAGACGTAAACGAATTTGCGTGGGTCAGCTAGTATAGTATAAAAGTGAAAGTTTGTGTGTTCTTTATATCTTCCCCGTAACCTTGGTGATGTATTTGATTTATTACTTATTTAAATATGTCACCGTAAGATTATAAAAACCGTTAGATTTTAATCTACCTAGCGAGATTGCCAACTATCGATAGATTGTCAACTGTGATATACTACTTACGCGCGTCAAATTGTCAACTTTCCCTGATTATTCGGTTTTATAGTAGGCCGATCAATGCCCATAGAGATAGTTTAGGTTATTACTTCTTTGATTAATCACAAATTATTTTTTCTGCCACAGCAACTTTATATAACTAATCCTAAAGCTGTGAGGTATTTTCAACATGAAATCAATTTACAATCACAGAAATACTTTACATTTGGCATCAAAGACAAATTAACAAACAAATATGGCGGCGCGGGGACATATGCTGTTCAACCAATCAGCGCGCGACTTGCGATTCGTAGATACCATTTTACAATCTCGCGAGATAGATTACAATCTAACGGTTTTGACAATCTGACGGTAACATATATATTAAAGAGAGAGAACAAAAACAAAGAAATATAGTACAACAACAAACACAATAAAGAGAACAATAACATACAAGTAGGAGTATAATACAAAAAAAATAAATGTTTCTACAAATTAGTTTTTCATTTATTATATTTTCAAATTCTTCAGTTTTCGTTTGATTAATTTCGTTGTGGGTTCCGAGAAAGTTTAATTTTCCTGGGATTCCTGGGATAGAATTTTAGTTAATTAGAAAACCTATCAAATAATCAGTATATAAAGTAAAATTTGTTTCATTTTCAAGTACTTTAAATTCTAGATTAATATAGATATAATTTGAATATAGATTAAAAAAAAAATCTAATTACGACCCTGTCTCTTTGTTCTGTTGATGTTTGTTTTCCTAGTTGACGATAGACGTCAGTGTTCACAAAATGATTACAAAAAATACAAAAAATAATACTTTTTCGATTAAAAATTCTTTAGGCAAGAATGCAGAACATATTTCAATATTTTTTTTTGATTTACTTTATAAATACTCAGCTCTACGAACCTTTGTATTTTTATTTCCCATCACACAAAGTTTTTCCATCTAGTGGCGAATAGATTTAACTATATTTCAACAACACACTGAGAGATTTTTCTAGAACTATTTTAAGAAATCACTACATAGTATAAAACAAAGTCGCTTTTTCTGTCCCTGTATCCCTTTGTGTGCTTAAATCTTTAAAACTACGCAACGCATTTTGATGTGGGTTTCTTTAATAGATAGAGTGATTCAAGAGGAAGGTTTTTATGTATAATAAATGCATAATATAGTATGGAAATACTGTTAATTTTCGAGGTTTCTAATGTGATGTAGCAAATAAACACATTTTTTGCGCTTACATTGCAAACGCTGGTTGCACCTTACGAGATAGATCGAAATAATGTACTACAGTATTATACACCTTAAAAAGATCTACAAAAAAGTCCGCGGCGGTATATGTCTATCTCTTAGGGATAACCCACAACAACCATTTTTTATTCCTTTCTTTTTACGAGAAATAATAGCTTATTTACGAAGCGATTTTAAGCAATACAGAATGAATCCTTATACAATTAAGTAAATAAAATACATTGTGCATTTAATATAGATCAAAATGGCCCTTTACAGTATCTAAGTTAAATGAATATATTCGAAGATATTACAGATTTAAAATGCACGAATCGTGTCGTCGGTGGGGGCATCTGAAATCCACCCGTGCGAAGCCGGGGCGGGTCGCTAGTTAAGTATAAAATTACTTACAAATGAAATATTATGCCATTCATGGCACCAGAACGTCTATCCAAGTTATTTGTTCAAGATAAAACACAACACTTCATCTTTTACTTAATTGTACCGAGAATATTCAAGGATTGCGATTTTTCGATAAAGTTCTAGAACATTGACGTTGACAGTCTAATTTGTAAGTCGCGATAACTGCGATGACGTCGGGACCTGTATTTTGTCACGGGACCTATGCGCTTATGCCATCTCCTCTTTGTATTTGCTTCGTGGTTACAGTAGTGAATAGTAAAATCATGTAAAAGATTAATATAACTAATTGTAGGTTAATTTTTGATATTAAAGTATCTCTGTGAACAAGTATAAAATAATAATAAATAATATTAATTACGTAATTGGCAAAAGCAGCATAAATAATATATTTTTAGAATCTACAGAGTACTTTTATAAGGTCACCAAGAAAAGTGAAAGCCTTGTTCACTTTGTCACCGTAATCCTATTTTTTGTGATCTTATTTGTATTTGATCATTAGGTATGTTACCTACCATATAATTTTAATTTCCTAGAGTTCAGACTCATCAATCTAAATGTGCACCATCTGTAATAAAATAATACCTAAAAACAGTTCAAATATACATCAACTCGCCATGAATTATATAAGTTAATATTGTTAGTTAGTTTTTAGTTTGGGCACCGGTAGTTCGATTTCCGGCAAACTAATTACAGAAATAGAACCACCCCATTTCTCACTTTAAATTTGAAACTTATCTGAGTCAACAGAAGTCGAAGATAGTAGTGGTTGGTTGAAGATGAGTGTGATAGTTATCCCAAAAATCACTATTATATCGTCAACCTAATGTTGAGGTACATATAGTCAACGATTACCCAAAATTAGTTACTTTTAGAACCAAATCAAATACATATTCAAGCTAATGTAAATCAGAGTACTTGGGAATTTTCAAAATATTACCTTCGTTAGGTTTAAATGAGTAGCTACAATGAGACTGAATTATACATTATAAACGAATAGTTTAGGTTTGTGTGATTTTAGAATGGTAGAAATTACGAATTGTAGTAATGTTCTTGCATGTGTAAACTTATGATTGAGTTACGTATGATAATTAGGCTTGGATATTTTTTTTTTTTTTTTTTTATATGGAATAGACCGGCAAACGAGCAGACGTATCGCCTGATGGTAAGCGATTACCGCCGCCCATGGACACCCGCAACACCAGAGGCGTCACAAGTGCGTTACCGGCCTTTGGGGGATGGGGATGGGGGGGGGGATATAGGGGGAGGGGTTGGGGTATGGGCCTCCGGTATCCTCACTCACTCGGTGAAACACAGCACAAGCACTATTTCACACCGGTTTTCTGTGAGATGGATTTCTGGTTATAGGGGATATTTATCACTGAGGCTGTTAAATTGGTCCCTACCTACTAAAACACGCTAATAATACTTTATCAATTTTAATAAACAATCCATTGATTGTACTAAACTCAGCCAAAGTTAATGTTATGTCCTTTGCCGTGCAGGCCGTGCATGACTCAACTGCAGGTACTAGTAAAAAAAGCGGCCAAGTGCGAGTCGGACTCGCCCATGAATGGTTCCGAAGCAGCAAGTAACATAATATAAAAGTTCTTGTAGTTCGTTTTAACTTTGATCGATGTTTTAGTAATAGTGTTTTTTTTTGCGGTTTACGATTTATGACATATAAAGAAAAAAACTACTTACTAGTTCTCGTTCAAACCAATTTTCGGTGGAAGTTTACATGGTAATGCACATCATATATTTTTTTAAGTGTTATCATTCTCTTATTTTAGAGGTTACAGGGGGGGGGGGGGATATTTTACCACTTTGGAAGTGTCTCTCGCGCAAACCATTCAGTTCAGAAAAAATGATATTAGAAACCTCAATATCATTTTTGAAGACCTACCCATAGATACCCCACAGGTATGGGTTTGACGAAAAAAATTTTTTGAGTTTCAGTTCTATCTATGGGGACCCCCAAAATTTATTGTTTTTTTTTTTAATTTTTGTATGAAAGTCTTAATGCGGTTCACAGAATACATCTACTTACCAAGTTTCAACATTATAGCTCTTATAGTTTCGGAAAAAAGTGGCTGTGACATACGGACGGACAGACAGACAGACATGACGAATCTATGAGGGTTCAGTTTTTGCACGGAACCCTAAAAAGGTACTACTAAAGTATGATGGTAATACAGGATCTTAATAAATAAACCTTTGTTTATGGTAATTCCTTTTTTTCACGTTTTTATATATTTCGTTTTATCCATTTGATACAGGGTGCTAGGTCCTACAGCGGTGCTACAGTTGGCAGAGCAAGATGAACCGCCGCCGGCGAATTCTCGGCCTCTTTACTCACTGGCGATGCGTGGCGCTGTTATATGCTTTTCGGGATTCCGGAAGAAAGAGGAACTTGTAAGTACCTTTTAATTTAAACTCTGTTTACTAGTACATCCTTATGTACAGGTCCGCTTATCTTAAAGCGCTTACAACATGCGCAGAATACCTTAACTTTTTCACACATGACAGTGAGGATGAGTCAAAAATATAAAAACAACATTCAGAGAGCGTTTTATGTCGTCTCCTCTCTTATGATTTTTATAATTATTCCTTGTTTTTAACCGACTTCAAAAAAGGAAGAGGTTCTCAATTCGACCGTATATATATATAATTGTGTGTTCGCGGATAAGTTCGTCGTTTATGGACCGATTTTGATGATTCTTTTTTTAATGGAAAGGAGATATCCTAACGGTGGTACCATGGTAAGGACACTGAGATCTGATGATGGCATCCAAGGGAAATCGAGTCTTACTTTGAAGTCGGTTTTTATTTTGTTAAAATTTTACTTGTTTATATATTTATTTAAGTATGTAATCTTAAAAATAGACTTAGTGTAATTTCGACTTGGAACTGGAACCATTCAGCGTACGTACAGCATAGATAGAGCCATACTACAGCATAAACGGGATGACTAGTCAGCCTCACATAAAACCAGTGTTAATATTTTTTTCAACGATTTTCACCGAATGAGTAAGGTTACTGGAGCCCAAACCTAGTTCTATCGAGAGGGACTCAAGTACACGCACAATTTCGGTGAATACCTGAATTAGATCGGATGTAAGGAGTCGCCGACTGATACTCCGCCCACCATACACAGGGTTAGCTTAGTGAGTTAGATTTTTAGTCATTTTAACAATTATGTAAATTTCTTTACAGACGTACCTGATAAATTTGATACATTATATGGGGGGGTCGATCCGCAAGGACATGTCTAGTAAAGTGACGCACTTGATTGCGGCGGCCGCTACAGGCGACAAGTACCGATACGCGTCCGGGTTCGGCCTGCCCGTGCTGTCGCGCTCTTGGGTGGACGCCTGTTGGGAACGACGCGACGACCCCACCTGCTTTGCCACCAATGATGATATTATCGTTAGTATGAAACGTTACTGTATTTCATCAGTAATTGATAAGAACAAGACTACAAGGAATCACATTTTCTATCAACATTCAAAATAATAAGCAACAAAGAATGACTTACTGCCGTCAGCCATAATTGAATTACTTTAATCATTATTACAAGCCATAGTAAACAATGGTGACAAAATTTTGGTTTTCAAAATAAGATTCGAAAAATAGCTTACTATAATATTGCAACTAATAGTTTATGGTTCAAGTATAGTAATTTTACATTGGAAAACGGTGAAGTTGTATACCGCAATCGAACCTACTACAACTACACCATTTAAAAAGTCTACTGTAAAGACCTTGGATAATACCTAACATAAATTAGGTAACAATACTTTGAAAACTGAGATTGTAAATCGATAAGAAATTTCAACAGTTTATATGTGTGATACTGACAGAAAGAGCATAAATTGATGGTGTTTGCGGGTGCACGCGTCTGCTTTGTGGGCTTCCCTGAAGATGAGACGCAGCACATGGCCGAGGTGCTGGCCAGCAATGGGGGATCCACCTGCCAGATGGACGATCCAGACTGCTCTCACGTTGTGAGTACACACTTATATATATATATATATATTCTACACAACCACACTATCTAGACACACCCAACACCCACATGTAAATTAAGCTATTTCACATTTTTTTTATTATCTCTATCGCACAGTAGCCTTTCTTTCAAAGTTATACATGGCTGAAATACTAATCATGTTGATGCATACAGTTACATTGAAATTTCTATTGTTATTACTGCACCATACTGAGATGTGATATGTCCTACAGATCGTTTACCTCTGAGTTATTCGCACAACTGTTTATTTATACATTTCATCATAATATTATGATCATCTTATTTTAGTATAATGAAATCAGCATGCACGTAGTTAAATTTGGGTACCAAAACCATTTAGTTTAGTTACATTGTAGACGGATATAGATTAGTGGAATGCAAGTATGACAAATTCACATCACTTCTTTTGTTTCTGCCGATTACGTACTAGCTATTTCTTTCAACGCCAGCTCGTATTTGATTATTATTATGTTTTAAACCTAATAAAACCAACATAAGAAGCGACTTCTTTTTGTTTTTTTACGCGTAGTTTTTACACATTTTTCATAAAATTCCCCGTTTGGTTGAACCACATTTGTCCTTCTTTATATTGCACCATATCCAATCACATCCCACCCTGTGCGGCGCGAAGTCATCCCATTGTTTTATTTTTCACTGTATTATTTTGTCATGTCACAGTCGCTGGTGTACAACCACATGTATCATTCCGCTTGTGTGTATACTACACGCTGCTCACGTAACTACACCTGTCTACTTCTAGTGTTTCTCATATTTAATGTAAAATGTTCGTATGCTTCAATACTATTCTCTTTATCGCAATAGACTAAGACATCTAAGCTGCTACTTTTAAACATACATTTTATGGAAACCTATTACAACCAAATCATCTTGTACATAAATCTGATAAATAATTACATAATTTACATCCTAAGCAGTTAAGATATAAAATCTTCACTAGGAAGCTTTCTGTGTCTAACTACTACTATCACGATAATAGTATATTATTATCGTCGTGCATGTTTGTATTGGAATGGCTTCATTACATCATTGCGTGGTGTGTTTCACACATGTTTCAGGTAATGGCCAATGGGGAGACTTTCGGTTGTTCGCTTATCCTATCATCCCATCCCAGTACACCTAACTCAACGAAGCCTACTCGCGTCACTCCCAACCGTTCCCAGTCCACTCCCAAGAGTTCGCTTTACCGCAGGCTATCAGCGCGACTATCGGGCCGTCGAGCCAGCCCCTCTAAACATAGTGACGCGGCAGAAGACGATCGCGAACAGCGATTGCAACTTGCACGAAACAGTATTAGAGAAAAGTATACCAAAGCCGTTGGCAGAGATGAAACAGATAATTTGTACAGTATTAGTTACGCAGAAAAGTCGTTTAACGATGACCTCTGTTTTAATTACGATAACGTTAAAAGCCCCTCGCACGTTGAACGTGTAGAATACCACAGTGCACAAAAATACAAAATGCGTGATAAAGAGAACAAGGACATATCACCGATTGTGCACGCATCTGATAGACTTAGTACTAAAGATAAGAGAGAAGTATTCAGAAATAAATCTATAAACGTATTTAATTTGGTGGATTGTCTAACGGAGGCGGGATCCGTGCATTCGTCCCGTACTAAGAGCTTGTGTGATTTAGATCCTAAAGATGAACCAGTATTTTTGTTGGCTAACTCGACTGCAGCCAAAGAACTACAACAATCTAATACAACGATTTCTTCCGCGAAGAAAAGAAGTCGCAAGTCAACAGATTCTAATTTTCAAGTCAGCACCATTGATTCTAATTTATCTCCTGATAAGTGTGAAGATAGTAACTGGAAATCAATTAAGCGACTCAAAATAAAGGATTCTTTTAAGTTTAAAAACCGACCTACAATTTTTAAAAGATCGAAAAAGGATTCGGTATCAAAACCCACTGGAGATATCGTAGTAGAGCCTGTAAGCCCGGACAGTGTAAAACCAACGGATCCAGCTGGAGAGTTTATTGCGTCTACATCATCCCCTATAAAAGAAGATGACAACGCTTCTATTTCCTCTTTGAACACTAGTAAACAATCTGGTTTTTTTGACATTTCATTTGCTTCTATAAGAAGTTCAAAAACTGTAAAATCTGCTTCAAAGTTACGAAGGAGTGTAAAATCATTTACGGCATCATTTCGGAGTGAACGAAAAAAAAAGTACGAAAAACGACCTGAACGCAATACAGTGGAGGTAGATGCATGTCACCTGCCTACAAATCTTAAACATGTTTCAACGCCAAAGAGAGAATTCGATGGAATGACCTTGGATATCTCACCTGTACAAGTGGATACAGTAGACAGCACGGACTTGGGCACTTCGAACAGAGACGCCGATGTAGATGAACTTGATGATTCAACCATATTTAAAACACCTCAAAGTATGTGGCTCCGAACACAGCGTCACTCGATTTGTGGGGCTTCTGAGCTCCGCCTGAGTCTATTGGGAAGTGCTCCACAATCTCCTCGCCGCCAGCGTCCTCCCCCTCTCGCTCCTGTTGTTCCCCGCTCCACTCGCGACCAGCCGCCGCCCGCCTCGACGCCTCCCATCCGCGACGCCCACACCATATCGCAATGCCATGGAATATCGCTGCCGGTACTAACACTATTTTATTCAATTCTACTAAAATTATAGTAGCTTTTCATGCCATCAAAACATCAGTGGTCATGGTCTATGTCGTATCTTCCGGCTCAGGGTCACTCGATCTCGAATTGGCCAATGCATGCCTCGTAAATATTATATTTGCACTTTAAAAGTTACTTAGAAGCTTTAAGGGATCGCGTCTTCATGAGATTTGCTTAGGAAATCCCCTATCAGGGGTATGTATAGTCCACCGAGGTGCTGGATATAATTTGTGACATCTATATTTTTGCTAACGTATATTTTATGAACGCAGGTCGTCGATGAGCACAATACATTGGTCGCACCAGAGTGTCCCCCAAAAGTGCATATCGTCAAAGCTGAATGGTTTTGGGCTTCTGTACAAAACGAGGAAGCGCAGGACGAGCGAGATTACTTATTCAAAGATGTAAGAAAACATTATTTTATTTTGTCAACTGATAGAAAAATATTTTTGTGTATACAACTATAATTTGAATAATTTCCAATTTATATTAACATTCTGAGAAATTGAATTGCATGCATTAATAAATATTTGTAAAGAAATCTAATAAGTGTGTATCGCATAGTATCTAGACGAGGTATCACGGCGGTCCTCAGTAGGCGGGCCGGGAGTAGTGGCGGCAGAAGATGCGAGCGCGGGTACTACGCCCGCCGAGCCCAGCGGGACGCCGTCACATCTGCAGAGACTGCGAAAACGAAAATTACGGGGCGGAGACTCCGCACACCACAAACGACGATCCTCCGTCGGTGATGCGGTGCTCTTGAGCCTGTCGGGGAACTTGCTCGACTGTACACCATCACCGGACGGAAAGCAACTATTAGAGGGTGAGTTTATGTTTCTTTTCTACTCATTGTAGCCCAAAATGTAGCTCTAAGAACTTCAGTCATCAATTTTTTATTTGTTTTTATTTTCTCAAATAGAGTCGGAAGTACCTGATACAGTAGTCAGAAAATTATTGTCGCCGAGGCAGCAAGTATTTATGGAACTTCTACAGACGGAATCGAACTATGTTGGCATATTGCATACGATAGTCATGGTAAGATTTACTTTAAATTTCTTTAGGTAGAATGTAATGTATAGGTAACCTTTTAAACCATCATATTTATTGTAGATGTTTAAGCAACCTTTGGAAGAAATGGCTGAAGAAGACAATAGTAATGGCAAAAATCAAGCTTTGCTCAATAATACTGAATTGAAAATTATATTTGGAAATTTGCCGCCTATTTATGAACTACATCAGTAAGTTTATATAAATATTATAAAATTAATCTTACTTCGTAGAAGTAAAACGAGTAAAAAAATAAGAGAAGTTATTTTCATATTTTACGAGCCACATTTTACGGCATCTTAAAAGAATTTGTTTCTGAATCAAAGTTTCTGAAAAAGAAACGCCAAGTCCATTTTCAGACAAGTTTTTTTATAATTCGTAGGCGAATGTTAGAAGAGCTGCGCTACGCACAAGCGCACTGGAGTGAAGAGACGAGTATCGGTCGGCTCGTACTTCGATACACGCCGGACATGGAGAAGGCGTACCCGCCATTTGTTAACTTTTTCGAGAATACTAAGGAAATGCTGCAACAGTGTGACCGTGAGAACCCAAGGTGTGTAATAACAAACTAACACATATATCTACCAATAAATAATAATATTTTTTTATAAGGTAACGTTTACGATTTGTTATAATATGGAAGAAAGCATACCAATCCTAGTAAATTTCAAAAGAAATAGATATCTCTTTAGTTGATAATTATGAAACTTTGCGTTTCAGATTTCATGCATTCCTGAAAATCTGTCAAACAAAACCAGAGTGTGGCAGACAAAGTTTACAGGAACTTTTGATAAGACCAGTGCAGCGGTTACCGAGTATAAGTTTATTACTTGATGGTGAGTGTAATTTGCTGTTTATAATTCTTAAAGCGCATTCTTTTACCGGTTTTTTGCATTTATTTAGGATAATAATCTTGATGTTTATGTATTTGTATGGTGGAGAAAAAGAAAGGTGAAATTAGGATAAAAAGGGGTGAGTTTGAACAGGATGATTTAGTTGTGTTTGTTAGTGTGTATACAGTAAGTAGAAAGAATTATTATTAGGATTATATATACGTAAATAGATAGTCAACTATCTAAACAAAACAGTTTCAATTATAAACATTAATTATGTTTAAAGGAAGTTAGAACAGAAATAACCCCTAATATATCATGTTTACAACGTAAATATTTTGCTGATTTTATGGTTTGTACAGATGTAGGGTACGATTGGAGATCTTCATTCTAACTTCTTTATTCACAATCAGAGTTGTTATTAGATAATACATAGAAAAATGTGAGGCAATTGTAATGCTACTATACTACTCAGTAGCTACTTATGTTGAAAGTTAACGCATCTAATTATGCATAAATTACTTGACGTGATAAGTCCTTTAGGCTTAGCATACTGTAGAAAATAATTACCTTATAAAATGGGATAGCTGGCTTCAGTTCGCCTTAGTCGTAATAGTAGAGAAACTGTATTGCAGTGATTTTAATGTTTCATACCTTCTCCCAAACTTGCGAATTTTTAGCTTATTTTTTTCATTGTATAAGTGACCGTCAATAACTAGTCAGTAGTTATTATCAGGCAGGTTGTATTAGTGTGTATATTTGTATAAAAGTTACCAAAATATATTGCCCTACCCTCGTGTATCCGTTATATACTATACGCACCTGATACCCTTAGGTGTTAATAAAAATGTGTGTTAGGCTTCTGCATGCAAAAAAGTCAGTAAATCATTAGCATTACTTGCAGCCACTGTTGTTAGTAAATTGAAGACGATATTATTTTAAAATCGTGTTTCCTTTTAATGTAAAATGTTTGTGACTCCATAACCCATCAATTACGAATTAATATTCCAGTTCACATAGATCCCTATACTCCCAGCTATTATATTGAGTCTTCATTAAATCCTCAATAGTTATGTTTAGTCCAATCACCAGCGTCTGCGTTCCCCGTTTGAAACCCTTGTACTAGTCTATAGGGCCCATAGTATAGCCAGACAATCGCAGGCCGATCACCTGGTGAAAGGATTTCAACTTAGGGCGCTAACACCCGTTCAGTATAATATAAAGAAAATTACTCACGGATGTGGTACTTAAGATTTTTTCAATCTTCACTGCTGAGAGGTGCACCCCTTGTCGATATCACGCAGATCATATCTCACACCACAATCCGTTTACAATTCAAACTAGAAGCCCGGGGCAGATTTCCGAATCCGTACTACACTCCCGGTTTACAATCACTTCACGAGGAATCGCACGCTACTTACATTACGTAGACAATTACGACGCGATTACAAGACACTCGCATATATATTAAAGCTTCACAAGGCGGTGGCCGAACTATTTAACACCGATGCTTCAATTCACAATTAATTATACCGGCCGCGCCATGACCGTTCGCGACCGAGACCAAAGTTTAAAGTTTATTATGCTGATGGGCCCCCGCAGGGATACAAAACTATCAACCACACCAAACAACACTCCCAAAGCGAATTATTACAGTTACCGAACAGCTAGGGAGGATTCTAACAATTAATAACCCAAGAGACACGTCCGCACGTGATACCTTTTTCCTAACTTTTGACATTACCTAAATGTCACCACAAATTACATATACCTCAGAGCATATATTATTATAACGCAGAGGGGACATTTCCTTAGAGCATAATATAATAATAGAGGTACATTTCCAGAGCGTACACCAAAAACACGATTTAGTATCGAACAGGTTACGTCTCTCTCAGTTTCTGGCACTGTTTCTTTTGATTCTCATGCTTCATTCAAGTTACGTGCAAGGGTAGCGTGATGCAAGATATCACAAAATGGTGATATTAAAATTTAACAAGTAACGTTATCTGTCAACTGACTCATAGACGGGTTTCGTTATAAGGTTGCCAATTATACTTTTAAACTGTAGGAATTCTACCATATGCTACAAGTAAAGTTATAAATAGGAAATTGCGGTGCATAATTAGAGTAGCTAACACCTTCGGTAATCCATTGCATGACTAGGAGGATCTAGAGAGTCTATACTTCTTGGTCTACTTAGGCCTTTACGGAAATGAAAATGCATGAATACATCAAACTTCTTGGTAAGCTATGTGATATAGCATGAGCCACGTGTTTCAGTGAATAGAAATTTTGGTAGGAGTGTAAGCATAATTAAATTAGAATTTGAATTAGCTGATTTATAACTCTGCGACTCACTTGATGAGCTGTTGATGCATGCAATTTGCCATTAAGAATTTTGTGTTGATTAGGGTAAAGTTAATCTACAAATATAGACCTTAAATCAAATGATCTTAAATTAGCCCCTTTAAAACAGTAATCCACATCAGTATTACCTGTAAGGTAAATATTACTTAATTATAGACATAGAAAATGTTTATATACGATGCATTTTAATTGAAGATATTAATCGCTTACCAAAATATTTATGTATGTTACAGATATTTTAAAACACACGCACAAAAACAATCCAGACCACGCAGCATTAGACAGGGCGTTGGCAGGACTGCGCAAGGTCATGTCGCACATAAACGAAGATAAACGCAAGACCGAAGGACAATTACAAATGTTCGACATTTACAATGACATTGATCAGTGCCCAGTGAGTAACTAAATATTTACGTTTTTTACGTAAAACCGAAAAATAATTTAGTCCTGTAAAAAAACATTTTGTATATTCCTTTTGTTCTTACTGATGCTTATAGAAGCACAACACTTTGAAATAGCGTACGTGCACGGTAGCGAATGCACGTTCGTTAGTGTGCTTGCGTACGTCTACGTCTGTTTTAAAGATAGTAACGAGTTAATTGATTTTCTTCTTTAAGAAACATATTTCTCGTTAATTAAATGTAGATTTTAGTAATCACACTAATATATAAAGGCGAAAGTTTGTGTGTATGTTTGTTACTTCTTTACGCAAAAACTACTGAACGGATTTGGATGAAACTTTACAGTAATATAGCTTATACATCAGAATAACACATAGGCTTTATGTCTATGTTTATGTCGGTTATCATTTGCAGTGATAACCGACATAAACGCGGGCGGAGCCGCGGGTAACAGCTAGTAAAAGATAATCTGGATTAAATTATTTATAAGCAGTGAAGCAGTATAGATAATGATCTACAAATAGAAATATAAATTAAATACACTTCAAACCATACTAGTCATAGTTTAATAGCGCTCTATTCTCGTTCCAGCCGCATCTAGTTTCTTCTCATAGATCATTCGTTTCGCGCTGCGAAGTGGTGGAATTGTCTAAGGAGTTATCTGGTAGAGGAGATCACCTTGTGTTGTTTCTGTTCACCGATACGATGGAGGTCTGCAAGAAAAGGTCGAAAGTAAGTTGTAATTTGTGACTAAGTGTTTATTAAACTAATCAACCCGCGCAACACCTTTTTTTAAATTTCTTATCTATATCTTCTGTTTTATGACAACTAGAATGTTTCATCATTTACTTTTAAATTGTGCAAGGTAATTTGAAAAACTTTTTTGAATTTATTGAAAGCGTAATATTCGGTAAATGTAGACAAGTATTGTTTTTTTATTAGGGTTTTGTAACATAAAAATCAACATTATAATTTATTAATTTGATTATAGAATGTGAAAATATTAAACATTGAAATATTTTTAATGACCCAGGTGTTTTTGTTTAGGCGTTTAACAGTAAAAGTCCGACCAACGGCACAGGCACAATGCGGATAGGGTCGAGCAAACCTTACAGGCATATCTCGCTGATGCCGCTCAGTACAGTCAAGCGGGTTGTTGATATTAGAGAAGCTGAAGGTAGGTTGATTTTTAATGTTACATTTATAACTCTTCTACACTAGTTTGAGTACAAATATAAAGATAACATCACAACAGAATTTTCGTTTCGATAAATAGTTACATAAATATTCGAGAATAACCGTGATCACATAACAGGTACTAAACACTCGAAATCGCATGTCTTTTGACCATTCTCATTTGTGATCACAGACGTGCAGCACTGAGCCAGTCAGCCTATGATTGGCCAATGCAACCGTGAATGTACATAATTGTGTATCCAATGAATTAAACATACACTTGAAAGTATTAATTATAATCAAAGTTAGTCTAAAGCATAAGCTAAGAGCAGCAAAGATGTTACTCGAGAATCTTCAAAATTAGGTAGTAGAGCCACGCTGATTTCAGCACGAACGGGCCGGCTCGACCGGGGCGGTACTACCCTCGCACAGAAGATCAACGTAAAATGACAGCAGCAGTGCTGTCGTGTTTCGTTGGTGAGTGCGAGACCGGAGGCCCAAATAGTCTAGTCAACAAGTTCCATACTTGTTGACTAGACTAAAAGATGCAGAAGCATCACTAGGCCGCCATGGTGTGGGTCACCATACTGCATTGTCTGCATTCGCAGTGAGTATGTTGGCCACCACTCTTAGATTCTGCTTATGCTTTCCATCAGGCAGAGTAGAGTCATTTTGGCGGGCCATACATAAAAAAAAAAAACAACATACGAGTATATACAGCTACATAAAATAATTTATGTTATTATTTGATTTTAGACTGTCACAATGTATTCGCATTGATGTGCCGAAACAACCAGGAGCTCAAAGAGAAACTATACTCCTTTATGATCACAGACGAAACCGTCGACAAGACACATTTTCTTCGACAACTTTGCAGACAAATGGCCAACACTGTCTGTAAAGCTGATGCCGTAAGTATCTCACTAACTGCACATAAATAGTTGGTATACTAGCTGAACCCCGTGGTGTTACCCGCGGTTATTGTCGTACCGCGGGATAAAGCTAGTCTATAAAAAGTTAGATTAGATTATCAGCTATCTGCTAGTGAAAGTCCTGACAAAATCGGTCCAGCCGTGCCAAAGATTACCCGGAACAAATAGACAGACAAAAATTGTAAAAAAATGTTATTTTGATACATGTATCGTGTATACATACATATGCATTTATTAAAAAGCGGTTATTGCAATATTACAAACAGACACTCCAATTTTATGTCATTCCGCCCACGGACACCCGCAATACCTGAGGCGTCACAAGTGCGTTGCCGGCCTTTGGGGGATGGGGAGAGGGTTCGGGGTATGGGCCTCCGTTATCCTCACTCTCTCGGTGAAACAGCGCAGGCGCTGTGTTACTCCAATTTTCTGTGAGGCCGTGGTATCACTACGGTCGAGCCAGCCAGCCCATGCATGCCGAAGCGTGGCTCTCCCACGACCGCGTCTTTCCGCCATCGTCCTACGCGATAGGAGATTCATCCCCATCATCTAGATGGTTGGCAGTCCACAAACTGTGCGCTTTTCCAGAAACTTTCTGCCTCGCACAACAAAACTGGAATTAACTGTTGCCTGTGGTATTCCGACGTAGAGCGTACTCTTTCTTAAAAGGCTGGCAACGCACTTGTGACGTCTCTGGAGTTGCGGGTGGCCATGGGCGGCGGTAGTCGCTTACCATCAGGCGATACGTCTGCTCGTTTGCCCCCTATTACCTAAAAAAACTTCGAATTCATAACTTGATGTGGAGGGAAAACAATGAAATCTATAAGCTTAATTAATATTTCAGGACAAATTTCTGGCCTGCCTTGAGTCACACGCACTCGATATCGACACGAGCGACCTCGCGCTTAGCGCACTCTCCAAGGTGTCCAAGTTCGCCGCACGGACCAGGATAAAGGTACGGAGATTAACACTACGGAGACTTGTGAATAATGTAGATAATAGCAAATATAGACTAGGGTAACAGGCCCAAGTAAGATCTATCGTTATTAATCTTAGGATAAAATAAATGTATAAATAAATAAAGCATGACATGATTTACTGAGATTATTTATAGCTTAGCTTTGAATAGAAGCATAACAAACATAACTATGATGTTGGTAAGTTTACATGAATATCTGTCATTTCAAAGAAATCGTTGCCAGCATTTTTATGTAACTAAGGCATGCAATGTAGTCTGCAGTCCTTTGCACTCAATTATCTCTACATGTTAATACAATAATCAGCAGTCACACATTCATTGTATTTGTCGAGATATTCAAAGAAATTAAATACATACCCTATCTATCAACTTTGACATAACAATACCGTTTGTGCACTTTCGGAATAAATAGAACGATCCATTAAAAATAATCGTTTCTTTTCATTAAAATATAAAATATGTAAATTTGAACTTAAACTAAGCTTGCTCTTATTTAATTGTTAATTGAACATGACAAATATCATATTTACAGTACAGTTCTACAGTTATTTGGTTTTACTGGTTTTGTAATTTACGGTAAAGGTTCTCATTATAATTTTGTACAAAAATACTTTTGATTATCAAAAAGTGACTCAGAAAGGCATATACTCGTTATGTTAATATAGCGAGCGAGAAACAAAAATACAAGGCTAAGTTGAAGTTTGAGGAGAACATAATCTATTAAATAACAATTTAAAAACTTTTGGAAGCATTCCAGTTAAAACTGACAACTGACTGTACTCGTACAGTCTGTAAGATTTTCTATTATAGACTAGCTGACCCGGCAAACGTTATTTTGCCATAAAAATAAAAAAGAATATTTAGAGTGGTATGAAAAATAGATGTTGGCCGATTTACCACAAAATTTCACAAAAATCGATCCAGCCGTTTCGGAGGAGTTTGGTAACAAACACCACGACACGAGAATTTTATATATTAGATTGAGTTATATTATGAAAATGATTTCTGGAGGTAAATACTATTTTAAAATTTTCTTAAAAATACATTTTATTAATATACTAGCTGTTGCCCGCGGCTTTGCTCGCGTGGAAGATGATTATATGTATTTAATTAAAACTGTGTAAGTATCTATGAATACTGTGTTTATGTTTTTAAACGTATTTATTTATAATCAATAGTCCATTAAAATTGACTTTCATACACACTTTCGACCCTTATTTTAACCCCTTTAGGAACAGAATTCCCATAAATGCTGATATATGTATTCATTTATTTGTAATCAAAAGCCTGAAGACAAATTTTCAGGCTACTAAATTAAAAAATGACGGACTTCCAGTCTAGCCTAGGGATAGAATATCCAGAAACGCTTAAATACGTATCTCCTCATCATCATCACAGTCCACTGCTGGACATAGGCATCTCCAATTGCACGCCACTTGGTTCGATCCTCAGCTTCTCTCATCCAGCTCCTGCCAGCCGTCTTGGGCAGATCATTATTCCACCTGGCCTGTGGACGTTCTACGCTACGTTTGCCGAGACGCGGTCACCACTCACGAACCCGTTTACTCCAACGGTTATCAGTTCTACGGCTAATATGGCCAGCCCACTGGCACTTCAGCTTGCTTATCCTGTGGGCTATGTCAATGACCTTGGTTCTCTACCGGATCACCTCATTCTTGATGCGATCCCTTAGAGAAACGTTGAGCTTATGTGATGAGAAAATTAATCATTATTATTATTATAGCCCTCTCCATAGCACGCTGAGTGACTTTGAACTTGTGGACCAGCCGTGTCGTAAGTGTCCACGTTTCGGCACCGTATGTCATGACAGGTAGGACGTATTGATTGAAGACTCGTATTTAGGCACTCTGGGATTGACGATGAAAAGACCCGACGAAGTTTCCCAAACGCTGCCCAACCCGGCTGAATTCTCCTGTTCACCTCGTCCTCGAAGTTGTTTCTACTTAACTGCAAAGTCTGCCCGAGGTACCACACATATTTTTGAACAACTTCGAGAACGACACCGTGAACCACAACCGGTTCCGGTAGAACATGTTCGCACATACGTATCTACTCATTTCTAATCAGTAGCCAATAAAGTTGCATGTTTCTAACTTCGAGAATGACGGACTTCCAGAACAACGGACTTCCAGAATAACCTATGTACGAAATTTCAACCCTATTTCACCTCTTCAGGGGTGGAATATCCAGAAACGCTTAAATATGTATCTACTCATTTTTAATCAGCCAAAACACAAATTTTCATATTTCTCACTTAAAAAATGACGGATTTCCTTACAAACTTTCAACCACTATTTCACCCCTTAGGGGTAGAATATCCAGAAACGCTTTAATACGTATCTACTCATTTTTAATCAGCAGTCCAAAACTAAATTTTCATTTTTCTCACTTAAAAATAACGGACTTCCTTACAAACTTTCAACCCCTATTTCACCCCTTTAGGGGCATAATATCCAAAACCTCCTAAATTCGTATCTAATCATTTTTATTTAGTATCCCAAAAATTAAAGTTTCATATTTCTTATTTAAAATTGACGGACTTCCATACAAACTTTCAACCCCAATTTCACCCCCTTAAGGGTAGAATATCCAGAAACGCTTAAATACGTATCTACTCTTTTTTCATCAGTAGCCTTAAAATAAAGTTTCATGATTCTAACTTAAAAAATGACGAACTTCCATAAAAAAATTCAACCTCTATTTCACTCCCTTAGGGGTAGAATATTAAGAAACGTTTAAATGCTTATGAATTCATTTTAAATCAGTAGCCCAAAAGTAAAGTTTCATGTTTCTTACTTAAAAAATGACGAACTTCTATACAAACTTTCAACCCCTATTTCACCCCCTTAGGAGTAGAATATTAAGAAACGTTTAAATACGTATCTATTCATTTTAAAACAGTGCCCCAAAAATAAAGTTTCATGTTTCTTACTTAAAAAATGACGAACTTCCATACAAACTTTCAACCCCTATTTCACCCCCTTAGGGGTAGCATATTCAGAAACGCTGAAACACATATCAATTCATTTCTAATCAACAGCCAAAAAATAAAGTTTCATGTTTCTAACTTCAAAAATGACGAACTTCCAGACTGGCCTATATACGAAATAACAACCCCTATTTCACCCTTCAGGGGTAGAATATCCAGAAACGCTTCAATACGTATCTACTCATTTTTTATCAGTAGCCCAAAACTAAATTTTCATGTTTCTCACTTAAAAAATGACGGACTTCCAAACAAACTTTCAACCCCTATTTCACCCCTTTAGTGGCACAATATCCAAAAACTCTTAAATACATATCTAATCATTATTATTAAGTAGCCCAAAAATAAAGTTTCATATTTCTTATTTAAAAAATGACGGACTTCCTTACAGACTTTCAACCCCTATTTCACCCCCTTAGGGGTAGAATATTCAGAAACGCTTAAATACGTATCTACTATTTTTTAATCAGTAGCCCAAAAGTAAAGTTTCATGTTTCTTACTTAAAAAATGACGAACTTCCATACAAACTTTCAACCCCTATTTCACCCCCTTAGGGGTGGAATTTAAAAAATTCCTTTCTTAGTGCTCACTTAGGTTACAAAAAGAATCTGCATGCAAAATTTCAGGATTCTAGCTTCAGCGGTTTGGGCTGTGCGTTGATCTCTGGGTATGTCAGTCAGTCAGTCACCTTACTCTTTTATATATATAGATAATTTAAAAAAACATCTCAGTTTAACTAATTTAATTAAGATACTCGTAGCTTATAAGCAATCCTTGTTCATATGTACGGAGGCCCAATTAGTCTAGTCAACAAGTTCCATACTTGTTGACTAGACTAAAAGATGCACAAGCATCACTAGGCCGCCATAGTGTGGGTCACCATGCTGCATTGTTGCATTCGCAATGAGTCTGGTGGCCACCACTCGTGGATTCTGCTTATGCTTTCCATCAGGCAGAGTAGAGTCATTATGGCGGGCCATACATAAAAAAAAAAAAAAAAAATCTAAGCAAATCAAAATAAAAAACTATTATACGAAAAAAAAAACACCATTTATAAATCAATCATTGCATTCAATAAAAAGAATAAAATTCTGAATAGTATCGTGTCAAAACCTAAATATGTATTTTAATGGATCGCTTCGATCACTATCACGCAGTACATAGTGTATAGAGCAGAAGCAGTGGGTTATGTTCGATCGGAGTAGTGGAGAGCTGGTTGTGTTGTAGCTCGAGGCGATGGCTGGGCTGGGCGGCTGGCTGCGCGCCGATCCGGGCAGCGGGCTCCTAGACACATGGGTATTGCGCGCTCACTTACTCGCACAGGTCTGACGCGGCTCTCACACTCATCTCACATCCGCATACTGCTTCCTGTGTTCCGTGCTAATAACATGCGTGCTCACACCTAACTTCCAACTCGCAAAGTACCGCGTCATATAACTACATGACTCCAATACCAAGAACTCGATCAATTCGTTACATATTTTTATGCATTTTAGTATTCTTATCAACAAATAATTTTCCGTATCAAAAGTCACAGAGTTTGCAGTTCTAAAAAACATTGTGAATTGTCTTCTTTCTCTACTACGAAATGTTGATCCGCTTTTATTTTTATTGATTCTTATGAAACAGAGAGGAATGCATTTTAAAAAATTAATACGGCTCTCAAAATATTTCGTACAAACGTTTCGTACGAAAGTCAGTGTGATCGTTATAATTTCTTCCAACCCGATATGTCAGGAAACACGGATGAGTCACTAATTTCTTAACGCGAATGTACTATAGGTGTTTAAGTAACTAATATTTCAAGAGCTAGAAAAAAAAAGGTTATCAAATACGCGGATTGTCTTGGAATTGGAAACAAATGTGCAATCAACACTTAATCATTTCAGATTACTAATTTATGATTAAACTTAAAGATAATATATTGGACACGACTCTTTTTAAGCACGAAGCTTACAAAACATATTCATAATTTATCGTTGTACCGTTTATAATGTTTGAATAATATTCATAACTAATCATGCAACATGTCTAACAATTTATCATAATGTTTGTCACTGCAAAAGTTTAAGGTTCTATGTATGAGATTGTTATTGATGAAACACAGGAATCAGTGTAGCACATCTACTTGTGAAGGATTCGATTATTATAAAAATGAATCAGAACCCCTCTATTCCAAATATTCCCAATCTTGTCTATATCACAACAAATTAATGTTGAATTGCTGAAGTTTAAATAAGGCGTTAGTCCTTTTATTTTTTCGAAATATCATATCGATTCTGCTCACAGAAAACGTATTTTAATAGTTAATTTTATCTAAATCATATTTGTAGTAACTTTATTTGGAGTGGGGAGCGAGAGTAAAAGAGCCAACCTTAAATTAAAACGCTTCGCCTACAATCATTCGTTGGTTAACTTGTGAGCGTGTCATACCAGTGGTGTTCTGTGGTGTCTTAACATTATATCTTGGTCATTCATACACATACTTGCTACTTCTTAATTATCCGTTGGTTAATGGTCAAAATGTATTAGTATAAGAGAAAACTAGTATCTACACGTCTCGTATTCAATGGTTTATTCCCCATCTATAGTTATTAAAAGTGAATGTGAAGATGAGCAAAGTAGATACTATGTACTACACCCACTTTTGCGTTCGATGATGGGGCGTAGGGGACTTGTGCGATCATGTAGTATGTATTATATATCTTTGTATTGCATATAAACAGGTTGCACTGTACCGGAATGCAATGCCTACTACGTGATTGATCGCGTTTATTTTCGTAGGTATACATAATTGTACAATATATCTACAACCCGTAAGACTCTTGACGAGATGTTTCGCAAAAGTTTACTTACTATATACACAGGAGGGGAACGCGGGGTGCCGCGCGGGTAAGTCGGAGGGTGTGGTCACATTTTAGCGAGGTGCACATAAGTCATACGTGTTGTAGATACTATTTTTCGTTTACCTAAGTATTAATTTATAGTTGTATATGGGCATGGGTTTTGTAATTAATTGCATGTATTGGTAACAAAAAATACAACTTAATTATTATGGAGAGAAAGAACTACCAAGTTGAATTAAAAATAATAATTGAAATAAACAATTTCACAAAATATGTATATCAGTTTAGTCTTTTCAGATCATAGCTTCTTTTTTTGTATTTGTGTTAGAATTCCTCCCCTCCCTTCTCCTGATTTTTTGTTTAACATGTATTATGTTAAACATATAATACGAACTAGTATAAATATTGATGCCACGTAAATATCTGTAGGTGGGTCGTGCGTTTTCTTTCAACAAAACGCCGTCGAAGTTGAAGCGTGCGATGTCGTCAATGATTTCACCATTCGGTTCCACCTCAAATCTCACGCCCGCATCGCAACTCGCGCAGATGAGGCTGGCTAGTTGCAACAATATTAACGTAAGTAAAGTCTAATCGTATTTATTAAGGGGCCTGCATAGTTTCGATCTGAAAACTTATTGAAAATAAACATAACCTTTGCTTTATGTCTGTTACCAAATGCTTTTAGAAATATGACTTATACAAAAGTGATTGCGAGCCCTAAAACGGTGGCGGAACTTGATGGTTTATTGTTAATATAATATGGTTACAAACATGGTGTAGGTTTGAAGTGAATACAAGCGGTGTTGTGCGCAGGAGATGGGCGCGAGCGGCGGCGGCGCGGAGGGCGGCGCGCTGCTGGTGGCGCCGCTGTCCGTGCAGCCCACGCGCAAGGCCACGGCGGGGCAGGCGCTGCGCCGCTTCTGACGCCGCACGCCGCGCCGCGCCTGACCCACGCGCGCTCCACAGCTGCCGCACCTGCCGCACCTGCTCCAAACTATTAGGGAGAGGCTGCTCCGAGCCCCTAGCGCCCTCTAGCGCCCCCTAGCGCCCCCCTAGCGCCCCCCTAGCGCCCCGTGTTACATGTTGTAGTGTCGTGCATCCGTGTACAAGATTGGACCGTGAGTGGCGATACCTCCACTAGTCCGTTCTATAAACCACCACTCCGAATGCGTTTTAAAAATCTTGTACTTTTATGTAGTTGTTGCGGAACCTAACGTTAACCTGTTTGTCGATTTTGCTAAACGCGTAATGAGTGACATCAACAAATCAATATTTCGTCAAAATATATAAATATGTGTCGTGTAGTCGATGTAAATTAAACTTATTGCCGTGATAATATATATTTTTGATTGATATTCTATATATGCACAAACATATAAACGACGACTGAGTATTGCTTTGTTGATTTTTACAACAGTTTACAGGCCGATTGTGAATAAAAGAAAAAAGCCATTAAAAAAATTAGCAATACGACCGTTGGCCGAGTTTAACCTATGAATTTATTCGTCTGTTAACGTGTCACGGAAACATACTGATATTATTGATTTTAGTTTTGAAAATAATTTGTACATATGTGATATTTTAAATATATTGTGAAATAGAACATAGCATACACTAGATCATAGTAGAATTACCCTTGATGTCAATTCTTTGCTGATTCGAAGCGTTCCTAATGTGTTTGAGTTATTCTTTTCTAATGGACAATCAATTAATTATACTCCCGACGTTTGAATCTAAAGATGGGTAGATAGGTATTGTGTAAATAGTGTACGGAACATGAGCAGCTTGTGCTAACTAGGCGCCCTCGAATGTATTTTAACTATTATATTAAACGCGTCTATAAGTTTTATGAGAGTCTCACTTAGGCTGTCGTCATCGATCATGTGTACACATGTTGCTACATTGTACAAAGAAACAATATTTATAAATATTTTAAATGATTGATAAAATAAACATTTATTTTCAATCACTTGCGTTTTTTGTTTTACCCGCATCATCATATTAAAAGCTTCATGCGTAGTAATAATCATTAGTTCCGAGTTGTCTCCGGATGCAGGAACATGTAGGCGTTGTGTAGCGCACGCAGCGGCAGGGACAGTAATATACACCCTAACGGAACTGTCGCCAATACCATACTTTTCTTTGGCATTTCTGTGTCAAATAACGAGACACAATTGAGGATCAAAGTAGCCTGTAATACATAAAAATGGTTTGTACTATGCTAACTACTAGTAGCATATACCCTACTACTGTTCTGGCCTGGCCGGACGGGTTTGTACAGGGTTTGTTTTAAGAGTTCCTTCTTTTAAGTATTGAAAACTGTCGTAAGAAAACTATTACGTGGCTTCAGGTAAACATACTAGAATGGTGATATCCCGACATTGTCATGTCCCATTTTATAAGTATACTAGCTGATCCGGCGAACTTCGTACCGCCATATTTATGACCCACGTAACATCGTTTACGTTTTTGTGAATCTAAACCATTCCCAGACCCCCTTGAACACACACAAAAAATTTCATCAAAATCGGTCCAGTCTTTTTTGTGAATCTAAACCATTCCCAGATCCCCTTGAACACACACAAAAAATTTCATCAAAATTGGTCCAGTCGTTTAGGAGGAGTTCAGTCACATACACACGCACACAAGAAATATATATATAAAGATAGGTTTATTGATGTTACAGAAGATCAGGCATGACGATTTCTCAATGGATATTTATTATTGACCTGACTTGCTTTACAACACAGCTTGACAAAATGTCCTTAAAACTTGCCATATTCGATGTGTCACAAAAGAAAAAAAACGAACCCCTAATACAGTGTGTAAATCTTATATATATAAATCAATTGCTGCTCGTTTGTTTCGCTAAAACTCGAGAACGGCTGGGCCGATTTAGTTGATTTTGGTTTTGAAATGTTTGTTGTAGTCCAGAAAAGGTTTAAACGGTAAAAATTAAAAATAACTATGAAATCCAAATGTCACGTGTACAAAGTAGCGGGCACAGCTAGTATTTAAATAAAAAGTTAAACTATTACTGAAATGTGATACCAGGGTAAAAAATGGTAGGATTTGCCATTGTATGCTGATACGCGACGAGCATGCGCTGTCTTCCATAGCAACATTGATGTCGGACGTGAAGTCGCGGCTGCGGTACACGTACAAGAGTGCCACCATTTCGAGTAAACAAATCAGAGGCATTGTTACACCCGTCATTAAAGATTCTACTCCTTCCAATAACGCTAGGCCACCCTAAAAATATAAACAATGATAAATATATAATAATACATATACGCACAAAGGATAACTTATTATCATGTAATTCCAAACTAAACATGTAAAAGCGGTAACTAAGTAATGCTTTACCGTACCTAGGTCTCCATACCTAAAATATCTCCATGCCTAAAAACGTACTGACTAAATACAAAAATCGTTATGAACCGAAACCAAAACTTACATGGGTCATGAACACCATATTCAAAAGTGCACAAGATAATAACAGAGCAGCTACAACAAGTTGTTCCCTAAAACTAAAACAGTTAAAACATGTAAAAAAATAGTATCATCACTTTGCAAAATTCATTTTTTAAGTAGGATGACTAGACACAGGACTTTCGTTTGATAATACACACATCAAAAGTGTCTAGGGATCAAGCATTTTTATGCGGATTTCTTGAGATTGAGATGTGGCTTTGGCCCTGGCCTGCTCAGTCGCCAGACTTGAACCCGATTGAGCATGCATGGGATATGCTACAGAGAAGAGCTCTGCCGAATATGGAGGGTATCCAGTCGCAAGAAGACCTTTTTTTGTTGTTGCAACGAACATGGGCGGCCATTCCACAGCGTGTTTGGATGAACTCATTTTGAGTATGCCAAACCGATTCTTGTGTTGTTAGTGTTCGCGGTAGAAACACGGATTATTAATTGTTTAAGTTACCTAATAAAATTTTAAAGAAAACTGTTATTTCAGTCTTTTTTTCGAACTTTAATGTTAGTGGTTCAAATGTCAAAACTCCCTTTATTAGGAAAATGGCAAATTTCTTTATTAATGCAAAGGTGACTTGGTTTATCGTTACTGTGACAAACGAAAACACTTTATTTGATGAATCCTTAAAGAAAATTTTAATTAATATCAATCAGGAGAAAAGTTATTGCAAAAATATATGTTGATCCCTAGACACTTTTGATGTGTGTATATTCATATTTTTATTAAAGATCCCGGAGCGGGGTCAGCGATTAGTGCTCGGGCTGTCTTAAGGGATGGAAGAAAATCGTAATCATTTTAGATTAATCCTACAATTTACAAATCTCGTGTCACTTCTGTGACTAATCTATAAAATCTTAGTGATTTTGGGATTAGTGCAGACCTCGATTCAATAATCACACCTGTGATCAGCTTAATACGATTAAAAAGCAATCATTTATTCATATCCTGGTTATTCAAATATAGCAATAATTCCCATCTCTCTCTACCATAGACGCTCTAAACTTAAACTTTGTATCCACATGAAGTAAAAAAAATAATATATGTACGTACACTAATATAACTCTGTACTCGAATATTGTATGCAACGCTGTTTTCATGAAAATATACGCCACAGTTAAGTAAGAAAACGTTAATCCGAAGAAAATAGACGCCGACCTGAAAATATTCAATTAAATAAATATTGGTTTCGTTTGGTAAATTGAACATTACTGTTATGATGCGTGCTTTATCAACCGGACATTTCGTCATCAATACATGCTTTTATTTTATAACTAAATGTATTTTTGCAGACTAGTTCAATAGAAATAGTCAAAAAAAATATTACTATCATACCATTAGTATTATAATGTTCAGAATACTAACATAAGGTGAGAATATCCACCCAGAGATGTGCACTTCGAATATACTGGGAACATCCATAAAGTACCTAAAAATAGTAATTTCAAATATTAGTTAATATTTGACAATAAAATATTACCTATTTCAGAAACAAGTGTAGTGATGAGTAAAACACGAAATTATAAAAAGAATTAATGAAATGAAAAAGACATGAGCCACAAGGAAAATTTTACTGCCGAGAAATAAAAAATGTCCAAATTTGTTTTGTACCAACACTCTAAGGTGAAATTTATAAAGAAGACTTTGACTACAGTTTGAACAGTCTTTATCTTTGACTTTTCCTAAGTCTAAACTGGTCTAAACTTAGTAGTTAGTAGAAAGAAAGAACACGGCGTCGAGCGCATATTTGCAGTGGACCGGAGGGGTGTAGCCATAGCGTCTTTTCCCGATACAAAACAGTCTGTTTTTATTAGGGGGGAGGGGGGGGGGGGTAGATCTTCACACATGCACATTTTAGACTCGCATACTAACACAATCGCAACTCACACAAAACTGTTAAAGCAAAACATTAACCATTTAACACACACATAAATTCGGTGTCATAACAGTGTAATGCGTAGGCCAATTGGGCTCATGCTACGCTATGATAGAGGTGAATAGGTCAGAGTCACAATACTGTAGGTTGTATAATATATAATATACCATAGTATAGATCTCATTATAGGCTTAAATCTTTTGCTTTCAGTTTAGGGTGTAGGTACAAAATAGATTTTACAAATTCGAGTATCATTATAAGATATATAATATATTTGTAAAATTTATTATTTATTTATTTAAAAACTTTATGTACTACATTTGTACATCGGCGGACTTAATGCCCAGGGCTTTGTATGTATTATCTAAATATTAAACTTGTGCATCTTACTTTTACGCATATCATCAATACCGGTCCAGCTAGGATGTTTGTCAATAGCCGCTGCGCATAGAGCAGCGCCAACGGAATGGAAGCTGGAAAGGAATACCGCAAAGAACGAGTGCCACAAATTTTCCTGGTTCAACAATGGATCTATGTGACCAGATGCTGCAATAAGAACAACAAGGTCGTCTTTTTAACCGATTTCAAAAAAGGAGAAGGTTCTCAATTCGACCGTAAATATATATATTATGTGTGTTCGCGGATAACTTCATCGTTTATGAACCGATTTAGATGATTCTTTTTTTAATGGAAAGGAGATATCCCAACGGTGGTACCATGATAAGGACACTAAGATCTGATGATAGCATCCAAAAGAAATCGAGTCGAACCTTGAAGTCGGTGTTTATTTTGTTAAAATTCTAAGATTCTATCTTTAGCGTTGACACCGCCTTGTACCTACACTTTATAGAGTGAAGGGTTTTGTTTTGTGTTTTTTTTTACTTGAAACGACAATTCATGTATTGACAACCAAATCAAAAAATGTACATACAATGTATGTAGGTACATTTTTTTTATCGTACCTACACATTAGGTACATTACATTGTACACATACTTAAGTATCAATCTTTAGCATTTCGCCTTGCTCTGGGTAAACTACGACACACGTCCATTGGCTTTTTTTTACAGTCGATGGCAGACTTCTTGAAATTAAAATTTAAAATTCGTAGGTAGAATACTTGAATGATTCAATTTTTAAACTAATATATTTATTAGCCAATTATAAACAGTATAATTCGTAATATCGTTTAAGATTTTGGCTGATTTCTTTTAAGACTCCTTAAAAATGCTGGTCAGCCGTCAAACCTTTTTCGAAATTTACGTATTTAAGCACTTCGAAGAAGATATTGATTGTCTATTCTGACTTAAGTGGTATATTAATACCTACTTGAAGCAAACACTGTGTACCCCTTCCGATCATCATGAAACTTTGTACAACTTTTTATTAAATGCGAGCGAAGCCGCGGGCGAAAGCTAGTTATTAATAAATAAGAAGACGGTTGCATATGAATAAATATGAGGATGGTTACAAACCATAACGATTCAATCCTTTGCCAGTAATTAGTTCAGTTCCAACACTTGCAGCATGTATATAGAGACTCATCTCCAGGGCATCTGTAAGACCCTTGAAGGCAGAGAAAATAAATCAAATAATCGATAAGATAATAATACTTTTTATATAGTAGAGAGAGATAATAAATAATACAGAAATGTACGATACATACAGCCATTATTTCTTTATTACCGAATCGGAACGCTTTCTCCAGAGTCTTGTATCCACTGTTGTTGTATGCCCCAATGAAAACTATTAAAATTGTCCATATCCATGGTATAATTATAATCCATTGAGGCACATTATTAAAAATCAACTGCAATAATGATAAGGTAAATCAAATAGCGAAGGATACGAAATTTACCTATCCAACTTATCAGCTATGAAACCTTAGCTTGGTTTTTAGCACACATATATACCTAAAACTAGAAAATTATTCATTCAGTCATTTTTTCAATACTTTTCAGAATGATAAATGATATTATTATGGAGAAAGAATATTCCAGAAAAAAAAGACTCGACAACGGCTAATAAACGTCGTGAAAGTTCTATTTGGTCTCTTGAGGCACATAACTATGATCCTTACGAAAATAAATATAAGATCGACTATGGATTGATTGTAGTGCGTTTGGTTTGTTTACATTCGACGGCGTGTTCTGGGAATCTGTCATTTCCAGAGGCCGTTGCACTTTCCGGAATGATCTAATAATATCGGCATTCATCCAATATCAAAAGGCTTCTTGCGGACTGCAGTTCAGTTTAAGCTACAATGCGACAAATAGATATCTGAGTGATATCAGTGATTAACCCAACGACCTCGGCTACAATAATTAATGACTATAATTCTGAGTTTTACTGAGGCTTTAATAAAGTCACTTTTATTCGTCAGAAGGCTTGTATCTCAAATTCGTCGACGGCAAACAAGCCCTAGCCATCGTATTACTTAAGCGATATTAGTGAAGATCAACGACCCGAAGCGCGAGACGTGGAAGTGTTATCGCCAGCAGGACTTTTGGGTAGGCCGTGGAAACACTCTTTCACTGAGTGAATAAGGTTACCGGAGCCCAAATTCTCTCCGGTTGCGGGCAGCGGTAGCCACTAACGTCATCTGCTCGTTTGCCACACATGTCATGAAAAAGAAAGGCACTTGATGTATTTTTCAGTCCACCAACAAAGTACACTGAATTTTATTACGATCGGTCGAAAATTAGGGCGTCATATCGTAAAAAACTACCTGCTATGAACACGCACAGCTCGCATTTACGACAGTAAAATATCTAATGACAATCAAAATGTTACATATTAACCAATCATACTAGCATGAGAATGAATACCTACTCTATTGTGTCGAATTCGTTCCGAAAGCATAGCACACCATATTATAATCCAACCACCTAAGACGGTTACAATGAGTGGCACGTTAAAATGTTCCATGCTCAAATCCGGACGTAGTTTAACAACTTCCACACTGAAAAAAAAATCAAATAAAATTAAGGCTTTTATTATCATAAGCATTTCATATCTTCATATCGGAATTTTGTGTTCATAACATCCCGTTAATTATACGAGTATTATATAGGTTTCGGATACATTTACGTAAGTTTCAAATGATTTCGGTTACATGTTAGTTAACAAAGGCCACTCATCAAAATAAAGCCACTCACGAAAAACTTGCTTGATAGTAATAACTTGTCAATCTAACAACCCCCTCCCCCCTCCCTCGAAACTAGATCCTGGCTATAGGCACATAACTGCGAATTCGCAACGCATCGCAAATATCTGCGAGCTCGCACGAATAAACCGCAAGAACTTCATGCCGCATCGCAGTTGTGTGTGGGAGCCCTACGCCCGTGCATAACATAATGGTACGGTTCGATCCGTAATATACGGTAATCCGTGACGTTAGTCAGTAATGGTCTTTCTTTTCAATTATCTTAATAATAATAATCCTACAACACTACACAATGAACCAACCCACTTAGCGTAAGCCCGTGCTAGGTTCACATTTACCTACCAGCATTAGCTGAGATAAAAAAAATCATAACCCATAATAATAATAAACATTTTTTGCCTTCCAAATACATAAAAAAGAAACCTCCATGCATAACATATTTTATAAGATGGCAAAGGGTGTAGATTCAGCGGATGTTAAGAGCCTACACAGCAAAGACATGGTGACTCCTAACGCTGGTTTACAATCCACCCCTTTATCTACACTTTATCGGTGACACTATTTTCTTGCGGGTACACAAACACACATGTGAAAAAAAATACAATAATGTGACAAAAAAAAACCAAACTTAATAATTATAGCACTATAAGAGCCAAGGATAAGAACATTTAAAGACCACATACACATTACACGAACTAAATAAATAGTGAAAACAAGAGAAGAAAAGTGAGAACAACCAGGAGATTCTTCTTTTTTCTATCTTTACTGAGGGAGTGTAAGCAATTGTTCTGTAAATAAATATTTCTTAAATTTACTTTTGAACACGTTATTAATAAATAGGGACTGAAAAAAGTGAAAACGTTCCAACTTACAAGAAAAAATTAAATGCAGGAGTTGCGTACAGAGCAGGATACCGACCCGGATACGTTTCCTTGCACATTTCAATTTTCATAGAGCGGCCTATCCTTGAAGGCGTTAACCTGTTGGAAAATTAAATTTGCAATTATAAATTTAAAATAATGTTAATAGAAATACTGCTACATATTAAAAGAAACAAACCATTTTAACTTAGGTTTACTAGCGTTTTTCTGTACTTCGTGTAGTAATTCAAGGGTGCTCGAATTAGTGGCAGAAGCTTCCGTTTCCATTAAGATTTTAATCTGGAATACATTTAAATTTAAAAAATGTCTACTCACTGTTTTTGTGATTCATTTTCTCGGAGTCAAAACCACTAAAGTAATCGGAAGAGAAATAAGACAGCAAATTCTAGGACTGTCCTCTGGCCAGTCAGACTGAGTCTGTCGATTCGGTTTGGTGAGTGCTATAGTATATACCTACCTAGAACTATATCTAGGTGTATATACTATAGTCACATATAGTCTATAGCATATGTGAGTAGTAGGGCCTGGATTAATATGTAAGTACCTACATATTTTTTATTTACACGATTTTTGGATTTTTTGGTATGGAATGTGTTCTCTACATCAATTATCACATATAGATTGTAAAAACTAATTTTTATATTTCCATATTTTTCCATATTTCATGGTTAAGTCCATATTTTACAAAACAATATCACAATTATCCATAGATATATTCGATTTTTACATCATAGAACATGAGTTAGTTCACAAAAGAATATATAATTTTACGTGTTTGCATTCTCGCCACCACACGGCCACGCGTGTTTCACTTCTGATTCGTCGTAATTTGATTTTAGATTGTCTAACTTCAATTATCCCATATTATCTGCCCCCGCGCTACCGCGCCGCGGTACTAGCGGATAGCAAAAAGAACTTCTTGAAGATTCTTCTCTTTTGATGCTTTGGCAATTATTTTTTTTTAGCTCACAGGATATAAGAACTAGAAAATCCTTCAATATCGCTAAAAAATCAATAAAAAAAAACTGAAGATTATTGAACAAATAGAAAAAGTTTCTGAAGCGGAAGGCCCTGTTGCTGAAATAGCTAAACAATAACTATAGTTATTTGTTATACAAGATTGCAAAGTTGCTTTTTAACCCCGTGCTTAATTTTGATGACCGAGCAAGCGAAGGATTCTAAAATTGAATCACGAGCGTAGCGAGTGATTAAAAAATTAGAATCCTGAGCGTCAGCGAGGGAATCAAAAGAGCACGAGGTGAAAAATCTTTGCACTCGAGTGCAACACGTAAGTTTTCATTCCACCTCAGCGAGGAAACAACTAAATGCAAAAAAAGCATTAACAATCACAAGATACTTTTATTTCGGTTTAGGTATTAATATTTAGGTACTACATTATGATAGGTAAGTATTACAGATTAATTTTTAAATTATTTCAAAACTACTTAGGTACTCGCTCAACCTCGCGGTGTTACCCGCGGTTTTTGTCGTACCGCGAGTAACACCGCGGGACAAAGCTAGTCTAAAAAAAGTAGCCTAAGTTACTCCTTAGATTATCAGCTATCTGCCAGTGAAAGTCCTGTCAAAATCAGTCCAGCCGTTCCACAGATTACCCGGAACAAACAGATAGACAGACCGACTGACAGACAGACAATGTAACAGAAATTATAAAAAAAATATTTTAGTATATGTACCGTGTATACATACATATGCATTTAGTAAAAACGGGTATTTTAATATTACAAACAGACATTTCAATTTTATTTATTTGTATAGATGTAAAGATAAATTAAGAAAAATTGAAAGTTAAGTTGAGTTGAGCAAATTAAACAAAAACTATAGCAAGAAGGTTCCGAGTCTGAGTTTTTAACAAATTAAAAAATATTGTATGATTAATTCGGCACCATGGAGGTAGAAGTAAATAGGTTTAATGATGTTTTAAATTCACAAACTTAGTGCACTCGAGCGATGTTCTAAATTCAATTTACTTTATTGCTCTAGAGGATAGAAACGGCTTTTGCACTCAGATATCGAAGGGCAAAAATACTCTTTACGAGCTGATGGGATGAAAAAGTATATTTTAGACGAAAATAAAGGATTTCACACCCTAAAAACGATGAGGGTTACACAATTACGGAACAAAGCGTCTCGCTCCCATTAGGTAGGTACATCATGTGACGTGGAAAGATCTTTCAGCCCATATAAGGCTATATTAAGAGTTTTAATTTCCATAATTTAAAAATCATGTAATTGTGTACTGCAATCAATTTAATAAGACAGATTTAGTGGAAGATGAATAAAACTTCAATTTTTTTATTTGAATTACCTACCTGACAATCACCTTCGCTCGCTTACGCTCACCCATCTCATACAACTATACGGTGGACGGGACGCCGATGGGAAGGGTCGCAGAAGTTAGGGATTTGGGGGTTTCTTTTAATACTGAGCTAAGATTTCGTGATCACATTGTAAAGTGTTGTAAAAAAGCTTATAGGAACTTAGGTTTTGTTTTGCGAACGGTAAAGGACTTCAGCAACATAAATACAATTATAGCACTATATAACGCGCTAGTAAGAAGTCAGTTAGAGAGTAACGCAGTTATCTGGGCCCCACATGAAGCTAAATATGGCCTCATGTTGGAACGAGTGCAAAATAAATTTGTTAGATTTTTGTACCTGAGATACTATGGAATATATCCATTTTATCCATTGATGTATCCCACGGTATTTGTTCTGGGTATGGTGGGATACAACGAACTGAGGGTTAGAAGGGAACTCACACTCGTCTCGTACCTGTTTAGGGTACTTAGGGGTGGGGTAACTAATACGGACATATTAGGCCGGATCACTTTAAGTGTTCCGGACAGATACGTGTGGCGGCGCCGCCGGCCACCACTGCTGGCTGTCCCGAGCGGGCGAACCAACCTGCTGAGCGAGGCGCCGTTCACGCGCGCGCTTTGCACTCTTAATGTAATTGCGGATTCGATAGATTTATTTTATTGCTCACTGAGTGAATTCACAATGACAGCATTAAAAATCATTTGTTATCATAGTAAGAAGATTGTAAAATAATGAATAGATTGTATAACACTGTCGCATTGGGCTACGCCTGTAATGATTGTTGTTTTAAAGTGTAAATAAATAAATAAAAAAAAATAAAAAATAAACATTTCACTATCTTTTTAATTTTTTTTAATGTAACTGTTACTGTAGTAATTTTTCACAATAAACTATGTTTAATAAGAAAGATATTGTTATTACTCCATATTTTACATTTTTTGGTCCATATTATATGTACATATTTGAATTTTTAATACATATATTTATCCGTGCTCTAGTGACTAGTATAGAATAGTATGCAGGTACAAAATATAAAATACGACGAAACGCTAATATTATTAAGGGAAATCTTACATAAAGAAATTTAAGCATTTGTAAGTTGTACCTAATTCATATACTTAACTAGCTTTGCACCGCGGCGTTGCCCCCGGTTGTTGTACCTTGGGTAACACCACGGGGCTCACGTAGTATACATACCTATATGATAATTCTACTACTTAAATAGTATTTTAAATCCTTCTGCCATAATTATTTTAACTTCAATAACATTGGACTTTCATACAAACTACCATCCCCCGTTTTAACCCCAGAATGGGGTGGATTTCTAAAGATACATTATTAGTACACCTCCACACCATCTATAGAGCATACATTTTAAATTTCAAGTCTCTTACTTCAAAAATATAGCACTTTCATACAAACTTCCAACCCCCGTTTTACCCCCTTAGGGGTGGAGTTTCGTAAAATCCGTTCTTAGCGGATGTCTACACCCTATAAGGAACCTACCTGCTAAATTTCAAGTTTGTAGGTGTTATAGTTTCTGAGATTTCGTGATTAATAAGTGAGTGGTATTTCGCTTTTATATATATAGATTAACACCTTTAAAACTTACCCCGTGTACAGTGAGATGTCTTAGTTCTTTGTACTGAGGATCATACGGCTTCAAATCAAAATCACTAAAACAAACGCCACTTGTTACATATGTAAAAGTAAAATAGTTTATTAGAAATGTATGATAAAAGAGTTATCTTCTCGCACCTCTTCCCGTTTTTTCCTCCCCATTTAAGCTATCTTTTTTTCCATGTGTGAGCCTGCCAAAGTGGCTCTAATCTGCTTGATGGAAAGCATTAGCAGAATCCAAGAGTGATGGTCACCATACTTATTGCGAATGCTACAATACAGCATGGCGACCCACACCATGGCGGCTTAGAGTGTAGTGTTGCTACTGATGCTCTTGCATCATTGGACCTGTGGTCTCGCACTCGCCAACGAAACTCGACAGAACGAATGCTTACACTTTAGATTGATCTTCTGTGAGAGGTAGTACCGCCCAAATCATATCTAAATAAATAAGACAATATTATGCGCGTTAACCATTCATTATGAAAATATTTACGTTATAGAATTTTAAATATTCGTGACGTTTGTCTTGCATTCAAGGTGCGAAAATTACTAACAAAAGAAATATTATGTTTTAGTCTATATTGAACTCACCGACAATACGTGAATGGTAGTTTGCCGTCATGTACAGAGTTGTAAGTATAGGTCGCAGCTATAGCGGCTACAGTACAATAGATCATAGCACGAAATATTGCGTTCAGGCACATTGCAATGCCAATACCTGATAAATAAATGTAATGTAAACAATCTCATTTTTATGATACGTTTAGTGGAACGATACGAACGCGCTCGCAAAAAACTTTTTATAAAAAAAAACCGACTTCCAAAAAACATCCAACGAAAACTCTCTGCCAAAAAAACACTTAAAAGCGTAAAATAAACTGGTTCTTCATAAATTGCCTATACCTAATTCTTTATTCAGTTCATTTTTCTCATTCATTCAGTTCTTTAGCCGTTTTCCAAATTTTGTTGGAATTTTTCTGCCACATTAGTGCTAATTTTGACTTGGGAGTCATGTGGCAGAAAAATTCCAACAAAATTTGGAAAACGGCTAAAGAAAAACTAAAAAGATATAAGAAAAGCACGTAGGTATAACACAAATCTACATCTGTAAAATTATCGTGTTTTTGTAACATAACTCCTCAGAAACGGCTTGACTGTTTTTTATGTATATTTGGTAGGTCTGAGACTGGGTCATAAACTATTTTTAAACCCTTAGTTAATAAGAGTGGCCCACCCCAATTTTTTTTCTGTGACTTGACTTTTGTCCTGAAATTTTGTCCTTGTATAATTGGCTCGTTTTTAGGGTTCCGTGCCAAAAGCAAAAAACGGAACCCTTGTAGATTCGTCATGTCTGTCTGTCCGTGTGTCACAGCCACTTTTTTCCGAAACTATAAGACCTATAATGTTGAAACTTGGTAAGTAGATGTATTCTGTGAACCGCATTAAGATTTTCACACGAAAAAAAAAAAAAAATTTTTACTTAGAACTGAAACTCAAAATTTTTTTTAATCAAACCCATACGTGTGGGGTATCTATGGATAGGTCTTTGAAAATGATATTGAGGTTTCTTATATAATTTTTTTCTAAACTGAACAGTTTGCGTGAGAGACACTTCCAAAGTGGTAAAATGTGTCCCCCCCCCTGTAACTTCTTAAATAATAGCATGATAAATCTAAAAAATATATGTTCGAAATAACGTCATTGTAGTGGCAAAATTTTTGATTGTCATTTTTCTTGTTTGACGTTTTGGCGTTGACAGTATTATTGAGACCAAGGAAGTTGAACTAAAGCATGGAAGTAGCCTAAAAAACGATAATAATAAACCTATATTTGTCTCCGTAAACGAGATACGAATATTCAATAAGTTAGAATAGGAAAGAAAACAGTTTCGTTTTCGTACTAAGAGCTGCTGTACACATTACCGCTGTCACTTGGTCACCTTTGGTCATCTTTACCCAACCAAATTGAAATGCGTTCAAGAAAGTAATCTATAGTATAGAACGAACGTTGTTTTTTTATTAGTCGAGTGTATTGTCTTGAAGTAGCTAAGTGGTAGTCTCGAGTTCGTACTGTGTTTTCTTACATTGAACAGCAAATTTCAAGGCTTAACGGTATCTAAATGATATTTCCGACATCTTAAAATATGGCGTGTGTAGTGTGGGAATGCAGATCGCATTCGTCCCGCAAGGAAAATGAAACGGAGTTAATAAGCTTCCACAAGTAAGAAGACATTTCGATTTTTTTCCAACTGTTGTCTTAAAATTACATTATAAAAGTATCGAAAATGTAGAATATCATAATGTGAAGTGAATTTGTGTTTAAATATCTTCGTAGCAAAGTATTCCATAAATATTCATAGTTTTCTACACACAACATCTCTAAATGCAGCACAAAGTATCTATATGCAACAGTGTACAATCTATTATTTTAGTGCATATTGAGTGGATATAACTATCTCTTTTTCGCGCGTTGAAATCGTAATAAGTTGATGGAGTACCGCTATTTGATTGTCTTTTTATTTTATCGCTACTTCCATGCTTTAGTTAAACTTCCTTGATTGAGACGCTTGTTGTCAACGGTCGACGATTGTCGTTTTCGGGAACCGTTTTAATTGTAATTTAGCTAATTGTCCATCCAATTCGGTGTTTAGTCGGTTACCGTTATGATTGGTCTGATTTGGACTCGCGAGTTTTAGCAGTCACGTCGTAGGTGCGAGCCGCGATAGTTAAATCGGGTGTCTTGTAATTACGAGACTTCGGGAGCCCGCAAGCACTTTAGGAGTCATATATGTGTGAACGCGGCAAGACGAACGGCAGTGGGGTACCCCATCAACGGCCGACGAGATCAAGGACATCACGCATCTCCAGTAAGTGCTTGATTACATTAGCTTAGAATAAGAACACGGTGAAACAGCCGTCAGTGAACTAGTTTTAGCGATTGTATGCTTATAACATGGGCCTATAGGTATTGCAAACGTCACAAGGTGATCGCTGCATTGGCGAGAGGATTGAACAATATATATAATGTACATTACCATGCAAACTTCCACCGAAAATTGGTTTGAACGAAATCTAGTAAGTAGTTTTTTTTAATACGTCATAAATGAGTAAGGTAAGAGGTAAGCTGCAATTTACCTTTCATTTTTTTTTTTGTTTTTTTTTTTTAAAAGACAACTCCCGCACTAGGAATAAATCCTGTGTCGCTGGGGACTTTACAAACATACATGAAACGGACACAAAGAACACTCAGACTCAGAACAAGAATTTGTGGATCACACAAAGTGTTGTCCTACGTGGGATTTGAACCCACGACATTTGGCGAAGTAGGAAACGGCGTGGTGACCGTTAACCCACTAGGCCAAACGTGCAGTCAAAAGTCAATCAACACAAATATAAAAATAAAATATATTATGTTACTTGCTGCTGCGGAACCCTTCATGGGCGAGTCCGACTCGCACTTGGCCGCTTTTTTAAGGATCAAGGGGGTATGGGTTTTTACAATTTCCTTACAATGTAGACTCACCGTCAAAAAGAGGAACTATACGGAAAGCTCGTCCCGGTCCGCTGATGCTCCACTGTCCAAGGTAGACTTCAAAATGACGTAAAGGATTTGCTAGAATTATTACCGACGCCAATAGAGCCATTGTATAAACCACTGAAATATTTAAGTGGGCATGTTATTTAATGTAATACAAAGATTATTCCACGTAACGACTGTGCTATTATTAGCAGGTTTAATATCGTGTACAATCTTGGTAAATAACGTGAGAAGTTCACACAAGATCCATTTACCGCTCACATTACACTTATTGCGTAGGTATTTTAACCACCCAGTCACAGTTCTTAAGTTGGATTGACTATATTTTTTCCAGTCAATCGGTTAAAACTCCATCAGAAAGTTGGCACACACCTCTTGAATTTAGTGTCAGGACTTTAAGTAGAAAACCTTTTTGCTTTTAGAACTGCTGAACTGCATAATGAAATTCAGTAATGGATGTTATAAAATTTAAATGCGTCATTGATACCAAAAGAGAGGAACCCAAGAAAAAAAACTTGAAAGGTGTCAAGGGACACTCGGATGGAACGCCAGCACTATGACGTCAACTCAATGTTAAAAGTGTCGTTACAACGAAAATTGTCGTTACAACGAAAATTGTCGTTACAACTTTTGGTCTTAATCCGTCCAGCCCCCTTTCGCAAAGCGCCATAAGGAACTTCGTTCTAAAACGATATCTTGGCAACATTTATTTACTTACTTCCGATTGAACTAAACAGTCATATTGATGAGTCATTCACATTTCGCTTGAACTCACACTTAATTGCCTTAATGTTCTATCCCCGTGAAGGGGCAGAGGGCGCCCAAAGTAACGCTTATGTTAAATGGGTATATTGGATTTCCATTGAGAAATGGTTATTATTACTTACCCAATCCACTTGTAAGTGCAGAGGCTGGGACATGACTATGCATGGTGAGAAGAGCACTTAGTGCAAGCGAACCCATTCGTATACGGCGTCGACCGCACGTACGATACCTGGTCGCACCAGACGCATTGTCCATTCCTGGGACAAAAGTCGTTGACCATATTGTAGACCATTGGCTTTGCTGTATTCACGGTACATATAAAAAAACTTGTAGTAATAATTTAATTGTATAGGTACATCAACTTGTAAATTAATAACAATTAGAATATATCTCACTGCATCTCTGTTGTCATAATTAAGAATTGTTTCCATTGAAGTATCATTATCTCGATGATGAGGAGCCATGATTAAAAAAATATTTTTGTGAACTTAAGCCAAATACATTTTTAAGGGTCTCATTTTTTATTAGCTATTTCACACAGCTCAATACACTCAAATTTATTTTTGTACGAGAATGGAATTGTCAACGTGACTGCTACAGATTCTCTACGCAGACGACATACCGCATCAGTCCCTTCACATTTTCTCAATTACATAAAACCTTATTGTTTTACATAATATCGAATACGATATTATCAAATAACTAGCTGTTGCCCGCGGCTCCGCCCGCGTGTATGTCGGTTATCGCGGCAAACAGTAACCTATGTGTTAATCTGATGTATCTTCTATACTTAAAAAAACCGACTTCCAAAAAAACATCCAACGAAAACTCTCTGAAAACTACTATTGAAATGAATAAAGAATTAGGTATAGGCAATTTATGAAGAACCAGTTTATTTTACGCTTTTAAGTGTCTTTTTGGCAGAGAGTTTTCGTTGGATGTTTTTTTGGAAGTCGGTTTTTTTTTATAAAAAGTTTTTATTTTTCAGTTTTTAGTGCAATCAATCGTAGGTAAGTAGTAAGTTGAACTATTTCATCAAATTTCATCATCAAGAATACAAATTAAGGTCTATACGTACGTGTAATATTAAAATCATCCTCTAATCCCTAACTCTTGAAGAGTTTAACCTTCTATCATCAGCTCACCTAAATAACTTGAAAGTTTATGACTGAAGGTCTTTAGATACGTATGAAATTGAAAGAATTATCCTCCAACTCCTAACCGTTGAGGAGTTGTACCTTCCATCATCAGCTTACCTAAATAATTTGAAAGAATACGACTAAAGGTAACATATTTACATATGATATTTAAAGATTTATCCTCCAACTCCTAACCGTTAAGGAGTTGTACCTTACATCATCAGCTCATCATCATAAAATGATGACTACCAGACGCAAATACCGGTGTAACTTCAGAAAATATACGAAAAACATAGTATGTGCCTATAAAAAATGAGGGTTTCCCTCGATTTCCCTGGGATCCCATTATCAGATCCTGATATGCTGGCAATGGGACCACCTCGGAAGCATACCCATTCGAATACAAAAAAAAATTTCAAAATCGGTCCGCAACTGACGGAGTAATCGGTGAACATACATAAAAAAAAAAAAAAAAAAAAAAACATACAGTGGAACATAGAACCTCCTCCTTTTTGGAAGTCGGTTAATAAAATAACATGTCCTGACTGACTGACTGACTGATTCATCATCGCCGAGCGGAAACTATTAAACTTGGGAATACAAAATTTGGTGAGTATGATCGTTTCATTAAGTAGATACCCATTAAGGAAGGAATTTTGGAATTTCTACCCCCAAGGGGGTGAAATAGGGGTTGAAAGTTTGTATGGAAGTCCGTCATTTTTTAAGTTAGAAACATGAAACTTTATTTTTGGGCTACTGATTAAAAATGAGTAAACACGTATTTAAGCGTTTCTGATAGATAGAGCGGATATTCTACTCCTTAAGGGTGAAATAGGGGTTGACGTTTTGTATGTAGGTTAGTCTGGAAGTCCGTCATTTTTGAAGTTAAAAACATGAAAGTTTATTTTAGGGCTATTTAAGAAATATGAAACTTTATTTTTGGATTACTTATAAAAAATTGTAGATATGTATTTCAACGTTTCCTAATATTCTACCCCTAAGGGGGTGAAATAGGGGTTGAACTTTGTTTGGAACTTCGTCATTTTTAAATTAGAAACATGAAACTTTTCTTTTGGTTTGGGCTACTGATTAAAAATGAATAGATACGTATTTAGGCCTTTCTCGATATTCTACGCTGAAGAGATGAAATAGGCGTTGACATTTCGTAAGCGGGTTAGTCTAGAAGTCCGTCAGTTTTGAAGTTAGAAACATGAAAATTTATTTTAGGGCTATTGATAAAAAAATAGGAGATACGTATTTAAGCGTTTCCCAATATTCTACCCGTAAGAGGGTGAAATAGGGGTTGAAAGTTTGTATGGAAGTCCGTCTTTTTTAAGTTAGAAACATGAAAAATTATCTTTGGGCTAATAGTTAAAAACGCGTAGATACTAAGTGTCTCTGGATATTATATCTACCGCCTTTTTTGTGCGGAAATTCCCTCGGATATCAGCAACTGGTGGTTATGTCGGACTCGAACCGACTAAAAACCGCACACCGTCTCGGGTTCTAGAAACCAGAGCGCCCTCAAAAGGAAATCCCATAAATGATATTTCTACCCCTATGGGGTGAATTAGGTGTTGAAATGTCGTAAGTAGATTAGTTTGGAAGTCAGTCATTTTTAATTTAGTAGCCTGAAACTTTGTCCTTAGGCTTTTAAGTACAAATAAATTAATACCTATATCATCATTTATGGGAATTCTATTTCTAAAGGGGTAAAAATAAGGGTCGAACGTTAGTATGAAATCCTTTTTAATGGGCTATTGATTAAAAATAAATAAATAGGTACGTTTAAAAACATGAATAAATTATTCATACATACTTACACAGTTTTAATTAAATATATTGTAAATAATCAACTTCCACGCGAGCAAAGCTGCGGGCAACAGCTAGTAAGCTATATTACTGTAAAGTTTCATCCAATTCCGTCCAGTGCTTTTTGCGTGATGAAGTAACAAACATACACCCTCACAAACATTCGCTTTTATAAATTAGTGTGATGTGATAAAATCGAATACGAAAAACAATGTTAAATTTATCACTACAGTTAAATGAAAAATTAGACATAACGAATGAAGCTTATTTTCAAAGCGTAAATAAAACTAAATTAATTAAGTATCTACAACTAATTCAACGAAAAAAATGTAAGGTATCTACAACTTACTAAAAGAAATTAAAACACCAACAAATAAGGCTAAGTAATTAAATATTTGCAACGAAAAACATCTGCTTACCTATGCCTATACCAATAACCTAACAAAATCCTATAAAAAAGTAAATTATAGGTACCTAGGTACCTATGCTATAATCTTACAAAATTCTAAAAATACCGAGAAAACCAATTAGAATCTACAAAAGACTATTTGCTAATTATTGAGGTACAACAAAAATCGCCTGCTTATACCTATGCTATAACCTGACAAAATCCTAAAAAAAAACTTTGTTTTAAAAAAACTGACTTCAAAAACTAAAAAGTATCAGTTAACTTAATTTGCATGTGCTACCTAGGTTTGAAGTCAGTGCCAAGCCAAATGTAATAGTAGGTATCACACTCGCTACATTTCGAGACGAACGTCAACGACGTCACCGACGCTTCAGTTGTTTTGTTCTACGCGAAAAGCAGCTATCCCGCTCAAGGTCACGCGCGGCGAGTGCGGTACCTACTATTACATTTTGGCTTGGCACCGACTTCAAACCTATGAATAGGTAGCACATACAAATTAAGTTATTAGGTACTTTTTAGTTTTTTCGGTTCGGTTTTTTTAAACGAAGTTTTTTTTATTTTTCACTTTTTAGTCTTTCTCAAGTCTCTCGTCATCATTTCACCTAAATAACTTGAAAGAATACGACTAAAGGTAACATACATGCTGTATAAAATCGAAAGGACTTCAGGTATTTTTTTGTAATAAAATCTGAAATGGACTATCTTCTATAAGTTACTATAATTCAAGTGATTTGAGGTAAACTGACTATCTGAGGTTAACTCTGATATCGTTAAGACCCGTTTTATATATTATGAAATTAAATGATGTCTACAGAATATGAAGGCATGCAGATAATTGCTTTAACTTCATTGCAGGCGCTTACATAAATTTGAGGGTTTCCTTCGATTTTCTTAGGATCCCATCATCAGATCCTGATATGGTGGCCATGGGACCACATGGGGAGCATACCCTTTCGAATACAAAAAGAATTTCCAAAATCGGTCCACAAATTGACGGAATAATCCGTGTACATACATAAAAAAAATATACCGATGAAATTGAGAACCTCATCCTTTTGGCAGTCGGTTAAAAAAAATATACCGATGAAATTGAGAACCTCCTCCTTTTGGAAGTCGGTTAAAAATACAGAAGAAATATTATAATACCAAGTAATATTTATATTAGGTAGAACAAAAATCAAGTAAATAGTTCCAAAAATAACTTTTTATCCGAATTTACATTCAAGAACTACTACTGGGTTTTTAAGTCGATTTGGGTGCGTGTGTCGCGTAGGGAGCCGACCGACCGCGCGGGTACTGCTTTTTAAACAATTTGGACGTGTTTGGTAACCTACGCAGGGCAGTACTATGTATTAGTTATTCTGTGGCAGGGCGCAGGCCACGCGCCCGCGCTGCCTTTCGGGTACCTATCATAAAGATGTTTTGTATCATTTTCTGGTAAATTATGATGAACTATTATGTTATATGTTTACTCCTCTTTCAAATATTTTAAACTTAAAATAAATATCATAATTATAAATGACCATTTAAAGTTTATGGCATTCTAGTTTTTGGTTCAGTATCAATAAGAGCGTCCTCCCAAAAAATCCAATATTCTTTAATGTACAGAATTGATCTTATACACTTTTCTTATGCGTTTAAAAGTAATCATATTACGTACCTATTGTAAAGTTAGTTACTTGATTCCAAAAGATGTCGCTGTTTTAAGCACAGTTCGTCAGTGAGCACAGAAACAATTTTCAAGAAAATGTAATTGCTTTAGTATCGATTAGAGAGCCCTCCCAAAAAATCATCTAAATTTCTTTAATGTACAGAACTGAACTGTTACATTTTTATTATACGTTAAAAAGAGTAATCATATTACGTACCTATTGTAAAGTTAGTTACTTGATTCCAAAAGATGTCGCTGTTTTAAGCAAATAAATTTTTCAAGAAAATTTAAAACAACCCTTTCTATGGAAAGAGAGAACATAAAACAAATAACTACCTATCAAATACTAACTATATACCACATTAATCACAATGCTTGTGCATAAAACGTTCCCACGATTATTTTGAATATTTAAGTCATGCGGGCACAACCAAACACACAGATTCGACGTCTACAGAGAGATATAGATATTCTTTTTCCTATGGATAGAGAGGTTGCGATAAATCAAATACTTAATGCTACACCGAATTATACGTAATACGTTCTACGATTATTCCACGATATATTAATCAAAGTGTTATTAATTACGCATGGTTGGCAATAGATGTCACTACATGTAGTTTCACGTAATGATAAATTCTTTATAATTTTTTTTTCCAATAGATAGAGAGATTGTGATAAATTAAATACTTTATGCTACAATCTTCAGAGTATCTCCTTTCTAACAAAAAAAGAATTATTGCGATCGGACTACTCGTTAATGAATTACAATTAATTACACATTTTGACTTTCATCTCCCCTCCCAAGGAAACCGTCCGAAATTTCGGAATAAAAAGTATCCTATGTCCTACCTCGGAGTATGAACTCAAATCATGCCAAGTTTCATTTGAATCCATTCAGTAGTTTCGGCATGATGCGCGGCCAAGATACAGACAGACAGACAGACAGACAGACAAAAATGAAAAAAAAAATAGTTTTCGTTTCAGTATCGATAACAGAGTGCCCTCCAAAAAAATTTTCAAAATATCTTCAATGTACAGAATTTGACCTGTTACATTTTTATTATAAGTATAGATTGGACTGAATAGTCCAATTATTTGATAGCATAAGTGAAAATGTATATTCGTTAATAGTTGAAGTTAAGTGTCGATAGATTTAGAAAATAGTGACCACGCCATGTGGTCACTATTTTCTAAATCACGCTTACATTTGTATCCGCGACGCATACTTATACTTGTCGAACATTTTGTTTGAGAATGATTCCACACCCAATAAAGATTTAGTATAGTTTTCTAGTTTTTCATTGCGGATCACACCTGGCAGACTATTGGAGTCATAATCAATAAATTTTATCTACACTAATATATTAAGTGGTAAAGTTTGTGAGTTTGTGACGTTGTAGGAGGTAATCTCTGGATCTACAAAACCGATTTTGAAAATTATTTTACCTATAGAAGGCTACGTTATTTGTGAGTGACATAGGATATATAATAACCCGTAAAGTGGAAAGACTTCTTCGTGGTAGCCGGATTTGCAAAGTCGGAGAAAAAAAAAATACAATTATGTACAATTAAGTAAATGAGTCCTCGTGGGTACAAAATAACAAAGTCTATTAGTGAGTGCAGTAAAATCATAGTTACTATATCTTATAAAAAGCCGCTTTTGATTAATATTTTATGAAGAAATTCCAAAATCACAGCATCGATTTATAAATCTTTTAATTGGACACATGATGGATGACTTTACCACACAATTTAAAAGTAAATGTTTCTAGTGCTAGTGCAATAATATCCTGGTAAAGCAAGCCATAAAATTAATGGTTGAAAATGAAACACAATATATTTGAGATTATTCTTTACTAGACTAAATAATTTATATAACAATGGTTTCTATAAAAGTTTCATATCGATTGTATTTAAATTTTATCTCATTGTGTCGCCAATGTTAAGTACAAAATACTTTATACCATTTTCAACTTAAGTGAAACTTTTATACGAAAGAAAACAATGAGCTTACTTATTTTTCTAAATTCTTTGTACAAAGTTATTTAACAAATAGCAGTCAACGATCTACGTTAAATACCGCTTAAAGGTAACGAATACAGTAATGAGAAAGAAGATATTATCCCAGCTCGACGAAGTACAAGTGTAAAACTGTTGAGGCATATTTTTGCTTTTGTAGGACACACACGGTAACTTGGTAAAAACATAATATGTACATATTTATTTATGAGAAGTAGTTATCTTTAAAATATAGTATGATCTTTGAGACAGTTATCACTAGTGTAATTTTAAAACTTCCATTTTAGGTGTGAATTTTTATACATTGTTACGAAGATTATTCGCGAACAACACTCGAGTCGGAAAGTTCTCGTGGATTTCTTGAGACAGAGAATAATGAACCTTACATCCATGTACATAAAATCGAATATGGATCGATTGTCGTACATTTAACTTGTTTATATTTCGCGAAACGTCATGTTCGAGATGTTTTATCGGTATTACGTCGTCGTTGACGGAATGGAACCAGGATAAAACTCTGTTGTTTTCGCTCGGAGATCCCTTTACGATGAACCATGCGTTATATTTCTGTTTTAGTACAAGTTTGAAATCTAATAACGTTTATTTTGTATCTTCATTTGGAGTAAGGGATAATTTAGTAAAATCACAGAACCCAGAAACATGACTTCGTTATCCGACATTTTGATTACTAATGAAATTTCTTGCGCACACTGAAAGGCGGAGGCGCAGTCGGGCATAGTGCTCGCCACGAGCAAGGGTATACAGGTCAGTCAGGTAGTGCCGTAACGTAACACGCTCGCCTTGAATGTTACGTTACGGCAAAATGCTCAAGTCAGTCGGCGGCTTAAGGAGTGTGTTCGTTAGCGTTTTCAGTAGGTCGTGGTGCGGAGTGGTGAGCGTCCTGGTTACGGTGGCGGGGGTGCGGGGGCGGGCGGCGCGTCCTGCGGCAACGTGAAGTTGGTGAGCAGGTCGCGCACCGCTGGCCACAGCGTGCACTCCGCGTGCGACTGGTTGAACTCGTTAAAGCTGCAACGGGAAACGCTCTTGATAACGTAACATCGACATTATTATATTATACATTATTTATTGAAGTAAAACCTCTTTACGCATGCTTGACTTGGGGAGTAAGCTGGTGAATGCGGGACAAGAGCGTTACGAAAAGTGTGCAAAACGTAAATTTTCATCCCACCTCAGCGAGGAAATGACTAAATGACGTGAAAAGAAAATGGCGCTGTCAAAGCAAATAAAAAAAAGTACACCAAGAAGATTCCGAGTCTGAGTTTTTAACAAATAAAAAAAAATTGTACGATAAATTCGACATCATGGAGGTAGAAGTAAATAGGTTTAATGATGTTTTGACTTCACAAGCTTAGTGCAAATGATGTTCTAAATTCAATTTTACTTTATCCTCTAGCGAATAAAAACGGCTTTTGCACTAAGGTATCGAAGGGCAAAAATACTCTTTACGAACTAGTGGGATGAAAAAGTATTTTAAGGGGACTGCCAAGACACAAATATAAAATTGGTAACTATGTGTTCTCGTATGTTTAGTGCCGTGTTTATGAATTCCCAAAATATCAGAATTTTCCTCAGTCAAGCGATGTGTGGTGGTGGTGTATGCACTTACCGTTTTAAATGTAAACTGACGGCGATGAGATGCGGTTGTGCGTTTTGTTTATCGGCCAGTTGCGTCACGTTCATCTGCATGTCGTACACCAGGGGCAGCACGAGCTGAGTGTCGCCACGGGTGAGACAGATCTTGAGAAAAATATAAATACTGTTAGGAATAAAATGTCGATGACTTAACCTCTGTTGACCAAGAACAAATGTTTGTATGATGCACGATCATTTGTTTTTTTGTATGAGTGTAATTTGTTAATGATATATATTTTATTGATGTAAGTATCTTATACAGGTATATTTACAAAATTAGACCTTACAGCTTACAGCTAGAAAGCGCCGGCATTTTTAAGTCACTCTGGGAAGAAATGTTGAAACAAAGCACAGATGCCTTTTTTAAATCCTTGAATTCAGAACCATTGATTAAATTAAAACTATGCGTAAGTATGTTTATCAGCAATTTGGTTACCATAGACTTTGCCTAGTTATTATCCATACCAATAAATTCGAAAGTAACTATCTGTATGTTTGTTACGATTTTGCGACTAAACCGCAGAACCAATTTTTATGTAATTTACAATGGAGATCGTTTGATTGTTTAGAGAGGACGTACTCGTAGGCTACTATTGAGGAGTTGCGGTGCGGTGCTAGTTAGTGATATATGTAGGGTTAGGAGGTTGAGCGGCACGAGAAGAGCACTCACAAAGAAGAGGATCTTGTGCTTGGCGAGCAGCACGGCGGGCTGTCCGGCGGGCACGATGGGCGGCGCGGCGGGCGGGATGCGCAGCGCCCAGTGCAGCTGCCACAGCGCGGGCGCGGCGGGCGCCAGGTCGGCGCGCATGAGCGCCACCAGCGAGCCCAGCGCCAGCCCCGGCGCGCCCCACGCGCGCGTCCAGCCCTGCAGCGCCGTGCAGCGGTACGGCGCCACGCACACGCGCTGCTCGAAGAACTTCTCCACCACCTGCACACCACACCACACACCGCATTACTACTACCTACTACAAATATTAAGGCGCGTATCCACCGAAATTGTTGGCATTTCAGTGTTTCCAACTGTTGGCAACTCTTCAAAAAATAGCCAACTTTTGTTTCCGTTGTGTCAAATGAGCCAATAAATAAATAAATATTCTTAACACACAACGCCATCTAGGCCCAAGCTAAGCAGAGCTTGTGTTATGGGTACTAGACAACTGATACAAATACATATATACTTTTTTTTTTGTAAATACATACATATTATACATAGAAAACACCCAAACTCCGAAACAAATATTTATAGATCATACAAACATTTGGTCCGACTCGGGAATCGAACCCGAGACCGCATGATCAGCAGTCGCATACGCCAACCGCGAGACTAACGAGGCAGACATATCTCAACAAGCATATTCTTTTGATGTTTACCGCCAAAAACAGAAACACAGTTCCCAACATTTGTTGACAATTTTTGTTGCAAACATTAGGAAATTACAACAACTTTTGTCACCAACACGTGTTGACAACACAAAAGTTGCCAACTTTTGTTCGGTGAAGACTCGGCTTTAGACGAACACCTTATGGTTAATTTTATACGCCCAATATTCACCAAAACTCTACTTACCTGCTAGCTTTCTTTAAAGAGACAACCTAACATTATTTAAAGTAATTCTGGAGTGCGAACAGCTATGTTTCCTAAAGGTGGGGATGGTCTAAGGTCCTAAAGCACTCTGTCAAGACACCGCCATTCGAATTTTGAATGATATGAATTACCAACACTACTTTGAAAATATTATTCCAAATTCTACGCAGTTCACTGCAAATAATGAGTCTCATTTCTGTGTCTAAATTCAATTCGATCGTTTCTATTAATTTATTTTTTTCAAAATTACTTAGTTAATATTTTTGTTTGTCATGTATATGTTACCGGAAATGTATGAAATCAAGGAATTGTATACAAATCCTAGGAAATGTGTACAATTCCGATACTATTTAGGAAATGTATAAAATATTGTTTGAAAAACTATTTAATACATAGATATCCTAGGAAATATATAAATTTCCTCGGAATTGTATATAATTCCAATATCGTATTAGGAAATGTATAAAGTAAATGCTTTCTGTAATAAAACACGTTGTTAATAATATTTTTTTATTATAGCACTTATTGAGACAATCGGGTAACAGTCATAATAATAATATGTTCATATGTTCTAACCTAACCTAAAAATAATTACCCACCAATATCTTAAATGTTTTACATTTCCGATTGCTATTTAGGAAATGTGTAATGTGATGTGTAAGTATAATTAATTTATTTTACACATTTCCGTGCGATTTTTGGAATAACATACATTTCCTAGGAATTGTATACAATGACGGATTACATACATTTCCGTTAACATATACATATCTTAGGAACTTCAAAATCCTGCCGCGACACATTCAACCCGTATGTGAAAAATAACACAACCATTTTCTTTATGTAAATATTTTTAATTCTTACTCTCGATTGATTTACCCATTATTCATTATTTGTAAAACTATACTCTGTTCATTCGTTTATTTTTTTGACAGTTCAAGAAAGTTCGAAATTAGTGACGCCCTCACACGTTACCGAACGACATTGGACTAGTAAACTAATTTAACATGTTGCAAGTTTATCTTGACCATTTCAGTTTTTTTTTATGTTGTTAATAATAAGTTAACAACAATTATCGATGTCAACAATAAAAATAGTGTTATAGTCTTACCTGCAAGTCATCTACAGACCACTGTTCTTTATTGTGGTCGGGTAAGGGCGTCAGTTGTAAGTGTAATGACTGCATATGTTGTGGATGAAGAGCCACTCTAGCCGCCAACCCAGCGTTCTCGCAGCGGAATGTGAGACTCATAGCATCTGCTGACACGAATGTCAACTGAAAGATAAATATACATTTTGAAAAAAAAAACAAACAATATAGGTTTAATTACATACAAATTGTTTTCTACCTGCCTGTGCAAGAAAAATAACCTTTATTTAAAGTTGTAGATGAAAATGTAAAATAGGATGTTGAAACATTATTTTGAATATATATTTCTGATTATGGTCTAGAAAGTTGATCATTAAACTTAGTGATGAAAATATATATGGCAATGATCGCGTATTAATCTAAAATGAGAAAACACTTTCATTTACTCAAAAATATACTTGTAATATCTACGCAAAAATATAGAATGCACGTTTGGCCTAGTGGTTTAACGGTCACCACGCCGTTTTCTACTTCGCCAAGTGTCGTGGGTTCAAATCCCACGTAGGACAACACTTTGTATGATCCACAAATTGTTGTTCTGAGTCTGGGTGTTCTTTGTGTCCGTTTCATGTATGTTTGTAAAGTCCCCCGCGATACAGGATTTATTCCTAGTGCGGGAGTTGTCTTTTAAAAAAAAAAAAAGAAGGTGTGATTAACTTTGTTTACATTTTTTTTTTCAAAGTGGTAACTTTCTACAAAACCTGCGGAAACTTTTATTAGGGCCTAATACATGTGCAACTTACGACGACAATAACGTATGGCCTTAACCCTCTCCTGAGAAGAGATCCGAGCCCAGCAGTGGGACGTTATGGGTTGTTGATGAATACATGTGCAAATTACAATTTTGAAACGAGATTAGGTTGTACAAATTATTAGATTTAGACATATAAATTGAGATAATTAATTTGAGTTAAAGCCGCGTTTTCACAATAAGAGTTGGCTCGGACCGAGTGCACTCGGATGTCTACTCGGACGGTACTCGTATCATGTAAACACCTAATCCGAGCGCACTCGGACGCCGGCATCAAATTTGAGTAGACTCGGACTCTGCTCTATTTTTCGAGCTCACTCGGATCATTTTTATGAAAACAAAATGGCGACAACTAAAAAAAAGTGGAGTGACTACTAGTGGTGGGTGCTACTATTTCTAATAAATATTCAAATTGTGCGTTGTTTAATCTCAAATGATTTTTAAACGTGTTTTAATCTTCCTCTTCTACTTCACGAAGAAAATTATTTGATGCACCCTGTTCACAGATCACTCACACAGGGGTGATCTGTGTCCCTGTTGGACTCGTCTTAAAATCCATTTCCGTGACCAAATTTCTTCTCTCTTCGTTTTTTCCCCTTTCGTGATTTTGAACTTCCGCTATTAACATATCTGCTACAACTTCTATACCTCGCAGCAGCAGATCAGTCGATGACATCTTGATTGTGCAAGGAGACAAATTACCACAATACGAGTGCACTAGTATCGTGTGTAAACCACTATCCGAGTACACTCGTATGAAGCCGACTTGTACGAGTGTACTCGGTCCGAGCCAACTCTTATTGTGAAAACGCGGCTTAATTGGTTAACTCAGTATGTAATCGCTGCATCCATCTTTATAATTACACTAGTGGTTGCGCGCGGCTCCGCCCGCGTATATGTCGGTTATCGCGGCAAATAGTAGCCTGTGTGTTATTCTGATGTATAAGCTATATTACTGTAAAGTTTCATCCAAATCCGTTCAGTATATTTTGCGTGAAAGAGTAACAAACATCCATCCATCCATCCATACTTACAAACTTTATAATATTATTAAGTATAGATGTTATACCTATCCTCGGCACAAGTACTAAATATTTTTGTATTATCAAGCCTAGTTTTCAAAATATAGGTCTTTGAAGATTTCAGTAAACGTGAGGTATGCACTACCTCGAATGTCATTATCAGTTAAAATAGTAATTTTAGGACAAATTGGTCATAGATATACCAGAGACGTCCCGCCCGGTTCACGTGGAACGCCCTTTATATAAACTAAACAGACACGAATGACAAAACACGCTAAGATGCAGACTATCAAATAATACACAGTTGCGTCCTTACAAAACTCACGTAATCCTCGTGCTGCACGAAGCGCTGCAGCGCCCGCTTCATGTAGACGCAGGCCAGGAAGCGCTGCAGCGGCGCCAGCGCAGGGCCGGGCGGCGCGCCGGGCGGCGGATCGCAAGGCGAGCACAGCGTCTCCAGCTTGCTCACCGCCAGCGGCGTGGCCGTCGCGCCCGCCCAGCCGCGCCCGCCCGCCCCGCCGCACGCCCGGGACCCGCTCGTCGAGCTCGCCTGAGGACCTATTCAACGAACACTATTGTATTGTACTTGTGTACAAACTACATACGTATTGCATTTGCATGGACGTATAAAGAAAGTCGGACACAGCCTAGCTAAAAAAAAAGTGTGTCTCTCAGAGTCAGTCAGCTAGCTGTACGTACAGGCCGGCCCTCGCACTTTAACACAAAAGTCGGCCGTTATGCGAGCAATTAATACATTGAGACGGCAAAAACAATATACTATGTTTTACGTGGTAAAATGTAGTCCGGTCAAACTTTTTTTTACGTCCATGTTTTCTTGCTATTGTCGTTGTTCCAAAACGATTTACCTTTATGATCGATATGATGTCGCGGTGACGGGTGATGGCCTGGCGAAGGGCGCGGTAATGAGGGCGAGGCGGGCCACGTGGTGAAGGGTGACGTGGGAGGCGGGTGGGGCGAAGCTGCGGGCGCCGCGTGAGGGGAGGGGGCGAGGGGCGAGGCGGGGGAGGCCGACACCCCCGGACCCGCGCTACCCCCGCTCGCTCCACCCGTTGGAGACGTCAGGTTAAACGAACCGCCGCCCAGCTAAGTGAATAAAGCATCGAATTATATAATGTTGGCACCGAATCATGTGAATGTCTTTCACCACAACAAAGGGAACTAACTGTAAGTATCTATGTTTCCATGGCTCACTACTACACACAGATCCAAGCGCAAGCGCACTTTCAATCCGTCACTCCTCTTATCTACGCCTGCCAGATTGACGGCTACTCCCTCTACTGGTTCATTCTACTGGTATTCATGAGTTCATAAACACATTAAGAGTAAGATTAAAGGAAGTGTACGTACTTGATGTTGTGCCGGCGAAGCGGGGTGCGGAGTGACCGGCGCTGAGTGCGGAGTGTGTGGCTGAGGCGGAGTCAGTGGTGCGGGAAATCTCAGACCGCCTGCAATAAATACAATCACTTACACATCTCAATATAACTTTTATCTTACTAGATATTTACTTTTACAAGGATTTTTATTTATGAAGTTCAACCTAATTCTGGAGGGCTTAGCCAAAGTCGAGTAATGTAAAAATTATGTGGCAAAATAAAAATATTCTTCAACCCACGATATTGTTACGAAGAAACATCATTCCAGAACACGACTCGACAAGGCTGAACATCGCGAATGTTCTCATTGATTTCTTGAAGCACAGAACAATACATCTTACACCGATATACACAGAGTCGAATATAGATTGATTGTCGCGCGGTTCAATTAAATACATTCGCCAGCCCGTTCATGTAATCGGTCATCGACCATTCTCGAATGTGGTAGTAATAACGGCATCTAATATAAAAAGGTGTCTCACGGGCCGCAGTTCAGTTGAATTTGAGCTACAGTGCGACAAATATCTAAGTGATATTGGTAATTAGCCCAGCGACCTCGGCGACAATTAAGGACTGGTATTCTAAGTTATACTTTGATTTTAAGAGTGTTTTTAATATAGTCTTTTTTACACGTCTGTAGGTTTATTTCTCAAATCCGCCGAACCCTAACACGTTACAATATAATAGATAATAGATATTATATAACAAAAGAAATATGTTTATTTAATACATACTTGGCGGCATAGGTGACATAGGAGAGGGAGGATTATCGTCTTCTGCTAAAAGTCTTGCGCTTATATTATCTTCTACATACCGCGACAGGAAAGCCTAAATAAAATACAGATAATTATTCGTTATATTTATGGTTAATTAAAATACAGATTGAATAGAGATAAAATTTGAAGTATTATCTATAAATATAAAAGAGTAAGGTGACTGACTGACTGACATACCCAGAGATCAACGCACAGCCCAAACCGCTGAAGCTACAATCCTGAAATTTTGCACGTAGGTTCTTTATATGACATAAGTGAGCACTAAGAAAGGATTTTTTGAAGTTCCACCCCTAAGGGGGTTAAATAGGGGTTGAAAGTTTGTATGGAAGTTCGTCATTTTTTAAGTAAGAAACATGAAACTTTACTTTTAGGCTACTGATTAAAAAAGAGTAGATACGTATTTAAGCGTTTCTAGATATTCTACCCCTAAGGGGTTAAATAGGGGTTGTTATTTCGTATATAGGTCAGTCTGGAAGTCCGTCATTTTTGAAGTTAGAAACATGAAACTTTATTTTTAGGCTGCTGATTAAAAATGAATTGATACGTGTTTCAGCGTTTCTGAATATTCTACCCCTAAGGGGGTGAAATAGGGGTTGAAAGTTTGTATGGAAGTTCGTCATTTTTTATGTAAGAAACATGAAACTTTACTTTTGGGCTACTGATTAAAAAAGAGTAGATACGTATTTAAGCGTTTCTGAATATTCTACCCCTAAGGGGTTAAATAGGGGTTGTTATCTATATATATAAAAGAGTAAGGTGACTGACTGACTGACTGACTGACTGACATACCCAGAGATCAACGCACAGCCCAAACCGCTGAAGCTACAATCCTGAAATTTTGCACGTAGGTTCTTTATATGACGTAAGTGAGCACTAAGAAAGGATTTTTTGAAGTTCCACCCCTAAGGGGTTAAATAGGGGTTGAAAGTTTGTATGGAAGTTCGACATTTTTTAAGTAAGAAACATGAAACTTTACTTTTAGGCTACTGATTAAAAAAGAGTAGATACGTATTTAAGCGTTTCTAGATATTCTACCCCTAAGGGGTTAAATAGGGGTTGTTATTTCGTATATAGGTCAGTCTGGAAGTCCGTCATTTTTGAAGTTAGAAACATGAAACTTTATTTTTAGGCTGCTGATTAAAAAAGAGTAGATACGTATTTAAGCGTTTCTGAATATTCTACCCCTAAGGGGTTAAATAGGGGTTGTTATTTCGTATATAGGTCAGTCTGGAAGTCCGTCATTTTTGAAGTTAGAAACATAAAACTTTATTTTTAGGCTGCTGATTAAAAATGAATTGATACGTGTTTCAGCGTTTCTGAATATTTTACCCCTAAGGGGGTGAAATAGGGGTTGAAAGTTTGTATTGAAGTTCGTCATTTTTTTAAGTAAGAAACATGAAACTTTTTTTTTGGTGTACTGATTTAAAATGAATAGATACGTATTTAAACGTTTCTTAATATTCTACCCCTAAGGGGGTGAAATAGGGGTTAAAAGTTTGTATGGAAATTCGTCATTTTTTAAGTAAGGAACATGAAACTTTACTTTTGGGCTACTGATTAAAAAAGAGTAGATACGTGTTTAAGCGTTTCAGGATATTCTACCCTTAAGGGGGTGAAATAGGGGTTGAAAGTTTGTATGGAAGTCCGTAAATTTTTAAATAAGAAACATGAAACTTTATTGTTGGGGTACTGATTTAAAATGAATAGATACGTATTTAAACGTTTCTTAATATTCTACCCCTAAGGGGGTGAAATAGGGGTTAAAAGTTTGTATGGAAATTCGTCATTTTTTATGTAAGGAACATGAAACTTTACTTTTGGGCTACTGATTAAAAACGAGTAGAGACGTGTTTAAGCGTTTCAGGATATTCTACCCTTAAGGGGGTGAAATAGGGGTTGAAAGTTTGTATGGAAGTCCGTAATTTTTTAAATAAGAAACATGAAACTTTACTTTTGGGCTACTGATTAAAAAAGAGTAGATACGTGTTTAAGCGTTTCAGGATATTCTACCCTTAAGAGGGTGAAATAGGGGTTGAAAGTTTGTATGGAAGTCCGTAAATTTTTAAATAAGAAACATGAAACTTTATTGTTGGGGTACTGATTTAAAATGAATAGATACGTATTTAAACGTTTCTTAATATTCTACCCTTAAGGGGGTGAAATAGGGGTTGAAAGTTTGTATGGAAGTCCGTAATTTTTTAAATAAGAAACATGAAACTTTACTTTTGGGCTACTGATTAAAAAAGAGTAGATACGAATTTAAGCTTTTCTGAATATTCTACCCCTAAGGGGTTAAATAGGGGTTGTTATTTCGTATATAGGTCAGTCTGGAAGTCCGTCATTTTTGAAGTTAGAAACATAAAACTTTATTTTTAGGCTGCTGATTAAAAATGAATTGATACGTGTTTCAGCGTTTCTGAATATTTTACCCCTAAGGGGGTGAAATAGGGGTTGAAAGTTTGTATTGAAGTTCGTCATTTTTTTAAGTAAGAAACATGAAACTTTTTTTTTGGTGTACTGATTTAAAATTAATAGATACGTATTTAAACGTTTCTTAATATTCTACCCCTAAGGGGGTGAAATAGGGGTTAAAAGTTTGTATGGAAATTCGACATTTTTTAAGTAAGGAACATGAAACTTTACTTTTGGGCTACTGATTAAAAAAGAGTAGAGACGTGTTTAAGCGTTTCAGGATATTCTACCCTTAAGGGGGTGAAATAGGGGTTGAAAGTTTGTATGGAAGTCCGTAATTTTTTAAATAAGAAATATAAAAATTTATTTTTGGGCTACTAAATAAAAATGATTAGATACGTATTTAGGAGTTTTCGGATATTATGCCCCTAAAGGTGTGAAATAGGGGTTGAAAGTTTATAAGGCAGTCCTTCATTTTTAAAATGAGAAACATTAAAATTTAGTTTTGGGCTACTGATTAAAAAAGAGTAGATACGTGTTTAAGCGTTTCTGGATATTCTACCCCTAAGGGGTGAAATAGTGGCTGTTATTTCGTATATAGGTCAGTCTGGAAGTCCGTCATTTTTGAAGTTAGAAACATAAAACTTTATTTTTAGGCTGCTGATTAAAAATGAATTGATACGTTTCAGCGTTTCTGAATATTTTACCCCTAAGGGGGTGAAATAGGGGTTGAAAGTTTGTATTGAAGTTCGTCATTTTTTTAAGTAAGAAACATGAAACTTTTTTTTTGGTGTACTGATTTAAAATGAATAGATACGTATTTAAACGTTTCTTAATATTCTACCCCTAAGGGGGTGAAATAGGGGTTAAAAGTTTGTATGGAAATTCGTCATTTTTTAAGTAAGGAACATGACTCTTTACTTTTGGGCTACTGATTAAAACAGAGTAGAGACGTGTTTAAGCGTTTCAGGATATTCTACCCTTAAGGGGGTGAAATAGGGGTTGAAAGTTTGTATGGAAGTCCGTAATTTTTTAAATAAGAAATATAAAAATTTATTTTCGGGCTACTAAATAAAAATGATTAGATACGTATTTAGGAGTTTTCGGATATTATGCCCCTAAAGGTGTGAAATAGGGGTTGAAAGTTTATAAGGCAGTCCTTCATTTTTTAAATGAGAAACATTAAAATTTAGTTTTGGGCTACTGATTAAAAAAGAGTAGATACGTGTTTAAGCGTTTCTGGATATTCTACCCCTAAGGGGTGAAATTGTGGCTGTTATTTCGTATATAGATCAGTCTGGAAGTCCGTCATTTTTGAAGTTAGAAACATAAAACTTTATTTTTAGGCTGCTGATTAAAAATGAATTGATACGTGTTTCAGCGTTTCTGAATATTTTACCCCTAAGGGGGTGAAATAGGGGTTGAAAGTTTGTATTGAAGTTCGTCATTTTTTTAAGTAAGAAACATGAAACTTTTTTTTTGGTGTACTGATTTAAAATGAATAGATACGTATTTAAACGTTTCTTAATATTCTACCCCTAAGGGGGTGAAATAGGGGTTGAAAGTTTGTATTGAAGTTCGTCATTTTTTTTAAGTAAGAAACATGAAACTTTTTTTTTGGTGTACTGATTTAAAATGAATAGATACGTATTTAAACGTTTCTTAATATTCTACCCCTAAGGGGGTGAAATAGGGGTTAAAAGTTTGTATGGAAATTCGTCATTTTTTAGGTAAGGAACATGAAACTTTACTTTTGGGCTACTGATTAAAAAAGAGTAGATACGTGTTTAAGCGTTTCAGGATATTCTACCCTTAAGGGGGTGAAATAGGGGTTGAAAGTTTGTATGGAAGTCCGTAATTTTTTAAATAAGAAATATAAAAATTTATTTTTGGGCTACTAAATAAAAATGATTAGATACGTATTTAGGAGTTTTCGGATATTATGCCCCTAAAGGTGTGAAATAGGGGTTGAAAGTTTATAAGGCAGTCCTTCATTTTTTAAATGAGATACATTAAAATTTAGTTTTGGGCTACTGATTAAAAAAGAGTAGATACGTGTTTAAGCGTTTCTGGATATTCTACCCCTAAGGGGTGAAATAGTGGCTGTTATTTCGTATATAGGTCAGTCTGGAAGTCCGTCATTTTTGAAGTTAGAAACATAAAACTTTATTTTTAGGCTGCTGATTAAAAATGAATTGATATGTGTTTCAGCGTTTCTGAATATTTTACCTCTAAGGGGGTGAAATAGGGGTTGAAAGTTTGTATTGAAGTTCGTCATTTTTTTAAGTAAGAAACATGAAACTTTTTTTTTGGTGTACTGATTTAAAATGAATAGATACGTATTTAAACGTTATTAATATTCTACCCCTAAGGGGGTGAAATAGGGGTTAAAAGTTTGTATGGAAATTCGTCATTTTTTAAGTAAGGAACATGAAACTTTACTTTTGGGCTACTGGTTAAAAAAGAGTAGATACGTGTTTAAGCGTTTCTGGATATTCTACCCCTAAGGGGTGAAATAGTGGCTGTTATTTCGTATATAGGTTAGTCTGGAAGTCCGTCATTTTTGAAGTTGGAAACATGAAACTTTATTTATTGGCTGCTGATTAAAAATGAATTGTTACGTGTTTCAGCATTTCTGAATATTCTACCCCTAAGGGGGTGAAATAGGGGTTGAAAGTTTGTATGGAAGTTCGTCATTTTTTAAGTAAGAAACATGAAAATTGATGTTTTGGCTGATTAAAAATGAGTAGATACTTATTTAAGCGTTTCTGGATATTCCACCCCTGAGGGGGTGAAATAGGGGTTGTTATTTCGTATATAGGTCAGTCTGGAAGTCCGTCATTTTTGAAGTTAGAAACATGCAACTTTATTTATGGCTACTGATTAAAAATGAGTAGATACGTATGTACGAACATGTTCTACCGGAACCGGTTGTAGTTCACGGTGCCGTTCTCGAAGTTGTTCAAAAATATGTGTGGTACCTCGGGCAGACTTTGCAGTTAAGTAGAAACAACTTCGAGGACGAGGGGAACAGGAGAATTCAGCCGGGTTGGGCAGCGTTTGGGAAACTTTGTCGGGTCTTTTCATCGTCAATCCCACAGTGCCTAAATACGAAAGTCTTCAATCAATACGTCCTACCTGTCATGACATACTGTACCGAAACGTGGACACTTACGACACGGCTGGCAAAGTCGCTCAGCGTGCTATGGAGAGGGTTATAATAATAATAATGATTTATTTTTCTCATCACAAAAGCTCAACTCTTCTCTAAGGGATCGCATCAAGAATGAGGTGATCCGATAGAGAACCAAGGTCATTGACATAGCCCACAGGATAAGCAAACTGAAGTGACAGTGGGCTGGCCATATTAGCCGTAGAACTGATAACCGCTGGGGTAAACGGGTTCGTGAGTGGTGACCGCATCTCGGCAAACGTAGCGTAGAACGTCCACAGGCCAGGTGGAATAATGATCCGACGGCTGGCAGAAGCTGGATGAGAGAAGCTGAGAATCGAACCAAGTGACGTGCAATTGGAGATGCCTATGTCCAGCAGTGGACTGCGTTGATGATAATGAGATACGTATTTAAGCGTTTCTGGATATTCTATCCCTGGGCTAGACTGGAAGTCCGTCATTTTTTAATTTAGTAGCCTGAAACTTTGTCTTCAGGCTTTTGATTACAAATAAATGAATTCTTCTTGACTGACTTATATCAGCATTTATGGGAATTCTATTCCAAAAGGGGTTAAAATAAGGGTCGAAAGTGTGTATGAAAGTCAATTTTAATGGACTATTGATTATAAATAAATACGTTTAAAAACATGAAAACAGTATTCATAGATACTTACACAGTTTTAAATAAATACATATAATCAACTTCCACGCGAGCAAAGCCGCGGGCAAAAGCTAGTTTTATAATATTACCTTGAGTCCGTGAGCTGGTGCGAATTCATCGACAACGGTGTTTCTATCAAACTTGGAGTAGGAGCCGTCGCGTATAGTGACAACTCCGCCGCCGCGTATACCCACCTCCAAAGAATACGCGCCCGCATATATCACGCGGATCTGTTGCATATTATATATAATAAATGAATCAAATTAGATTACGTTACTAGTGGTATTAGTATTATACAAAAGTTATACATAACCGTTTAATACTTTAAAGAGTTATTTCTACAAGGAATTCGTTCATTTTATGTAAACTAAAACCTATAAGCGAACATAGGTTTTAATTTGGCATATATAAAAACGGGGCATTAAATATAAAATATATTTTCCAAGTGTCTGATTTGTCGCTGGTTTTTGAATATTACAATATATTGTTAATGTTTTTATTATTAATCATAATAAAAGGTAGTAGAGCCACGCTGATTTCAGCACGAACGGGCTGGCTCGACCGGGGCGGTACTATCCTCGCACAGAAGATCAACGTAAAATGACAGCGTTCGTGTTGTCGTGCTTCGTTGATGAGTGCGAGACCGGAGGCCTAATAATGCAGAAGCATCACTAGCCCGCCATAGTGTGGGTCACCATGCTGCATTGTTGCATTGTCTGCACGAGCAGTAAGTATGGTGACCACCACTCTTGGATTCTGCTTATGCTTTCCACCAGGCAGAGTAGTCATTTTGGCAGGGCCAAACATACAAAAAAATGCATTTTGTACGAAGACATGTTTTTACTACGAAAATAACCAACTACTTGGTCAAATCTGCAAGGAGTTCGGTCGTACGGACAGCTCAAAGCTATTTATCTTTACTAATACATATATAAAACTGAAGAGTTTGTTTGTTTGCTTGAACGCGCTAATCTCAGGAACTACTGGTCCAATTTGAAAAAATATTTCAGTGTTAGATAGCCCATTTATCGAGGAAGGCTATAGGCTATATATCATCGCTTAGACCAATAGGAGCTGAGTACCAACGAAGAATGTTAAAAAACGGGGGAAATTATTACGCTACGGGCAAAAGGAGACGTAAACGAGGTTGCGTGGGTCAGCTAGTGTAGGTAATATAAAACAGTTCTAAACATTATTTTGCTTATATTAGTCAATTAATTTGGTTTATCTACGCCCATGCTATAAATCCTCTATAGAAGTTTCTGAAACAGCTTATTGCCAACATTAAAACACCCGGTGTCATAATATCACCCAAACGAGTGTTATAATTTTGTACTAAATTTCATTATGCAACTCATTTTTCAAAAAAAGAACATTGTCACGCATGCGCATTTCACTACCACAGCGGCGTATTTAAAAAAAGAACTGTTATTCGAATTCACGTACGATCCCGCCATTGTTGTTCGCCATTTAGCTAGGTGTTTCAGAACTTTTATAGAGAATTTATATCATGGGTGTAAATAAAATATTCTATGCAACTGTACATAATTAGGTATTAAAACACTCATGTGATCAGTGATACTATAAACCCACATTCGTGTTTTAATACCCCTTATTATATAACAGTTGCATAAATAACTATAAAGATCTAACCAATCGTCACATTATTATATAATAGATGATGAGATGATACGACGACAGTATACTGACCTTTCTCCAAGAATGAGCAAGCAATGTAAAGGTAGGCGTGGGCATGAGTGTGCGGACGTGATGCAAGCCCAGTTGTGGCAGAGTCGGCAGGCGGCTCATTGCTAGCAGGGGCGAGTATGTCTCCCGTAACACCACGCCCAACGATATCAAGTCTTTATGACTATCATGAAACAAACACGGACATGAAACGACGAGTTATAGTTGTAAACATTACAAAATCATGATTCATTGACACACATCCAAAGTACCAAGCTTCTCATATTATCAATTTAGAAATATTTTGATTTCTTCTTTATTAGGATGCAACTGTTACAAGGCATCATATAAAACTTCAGAATTAATAAATTTATTTCTTTGTTGTTATGTTGTATATATGTTAACAGGCGCGAGAACTTCTATATCGCGATGCACGATTGGTAGTTTTTTTATATTGTACGTTACTCCGTCGTTTGGTGTATATCCAGCAGATGGTGCTGTAGTGTTTCTGTTTGTATGTGGAAGTCGCCACACTTACCAGTTAATATAATGATCCAAATGATGATGTAGCAGATGATGGGCGTTAGCGGCGGGTTGATGCGCGGGAGTCGCCACAGTGTAACGTTGCGTGGCGGCGTTCCACTGTAACACGGCTGTAGCACGTTGAGCCACACCGAACCCAACCACTAAGGAACGGTATGTGTAGGATCTAATGCATATCCCTTGCCATAAGGTCTCGCGCTCTACGACAAACATTTCAAATTTATTACTAATACAAAAATAATCTAGAAATGAAAGGTGAATAACCACTTTTTACTGTATTGTTACATGCATTTCTCTATGTAAATATTAAAAGTATAAATGTGGGGAAAGGAATGATGTCATACCTTGCGCCGGTCTGAGCATAAAATCATGTAATAATGTGTGTAAATGTACAATAGCACCCCAGTCTGCGAGGAAAGCATCGGCGGTGCGGCCGGCATCCGTTCCGAGTTCATACTGTAAGTATACGCAGCGACGATCGCCTGTAACATGTATAATTATAATAATAGTTATATATATATTATATATCCGCCGTGAAGACGAGGGGCAATAGCGGACAAAATGTCCGCAGTGTGTTCTTATTATTACTCTCATTAGCTTCCACTTTGTCTGAATAAATCGCCAGGCGACACGTGGAACCTTATCGCTGTGTTGTTATGTCCGCCATCGTCACTCGTCTGCGTAGGCCTATAAAAGTACCTTGTTCTCTGGGGTTGGGCGTGCGGACGGGCGAGCCGTGGAACACGATCTCGGCGGTCCAGACCCGCGCCTGGTTCTTGGTGGTGAGGCGGATGGTGGCGGCCAGCAGGCGCGCGCGCAGGGCGGCGGCGGCGCGCGCGCACGCGCTGTCCGGCCGCGGCAGCGCCACCACGCGCATGCCCAGCGCCGAGCCGCTCCACTCCGGCTGCACGCCGCCGTGACTCACGCCGCGGGCCGCCAGCTGCACATTACACGTTACACGTACTCGCACTCGACCAACCCATCGCCGTCCATTGCTAAACAAGTCTCCCCCTGCACTATGTTTGCCTAATCGCAGTCTCCACTCTGATACATTTCGCCTCCGAAGATTTTTTTTTATGTAATGGGGCAAACGAGCAGACGTATCGCCTGATGGTAAGCGATTAACGCCGCCCATGCAACACCAGAGGCATCACAAGTCCGTTGCCGGCCTGTGGGGGATGGGGAAGGGGATTGGGGAGGGGTGGGGTATGGTCCTGCGGTATCCTCACTCACTCGGTGAAACACAGCGCAGGCGCTATTTCACACCAGTTTTCTGTGAGGCCGTTTTATCACTCCGGTCGAGTCGGCCCATGCATGCCGAAGTCTGGCTTTCCCACGGCTCAAAAGAATATCAATATGACCGACAAACTTTCAGTTCAGTGTACTAATTCTCCGTGCGATGACGGTTGCTCTAGTTCTATGTCGAATAACTTCATTACTAATTTGATCGAACAGAGAGACACTCAGCATCAAACGCTCCACACGCTAACCTACTTTAAACTTGTGTCTCATGTCGAGTGTCAGCCGTCAGAGTTGACACTCTCAGCTCCGTATGTCATTACAGGTAGGACTAACACATACCACAATTATCTACACACTCGATGCACATCATTATATCGATTGAACACATAGATTAGATCAATATTATAACAACGATGTTAGAGAGAGAGAATACAAAACCAAAACCTCTTTACTATGGAGAGGCTTATATTCAGCAGTGGACAAAGTACCCTCAATAATAATTATACTTGAAGCATACAAGCTCAGTATTACAGCATTATACAATTCTCAAGAACATTTCCTCGGGTTGTTTCAAGTTTTGCTCCTCTTTCCTGTACTGATAATGTGCGTAGTTGGTAATTTAATCATTAAAAAGGACAAAAAACTTTTAATTACCTCTTGTGCGAGATTAACAAAAGGCACTCGTTCATCAGCTGCGGCGACCACATGCGCAAGCTCCGGTATGAAGTATGCGGGTTGGCGAACTCGTACTGCACGCTGATTCGCTAATGATAACTTACGCTTGCCCGGTTGCATACCTTTGTAAAGACAATACGAGAAAGTTAAATAAAATTATAATACAATAATTTGAACGAATTTATAAATGTTTGTCAGTTACACTTTCAAGCCCATAACTAAAGTCCGTTCGCGAAGTAAAAATAATTTTGTAGCGAACTCTTTACCTAGTGACACTAGTCACAAACATTTTTATATTAAGTTCGGTTTATATGAAATATTTGAAGGGGAAAAAAATACTAGCTTATTAAATTAATTATTTATTTTGATTTTAGTTAGAAACCAGTTTTAAATTCGAGCTACAATTATAAATAAATAAATAAATATTTCCGACATCTAACACACACCGCCATCTACGAGTAGTCCCAAGCTAAGCAGAGCTTGTGTTATGGGTACAAGACACCTGATACAAATACATCTATACTTTTTTTTGTAAATACATACATATTATACATAGAAAAACCCAAACTCTGAAACAAATATTTGTAGATCATATAAACATTTGGCCCGACCCGGGACCTCATGATCAGAAGTCGCACACGCCAACCGCGAGACCAACGAGGCAGTCAAAATTACTTTTGGGTACAATTAAAAAACATAAAGATTCTAAACTAACAAACAAACTAATATAACTGTGTCCGAAAACTAAACGATCAATAACGCATTCCAAGATGGGATGCGGTTCGTTGTTAATTCAAAAGCAAACCGTGGATTTTTTGTCCTGACTCAAGCCTAACCAAAACTACATGCAAACAAGAACACCCCTCACAGTCATAGGTAAGAGGTTTACAATCACCGAGGACCGTGGTCATTGCTTATTTACGAGGGGGACGCACTATATTTACGTGGGAGTGACGAAGATAGACTATAACATGTTAATGTACAAAATTCTTTCTACAAACGACTAGACTGTAGTCGTCCGATCATACAAAAATGTTTCATTTTTATTTTTTTCTTTTCTGATTATTCACTTTATTTCTGAACTATATTAAACTTCCAAAAATACAGACAAATGCGTAGGATCAAAATACAATACAGACCTGGAGTATCTAGGGGTGTAAATGGTCCATGTGTGAGGGTAAACGTGTCTAATTCCACGAGAGAGTGTAGTTTTAAGTAAGCACGGGTGGCGGTCGCCGGCACAGTACTTGTAGAGGAACCCTGCAAATTTCAATGCAAATAGAGTTGTTTAGAGTCAATGACGTAAAGTCGTATTTAGACCCAATAATCCCAATAAAAAATAAATACATTACCTCGTCCTCGCACTCATCCGGTGTGCACCGCTTTGCGCCAGCGAGATGAAAAGAAAGCGACACAGAACAGGCACTGCCACTGTTTGAGCAACTGGTGGTTATTGCCGAATTACCCACCGCTACCTCCTTCATTTCTACTATCTGCAACAACATTCATACTAATATTATAAATTGGAAAGTAATGCTGAACTGATTTGGATAAATTTCGGTAGACCTAGGCGAAGGTCCAAAAGGTAAATGGTTATATGTACCAATTAAATAAAATAAATAACAATTTTAAAATATTCATTGCTCTACATATATTGAACGAAAAGCACTTACGAGTATATGGTCCGTATGCCTATGTAACGTGACGTAGAGCCTGTCGGGCGCAAGTTTATTCAAAGGATGATCAGGACCGTGCAAGAATGGCAGGTGTTCACAAACGCTCGCGGGCAAGTGTTGCAAAGTCTTTTCACAACGACGCGCTACCAGCCAGAATCTGGGAAGGATAAAAGCATTGTTTTTTTAAAAATATTCCCTTTTTAACCGACTTCAAAAAAAGGAGGAGGTTTCTCAATTCGACCGTATATTTTTTTTATTTATTTTTATGTGTGTTCGGGGATAACTTCGTCGTTTATGAACCGATTTTGATTATTCTTTTTTTAATGGAAAGGAGATATCCCAACGGTGGTACCATGATAAGGACACTAAGATCTGATGATGGCATCCAATAGAAATCGAGTCGAACCTTGAAGTCGGTTTTTATTTTGTTAAAATTTTATTAAAAGATATTGAAGATAATTTTTTTTAAACTTTATCTAACATGAATAATGTACTAACACAAAAAGATTATATGTCATTGATCAAGAATCCTGAAGCAAGGTCTCAGAGCTCGAAACGTATACTTACTTCTCATCTAAGAATCAGTGTATATAAAAATTACCTTAATTGTGTAAGTAGCGTCTTAATATGAGATACGTTGGTAACAGTGAGCGCTTGAGCCAGGTCCGGCATGCGCGGCGTGCCAGGGTAAGCGGGCACCCGCGCCCTCAGGCGGCCGCCGTGCGCGCCGACACACACGAGCAGCTGCTCGGCGCGCAGGCACGGGCTCACCACGGAGCACGCCAGCACGCACGGCCACCCGCCCACGCTGCACTCCACCTGACAACCACAACTTTGTTTACAACTTTACATAATTACCTGTTAAATCAAATAAATATTACCGATATCTAACATACAACGCCATCTAGTCTCAACCTAACCGTTTGTATTATAACTACACACATCAAAAGTGTCTAGGGATCAAGCATTTTTATGCGGATTTCTTGAGATTGAGATGTGGCTTTGGCCCTGGCCTGCTCAGTCGCCAGACTTGAACCCGATTGAGCATGCATGGGATATGCTACAGAGAAGAGCTCTGCCGAATATGGAGGGTATCCAGTCGCAGGAAGACCTTTTTTTGTTGTTGCAACGAACATGGGCGGCCATTCCACAGCGTGTTTGGATGAACTCATTTTGAGTATGCCAAACCGATGTTCTTGTGTTAGTGTTCGCGGTAGAAACACGGATTATTAATTGTTTAAGTTACCTAATAAAATTTTAAAGAAAACTGTTATTTCAGTCTTTTTTTCGAACTTTAATGTTAGTGGTTCAAATGTCAAAATCCCTTTATTAGGAAAATGGCAAATTTCTTTATTAATGCAAAGGTGACTTGGTTTATCGTTACTGTGACAAACGAAAACACTTTATTTGATGAATCCTTAAAGAAAATTTTAATTAATATCAATCAGAAGAAAAGTTATTGCAAAAATATATGTTGATCCCTAGACACATATGTTGATCCCTAGACACTTTTGATGTGTGTACTAGACGACTGATATAAATACATATATACTTTTTTTGTAAATACATATTATGCATAAAAAACACCCAATTTCCGAAACAAACATTTGATCCGACCCAACGATTGAACCCGAGACCTCAAGCACGGAAGTCGCATAAATATATAAATAAAACACAGTAATACAGTCAATATGGCTATGTTTTAAAATGTGTTTTAAGTCCGCCTTTACAACATCTGCTGTGCATAAAGTTTAAATAAATAAATATTTATTCAAGATATAATCTAACTTAAATGTGTTAAAAGTTAAAACTATAATATAAATACATAACACATTCTAACGAGTACATTATTTTAAGAAACATAAAATAAAATTTTATTTAAATTGAATATTGTTTTTAATAGAATCGGTAAGTTCGAAATAACAAAAATCACTAATTGACTGATTATTATCAAACTGTCAAAAACATAAAGAAAGATAAAAAAAAGTGAATTACTTAATTGTAAAAGGATATTAAAAATCAACTCACACCCAAATCATTAAGCAGCACCTTCAGATCATTGAGCCGTTGTCTTGACCGCACATGTACAGTGTGTGCTAACAGTCGTTCCATAGAAGGCGCGTGAGGCGTTAGGGCGCTGGACACACGCTCACCACCCGCCAGGGCTGGCACATGCCAAACACACAATTGTTCAGCTTCTGCACCGATTATTAGACGGTAACCCAACTCACAACCCAACTCTCTGTAAGAAAATGTGATACATAATGATATTGTTTAACGTTAATTACGATACGAAATTACAGATACAAAATAGGCGTGAAAGGATAGAGGTCGATAACGTATGAATTAAGACGAAAAATCATGCTAATACCAGAACGAGATAGGGGTATATTTATTTTTTCCTAGGTTATCAATTATTACAGATATGATTATACCACAAAAAATGTGAAATAAATAAACCTTATACATGTATGCTAGTCAATGCTATTTGAGTCTTACCTCCAATACGATACTTGTAATTTCTGTCCAGGTATGTATCTGTCAACTTGTAGATGCTTTGATAAGCGATCGCGACACAACCTTAATGTTTGAGTGTATAACAACTCAAGAGAAAGAGAACGGCAGAAGTAACGCAGCGCTGTCAAAGCACCACTAAGTCCGGCTGCAGCTAAACGAGCCTGTGCTACACCCCGTAGCCAAGCTAATTGTGAACTGTGTACTAGGGGCTTGCCCTCTGAAACAAATTGTCAGATTGAATTTATGAATTGACATTGTTGCCAATTCTATATTATATAACTTTACAGCATGCAAACGTTTTGGTAATGCACTCTAAGTTTGTACTGCTAATCTATACTAATATTATAGAGCTAAAGAGTTTGTTAGTTTGGTCCGATTTGAAAAATTCTTTCAGTGTTGGATAGTACATTTATCGAGGAAGGCTATAGGCTATATATCATTACGCTAAGACCAATAGGAGCGGAGCACCAATGAAGAATGTTTCAAAAACAGGGGAAAATTGTTACGCTACGGGCAATAGGAGACGCATACGAGGTTGCGTGGGTCAGCTAGTTTGAAATAAATAAATAAACATGTACATACATGTATTATTTAATAATACATGTTAAACATGTTAAAAAACATTTACCTCCAGTTTCACTGTCTTGTGTCAGAATGGCGATGTCCAGCAAACGCCACGGCAGATTGGGCGCGTCGCCCATTACAGTGAGTGACACGCTAAACTCTTGGCCCACGGTAAATGTAGCCCGACCATTTTCGACCTGGACAAATTAATTTTATATAATAGTTAACTAAAAAATAATAGCTATTGGACAGAAACAGAATACATAAGTGATTTATTAAAAGCAATGTTAGGCAAAACATTGGACAGTTGATAGCATATTTAGATTGAAATATAAATTTGATTTACTTAAAATAAGTTCTACTACTACCTTTAAGTTTCTAATATCGCTAGGCAAAGACGCTGTGGTGAGGCGCTGTCGCACGACATGCGCCAGCGCACGTAATGTGGTCCTTCGCTCACCAGCAGTCAATGCAGGCGGCGGTACTAAACGTTCTCTAATCACTGCTGGTAAACGGCTGTATGTACCCAAAGTAAGTACTTCTACTGCTGCAGCCATATGAAAAGTTGGTAACCTGTATAGTACAATAACGACAATGTTTAATTGAGTGAAAAAAATTATAATGGCATTAGGACATTTGAATTTTAACTCCTACCCGACCGGACCCCATAAGCATTCAGATACCGCTGTTAGGAAGACAGTGTAGCTTCTTCCAGAAAGGAGAAGCTTTCAGGCAGTTTTAGGAGTAATTTTTTACCAGGATGATGATTGATGCATGTGTCCCATGCAGTCCAGGTTAACATTGTTACCACATTAAGATGACCTCTTCATTTTTGTTACATTAATGGTAAATATGTGCTTATTCAGCAACAAATGCCACAATAGTTCTAACGAGTAGCGAGTAGGACCAAGAGGGGATAGATGCATTTCAGTTAAAATAAATAAACAACATTTGAATATAATCCATGCTAATACTATAAATTTGAAAGTATCGCTGCCTGTCTGTGTGTAAATTTCACAGCTAAACCGTTGCACCGATTTCAATTAGATTTGGCATGAACATACTATGATTCTTGAGGAACGACATAGGCTACTTACCGCAATAGCTGACATACGCAAAGATGGAGCGTGAAGAATGTCAACTACCTCAGATAGAAGGGACAAAAAAGCAGATATTTATTCGAGGCCTGAAAGTTTCCGTTAACTCTGTTGTGATAACATCATAAATGTTGGAAACCTAACTATGAGACCTGAAATGGGTTATTTAGGAATGTGTGTTGTAGTGGTTTCACCCATGTGTATGCCGGTAATGCATCTTCATGCCAAATTTCTTTGAAATCGGTGCATGGTTCAGCAATGAAAGTGTAACAGACAGACCAAGTGTCTTTTGAATTTATATTAGTATGGATTTTACTTTTAGACTCCATAGAGGTATAGTAGTTGAAAGCCACATTAAAGGTTGTTTTAACGATAGCATCTTATAATATTTTTCTGATATTTCAATAACTCTCTTATGCATAACACTCATGTCATGTTGTTGCTCACAACAAACTTCAAAACTATCCAACTGTTTTGAGGTTTTTAAGAATGTTTGTTTTGATGGCATGCCTAAGATATGATAGTTAACATCACGCTTAGACTAATAGGAGTCGAGCATGATTGACTATAGACACAGATGAAGATGCATGGCTCAGCTAAAATTTTATATTTTCAAAAGTTTACAAATATAATAATATGGTGAAAATGTAACAAGTAAGTTTCCTTCCCGATACAAGATTACACTTAGAAATTAGGAAACGGCTAGGCTTGCTCACCTAGCTAGTGCCATCCTCACACCAGTATCACAGAAAGGACTGTTGATTAGTTTAAATTTGGAAATATAGTCCTCTATAAATGTGGAAATAGTCCTCTATTATATTTTACTAGATGTATTGCACCCAGTTAAATATAGAGACTTTATGAGGCAAGTTATGTGGAAGTGATCCAAATTAAACTGAAAATTCATTTCAGAGTATGTAAATTAACATGTCATTGATTTATATGACTGATTGACTAGCCTAGCCTAAATTGACTATACTCTTTGCGCTGTAACATGGTGTGTGGCATGGTTCAGTAACATTTCGTTTCACTCTTGAAAGTTGCTGCGATTTACAAATTACGACTTAGTATTTCAGCTGTACCACATTCACAATATATTAAATCATTCATAACTGTAATAAATTAAATTAAACCATAAACTGTAGAAAATTAAAGTATATTAAATTAAACCACCACGCACCATGCTACAGCGCAAAGAGTATAGATTAAATACAAACCTTGCATGTACTAGTGTTTCTCGAGCTACTCTAGCTAACACATCAGCTGTATCCACAAAGAGCATTGCCTGTTTGTCAAGAAATGCCATGATGTGTGCAGACCGGTCTACTTTTGTGGCACTGCTGGCCCATTTCACTAGAGCTAGTAAACGGACAAATAATTGTCTTGTTCTGGCACTGAATTTGTAAATTTCAATTTTTCGTTCCATATCCGTTTTACGGGGCAACCTGGAACCGTAAAGATTATTCAAATCATGATCGTCAATGATTTAACTGGTACTATTTATCTTGTTGATGTCTACTTACAGTTCAGCCAAAACAGTGAGTTCGTCGTAGGTTCTCTGTACAATGAAATCTATGAGTAGCGCTAGAGATATAGAGCCCCCTCGGGCTCCTCCGCCTTCGGTTCCTTGAGTGCATCCCTCTATAGCCACTGGCACCATGGTGCTAGTTCGCTAAGTACCGATTTCAAAACAAAATAAAAGTCGTATTATCGTTATTACACATATTCTTAATTAACACTACCTTCAGTATCTTCTGATTTGTTGGTATGATATTGGGAAAAATAATTTGGTTCACTCTTTGTAGAATTATTACCGACTTTATAGCATTAGAACGTGTTTAGAACTTTAGATCATCCTAAAAACTAACTTTTGTCAAAATCAATGTACTTCTGCAAAAGCAAAGTGCATTCAGCAGAAAACAATGTACTCTGTGGCAGAAAATTTTTTTTTTTTTTTTTTTTTGTTTGTATGGCAATATAGTTTTGTCTTTTTTGCCAATGTCAAGTTCAAAAGGTAGGGAAACAAGGAAATAAAAGGAAAGATAAGAATAAACACGGAATTTGGAAAAGGATCTAATGAGTTGTGAATGATAAACTAACAAAATAATTAAGGAAAATAAACATACATAAATCATATAAATACACAGTTATGTGATTAAATTTTAATATCATTTAAATTTATAAAGGAAGATATTATATCATAATATAAACATGGATTTAATAACAGGCAGGTCATACGGGTAGGGAATGGAACTTTTTGCGCTATAAGAGAATTTAGGAAAAAAGAACGATCATATAAATGACACGAAAAGAAAATATGGTCAAGATCCCCCACTTCCATTCCACACTCACACAGGTCGCTGTCTAAATAATATGCAATTTGGCCAAATGTGCAGGAGTGCACACATGACCAAGACGCATACGTGTAATGATGCTAATAGATTTTTTGTTAAATTCAGTTTTAGTAAACCAAGGTTTATTGGGTATATTATGTTGAAGTTTAAAATATTGTACACCTTTAAATTGAGAGGTTTCAACTAACAAAATTCTCCAACAATGTAATAAATAGAGCTTGGGGAGAGAAGTTAAATCATGGCAATAATTTAAATAAGGATAAATGTCTCCACACTTTACAGCATCTTTTGCTAACTGGTCGGCTTTCTCATTTCCTTTGATTCCCTGATGGCTTGGAATCCAAGCTAAAGTCACTGAATAACCTAAAGATTTACATACCAGATATTTTGTCCTGATGTCACCGATTATTGAATAGAACGGTTTCATTTTAAATGGAAATTTTTGAATGGCTTGTAATGAGCTTCTAGAATCAGTAAATATAATTGTATTCTTAAGTTTCATTAAAATTATATACTCTAAGGCTTTAAAGATTCCAAAACATTCACCTGTGAACACAGATGCTTCTGGTGGTAATTTGATCTTTTGTACAATATTATACTGGACGTGAAAAACACCGACACCTACATTTTCAATATCAGATGATTTAGAAGCATCAGTAAAAATAAAGTTAAAATTTCTCCAATTTTCATCTACATTAAAGTTAAATATGGCGTTCATTTCGACATCATTTTGATCAAAACCAACGTTATAGCAAATATCAGGACTTATACATAGAGATTCATAACTGTTATTGAATAAAGGTAAGACTGGCAAGCGGTAAATAGGAGCCCGGATAGTTAAAAGTTTCCTGTAGCTAACGACAAGACAAGTAGCAGGTTTGTATCTATAGTAATTATGTGAACTAGCATTGAGAGTTTCAAGTTTTTGAAAGATAGGGTGATTAGAAAACTGATATGCTTTAAACAAAAATTTATCGCTAAGAAATTGTCTTCGAAAATTAAGAGGAGGTTCCACACATTCAACTTGCATTGCATTTATTGGTGTGGATTTCATTGCACCTAAAATAAGTCGCATCGCTTTATGTTGAATTAAATCTAATTTCTTAAAGGCGGTTTTATTACCTCCTTCAAGCAAAAATGATCCATAGTCAAGCAGACTCCTAATTAGGGCATTATATACTAACTTAAGTGCACATGGGTGCGCTCCCCACCAAACCCCTGACAAACATCTCATCATGTTAAGTATTTTCTCACATTTTGTTACTATATAGTCACAATGCTCTTTGCCAGAGAGTTTAGAGTCTAATACAACGCCCAGAAATTTTGCATGAAGATTATTTTGGATGGATATATCATCATAAACAACATTTACTTGTGGTGGGATACGATTTCTCGTAAACAAAACTACACTGCTTTTCCCGGCTGATAATTCCAATCCGTTATTCTCAAGCCATACTTTTAATAGTTTTAAAGCATTATTTACGGTACTGTTAGCGGACTCTACACTACGATTAACAGAGTATATAAGTAAATCATCAGCGTATTGAAGGATTTCAATATTATTTAAAGAGTGTTCTAAATCGTAAACATATATATTATATAACAATGGGCTCAAAACTGATCCTTGCGGAAGTCCCTTTCGGACCACTCGGGATATTCTTGTACCATCATTGAGTTCTAAATGTATATATCTTTCGGATAACATATGAAAAATAAATTTTATAAGTGTGACCGGTACACTAAGCTCTGTTAATTTTTGTATAAGCTTGAAAACAATGACATTATCATAGGCAGCATGAATATCTAAGAATGCCGCTAACACAGACTCATTACGAGAAAATGCTACTCTTATATCCGAAACTAAAATACCAATACTATCTATTGCGCTTTTACCTTTCCTGAATCCGAACTGGCTCTTTGATAATAGATTATTGTTTTCAATAAACCATTCTAAACGGTTCTTTACCATATGTTCGGCTAATTTAGCAAGAGTACAACTAAGCGCTATAGGACGATATGATAAAGGGTCTGAGGAGGGTTTTCCCGGTTTTAGAATAGGAACTATAATTTGTGACTTCCACGACTGGGGCAACTCTCCCGTAGCAATGATTTTGTTAACTAAATCCAAATAATATGTAAGAGCTATTTCATTTAAATTTACAAAAAATGAGTATGGCAACCCATCTTCACCAGGAGAGCTGTCATTTAAGGTACTTAGTACACCTTTTAATTCTGCGAGAGAGAAAGGACAATTAAGTGTATGATTCGTTGAATAAGGGACAGGAATATGGGGATGAATTGATTCTGAAACTGTCGGTGGAGCTAACTGATCCATGAAATTTTCAGATAAAGAAGGAGGAATGCTAGTGTATGTGAGAGAGTTGAACGCTGATCTAAATCTTTTAATGTTACGCCATACTTCAGATGGACATGAACTGGGAGAAAGAGATGAACAAAATGACATCCACCCGTTTCTTTTTTTCTGTTTCAAGAGCTTCCTTGTGCTTGTAGTTATATTACAAAGAGATTCATAGTTACGGGAAGACATACATGACTTATACTGTTTTTCTGCCGCCTTACGTTTTTTGACTGCTTCTGTACATTCTCGGTCCCACCAAGGAGGGGAAGGGATAATGTTGGAAAATTTCCCCTTTCTTGGAAAGGTTTCCTCAGCAGATTCAACTAAACATTTAGCTAATGCTTCAGAGCAATTTGAAACTCCAGAATGAATAATATTTGGTAGGTCTGAAATTCTGGAATCAACTAAAGTTTTAAATTTATCCCAGTCAGCTTGGGATAGTATGTATTTAAGGCGAGGATTGCGATTAGGGTTAGAGGCTACTTTGAATGGAGTACTTATAATTAAAGGGAAATGATCACTACCATAAGATGAAGCAAGGGGAAACCAATTTATTGATGATGCTAATCCAGGAGTAACAATAGACAGGTCTACAGCACTGACGTTTTCATTAGGCCCCGTGCGACGGGTTGGTGCTCCAGTATTTAATAAACATAAGTTGTTTAATTCTATAATTTCTAAAAATTGTTCCCCAGTGCTGGTATTTATGCCACTACCCCAGGCCTGATGATGTGAATTGAAATCACCTAGCAAAAGGAAAGGTCTACACAAAGATTTGATTAATGGATCAATGTCATTCTTTAAAATGTTTGATGTTGTGAGGGGTATATATGCTGATACAATTGAGATTCCATTCTGTAATTTTATTCCTATCATATTTAGATTATTAGGGTCATGTTGAGGTAGTTCCAGTTGTTTGAAAGGAGATGTATTTTTTACAAGGATGGCCACTCCACCCGCACGACCATCTACTCTGTCTTCTCTAAGACAAGTAAAGCCAGGAATTCCAAATAAAATACCTGGTTTCAACCATGTCTCAGATAATACTATTATTGAACAATTATGTTTATTAATGATATGAATTAAATCACTTTTTTTAGATGTAACACTCCTACAATTCCATTGTAGAATTTTTAGATCCATTATTATGGAGTAAATTAGAGATAATATCAGTTATAATGGCAGCGTTGGACGGTTTCAATAGATTATTTGTTAATAATGTATTCAGTAATGTGATAATAGTTTCAATAATTTTTTTGTCCTCTTTATCAACATCCATTTTAGTTTGAAATGCAGAACCATTTGCTGATGTTGCAGGCATATCATAATCTTTTACAATTTTATTGTGCGCTAATTGGTCATAACCTTTTTCTAAAATTGGTGGTGGACGGGGTTTCTTGAACACTGTTTTTTTATAAGAAGTATTTTGTGGTGATGGGTTGCTATTATGCTTATCAGACATAGGATGGTTAGTTACTGTAACATCAGCATATGACTTTGATATTTGAGGATGGAGTTTGATGGCCTCCATGTAAGAAATACTACTTTGAGACATAGTTAATTTAATCTGCTTTTGTCGATTAAATTCAGGACAGCTTTTGCTTGTAGCATAATGATAACCACTGCACATTATACATAGTGCACAGTTTTCTTCCACAGAACAATTCTCACTTTTATGCTCTTGGGCACATTTAAAGCATCTAGGACGTGAGCGGCAATTAACTTTAGTATGACCATATCTACAACAATTAAAGCACTGTATTGTGGGATAAGTATAAAGTTCAACAGGCAAAGCATTATAACAGATGTAAATTCTTTTAGGCAGGACTTGCCCATCAAAGGTAAACACAACTGATTGTGAAGGTTTCCAAGTCACTGATCCATCAACATGTACCTTATAATTAAGTCGCCTTATTTTTATAATTTCTCCACAACCAAAAGGTGTAGTAACATTATTTTTAATTTCTTCTGGAGACCAGTCAGCTGGTATACCTCGAACTAATCCTAATCTGGTTACATTAAAAGAGGGAATAAAAGCTTGAAGTTTGAAATCTCTCAATTTTGTGTCACTTAAAAAGTCATTAGCATCTTGAACTGTGGAAAAAGAAACTGTACACCTATTACGGCCTATTCTTTTAACACTTCCTGTTACTATATTTTTAAAATTGTTTTTCTTTAAAAAATTTCCGAAAGTAATAGGGTGAAGGAAGGAACCATCACCAGGAGAGGTCTGAATTCTTTGAACATGAATAACATATGGGGACAAGTCTGAAGAAATGTAATGTTTACGACCTACCTGTGTATCATGTGGGCCAGAAGTTGGATTTTCTTTCGAACCAGTCAACTGTTTAGGAGTAGTATGTAAAATGTTTGGCGACACCTTTGGAAGTAATGGGTTCTCTGAAAGTGGTGATCTGTCACGACTTTCATGAGGATTACACTGGCAATCTAATTCGTTATAAGAACCGTTTTGAAGGGAGTACCTTTTTCTCTTTTTATTGCAATGTCTGCACCTTTTCAGATATTTTGGTCTTTTACGGTTTATACTATCAGTACTGCTCAAGGATACATCAGTATCCATACCATCTTCCATACAATTTATCGTGATGTTACATCCTACAGGGGGGCTTAGACCAGAATCCAAGCCCCCCAAGGTTGGATCGGGAGGTTCGTTCATACACCTACCACATTAAAAATATGTACAAACTTACCAATATTTTCCTGGTTATGAAAATATACACAAATAAAATAAATATACACTAACTACACTATGAAATATATAATACACAACTCAAATGATCAATTTTTACAAGTTAAAATAGAAATAAAAATTTCCAAAGGAAAAAGTACGTCCGCCCTGATTTCAGTTTCCCGCGCTTTTTTTCAAGTGGCAGAAAATAAAACACACCAGACTATCAAATGGCACAGATTATATAGAATATAGATTATACACAACTGATGAAACTTGAAGACTCAACTCATTGAAATATCTTCGTTTTCTAACATTTCACATCTATTATCTTTTGTTCAAATAACGCCTACAATTTAATTCAGTACTTTCGTACTCGCTACAACTTAACTACAGATTAAACTTAACTATCTGTTAAAACGAAAACTTGGCTTATCTTGGTAGGTACTAATGTTTCATTCATGTCATGGCAGAATGACCGACTAATTGACGAAAGACTCTAAAGGTTGAGCTAAACAGCACCAGCGAGCCAAACGCGCAATTTTCGTAAATCCATATTCTGACTATAGAAATACATATAATAATAACAGCAGCAGTGTCGTAGCTAGGCGTGGGCGAAGTGGGCTGACGCCCACGGCCTCGCACTTAAAGGGGCCTCGCGAGGCCACCAGACTTAATATTTTTTTGTATTAAATAAATACCTAAAAAATAACTGCACGTTTGGCCTAGTGGTTTAACGGTCACCACGCCGTTTCCTACTTCGCCAAGTGTCGTGGGTTCAAATCCCACGTAGGAAAACACTGTGATCCACAAATTTGTAAAACGTTTCTTTACACACATACTTCATACAAAGCAGCAAAGTTGATAGTAATTTTGGAAAAAAGAGAGGATTTCTAAAATTCTAGAAGTAATTAATTCAGATTAAGATAGTTTATTCGAGTTTGTATATGGTATATCAAAGATGAAAGTTGTAGTAATTTTTTTTTAGATTAAATTAAGTATCATAATTTTTTTCGCCTCCAGCTGAGACATCCTACCTCACTTACCCTAGGTACGGACTTGAACACTCCTTCATCTATAACGCCGGAAAGAGACGTGCGTGTACCTCAGACACGATGTTAGCTCTCGTAGTCTCAGCAATCTTGCAGGACGTACCATCGTTTAGACGACCATCCCAGCGTCTATGCGTGCCTCTACAGGTCCCATAGCGACGATGCCGAAACTGACCGACTTATTGAGCACATCCAGATGACTACATTGGCTACAGACTTCGTGCAGCAACAGATCCTCTCCGCAGAGATCATCGTACTTTGCGATTTTAACGCCCACCACGCCGATTGGATCAGTTCCAGTGAAACGGATCATGCGGGGAGATCTGTTCACGACTTCGCCCTGGCATACGGCCTGACACAACTGGTTACCACGTCCACGCGAGTCCCACATGTGGAGGGCCAGAATCCTTCACTATTGGACCTTCTGCTGACTTCTCATTCGGACCGTTACCGTGTATACGTAGCGTAATGGCTCTTCAGACCATTGCCTTGTCCGGAGTACAGTGCCTATCACACGCTCGCCGCGATCGCAAGTTGCACGCAGCCATCGGGTGTGGCACTACAAGTCAGCAGATTGGGATGGGATGCGATCCTTCTTTGCGTCCTACCCTTGGAGACAGTTGTGCTTCTCGCCGGATAATCCCAACACCACTGCTGATTCTGTTGCTGATGTTGTGCTGCAGGGTATGGAGCTTTTCATCCCATTCACTTGTCCCATTGGTGGCAAGTGTCGGCCTTGGTTTGGTCCGTTTTCCAGAAAAGCTTCTCGCATAAAGCAGGCTTACCAAGCGTGGGCTGACGCGGTGACGGTACGGGATCAAAATACCAGCGCTCTGTAAAAGGAGTACAACTTTGCCTCCAGGTCCCTCAGAAGAGTCATTGCAGTCGGAGCACATTGCTTGCATTGGCGAGAGGCTTGAGCGTCTTCCTTCGGGAACTCAGACATTCTGGTCTCTTGCCAAGGCTATCGAAGGGAATTTTTGTAAGCCATCCTTTCCACCTCTGCACATAGGAAATAATCCGTTGACCTATGACGCAAAGGAGAAAGCCGATCTTCGGCAGAACACTTTGCGTCCAACTCGACCTTAGACGACCGGGAACAGGAGCCGCCTACCATACCGCAGCTGTATGCTGGATGTACGCTCAGTAGGTACGCCTAGCACATAAGTCGAGTAGCCCGGGTGGAATCCCTCCTATCGTGTTGAAGATGTGCTGGCACCGGTCTTAACGCGTCTTTTTCGGCTCTTCTATTCGTAGTCCACCTGATCCCGAAAAAAGACAATCGCCCAAATCTGTCCAACAACAGGCCAATAGCCATAACTTCCCTCTTCTCGAAAATAATGGAGTCCATCATTAACCATCAACTCCTGCAGTACGAGGATCATCATCTGCTTAGTGACCAGCAGTACGGTTTCCGTAAGGGTCGATCAGCTGGTGACCTTCTGGTATACCTGACACATCGCTGGGCACAGGCGATTAAGACTAAGGGGGAAGCCTTGGCAGTTAGTTTGGACATTGCGAAGGACTTCGATTGGGTCTGGCACAAAGCGCTTCTTTCGATGCTCCCGTCCTATGCGCTGCCCGAGAAATTATGCGAATGGGTCACCAGCTTTTTAGCAGGTAGAAACATAAAGGTCGTAGTCGACGGTGAATGCTCTGACCTGTGAATACTGGTGTTCCACAAGGCTGTGTGCTATCGTCTACTCTGTTCCTCCTCCATATCAATGACATGCTGCAAACTAGCGGCATTCATTGCTATGCGAATGACAGTACGGGCGATGCTCTCTACACCGGCCGCGCTAATAATTCCTGAGACCACGTCATTGAGGGTCGAAAAAACTTGTGTCCATTTTAACCCCACAAAGACACAAATTGTCTTGTATTGTGTTGTAAAACTGCAATGGGTCGTAAAACTGCAATGGGTCGTATGTCCTCAGTTTGAAGATACTCCCCTATCTGCCTCAGCCAACATTGGAATACTTGGTGTCGACATATCGAGTGAAGTCCAATTCCGGGACCATTTGGGGGATAAGGCCAAATTGGCCTCGAAGAAGATCGAGACAGTATTTCATAAAAGGCGCAGGGTCGTCCTTATATGGAATACAGTATTTCATATAAGGCGCAGGGTCGGCCTCATATGGAATACTGTCCTCATCTTTGGGCAGGGGCACCCCAGTACCTGCTCCTCCCTCTGGACCGCATTCAAGAGAGAGCGACTCAAGTCGTCGACTGCCAGGAATTTTCAATTCAGCTGGCCTCTTTGGCGCTGCGTAGAGATGTAGCTATGCTATGCATCTTCTACAGCATTTACTATGGGGAGTGCTCCGAGGAATTGTTCGGACTGATTACTGCCGCCTCTTTCCGACATCGTTCCATCCCCATCACTTAGATGATTGGCAGTCCACAACTGTGCAGTATTTTAGGAATTTTCTGCCTAGCACAACAAAACTATGAAATGTACTGTCGCCTGCAGTATTCCCGGACCAATACGACCTTCAAACCTTCAAGAAAAGAGCGTACTCCTTTTTAAAAGGTCAGCAACGCACCTGTGACGCCTCTAGTGTTGCGGGTGTCCATTAGCGGTGGTAATCGCTTACCATCAGGCGATACGTCTGCTCGTTTGCCCCTAAATCAATAATAAAAAAAAAGTATTCTTCCACTACTCATTTGTATTTTTTTTACTACCATGAGTATCGGAATCGAGAGGCATGTCGTATTGAAGCATGTTTGGTAAGATAAATTTATTAGGTAGATCTTGCGGGCTGAAAGAAAGGGGGCCTCGCTGATGTGACTTCGCCCACGTCTATGTAAGTCCACGCTACGCCAATGAACAGCAGCCTTGAGTTTGGAAGTTGGGGTCTTAACCCTAGTGCCTAGGAGAACAAGTCCTGCACCAGATGACTTTCTGATCGTGTTGGATACCCAGTTTGGTTAGTGTCTGTCTCTCTCACGCAGGATTCTGATTGGGCTTCTGATTGGTTGGTGTATTTCCCGCCAAATCAGTCATGCGAATTGGTATGTACTTCCACCAATCAGAAGCTTGCGTGAGAGAGACAGATACTACCCAAACTCAATCTCTCTCTCTATTCCAATCACGCTTTCCGCCCGTTCGGCTGCTACTACAGGTATATCTCTAGCTCTAAGATGTAGACAGATACATTGAGAAAAGGTCATTTTTCTTTCTCACGTAATTTGTAAATGGCAATAGACATTTTACGCTCCTTTTTACTCATACTGTGTGTAAAAATTACAACTAAAATTCTAATTAATATTTTAATTTTAGGTAATAAGTCAGTCTTAGCAAAATATAAATGTTAAAAATTTAGTTCTATATTACGTTTTGATTTCAAATAAACGAATTTCAATTAATATTATTAAAATAATTTTTTTGACTACCGTCACGTTTCTTGAAATATTGGAATGTAGCCGCTAAAAATTGACAGAAGTATGACAGCACACCTTAATGTTTCATTGATAAAAAATAGTGATCTAGCAGTATACAACCTTGTATTTATACCGCTTTCCATCGCCTACCTTGTGTTGTCCGTCTTCATTTATTACATCGCAGTTAGATTTTTCTGACTAAAAAAAATTAACGCCCTAAAGCTCCTTCGTCTTGATCTCTTACCGTAAACTGGCAAATAAAGGTTCGCTTATTTGATGTTACAAGTTGTGTATTTGTAATATTATATTACCTAATAAATAATATTCCAGTGAGACTCCTATGTGAACAAAAATCGTTAGATTTTTTTCTGTGTAAATAAGTGGTAAATGAACAATTTTACAAAATTGACGACATTTTTTTATAGTAGCTGTGTCCAGAGGTACAGATCACGTGTTAAATTAATATATATACAAATATCTAGGATGGGTCTATTATCCGAAGGAAATCCCTTGTCTTGGGAGGAAACAAAGGCCTTGGCAGAACATGTCCGTCAACACGGCATCGAGCAATTTATTAACCTATACAAAAAATTGGAGGATCGGACAGGCGATGTACTCAAGTGGGGTGACGAGGTTTGTTTGTTTTCATTACTTTATGACCCTACTAGTTGTTGCCCGCGGCTACGCCCGCGTTTATGTCGGTTATCGCGGCAAATAGTAGCCTATGTGTTATTCAGATGTATAAGCTATATTACTGTAAAGTTTCATCCAAATTCGTTCAGTAGTTTTTGTGTGAAAGATCAACAAACATCCAGACATCCATACTTACAAACTTTCGTGTTTAAAATATTAGTAGGACATGTGATCACCATTCTGCTCAGAATTGTTGTTAAAGGACATTTAGATTCAAAACAATTCAACAAACAAACACACACATTGTTCTTTGGTTAATCATGTTCCTGTTAAAAAACCTATTTATTTTTATAATAAGTATATAGGGTATGAAGAAAACATTCAGATGTTCTAACTATGTTTGTTTAATAGTGATTTGTTTTATTTTTTTGATATCCTCATAATTTTCCAAAAAACAGGTAGGTATCTGGAAAATAACTTTAAAGAAATGAAAATAATTTAATTAAATTCTGAATTTTTATTTACTTAAAGAAGAAGTGAGTTTTTAATTTATTTTGTTTAATTTTTATTCTACTACTTTTAAAATTATAAAACTATTATATACAATGATATAATCATTTGTAAACATGTAAATCACATGATATAACAATAAGTTCAATGATTTTAAACTAAAACTTTAAACTCCAGAAATGTAAATATTTACCCAATTTTATGTATCACTTTAGGCATGAAATTAACCAGCTGGTTCACTATTTATTTATTAATAAACTCATTTTTATTAACATGTCTGTTATAATTTTTATTAACATCATAGACTGAAAATAAACGACACACAAATAGAAATCTTTATTTTTAAATTAATTTTCATGTACAATTTTAATGTTTAAAATAATTTTAAATTAATTTTTTTTAAATTAATTTTTATGTTTTTATAAAAAAAACTACAGTCTTTCAAAATTATAGAGAATTGTATAATGATTTTAATATGTAACTTAATGTTTACTTTAACTTAATCTTTTGTCACATACTTTAAAAAAAATGAGTAAATTAGGTAATTAAGTATTTGAGGTTCAAACCATATTCATGTTGAACATTTTCAGTAATTTAATCTTTATTGTTGATATACATGGCCAAACATATTATTATTATATTAGATTATGATTTTTTTTCACATCATGCCAAATTCAAGGACATCATTACCAAACATTTAAACTTCTTTGATAAAATTATCTATCAAATGACCTAGTTTTCAGGTTTTATTTGGAACATGTAGGAACAAAAAATTGCTAGTGTAAATAATTTCCCATGACATATTTATTAAGAAATAAAACAAACAATAAAAAAATAACTTGTTTACAGGTTGAATATATAATAGTAAAATTTGATGATGAAAAAGAACAAGCCACTGTTAGCCTGAGGGCTAAAGATCTTCTGCCTCAGCTGCAGGAAAAGGAAATAGCAGATCCACAAAGTAAATATTTTTTCTTTACATATATAGCCAAGTTTTGCAAATACACTAAATTTATTTTTTTCTCATGATTGCACTTACTATTGTTAAGAATGGATAAAGATGGCCTTGGACCTATTTAAAATGTTAATCTGCCTTCATGGTTGTTACGCAGATGTCATGTACTCATCTGCTATACTTGAGTCTCATTTCATATTCAACATAGGAAGAATATGAATATTAAAATCAAATACAAAAAGTCACTTGATAGAATGACAGTGCAAAAATGTTTGGATTTAAAAAATGATGCCTGTGACCATGACATGCATTCTTTTTCGTTTTCTTGAGGCAATGATGAGTCAACTGTCAAATTATTAGGCAATGTTATGAAATAATATTTTTATTTGTGTTCATTATTATTAAGTTATTTATGAAGATATCATATCTACTTAAGTAAAGCTTTCATAAAATAACATTCAGCAAGGAAAATAATAATTATATAAAATTGAAATAAACATCATTGAATAGTACTTCATTATCTTCATCATCATCATCAACAACCTCATCATCTGCTGTACACAGACCTCTCCTAAGAAACTTTATAACCTTACTTAATACCTTAAGCCTCTCAGATGGTGTTTGAGTCTTTAAATGTTTTGAGTCACTCTCTTATGTTTTTTACTACTAAAAAAATACTCTATAAAGTAAATACTGCTATTCATTGAATGTTCATATCATTCTTATCTTGGTGGTTATCATCTCTTGCAAATTCTGCCTAGGTATTATCTCAGGCCTCCTACACACCATGCCAGCAGGTGGCTGTGCCGCCGGCCTTACCAAGCAAATGAGCATAGCTGCCGGGATGAAATGTTTTTCTGCGTTCTCCAGCGACATACATATGTCGGCGCCATACCTGCGGGGCCTGAACTCGCCGGCCGGAGCGCCGGCATGGTATGTAGGAGGCCTCTGACATGAATAGGCTTTTTTAGGAAACAGGCATTTTGTGATCTGAGAAAAGCTAGGTAAAATCTTATCTTCAGGAATATTATTCAAAGCAATATTATGTTTATATCATATGCCTTGAATAATATTCCTGAAGTGCAATGAAACCATCTTAATCATTCGGCCATTTCACACGATTGTCCTCAAAGGCCCCCCCCTTCTATACATTCACAAGATGGGTGGTATTTTTTATCTGGAGATCTAATTTAAATAACAAAATTACATCATTCTGATTGTGCTCTAATTATTTATCTAAGATCTAAAAGGCTGATTAATGTAGTTAATGAGAAATGATAAGAGCTCCTTCATAAGATATAAAGATAACTACTATGCAGTAGAACACCTAGAAATCGTGACGATATGTTTTTAAATCAGTTTATATAACATTAACATTAATTAGAAAAGTAATCCTTATTATGTATGAAATTCTCCTTGTAATAACATACTTAAATTGTATGCAACATACATTTTACCTTAAATAAAACGAGATTTCTTTTAAATCTATAACCCGACTACGTAAAACCCTATGTCACCCGGGCCATTGTTACAAATCTATTGACACCTCTTTCATTAAAATCGTTTCTGTGGTTTAGGCGCTACACTACAGTGGAACATAAAATTGTACGTATGGGGCTAAAATGATTGTGCTTAATTTTCCTCCTCTCCCTAGTCGGTTCAAAATAGAAAATAGTATTTTAATCTTTTACATTGTATATACATATAATAATATATGTAAAATATCCCATAAAAAATGCGTGGAGTCCCTGCGCGCGGAAGCAGTGAAACTTCGTAATGTGCAACAGTGTGTTTTCATACCCCCTCCATGGTAGCATTAAACGTTTGAAAACTTCGTAATGTGGAACAGTGCTTTCAAACCCCCTCCATGGTAGTTTTAAACGTTTAACGCAACCTTGTTGGAAGTCGCATTAGAAGTTTCACTGCAAAAAAACACTAAAACAAGAATCGGCTTTCAATTTTTCAGAAATCAGTTTTGTTTAAATAAGTGATTTAATTAAATTTAGTTAATGGAATATTATAAACAACGAAGCTTATTTAATAATAAATTAAAATTTATTCCAAAATATTTGTAAAATAAACGTCTGCGTCACGGGACGCCTCACAGAAGTGATAATTTAAGCTAATCTAAGTTGAACTGTGAATGTGAAATACGGGTAGCGCTGTGAGTCAGAGTGGGAGAGGAGGAGGCTGCCTACCGCTGCCGTATGCGTGAGAGATTATAAAAAAAAAGACTTCCAAAAAACATCCAACGAAAACTCTCTGCCAAAAAAACACTTAAAAGCGTAAACTGGTTCTTCATAAATTGCCTATACCTAATTCTTTATTCATTTAAATAGTAGTATTATAATATGTGCTAGGTACCTAGAATCTGCTTGAAGTCTGTGCCAAGTGACTATCGCTTAGACTTTTTTAATTGTTCGTTTGTATTGTTTTTGGCTTAGGACCGACTTCAAACAGATTTTAGGTACCTAGCACACATTATAATACTACTATTTAAATGAATAAAGAATTAGATATAGGCAATTTATGAGTTGTTGTTTGTTTTACGCTTTTAAGTGTTTTTTGGCAGAGAGTTTTCGTTGGATGTTTTTTGGAAGTCTTTTTTTTTCATAAAAAGTTTTTATTTTTCACTTTTTAGTGCAAACAATCGTAGGTAAGTAGTAAGTTGAACTATTTCATCATCAAGAATACAAATTAAGGTCTATACGTACGTGGAATATTAAAATCATCCTCTAATACCTAACTGTTGAAGAGTTTAACCTTCTATCATCAGCTCACCTAAATAACTTGAAAGTATACGACTGAAGGTCTTTAGATACGTATGAAATTGAAAGAATTATCCTGCAACTCCTGACCGTTGAGGAAAAAAGGTTATCCTCCTCCTTTTTGGAAGTCGGTTAAAAAGGAAGCCAGACAGACTGGCGCCGCAACGCGTTACGTAACGCGTTACGTAACGAAGCGGTTTACCCTCCCATAAGTATTTTACTCTCTTTTTGTCTTGCGATGTACTATTAAGGAATCGGTTCAATATCATGGTCGAGAGGATTATTAAGTTAAATTCGTTTAAAATTCCGCTGTAGGTACATGTTTTATATTTCACATGGTTATCGGTTTCCATATAAATTTATCAACTAATTTAGGCTAATGATGGTGATCCCTATCATTGTAGCAATATTCAATATCTTAGGAATTTAAACTATTACAAAAAACCACCATTGTATAACTAATTCGTTAACGCGTATGACGGAAGTGTCCACTAACATGTTTCATAAACCGAGTAAGTGCTAATTTTACAATACATCAACATCATTGTGACCGCATTGATTTCGTTTGACTCTTACGTGGAAACTAGCTAAGTACAGTTGTTGTCCACACAAACTAGTCAATATTAATTTACGCTCATTAAAAATAACGTAACAGCATGCTACTACTACAATAACGTACATCAGAATACTCAATAGATAGATAAACGGAATAGACAATATAACTGTTAGTTAATACATTCTATATCGAGAATTAGTACTAAATATACGTGGCACCGCTTGTTGATAGTGTCGCTACGGTAACTGTTTCATGTAGGTACTACTACTTACGTACATACATATGGAATGTAGGGGAAGTAAATTGAATACTTGACATTGAGACTAACGATTAGTCGTTTATCGACTTTATCGACAAAAAATAAAACAGATAGTTCGTTCATTTCAGAAACCTGTTTACGAAGGCTTTTGTTCGTTTTTAACATAGAAAATGTTCTTATAGAGACACGTTTTCTTGTTTTTGAATGACGACGCATTTTTTTTATACGTTAGTCCTATTTAGATGGAAAAACTATAAGCAAAAAATTATATTGAAAAAATAAACTTGTTAGCGTAACTAAACACTTGCACTAATTTCAAAACGTAAATAATTTTGAGTCGGCGCCAAACATGCGAACTTTTTAAGAAATATCGTTACTAATAACTCTTTAAAAATCTAAAGGAAGTTGAACAGTGTACTCTCTAATACCTAGTTAACGCACGAAAGCTACCGTATTGGAATTATGGAATACTTAATAATTAAATGTATAAGTGCATTAAGCTCCGTTATTAATATTGATTATATGATAAGAAACATATTAAATAGATACATAAAAGTGTAGCTGTTCAGTAAATGTATATTTAGATATATTATGGTTGAAAGGTGTATGGAAGACATTCCAAGTTATACTAGTCAGTGAAAAAAAACAAGGCCAAGTTCTTACCGGCGATCGATGTTATTGACTGCTTCGTTGGTCTTGCGGTTAGCGTGTGTGAGTGCTAATCTTGAGGTCTCTGGTTCGATTCCCGGGTCGGACCAAATGTTTGTATGATCTACAAATATTGGTTTTGGAGTTTGGGTGTTTTCTATGTATAATATGTATGTATTTACAAAAAAAAAAGTATATATGTATTTGTATCAGTTGTCTAGTACCCATAGCACAAGCTCTGCTTAGCTTGGGACTAAATGGCGACAACGCCATTTAGTCCCAAGCTAAGCCAAGTCCCAACAAGTGTTAGATGTCCGAAATATTTATTTATTATTAAAAAAGTAAACTAGCCGCTGTATAATCACTGTTGCCACAATATATCTCTCTTAACTTATATTTTTAAATCTTTGAACGCTAAAACAGACACTCGTTGAAAAAAGCAGTTGTTTGACAAGGTTCATACATTTTTAGATGTGAAATCACTTTGGCGTCCTGAATATGGCGCGTACATGATTGAAGGAACCCCTGGAAAACCTTACGGCGGTCTCTTAGCACATTTTAACATTGTAGAGGCTAATATGCAGTTCCGTCGAGCCGAAGCAACTACAATGCTGCACCCCGGCGAAGTTATCATGAGTATAACCAACTTTCCAAGGTGACGTCATATCAATTACGTAATTAAATAGCTGTGTAGTTAGTTTCTACAATACAAATAAATCATACAAAATACTCGAGTCATGGTTAAAATGACTGGAAAAAATATTTGATGTGTAAGCATGTTACTTTGAGTTGATATTAGTTTTACTTGAGTTATACCTACTTATCGGGTAGTAAGAATGATGGATATACCAAAGCATTACATTATTGCATACAATTATTGCCTTCATAATAAAATACTTAGTACATCACAAAAAAATATTCTATGATTGTGTATTTTGATCTGACAGTGTGCCTAAGAAAAGTATTTTGGTATCAAAATCTATAAACATTGTAATAACTTTGTAACACAATTTACAGGCTCGGATGTCCGAACTTCACAAGCCCACCTTATCCCCCGACCCCACATGAAGGCGTAACGCGGTCGCTATTCTTCCCAGACGAGGTTATATTCCCGGGACACCCACGTTTCAAAACATTGACGTCTAATATAAGAAATAGGCGTGGTGAAAAAGTTGCTATTAATATACCAGGTATGTTAAGTTATGCATTATCGGCGGAGGTATAGATAGTGTAACGTACACGAAAACGTACGAATTAAAATTGGTTAAACACTATCTTTAAAATTCTATAGCTATCAACATGCTATGGCTATCATGAAGATACAACTCAAATAATATATATACCTACCGTTTCTTAAGTCTTTTAACTCGAATATGTCTGTTATCGTGTTATTGCTACATCATTTCATAAATTACTTAACATAAAAAATAATATGTTTGATACTTTATATGCACGTTGAGTCATGCAATTGTTCTTATATGTGTTTATTGATAAAGAGGAAAAAGGTTATTTATTTAACTGACTCAACAATTTTTCACATGACCTGCATAAGTTTATTTTTTCCTTGTATTAAAAAGATTTTTTTATTAAAAATATTTCTTTAATTTTCTTAGTATTCCGAGATGTAAACACCAAGATACCGGTTGATGATTCTTCGAAACTGGAGCCTAACGCGGCGAAGCCCGACTGCGTTTATATGGATGCCATGGGTTTCGGTATGGGATGCTGTTGCTTGCAGCTCACCTTCCAAGCTTGCTGCATCACCGAAGCGCGCACGCTTTACGATCAACTAGCTCCACTTTGTCCTATTATGGTTCGCATTTATATTATTATTACCATCAATAAGAGATTGTGTGCTATCACGTCGTTATAACTTGCGATAGATTGAATATATGGTCGCGCGCCGACACGGATGTGTCAGACCGACTGAGTTTCACTATATAATTCTGAAAGTTGAGTTAATCTAGATAGTAAAACAACTGAAAGGCCACGCGCGTTGTAGGGTTCCGTAAAATAAACAAGTAATGAATACATCTGAGTTATTTTTTCTAAGGATATTGTATTTTATACGAATTTTGTCAAATACAAAACAATAAACTAAAGCATGAAATGTGTTTTCGTTCGTTTGTGTGACGCGAAAAGAACTAAAAATATGGAAGAAAACAAAAATAATAATTGAAAAAAGTAACGGAAGCAATAATTTCAAATCCTTTAATTATTTGTTATATAATTTATCTGTCGTGATGAGTGGACAATAAAGGTCATTGATAAATTCGATTACAATTGTTATCAGCCGGGCATAACTTGTATTGATATAACTATTATCTTATACTATACATGTACAATGTACATGTTTTAAAAGTCGCAGCCTAATGTTAACTGTGGCGACAATTACTTGCTCAATTAGTCATGTTTTGGATCAATATGACGTATCATATAAACACAGGCATATTACCTATTATTTAAACTTTTTAGTTACAGAAAATAAGATCGTATGTCGTAACTAAATTTAAAATGGATATTGAAAAGCGTTTTGAAGTGTGTTTAAGTGTTGCCTTCTCAGGTGACTATTATGAAACTTTACATGCACATTTCTAGGGGTCTAAAAAAGAACCTAAGGTACATTTTCATTCTGAATAAAATACTGTTCCCACAATGTAGTCACAATAAAGGTTCTTTTTTTAAAGTGCTCTCTAAGCATAATCAAATTTAGAAGATTTTATGTTAAAATGTGAAGAAGTGCACAAAGCTATATTTAATTAACAACTTTGAAAGAAAAGTTGTAAAAAAGGCTACTTGATTGTCCTGTATATATTTACTCTAAATATACAACGACGGTTCAAACAGTATATTGTTTAATAAAATGAAAAAGATATAAGAAAACGATCGAATTTCGACATAATTAAAACTTCCAAAGTAAATCATGCAATCATAGAAAAATTCATGATAAAAATTTTTTTTTTGCTTGGCCTCACAGAAAACCGGTGTGAAATAGTGCTTGCGCTGTGTTTCCCCGAGTGAGGGAGGATACCGGAGGCCCACACCCCAATCCCTCCCCCTATCTCCCCCCCCCCCAAAAGAGTAAGGTGACTGACTAACTGACTGACATACCCAGAGATCAACGCACAGCCCTAACCGCTGAAAATGCAATTAATAAATCCAATATGCGTTTGCAGCTGGCTCTATCAGCCGCTTCGCCTGTCTACCGCGGATTTCTTACCGACGTGGACTGCAGATGGAACGTGATCTCTGCTTCGGTGGACTGCCGCACTCGTGAGGAACGCGGTCTTGAACCTCTCAAAAACAACAAGTTCTGCATCAACAAGTCACGATATGACTCCATTGACTCTTATCTCTCACCGGAAAATGAAAAGTGAGTGCTACTGATAACGGTTATATTTCACTGATGTCATCGGTGGGGCTGGCTTTCGGTCCATTACGAGCTGTTATCACAAAAATTCGTGGTCAAAATGGCTTTTATCGACCACTTGAATTTTACTGTGGGAACAATATTGAATTGAATGGATTCCGTTATTTACTCAAATCTATAATTCTATCATTCTATTGATTACGTAGAGCTTGTTTATTGTTAACAAAAATAGAAAGATATGCGACTTACGGTTAAGACCTATTTTTTTTTTAAATCTAATATCAAGATTTACTTTTAAAAAATTTACCCTGTATCAATTGTCGCCAGGTACAACGACATAAACATAGTCCACGACAAGGAGCTGTACCGGCGACTGCGCGAGGGCGGTATCGACCACCCGCTCGCACTTCACGTCTCGCACCTCTTCATAAGGGATACCGTCTCACTCTTCTCTGAGAAAGTTCACCAGGATGACGAAAACGACACAGATCACTTTGAGGTACGTACACTGGTACTGACTGACTAATCAGTTTAAAATAATTTAATGTTTATAATTTTAAATCACCCCCTGTCGCGCTCATAATATTAAGATTCCTCTCAAGCCAAAATCCAGGACTGTAGACATACTACTGTAGTGCGTGTCCAAGAAATATACCCACATACACTCGAAAAACATACCTCCTTCTGGCATAGTTAAGTAAAAACGATACTTGTTACTATTTAGCTTGTAATGTTGAGTTACTTTGATTGGTTTTAAACGCTATTACATTTAAGAGTCCCGAAAACTACTTATAAGTTAAAAGTAATGTGTAAGGCAGAGTCCGCCTACAAGATCTAACCTAATGGTTATGCTAATGCACTGATAAGATATCAAGGAAATGGATTACAAATCACTGTGTAGCCCTGACTCCCAAAGTAGCGTTAGCTGTGTGTTAGGAGTCAGTTCCTAATCACAGGCAAAATTAACAAACCAATAGTTACAATAGTAGATTCTTAACTAAGTATAAGTTTATTTAGATTACTCGTATATAATTCAATGCGTTTGTGTGTGGCTGTGATCATTCAGTGTTGGGATGTGAATGTGTATGAATTTGCTGTGTATTTGAGGCTATGATTTGTGTGTTGTGGTGTGTGTGACATTTTTCAAGTTTTCATCATTTCACTATTTGATTTAGATTTTCAACATTATCAAGTGCCAATTCGCTAAGCCACAATTTAATTACTTGACTATGAATGAAGCAGGCGATAACGAGTTTTTTATTGACTGAATATTTTCACATATTATATTTATCTACAATACTGTCGGGATGTCCCATGTTTTTTAACCAGAAAGTGTATCTTATCATATAAAATTTGAGTATCATACGTTATTACTTGTGGTTAAATATGTGGAATTGTTCCCACAGAACATTCAGTCGACGAACTGGCAGACAATGCGCTTCAAGCCGCCGCCACCAAACTCGCCCATAGGTTGGCGCGTGGAGTTCCGCCCGTGCGAGGCGCAGCTCACCGACTTCGAGAATGCCGCCTACGTCTGCTTCGTGGTACTGCTCACCCGCGTCATACTATCTTACAACCTCAACTTTGTTATGCCGATAAGCAAGGTACGTCTCTATTTACATATCCTGTTTTTCAAAGCATTGGTAACTCAAAATATCTAGGAAATTGTTTAATAACGAGTTTTCTATCTATCTGATAGATAGAAAAATCTTCATTTGTTCGTCACCATAATATTACAGTTACAAGAGTACATAAAATGTGAGATTGTGAGGGACAGGTGTGTCATGTCCCTGCAACAGAAAGGGAAGATCCTCCGACCAGGCGAGGTGATCATGCCTGGCGGGCCACTGCCCAACGGTTGATGTTGGGATGTTGTATATATGTTAATCGGCACGAGAACTTTTATTGCGCGATTCAGGATTGGTAGTTTATTTGTTTCCTTCGTTACTCCGTAGTCGACGTATCTTCGGTAGATGGCACTGTATGTGAAGGTCGCCACAGACATGTAGTGTACAAAAGGCGGCTTTATTGCCAAAATCAATCTCTTCCGGGCAACCTTAGGGTGGATTAAAATGTATAGGAGAGACAGTGGTAGCTGATGGTGCAATGAGTTTTTAATTAATTATTTGCTAACGAAAAACAGTGTACCTGCTATAGTGATAATACTAATATAAAATCTACATTTTATATGTAAATGATATTCTGTTTCTGAGTGTTAGAAAAAGATTCTGATTCTTGCATTTATCCAGGTTGATGAAAACATGCAGCGAGCTCAGCGAAGGAACGCGTGCCTCGAGCAAAAGTTCTGGTGGCGACGTGACGTGGGACTGCCCGCTGACCTCGCCAAGCAAAACACGGACTCGGCCGATATCTACTCAGAGATGACCATCAACGAAATTGTTAACGGAAAGGTGCAGTTTTATTGATTAAATATATTGCATTTGTGTATCGCACCATATCAGTAGTTTTTAATCCATCCTCAAGTTCTGATTACTATCAAAAGTTCTAAAGGTGTCTCCTACGATAATAATAAGGCCACAACATAGAGTTGTGGCCTTATCAGTTATAAGTAGGTAAACTTGGTTATAAACAATTATTATATCATAAAAATGATAAACAAGTTTCCAAGTACTAAATTTTTAGATTGTTTCTTAGTCATGACTCCAAATTAGAGTAATTTGGAAAATTACTCTAATTTGGGTTTGGGATCGGTAGGCCAGACAAAATTGTCATTTATAAAGTTTTATTTTGCACAACCACCCAAGTTTATATTTCTTCATTTTTATTAGTTCATTTTCCGATCACCGATTAGAAGCAGTTTCCAACTTTACTAGGTATACTCACCAGATTTATTTAAGAGCTTTTATGTAATTGAGAATTTATTACTTTATCACTTACATTTTCTTAAAATAGGGTAGGGCAGGTAGAGTTCTGGAGATGTTAAGCCTCGCTATCTATAAATCGCTGGTTATAAAAGTATTGTACCTACTGTTTTTTTCAGGAAGGTGTGTTCTCCGGCCTTATTCCCCTAATCGAGTCGTACCTGTCGGGCATGGACGTGGACGCCGACACACACTGCTCGGTGCAGCAGTACCTCAAGCTCATTCAACGCCGAGCCTCGGGCGAGATCTCCACTATGGCGACCTGGATGAGGAATTTTGTTACAACTCACCCGCAATACAAGTACGTATTGAGTTTTCGTGTATATGTATACACTCTGTAGTTTATACCCTTTTGAATGTGTCTGTGAAAAGATTTTGTACCTTCTTAACATTGTAAAAAAATTGTTATTTATAAAAGTATTAACAACTTAATTAAATGTACTTTTGGGGTCTACGATAATATTGTTATGGTTTTGGTTACAGGTCAGTTCGATCCAATCACACCTATGGTAATCACGAGCAAGTCTCAAAAAACGATAGGGTAGTTGACTGTATCGTAAATAATGCCTATGTCTCTTTCCTTAAAACGAATATTACAAAACATCTCTCGGAAAATTTTGTTATTACCGCTTATCGTTTCTGTTACAAATTTTAATTCAATAAACATTGAAATATATTGCTCAATTGAGAAGTCTAAAACAGTGGCGTCACAAGTTAGTATTTAGTACATTTTTCATACAAAATTATCGTTTTGACAGATGATAAAAAGTAACTAATTTGACTAAGGTGTCAACTACCCTATACACTAACTCTAGAACTCTATCATATGTCATGGTGTTTTCCTAAAATGTTTTGGTAACTGTTGAACACGATGTATTTTGCATTACAGAAAGGACTCAGTCGTCTCCGAGAAGATAAACTACGATTTGCTGAAAACTGCGTACGGCATACAAACCGGTACGATACCTGCGCCGAAGCTCCTTGGCGGCGGTAACGTGTCCAAGACCAACGAAAACATACCCAAGGCCTTCATCACCATGATGAGTAAGGAATGTTCGTAACACGCCTCGTGCCTTCTGTGTATACTTGTTATTGTCTAATTAGATGTTGCCTTAGGTTGTTTACTCTTGTCGTTAGTTTATCAAGGCTCCTATACACTATGCCGTCGCCCAGGCCGGAGGGTTTTCTCATATGCATATTCACCGGTCAGGCCACCGACATAGTGTGTAGGAGTCCTTAAAGACAGCGCCTCTATGTTAGTATGTCATGGTTCGCGTGTAATGTGCGACACAGGGTAGACACGAAAATTTTAGTGTTAATTCTTACATTCCCCAAATACTTCGTGGAGCCATAAATAGACTGCAAAGCATCTTGTGAGCACACGCTAGAGAGGTGATATATTACATTTAACTGTTACATAAAAGTTACTATACTATAGAGATCTCAACTGACCATCATAGGTCTAACTACAGTCCTTGCAAATTATCAAAGAGTTTAAGTACTGTTTAGAAAATACATAACGTAGTTCCTTTTATTTCTATTTAGTATCTTGAGCGTCAGAACATGAAAGTTACATAAATATGTTCAATATATTGTTTTCATTTTGCATGTAGAACTTATAAGTTCTACATGCAAAATGTTTTCTTTGTTATTTGTAAATGCTTCTCAATTTGGTTTTGTTTTGCTTAACTAGTGTTGTCCAGTGCTTTTCAAATTCAAATAAATGTTTACTAACACAATATGCAAATTGAACCTTGTTATGCAGAAACGACTCAATCTACAACTTGTTCAAATCAATAATACTCATCATTAAACTCTGGGTCTGGCGTCTGGGTGTTTTTTTGTGTCTGTTTCATATATGTTTGTAAAGTACCGTCCTAGTGCCGGAGTTGACTTTAAAAAGAAAAAAAACTTGTTATTCTGAGTTTGGGTGTTCTTTGTGTCCCTTACATATATGTTTGTAAAGTCCCCCGCGACGCAGGACTAGTGCGGGAGTTGTCACAATAAAAGGCATCAATAAAATGTCAAAACCATAGAGATATTATAGATAGAGTAGGGAAGACATACGGCTGCCTGTAAGCGGAAACCTCCAACGGTTAAAAAGAGAGAGAAGATCGGGGTGCCCCATCTGTCTTTCTCTACTGACGCATGACTGCGCATTAAAGGACTAATAATGGTAATCCAATCGCAACAAGTAACCGGCGAATCGTTCTGCTATGCTGCTTTGCCACGCTAACGAGAGTAAAGAGAGACAGATAGGTACCGCGATCGTCTCTCTCTTTCTAACCGAGGGACGGCTAAAGGCCCGGCTCCCCTGATCTATCTAAAATACCTCTATGGTCAAAACGGGAAAAAAAATATTCTTTTTGAAATATGCAGATGATATGTAAGTCAGCTAGTTATATAGATAATTTTTTTTTAGCGGTTGGATAAAGGCAGCACAGGACCGGTTGTTGTGGAGAGACTTGGGGGAGATCTATGACCAGCAGTGGACAGCTTTAGATTTTTTTTAGTAGAAATATAAATATTTGAATTTAAACCAGTTTGTCGATTATATCGCTTCTACACAACACAATCAAATTGTAGACGTTGTTGAGTAGTCAATATTATATTAGCAAACAAGTTTTCGACATAATGTTTTCATTAAAATGTCACTTTAATTTTGATTTTTTATTATTCATTATGATATTAGATGATATGATATTAGATTCAATAAAAGAGTAAAATTAGTTGAATTGAGTCTGAAGTTTTAGGTCAAGGCAAAAAACAGTAACTCGGCTTGCTATTACCGAAGTATTGATTTACTCTGCAATGGTCCCATTATTACATCAGTTAGCAGTAAAGATACTAGTTAGAACAGAATAGGAACCAATTAAAGGAAGAATAGGAAATTGTAAAAACGAAAACGTTATAATAAATATATTATCACTAGCTGACCCGCCGAACTTCGTACCGCCACATTTTTTTTTTTGTAAATATTTTCTACATTTCTATGTAAATTCTAGAAATTGAAATACGGCGCCATCTACCGGATATCTGTGCAACTACCAAACCGCTATCTATTAGGATTTTATAGAACTAACCGATAAATACACTCTAAAGTCGTATAATAAACAAATATTGACATCAATAATTGAGATAAAAACTACCCTATCGTCCAAGTTGGACAAAATTACAGACGCTTACAAAATTTTATAAAAATTGTTCCAGTAGTTTTGGAGTTTATCCCGCACATACATCGTGACACGAAATTGTTATAAATATAGATAAGTGTATGTACATGTAAACAATTTACTCAAAGTATTAAAATTTAAAGTGACAGATAATATTACATTGAAGTCTTATTTGCTTACATAGTATTGACTACTCTGATTGCTCATAACAATTTGCCTATTGGGATGTAAACAAACATACGTCACATATAATTTTAGTTCTGATAATTTTAAATATTTTGCATGCCTATAAGAATGAAATGCTGAGTGTACCTGTAATGTTTGTTTCTGGTTCCCCCTTTTCTTAACTTTTACATTACCGATTGCGATGCACACATTTATATTCTTTCGTGACCTGGCATTTAAAACAGTATTAACTAAAACATTTCCAATGACATGGCGACTTTCAACAAACAGAAGACATGATTGCCATTAAATAAATAATTGTGAAGAATGGTTGTGAATGATGCAGAGATTATTATTCGGTGAACACGAGTTTAACTTTGATACCAAGAGAGTCACAATATGATTAATATTAGTTTTTAAATAGGTACCACCAGTACTTTATCAATTAGCCACAATATTAATAAATATTTAAATTGTTTGGGGTTAAATGGTACTAGATTTGTTGATTGTTATTAATTACCTACATAATAACATGAAATATGTGTATATTGCATGACGGCACGTTAAAAAAAACAAAAATTGAAATAAGATTTGTCTATTGTCGGTCGGATGCAAATTGTACCTGTTGCAAGCAAATTGTGTGGGAGTCGCTGTTGCATTTTAAATTATAATGATTGCAGATTTATTAAAGTTTAGAATATTATATCACGAATTGTGGAAATGTATTGGTAGTTATAGATGTAACGGGCGGATTTTATTACCCAGTTCTAATATTAATTTGTTATAGTTTGAGTGATTAATGATTTGTTTTAGTTCAAGAAACTTAATTAAGTTATTAAATTATATGAATCTGTACACCAATCAAGAGCACAAAATTATTTTGTTAGATTTTTATTTTGATAATTTTTAATTGTGCTTTATTTTGTTTATATACCGAATTATTTTATATATAAATTGTTACTTACTTTGTATTGTTCACTGTTAGTGAGTGCTTTCAGCAACTATATTAAAGTATTCATTCAATAAAATATTTCATTGTTTTGGTTTGTTTCAATCTACCTACCTATTCATATAATAAAATTAATTTTGAATTTTAGAGACAAGGGGCTATGTCATATTATAATAGGTTTAAAAACATTTTTTTTTCATATTTAAGAAATATTAAAAAATGGCTCTATGGTGTCTAAATCGGTTGGGATCTTAGAGATATAAATGTCTTGGTTGTCTTCCTAGTGTAAGTAGTTGGTATCCCGCAGGAAGCAGACAGCAAGAGCGATCATAATTTGGAGGAATTGGATAATTTTTAATTGGATAAAAAACAGTATTAAGTTGAGGCGAGATATATTCAAACGAGCATACTGTTTCTCCTTTGGTCTCTACCAATGACACAATATGGTCTCTACAGTTTATTTTCGCCAAACTTTTTCACCTTTTCGACCATATTGAGATGTTTCAATATGGTCGATATCTATATATAATAATTGTAATGTAATAAATAGTAATAATGTATTATTATTATGTATTAATTCAATGTATTAAGTTACCAGCAAACCACAAAAATAATTTATTTGTACGTAATCCTATAACGATGGCGATGTCACTAGTTCTCCATGCTTGTGTGTTTAATAAGTATTCAGCTAATTTATCCTAATAATTTATGCTACAAATACGTGGCATCTGAAAATGCACAGAATATTGATGTACACAAATATGAATTTTGGCTTATTCCCAACGGCTATTAGTGGCAGATTTTATGATGGCCGTAGAGAATGTTTTGTAATTATTAACCGACTTCAAAAAAAGGAGGTCTCTCAATTCGACCGTATATTTTTATGTATGTTCGCGGATAACTTCGTCGTTTATGAACCGAATTTGATGATTTGTTTTTATGGAAAGGAGATATCCCAACGGTGGTACCATGATAAGCACACTAAGATCTGATGAAGGCATGCATCCAAGAGAAATCGAGTCGAACCATGAGGTCAGTATTTTTTTTTTTTCTTTTTTTTCCATTCACCTCCGATGATGGTAGGTGGGGAAAAATTTTGCCAATAGACTACCTACAGTAGCAGCAGTTTTAGTGGTAGCCGTTGGGAATAAGCCCGTATTTTGAAGATGATTAAATCAAAGATTGCTTATTTTATGAAGTCCTATAATTTTAGAATTTATCAACAAGTTGCAATATATGTTGTTGCTCCTGCTGGCGCCAGTCATCGCTCCCGGCGTCGCCAAGGTTGCCTGCGTACTCTGTAAATAATTTTAATAGTACTTAATATCATCAAATACATTTTTGCCTCGATTACATTTTAATTACATATTGCCACTATTTTGTTATTTTTTGTGTAATTTGCTAAACAATGGAAAAAGGAAACCACTGTTTGAAGTTTAACCATATTTACCTCTCATGACATGACGAATAATTTTCAGAGAACCTCCGCGCAAAGACAACACACGTTGTACACGCTGTTTAATCGTTGAAGGGCCCGCAGTACACACCTAGGAGCAAAGAAATAGACTATAATAACACTACTCTTTTTAGTTATTGTAAATACAAACAAATTACACGGGCATTTCACGTGAAGCGGAAATCGAAAAAAGGATCAAGATTCCGATTTCATTTATATTTTAGTATGTTATACCTATACATATCCGCGGCACAAATACGAAATATTTTTGCATTTTCTAGCCTTCGTTTTAAAATATATAGGTCTTTGTAGATTTCAGTAAACGTGAGGTGTGCACTGCTTCGAATAGCATTATCAGTTCAAATATTTTATATTTTAGAACAAATTTTATCACTGAATTATATATGTACCACATTTAATAACCCTTTATCCTCATAATTTGAACTTTTTATTTTTAAATGCTAAAAATTTTCATTTTTTACTAAGTTAGCATTTTTTTTTAGATCATGAAATAAAATGTTATTTTATGTTAAAACTTCATGTCAAGTTTTATAGTGGGCCGCGCAGAAGTTTAGGAGCTAGTTATTGAATGTATATATATTTGTATTTAAAACTGACCAAATAAATTATGTCTGTTTATTTCGAAAGAGTTGTAATTTCTGCTACTCTGATTACCATAGTCTACGTAAACGTACCAAAATTATTTATGTAATTTAAAAAGATACTAACAATATTGCCTTATTTAAAATTTTAATTTTAAATCTAAAGGTGAAGAGTTTGTTTGTTTGAACGCGCTAATCTGGGGAACCGCTGGTCCGATTTGAAAAATTCTTTCAGTGTTGGATAACCCATTTATCGAGGGAGGCTTTAGGCTATATATCATCACGCTACGACCAATAGGAGCGGAGCACGTAGGAAAAATGTTTCAAAAACGGGGAAAATTATCACGCTACGGGCAATAGGAGACGCAAACGAGGTTGCGTGGGTCAGCTAATATTGTATACTAGCTGACCCGGCGAACTTCGTACCGCCATATTTACATATCTTGCTCAGCTTCCCACAGGTAGTGTACAGTCGCGTACAAAAAAACACTTTTCCCGTTTTCTTTTATTTTTTTTCTTTCTAGCAAAAAAAGAATGAATGAAATCGGACTATGTGTTATTGAATTACAACTAAGTACATATTTTGACTTTCATCCCCTTTCTCCAGGAAACCGTGCTGAATTTCGGGATAAAAAGTATCCTATGTCCTACCTCGTAGTATAAACTCAAACCATGCCAAGTTTCATTTGAATCCGTTTAGTAGTTTCGGCGTGATGCGCGGCCAAGATACAGACAGACAGACAGACAGACGGACGGACAGACAGACAGACAGACAAAAATGAAAAAAATTACAGTTTTGGCTTCATTATCGATAATAGAGAGAGATAGAGAGAGAGATAAAAAAATTCAAAATATCTTTAATGTACAGAATTGGACCTGTTACATTTTTATTATAAGTATAGATGTACTAAAATGCCACGATGTAAAAGATATAATTGTGTTAAAAGGTATTTATAAATCAAGAATTATAAACAGTTACCTCTAGAATTATTCTATCAATTAGTTGCAATGTGAAAAGTCCACCAGATAATCTTCTTAAATACTGGCCATCATCATCTAATTCCTCTGCTTCTTGCTGGAAATAAAAAACAACTATCTCCTTTATATTTTGAACACTAAATTAATATGTATTCTTGTGTAGTACATGTGTATGTACTACACAAGAATACATATATACAAACACGGAAGGCAAAGCGAGAGTACATTTCTTTATAATAATACTAGCTATCCGCTCCGGCTTCGCACGGGTTCTCTACGGCAAATAAAACATTTACTCTGAGACAATGTGCGGCTTCAATTTTTCCGACGCGTTAAACAAATATCGTTATATTTTAGTCAATTTACTCAAAACATTAACAAATTATAAAAGAAAACCTTCCTCAAGAATCACACTATCTATTGGTAAAAACCGCATAAAAATCCGTGCAGTAGTTTTTGAGTTTATCGCGAACAGGCAGACGCGGCGGAGGACTTCGTTTTATAATATGTAGTGATTAATAAATTGCTTTATTGTACACCAGATAACTAAAAATATAACTTAATCGTAGACAGAGAATAGAGGTATAGACTAGCTACTAAATTAATAATAATTACTAGAGTGAGTAGGATTGAACGACAAATGTGGAAGAGGAAGCAAGACGGAGTATGAATTTTTTGTCTCGGCTTGCGTATAGGGTTTTTGTTGTTTGCCACCATTGTCGTTGATGGCAAACAAGCGTATGGTGTCAAGGAAAAATTGTTAATCAAACTGAATAACGCTTATTCCGTGTCACTTGTAACCTAAAAGGTGTTTTAAAAAGTAGTATTTAGTGTGCAGTGATGGTGAATTGCTGTGTAATTGGCTGTAAAAGCCGTAGTGAACGAAATGAACCAAACATAGGTAACCTTTCATCGGTAAGTAGAATTTCGTTTTTTTTATACCTATTAAACAGTAATTAAATGAAACGATTAAGTACTATGCTAAGGTATATTTCATGTTATTTTTGTGCACGGGACAATTAAAATTAAGTTATAAAAATCCAGTCTTTTTCGGTATTAACCGATCAAAGTGAGTATGTGATACGTGGGCTAATCTATGTAATAACATCGTGTCATCTCTGAATAGTAGGATTATACGCCATTGGGGATACCAGAATCACTGTTTTTAACACCCTGTTTTTTTTAGTTTTCCAAATGAACCATATTTAAAAAATAAATGAACTAAATGTACGGGCCGCATAGACTGGCATCCAAGTTGCCACTCCAGAATTAGTTCAAGACTTTTTGAAACCAATTGTTTTCTTCAGAAAAAATATAGGACCTATATAAATATATAACTGTATTCTATCTATCTTTCACTTCAATTCTTCGCCATTGTAATCGCCTCCTTTTTTAATTTTATCGATAAAAAAATCATAATAAAAAATGTATACCAGAATAATTATTTTCTTTATACCTTGAATAGAACTTGCAATAAATATTTTTTTTGATATGGAACTTCGTTCTTAATTGGTGTCCCACGACACCACACGACTTTTTTATTTCATTATAACTATTATAGAATCTTACATTGTCTTTTATTATTTCTCCTTTTATATCTGTAACAATATTTTATTGATTTTCTACTCTTCTGTCAAACTTAGATAACTTACCCGATTATGTCGAAACGAGAACTCAGATAATAGCACAAGGTAAAGTGCAGAGTTTACCCCAAAAACGGGGTAAAATTTAAAGTGTGGCAATTTCAAAACTATAGATCTAGATAAGTTGAACTATCGCTATTTCACACTGTATACGTTAATGGCTTGTTTATACCTCTATTCTCTGTCTATGAACTTAATGCTAGGTCAGTAAAAGCGACGCCCTTATCGCTCAACACGAACTTAGCGGGAGCGGACAGCGGCGCGTTTAAAATAATATAGTAAGGTAGGTAAAAATAGTAGGACTTTTTAGCTACTTTTTCTATACAAGCGCAATGAATCAAGAGAAGCTTCTTAGTTAAGAAACTAAAGATTAAACGAAATTAATAACAGTCGCTATTTTACCACCAAAGTGCAAAATTTTGTGGGTCTGTAAAGCTGCGTATCGACTTCGCGCTCCAAGAGGACAAAGATAGGCGCGCGTTCCGACCGCGCGAAGTCAATACCATTTTGGAACGCGCGCCAATGTGTTCGTTAGAGCGCTCGAACGTGGAGCGGGCCGTTCCATCTGTTGTCGGTTTTTGACCGCGTATCTAAGGCAGCTCGGTTGTGGCGCGCGCGCCTGTTTAACGCGGGGGCGATAGTATTGTGTAATTTGTTGCGTTCCCAACGATGGATAACTAAAGTTGCTGTAAATTAATACAACTATATGGTACAAAAGAACTACTGTGGAATAGCAAAAATTCTTCAGCTTGGAGAGAAATAAGTTGTGAAATGGGAGTCCCTGTGCCAGAATTTGTGAAAAACAAATACTGCTGCTGTTTTATCCACGAACACACTGTTCGTTTCTGTTTTATGATAACTGTGAATAACTATAAACGCTGCTGCTGCTTGTACACGACTGGCCTGCATGATAAACGGTCAAACACAGGAGAAGTTGCCATGCGCGCTTAGTTGATGTATTTCAAATATTTGGAATGCGTTCCGCCGAACGCACTCTCGGCGCGGTCGTTCATGGCACGCGCGCCAAGAGCGCGTAGTCGATACGCAGCTTAAGGATAGTGGTAAATTATTTACTACCAGAAAAACTACCCCTACCCTTTTCTAGGGTTCCGTAGTTCACGTCTCGGAACCCTTTAGTTTCGTCATGTCCGTCCTCGGCTTACCTTCCAAACGGTTAGTGCTAGGAAGATAAAAAATTACATGGATATGTATCTTTACCACGTCGACAAAGCGCTAAAGTAAAATCACGAAAAAAATGGGTTCCGATTTATTGTAGAAACATACCTCCATTTCCTTTTCAGTACGATCTACTTTGTCCATATATTTGAAATGTAACTCCAGGAGTCTGTCGACTTTCTCCAAATCATTTTCAGTGAATTTCGCCAATAGACGTTGCCTCTGGCTACCTTGGCAGTTGCGTAACATTGATGCTATTATTGAGACAACGTGTTCTGAAAGGAATAGTTTATTTTAAAATTAAGAAGAGGCACTAATTGCAAAAGTAGGTCGTCATATAAGATTTGAACATAATAACGCGTGGATCCCAACGTGTGAAAGGCTTATTCCCAACGGTCACCTCCAAAACTGTCCCTATTGTTGGTCGTTGAGACAATTTTATTATTTTATTCTCAACCACCACAACTGGAGGCAGTTGAGAACAAATGTAAAAAAAAGCAACGACCACCAGAGTGGGGCAGTTTTAATGGTGACTGTTGGGCATAAACCATTTGAAATTATGCACAATACTAAAGTATTACATCATCATGTTCTAAATGCCACTATGAACTGGTAAAGCAAATTATCCAAATTAAGCCAAAATGCATGTTGTTTCTTATTTGCTAAAAAACAAACTCATAGGAGTTGAAAATTACCTTCATGCTGATCCACGGTTAAAATTCGCTTCCGTTTAGGTGTTTTCATGAATAAAGGGAAAACGGTGCGCAATCCTAAAATATCTACAAACTTGTTGCAATTATCGCGCCCCTCGGGTCCAGCCAGTGCATGATCTAGGACTTTCAGTGATCCGTTTCTAGACATTTTCTTTTCCCTATAACATGAAGGAATATTGAAACTTTTAAGTCAATTAGTATTGTAATAAGAATATTTTGGTTTTAGAAAGTCCATTACTGCTTCTATCTTTTAGGCCTGCCTCTGTTAACTTTTTTGCTTTTTTCGTCCAGCAAACTATATAAGATAATCTTTTCGTTCCCAACCTCTAAGAAAGAATCACAGTGTAGGAAATACGACTGATAATTTCCTCTAAAAAGTCTCAATCATGACCAAAGTCAAAGTATTAGTGTAAAATGAAAATACATACCTAAGCATAAGGTTCATCAGTTGCAATCCTTCACCTCGCAAGAAGCGATCACGATTGGCTGGTTCCATAAGCGCGCAACATAACGAGTCGAACATGTTCTCCATGGCTTCCTGTTCTTCGGCGCCACTCGGGTCATTACGTTTGTAAAACTGTACCAATGCAAATATAAATTGCCATAAACATACAAATAAATAAAATTATTGATTAAATATTTATTAATACCTTAATCTTTTGTGATTGAAGTTTAAAAAAACTTACGACAACAATACCTCAAGTTTAGGATTCGATAATTTTGTGTACATTTTGGTTCAAAAATGTCCTGCCCATTTAAGTTTCTATTTCAATAATATCTTTTAAGATACAATTGTTTGAAGTGTAGGTATACTAACCGCTAACTGTTGAAGCAACACGTCAATACCATCCAATTCGCCCAATAGTTTCCTATTGTCAGGAGTAGTTTGTAATAAAATGGAGAGAATTTCTGTGGCATACAACTTATTTCCATCAAACGGTACTTTCAACTAAAACATAAAAATTCATTAATACACAATATTATAATTATGTAATTTAAAGTAACTTATGTTTGAAATGAATACCTTCAGTCTTTTGAGTATCCATTGCATAAATCCTTGTTTTGCTACTTCTGAACACAATTCTGGCCTGAATTCCGTAAGATTTTCTATGATACCTGTCCAAGTCAAAAAGATTTTATTCAAATAGGCACTTATTTTACAGGCACTTATGAATAGTCAATATTTGATATTTAAAAATCGAGTGATTCTAGTAGCCAGTTCCAAGTGCATCCTACCCTTCACGGAGAAGAATCTGGCAAGAAACTCCACTGTTGCTCCTTTTAAAAAATAATAATAGGGTTTACAAATTTTTTTTTACTAAGAAACTTGAATGAGAACGAAGTTGACCAAAGAAAACAAAACAAAAAGTTTGGAGTCATTGCTGCACAGCCATGAGCTAACCAATCATGCGCCGTTATTACTCAAAGCTGTAAGATTTTTATATTTGCAAGTCAAACATTTGATTCAGTTATTGATATTACGTAAAAGTGACATCTGAAGAAACACCCAGACTAAGAACAACAATTTGTGGATCATACAAAGTTGTTGTCCCATGTAGTGTTTGAACTACGCCACGCATGCAGTAATACTACTAGTTACGTGTTGTGTGCATACCTAGTGTATTATGGACAGCATCTCTCTCATCGGGAACTTGCTCATCTAGCCTTGCAAGGTTGTGAAGCAATAGAGCAGGCGCTTCTGCCTCTGCCATGGCATTTATTAACTCCTCTGCACCCTCCTCACTCTCATGGAGAATGTCCACATCTGTCAGCTCCTGTTAGTTTATTTATACAAATAACGAATCATACTACTTAACAGAGTTGCGAGAATGCAATAAGAATCTAGCTATAGAAATAACTTTAGCCTTTTTCACTCATATTTGAGTTCCAAAAAATTACAAGTAAATGCTGGCCACTAGCCTGAGCTTTTTATTTGATGAATTGAAAGGAACAGAAGAATGAATTAAATAATTTTCATAAGATTACATTTATTTTTTTTTGTATTGGATAGCATTTTTTTTTAAGAAACATTACACAATAAATAAGGTCATACTTCAAGTATTGGCATCAGAGAAGTGATCATCCTATATTCAATAAAGAAAAGTATGTAACAAACCTGTAGCAGAGTTACAACTTTAGTAGAAATGTCAGTATTATCATGAGACAATAACTCCAATAGAGAATTTACACATTTTAGTTCCACAAGCAATGGATATTGGTCTGGTACAGTTGCCACAGCACTCAAGTCCTGCAATAATAATAATAAATTCCTTTATTTAATAAATGTCATAATATGTACTATTTCCAGACATCTCACACTTGGCAATTTGAATATACAGGATCACCTGATTATTTACGACAGGAATTATAAAATGAACTCAATCTTATACTGGAAGCATAGAAACTTAATTATGAAACTTTATATTAATACTAGCTTTTGCACGCGGCTTCGCTCACGCAGACTTTTATCCCCTGATTTACCCCCTAAGGGGTGGAATTTCAAAAATTCCTTTCTTAGTGCTCACTTACGTTATACAAAGAACCTACATGCAAAATTTCAGGATTCTAGGTTGAGCGGTTTTGGTTGCGCATTGATCTCTGAGTATGTCAGTCACCTTCCTTTTTATATATATATACTAGCTGATCTGGCAAACGTCGTTTTCCATAAAAAAAAAATTGGGGTATAAAAAATAGATGTTGGTTGATTCTCAGATCCTGATATGCACACTAAATTTCATAAAAATCGGTTCAGCCGTTTCAGAGGAGTACGGTAACTAACATTGTGACACGAGAATTTTATATATAAGATATATAGATAATATAAGTTGTTTATTGTGTGTATCATTAAATAAGTCTTATGTGGGGACTGAGTACTAGTATTTCAAAGCAGCTGCATTACTGAGGTGATCACTACACTGACTGTTGAATTGCACAATACATGCGGTTAAATTGTTATTAATTTAACACAAAACATACAAACTAGATTACTACATACTACTAATAACCTCACACATCACACAACCATCTGATCCCAAACAGAACCTGCACTATGGGAACCTGAATGCTGATATACCAGGTGTCCGGTGGCAGAATTAGGATTTAAATTTCGAATTGTTCTAATACCGTTGAGCGGAGAGGTGGGAGGGGGGTCGCGTTCGCTTCGTCATTGGTACGGGTTACTTAGTCACGATGTCGCAGTGGACGGGTGAACAACGTGCGTTCGCAATTGAAGCGTATTTTAAAGCTAATGATTCCTGTGCTGTTGTTCGTCGAAGGTTTTGTTCGCATTACAATATTCGACGTTTACGTGATGCGCCAAGTGAAGATTTGATTCGATTGTGGGTGCGGAGGTTCAGCGGTACTACCCTCGCACAGAAAATCAACGTAAAATGACCACGTTCGTGCTGTCGTGTTTCGTTGGTGAGTGCGAGACCGGAGGCCCAAATAGTCTAGTCAACAAGTTCCATACTTGTTGACTAGGATCTCTCTTTTCACCCCTTTAAAATTCAAATTGTGCAAGCGCTTAAGCCCAATGATTACAATTTGCGTAAAAGTTTCTGTGAAACAATGTTGCAACGATTTCGTACAGTGAACACAATCTTTTGGAGTGACGAAGCCCATTTTCACTTAAATGGATGTGTTAACAAACAGAATTGTCGATATTGGGCACCTAAAGGACAGAATCCACGTTTAAAACATCAAAAGCCACTTCACAGTCCCAAAGTAACGGTTTGGTGTGCACTATCAAGCAGTGGAATAAGCGGGCCCTATTTTTTTGAAAATCACCGAGGGCAAGCCATTACTGTGAACGGTGTTTCTTATCGGCTCATGCTTAACAATTATTTTCTGCCAACCCTAAGAGAACATCCTGCCTACAATTCACACACATGGTTCCAGCAAGATGGTGCCACACCACACACTGCCAGAGAGACCATGGTGCTTCTTCGTGATTCCTTCCCTAGCAAATTGATTAGCCGTTTTGGTGACATCCCCTGGCCACCCAGGTCGCCGGATCTCACCCCCATGGACTTTTCTCTGTGGGGTTACCTTAAAAGTAAAGTCTATGAAACAAATCCAGCGACCATTTCAGCACTAAAAGAAAATATTGTTTGTGAGGTTAATGGCATCCCGACGTCACTTCTCCAGCGAGTGGTGCGGAATACTGAGGTCAGATTCCAAGAGTGTGTCCGACGTGACGGTCAACATTTAGACGAAATAATATTTAAGAAATAAAACCCGCATTTCTCTTCATTTTAATAATTATTGAAATAAATTTATATCCTCTTTAGTTTTTTTTTTATTTAAATTTGAAATCCAAATTCTGCCACCGGACACCCTGTACATACATATTATAAGTAGAGCCTTGATACAAAACAAATGATTATATATTAACTTTAACTGCCTTGGTGACGTAGTGGTAGTGTATGTGACTGCTGTGCTTGAGGTTTCGGGTTTGATTCCCGGGTTAGACCAATAATTTATATGATCTGCAAATATTTGTTTCGGAGTTTGGGTGTTTTCTATGTATTTATATTGGTTGTCTAGTACCCACAACACAAGCTCTGCTTAGCTTGGGACTAGATGGCGTTGTGTGTTAGATGTCTGAAATATTTATTTATTATATAGATAACACATTTATACAGAATGGGATTCAAACCCACAACTTGGCTTAACACCCCGGGTCACCAACCACTAAACCTACAGGCCTGTCTTTCTATAATTCATTAGATATACCTGTAATGCTTCATGTAAATCTATTTCACTGTCCATAAACTTCTCAGGCTGATCAGGAAACTTTATTCTCATCTCTCTGTTCCTTAGAGCTTTTTTTTCAAAATTGAGTACCAATTTTTTTACAGCTGTGTCATCAAGAACATCACCCTGTAAGATGAAAAAAAACTTTACTCTTTGCATGTTTATTACTTCATATTATATTGTTAAGAAAAAACTGGCACTACTTTTAAAAGGTTCTTACTTAAAAACATTGATATGATAAAGAATTATACCTCAGTGGCTTCTGTTTCTACAAATCTAAGGATGTCCTCTCTCTCTTTATCAGTTATAATGGGTTCCTTGGGGAGAACATTACTTGCACCATGAATTAAGTAATCGGACTTTGATTTTCCCAAGCGGCGATACTTCGATGCTTTAACCTGGTCCTCATCAGAATCACTATCTTCTTCATTGGGACGTTTTGGTGTTGGTGTGGGCTGTAGGTGCATAAATATTTTAATAAATAACAAATTATTTACTTCTATCAGTGTTCAAACAGAAAAAGAAACACCGTCCTCTCTAGCATATTGTTCAAAGTAATTTACCTTAAATGAAAGCAGTTCGCCGACGTCCATTATAAATTTTAGTAGTTATACTTATGAGACGTATGTTATCATTTAGGCAACTAATATAATTAATTAATATAATACACGAGGCTTATACACATTAATTCTTGATACAAAGTTTTTGGCTTCGAAGCTTGCAGTATTTACTAGGACTGACATTGACATTTGTGAGCGCAGAGAACACAACAACACAGCGTATACAACAAGTCATGCGGCATTTGGCAGTATTAAACTTGAATTAATTTTCTTTCGTCCACTTCGATACGGTTTGTAGGTATCGGTTCTGTTCTGTTCTGAACGCTTTATTTCTATTTCTTGTGTTTTTTTTTCGAATTTATGATAGAAAATCATGTATTGTTTTTATATAATAATGAAATATAATCACAAAGATTTAAGCTATGGTTAACTCAAATTAGTTCGTAGTTATTGGTTTGTAGCATCAAGGAATGAACAAACATTTCGGTATACAAGATTCAATTTAAAACAAATTCAATAAATTCGTCAGTATTTTTTTTCAAAATAGGAAAAAGGTGCTAGTTGTTCGCGTCATTCTGATATTACGTTTCTAGGTCGACACGATACGATACGCAACATATGTGGTTCTACCTTAGAGCATATATATCTCGATGCGTGCGTATTCAAAGCGTGATCGCAGTAGAGAGGGGTGAGTTTGGGTAGTGTGTCTCTCTCACGCAAGCCTCTCCGACTGTTCGGCTGCCCCTCCAGGTATATATATGCTCTAAGGGTTCTACATTCCCTCCCAATATTGTCTATGGAATGCCTCTAATGGCGCCAATCTCAAACATAAGTTTTTGTTTGTACATTGTACAGTTTTACAAAAAAGACAGGCTATTTTAATATAATATAAATATTAATAATATATATTATAGATATTTTCGTTTGTGCTAAAGGTAAGACTTTTACTTTCAACTCGATACTTCTATTAGAAAAGTATTCTATCGATCAATCGGTAATACGATGAACTTTTCCCTAACAAAATTCCTAAATTATATCTTGTTTTAATCAAGACCATGACCTTTGATTGATTACGAGGTTATAGACATTACATAAGTATTTAGTTAAAAACCATTACTAATAAAACATGTACATAAAAATATATGTAAGTATGTATTATCTAATTATGATTATTTTGATTTAAAAGCCATGGCCCGAATAGCGATAGTGAAGTTGATGTAATATTTTACACCAGTCAGAGTACCTAAGTATAAACAAATTCAAAACAAGATTATGCAAAAAACATGATTCATATTCGCTTATTTTTTATTAATTTTAAAATTGTTTATTTATTTAAACTTTTCGTAACATTTTGCACAACGCCAACTTTATATCACAGGCATTTTCTTCAAATTAAACCTTTGGGTGTTGCAAAGCAGGGTGTGGCAGGTGTATAGGTATTTGAATCAAGTAGTTAAGTAAGACGAGAAACTAAATAAAATACATTGTTGTTTAATACGTAACATTCTTTATTTACAGATAAGCATTAAGAACAGAATGTTTGATATGAACGCATTAGTGGAGTTCATCCATACAAATAACGACGTTAACGTTCAAGTTAAATTGTTTTCCACGTTGTCGTCATATATAATGTCAAAAGTACGTTTTACGAATCGTATTGTATTATTTACTAATAACTTTACACACCTAACTATTTTAACTGCTAGTCTTGTAAACCTTAAATTAAGTAGGTACTTATAGTTTAACAAGAAAGAACTACGAACTACTATTTTTGTATTGCAGAAGGTGAATATTGCCGAAGTCATGACCTACAATGCTTTATATGACAAAATTTGTAGCTTATTATCTAATTGTCCTCCAAGGAAAGCAAGCGTTTTCTTAAATTTCTTATCAGTCCTCTTGTACACCAGCGATGAAGACAGTAAACCAACAAGCTTAGTTATCTACGCTAAGAATATGATTAGAAGCAGCGGTTGTTTGGCTACTATGTGTGAATTATTCACTAACTGCATGATGGTAAGGACTGCGTAAGGTATCAATTTCAAACTTGTTAGATATCTCGTTAATACATCGACCTTACAAAAAAATAGGTACTTAGAATTTTGTTTCCTATTATCTATGGTAGCTGTTTTCGTATAGGTATAGGTAATTTTTACTAAACCTTTTTTAAAGAGAGCTTAACAAATAAGAAATATTCTATGAATGGATGAATTTTAATAATTAAAAAAAGCAGATAGGAATTTATTGCGTTTATAAAATAATTCGTAATTATGTTACTTGCATATTTAAGGGGCGCGTCCCTAAAAACGCGCGAAAAGGCACTTGCAGTTTTGCAAAACACAAACAACTCAATTCATAATTGACACTAAAAAAAATCTCAGTAGTTTAATAAATCAGTCTACCAATCTACCGAGTGACATTTATAAAATAATTCTTTATTTTTGTGAAAAAAAGCCTTAACAAAGATCAAAATCATCGAAATCGACCTTTTTAATTAGCACACTCTGTCCTATTTCGTGCTCTATTTTAAATGTTTTTTTCTTATTTCGCGAGAAAAAAGTATGGAGAAAAGATTTACCGTTTTAGTTTTTTATTAATTCTCACCAAAAATCCATAATCTAAGGCTAAACATCATTCATTTTTAGCGACAAAAGTTCCATACATTTTAGTACGTAGATATCGTCTCCCGTAAATTGCAATAAATAAGTTTTATCGCGCTCAAAAAATTCAGTGCCCGCCGAATATTCAAGGTGACACCACGTCCGTTTGTAGTTCGCACTGAGCTCCATAATACCACTGACGAAATATATATATATAGTATATTGTGTCATTGATAATACGTAAATGACAAGTTTTAGGGTAGGTTGCCAGTGAGTGTCGAATTGTAACTGTTAATTTGTATTCTTGAATTTAATTTAATTTTTTTTTAAGAATCATTTCAAAGAAAAATATTAGTATTTTTTATTAACACAGAACTTATTTTTATGTTTTTTTTTAACTTGCTATGTATGTATATATCTAACTATATTTATTAAGACGGAATCTTGCAACTCAATTTTGCAGATACCTTCAACCGATTGTGTTGATTTTTTGTAGGCATATGTATATAGCGTGACAATGCTATATTATGATGACATGGAGCTGATCTGATGTTGAAGCTGGAAGGTGGTCATAGGAACTTTGTAACGACGGAACCTATCGAGTTTGGAGTCGTTTGATTTGTCTTGACGAGTACTTTGAATACACTTTGACAGACCGAGACACTTTGAGAAATTGTTTTTAAAAAAGTGAAAAATTTTTTTTTTATGATTTCTGTTAGAATTGAATAACTACTACTGAAATAATGAAAGACCTTAAAATTACAGTTTTATTTTTGACTGCATGGTTGGTCTAGTGGTTTAAGCGGTTGCCTCGCCGCTTCCTACTGTATCAGGTGTTGTGGGTTCAAATCCCACATGGGACAACACTGTGTGATCCACGAATTGTTGTTCTGAGTCTGGGTGTCCATTGTGTCCGTGTCATGTATGTTTGTAAAGTCCCCCGCGACACAGGATTTATTGGATATATACGGAAGTTGTCTTTTTTGAAAAAAAAACTAGCTGAGCCCCACGGTCTTACCCGCGATACTACACCAACCGCGGTTACTCCTTATATCATCAGCTACCTTACAGTAAAAATCCCGTCAAAATCGCTCCAGCCGTTCCAGAGATTAGCCGGCACAAACAGACAGACAGACAAAAATTGTAAAAAAGGGTCCCATCTACACTTTACGTCATTTCCATTATTATTCATCCCTTAAGTTCGAATTTAATCAATTGGTGAATTGTAAAACAATAGATGCCCTATCCCTTACAATATCTGATATCTGTAATCTATATAAATAAAAGAGGAAGGTGACTGACTGACTGACTGACATACCCAGAGATCAACGCGCAGCCCAAACCGCTGAAGTTAGAATCCTGAAATTTTGCATGTGGGTTCTTTATAATTATAACGTCAGGGGATGAAAATCTGTGTGGGCGAAGCCCCGTGTGAAAGCTAGTATTATATATTTTAGGAAGTTTCCATTTCAAAGTTTTACACTCTTAATATTAATTTTAAGACATTATATAGTTTGTTTTTTAACCGTCTTAAAAAAAGAAGGAGTTTATAAATTAACTGTATTTTTTTATTTTTTTACCCGACCACGGCAAAGCCAAAGGAGGGTTATGATTTTGACAGGCTATGTATGTATGTTCATCTGTTCCCTCATAGCTCCTTAACTACTAATTAGAACTGGATAAATGAGGTATCGTTAGAAGTGTCTTGATCGTCCGCTGCTTGTAAGCTATATGACGCGTCACTCAATTTAATGTCTAGCCGACATAAAGTACTGTATTAAAAAATGAATTTGACATAAATATGCCGTGTTTGGTATCATCGGAAAGGGTGTTACTTGTACATTTCAAATATATATACAGGTAATATTAGCATTTGCTGGTGACTTTGTTCGTATTTATTCAATTTTTTTTATATTTCTATGTTAGGTATTTAAAATATACTTTGCATATAAATTATTATTATCACTACACCAAAACATTTTAAATAAAAAAAGTAAAAACTTAAATTAAAATAGAAACGTACCATAACTCTTAAAAACACGTGACTACGGCTTTTCAAAACTTGTTTCATACTTTTTCAGCGTCGTTTTTTGTCAAAAAGTGAAAAAAGTACGTAAGTAAGTAAGATCTATGTAGTAAAATTTAGTCAATATGAGCAATAAAAGCGATCAAAAATTATATTTTTAAGAAACATTATGTTCCATTAATATGACATATATCATACAAATTTTATTTCATAACATAGCATTAAAATCCGTTGATTACTGTAAAAGATCTAAGCTGACAGATAGCGCGAGCGACTTAATTTTATACTGTGTAAAAATATATTATTTGTCCATGAAATGATTATAAATGAATAGGTACACTTGAACCCCATTCTCGGCCGTTGACGAGTTACTTAAAGCCCGCGGGCTTCCCGATATGACTAAGATACATTGCGTGCTTTGTAGGACATTCTAAACATTCTTCAAAGGCGAACAGTTAATAAATATATAACTAGAAGAAAAAACCGAAAGTAAATTTATTAGTTGCCAGGGTTAGTATGCAACAGTGCCCGATGCGTTTGTGTGCATGTAAAATATGAATGTGGGTGTTCAATCACAAATTCCCACGCTCAAGGACTACAGTCTTAATTTTCGACTCATCATCGACAACGTATACTACATATATCTTATTACTGTGTAATTTTAATAGGTACTTTATATGAGTAATAAATTTGGTATTAATTGTTTTAGAACCAGAAAGCTTGGCAATCTCTTTGCCAATGTCTTGCTGAAACGTGTCGTAATGTAGAAGCAAACCAGAGCTATTGCACACATCTTGTACCAGCGGTAAACAAACAGACAAATCTATCTATACCCTATTATCTATATTTACATAAAATCTCAAAAATAGCTTCTTGATTTCTTTTTTCAGTGTGTACAAAGATGCAGTCAAAGTAATACTGAAGTCTTACTGGTGTTGCAAAGCCTACTTCAGAACCATGAAAGAAATGTTAATTTATTTATCGAATGCAAAGGATTATCTATTTTTCGAAGGTTTTTATTTTTATCAATACAACAAGCTGACCCGGCGAACTTTGTACCCCCATATTTACAATCTGTCTCAGCTGCCCGTCCCGTACAAAAAAAAAGACTTTTCCCGTTATCTTTTAATTTTTCTTGTACACCAACCTTGTCCTAACGATAACGATTACATAAAAAAAGAATTATTAAAAATTATTAAATTTGGTGCAGCCGATTGAAAGTTATACGCGTACCTACATACATTTCGGCGATTCATTTTTATTTATATAGTATATAGTTCAATTCGTTTATAGTTCACCCGATTGATCGTACTTACAGCTATCAAATAAATAATTGGCCAACAGCATTGGGAGCAAAGCCAGTTTTTGGTTGGTACGACACTAAAAGTCGGTGATTGTCGCAATAAAGCTGTATTTCAATTTCAAAAATATCTGTTATCAATATATATTTTCTAATTTCCTCGTAATAATGCAACGAATTTCCAGATTTGTAAATAAATATGAATAGACAGCACGGATAGCGTAGTAGTTTAAGCGATCGGCTCGCCGCTTTCTACTGCGCTAAGGTGTGAAGGCTTCAAATTCCACATTGGATAACAATTTGTGTAATCCAAAAATTATTGTTCTAAGTCTGGGTGTTCTTTCCCTTTGAATGTATATTCATAAAGACCCCTGCGACACACACACATTACATTGCTAATAAAGGAGTTGTCTTTAAAATCGTCTAATTGACGTTACTATAGGTAACAGGGTCTCTTAAAATTAACAAAAAACAAATTTTAATTGATAGATATTTTTTTTTTTTATTTATTTATTAAACTTCATTGCACACCACTACAGTATAAATTTGTACAGAGATACATATATGGACATCAACATTAGGTATTACAATAGGCGATCTTATCGCTCACGGCGATCTCTTCCAGACAACCTTTGATGATATTATGCATTTAATTGTTGTTTTGGGTAGTTGGCGGTGTACTTCAATATATCTAGGTTCCAAATAATATACAAAGTTACTTACATATATCCACTTACACTTACATACACTACACTACACTATATACATATACTACTACTAAATACTACTATAGACATAAATACACATACTATATATATACATATCGATACCGGAAATTTCACTTGTCTTATAGGACATTTTGCCGAAAATGAGTTATATTTATGGCAACAACACACACGATCATTTCGTACTCCATGGAAGTAGCGATAAAATAAAAAAGACAATCAAATAGCGGTACTCCATCAACTTATTACGATTTCAACGCGCGAAAAAGAGATAGTTATATCCACTCAATTTGCACTAAAATAATAGATTGTACACTGTTGCATATAGATACTTTGTTATGCATTTAGAGATGTTGCGTGTAGAAAACTATGAATATTTATGGAATACTTTGCTACGAAGATATTTAAACACAAATTCCCTTCACATTATGATATTCTACATTTTCGATACTTTTATAATGTAATTTTAAGACAACAGTTGGAAAAAAATCGAAATGTTTTTTTTTTTTTTTTTATGTTTGGCCGGCCAAAATGACTCTACTCTGCCTGATGGAAAGCATAAGCAGAATCCAAGAGTGGTGGTCACCATACTCACTGCGAATGCAGACAATGCAGTATGGCGACCCACACTATGGCGGCCTAGTGATGCTGCTGCATCTTTTAGTCTAGTCAACAAGTATGGAACTTGTGGACTAGACTAATTCTTACTTGTGGAAGCTTATTAACTCCGTTTCATTTTCCTTGCGTGACGAATGCGATCTGCATTCCCACACTACACACGCCATATTTTAAGATGTCGGAAATATCATTTAGATACCGTTAAGCCTTGAAATTTGCTGTTCAATGTAAGAAAACACAGTACGAACTCGAGACTACCACTTGGCTACTTCAAGACAATACACTCGACTAATAAAAAAACAACGTTCGTTCTATACTATAGATTACTTTCTTGAACGCATTTTAATTTGGTTGGGTAAAGATGACCAAAGGTGACCAAGTGACAGCGGTAATGTGTACAGCAGCTCTTAGTACGAAAACGAAAGTAACGAAACTATTTTCTTTCCTATTCTAACTTATTGAATATTCGTATCTCGTTTACGGAGACAAATATAGGTTTATTATTATCGTTTTTTAGGCTACTTCCATTCCATGTTTCGTACCAACTGAAAACCAGGTAAAGAACCAATACGTTTCGGTAGATAGGCATGGTTTTAGCCAAGATTCCGATACGAGTATGGCGTGTATGTTCGCACAGTCTAAACTCGTTAGCATATCACTGAAGTGAGCCGGAATGCTTTGGGCATTTATGTGAACAACATTAAGGTTTCTGGGTACGTCGGAAAACCGCGCCGAAATTGTATCTGCTAGAGAAGAACTTATAAAACTGTCGTCTCCACCAGACACCGAAATATTGTCTTCAGTGTCACAGGTGTCACTATTACTGGTAGATGAAGTCATTGGCGTTACTTATAAAATAATAATAATAACAATTTAAATAGTAATATAGCAATGCAAGTCGCAACTGTACAAAGTATGTATATCTATTATTGTAATGTAATTATATATGAAAAATAAGAAAATAAATATAAAATGTATATATATCTATATCTTCTATATACTTATAATGAAAATGTAACAGGTCCAATTCTGTACATTAAAGATATTTGAAAAAAAATTTTTGGAGGGCTCTCTATAATCGATACTGAAGCCCAAACTGTAATTTTTTTCATTTTTGTCTGTCTGTCTGTCTGTCTGTCTGTCTGTCTGTCTGTATCTTGGCCGCGCATCACGCCGAAACTACTGAATGGATTCAAATGAAACTTGGCATGAATTGAGTTCATACTTCGAGGTAGGACATAGGATACTTTTCATCCCGAAATTCAGCACGGTTTCCTGGAGAGAGGGGATGAAAGTCAAAATAAGTACTTACACACATCAAAAGTGTCTAGGGATCAACATATGTGTCTAGGGATCAACATATATTTTTGCAATAACTTTTCTCCTGATTGATATTAATTAAAATTTTCTTTAAGGATTCATCAAATAAAGTGTTTTCGTTTGTCACAGTAACGATAAACCAAGTCACCTTTGCATTAATAAAGAAATTTGCCATTTTCCTAATAAAGGGATTTTTGACATTTGAACGACTAACATTAAAGTTCGAAAAAAAGACTGAAATAACAGTTTTCTTTAAAATTTTATTAGGTAACTTAAACAATTAATAATCCGTGTTTCTACCGCGAACACTAACAACACAAGAACATCGGTTTGGCATACTCAAAATGAGTTCATCCAAACACGCTGTGGAATGGCCGCCCATGTTCGTTGCAACAACAAAAAAAAGGTCTTCCTGCGACTGGATACCCTCCATATTCGGCAGAGCTCTTCTCTGTAGCATATCCCATGCATGCTCAATCGGGTTCAAGTCTGGCGACTGAGCAGGCCAGGGCCAAAGCCACATCTCAATCTCAAGAAATCCGCATAAAAATGCTTGATCCCTAGACACTTTTGATGTGTGTAGTTGTAATTCAATAACACATAGTCCGATTTCATTCATTCTTTTTTTGCTAGAAAGAAAAAAGTTAAAGATAACGGGAAAAGTCTTTTTTTTTGTTTTGCGACTGTACACTGCCTGTGGGAAGCTGAGACAGATATGTAAATATGGCGGTACGAAGTTCGCCGGGTCAGCTAGTATATAATAATTTTAGACTTTTAGTTCCCAAACTCCTCAAATATTTTTTTTTTTTTACAAACGATGACATTAATTATGTAGTTAGTGATATACTCGTATTTAATAGTTAGTGCTCATTTTTTGTTTAGGCAATCGATGTTTTACTTCCAACAATCAAGTGGTCTTTTTAAATGTTAAAATTTCAAATACTTTTTCAGAGAAATTTTGAAACATGATATTTGTTTGCAATTACTAAACACACTTGTGCAGAGTTCTGAACAAGCAATTGAGCTTATCAACAAAACCGACACGTATCAATACTTAGTCGACTTCTTGCGGTTGTATGGCCCCGAGTCTCAGGTACCTACCTATAGTTGGCTTTATAAAGTTTTCATTTTCTACTACTATTTAATATGTACAGACTACCTAAATATGTTCTTTAAAATTTTGTATTTTAAATTTAACGCCAAGGACACCACTAAAGTATTTTTATTTTTGTCTAGCTGGGACAATGGGCGACCATTATATTATACCACATGTCAAGAACTAAAGGTAAATGGAATACTTACTTATAAATTCTACACCTCACAATATTTGCACCTAACTACCCATTTTCTACATTTTAAGGAACCTGTGTAATTCCTATATCAAGACAAAATATCTCTGACAAACAGAATACCAATAATTATAATCCTGATTTACAAAACACCGTTGACACGACTGGATTCTACCAAAATGTTGTAAAGGAAATAATGCAAGGCAGTCTGTTATCTGCACAATTTCAGAGCAAGCACAAAAATAGTTTATTTGTCCAATCTCATTCAAATCAGAACCAGCTGCAACCAAATGAAATCTGGACTCAGAACACTTCAGTTACATTTAACAATTGTAACATACAAAAATATGCAAAAAAATCTAATGGGAACAAGGGTAAACGAAATAATGGAACACGTGATTTATCATTCTCATTTTTACATAGAGAAAACAATAGGAGATATGCCCATGGTTCAATGAGTACATTGAAAACCACTAACGCTTTTCAAAAACCTTCCTCTAATTTTGTACATATCAGAAAATGTTTTGAATTTTGTGAACCTGCATCATTAGCAGGCAATTTGAGCTGCCATGATACACCCGAATTGAGTAGTTTTGCACCAACATTTGTATCTACTCCAAAAAAAACTTACAACATTGAACCGAAGAAATCTACCATGTCTTATGTGAGAAACAACACATGCACATCATTTTCTAATTCAATCAGTAAACTTAACAGAAAGCGGATGATTCGAAGACAAAAAAATCTCTCCAAGGTCACAAGTTTGCCTAAGTGTTTAGAACAAACCAATAGCGATAAAGAAAATAAACATCGTTCTATGAGTGGACGGTTTTTTGAAGTCGTTAACGAGTCATGTACCACTTTAGTTAAGACAATAAAGAATATTTTTAGGTCAAAGCATAGTTTAAAAGAGTCCAAAGTAAAGTGTTTGACACCTGATACTTCCACAAAGTCTTGTAGTTATAGTTTTACTAATTATATGCATGAAAGAGATGCTATTCTAAAGAACGAAAACACGGAGGAATTCAAAGATGATTTCGAAGACTTCAGTATGGAGATGTCTAATTCCTGTAGTTCCTGTAATGACACGGTCGTACTGAAACAAAAACTGGTAAACGATGAATATTTGAAACAAACCGTAAGGAAACTTAAGCTGGGGATTAACTTATACGGCTGCGACTTCAAGGTAGGAAATATACATTTTATAATTACAATAAAAATTTTGTATGTGCATATTTTTGTAAGAAAAATATTTTGTTTGTTTTAGAAAATATCAAAGCAGCTTTGGCCGCAGCAAACTTACATGACTCCAGTCGTACTTTACAATCTTTACCGAAAATTACTAATAAAATAAATTGTTTATTAGCACTATTAAAACTTTTATTTCTTGCAAGAAGTCTTTTTAATGTAAAACTATTATATTCAAAAAGTAAGCAGGTATAATCATCTGATTAAAAAAAAAACAGGGTATTTTTATATTTTTACTAAAATCCTTATTCAGAATAATAAAAAAAGTTTACACCGTAGCACCACATAGATAGAAAATTAGATGCAGGTCAGCCATCAAAACAAGTTACATTATATTCACAACTAGCTTAGTCAGTCTCATGGATTTACCAATATTTACCTACTCAGAACGACAATTTGTGAATCGTACAATGTGTTGTCCCATGTTTGGTTTGAACCCACAACACTCAGCGCAGTAGAAAACGGCTTAGGGACCGCTGAAACCACTACGCCATACGTGCAGTTGGATTTGGCAGTAATTTGGAACAAAAGGCCGCCATACACGTTACAGTATACTTGCGCATGTCTGACTTGCGCAAGTATACTGTATATACTGGCCTTTAAGCCGGACATACACGTTCAAGTATACTATAGAGGTTATTGAAGTCTGTCCTGTTTCTTTGTAAGCCACATTCAGTTTTAAAATTCACAACAAGTATCGGATAGGATCTCTTAGTACTGTTGGTCGGTAGTGAAAGAAGTTTTATGGTGTTTAATTTTACCGTTTGACTTGGTGGAATCATCTCATAGGTAGGTACGGTTTACTGCCAAGAAAAGAAATTCACAAACTTTTTGGGTCTTTTTTTTATTTATCACAATATGCTTAGGTAATTTATTTTATAATTTGCAGTAACTCGACTCGTGACGCACCATATCTTTTGTGATGTCAGCAATTGTTGGAGTACCTACAACAATACTTCTATTAATATTTTGAAACTACTTTTTATTTAGAACCTACAGAGATATTTACCAATATGGTCAATATGGTGGTTATAAGTTATTTTTACCCGACTGCGTGAGAAGGAGGTTAATGGTTTTTGTATGTGTGTCTATTTCTTGGTCACGTCCTACAGCCTAAACGGCTGGACGGTTTTTGACTTAAGAGGTGTCGTTGCATTCATTAGAACCATGGTAGTGACGTAGGCTATATACATTTTCAAAATGGCGCCCGCAAATGGGAAAAAAGGGGTGAATGAGTTTGTATTTTTTTTTACCTCATCAATATGGGTATCAAATGAAAGATCGTGAAAAGATATTTTCAAAAATACAGTATCATATCACTTTTTATTGCAGCAGTCGCGTTTTTTGTTGTATTATATAATATTTTTATTGTACCTATTTATTATCTCCTATATATTAAAAGGACCTAGAAATTATGATAGGACTCGTGAAGCAAGAGGTATCACCGTATCATTAAAAAATAACCACACCTAATTCATATTTGACTATGACTAACTCTTTTTAGCCTTTGATAATAAGCCACAAGAAATAAGCCATTGATTTAAACCAAGTTTATTGGTTTGTTTGTACGTTAATAGAAATATGCATAAATGCACACACCTTATAATAAACTTGCAATAATTATTTAATTTTAATACTCATGTTTCCTGATAGTAAAAATGATTAACTATCGAGTTGAATAGAAAGTACTTTACCTGCTATTTGTAAAGTATACTGCAACTCAGTACGGAAAATGTTTAGCATTCGCTGTACACCAGCTTGACCGCCAACTGTTAAACCCCACAGGGCCGGTCGACCCACAAACACCTGTGTTTTAAAATAGTTAATATATCTGCTCTATTTGAATAGTTGTTAAATAGTAGGCAAACAAGGAGGTATTCGTCAAGCCAAAGATTTTTCTTCCAATAAAAATTTAAAGTTACATTACACAACTTGCATTTTATAAATATGGTATATTGACGATATTATTTGGGGCCCAAATTCTTCTCTGGTGCCCATCGGAACACTGGATCAATAAAAAAATTGGCTGTCTGGAAATTCAGTTTACGGACGATAGTTTAACGTGACAACGTCATAACAAAACATTGATGCAATGATGAAAGATAGATGCGGCGCAAACATACAACGAGGTACAATGAGCGTAACGGGACAACGAACGTAACAGGACAATGAGTCATATATTTTTTCGTGCATGCAGCCGGCGTTCATCAATTTATTAGACGTCACGTCAATAAGATCCATAAAACATGTACCTACAATAGAGTGAATAGAGGCATAAAAAATTAGTTGTCTGTAAAGTTGGTTTACGGACGATAGTTTAACGTGACAACGTCATAACAAAACATTGATGCAATGATGAAAGATAGATGAAAGGGCATACAACAACGTACAATGAGCGAAACAGGACAATGAGTGATCCTTTTTCGTGCATGCAGCCGGCGTTCATCAATTTATTAGACGTCACGTCAATAAGATCCATGAAACATGTACCTACAATAGAGTGAATAGAGGCATAAAAAATTGGTTGTCTGTAAAGTTGGTTTACGGACGATAGTTTAACGTGACAACGTCATAACAAAACATTGATGCAATGATGAAAGATAGATGAAAGGGCATACAACAACGTACAATGAGCGAAACAGGACAATGAGTCATCCTTTTTCGTGCATGCAGCCGGCGTTCATCAATTTATTAGATGTCACGTCAATAAGATCCATAGAAAAACAAGAGCCGCATGTATCTCTCATACAACGATGAACGAACATACGAACACATTACACCCGCCACATTGAAATCAACATGGCGGGTGTACCTATCAATTATGGAGTGTAGAGATAAGGAGTACAATCTAGAAGTTAAAAAAGTGTCCGCCAAAATGCACTAATTAGGTGACGCCATTGTGCAAAGAGTGTAAATTTAAAGAATTAGAAAAGATAATCAAATGAACTATTATTTGCTTATGTTTGTCGGACAGGATACTACGCAAAGTTTTTAATATTTAAACCACAATTTAATTATTTGATTATGTTTGTCGGACACTTACTACGCAAAGTTTTTAATTCTTAAACTACAATTAATAAAAAGAATTAAAACGATATCAAACTCTCTTCTCACTCCAGCGCTTACGTGGTCGGTTCTCGAACTATTATTTAGTCATGTTTGACGTACAATTTTCCCTTTAAAAGCCCATCAAAGATTGTACTCCTTACCTCTATACTCCATGCTATCAATATTCCAATATTTAACCATTATTTATGAATTACGAGTGAGCCAAGAAATTCTCTGACCAAAGATTCGGTTTCGGTTTTGGCCAAAAAACGGCCGAACATGCGGCAGGTTCGGTTTCGGTTTCGGCGCGGCCGAAGGTCCGGCCGTTTTTTGTACTTAGAGCACCTGCAAATTTTCGACCCACCGAAGCCTGGCCGAAACCGAACCCGAACCGACTTCGGTCGGTCACAAAATTGTACATTGAGCGTAACGAGACAATCAACGTAACGGAACAATGAGTAATCCTTTTTCGAGCGTGCAGCCGGCATTCATTAATTTATTAGACGTTCTCACGTCAAAATATAATACCTTAAGACAACAATATAATAATTAATCCACATGAATTAAGAAACGAATTTAAGAAAAAAAAACAGATGAGGACCTCTTACCATTTTAGCACCAAGAGCTAAGGCTTTGAAAACGTCCGTGCCAGTTGACACACCTCCATCCAAATAAACCTCAACGTTGTAATTTTTCACTGCTTCCACAATTTCGGGTAATGCCTCGATCTAAACAAATAGTAAAAGATTAAAGATGACAATGTTTGAATTGTATTTAATCATGTTAGTATACTAGAATACACTGTAATCACAACATTAGAATACACATTACCGATGCAGCTACCCCATCTAGCTGTCTTGCTCCATGGTTCGATACTAAAATTGCTGAACAACCAGCTTCTACGGCTTTAACCGCATCGTCTCCACGTAAGACACCTTTCGCGATTATGGGCAACGTTGTAATACTGGAAACAATATTAAATACTTTAATAGTACCAAAACGTGTACTATAAAAATATACCAAAGTATGTGCCTTTTATGCCTGCCCACATTTTAAGCAGCTGAATTACCTCTTTAACCACTTGATTTCATCCCATGTTAAAGATTTGTCAAACAACTCTTCTACGTATTTATTCAAACCGCTGCCGCTATCCGTACTTTGAATCTTGGTCGAGAGGACACCATCAAAATTAGCTAATCTGTAGATGAAAAATTGTTTTTTTTTGTACCGAAGACTTATGGTAGCGGTATTGATTTAATTTGCATGCATAAAGTACTTCTTATTACCTCAAATGTGATGGCAATGTAAATTTATTTCTGATATCTGCTCTGCGCATACCAAATAACGGTGTGTCAACAGTAAGGACAATCGCTTTGAAGCCCGCTTTTACAGCTCTTTGAACCAATTTTTTAGTTACTTCCCTATAAATAAATAGAACAAAATTTAAATGTTGGGGATACATGTCTACTTACATTAAAGTAGTACTTAATATCAACTTTTTCACTTTTCAGTCAAAAGTTGAAAAATAAATGTAGATACATATAAAAATTACTTTGATAAAATAATTCTTACCGATCGTTATAAATGTACAACTGGAACCATTTTGTAGCCAATGGTGCTGCCTCAGCAACTTCCTCAATTGAGCTCGTAGCTATCGTGCTTAGAGTGAAAATGGTTCCTTCTTCTTGGGCAGCTGCAATCAAATATACCTACACCTCACTGAGTTTCAGAAAAAAAACAACCTAAATAGAGGCCGCCATTAAAGCATAGTTACTACTACTTTAGTAGTCTACTGCGGACGTTTTGTATGTATGTACGCGCATAACTTCCGATCGGCTGCACCAAATTAAATAATATTTTTTTATGTCTTCGTTATTGTTAGGACAAGGATTGTTTACAAAAAATATTAAAAGATAACGGGAAAAGTCATTTTTTTGTCCGCGACGGGAAGCTGAGATAGATAAGTAAATATGGCGGTACGAAGTTCGCGGGTTCAGCTAGTATACCTTATAATAGACATTTCTATGCATAACATTAGTAACTGTATTTAATTAAAATTAATCTTCTTAATTCACAATGAAAAAAAAATGTTTGAAATACTTTGTAAGCTACGATTTAACTGCCAGATAGGAGAGAACTGTGACATGTTTTTCAAGAAAATCCTAGAAACGCAATGGCTATAATAATATACCTACGAGTAGTGATTAAATAAGGCCTAACCTTTCACGTTAGCTATTTCACCATCGGGATGGGCCATCCTTTGCATAGCAGTGGGTGATATACCAACTGGCATAGACACATCAGCTCCTAGTACGGTGGTGTGAAGGTTACATTTTTCTACCCCTACCAAGCATTTTGGGCGAATACGTAATCTGTAATAAAATTTACCAGCCTTTTAAGTTTTACAATACTATATCGACGAGGAGTCAGTAAAAGCTATAGTATGAAGTAGGAAGTAATACTGACCGCTGAAATGCTAATTTGTTTTCTGCTAAAGTTTGTTCATCGGTAGCACCACTTTTGTAATAGTCCCGAGCAGTTTTTGGTAACAATCCAAGTGCAGCTTGTTCTATATCACGAACACTTACATATTTTTCCATGATAGGTTAAATATAGCCAGACTAGCACCAGCCACCTTATATTATACAGTAATATCTGAAACGCAACTGTTTAAGTTGAACTCTATTGAGTATTTATATAGATGTGTCTACCTAAATGATAAGACAGTTGTTTATAAATTAACGTTTTATAGTGTATGTTAGGGCATAGGTCATAGTTTTTACTCCAAGTAAGACTTACGTATTTAGCTCCGTGTAATACTAGCCAAAGCCTGCATCTTCACTTGCTTAGAAGACAATAATTTAATAGAAAAGCAGTTACATACGAGTATAATGTTATTTGTATCTCAACAACCAGGACACATAGCGAAAACTTTGTTTTCTCCCTTTAGTCACTAATTAGTCAGAACTTGTTAGCCACTGGTTCGAGTGTTAAGAGTGTTTTAGGTGGCAGAAGAGTTTACGAAATATTGAACACATTATAAAAAGCTAAGACCAGACTAAATCTGTGACTTGGCGACAAATTTCGACTAAATTTAGGTGCGCTTGGTGCCCTTTTAACTTGTTAAGATATTATCGTAGTCATGCTAGGAAAAATAATCCCAGATCGGCCATCTATGAACCGTTATAATTTTTGAACCACTGCCCGATAAATTCTGATATTTGGCGACAAATTTAGACTAATTAGTTACTATATTTTTGTTTTATCAAAATTAAAATTCAAATTAGTGTTAGTGACACGTATCTCTGTTTATCATCAATTTGAATAACATTGCACTGGCTCTGCGTAATTTCGTATCACACGGATGACAGTGTTAGATGGGTTCTGTTAGTATCATTTGGCTGGAACAATCAAGTAAGAAGCATCACCAGCACAAGTGATGAACAAGCTAAATTCCAAGAATATTTAAGCTTTGAGATGTATTTATTGTTAACTAGCTGTTGCCCGCGGCTCCGCCCGCGTGAATGTCGATTTTCGCGGCCAATAGTATCCTGTATAAGATATATTACTGTAAAGTTTCATCCAAATCCGTTCAGTAGTTTTAGCGTGAAAGAGTAACAAACACACACACTCACACACATTTTGTGTTTTGTTTCTGGTAAATTATCATAACTATTAAGTTATATGTTTGTTTATATTAAATATTATAACTCCTAATTCAAGTATTTCAAACTTAAAATTGATATTTTACATTTTTATTATACGATAAAAAAGTAATCATATAACGTACCTATTGTAAAGTATCTTTTAGAAACTGTTTAAGAACTACCAGATGTGGATGTTGTGTTAGTTACATTGAGATGATAATTTTAGGAACTGGTCACACACACTTTTTTGGAAATATAAATACAATGTAGATTATTTATATATTATTTATTAACTTTATGCACTAAGAATGTACATCGGCGGACTTAATGCCCAGAGCATTCTCTTCCAGTCGACCTTCGGGTGGTGGAGAAATCTTATAAGGCAGGTGTGTGAAATCTCATATACATAAGAAGTCCGTTAAAATTTACAATAATCACATCATATTCAACGTTATACATACAAACATACATATATAAGTAGATATACATATACAGATTACGTATACATAAATACAACATTTATACACTAAATAATGGAAAAAAACCTCGTTTAAAAAACCGACTTAAAAACTAAAAAGTATCAAATAACTTGTATATGCTACCTATTCATAGGTTTGAAGTCGGTGCCAAGCCAAATGTAATAGACGCTTCGGTTGTTTTGTTCTACGCGAAGAGCAGCTATCCCGCTCAAGGTCACGCCATATCAGGAGATATGGTGGCCATGGGACCACATGAGGAGCATACCCTTTCGAATACAAAAATAATTTTCAAAATCGGTCCACAAATTGACGGAGGAGTAATCCGTGTACGTACATACATTGTGACGATGAACGATGAAATTGAGAACCTCCTCCTTTTGGAAGTCGTTTAAAAAGGACGGTAAGCTATAGATTAGATAATTCTGCCAGTTCATTGAGAAAGAGCTCATGTACTTTATTTTTGAATGTATATCGGTTAGTGGACATCCTGATTTCGAGCGGGAGCGCATTCCAGAGTAGTACTGCTTGAACAAAGAAGGAACAGTTCACGAAGTCGGAGTAATGAGACGGACATGAGAGAAGCAGAGACCGTGGGAGAGCCACGCTTCGGCATGAATGGGCCGGCTCGACCGGAGTGATACCACGGCCTCACAGAAAACCGGTGTGAAATAGTGCTTGCGCTGTGTTTCACCTAGTGAGTGAGGATACCGGAGGCCCATACCCCAACCCCTCCCCCTATCTCCCCCCCCCCCATCCCCCAAAGGCCGGTAACGCACTTGTGACGCCTCTGGTGTTGCGGGTGTCCATGGGCGGCGGTAATCGCTTACCATCAGGCGATACGTCTGCTCGTTTGCCGGTCTATTCCATAAAAAAAAAAGCAGATTATTAACTGAGCGAAGATTTCTATCGTGATTAGAGCACAGGTATCGGAAATACGGAGCAAGGTAGGTAGGTAAGGATGGCGAGTTGAGAAATGAAAATAGGAAGGTAAGAGCTCGCTGATTGCACTGTAGGCGAATAGGATTGCATTTTAACTGGGAACGCAAAGCAGACACATGGTCATACTTTCGAATGTTGAAAATAAATCGAATGCAGTTATTAAGAAGACGGTCAAGCTTGTTAAGGAGGTCTGCATTCAGGTCGAAGTAACACACATCACCATAGTACATTCAGTGTTCCGCAAACTTTTTGGGTTCAAGGTACATCTAGGAAGATTAAAAATTTTGGAGGTACACCATAATTTAAAAATATTTTTAAGTAATAAAAAACAATGTTTCTTATTAGTCACAAAACTATATTTTTATTTTACACTTTAATTTCGCATAGGCGGTCTCATCTCCCGTCGATCGTCTTGAGGCGTTCCCTTTTTTGTTTTTTACTGTGGTAAGAGTTAAAAATCCTAATCCACATAACTTTAAATTTTTCTTATCTAGTTTTATGGTTAGGCAGATTTAGACAAAATAAAAATATCTCAGAAATTACAGAATAAAAAATAAAAAGTCCTCAGAAATCAGAACAGACTTGTCTGTAAGTAAATTCTGAAAGCTGCAGCACTTTGAATAGGAAGGGAAGAATAGAAATAGGGCGAAAATTTTCAGGAAAGGAAGAATAAGAATAGGGCGAAAATGTTCAGGAAGAGAAGAATAGAAATCGAGCGAAAATATTCAGGAAGGGTAGAATAAAAATAAACTTCGTACAGCCATATTTATATATCTGTCTCAGCTTCCTACAGGCAGTGTACAGTCGCGGACAAAGAAAAATACTTTTCCCGTTATTAAAAAAAAAAAAAATTAAAAAAAAATTAAAAAAAATCTATGTCCTACCTCGTAGTATGAACTCAAATCGTGCCAAGTTTCATTTGAATCCATTCAGTAGTTTCAGCGTGATGCGCGGCCAAGATACAGACAGACGTCGCGGACAAAAAAAAAAGACTTTGCCGGCTATCTTTTAATTTTTCTTATACACAACCCTTAATTTCATTCGTGTAATAATATATAATGCCTATTTAAAACCCTTAATTTAATAAGTGCTTCAATTTGACAGTCAAAAGTTTGACAGGAAAGTTGGTAGAACAGTTTATATGGGCAAAAGGAAATTGTTGTTTTTATTATCTTCCCCGCAATTTTTCCATATTTTCTCACCGTTTAAACCTTCCCTGAACCACGGCAAACATTTCGAAACCTAAATCAGCTAAATCGGCCCGGCGGTTCTCGAGTTTTAGCGAGACAAACGAACAGCAATTCATTTTTAGGGTTCCGTGCGAAAGGCAAAAAACGGAACCCTTATAGATTCGTCATGTCTGTCTGTCTGTCTGTCTGTCCGTCTGTCTGTCCGTCTGTCTGTCCGTCTGTCTGTCCGTCTGTCTGTCCGTCTGTCTGTCCGTCTGTCCGTCTGTCTGTCCGTCTGTCTGTCCGTCTGTCTGTCCGTCTGTCTGTCCGTCTGTCTGTCCGTCCGTATGTCACAGCCACTTTTTTCCGAAACTATAAAACCTATAATGTTGAAACTTGGTAAGTAGATGTATTCTGTGAACCGCATTAAGATTTTCACACAAAAATAGAAAAAAAAAACAATAAATTATGGGGGTCCCCATACTTAGAACTGAAACTCAAAAAAATTTTTTTCAATAAACCCATACGTATCTATGGATAGTTCTTCGCAAATGATATTGAGGTTTCTAATATCATACTTTTCTAAACTGATTAGTTTGCGCGAGAGACACTTCCAAAGTGGTAAAATGTGTGAAGTGACAGGGGGGGGGGGGAGCCGGCCTGTAATTTCTAAAATAAGAGAATGATAAATCTAAAAAAAATATATGATGTACATTACCATGCAAACTTCCAACGAAAATTGGTTTGAACGAAATCTAGTAAGTAGTTTTTTTTAATACGTCATAAATCGTAAACTGCAATTTACCTTTTATTCAATCAACACAAATATAAAAATAAAATAAAAATTGTATTATGCCACTTGCTGCTGCGGAACCCTTCATGGGCGAGTCCGACTCGCACTTGGCCGCTTTTTATAGGATATAAAAGAAGAAGATATACAAATTGTTTTGTCAATTTTGCAAGTTTTTTCTAGTAATCTATTACTGTAAAACCAGCAAATTAAATACAGTCTACTGAAAAGTCGTCTTCCTTTATACATTTTGACCTTGCTCCTTTACAATGACCATTTAACGTTATTATGGTATTTTAGTTTTTGGTTCAGAATCGATTAGAGCGTCCTCCCAAAAAAAATCTCTAATGTACAGAATTATTATAATTATAATTATAATATAATTATATTAATCTGTTTTTTTTTATTATACCTACTTTAAAAATTAATCATATATAGATTACTCGTATATAGGATAGGTATATCCTACTGTGAAGTTAGTGTTACTGTGAATTCCAATAGATGTCGCTGTTAAGTTCAGAAACAATTTTCAAGCAAATTTCATTGCTTCAGTAACGATTAGAGAGCCCTCCCGATAAAACATCTAAATTTCTTTAATGTACAGAATTGATCTGTTACATCACATTTTTATTATACGTTCAAAAGAAAATCATATTACGTACCTATTGTAAAGTTAGTTACTTGATTCCAAGAGATGTCGCTGTTTTAAGCAAAGAAACTGACAAACTCAACGTCTACAGATTTATTATACGTGATATATTTATAAATAGATCACGGAACAATATTTAAAGTACTTGCTGTTTAGCAAAAAAAGAATGAATGAAATCACGTGTTATTGAATTACAACTAAGTACATATTTTGACTTTCATCCCCTCTCTCCAGGAAACCGTGCTGAATTTATGGATAGAGAGGTTGCGATAAATCAAATACTTAATGCTACACCGAATTATAAGTAATACGTTGTACGATTATTCCACGATATATTAATCAAAGTGTTATTAATTACGCATGGCTGGCAATAGATGTCACTACATGTTGTTTTTCGTAATGATAAATTCTTTATAATTTTTTTTTCCAATAGATAGAGAGATTGTGATAAATTAAATACTTTATGCTACAATCTTCAGAGTATCTCCTTTCTAACAAAAAAAGAATTATTGCAATCGGACTACTCGTTAATGAATTACAATTAATTACACATTTTGACTTTCATCTCCCCTCCCAAGGAAACCGTCCGGAATTTCGGAATAAAAAGTATCCTATGTCCTACCTCGGAGTATGAACTCAAATCATGCCAAGTTTCATTTGAATCCATTCAGTAGTTTCGGCGTGATGCGCGGCCAAGATACAGACAGACAGACAGACAAAAATGAAAAAAAAAATAGTTTTCGTTTCAGTATCGATAACAGAGTGCCCTCCAAAAAAATTTTCAAAATATCTTCAATGTACAGAATTTGACCTGTTACATTTTTATTATAAGTATAGATGAGATATTAACAACTCCTTAAATTTGATATCTTTAAACTCAAATCAACATCACTAACATCGAGTGGTGTGCGTTACTGCAAAAAAATGGTTTTAAAAGTTGTAGTTTAGAGATATGAGATTATAACAAAAAAAAATAGGATGCATCGTGAGCGTGATGCATTTGACAGCAACAGCAAGTTATATCCAAGAAGCGTTCTTCGTCATCATCATCATGTGGTGTCATCTTCAAACTGAAGTTTGGAGGTCAGCAGACGGTATCCTTCGCGATCATGAGCGGCCTCTTTTAATTGGTGACATTTTAGTACATTCCACGCCCTCATATCATCTATCCACTTCCCTCGTTTTTCCTTCTAAAAGAAGCCTCAGGAATTAATGTTGAGGAGCTTTGTATGTGTCCAAAGAAGGCCACTTTCCTCTTCACTATAATAGACATCAGTTCCCTTTTTTGTGTTATCTGCCAAAATGACTCTGCTCTGCCTGATAAAAAGCGCGAGCAGAATCAGAGTGGTGGTCACCATCCTCAATGCGAATAAGGACAAAGAGATATTATATAATAGAATGCCTTTCTAATCACATACAACAGGAAGTTTGCCTTATTTTTAACTGACTTTATATCATTGTAATTATGTTCGTCTCACTCATACATGTGTTTTGGTAGCTCCGAGGTACTTTTGGGAGTTAATAGCACAGAATCAATTGTATACTTGTTTGCTACCTATTTGCAGACAGTACACTCTTACTTCAACTCAATCATTCTTTTGTCTACTGCACAATTTGGTTCAGGTCTTGCTGAATTATTCAGAAATTAGAGTGATCCACATTTTTCAAATCGGTTAAAAACAATACAAACAAGGCAGGTCCGAACCCTGAGCCCTGAGGTAAACAACTGTGTACGTCGTACTCGTATAGATCTGATAGTTTCATGTACTCTTACTTTGAACTTTCTATTGCTTAGAAAGTACCCTATCTATTGGATGAGTTGTCCACGAATTCCAAAGTGTTCAAGTTTCGCTACAAGTCTTTAATTGGGACTAGATCAAAGACTTTTTGAAATCTAAATAAACAATGACTAAATTTATACTTTTTAGGTTGTTTCCCTTTATTTAGTGACAGGTTTATGTGTGCCAGCCTAGAACGAAGAACGGTTTATGCCTCGTAGATACACTTTTGAAAATCCTCGTTTTTATTTTATTATTTATACTTTTAGTTCTTAACCTACGAGGATCGAATTCATCAATCCCGAATAGTATAATATTCGTACCCGTACCCAAGGGGTAAAACAGAACCCTATTACTAAGACTCCGCTGTCCATCTGTCTTTAAGTCCGTCCGTCTGTCTGTCACAACAAGGCTGTATCTCATGAACCGTGATAGCTAAACAGTAAGTTGTGCAACAGATGATGTATTACTGTTGCCGCTATAACAACAGATACTCTCGATATTAATAACGGCAACAGGTAGTCGCTTGAAATGTATAGATTATGGTACGCAACTCTTCCTGCGTCCGACTCACACTTAGCCGATTTTTTTTACTTAGCCACTTCCCCTAGGATATTCTCCATATATGTTTTCTTTAATGGAATAGGGGTCAAGCGAGCAGACGTATGTCGCTGTCGTACGTATACGTATGTAGTTTGGCTTTAAATTAACACCTCAATTTCGTTTTTTAATTAAGAGACTTTCTCAAGGCTGGCAACTGACGCACTCCGAGTTTACAGCAGTCAGGTCATAAGTACTTCAAATTCGGAGACTGAAGTGTAATCACTCAACTCTGTGGCTAGCAATCTACTACATTTAACACGTATTTAATAATAATAATATTTCGGACATCTAACACACAACGCCATGTAGTCCCAAACTAAGCAGAGCTTGTACTCTGGGTACTGGACAACTGATACAAATACAATATACTTTTTTTTTGTAAATACATACATAATTATACATAGAAAACTCCGAAACAAATATTTGCAAATCATACAAACATTTGATCCGACCCAGAATTCGAACCCGAGACCTCAAGGACAACTGTCGTATACGCTACCACTGGGCCACCGACGCAGTCAAAATATACCTCTGGCAATCGTGGCATTGAATTTCAGGATTTTTGTCATTAATTTTAGGCACTTCTTTATCACATTTAAGACAAAGCATTTTTTTTGTATTTTATTTAGTAGAGTGAATGGAAGAGTAATAAACACACACATCCTTACAAACTTTCGCATTTATAATGAAATGAAATGATATTTTTATTATTATTTTTATAATATTAGTATGATTAGCTTCACCTGTTTGTATGTAATAGACTTTTGTAAGCGTATTTTTTTAACTATATTTATTTTTAGGTTGACTACGTGTAAAGTTCTGCGGTATAACACTTTCACTACTATTTTAATAGGTAAGGAATACAAAATCACAGTATTCCTCCACAGTTAAAGTAATTAAACAATTAAAACTTAGATTATAACACAGCGCGACAGCGTGCAGGACAACCAAGTGCACTTTTTAAACGCGGGTAGGCCAAAAAAACTCACGTAAAAGTTATTCCCAGTTTTCAGGCAAAAAGTAGGCAGGCATTATTTTTAGAGGTCGTTTTTATGTATACCTAAGCCCGAAGCCTAATTGCTCCAAAATCATTAAGCCAATCCAATCATTTCCCATCACCTTTGGTTTAGTTTTGCATTAGAAACTGCAAGAGTAGCTCTGCCTGATTGTTGTAAGTAGACAGAGCTAGGTACTTTTGCAATTTTGTATTATTATTATTATAAAGCCTTTATTATTTCCCATCACTTGGGTCCAACATGTTTTATTATATCTTATTTCTAATTTCGCTTATACTAGTTATTATTTAGTAGACCACTAATTTATTTTGATACTCCTTCGCATCACTCTATTTAATGGGATCCCTACTTGGGTATAGGCCTCCTCCAGATTTTTATAGATTTCTTTGCCTTTAGCTTACTCAGACCACTCCTTGCCGGTTGCAGCTATGTATATTCCTGTAATGCCATTATCACTTCTTCGAGTCGTAGGTCGTCCTTACCGTCTTTTATTATTTCTACTGTCCATCGTCTGCTATTTTAACGTGCTGAGTGGCCTGCCCATCGCCATTTTAAACTTGAACTGTCAGTTTCAAAGTCTTTATGTTAGAATTAATGTCATGGGTACCTAATTGTAATATTGTATTTTTCTATTTCCTGATTAAACAAAAAAATGCATATTCAAAAGTGTTTATTATATTTTATTTTTAACGCAATTATTTTAAAAAAAAATAAGCAAATTAACATTTGTCAATAAGTAAATAAACAAAACACTATCACCGTTCTTAGTACATTATAAAAAAAACAGACTTCAGAAAAAATATTTAACGAAAACTCCCTGCCCCTGCTGAATTCACCCCCTAAAATAATAATAATAATAAAATATTTATTCACTAACTTTTTTACATAATTCCTATGAAGTCCCTGACTTCTGAGCTAGGTAAAAACCTGTGTTACAGAAGTCAGTGCCCTCTCCCAATTTTGGTTGATACACATAGTGAATAGGAGAAATTCACAAAGTAATTAATAGATTAAGTTATTTATGTTTGAGTGTGAAAGCGTGCGTGCGTGTGTATGTGTGGTGTGCGTGTGTATGTGTGGTGTGTATGTGTGTGTGTGTGTATGTGTGTGTGTGTGTTTGATAGATTGTTCAATATGGGTCTGATTTGTGAGATATAGGGAGTGTTAATTGGCAAGCAATAGCATTTCTGTTTGATCGTAGTTTAGTTGTAGCAACCAGTTCTTAATTTTGATTTTAAATTCTCTAACAGTAAGAGGATGCATGTTTATTATTTTATTTATTTTATTGTATAAGTAAGATGACCTGTACGATTGCTGTCTTCTAGCCGAAGCCGTCCGACATTTGACAGGTAAGCACACATTATTAATGACACGTTTCATATTATACTCATTTGCCTTGTAGGGAGTAAGTCTATGTCGTTTTGTTATAATTTGGAATATATACAATTGTCTAATTGTTAGTAGCGGTAGTAATAAAAAGCGGCCAAGTGTGAGTCGGACTCGCCTATGAAGGGTTCCGAAGCAGCAAGTAACATAATATAAAAGTTCTTGTAGTTCGTTCTTACTTTGAGCGATGTTTTAATAATAGTGTTTTTATTGTGCGGTTTACGATTTATGACGTAATAAAAAAATACTTACTAGATCTCGTTCAAACCTATCACACATCATATATTTTTTTAGTTTTATCATTCTCTTATTTTAGAAGTTACAGGGGGGGACACATCATACCACTTTGGAAGTGTTTCTCGCGCAAACTATTCAGTTTAGAAAAAAATGATATTAGAAACCTCAATATCATTTTCGAAGACCTATCCATAGACCCAACACGTATGGGTTTGATGAAAAAAATATTGTTGAGTTTCAGTACTAAGTATGGATATCCCCAAAATGTATTGTTTTTCTTTTATTTTTGTGTGAAAATCTTAATGCGGTTCATAGAATACATCTACTTACCAAGTTTCAACAGTATAGTTCCGGAAAAAAGTGGCTGTGACATACGGACGGACAGATAGACATGACGAATCTATAAGGGTTCCGTTTTTGCCTTTGGCACGGAACCCTAAAAATGGCAAAAGTGTGACGACCTCGTACAAAATATTGAGACCCAATATCTGAACCACGACATGAGGTTGGACAATGTGATAAACGAGTTGATCATAAATGTAGGAAACGAATCAGATTTTAGATACCCAGCACACATTATAATACTACTATTTAAATGAATAAAGAAATAGGTATAGACAAGAATCGTCACATAGCAATTTATGAAGAGCCAGTTTATTTTACGCATTTTAGTGTTTCTAGGCAGGGAGTTTTCGTTGGATGATTTTTTTAAGTCGGTTAACAATTAATCCATATTTTCTTCATTACTAGACATGTCTTCAATTTCCATATCCTCCTCAGAATCTGATTCGTTTCCTATATTTACGATCAACTCGTCTATCACATTGTCAAACCTCATGTCGTGGTTCCAATATTGGTTCTCAATTTTTTGTACGTGGTCGTCACACTTTTGCCATTTTTCGGGAGTGAATTCAGAAAACAATCTTGTGATGATTGTAATTTTGTTGTACAATGAAGAATTTATATAATTTAAAGCTAAATTATTCTTGATGTCGGCCCACACAAGCTCAATGGGGTTGAGATCGGGATGATACGGCGGAAGGCGAAGAACGATATGACCTGCAGCCTTTAACATTTCGTCAATTGTGTAAATTTTTTCGGATTGAGTTCTTATTATCAGAGAAAGGAGTTCGGCTTTAGTATTGTCTGGTGTATAGTCAACATTATGTTCACGTAACCAATCTTGCATGACTCTTTTTAAACTTGACATAGTAGGTATTTTCTCAACCTGTACACAATGGTAGGAGGCATTGTCCATTACGACCACTGAATTAGGGGCTAGTTTATTCATCAATTTATGGTTAACACAGTTATGAAAATTTGTGGCATTCATATCGCCATGGTAATCCCCGCATTTTGAATCAGATTTGAAAATGGTTAAGGCCCCGTCAACTAATCCTTCACGGCTTCCCCCATGTATAATTACTAAACGACGCCCTTTGCCAATATCAGGATATATTCCGGGCTCAGATTCAGATTGCCAACATTTATTTGAATTGTGGCTACTGTTAACGTAGGTTTCGTCCAGAAAATATATTTTTCGGTTTTCATTTCGATATTTCCGTATAGCTCTTAAATATCTTACTCGCCATTCAGCAATACTGGGTCTTTCAGTTAAAATGTGTCTTTTAGATTTACATTTTTTAAAGAAATATCCCATCTTGCGTAAAAGCTCTCGTAAATAGGTACAACCGCAATGCAGGATGCCATCTTCTTTTAAAACTGCAAGCAGCTTACGAATACTTGGGATTTTTTTATCAACAGTATAAAATTGATGAATTTTTCGTCGTATCACCCCCATGTCAAAATCATCAATGTGGATTCTCTTTTTTATTTCTTTTGGTTTTCGTGGGGAAGTAAATTTTGGTTTTTCCGATGTTTGCCGATTCGAATCTCCTTCAGCAACAATTCTCATTACGCTGCGAGCTGACACTCCTGTAGCCTCTGCTACTAATATATTTATGTTCATATCATTTTTGTGTTCAATACTTTCCTTGTCACCCTTTCGTCTGAGAAAAAAACTGTGCACATTGTAAATTATATATTTTTTACTGGTCGTGTTATTGGCGGACCCATCTTAGGATATTTTATCTCGTGTATGTTTGGAACAGACTGGCGAGAACAACTGAATCGTGTAACCGTCGCGGTGGTCGACGGCAGACTGAGTTAGCTTGACGTTTGTCTACCTCCCCCGCCCTGCCGCTCACATACCTCAGGAGGTGACTAGCGCGTCCGCGCACGCTATAGTACGGATTTATTCACACGATTTGGTGTTTTCTTTCGATAACGATTTCCGATATTAATAGAAAGCGCTTCACACCGTTGCTTCATAACAACGTCTACAACGTGTGAAGTGGTTTCTACATTTTTATACGACTTCGGCGAAGCCAAAAGTAAAGGCAATGACACAATATACTAAATAGACCGACCCTCCCCTGGCCCAAACTGTACACCGATAAAAGCTAGAAAAATTCACCTAAATCTAGATGGCGCGCAAAAATAAGGTACTAGAAATAGTTTAACAAACTCTATCACTATTTTATTGATATACTTCAATTATAGTAATTATTTTATTATTTTTCGAATATAAATCTTTCTTTCTAATGCTTGTTTAAAAAAAATATTTTTCAATTGCGTAACTATAAGTTATCACCTATTTTTAGGAGATGTCGTTGCAATCGATTTAAACAAACTTGAATATAATGACCTATTTACTACGCTAGATGTCACATTTATAAGTTATTGATATGACTTATAGAATATTATATGCTGGATGCGCGATGATAGCGCCACCAAGTGGCTACAATTACGTCGGACTTTGATATGTCAAATGGTTAGTTGTCAGTAAAGTAAGTAAACAAACAAATTATTTCAACGAAACATCGTAAAGGGGCGTCCATTAATTACGTGAGGCATTTTTGAGAATTTTTTGACCTCCCCTCCCGCCTTGGTGAGATATCGTAAGATGTTTTGGCTGTAAACGTGTTGGATTATTGAACTTGTTCTATTACTTCTATTGAAGACTAGCAAAGCAAAATCGAATGCTACTTCGCTGCTCTGCGGAGTTCGGACGAATACGACAAACACTATTGTGTCAGATTTGGCCATATTTTTTAGGAAATAATTTTTCACGCAATTTTACACAATAATTATGTGATATTTGCCAAGACCCCCCCTAAGTGACATTTGAAAAGATTTAGCTCAATCCCCCCCCCTCCCCCCTAAAACACCTTACGTAATTAATGGAAGCCCCCTAATTTAAGTATATTCTATTCGATGATGTAAATCTATGGTGCAGATAATAATGTTGAGCGATTTTATTTACTGTCTGATATGGCATAATCAATACATTTTAGGTCGTTATATGTCATTTTAATATAAAATAAATGATTGAACTGCAATGTATAATCTTTATTTTAGAACGAAGTTCCTTATCGCGCGTTGCGAAAGGGGGCTAGACGGAAAAAAATATAATGACTCTTTTCATGCCAAAAGTTGTAACGACACTTTTAACATTGAATTGACGTCATAGTGCTGGATACTCAACGTTAAATATAACAAACTGATTGCCAACGTCCATACCATGTTGAATACACCGGTTCTCGTCCGATCATCGAAGTTAAGCAACATCGGGTGTGGTTAGTACTTGGATAGGTGACCGCCTGGGAATACCACGTGATGTTGGGTTTTTGCATTTATTTACAGAAAATATATTGTTTTATAGTATATTTTGTAAAGCTTGATTATTTCTAAAATAATTTGAGTATTTTATGCGCATTTTTATTAGTAGTAGCATAACAAATATAATATATATATAAACTTCGTTTCATCCGGGTGTTCCTTGACACCTCTCAAGTTTTTATTATACATATTTTAATTTGTACAACAGGTAATATGAAAATCACATTAAATCAGTCAGGAGATTAACAAATAAATATTATTTCAATTACGGCAAAAACCAAAATCTGATGACAGCATTTTAAAATCTAAAGAGTTCCGAAGAGGTTTCTAGAGAATTGGCATTGATGCAGCTACGAAAATAAAGGTTACGAATTGGACAGAAGACGAAAATAAATTCAGCTTGTCATTATTTTACAAATCTAAAGTGTATTTTTTTCTAAGGCGGCAAGGTGTAGTACTTGCCGCTCCAACCACAATCCGAAACTCCGAAAGTGTCTAGCAAAATCCGATTGTTTTGCCCTGATCTATTTAAAAAAAGAATAACAGAAACATTACTTACAACAGAATTACAACTCTTTTAAAAGCTACTATAAATAAACTATTTGATAATAAGTGGGCTTCTGCTAAACGCTGTGTTTTGCGGTCGGGCTACGAAAAACCAAAATACATGCACGAAATCAGGTAGTAACTTTCCCTTTTTCTTTTGTAACGTTTTGTAAAATTATTTGCGTTTTTTTATGTGCCACATTTAATTAAAAGTATTCAAAATCATTTTTTAAACAATAACTTTCTTAACGGCAATGAGCAAATTTCGTTTCAAGATGTTACCAAACCATACGAAATAGACAAAACTTAAAACTTGAGTCGATCACTTACAAAATTGACAGATCGGCACATTGAACAGTAATAAAAAAAATGGGATGCCATAGAAACACGCATTGTTTAAAAAGTAACACATGCATTAAATGCGATAAAGAAGGGCAAAAATTCTTTGAAAAATTACACAAAAATTGAATCAGGATGTAATAGAAAATTTGTTTGCGCAATTTCGGCAAAAGGGTGGCTGAAACAAAAATCCAACAGCAAAATTGCTAAGTACCATATTTAGGAGTAATTTAGTTAATTCCTTAAAGAGTCCCCATAACAAAAAACTGTGAGGATGAAGATGGTGATTTTATCCAGTTAGCCGTTGGAGAAAGCAAATAATTTTCTCCAAAACCATCATTATCATCAAAACACGCAGTAAACAATGAGAAACAACGCACTCATCAACGGCAACTTATTTATTTATTATTTACCGCTGCCCATGGATACCCACAACACCAGAGGTGTCACAAAGCTTTTAAGGAGAAGTATGCTCTTTTCTTGAAGATTGATTGAAGGTCGTATTGGTCCGGGAATACCGCAGTCGACAGTTAATTCCACAGTTTTGTTGTGTAGGGCAGAAATTTTCTCGAAAAGCGCACAGTTGACACCTAAATGATGAGGATGAAACTGCAGTCGCGTAGGATGATGGCGGAAAAAGGAGGCAGGGGTCAATTCAATCAATTGCTCGGAGTACTCCCCATTGTAAATACGATAGCAGATGCGTATCGAAGCCACGTCTCTACACAGCGTTGGATATAGAATGCAGTTATGGGAGAATATCTCTCGCTGCCGACCATGTTATGCTCCATAGTAGATAGCAACAGAGTTTTATCTTCTGCGAAGATGACATTGCACAGAAAGAGGTGGCGGAAAGGACCAAGGATGAAAATTGCCGCCGCTGAAACGGTCGCAGCAGTGCATTCTAGCAACTCATGCCACCTTCAGTGGTAATTAAGAAGATGTTTAGTTAAAATTACTAATTTAAATTGTAATATTTAACTGCTATTGAGATGTCTTATAAACAGATATTTACAAAGATGTATTTTAACAAGCATATAGAATTTCTCAAACAGTACTATTAATACATTATTTCTTCTTGTTAAACTGCCAAGACTTATTTTTAACCGACTTCAAAAAAAGGAGGAGGTTTCTCAATTCGACCGTATATTTTTTTTTTTTATGTGTGTTCGGGGATAACTTAGTCGTTTATGAACCGATTTTGATTATTCTTTTTTTAATGGAAATGAGATATCCCAACGGTGGTACCATGATAAGGACACTAAGATCTGACGATGGCATCCAAGAGAAATCGAGTCGAACCTTGAAGTCGGTTTTTATTTTGTTAAAATTTTTCTCCATTGCTATTACAGTAATGTAGTTTTTTTAAATCGTTTAATTTGCCGCCCCTTAAAAGAAGCCGCCCTAGGCTTCAGCCTACTGAGCTTTCATCACTGAATAATATAACATATATAATATATGGATATTTTTCAACAAATTTTGATTATTATAACACAATTAAGTAGCTAGACCTACATACAGAGTTTTATGTGAAAATTTAAAAAGTTTCATACAAAAATTAATAAAAAAATATATTCATGTACCGTATTTACTGAGAAGCATTTATTAAGAAGCTGTTTATTTGAAATTATAAACAGACATTTCAATTTTATTTATTTGTGTATACTCGTAGATGGCTCTCGGACGATTTAATAAAATATCACATAAATTACTGATGTAATTATGTGGAAAACGACATCTAGTGGGACATTTTGCACTAATACAAAAACAAATAAACTTGACAGTTACCTCTCGGATTCGTATCGGAGTAGAAGCTCAGAAAATATCTTTGAAATTTACAATTTGATACACTTAGTGACATCTAGTGAACATTAAGCTTATTATACATCCGCGTACAACTCTAAGTTCAGGCGGTGTAAGTCTACAGTTATATTTCGTCAGTGGTAAAGGTAATAATTTTACTATATTTGTATGTTCAATTGTAGCGCCCTGACTACCCAATCGATTTTAATGAATGGGGTCAATAGATTCCTAATCATGGCTCGAGTGACATATATTAATTTTATCAAAAGTTTTTACGTGGTCGCTATAATGTTGAAGTTTTAGGAAGATAATATTATTGAGACTAATATTCTCAAATGATAATTTTCCTTCTGATCTAGCTCAAATAATAATCAAAATCAGTACAGGTAACATTATTTATACCTACTTTGCACAACTTTATATTTTAAAAATATTATTGTAATATAAATAAGGAAGATAATTACGAGTCACTACGAGCAAGGTCAATATATTGGTCTTATCAATGGTTGCGTTTTATATTTGCCAAAAGATACATGAAGTAAAACAAAAACAAAGGATTTTATGAATTTATTTCTTGATTTAAATAGTATAATATCTGTACGAATGCCTTTTGAGCATTCTTGTATAATTGTCAAATGCCATTTCGTTATATTTGTCATAGAAATGTAATACAAAAACTCAACTGATCTTATAATAATATTTTATCAATTACACACTTTACATTGTTCAGATGAAATCTTGTGTTTCGATCATTCACATAATCTGCCAAATTCATGCATTGTTTACGTCAAGTTAATAAAAATGCGTTCTTACAAGTTAAGATGTTTAATTACAATTGTTGTCGCGAACGTTGTTCATCTATTTCATTATTTATTAATTCAGCGGCATTTACAAACATAAAATGAGTTCCCTGTTAAAGTTACTGCCCTTTGATGATATATACAAGATTTTGTAATTCGCTCCGAGTATCAAATATGTGCAATAATATTGTAAACTGATACATGATGGACGCATTTGCATGGAACTAAACACGAATTTTAGTGGTTCGCCTATCTAAGATCATTCACATTTTATCTCGTTTAACATAATATCGATAACTTTGCATTTTATAAAAGATACAAAACATTTTAATTATTAAGCTATTAATTAAGGAAAGGGCTACCGTATTCCCTATACCTATAACTCCATCTTTGGTAATAACATTAACAACAATCAGCGTTTCGTCGACCAGATATCTAATTATTCACAATGCTATTCTGTACTACATCAAACATTACTTGTTGTTTTTGCATTTGCATGCATGATTTAATTTTCGGTACAAAACCGTCATACAGAGCGATGTCAATTTTTAAAGCCAAAGTAAAAACAAATCTCGATGTCATTCAATTTTACGTTTAAACATTGCTCAGTGTTTCATCAAGCGATAAAATTGAATTACCATTTCTATCACATAAAACACGGGTTATAATATCCCATTATGTCTACGTAAAACGAATAATATTGAGGGATTTAAAATAATTTTAAATAATTCTTTATTAATAGAACAATACACAGACTATCAGGTGTACGCATTGAGCAAATTAAATTAAATTAAGGCACATGGTCATGTGATCATAATTTACAAAAAATCTGGATATAAATGTTGAAATAAAAAGTCACTAAATGTCGCGGTGGTTTCAAACTTGTACATACTAGAACGCAGTGTGAAAATATAAATGGCTGCAGTGAGTACCCGAGTGCGGGTTGGCGAGACTACGCGTGTCTACGCTGCCTGATAGCCTGAATGTTACAACTATTTACCGCTACAAGAAAGGAAAATATTATACAACCGTCATGAAATATAAAAATAAATAACATTATATTACAAAGCAGAACATTGACATAGTGGCAACATTTTCCTGTTAGACTAGTCGTTAATACCTATATCTACACTTTCCACTGAATTAAAACTAAGTTAATTATAATAATACAACTAGCAAATAAAAACTGAAATAATATTAAACATTGTTTACATAGTCAGAGTTAGGCCAATATGTGTTCTCTGGCCTCGATCATTTTTTTATTCTATGTACATTAATTGGACTACACTCATAAGCATTTCATATACAAGTGTTTAGAAAAATCATGACTCAACATATCACTAAAGCGTTATTACAATATAACATTTAATATAAAAGGACTGCTCAAAAATATGCCACAATGTTAAATAACTTTTACGAGTTTAGTCGTCATTGATTATCTCGGTCCCTAAATATTGATGGCCTGGTACGATTATTAGTTCGGAAGTTATTTCAGCTTTGCCAAATATTCCTTACATGGGCAGCATCGTATAATGCGTTGTACGTTTGCGATGCGTACATGTCCGAGATGCGTTCGTTTTATGGTATAACCCATACTTTATATTTTAACACAATATAATATTGTGTTATGACGCTTCTTATACTGTGTGTACACGTGTCGATATATCCACTAAAGTTAATCTAAGGATTACTTATTTTAAGAAGTGAGATGTCGTTTAAAGACGTCCAAGACAAATTAATTGAGAACCACGTGATTAAAAGATTTGGCTTCCATAGAAAGTTTATATGTATGTAGAATTGGCCGACATAATCATCACATTATGGGTTGATAAATTTGTTGAGTTGCGTTATTGTTTTGCTTAGTTACAACTTTTGTAAAATGTATGTTACTACTTCCTTACATTATGAACAATGGAGTTGTAATGAAATTTTATAGATTTAAAAAAACATTATTAAATGCAATGTTCAATAATAGAACATTTGTTCTAATATTTTATAATAAAAGAGTACTGATTTGTTCGATGTTTATAATTAGCCTAAATGAACATCGAAAGCTAATCAATCTTTTGCAAGCAAGCACAATAAAACTCAATTACGTGACATTATAGACAGCACCTAGCTTTATATTTTGTTATAAGATACTATGACATACCTACTGTGTAAGAATAATATTTTATACTAATTCATTCCACTTTGTTTTAAAACGTAAAAAAATTGCTATCTATCATCATATCTATTTAAAATGCGTCGGATAAAACTATATAATTAAAAGCAATTACCCCAACTTGTTCATTCCTTTTTTAAAAACGGCCTTACAGAGCATCCGATCGTGTAGCGGTCGCACAACTCATTTATCAATACTTTAATTACACAGATAAACAAACTTACTTCTAAAGGAGATTGCTTCTAATCGTGTCAAATAACTCAGGAAGGTTAAATATTTGGGGACCAAACGAGCTCGTATGAGGGCTGAACTAGGGCACGACGACAGCGAGGACCCAGTCCGGCGTTAGAAGATTACAACACAACTTACCAGCGACAAAATAAATACTATGGTACTTTTAAAGCGAATCTTGTAAGTAGATTAACTACAAGAAAAGAGGCGGGACAGCGATATCAGCTCACAGCGGCGGCAAAGGGTCGCGAGGAGCGGGCGCGGGCGCGGGAGCGGGCGCGAGAGCTGGCGCGGGCGCAGGAGCGGGAGCGGGCGTGGAGGCGGGCGCGGGCGGCGCCAGGTGCAGTTGGCGCGTCGCAGGCTCGTCGTCCGCAGCCTCATCATCATCGCCACTATCGTCAGCGGCGTCGCCTGATCCGGAACCCTCCACGCCTTCTCGAGTTTCATCTTCGTCTTCCTCGTCTTCTTCTGGGCATAGCTGGTATGCCCTATGAAGACAATCGTGGTATTGGTTTAACAAATACGGAGCTTTTTATCTAACATTTATTTTAAAATGCACAAATTTGTTGTAATATTTGTATAAAAAAATAAAATTATATATGTAAAGATTAGCGGCATCACTATTTCTAGTGATGTTCGTTTATGTCGATTTTACTAATTTACCGAATAACTCTTAAAAACACAAAATGAGTCGCGTATATACTTTTTTTTCCTAGGTTTTATAAAGAGTTGGCGAATATACTCATACAGGTTCTACAAATCAACTACTAGGCAACAAATAATACGATTACTTACTTTTCTAGAGTTTTCCTCGCAGAGTTGCTTCGCTCCAAGAAATATCCACTGGATGTCTCATTAGAAGTACCAGGAGGAGACCACGTGCCGTAGGAACCGTAACCGCCAGTACCATACTTCTGGAACAAGAGACGTTCATCAACATGGAACATTTTTTCTCACAAATTTTTAATCCACTTCCATTATCATAAGAGGACCTGTATACTACTTCTTTTGAATCGTCGAGATGGCGTTTCTCTCAAGAGGAGATCCTCTTGCTCGCTGGGTATAAATAATAGGTATTGATCTATCCCTAAATGCTCTATTCCAACTGCTTAAGAACTATATCCTATTACTGACGACAAACAAAACGACGAATATGTTATAGTGGTGCCATTACAAACGTGCGAACTGAGTTACTTCATAGGAATATGACAATGCCGCGCCGCTAGTCTATATACATAAACTAGCGACCCGCCCCGGCTTCGCACGGGTGGAGTTTAGATGCCCCCGCCGCGTCGACGACAAGAATCGTGCATTTTAAATCTGTAATATCTTCGAATATATTCATTTAAATTAGATACAGTAAAGAGCCATTTTCATCTATATTAAATGCACAATGTATTTAATTTATTTAATTGTATAAGGATTCATACTGTATTGCTTAATATCGCTTCGTAAATAAGCCATTATTTCTCGTAAAAAGAAAGGAATAAAAAATGTTTATTGTGGGTTATCCCTAAGAGATAGACATATACCGTCGCGGAGTTTTTTGTAGACCTTTTTAAGGTGTACAATACTGTAGTACATTATTTTGATCTATCTCGTAGGGTGCAACCAGCGTTTGCAATGTAAGCTCAAAAAATGTGTTTATTTGCTACATCACATTAAAAACCTCGAAAATTAACAGTGTTTCCATACTATATTATGCATTTATTATACATAAAAACCTTCCTCTTGAATCACTCTATCTATTAAAAAAACCGCATCGAAATCCGTTGCGTAGTTTTAAAGATTTAAGCAAACATAGGGACATAGGGACAGAAAAAGCAACTTTGTTTTATTTATACTATGTAGTGAAGAGTAAGGTGACTGACTGACAGACTGACTGACATACCCAGAGATCAACGCACAGCCCAAACCGCTAAAGCTAGAAATGTTGCATGTAGGTTCTTTATATAACGTAAATGAACACTAAGAAAGGAATTTTCGAAATTCCACCCCTAAGGGGGTAAATCAGGGGTGAGCCAAGTTGCGTGTAAAAGCTAGTTATCGATAAAAGGATGACGCTCGGACGCAGGTAGTTAGGACGATACGGTCTTTGATGATTGATGTATATAAATTAATAGGAAATAGTGTTTGTAAAAATTGTATCTCTGTAATATATACTCTGTTCGATTTCGAACGTCATTGTAATGGCAACATTTTCGATTGTCATTTTTCGGGTTTGACGTTTTGACGTTTGAGGTTAAAAAGGGAGTAAAGACGCGTGTTGTGAACGGTCGACGATTGTTGTTTTGAGAACCGTAATTAATTGATATTAAGCTAATTGTACATCGACCCGGTCCCTTTAGTGATTTACCGTTTTTGTTAGGTCTGGTTGGACTCGCGAGTTTTGTAGGCGCGTTCCGCGATAGCTGAAGCGAGTGAGTTGTAATTCGAATATCCGTGATAGCTGATACGAGTTAATTGTAATTCGAATACCTTGAAAGATATACAGCAGTTTGGAGCATGTTTGTGTGAACGTACCAAGACAAAGCAGAGAGGAACTACCCAAGAGATCTCTTGGAACGCCGAGAACAAAGAAGCCACACAACTCCAGTAAGTGCTTGATGATTTTAGTTTAGATTAAGAACACGGTGACACAGCCGTGGTTTATTTTTCTTGCCAATGGACAAGTAGCGAGTTAATGCTTATACTCATGGGTCCTATAGGTATTACAAGTATCACAAAGTGATCGGCCCATTGGTGAGAGGAATGAACATTTTGGTAGCAGAAGCGTGGTTAACCTCTGGGCACTCCGCAGTGCACTCAGAAGGTAATATCTCGTTGTTAGGTAGGTAACTATACTGTTCCACTGTCCACATATCTTTGATTCCACTGATATAGTTGTTTAAATAAGTATTTAAAACAATTTATTAGCATAATGATTGAATGTAGGTAGGTCAAACATTTAATTATTGGATTAATTGTAAAACTTATTTTACTAATTGTTTACTAGTTTGAACTATATTGTATACTTGATATTGATTGTTGGGACATTTGGTCCAATATATTAACCCAATCACACATTTAATTATTGGTTGAATTGTAAAACTTAATATTAAATATTAATTGTTTGGGACAATTGGTCAAATATATTAGTCTAAGGGCCGGTTTTTCAATAGTCAGATAAACAGTCAAATAGCATTTATTCCTCAGTTAGCGTAAATTTGGGTCTTTCAATAGTCAGACATCAGTTATCAGACGAATAAAGCTGTAATCTGACTGATAACTTTATCTGTGCTTTCAAACCTCAGTTAGTGTTTTATTCTGTAGAATAGTGATTTGACGTTGTGTATTTCTCTTGTATATATTTGTGGTAAAGTTTAAGTACGTTGTCGTTATTGAATATTTGATAGATTATGGATGTTTTTGACTCGATTGACTTTTTGTTCTGAGGTAAAAAGGGTTATTAGAGAAATACAGGTGATAGATACTATAGAGAAGATGAATAGAGCGATTGCATTGTTATTGTTTCATTGATAGACGTCTACGGAGAAGTAAAAAATACGTATTTTAAAAGTGGAATGTTAGCGTGTATACGTATTTTTATCTGTCATACGTTAGTTCTGCGACTTGTCGCTAGAGAATCTGCTCGTCACCATTTAAATTCTTTCTACAATGATTTCATTGATAGACGTCTACGGAGTAGTGAAAAAAATACTTTAGGACCACTTCGTGAGGGTAAACAGTATTCTAAAAGTGGAATGTTAACGTGTATACGTATTTTTATCTGTCATACGTTAGTTCTGCGACTTGCCGCTAGGGAATCTGCTCGTCACCAATAGGTACAGAGAACTGACATAAATACAAATATACTTTTTATTTTTAAACACATATTTATTAAACATAGAAACACCCGTTTAAAAAATTACTATGCACCACCCGCAAACCCGGCATTTCATTTTTATAAATTTTGATTTTAATCATTGTTATGGACTCTACTACAGGAATATCATAAACGACGTTTTACTAAATTATTATTTACTACATCTATTATAAACAAATAATAATTATAATCGAATGATTTCATTTCATTTAATTATAAATATCCCAAACCGGCAATCATAAAAAGACAAAAAGAAATAGAAAAAGAACAGTCAACTTGAATGTTGTCTAAAAGTTTCTGGTCCTTATCTAACGTGTGACTATCTGTATAGCTGCATCTCGCTTGCGCATCATTACAGTGAACATAGCTGTGAAGGACCATCAAGTAACTATCTAGCTGTTTACTACCGATTGAAAAACACAAAAAGTTTATTCGCTTGTTAAAGTGCTGGATACATTTATTCCCTTGTTAGTTATTTGACCGTTTAACTGCGGATTGAAAAACCGGCCCTAATACAATTAGATATTGCTAGCCCAGAAGACAATATTACTAGAATAATATTGTTATATCATTCTATTATTGTTATTGTTAAAATTAATTGTTTTGAGTTATTGGGCATTGATAAATTGAAACTTGTAGGTAGATATACATCTGAGATTAAGTTACTGCACAAGCACTTAATAGTGTTTTATATAAAGATCCTAATAGTGTTTAAATAAATAGTTTATTACATACATAAAATATTGTTACTTGTAAGTATCGTTTTGCCGCTATGTCGTTCTCATTGTACCGGGCTAAGATTAGCACAGAATTGAGATGGTTTACATCGGTTCAAGGCCTCCTAGGCCGACCAGATAGACAAGATGCACTGTTGGCTCGAGCTTTGGATGCGCCGGCCCGGCTGGAGGTTATGATAGAAGCGCTTACCAAGGCCCTTGAGGAGTAGAAGGTCAGCGATCAGATAAGGTCCGCGATGGAGGCTGATGTTGACCAGTGCCTCTCAATTGTTGATGACATTCAGCAGCGCATAGCAGAAATAAAGCGCCAGCGCAGAACCGGCTGTGATGAAGAAGCTGTGGAAGGCCCACACTCTCGCGGGGTTGTATCAAAATTGCCTCAGAGACAATTACCCAGCTTTAATGGAGAGCTCGGTGAGTGGGTCAGCTTCATCAATTTATTTGATAGTTTGGTCCACTTAAGGGAGAATTTGCCTACATCATATAAGATGGCACAACTAATGTCCACTTTAAAGGGGGAGCCTAGGGAACTGGTAGCCCATTTGACGGTGACCGAGGACAATTATGAGATTGCCCGTCAAATGTTGGTAAGGCGCTACCAGAACAAAAGAAGGCTGGTTGATGCTCAGCTCAAGAGGCTGTTTAGCATCCCTTCAGTGACTCGGGTCTCTGCCATACAGGCAGAAGTGTTGAACCCGTTGTTGAGTGTCACTAGGGCATTAGAAAATTTGGGCTTGCCAGTTGAACAATGGTCTTACATGTTAGTGTACATAGTACTGTCCCGGCTGCCAGTTTAGGTGCAGACCAGGTTTGAGCAGCACCACGGTCAGGGTGCAGACAACTTGCCCACCTCTTCTCAACTCATGGAGTTTTTGGAGGAAGAGTGTCGGAGGGCAGAGAACATGAGTTCGTTCTCGAAGCCCGCTGCGGAATCACAGAAGGCTACTCGGAGCCCTGTGAGGAGGGGACTTCCGCAGAGAGGGCCAAGGCAGTTGTATGGACACATGGGTGCCTCAACACCTGTACAGGATGCCTGGCTGTATTGTAAACAGGATGGCCATAGTGTGGCCGCCTGCCTAAGATTTAGGGACCAGAGAGTCCAAGGGCGACGCCAGATCACCAAGCAGCGTGGCTGGTGTTTTTTGTGTCTGGGTCCCCATTTAGCAAGGGATTGCGCTCGGTCCGCAATGTGTAAATTTTGTGGAAGCCGCCATAATAAGTTGCTCTGCCTGAATAGGCCCGGCCAACATCATGCAGATGGACAGGGCCGTACTCAGGGACGGATGGGGTCAAGTACACAGGGCCGGACTTGGAACCTGGGTCCACGGGACCAGGGCCCTCATAGGGAAGATGTTGGGGGCGATGTTCAGGCCAACATCGCGCGCGGTTCCCCGACCTATTGGCAGGCCAGTGGGTCAGCTGGAGCTGGCACGGGCGGGTGTGCGGATGCACCCTCGAGTACGGAGCGGTTAGTTAGAACGCCGCCTCGGGTGTCATCGCGCTCGCCGCCGACCACTAGAATGCCGCCTCGGGTGTCATCGCGCTCGCCGAGGATGACTGCATCTCGCCGATTTTCGCCGCTTATCATGGAACGCCCTCGGTTGGATCACCGCACTCTGTACCCTATCGGTGGACGGCACCAAGTAGAGCGCCGCGACTGGAGGGGCACTTACGAGGGACCATGGGATCCCTACCACGGCACTGATATGCCCGGTTGCTCGGGCTATAATGCGTGGGGCCCCGGGGGCCCCCGCTAGGAAATTGCAGCCCAATCAAATTTGGTCCCCAACCGGAGGCTATAGTCTTGCCCACTGCCTCCGTGTGTGTTTGATTTCGACACCCCAGGTACGGTTGACGTGCTACTGGGAGTAGACGTTCTGGGTAAGTTTTGCTGTCGGATCGGCGAGTCTTGCAGCATGATCGACTCATGGCTGTGGAGACATGTGCCAGGAGAGTTGAACACGTCGGATTGTGCATCCAGGGGATGCCGGGCTCCTGAATTAGTTAACCATCAGTTATGGTGGGGCCCTCCTTGGCTAGCAAGGAAGGAATCGGATTGGCCCCCTAACAACGCGAAATTGCCTATGGACTGTGGAATAATGGCAGCCGTGTATGTGACCCAGGAGGTCCAGGAGACTGACGCGAGTTTCCTGATTGAGCGGTATAGCTCTCTTGATAAATTGATCAATGTCAATTGGTGGATCAGAAGATTCGTTCGGAATTGTCGCACTTCCCGCGAACAGCGAACGCTAAGCCCAATTCTGTCACCGACAGAGCGAAATGAGTCGCTTCTGAATTTGATCCGGTTGGTCTTCGAACTTTGGAGCAGAATTGGCGAGTCTACGAACTGGGCGTTCTAAATTGAAGGGTGCTGTCGCGCGTCTCAACCCGTTTATAGATTCGGCCGGGTTGCTTCGGGTAGGAGGAAGATTGCGCAATGCGAATCTGCCGTATTCGGCTCGTCACCCCCTACTGCTCCCCAAGGGAGGGCAGTTGGTTGAGTTGTTGGTGACTGACCGGCATGTTAAAAACGCTCATGCGGGTTGTAACGCCTTGTTAGCTACACTCCAGAGGGAGTTTTGGATTTTGTCTGGGCGTCGTACCATACGGAACATCGTGTTTCGGTGCATGCCTTGTTATAGGAGCAAGGCTGCCACGATGCAGCCTCACATGGGGGATCTGCCCCTGATCGGGTGAATGAGGCTAGGCCATGGGCGGGTGTTGGTACAGAATTTGCGGGCCCATTCTTAGTAAAAACCTCGCGGCTGCGGAACGCGAAACAGTACAAGGCGTACCTTTGCGTGCTCGTCTGTTTATCCACCAAGGCGGTGCATCTCGAGCTCGTTGCTGACCTCACGACTGAAGCCTTTATAGCGTGCTTGGACAGATTCGTTTCCCGAAGGGGACTGCCAGCACTGATTCGTTCCGATAACGGAACCAACTTCGTAGGTGCAGAACGATACTTACGAGTTGTAGTTAGGTTTTTAAATGAAAACAAAGTGGATATTGGAACAGCCCTCTCACGTCGGGGTATACAATGGACCTTCAGTCCACCAGGTTGCCCCCACTGGGGCGGGATTTTTGAAGCCGTAGTTAAGTCAGATAAGACGCATGTAGGGCGTATTGTAGGTCAGACCGCGCTGACATTTGAGGAACTCGCGACCATTGTGTCCGCTCAGCTCGGATCCAAATGACCTGGAGGCGTTGACTCCAGGCCATTTCTTAATTGGTCAGCCACTTAACGCGCTGCCCGAACACCCGTTCGAAGATGTGAAATTGTTTCGGTTGTCTCGGTATCAGATGTTGCAGCAGTTTTCACAGAATTTTTGGAAACGATGGTCTCTAGAGTATCTGCACATTCTGCAACAGCGCCTTAAGTGGACTGATAAAACTAGTCCCCCTAATGTTGGTGACCTCGTGCTGGTTAAGGATGCTAACCTACCGCCACTGCGTTGGCGCCGGGGGCGCATTGTTAACTTGTTCCATGGTAAGGATGGGACCCCCCGGTCCGCAGAGGTTCTTGTTGGGGACTCAGTCATCAAACGAGCGGTAGCAACGTTATCTCGCCTGCCTGTAGATTAGGGAACAGGTACGGACCTGTTCGAGCGGGTGACTGTTGGATTTCGAACGTCATTGTAATGGCAACATTTTCGATTGTCATTTTTCGGGTTTGACGTTTTGACGTTTGAGGTTAAAAAGGGAGTACTAAAAAGACGCGTGTTGTGAACGGTCGACGATTGTTGTTTTGAGAACCGTAATTAATTGATATTAAGCTAATTGTACATCGACCCGGTCCCTTTAGTTGACTGCCTCGTTGGTCTCGCGGTTGGCGTGTACGACTGCTGATCATGAGGTCTCGGGTTCGATTCCCGGGTCGGACCAAGTGTTTGTATGATCTACAAATATTTGTTTCAGAGTTTGGGTGTTTTCTATGTATAATATGTATGTATTTACAAAAAAAAAAAGTATTTATCTATTTGTATCAGTTGTCTAGTACCCATAACACAAGCTCTGCTTAGCTTAGGACTAGAGGACGTTGTGTGTTAGATGTCCGAAATATTTATATATTTTTATTATTATTATTTAGTGATTTACCGTTTTTGTTAGGTCTGGTTGGACTCGCGAGTTTTGTAGGCGCGTTCCGCGATAGCTGAAGCGAGTGAGTTGTAATTCGAATATCCGTGATAGCTGATACGAGTTAATTGTAATTCGAATACCTTGAAAGATATACAGCACTTTGGAGCATGTTTGTGTGAACGTACCAAGACAAAGCAGAGAGGAACTACCCAAGAGATCTCTTGGAACGCTGAGAACAAAGAAGCCACACAACTCCAGTAAGTGCTTGATGATTTTAGTTTAGATTAAGAACACGGTGAATCGCTGTGGTTCATTCTTCTTGCCAATGGACTAGTAGCGAGTTAATGCTTATACTCATGGGTCCTATAGGTATTACAAGTATCACAAAGTGATCGCTCCATTGGTGAGAGGACTGAACACTCTGTCCATTCGTTCGTTAAGAAGAACTTTCAATCGATGTAATGAAATATTTTTAGTTTAATTATTAATTATTCGTTTATTAGTTTTTTTTAAATATATATGAAATAAATTACTATAATAATAAATCTAAATAATAATAAATAAATATATAAAAAATATTAATTTAAGTTTTATAACATTTTATATATTTTATATTTTAGAAGCAGATATAAAAAATTCATGCTAAATTTATAATCATTATTTTCTAAACCTTACTCTCATTAGTTCATCCTACTATTGTCTATCGACAAATCCATTTTTTATTGTTACACACCACACTAGGGGTGCGAGCGTGAGTTCCGAAATGCCTATAAGTGCGAGTGAGAGGTCTGATAAAAATGATTTATGACTCAGTTCGCACGTTCGTAAAGGCCCCACTATAGTACTATTTTGTACTAACATATTATTTGTTCATCTTAAACTTTTGATGATTATATCGAAATGTTTATAACGTTTGAATAAAATCTGTATTGATAACGGTGTCGGTACTGAGTGTTTTATGTCAACGTGACAAAATTATGTCACCAAAATGGCGGCCAGGCGCATTAGCAATTTGCGGGGCTTATAAGTATTCATATCAGTCGTCTAGCACCCATAGTACAGCATCATCTCAGAGGGCAAACGTCCACGTAGGCTTCTCCCAGTCTGTCTACGATGAGAGGATCTGTAGTGGGTGCGAAGTGGTGGTGCAAGGTGTGGTAGATGTGGTGAGTACGTACGCGGTCGAGCTCGTCCTGCAGCCAGGCGAGCAGCTGCCTCCAGCGGCGGCGCGCGTCGGGCTGCGCATGCACGGCGCGCACGGCGTGCGGCGCGCGGCACATGACGCCCACCACAAGCTTCACGCACGCGTACGCGCGCTTCTGGTAGTGCCCGCGTGCGCGCGCCGCCGTCTCAAGGAGCCCTGGCCGCTCCTCTGATACTCCCTACAAATACATCATTACTATTACACAAGTATAATAATTATGTTAAAAAGTGTGTTGGTAGGTTTTAGTTTAAATTGTTGAGAAGTATGAACGCCTACGCCAACTTATATAGCAATTAACACACATGACGAGGCGAGGATATGGAGAGTTTTGTTCCACCTTTGATACCTGCTAACTGTAAAACGGCCCCGCTTTCAGCTTAACGAGTATCTATTCCTTTCTGATTATATGTTTGATTACCGGTCCTAAAAATGTCATCTTTTCTTAAATGACGTAAGTCTGGGGTGACTGGGAACTTGGACTAGTATTAAATTATAAATAGGCCGTGATTTCTTTTAGAGCGGCGGATTATCCCCATTTAGAGACATACGCAGCACAAGTAACACTAATGCTTCAGATCTGCTTCTATATAAATGAAATATTATGGCGCTTAATAATGATGCCAATGTCTGTGATTACTCACACTTTTAACAACTAATTAATGAATAACAAGTTGAAACGAATTCGGCAGTCAGTGACTTACTTTGATAACGTTATGAATCCGATGCTGCTGCCAGCTGTCCTCCATGAGTAGCAGTGCGGTGAGAGCGTCCGAATGTCTTCGTAGCTCATGGCAATACGCGTATGCCATCTGCCATAGTAACTCGGACAACGCGACGCGTGACCAACCCGCATGTTCCCAACATAAGAACTGGAGCAGTCTGATTCCTTCTTCGCATCCACAACACTCTTCTGTTAGTTTTTTCATGTAAACACTGCACAACCAAGACAAAAATTGTTGCAGAAGAGTAGTATCTTTCAAGGTTAATAGTGTAATAGTATTGTTGTTGTTATGGATAGTGTCGTAGTATACTTTGGAAGATAGAAGAACAAACTAATTTGAGAAATGATATCAATTTATTTAACAGACCTCAAAACTAAAACAAAACTACGACAAAAAACGACGCTGAATAAGTATGAAACAAGTTTCAAAAGCCGTAGTCACGCGATGTTAAAGTGTTATGGACTATGGTACATTAAACTGCATGGACTACAGCTTTTGAAACTTAGTAACGTACCGTAGTCCATAACACTTTAACAACGCGTGACTACGGCTTTTGAAACTTGTTTCATACTTTTTCAGCGTCGTTTTTTGTCGAAGTTGGGTTTTAGTTTTTACTTTCTTTTTATTTAAAATGTTTTGGTGCCTCTATAATATTCATTTCTTTGCAAAGTATATTTTAAATAGGTACCACAGACAGAAATATCACACTTATCGAATAAATACAGACAAAGTCACGAGAAAATGCTAATAATATATATTTTTTTGAAATGTACAAGTAACGCCCTTTCGAATGATACCAAACACGGCATATTTATCTCAAATTATTTTTTTAATACAGTACTTTATGTCGGCTAGAGGGCGCCACATTAGATTCAGTGACACGTCATATAGCCTATAACCAGCGGACGCTTCTAACGATAGCTCATTTGTCTTATTCTGACTAGTAGTTTAGAAAGAATGTGGGTTATGTGGGAACAGACAATACCATAGAAATATCACACTTATCGAATAAATACGGACAAAGTCACGAGAAAATGCTAATAATATACATACTTTTGAAATGTACAAGTAATGCCCCTTCCAATGATACCAAGCACGGCATATTTATCTCAAATTTATTTTTTAATACAGTACTTTATGGCGGCTAGAGGGCGCCACATTAGATTGAGTGACACGTCATATAACCAGCGGACGATCAAGACGCTTCTAACGATACCTCATTTGTACAGTTTTAATAAGTAGTTAAGGAGCTATGAGGGAACAGATGAACATACATACATACATACATAGCCTGTCAAAATCATAACCCTCCTTTGGCTTTGCCGTAGTCGGGTAAAAAATAGGCAGGTAGGTTTCTAACTATTGTATTAAAAACATTGGTTTCCTTTTTTCAAAGAAGCAGATTTGATAAAATTTCGTTATTGAGTTAATTTTATATTGGTTATTTCTCTACCGTTAAAACATATAAAAATAAGAAATATAACTTTTTTAGACACCTTAGATTAAAAAAAAGATTTTTTAACAAATATCGGATAATTTTCTTTCACAACTTAAGTTTGTGAAAGGATTCACAACTCTAGTTTTTGTATTTTAACTCCTGCAAAACCAGCTCACATCGAACTAAATTATGAAGTATAAGGGAGACCACGGGAGCACATATATTTTCCACGGCACACGCAATGAAAGAGATGATCAAAGCAAGTTACCCAGTCCTGTTGTAGAGCACGTCTGCTACGGCGGGCGAGAGCTGCGGGCGCGGGCCGTGGTGGTGTTGGAGCGGCGGTTCAGCGTAGGGGTTGGGCAGCGGCGCCGACACTTCTGGCGCGCCACTGGGCCCTGCCGCCCCGCCCGCGCCGCCCGCCCCGCCCGCCGCCGCGCTGGACGACGCCGACTGGCATCGCGAGCTCACGTCACAGCACCGCACCAACGCACATACCACCTTCACAAATGTCACAATGTGTGTAATCATTCATTATTGATATAGATGCTGAAATAAATATGAACGGCGCGGCGCTAGGATAGGACGTCATTCACTCCTAATACAAATATAACTAAAGAAGAAAAGAGGAAAAATGCAAATACGGTATTTGATTTAGTGCACTCTAAAATACATAGTATGCAAATTGACAAAACGTTTTCGAATTGGGATTCATGGGAATGATTGTTCGTGGCTGCCTCCAAACAACAATGATAGTTATACATACGTATTTAAATACAATTTCTAATTTAATTTCTTTCTCTATACTATTTGTTTTTTATAGGTAAGTTTACGTAATTTCATAAAATTAAAAAATAAATAAATATAATATATATTCTCTGTTGGATAACTTAAAGGTGGAGGATTCATATCTATAGATAATTAAATATTTAAATTACCTGGTGAACTTTAGCAGACTCAGGGTATTGGTATTTGCCCATGGACGAGTTTGAATCATCCATACAAACGGATAACACGACGTCGAGAACTTTCAACTGCAAACAGAAACAAGATTCGAATGAAATATTAGCATTGTTTGTGGAAAATAAACTCAATTTACTTATCATAATCATCAACGGCCTTTAATAGTCCACTACTAAATATAGGCCTCTCCTTAGGTTTTGACCTACGATACCACGCTGGCTAGAGGAGTTGGTATAGGATTTTTTCAAGTTTCTCTTATCTTTGTGTCTGTGTTGTGCTGTTGTCCCCTTAGGGTCTGTTCACACAGACCGGCTCGGAGAGCATCGGATCGCATTTTTCTTTTCACACAGACCGGATCGTATACGCTTGGAATTGGCTGAAGCGGAGTCGCCACATGGCGGCCTAGTGAGATGCTTTTTCATACCCCGCTAGAAGATCCAAGATCATAATGAGAGGGAAACACGTGCGTGTGAGTGAGTTCTAGGTTTTGTCTGCTCAGCACACTTATTTTGGTGCTTTTCAGTAAGAGACCGGCTGGAAAGAGCACGCAATCGGAACCGGTCTGCTCCTCCTCCTCTCCTCCTCACACGAAGCGCGTTATAGCATTTTTAATGACAAAAGAAGTGCACATGCAAAAATAAACCTTACTACAATTACTCAAAACTCTGTTTCTAATGTGATAAAAATGTGCTCTCCTCTCCGAGCCGGTCTATGTGATCGGACCCTTAGTTGCTCCCTTAGTCGGCTCTTACAACGCCCCCGGGATGGCCAGGAGTAATGACACTCTATATTGTTAATCCATCGCCGCATGGACTTTTCTTATACACACCCTTAAAAGTTGATGTTTCTCGCTAATTCCTAAGCTGGCGTAGGTATGAAACAAGTTGAAGAGTAGAGGCAGGTGGCGTTGAGCGTGCGCGTCGAGCGAAGCCACGCCCAGTGCTCGAGCACTGCACAGCAGCTGGTCCGACAGCGACGTCGCCTCGTCACGGGAACTCCACGACCCGTAACCGTTGCTCACTACACATTACGAGTTAATTACTAAACAAAACAAACGCCTCTCCCACAGTGGCGCGTTCTAACCGGTCGATAATACCGGATGCGTTACTGCGATATCTGTTTTTAGTACATTATCTCATTAGGACGATAATCTCATTACACGCTGCTGCGATAACAACGGAAGTAGGACGCTCGCGTTTCTCCGACATGAAATACCGCATCCTATATATATTATACGCCGGTAATAACGTACCTGTGGGAGAGCATAAAAGGGCTCCTTCAGTTAGTCTGATCTAGTAAAGTGATTAGAGTGAACTAGGGATAATCGAGAATAGCGGGTCATGCTGTTATTTCTAATTATCACATGTCAGTTCGGCTGTTTGTGTCTTTGTGTGTTTGGCCGTTATAGTTTATGAAATTCAGGGGACAATTTAATCATTTCAATTATAAATTTTAAATTACCTGGTGGGTCTTGAACCGAGAAATGCGCCAAGAATACTATTATTTTCATGAAAACCACCCGTACTTCAGCAGTAGGACAAGATAACAAGTAGTCGCAAATTCTATGAGGGTGCCTAAACAGATCCGTTGCAAACCACGCTCTCACGGCTTGTGAACATCTTAAATGTTGACACAAAATATCGTGCCTGAAAAAAAAAACACTAAAATATAGTAACATTCCTAGGAAAATTAGAATTGTATATTTTTTTGTTTAGTTTGGCCTTACGAAAAAGTTAGTAATGGAACATATTTTGTTTAAGAAAGAATAATTTTATGTGATTGTGATTGAATAGGGATGTTGATTATAGATACATGTACAAAAGATAATTTTCAGTATTCTAAAGCTAAGTACTCACATACGGTTTTACTCGATCGAGCTAACATGTCGAGTAAAAACCACGCCATGGGCTTTCGTCCACACATTTATCTATCGAGTAATGCGCGCCGTTCAGTATTCACCGAACAGTTCGAGCCAAAACATGGCTGTTCAACAAAGGAGACGGCGGCTACAATGTTGCCATTTAACAAGTCTCGCAGATTTTAATTATAACAGAATTAAAGAAAAAAAGCCTCGTAAATCCATTTTTTTAAACACGTGTTTTTAGACGAGCAACAACTGACCGAGCCACTCGCGGTCACGTACACACCCTTGAGTCAAGTTCGACGGCTCGCTTCGAGTAGGTGCAAAGGAAATTACTTTTATTTCTGTCCATCGAGCCGGCTCGAAGCGAGGCGTCGAGCTCGACTCAAGCGTGTGTACGTGACCGCGATTGTGCGAGTCGAGTGTCAGTCCGCCTTTGTTGATCGTCGTTAAAACACGTGTTTAATAAAAAATGGATTTACGAGTTTATTCCAAACGTGAAATTATTGTTAATATTTTTTTATGGATATTTTATTTTCTTAAATATCAGTTATCTTTTAACGACTACTTGAGTAACGACTGTTTGAAAAAAATTAAAACCTTATAAAATTAAAAATAAATATATTTTAATGACTTAATTTCAATCGATTTGAATAAATATCGATCAAACAACACCCTCAGGCACGCGTATTGGACATCCCTTTTTGGTTACTTCGTGTTTATTAATTACTTACGAGTGTACATGCGCTAAAGTTCGCAGAGCCTATGTTCAGACTCGCCAAGATACCTCGGCCGTATAGTACTTAGCTTAATATTCCTTACTATGCAAAAACATAACTTTTCATATATTCGCTATTATTTCAAGATCCCTATTACGTTAATATATATTATCACTTATTTTTTCTGGTATATTGAGTAGTATTGTAATTTTAAGTTCTAATAATATTTATATGATTTACTAGCCCATAGTCTTAACTCGCATAAAATAATTTTATTTATTACTAGCTGACCCGGCGAACTTCGTACCGCCATATTTACATATCTATCTATGCGCGACCAAGATACAGACAGACAGACGGACAGACAGACAGACAGACAGACAGACAGACAAAAATGAAAAAAATTACATTTTTGGCTTCAGTATCGATTATAGGAAGCCCTCCAAAAAAAATTTTCAAAATATCTTTAAGGTACAGAATTGGACCTGTTACATTTTTATTATAAGTATAGATAGATTAATTTTACCAGTCAGTCGCGGGTCCTCGCAGCGTTTTTTTCGTCCGGAATCCTACTTGAAACAAAAATTTTGTTGCTAATTGTACAGCTAACATTGACATTTCTTCGTGTTCAGGACCCTTTAAACGGAAACAAAGGCATTTATATTTATTTGCGTAAATCTAAAAAACATAACTTTGCACCTATCCTGTTTTTTAATGTTTTTAGAGTGTTGTTATTTCTTTTAAATTTAAAGTTACTTCTACAGCTGTAGAAAATCTATGGTTAAGAAAACAATTAAATTATTATATTTCCTTAGCCTTTTGATATAATTAGGTGTTTTTTACATTATAACTAATACACAAATATAAAAAATACTATATCATTTTAGATACTATATCAGTCAGAAACTTTGAATTTGTGAAATCAGTTTTAACGAAGAAACGAGCAAAGTTACCCAGTATATCCTATAATCCTATAGATTTGATTATGTCCATGATAAGCTAGATAGAAAAAAAAACACGAAATAAATAAATCTAAAACACTTACCCAGACCGCATTTTGAGAGCCAGGCAACATTTGCAGTCGCATGCAACACAGTTTTTTCATAAAATTAAAGTGCTCAAGACTAAATTGATCTTGGTTATGAGAAAATGCAATATTACTACGGCGAACTGACAACCAGATCGGTCTAGGGATAAAACTTTCCCTGAAAAAGAAAAAAAGCATAATATTACAGAAAAGTTACTATCTATTTTCATAGAACAAAAAAAATCAACAAATTAAAAAAACCGACTTCAAGAACGCCCAAATCGATCGATTTCTCTTGGATGCCATCATCAGATCTGAGTGTCCTTATCATGGTACCACCGTTGCAATATTTCATTTCCATTAAAAAAGAATCATCAAAATCGGTTCATAAATAAACGACGAAGTTATCCGCGAACACACATACAAAATATATACGGTCGAATTGAGAACCTCCTCCTATTTTGAAGTCGGTTAAAAAGGCTTAATCACTTACTTAAGTGTCATGGTTTTCATAGATTGTTCTAGAGCGGAAGTCTCTATCGTGTCCCTTCTCGTGTAAAACAACATGTATGCATTCCACCACCGTTTTTGCCGTTTGTACGAAACTCTTTTCAGCATGGGATCGAATACCTAAAAATTGTAAATTATTGCAATGTCACAAGTACATTATGTCAAATAAAAAAAAAACATAGTCCTTATTTATGAAATGTCATGTAATTCTTAATTTTTCTCTCAAATAAAATTAAACCATAAAAAAGTATAAGAAGAGCTTCCAAAGGAAAGTATTATTCTTAAAGGTTAAGATTACAGAACGTGAAGTTTATTCTACTACATTCATGAACGACTACGCATGATTGATTAATAATTTTATGAAATAAAAAAAAATTAAAGAGTAAATCTTGATATTTAGAAACCGATCTTAGTTTATATCTATGTGACGTACCTCGCCCATATATTCACCGCCAAAACACTGCGCCTTCATCTCTTCGTCATCGTGCATGCCACATTCCGATACATCACCGTCGTCCAACTTGACCCATCGACCAGTTTCACTTCCGTTGTCCCTGTTAAAATGTGAAAAGTAAATTTGAATAAATTCATTATAAGCGATTCTTTAACGTTAAAACTGTACTTCCACCAGCGAAGTATTAAGGTGGGAACGGAGAGAGGTTGCGATAACTCTATTTAGTTAAACCAAACGTAATGCAAAACAGTTGCGAGATTATAATAGACTACGCCTACATTATGATGAATTTTAATAAACTGTATTCTCGATTTCTTAATTTTCGTTCTTTACTTTAATATTTAATACAAATATAATCATGCCTTTATAAGTATCTTAACCATACTTTTGACTACTTAAAGTTTTTGTGGGTGACTGATAAAGTTTAATTTTTTTTAAAACTCGGTACAGTACTTATTTTCATAGAAATTTCTATTTCTTTCTACCTTATTATCTATCCCTAATATTGGTATACCCAACATTAAGAACATTCGTGATGCTCGACCAAGCAATTAAATCTAAGAGTGGAAGAGTAACAAAGAAACAAATCGAATTGCTTATTACATTAGTACTAAAGTTGGATATATCTTACCTAAGTAACACATATGAATAATAGTGTCCACCAGAAGCTTGTCCAGAGTGTACGACAATGCCACTAAGCTGGTAATGAGTTTCCTGAGCTTTTTCATCGCCACCTTCCCATAATGAAGCGTCTCCCTCAGCTCGAGCTAAGCCCCATGCTAAAACAAAACAGTAAATGTACACTACGTGCTATTGAATGATCATAGTCATTTAACTAATAGGAAAAATGCTTTTTTTTTATATCTAGGAGTGCCTCATGAAACTAATATTCTAATCTAATTAAGTATTTTTCAGCTATTCCGATATCAGAACTTTACTTTTTTTTTTTCAGAAGTACCTGCAAAACCTCAGTTTATTATCTGGCAATCTTTTATGGTTGCAAAATGTCGATATTTAAAATCGGAAAATTTATTCTATGGCAAATATGTAAGAAAAATACCCGCATTGTTAGGACATGACAGCATTTTTTAATGCATTAGGGAATTATTTAATTGAAATATTGTTTGCTTGAAAAATGTGGGTAATATTCCTCTGCCTGATTCTTCAGGGGTGCAGGTTAACTAATAGGTGAGTAAGTAAACTCTATACTTTACTCATTTAAAGGTAGTGCTTAAACGTACGGTTAGCAAAATATGTATTTAAATAATTTCCGTTAAATAGAAGATGTAGAATGAGAATTACCTGTATACGGTTCGACATCTAGCTCCCGTGGAAACTCAAAGTAGTCATTAAATTTTATTGCACACACTTTTTCAAAGTCGTATTCGAATCTTTTTAACTGTATAACTAATACTGGAGGTAGTTTATTTAAACATAATCGTTTTACCGTCACCACCTGAAAAAGAGAAACAGGTAAATAAAATATTTTATGTTAAAATCACTTACAAAATACATTTCACAATCATCAATCACAAACATACAAAAGTGGGAATAAGGAATGTTGTTATTCCTAAAAGTAAATCTGTCGGACAACTTATAAAAGTATTGAAATACATAAGTATCGCAAAGCATTCTAGGATTGAAGAAGTAAATGTATATTTCTGTCCGCATATAGCTCAATAACTTTGTTACTAACTAGCTGTAGCCCGCGGCTCCCCCCGCGTGTATGTCGGTTATCGCGGCAAATGGCCTATATGTTATTCTGATGTATTAGCTATATTACGGTAAATTTCATCCAAATCTATTCAGTGGTTTTTGCGTGAAGACGTAACAAACATACACACTCGCAAACTTTCGCCTTTATATATTAGTGTGATGTGATTAATAGTTTGTAACGAAAGTCAATACCTTTTTATTACATTTATCACAGTGATATGCGTCGGCACCTTCTAACAGTTCTCCTCGGACGTAAGCTTCCAAAGATTCTTGCAGTCGCGACATATTCCTGATGTCTAATGACACTACACTAAAAGGCTCTTCTTTACAGTACCTATAAAATATAAAAAATTAAGTAATAATGATATATTTTAATGAGTTGGGACATTACACACATGACAGTTGTATTCTAAACTAGGCACAGTATCATCACTCATACAGTTAAAATTGATATTTGTTTAACAAGAGTGCAAAGTTGCTTTTTAACCACGTGCTCAATTTTGATGACCGAGCAAGCGAATCCTGAGCGTTGGCGAGGGAATCAAAAGAGCACGAGGTGAAAAATCTTTGCACTCGAGTGCAACACGTAACTTTTCATCCCACCTCAGCGAGGAAATGACTAAATGCAAAAAAGAAAATGGCGCGGGCATAGCAAATAAAAAAGAAGTACACCAAGAAGGTTCCGAGTCCGAATTTTTAACAAATTAAAAAATGTTGTATGATAAATTCGGCACCATGAAGGTAGAAGTAAATAGGTTTAATTATGTTATGAATTCAAACTTAGTGGACACGATGTTCTAAATTCAATTTACTTTATCCTCTAGCGGATATAAACGGCTTTTGCACTCAGATATCGAATGGCAAAAATATTCTTTCCGAGATGGGGGGATGAAATAGTTATTTGTTATACAAGAGTGCAAAGTCGCTTTTTAACCGCGTGCTCAATTTTGATGACCGAGCAAGCGAAGGATTCTAAAATTAGAATCCTGGGCGTCAGCGAGGGAATCAAAAGAGCACGAGGTGAAAAATCTTTGCACTCGAGTGCAACACGTAACTTTTCATTCCACCTCAGCGAGGAAACAACTAAATGCAAAAAAAGCATTAACAATCACAAGATACTTTTATTTCAGTTTAGGTATTAATATTTATTAGGTACTAAATTATGATAGGTAAGTATTACAGATTAATTTTTAAATTATTTCAAAAATACTTAGGTACTCGCTCAACCCTGCGGTGTTACCCGCGGTTTTTGCCGCGAGTAACACCGCGGGACAAAGCTGGTCTAAAAAACGTAGCCTAAGTTACTCCTTAGATTATCAGCTATCTGCCAGTGAAAGTCCCGTCAAAATCAGTCCAGCCGTTCCAGAGATTACCCGGAACAAACAGACAGACAGACCGACTGACAGACAGACAATGTAACAGAAATTATAAAAAAAAATATTTTAGTATATGTACCGTGTATGCATGCAATATTTTACATATGCATGTAGTAAAAAGCGGTTATTTTAATATTACAAACAGACATTTCAATTTTATTTATTTGTATGGATGTATAGATAAATTAAGAAAAATTGAAAGTTAAGTTGCTATAGTTACTTAAGGGGCGCGTCCCTAAAAACGCGCGAAAAGGCACTTGCAGTTTTGCAAAACACAAACAACTCAATTCATTTTTGACACTAAAAAAAAAATCTCAGTAGTTTAATAAATCAGTCTACCAATCTACCGAGTGACATTTATAAAATAATTCTTTATTTTTGTGAAAAAAAGCCTGGACAAAGATCAAAATCATCGAAATCGACCTTTTTAATTAGCACACTCTGTCCTATTTCGTGCTCTATTTTAAATGTTTTTTTCTTATTTCGCGAGAAAAAAGTATGGAGAAAAGATTTACCGTTTTAGTTTTTTATTAATTCTCACCAAAAAGCCATAATCTAAGGCTAAACATCATTCATTTTTAGCGACAAAAGTTCCATACATTTTAGTACGTAGATATCGTCTCCCGTAAATTGCAATAAATAAGTTTTATCGCGCTCAAAAAATTCAGCACGTCCGTTTGTAGTTCGCACTGAGCTCCATAATACGTAAATGACAAGTTTTAGGGTGGGTTGCCAGTGAGTGTCGAATTGTAACTGTTAATTTGTATTCTTGAATTTAATTTATTTTTTTTAAAGAATAATTTCAAAGAAAAATATTAGTATTTTTTATTAACACAGAACTTATTTTTATGTTTTTTTTAACTTGCTATGTATGTATTATCTAACTATATTTGTTAAGATGGAATCTTGCAACTCAATTTTGCAGATATCTTCAACCGATTGTGTTGAATTTTTGTAGGCCTATGTATATAGCGTGACAATGCTATATTATGATGACATGGAGCTGATCTGATGTTGAAGCTGGAAGGTGGTCATAGGAACTTTGTAACGACGGAACCTATCGAGTTTGGAGTCGTTTGATTTGTCTTGACGAGTGCTTTGAATACACTTTGACAGACCGAGACACTTTGAGAAATTGTTTTTAAAAAAGTAAAAAATTTTTTTTTAATGATTTCTGTTAGAATTGAATAACTACTACTGAAATAATGAAAGACCTTAAAATTACAGTTTTATTTTTGACTGCATGGTTGGTCTAGTGGTTTAAGCGGTTGCCTCGCCACTTCCTACTGTATCAGGTGTTATGGGTTCAAATCCCACATGGGACAACACTGTGTGATCCACGAATTGTTGTTCTGAGTCTGGGCGTCCATTGTGTCCGTTTCATATATGTTTGTAAATTTATTGGATATATACGGAAGTTGTCTTTTTTTTAAAAAAAACTAGCTGAGCCCGTGGAAGACCGTGGTCTTACCCGCGATACTACACCAACCGCGGTTACTCCTTATATCATCAGCTACCTATCAGTAAAAATCCCATCAAAATCGCTCCAGCCGTTCCAGAGATTAGCCGGCACAAACAAACAGACAGACAGATAAAAAATGTAAAAAAGGGTCCCATCTACACTTTACGTCATTTCCATTATTATTCATCCCTTAAGTTCGAATTTAATCAATTGGTGAATTGTAAAACAATAGATGCCCTATCCCTTACATTATCTGATATCTGTAATCTATATAAATAAAAGAGGAAGGTGACTGACTGACTGACTGACATACCCAGAGATCAACGCACAGCCCAAACCGCTGAAGTTAGAATCCTGAAATTTTGCATGTAGGTTCTTTATATAACGTAAGTGAGCACTAAGAAAGGAATTTTTGAAATTCCACCCCTAAGGGGGTAAATCAGGGATGAAAATCTGTGTGGGCGAAGCCCCGTGTAAAAGCTAGTATTATATATTTAAGGAAGTTTCCATTGCAAAGTTTTACACTTAATATTAATTTTAAGACAAATCTATATAAATAAAAGAGGAAGGTGACTGACTGACTGACTGACATACCCAGAGATCAACGCACAGCCCAAACCGCTGAAGTTAGAATCCTGAAATTTTGCATGTAGGTTCTTTATATAACGTAAGTGAGCACTAAGAAAGGAATTTTTGAAATTCCACCCCTAAGGGGGTAAATCAGGGATGAAAATCTGTGTGGGCGAAGCCCCGTGTAAAAGCTAGTATTATATATTTAAGGAAGTTTCCATTGCAAAGTTTTACACTTAATATTAATTTTAAGACAAATAGTTTGTTTTTTAACCGTCTTAAAAAAAGAAGGAGTTTATAAATTAACTATATTTTTTTATTTTTTTACCCGACCACGGCAAAGCCAAAGGAGGGTTATGATTTTGATAGGCTATGTATGTATGTTCATCTGTTCCCATAGCTCCTTAACTACTAATTAGAACTGGATAAATGAGGTATCGTTAGAAGTGTCTTAATCGTCTCCTGCTATAGGCTATATGACGCGTCACTCAATTTAATGTGGCGCCCTCTAGCCGACATAAAGTACTGTATTAAAAAATGAATTTGACATAAATATGCCGTGTTTGGTATCATCGGAAAGGGTGTTACTTGTACATTTCAAATATATATATAGGTATTATTAGCATTTGCTGGTGACTTTGTTCGTATTTATTCAATTTTTTTTATATTTCTATGTTAGGTATTTAAAATATACTTTGCATATAAATTATTATTATCATAACACCAAAACATTTTAAATAAAAAAAAGTCAAAACTTAAATTAAAATAGAAACGTACCATAACTCTTAAAAACACGTGACTACGGCTTTTCAAAACGTGTTTCATACTTTTTTAGCGTCGTTTTTTGTCAAAAAGTGAAAAAAGTACGTAAGTAAGTAAGATCTATGTAGTAAAATTTAGTCAATATGAGCAATAAAAGCGATCAAAAATTATAGTTTTAAGAAACATTATGTTCCATTAATATAACATATATCATACAAATTTTATTTCATAACATAGCATTAAAATCCGTTGATTACTGTAAAAGATCTAAGCTGACAGATAGCGCGAGCGACTTAATTTTATACTGTGTAAAAATATATTATTTGTCCATGAAATGAATTTAAAATGAATAGGTACACTTGAACCCCATTCTCGGCCGTTGACGAGTTACTTAAAGCCCGCGGGCTTTCCGATATGACTAAGATACATTGCGTGCTTTGTAGGACATTCTAGACATTCTTCAAAGGCGAACAGTTAATGAATATGTAATTAGAAGAAAAAACCGAAAGTAAATTTATTAGTTGCCAGGGTTAGTATGCAACAGTGCCCGATGCGTTTGTGTGCATGTAAAATATGAATGTGGGTGTTCAATCACAAATTCCCACGCTCAAGGACTACAGTCTTAAGAAGAAAATAGTGCGGGCAGAGCAAATTAAAAAAAAAACTACACCAAGATGGTTCCGAGTCTGAGTTTTTAACAAATTAAAAAATATTGTATGATTAATTCGGCACCATGGAGGTAGAAGTAAATAGGTTTAATGATGTTTTGAATTCACAAAATTAGTGCACTCGAGCGATGTTCTAAATTCAATTTACTTTATTCCTCTAGAGGATAGAAACGGCTTTTGCACTCAGATATCGAAGGGCAAAAATACTCTTTACGAGCTGGTGGGATGAAAAATACATTTATTGAAAAATTACACTGAGACATAGAACAAATAATCACATTCATTTAATCATTAATTGTATTGGACGGAAATGGAACAAACTAGTTATGCCTAATCAGTCAGGATCAGTAAAACCAGTTCTTAAAATATTACATGATCTCTGTGACTAATGGCTACGAAACCGTTGAAGTAACTTTGAATAAGCGTCATGTTTATGTATCACCTATATTCTATTTTTTATGTGCCAGTGTTATTACAAATGGAGTGCAATGCATTATAAATATAAAAGTTCACACAGAAAAAGTATTTCGTAACTTTTAAAACGACACTAGTGTTTGCTGTCACAGAGATCAATCCAAATTTTAAAGACTGTACTATGGTCCTTTCATGTTAAGAAAATAATGACGTAAAAGTAAACAAGTTGACAAAATAAATAGGAAAAATATTATTATGTTTAGAAACATTGTCCGCATTCGCAATGAGTATGCTGACTACTAACTATTGGATTCTGCTCATGCCTTCCATCAGTAATTTGGTAGGCTCAATAAAAAAATAATCTAAATATGTGTTTTACTTTCATTCAATTGATCGTTTTAAGGTAAATAAATCAATTTTTACCACTCACCGGTGTGGACATCCTTTACAGATTTTTTGATCTGAATATGTGCCACCCATAGTTTTAGCCATAAGCTGTTCCGTGCCAAGGGATTTAAGTGCTTCATCTAATGACTCAACTAATGACATAAAAAATTCTACTGCATCTTGTTGTTCACGTAAATTTACAGGTTCACCCTGCAATCTGAAAATACAACTGTGTTTAGAAACTAACCATGAAGCTTTCGCCACCAATAATATAAGCATTACTACTTCTTACCTAAAATGCGCCCAAAGCCCCCTAGGAATGTAATACTGCAGCTTACTGTAATGTAAATGAGCGAATATAGCCTGAACTTGTTTTAATATTGTAATATTGTAGTCTGTGTTGTTCTGTAATAAAGTATTAACATATTTTTTTAAATGTACGAATTAGGTTAGTAAAAAATATGGTGTTTAGAAATTTCTTGAGTTATTTATACCTCAATGTTATTTTCCACTATACTGTGATGATAGCTTTCTCCCGAGAAGTCCTCGTTAATATCAGTTGCAGCACCTAAAAATACAGATTAACTTTGTCCACTTTCAAAATCCAATAAATGATTATCTTTGCTTTCAGCTGATATGTTGGGCATATGATGGATGTAAGCTAACTAAATATTTTGTATCCAGAAATGACTTGTCTACGGAAAAGCTGTGGGTGAAAGCTAGTGCGTTAATAATAACCTTGGACTGCGAGTAGCGCGTCCCGAACGGCTCGCACGCAATATAACTGTTGCAGTACCGAGTTCATATAGCACGTGGCGCCTGCATTCTTTAGACCGACGAGACCGGCCGGCGGTCGAGGTCCCACGCATGGCATGTACTCCCATTCCGATAGAGGCATACTTTTATCTATAAATTTTAAATAAATATTTAGTAAAACGTTATGAGTAGTATCAAATTCAAATAGGCACTTATTTTACAGGCACTTATGAATAGTCAATATTTAATATTTAAAAATCGAGTGATTCTAGTCGCCAGTTCCAAGTGCAGCCTACCCTTCATGGAGAAGAATCTGGCAAGAAACTCCATGGTTGCTCCTTTTATACAATAAAATTTTATACAAAATATTTTTTTACTAAGTGACTTGGATGAGAACGAAGTCGACCAAAGAAAACAAAACAAAAAGTTTGGAGTCATTGCTGGACAGCCATGAGCTAACCAATCATGCGCCGTTATAACTCCAAACTGCAAGACTTTTACATTGATTTTTATATTGTGTGGTCCACAACAAAGTTAAACATAGACGTTTCGGTTCAATAACAGCCTGCGCAGACCACAGTGTTCAATGAATGCTCGATTATTTATCAGGAAAGGCCGGTACTCACCGCTGTAGAAGATTAGTTCGAGTAAGTGTGCGAGCTCAGCCATGTTGGGCACGCAGCCGTGCACGAGCGCCAGGAGCAGGTCCGTGGCGGCGGCGGCGGCGCCGGGCGAGCGGCACAGCGGCGCGGCGGGCTCGGCGCCCGGCCCGGCCTCGCCAGCGCCGCTCCCCATGCAACACCAAGCCCACGAGTACGACCAGAGAAATTCTGTCGTCACTTCCTGATCCAAAAAATACCCGTATGACGTGTTAAGTCACTTACATATTTTTATAGTTTAATACTTTAATAACTCTATGGTCATTAGAACAAGATATTTTTAAGCAAATTTATTTATAACCATAAAAGCACGACATTAAAAAATTAATTTTGTATATTCTTTTTAGTACATGAGAATGAATTCACTACTTCCAAATTTCATTGTCATTGCAATTTCGTGTTTTTTTTGTAATCACAAAGTTTGATATTTTACAAATACCCTCAATTGTCGCAGAAAAAACTATTTGCAAATATTATATGTACAAAACAAAGGTTGGGTCTCGATTATTTACATATTTTAAAGAATCAAAGTGTTTTGATATGGTAGAATTTTTTTTCGAATAGAGTAGTTAAAACTAACTTTTGAAAATCAGTCATCATGACTTTCATTAATTACTATAATAAAATCAGCATTCAACCGATCGAACAGTTTACCTTGATCAGCCCAGAGTCTTTGTGTTCGGCGTTCGCACCGTACTGGTATTTTACTTGAGCGGGAACATGAGTGAACAACTCTTTCGTAAGATTCAGATGTCCCTCTAATAAAGTATCGTCCAACGTCTCGTGATTCGCACGAACAGCTCTAAGCCAAGCCACCTGTAAAAGTCGCGTGTTACTATTGCGTGTTTTTTTGGCCATTTCAGCTATCTGACAAACAACGTCATCTAGCTTCAACCTAAGTAGAGCTTGCAAATAAACACATTTTATACATAGAAAACAAATATTTGACTAAATGTTTGTACTAACAAACATTTGGTCAAAATAGTAGTATATGTGGCACGAAGGCAGTCAAGTCAAAAAGTTTCGAGTAAAAATTGACATTGAATTATTGATGTCTATTTCATTAAACACGATTTGTTGCAATTTTTGTGGCATTTCATTTCAGAACTTAAAATGTATTTATTTTAATTATTTGTGTATTTATAATGAATGTATTGCACTTCATTTATGATAAAACTGGTACGTAAAGAATGTATGTGTGATAGAGGTCAAGTAACATTTGAAGGAGTGTAGAGGCATACCTCCAGCGCGAGATCGTCGAGCGTGCGCGCGGTGGGTCCGGCGAGCGCGACCAGGCGACACAGCAGCTGCAGGAACTGCTGCGCGTGGCGCGCGTGGCGCTGCAGGCGGGCGGCGGTGAGGCCGCGCGGGGCCGCCCCGCCCAGCGCGCTCAGCGCCGCGCGAGCTCCGCCGCCGCCGCCCCACGCGCACATCGCTAGCAGCTGCTCGGCGCACGATACTCGCACCTGACATATTTCCCCATTATTTATTTACGCTAATCAATTATATAACACCAGCTTTTGCCCGCGGCTCTACCCACGTGTATGTCTGTTATCGGATAAACAGTAGCCTATGTGTTATTCAGGTTATTCTTATGTACCTATAAGCTATATTAGAGTAAAGTTTCATCTGATTCCGTTTAGTAGTTTTTCGCTTGAAAGAGTAAAAACCATTCACAAACTTTCGCATTTATAATATTACTAGCTGAGCTCCGCAGTGTTACCCGCGGTACAAAAACAACTTCGACTAACGCCGTAGCGAAAAGTAAAAATAAAAACAAAACCTATGTAAAAAGTATCCTATCCGTCTCCTGGTTACCTCCTGGTCCTAGCTACCTCCCCACCAATTTTCAGCCAAATCGGTTCTACCGTTCTTGAGTTATAAATAGTGTAACTAACACGACTTTCTTTTATATACATAATATGTATATAGATATATTAGAAGGTAAAGCCATCGGTCCTACGCCTGATCTCTCCCCGATATTGGCGGATATCCGTCCCATTGGATTGGGGACTGGCTACCGTAGCCCAAAATCGGCTAAGCATTGTGAAGTATTTAGTTTTTCCGTCTTCCGCTTTATTATCGTTATTTTCATAGCATAATTTCTGAATGTAAAATCTTAAATAGCTGTTTTAAATCACACCTTTGCCAAAAACATTTTGGGCCACTGGAAGTAGTACCCAATAACATTTTATTGTTGAAAGTAGAATGAACATTTTTAATCACTACTCCCGATTTACTTGCTTTGCGCTTGGCTTGCTGGATGTTACTGAATTAAGAATATTTTAACTTCTATAGTCGTATTATTTTACACGAGCTTTGGTATCTCGAAACAACTTTTTCGAGTATATATTTTCAAGATAAATCTATCTATACTTATAATAAAAATGTAACAGGTCCAATTCTGTACATAAAAGATATTTAGAAAATTTTTTTTTGGAGGGCTCTCTATATTCGATACTGAAGCCAAAACTGTAATTTTTAACTGACTTCAAAAAAGGAGAAGGTTCTCAATTCGACCGTATATATATATATATATATATTTTATGTGAGTTCGCGGATAACTTTGTCGTTTAAGAACCGATTTTGATGATTCTTTTTTTAATGGAAAGGAGATATCCCAACGGTGGTACCATGATAAGGAAACTAAGATCTGATAAAGGCATCCAAGAGAAATCGAGTCAAAGCTTGAAGTCGGTTCTTGATTTTGTTAAAATTTTACTTGTTTTCATTTTTGTCTGTCTGTCTGTCTGTGTGTATCTTGGCCGCGCATCACGCCGAAACTACTGAATGGATTCAAATGAAACTTGGCATGACTTGAGTTTATACTTCGAGGACATAGGATACTTTTTATCCCGAAATTCAGCACGGTTTCTTGGAGAGGGGATGAAAGTCAAAATATGTACTTAGTTGTAATTCAATAACACAGTCCGATTTCATTCATTCTTTTTTTACTAGAAAAAAAATAAAATAAAAGATAACGGGAAAAGTCTTTCTTTTTTCCACGACTGTACACTGGCTGTGGGAAGCTGAGACAGATGTGTAAATATGGCGGTACGAAGTTCGCAGGGTCAGCTAGTTATATTAATATAATTATAAGAAAACTTTTACACCTGTTATCTATAAAATGCAATGCAAGATATAGAAAGTACAAGCCTCGCTTAATTTTGTACTAGAGGCTGATATGTATTAGATAGTTATCTAGTCTAGTACCCATAACACAAGCTCTGCTTAGCTTGGGACTAGATGGCATTGTGTTAGATGTCCGAAATATTTATTTATTATTATTCCGATGTCTAAGCTATATTACTGCAAAGTCTCATGAAAATCCGTTCAGTAGTTTTTGCGTGAAAGAGCAACAAACACACATCCTTACAAACTTTCGCATTTATAATATTAGTACGAAGGAAGTAGGATTTCGATGTCTAAGCTATCTTACTGCAAAGTCTCATGGAAATCCGTTCAGTAGTTTTTGCGTGAAAGAGCAACAAACACAAATCCTTTCAAACTTTCGCATTTATAATGTTAGTAGGATAGGATTATACAAATAAATAACATTTTACCTGCGGATTGGGACAGTCGATCATCAAATAGAGAGCCGTGTCCTGCCACCACGGTTCGTGCAGAAGCGACTCTAGATGCCCTCCACCCAACGCCATGCAGATAGTGACCACCTCCATACACTCCCGAACAACTTGAAAAGGAGAAAAACCAAGTTCTTAAAATGAAATAACAACACGTTTTTTCGCAAAAGGTATTCCTTTGACTCAAATTTTAAATTTAATGTGTATATACATTTTTGAAGAGATTTATTTAATTTTAATTTGTCATAATATTATAAATGTTGTATTTAGGCTAAGACATGTAGGTTTATTTAGTGGCACCGTGGGAGTCATGCTACTGAACGAATGTTTCGGCCACCGGAGTGACATCACGGACTCACAGAAAACCTTCGTTAAGCAATTCTTTTTTTACTTTTCACCGAATGAGTGAGGTTACCGGAGGACAACCTCCCCCCCTCCACCCTTGACTCCAGAGGAAGGACCCCAGGTATGGTAACAGATGCTACTTCATCTGCGATTTTTCAATCATACACGGCTCCTATTGGTCTAAGCGTGATGTAAACTATTCTACCTTAGACACAGCAGCAAAATACATTTTTTTTAAAAACGTGCAAATCGGTTTGATAGTTCAGGAGTTCATCGAAACCAATAACGTGAAACGAGAATTATATATACAACAAGATTTTGTTCGTAGCTCAACCTGCCTGTATGTCGGATATCGCAGTAATAATTTTTTGGGTTTTATAGAGCAGTAATCATTTTCAAAATCGGTTCAGTAGATCCAGAGTTTAGAGTTTACCCTCTGCATCCTCACAAACTTTATCTCTTTATAAAATGGGTATAGATACAATAGAACTGACTTACGCGTAACATCATCCGGATGAACCATTCCATTTACTTCGGTGGGATGCGCCACAGAAAAAGCGAGACTATAAAGTGCGCGAACTGTAGCTGTGGTGGGGACGCGCCACCACACCAGCGTCGACACTGAGTCACTGTCCTCGCCGCTGATTACCATCTGGTATAGCATATTAAAATAATTAATCTAACACTACTACTGTAGACAGATTAACAAAACAATTTAATAAGTTTAATCATATATTAACACACTTATTGAGTTTTTATTTCAGAATTAGAGATACATTTATAATATACCTGCTCGCCTAACGTATTGGCCAACTTCTCCGCAATTGCTTTCACCATCAATTCACAGCTGTGATTAGGCACTGTTTGTAAAGCTTCCCGTAATATTGTAACATCCATCCTAAAAATGGAATTGCATTATTATCAAGGTAAGGTAATTTTTACATGAATTTCAGTAAGTAATAATTTAAGAAAATTACCTAAATTCTTTATCCACAGTAATGTCTGACCCATCTGGAGCTAGGATTTCAAACAAATGGCCTAATGTGTACAATGCTAATTTAGCCAATCTGACTAGAGCCAAATAACCAACCCTGAAATATAAAATATTATTGATCAACGGTATCTTCAAAACACTCATCATTGCATAATTCGTAAATGAGCTTGTACCACCCATACAGTGCATTAATAATTCAAACATTTATGCGTACCTCCGCGTATGTGGTGCAGCGCCTTGTAAAAAATCTTTATCTGACAAACATTGTACCAAAAGAGGTGCCTTCTTGACGCAAGCTAACTGAAAACTGCGACAACGGTCCAGTCTGGTGTCCGATGATGGCATTACCATGCTGTATAAAACCTGTATATTATTTGACAAATGAATTACATTGCTTTCTTTATCTACTAAAACGGTGTTATTGGTTTATACGTACTTCCACGTTGTAAGCCACGGTAGGTGGAGTAGGGCCATAAAGCATGTCCCGTAGTTTTGTATCTTCTCGACAAAGTAACGATTCTGTCAATTTGTCCGCCTAAAATATCGACATTTATTTTAGTAATATATACAGATTTAACTAGATGTATATATTGAACATAATATGAAAACTCACTTACAGTTAGTTTATGTGCGGGGCAAATCTGCGATAGTAAATGTGCCGCCTCAGTCAGTTGTCCATGATTTTTTGTAATTCCAATGTGTTCTAACTCTAATATGAATGGCAAATACCAGGATCCTTGAGCAAAAAGCTAGCAAAATCAAAGAACAAATAAATGATTAAATCGTTTAGAATCCGGAATCCTTGTTTTACATACAAGGCAAAGTGTCGAGTTGATTTTGAAACATGCATAAACAATTTATTTAAAACAGATTTGTACTTACAACGCCAGGCAATGCGTGTTCGGGTGTAGGTGAGTGAGGAGACGAGGAAGTACTGGAATCGCTACTGGACTCGTTAGACGAACCACATCCACCACTTCCACACACTTGGCCATCATATACCTACAATCCAGTAACTAATAAGTCATCTTAGAAGCTCTTCTAATAAATAGGACACAAAAATTACAATTACCTTTGCAACAATCACAGTTTTGTCTCGGAGCGGTATTTGCGACAGTATCTTTCTATCGTGACTAGAATCTAATAACTCTCCGTTAACATACAACTCCAATTTATTTACATACAGTTCTAATTTTATATTACTTTCCGAAGTACATTTCAGCCTAGAACAAAACCAATATGTTATTGACATGTTATTAGTGGGTCATTTTTCCTACCCGTGTTAAGAATTTTCAGTTCTATTAGTCAAAAATTAAATATGACTACCAACAGTACTTACCTCCTTTGAATCGACGCACGTAACGAGTGCAATGTTTCATTTGAGTGCGAAAATAATTCAATATCATCTACTTGTCTTTGGCCAGTTTGAAAATTAAATCTGACTATTATAGAACATTGTCTGCCTCGACCGGACCTGTAGATGGGTAGAATCTGCCGCTCCGCGGAAAACCTTCTATCACATTCATTAATATATTCTTGTATGGCACGAATTACCCTACTTATTCTCGTACATCCCTCTGACGAATCTGCAAGGTAAATTGTTGTTGACAGTTGGCTCATACGAGAGATTTAGACAAGCAGTGCAATCATAATTATATCTTTGATACAGATTGCAACGCAATATTAATAATGTTATGCACACACTAAATTACTTGCAACAGAGAAGGAGGAACATCAATCAGATCCCGATAACTATTATGGTTACGTAACTTTTAAACAAAGTTTTTATTTCCTTTGAAAAGTCTTTGGTATAGAATTACGTTTCCAGGTTGGGGATTGAAAAATGTTTACATAGTATAAAATGAATTTGCTCTCTCTGTCTGTTCGCTTAGATTTTTTAAACTACTAAACTGATTTTAATGCAGTTTTCAATAAAAGATAGTAATTCAAAAGGAAGATTTATATCTAATACCTTTAAACGAGCAATTCTTGTTATATCTAATCTTAATCTCGGAAACGATTTTCATGAAATTTTGTATGCAGGGGTTTTCGGGGGCGATAAATCCATCTAGCTAGGATTCATTTTTAGAAAATGTCGTTTTATTCGTGTTTTTAACAATCAAATATATAAAATCAATGTACATCTAGCGCCATCTATCGCAACTCGAGCGAACTACATTAAACTATACTGCAATAAGGCGCAGAATAAACAGTATCAGGGCGTACCAAGAGAGGGCGCCACTAAACTTATTTTTTTATTGGAAGAAAAATAACAAAAAGGTGGTGTTTGGGTAGCCTAATATTGCCACTTAAACAGAAAAATATGACTCTTTATTAAAATATTATTTCGAAAAAACACAATTTATCAAAAAAAAAAGAAAATACCGAGCTAAGCTCGGTCATCCCGGTACTGTATAATAAATGCATATTATAGTAGAGGTAATCCGAGAAATTCAAAGACTTTCGTTCGAAGGCAGGAATATCAATATAATAAAAAATATGTACTAAAACATAAAAAATAATGTGGAAAAAATATTCGGTATAAAATCGTTGGGCGTAGCGTAAACTAAGATGACTGGATGGAAACACGGGCCCAACGATTGTTTACCGAATATTTTTTACAAAATTATTTTATATCTTTTAGTACATTATTTTCAATAAAACCGTTAAATTAAAATTTTTTTTTTTCATATTTTTTATTTTCAAGTATTTAGTTTTTAATTTCATTACACAGTACTTCTCATCTGTGTTCTACTATTCAAGCCCTTTCATTTGATACGCATATAGTAATAGTCTTTGACAAAATGTGTAAACCACAATTTTGTAGCTTCGGCCATTTTGGATTTTAATTTTTCATAGTAAACTGTGTTCTACTAGTCAAGTCCCTTCATTTCATAGCCATATTGAGATAGTCGTGACAAAATTTGTAAACCGCCATTTTGTAGCGGCGGCCATCTTGGATTTACAATGAAACAGAATTCATTTAATTGTATTCTCACCAGAACTGAGGATGTGTACAAAATTTCAGAACTATCTGTGAACAGGAAGGGGGTCAAACTTCAATTACAAGATTTGACCCAAACAACACCCCTTTTTTACGTGTGGAAACCCCCTCAGGCCGTCACCCCACGGGGGTTTGAGGTGGGGCGGTGTGTCGGAATAAAAAATAAGAGTGAAATAAAAAATAAGAAAATAAATAAAAATAATATTTAATTATTATGGTTATCTAATTTACGAACAGAAAATTATGAATATCAAAAACAAGCATACCTTACACTACTCATATTATTATTATTTATTAACATTTGAACGTGTAACATTTGATGTCGTGATGTGGTCGTTAGTAAAAGTAAAAAGTGCGCGCTTCCTCGACTTCCGGTTACACACTTCCGTCCCTAATCACGAAGTCACTATCCCTATTCACTGCGTTACTATTCTTTTTTAACAAGTTACTATTCCTTTTCACGAAGTAAGTATCCCTTTTCATGAAGTTACTTCTGTAGATAACAGTAAGATTGTGTACAGATACAGTTTGAGATAGGGTGAGGTACCTTCGTGCGCCTCCACGAGCTTCTGCATGCGCTGCGTGCGCGCACAGCACTGCGTGAGGAACGCCTCGTGGTGGTGCGCGGGAGTCAGCGTGGGGCCCACGCACGTGCACACTTCTCGCAAAAGCTCGATTCCGCGCGTCGAAATTTCATCTGAGCACTCTGTTATTACCTGCCGTACACAACAACTTATTAAATACCTATGTGACCTATGTGAGAAAAGAGAGCCATATTCCTATATTTTATTATAATCTATTCTCAACATCTTAAAAAATATTTCCTAGTAATTTTATTGGAAATCAATAGCCTTATGTAACGACGTGGCCCTATCGAGATTATTTTTATTACTACAATCATGTAAGGGAAGAATTACTTATATATATAATGTTTAAGTAAAACCTAGAAAAATGGAAATATGGAAATAATAGTCAAAGGATACTAACCCTCCATAAATAATCTAACCCTATGAGATCAGCGTCATTAAGTAAAAAACTTCGTCGCTTCATTTTTAGCTTGCCTTCCTTGGCATTTACAGCCTTGAAAAATCTGAAAATAATAGTAGGATAATAAATCTGACTTTAAGCAATATTAGGGATGTTTAGGAGTTCGATAAACGTAGCATAAATAACCGAATATCGAAATAATTCTAAACATCCCAGAAACATACAATGGGAAGAATAAGAAAGGATAAGTTTTATTATATCTTACCTTTCAAAACATTTGATACCGGCGTGGGTCAATAAGTTAGGTGGTAATGTCATTATATTGTTTCGAAAAAAATGTAAATTAATATTTGGGTCTAAGTCTGGTTCTTCCCCCATTAGCTTGCTAAACCATCGAAAGCACGCTTCGCGATCTCCTAGATGTGCAGGCTTTTCGGCTAGACAGATCCAAATTTGTTTCGCCTGAAATTTATAGACTTCGATAAATTTTATTTTTTCTTATTATTTCTATGTTTATAACAAACATTACCTAGCTTATAAGTTTTATACATAATTAAATGCTTGTTTTTTTTAAATATTCAATTACCTGTTCTGCACACAGCCATAACTGTCCATCTTTTAACAGAAACCTCAAAAAACTAAGTCGTTCATGAACTTGAGCTGTATGTGGATACCTGCCATCTGGAAGCCAATTGTCCCAATCTATTTCCCCATCTTCTAAAAACATAAAATTAAAATACAATAAGTTTAAAGCTGAAAGTAAAACCATATTAAATCATATATCAGACCATACTATACCTGTTAATTTATTTCTGACTGTATCCATATAATGAGTTAGAGAGTCTGTGACAAGTATAACAAGCGAATGCTGCGTCTGTAATCTGTCGATGAGCTCCTGCCTAGTCACGTGTGGTCGAAGTCCAGTACGGTCCGTCACGGTGGCCTCATATAGACAACATATTTCACGCATCATTTTCAGTGCTGGTAATACCCATTTCTCATTTGTTTTCAACTCTTCTACACACCTAGATTTTACAAAAGCAAGTATAACTTTCTTAATCACTACATTCATTGAACTTTTAACTGAAAATAATTTTGCGAAATAGGGCTTTATGCCATTAGGCATATTATGATCAGATAATTATATCTGATCATAATATTGCATATATATTATCAAACGCGGACATTAGTAACTCAGGGTTTTAATCACTTCGCCTCGGAAACCACAGTGGGTGGAAAACCTTGATGGTTGGGAGCTGGTAGAAGATTCAAAACGCTAAATTGAAACTTAAGCATTTTCTTTCAATATTTAACACACTTCCATTTTAAGATTAAATAACTATAAATTCTCAAAATTTAAAAAAGGACCCCGATATAATAACCTGATTTCCCTTTAAAAAGTAAAAAACACGTTATGCGCTTTCATTTGAGACCCCACTCTCGATGATATTTTTGCAGACATTCGGTTACTCTTCCCCACTTTCACCCCCATAACTTTTAAATGGCTCAAGCGATTTTCATGAAACATGTCCAAGAACACTCGCACGTAACCCACCTTTCATACAAAAAAAACTAAATTGAAACCGCTTCATCAGTTCGGGAGCTACGGTGCTACAGACAGACAGACATGTGAAACTTATAACACCCCTCTTTTTGGTCGGGGGTTAAAGAAAAATGTAAAAAAATCCTTACTTGTCTAACCAAAGAGTCTTTTGTGCATCACGATCTTGACTACAACTGTAATCCAGTATTTTGATAAGGTTAGCCAATGCAACATCCAAGATTTCCGTACACACTTCGTCTGAATGTGCCAAGTTCCAAAATAGTACTAATACCTACAAAAAGTAAAATGTCACATTTATTACAGACGACCTTTAGACGTCTACTGAATCTTTTGAACAAAGAGAACAATTTTAAACAGATTGATTTCATAGGTTTGTTCACTTACCTTGTTTGCCATTACACCATCTTTGTCATCTTCAGCAAGCCTTCTTATTACTTCTAATAATTTATCACTTTGTTTTTTGCTTGATGTTGCCCAACTAGCCTAAAATGGGAATAATAATAACTAAACTCATATGGATTTTTAAACATATTACATAGCTTTAAGATCAGCTTCTCCTTACCTTGAAACAGTCAAAGAGGTGGTCCAATTGCTCAGGAGTGAAATCCCACGCTAATTTTGCAAGTAAATCGTGTAAATTCTTAACAATAGCCTCGTGTTTCCCGTGTTGAGCCTTCCATATAGCATCTAAATCGTCTCTTGTCAGCGAGTTTTCTTTTATCATAAACCTAAGCATTTTCTCTAACCTGTCTACATATTGGGGCTGATGAAGGGAGTCACGTAAAACTATATCCACGACCTTGTTTTCACGGATCCAAGTCTAAAAAAATGTTAATAATGTTAGTTATCACACTATCACACTAATATGGCGAAAGTTTGTGTGTATGTTTGTTACTTCTTCACGCAAAAACTACTGAACGGATTTGGATGAAACTTTACAGTAAAATAGCTTATACATCAGAATAACACATAGGCTACTATTTGTCGCGATATATATATATATATATAAATATATATATAATGAATTGCCGAAATGTATGTACCTACGCGCATAACTTCCGATCGGCTGCACCAAATTAAATAATTCTTTATTTTATGTGTTCATTATTGTCAGGTCAAGGTTTGTGTACAAGAAAAATTAAAAGATAACGGGAAACATTCTTTGTTTGTCCACGACTGTACACTGCCTGTGGGAAGCTGAGACAGATATATAAGTATGGCTGTACGAAGTTTGCCGGGTCAGCTAGTAAGAAATAAATTTCACATGCGTGCATTCCCGTTAATGCCATAGTAGACATGCGAGACATTTCGTAATAAATAAGCAATGGTATATTCCTATTGTGTGTGGTGGAGTAAGAATACAGAGTGGCATCATCCCGGTGTCGTAAGAGGCGCCTAAGCGAACAACCTATGCAGGACATCACTGCAAAGAGAAGGAAAACTTGAAACAAGCCCTGTACCAAGTGTCTGGCCAGCGTGGTATAGTTGGTCAAAATCTCCTTTCTAAGAAGACGCGTATGTCCATGAGTGTACTTTTAAAAGCTTTTGATGTGTAATGTGATGAATTTATATCTATAACTAGCTTTTGCCCGCGGCTTTGCTCGCGTGGAAGTTGATTATATGTATTTAATTAAAACTGTGTAAGTTTCTATGAATACTGTGTTCATGTTTTTAAACGTATTTATTTATAATCAATAGTCCATTAAAATTGACTTTCATACACACTTTCGACCCTTATTTTAATCCCTTTAGGAATAGAATTCCCATAAATGCTAAAAGCCTGAATACAAAGTTTCAGGCTACTAAATTAAAAAATGACGGACTTCCAGTCTAGCCTAGTTATAGAATATCCAGAAACGCTTAAATACGTATCTCATCATCATCATCGCAGTCCACTGCTGGACATAGGCATCTCCAATTGCACGCCACTTGGTTCGACCCTCAGCTTCTCTCATCCAGCTCCTGCCAGCCGTCTTGGGCAGATCATTATCCCACCTGGCCTGTAGACGGTCTACGCTACGTTTGCCGAGACGCGGTCACCACTCGCGAACCCGTTTACCCCAACGGTTATCAGTTCTGCGGCTAATATGGCCAGCCCCCTGTCACTTCAGCTTGCTTATCTTGTGGGCTATGTCAATGACCTTGGTTCTCTACCGGATCACCTCATTATTGATGCGATCCCTTAGAGAAACGTTGAGCTTTTGTGATGAGAAAAATAAATCATTATTATTATTATAGCCCTCTCCATAGCACGCTGAGCGACTTTGAACTTGTGGACCAGCCGTGTCGTAAGTGTCCACGTTTCGGCACCGTATGTCATGACAGGTAGGAGGTATTGATTGAAGACTTTCGTATTTAGGCACTGTGGGATTGACGATAAAAAGACCCGACGAAGTTTCCCCAACGCTGCCCAACCCGGCTGAATTCTCCTGTTCACCTCGTTCTCGAAGTTGTTTCTACTTAACTGCAAAGTCTGCCCGAGGTACCACACATATTTTTGAATAACTTCGAGAACGGCACCGTGAACCACAACCGGTTCCGGTAGAACATCTACTCATTTTTAATCAGTAGCGATAAATAAAGTTGCATGTTTCTAACTTCAAGAATGACGGACTTCCAGAATAACCTATATACGAAATTTCAACCCCTATTTGACCCCCTAAGGGGTGGAATATCCAGAAACGTTTAAATATGAATCTATTCATTTTGAATCAGCCAAAACACAAATTTTCATGTTTCTCACTTAAAAAATGACGGATTTCCTTACAAACTTTCAACCCCTATTTCACCCCTTAGGGGTAGAATATCCAGAAACGCTTCAATACGTATTAACTCATTTTTAAGCAGTAGCCCAAAACTAAATTTTCATGTTTCTCACTTAAAAAATGACAGACTTCTTACAAACTTCCAACCCCTATTTCACCCCTTTAGGCATAATATCCAAAAACTCCTAAATACGTATCTAATCATTTTTAATCAGTAGCCCAAAAATAAAGTTTCATATTTCTTATTAAAAAAAATACGGACTTCCGTACAAACTTTCAACCCCTATTTCACCCCCTTAAGGGTAGAATATCCAGAAACGCTTAAATACGTAACAATTCATTTTTAATCAGCAGCCAAAAAATAAAGTTTTATGTTTCTAACTTCAAAAATGATGGACTTCCAGACTGACCTATATACGAAATAACAACCCCTATGTCACCCCTTAGGGGTAGAATATCCAGAAACGCTTCAATACGTATCTACTCATTTTTAATCAGAAGCCCAAAACTAAATTTTCATGTTTCTCACTTAAAAAATGACGGACTTCTTACAAACTTTCAACCCCTATTTCACCCCCTTAAGGGTAGAATATCCAGAAACGCTTAAATACGTTTCTACTCTTTTTTAATCAGTAGCCTTTAAATAAAGTTTCATGATTCTAACTTAAAAAATGACGAACTTCCATACAAACTTTCAACCCCTATTTCACCCCTTTAGGGGTAGAACATTTAGAAACGCTGAAACACGTGTCAATTTATTTTTAATCAGCAGCCTAAAAATAAAGTTTCATGTTTCTAGCTTCAAAAATGACGGACTTCCAGACTGACCTATATACGAAATAACAACCCCTATTTAACCCCTTAGGGGTAGAATATCCAGAAACGCTTAAATACGTTTCTACTTTTTTTTAATCAGTAGCCCAAATGTAAAGTTTCATGTTTCTTACTTAAAAAATGACGAACTTCCATACAAACTTTCAACCCCTACTTCACCCCCTTAGTGGTGGAATATCGAAAATTCCTTTCTTAGTGCTCACTTACGTTATATAAAGAACCTACATGCAAAATTTCAGGATTCTAGCTTCAGCGGTTTGGGCTGTGCGTTGATCTCTGGGTATGTCAGTCAGTCAGTCAGTCACCTTACTCTTTTATATATATAGATAATAATAAATATAACTAAACTATAGATCCTCTTTGTTCAGAAAATTTAATTACTTATTTCATGTATTATGTAATATTATTATTATAGTAAATAAAAACTTCGTGTCACGATATATGTTCGCGATAAACTCCGAAACTACTGAACCAATTTTTATCAAATTTTGTAAGCATCTGTAATTTAGTCCAACTTGGGAGATAGGGTAGTGTTTATCTCAATTATTGATCTCAATATTGTTATTGCAAATTAAATGTGTGTGTTTATCGTTTAGTTCTATAAAATCTTAATAGAAGGCGGTTATGCATCTAAGTTGCACAGATATCCGGTAGATGGCGCCGTATTTCTATTTCTAGATTTTACATATATTTTCATGCTTATTTTTTTGTTCGCGACTGTAAACTACCTGTGGGAAGCCGAGGTCTGAATAATTACTAAAACAAGTTTTTCAGAAATGTAGAAAATATTTACAAAAAAAAATGAAGCGGTATGAAGTTCGCCGGGTCAGCTAGTGTTGTTATAACTTATTATGTTTTCGTCATCTAACATTGTAGCTCAGTGTTTTTAAGGGCAACTCATAGCCTTTACACCCGCCTTTACCGCGACACTGGAACTTCCCGGGCGTATAATGCTTTATACAGCTTATTTTTTTTTAGAATACAAAATAGCACAAAATAACTTAATTTATGTTCAAATTTCGTGCGACTAATAGTTTTATTTCAGTTTTATTCCAAGGTAGTAGAGCCACACTGATGTCAGCACTGTCGTGTTGTATTGGTGAGTGTGAGACCGGAGGCCCAATGATGCAGAAGCATCACTAGGCCGCCATGGTGCGGGTCACCATGCTGCATTATTGCATTGTCTGCACGAGCAATGAGTATGGTGACCACCACTCTTGGATTTTGCTTATGCTTTCCATCAGGCAGAGTAGAGTCATTTTGGCAGGGTCATACATAAAAAAATATATAAAATTTCAAAATTATCTTACTGTAATGACAGCAGGAGTAAGCCATTCTGGTTTCGGTTGTTGTGAAAATGTACTTATCAGTTGATTGATTTCATTTAAAGCTGACATTTTTCCATTGAAAGATGACATTTGTAGCAATCGCAAAATCATTTTTAACCGAAACATTTCAAGTGCTAAAAAAATATTTTAATTAGTATTAATGTTTTAATTAGTATCTTTCGTAAACTGTGAATGCAAATATGAATTTATTAGCAAAACATTGCACAAAAATGAGAAAATCTTCTTTCTTCTGCTTCTCTATCGGAGAATTATCATCGGTTACATACGATGTAGAGGCGAAGGGGAGGTGTTTGACTACGCCCCTTAGCAACTACAGGGAATGCTACCGACAAATGTTCGATCAACCACCAACGATCCTATCGACGACTCTGCCGGATCTCTCACATATATTTTAATACGAACGGAAGAAGTGAGACCATGAAGTTATGTCCGCTGTTTTTCGACTCTGAAATACTTATAGGTCGCAGCGGAAATACTGGACTTTGTTATTCGTTGGAAATACTAGATATAGGAAAAAGAAATCTGTGTATCTTAAAATGAATTTCGAATGTGTTCTTACTAAATTACTTCGTGAAGTCAAGGAATTAAAATTGTCAATCACTTGTACTTTAATTTATATATTGAATTGAAATTGCGTACGCAAAAATCTGAATTTCTTGAGGCTTCTCAAGTCTGTTGGAAATCATAGTAAAAGCACAAAACAATCAGGAATCAAAATGGATACAATGATAAGAAAGTCCCCCGCGACACAGGATGTATATACATAACGCGGGAGTTGTCTTTTAAAAAAATAAAGATTTTACATATTTCCAAGATTTATGGTAAAACAAGTATAGTTTGAAAATTAAATAATCAGTATTTACTACACTTACATTTTAACAAACTGTGATGGTGGGGTGTTTTCACGGAAACGTATTTACATGCGCGGATTAAACACGAAACAGTATCAGTCTTATTTTCACTACCACGTGCCTCTCGCTTCAGTTCCTCATCAGTTAAACTTTCGAGAAGTGTAGGAATACATTCCTGTAATCAAAAAAACAAATTACACTTAGATTAAATTACAATTAAAACAATTTCAATAAATCGAGCAATAAATATATATCTAAACAAATAATAAAAGTTGAAGAGATTTTTGTTTGTTTCATTGAATGTGCTCATCTCAGGAAAAACTGGTTCAATTTGAAAAATTATTTCAGTGTTAGATAGCCCAGTTATCGACGAATGCTTATATTATCACGCTACGACCATCTCCTCCTTTTGGTCGTAGCGTGATAATATAAGTATCAACAAAAAATGTATCAAAAACGGAGAAAATATTGCTTTTGAGAGTTGTCATTGTTTGCGCTGCTGAAATGGTTAAAGATATACGTACTTCATTTACTATATTTCATACAAAATGTAAGCAAAGCTCGTATCTTGTACATTTACCACAAATATATCCCAGTCCCATCATAACTGAGTAAACTATTAATTAATAAAATTACAGGAAAAAAAAAACACATTCAATTAATAAGGTCTCGTAACTTTTGGTGACTTGATGTTAATTTACATAAAATATAGAAAATACTCACAAGAACGGGTAACAGGTACGTGGTAACAGTGTGTGATGTGAGATATTCGTGGCAGAGTCCGAGTGGTCTTAGCAGCTGCCACACTGCTGTAACGTGTGTCTCGCCACTCATCGTTTGTTCCAGCGATAATGGTTGCTCGCTACGAGGTGTTAACGAATACTAAAAATAAGCATGTCAATTTCTGTTTATTGCACTTCTCGGGTAATTATTAAAATAGGGCTACTGTTGGTATTGTGTTTGACAGTCATGTACAGTCAACTGTAGATGATGAAGATGTAGAACTTCCCCTGTCACAGTTCCTATAAGATGTTTCAATGGTAATTAAGAGCAGAGGATTATAAAGTAAACATAGAAGGAAATAGAACCATGTCAGCGCTAAAGCTAAAGTCAGAGCAAAAATTCGAACAGTGACGCATCGAGAGTGTACAGATGTATTAAAGGTGGAGTAAAGACAACTAAGTTTCTAAAACAAGACATATTTTAATGACCACTGTTTTTCTAACTGTACTCTTCACATTCACATTATAGTCCAGTCATTTGGTAGTTTTACCTGGAAAGTTTTCCGAGAGTTCTGAAAATAGCTCATATTATACATTTCAACGTGCTATTTTCGAATTTGCACTTTGCCACCTCGTATCTTTGCCGCTCGCGCCGTCAATTGGAAAAATGGCGCTTAAAAATAGTTTTTTGAGAATAACTCCGTTCCGATTCAATAGGTAGTAATAAATTAAACTAGAAAAAAAATCCTACATTTTATGAAGGTACTTTTATTGTAAAATCAATAGTTTCAACGTACGAGAGCCGCAAAGTCCACTTCAACAAGCGTTTTGGCCTAATGACTCATATCCACACCACCATGAGGGAGAGTAACTGGCGTGGTTTTGTTTTGTTGTATCCTCAGCAGGCCTAATCCACTTGTATTGTAATGCACTATTACAAAATTTTGCGCCATCTCCTTCGCTTCGCTATTCTTGACGGACCAAGTTTTCGAAAGTGCATCGTCTTAGATACGAAGCGAAATGTGACACATAAAAATTTCTTCCACGTCGAATCATGAGCTCCGTTGTAGTCCTCTTGTTCCTCGATTTCGTCATACGTTTGCTCGAGAATAGACTCTGTTTCTTCCTCCTCATCGCTATCTTGTAATGGAATGGGCGAATTATAACAGGTACCATTGCAATTGGTACATATAACGGAGCACTATTCATCCAGCCTTTCCGCATCCACAGGCTCCCTGACATACCTTTATACATTAGGCTAGTTGACTAAATTTTAAAAATGGTGTAATAAGTATACCTTAATATCTATTATACCCTAACAATCCATTATTTATAAAAATATCGAATATTTTCAATGTTTATTTATCATTTGAAAAAAACAATTTCATTTCCCCTCGAAAACGCTCATGACTGTCATGGCGTCTTAAACGTCACGCCGTGCTAAACAAAACTGATTGTGTATTGAAATCAAAGTATTCTAGAATTAAAACGAATCCTTCGTATTATTAGAAGTGTGTAGAAACTCCAAACAAATTATTTATATATTATTATGTTCCTAACAATCGATAAGTACGAAAAAGTGGCTAACACTAGTTAGCAAGGAGGGATGATGCACATTGTTTATCAACAAATACAAAAATGTATTTTTGAGAAAATCATTTTGATGTCACAAATAATGTAGGTAATTTAAATGTGTTAAAACAAAAATAATGAATTTTGCTCAAGAATATCTATAGAACATTACCATATTAGTTGAGGTTAAGTATTTTGTTATTTAGAACATATTTTAATAATTGCTATTAGCCATGCTAAATACCGATTTCATAGTGATATTGACCTCAATGACTAAGAATAATTATATTATCAAAGTGACAAACAATGCTAAATTTGATAAATTGTGTTGTTTATTCTAATCTTCACGTCATAATTAATAATTAGACGCATGCCTTTTGCAAGAAATGAGTTTCAGTAAGGTTTCCTGAGCTGGAGGTTCGAGCCCGCCACTTCCATTATACGGAACATCTGGCAACTAAGCTCAAATATTGTGCCTAAATCATCAGTATAAGTTTAACGTTTTACAGTTTCGTTCGCATTTTCAGAGCAATGGCTTCGCATAGTGAATATATTCAACAAAAAGTATCATAGATAAAAAAGCTGCAGATAACATGTGTTATTCTTGCACGCCTTCAGTGGCTGTGATACAAAATGCATTTTTAATAAAGGAAAAATAAAATATGCTTATGTGTTCCGAAAAAACTAAATTTAAACGAGCTTGTCCAGATACTCAAAAACCAAAATGCCGACCCGAAGATTGCGGAAGACGTAGAGCGCATCGTCCTTGCGTTATACGGTTACAGTGGCGTAAAAAGTATATAGTTAAACAACTATAGATATACGTGATTCACAAAATCAGCATATAAAAATAAATTTAATATAACACCGCTGCCACATACAGAAGCAGCAGCACGACAACATTTGTTCCAAACGTATCACCAAGTTCAGCAGTGGTATGGAATTGAAAAAAATGAAGAGCAAGGGGGACTGAAAAAGCAATAATGGGCTAACTCCTGTCACCACGCTCGAGCCCCCAGCTCCGGGAACCTTGTTGGAACAAATGGATGTCAGGGAGCTTGAGGATGCGGAAAGGCTGGATTAAAGTGCTTCGTTATATGTACCAACTGCAATGGTACCTGTGTTAATTCGCCCATTTCACTACAAGATAGCGATGAGGAGAAAGAAACAGAGTCTATTCTCCAGCAAACGTATGACGAAATCGAGGAACAAGAGGACTACAACGGAGCTGATGATTCGACGTTGAAGAAATTTTGTAATAGTGCATTACAAGTGGATTAAACCTGCTGAGGGTACCACAAAAAAAAACGCGCCACTAACTGTAGTTTAATTTATTACTACCTATTTTTATCGTAAAATGAGTCGGAACGGAGTTATTCTCAAAAAACTTTTGAGCGCTATTTTTCCGCTATGGCGGCGCGAGCGGCAAAGATACGAAGTGACAAAGTGAAAATTCCAAAAGAGCACGTTGAAATTTATAATATCAATTTTCAATACTCCCTGAAAACTTTCCAGGTAACCCTCTTTTTGAGCACCAAATGATTGTACTATTAAATTCGTACCTACTTCAAAACATTGCATATGTTTGTCTAATATTTGTATATTCACAATAGGGAAGATGCAAATATAATATTTATCAATATTTTGTGACTAAAATGTAAGAAAAAACATTAAACAACAAACAAAAGCGTGATCGAAGAGAGAGAGAGACCGAGTTTAGTTAAGAGTCTGTCTCTCTCACGCAAGCTTCTGAATGGTTGGTGTATTTGCCGCCAAATCAGTCATGCAAATTGGTATGTGCGTCCACCAATCAGAAGATTGCGTGAGAGAGACAGACTCTAACCAAACTCTGTCTCACTCAGATCGCGCTTTCCGCCCGTTCAGCTGCCCCTCGATGTATATATTATGCTCCAATATTAAAACGGAAAGTGTTTTAATACACCAATGAGCGTCTAGTGACGTCATCTCTGTTGTAACAACAATTTAAGGTTATAATCGTAAACGTAAACATTATTTTATTGCGAAAACAATTTACGTTTTTCTAATTAAAATGGAAGATGGATTTATAAAAGTAGACTCCAGAAATCTATCGAAAGTTTCTAACACACAACGCCATCTAGTCCTAAGCTAAGCAGAGCTTGTGTTATGGGTACTAGACAACTGATACAAATACATATATACTTTTTTTTTCTAAATACATACGTATTATACATAGAAAACACCCAAACTCCGAAACAAATATTTGTAGATCATACAAACATTTGGTCCGACTCGGGAATCGAACCCGAGACCTCATGATCAGCAGTCGCACACACCAACCGCGAGACCAACGAGGCAGTTAGTGTTGACATGGTATTAAATAAGCTTTTTTGTTGAAAGTGCAAAGTTTTCAAGTGTAGAAATGAAAGGGACTAAGCTACATATTACATTCAGCAGATTCTACACATAGCAGTTATTTCAATTTATTTAAAATACGAATGAACAAAGAAGTTGAGTAAATTGGTAGGTTATTTCTTCGTACTAAGCATATCACCTAGTATATTTACAAACTTACATCAAAATGATCTTCACAGCATCGAACGACAGTTTTTGAAGAATAGTTGTCATTCAATGTCAGATGTCAGAAGGTCTAGTTAAGACTATTTTAATTGGGAACTTCGATGAAATCGATGGACACATATGCACAAAAAAGAATCAACACGGTTTTTTTTTTTCGGAATATTAGTGGCATCTTGAACTGATTTTGATGTATAGTCCATATTTATAGTAGCTTGATGCATCTATTTATTCAAAAAATATCACGAGAGTCATAACTTTAAGCAACTACGAAAGCCAGCACATACAGGCGACGAACAACCATGGCCAGTGACAGACAAGAGTGACGTTATCGAAATTGTGCGCTGTTTTCGCGCGAAGTTTAAACTATTAGTTTATTTATAGTATTTTAATTTTTTATTCTACTCGCGGTCTATTCTACATGAAATTTATTCAAATGAAAGCAAAAATAAAAATATTGCATCTTCCCTATTATTTCGTACGAAAGTCTGGTCTTTATTTGTCAGGAGCGGGGCTTGGTCATGAAGCAATGATTAGCCACTAGTTTTTTCTGCTATAAGTGCACATGCCCAGTAGATATAGAACCCAGAAGATAGACTGTACCAGGTCAGACATTGCTGAATATTTTTGCACAACTAGTGATGAAAATACAGTAAAGTAAGAAAGTAATTGAGACAACCATCATCGAAGATTTGCATTATTCACGTATTGCCGAGACAGTTTTTATCTGTTTTTGGACAATCCTTTATGCCTGGTGACGGGCATTCTGTCTGCAAGACAGTGAGAAATAATACTTTTGTAGCACAATGCATACTCCTTAATAAGGGCACTCGTCAGATTCGAAACTAATCTATACTGAAATGAAATGAAATAATTTATTCTGCAATTAGGTTACATGAACACTGACACATGAACTTTTTTTTTGAGCAGATGAGTTCGGTCTTTCCTAACTGGACTAGCCCTGAGAAGAAAGGACGAAACAAACTCAGGGATCACAGTCTCTTTTAAAGTCCAGACAATATGCAAAAGACAGTATTTCAATAAAAGAAATACGATAATTACAATTTGAGTCACAATTACAACAATCAGTAAAGATAATAATTTTAAAAAAATATCAACAATAGCAATAATTTAAATTGAATTTGTTTCAAACTATAAATTATCGTCACATCAAAATAAATTTAAACATTCAAAATAAACAGCATGTGCAGAATGGGCAGCTCAATCCCAGGCGGTTTTATCATCAAGATATTCTGCTATGGTATAATACCCCTTTGCGGATAACTTAGTTTTTATGGTATTCTTAAATTTCTTTATTGGCAAATTCCTAATATCAATAGGGAGTTTATTGTAAAAGCGTATTCATTGTCCCATGAACGAGTTGCCTACTCTGTGGAGACGAGTGACGTGAACACTAAGATTATGTTTGTTTCTGGTATTTACAGAATGAACATCACTGATTTTAGGAAACTTTGATATATTTTTTTGAACATAAACTAAATTTTCGTATATATATTGTGAAGATACAGTCAGAAGAATATCTATCTCTTTAAATTTGGAATGGAGAGAAACTCTAGGGCCTAATTTATAAATGGCTCGTACGGCGCGTTTTTGTAAAACAAATATGGCATTAATATCTGCACAGTTACCCCAGAGTAGGATACCGTAACTCATTATGCTATGAAAGTAACTGAAGTAAACTATTCTAGCTGTATCAACATCAGTTAAATGTCGAATTTTTTTTACAGCAAAAGCCGCTGAGCTTAGCCTACCGGATAGTTTTTCTATTTGGGGACCCCATTGTAACTTAGCGTCAATAGTAATACCTAAAAATACAGTAGATTCCACAGGATCCAACTCTAGTCCATTCAATCGAACATTGGTTGTAACATGCCTAACGTTTGGTGTAGAGAATTTAATGAATTTAGTTTTCTTCTCATTAAGGAAAAGGTTATTTGTATTAAACCAATGTACCACTTTCAAGAGTGCACTGTTGACTTCAGTAAAACTGTCAAATTGGCGCCTAGCTTTAAAAATTAAGGACGTGTCATCCGCGAACAATACAATCTCATGATTGTCACTTACATAATAAGCTAGATCATTTATATATATGAGAAACAGAAATGGCCCTAGAATGGAACCCTGTGGGACGCCCAACAACTACTAATATTATATAGCTGCAGAGTTTGTTTGTTTGAACGCGCTAATCTCAGAAACTACTGGTCTGATTTGAAAAATTCTTTCAGTGTTGGATAGTGCATTTATCGAGGAAGGCTATAGGCTATATTTTATTTTCAAAAAAATTAGGGATCCGTAAGAAAATTGCTATTTCGTAACCCAAGGTGTTAAATCGAAAACCTATTTTTGCGTGCGCTGCAATAACTATTGACAATAGAACAAAATAATGTATTACGGGTTTGTAGGTCCCATTTAGATCTAGAAAAAAGTCCGCGAGAGCTTATATATTTTATAGGTAGTAGAGCCACGCTGATTTCATCTTGAACGGGCCGGCTCGACCGGGGCGGTACTACCCTCGCACAGAAAATCAACGTAAAATGACAGCGTCTGTGCTGTCGTGTATCGTTGGTGAGTGCGAGACCGGAGGCCCAATTAGTCTAGTCAACAAGTTCCATACTTGTTGACTAGACTAAAAGATGCAGCAGCATCACTAGGCCGCCGTGGTGTGGGTCGCCATACTGCATTGTCTGCATTCGCAGTGAGTATGGTGACCGCCACTCTTGGATTCTACTTATGCTTTCCATCAGGCAGAGTAGAGTCATTTTGGCGGGCCATACATAAAAAAAAAAACTATCATGGTTTAGTGACAATAACCGTGTTCAAAAAAATTATTAAATCGTCTGAAGAAAGAAACTACGTTAAATGTGTATCGTAATATTAATCATATTAATCCTTATCCAAATTAAGTATTATGTTATCAAGGGTATTTATGTAGGAGTAAAATACTTTTTGTATCATCCCAATCGGACATTTCGTTTAGAAGTTATCACGAGTATAAGACGCTAAGAGTTGGTACCTAATAATGAGTTATTTGCCAAAGAGATTTAATCAACATAATACCTAATATTAATCTTTATCCAAATAAATGGGTTGCTGATTATGAGTATTAGATCTTAGAAGAGTATAATAAATACATCTATACTAATATATAAAGCTGAAGAGTTTGTTTGTTTGAACGCGCTAATCTCAGGAACCACTGGTCCAATTTGAAAAATGCTTTCAGTGTTAGATAGCCCATGTGGCGACTTCCACATACAGCGCAACAGAAATATACTACAGCGCCATCTGCTGTAGTTACACTGAGCTAAGGAGTAACGAAGGAAACTAAGAAACTACCAATCCTGAATCGCGCAGTGAAACTTCTCGCGCCGATTATCGTATATACAACATCAAAACATCAACCGTTGGGCAGTTGGCCCGCCAGGTATGATCACCGCGCCTGGTCGGAGGATCCTCCCTTTGTGTTGGAGGGACATGACACCCGTTCCTCCACAGCCCATTTATCGAGAAAGGCCATATAGGCTATATATCATCACGCTAAGACTAATAGGAGCGGAGCACCAATGAAGAATGTTTCAAAAACGGGGGGAAAATATCACGCTACGGGCAATAGGAGACGCAAACGACGTTGCGTGGGTCAGCTAGTCAGTGTATATAAATCAAAGTTTTTATCAAAAAATTGTATTCTACTTTTAACACTACCTATAATATGCTATACATAATTTAAGTATTTGAATCAAAATAAAACAAACTGAAATTTCATAAATAAATACATACTTCACCATTATCAGCTATCAGTGGTGCAATGTCAGTACTATCAACTTTGTCACATGTTTCTTCCTCACTTTCTTTCTCTGTGGTTTCTGTAGATACTTTCTCTTCAGAATTTATGGATGATGAGAGATCTGTTTTTTGAAACCCCATTATAGTTTCAATCCGTTCTCGGAGTTTCACGAACCCTCCTGCCTGTCCAAATCTGCAAACGGTAAATATAGTTCTTCTAGTATAAACTGAACTTTAAATCTAATTAGAATAATCTTATTAGGAATATTATAAATAACTAAGGTTACTACTGAATATCTACATACATATTAATTATATGGACCAGCCATCCTCTGGGTGTGCGGTGATCCTGAGATTTAGCAAATACTTCAGCTTCCTGCATGGGTTCCTGACTAGGAGATGATACAGATAAACCTTCACTAGTTCTTGTTGCATTAAATGTATGGAATCTGTAAAAATTAATACATATTAACATACTAAATATTTTATGTAACATAAAATTATATTTAATAGAAGGTATAATCACTGCAAATCATGCATGCTTCCTGTGAGAGCTTAACAAAAATTTAAGAAGCAGGCATTTTTTTTCAAATTAAATTGTAGTACCATTTTATTTAGCAATGTAATAATAATTAAGCATTTAATAAGTCACAAATTACTATCTTACTTGTTGTTGGGATTAAATGCCATAGACAATAGATTCAAAAATCGTGGATCATCTAACTTCATAACACAAAGTTTGACAAGCTTTTCACAGTTTGAACGAACACATTGCTGTATGTTATTTTTCCAAGATGATACTGCATCGTCTGTTAGTATCTTTGTAAAGGACAGTGTTAGAGCATCATTGTAAAATCGTTGACATGCTAGATTGTTTTTGTCTTCACCTGCAGAATGAATTTACATATTAAAATTAATGTAAGATAATATCTATATTGTTACAACTTCTTCAAAACTTCAACTAATCTAATACTTAGTTTTAGTAAAGTGGAGCCTAATATTTTCTTGAGTTTATATTAATAGATAAACACAGACACACCTTTGGTTGCCAACTCAGTAGCAGCAATGAGCAGTGCTTCCAATTCCTGTTCTGGCAAAACAGGCACAACCCAACGGGGATGTGAAATCTTCTCCTCCAGTGCCTTTAACTTTGCCTCGGGGAATGCCATCTAAAAATATTACACCAATTGCTAATTTTTATACATAAAATATTATTATAGACTTCTAATAATAAACATATACAAAAAAACAACAATGATATGAAAAATATTTATCAATTTTATACATTGAAGCTGTATTTTTATCTTTAAAATATTTATGCCCTTCTCAGCTTCCCACAGGTAGAACAGTATCTGTTTTTTAAAAAAAAAAACTTCCCGTTTTCTTATAATTTTATTTAATACAAACTTTGTCCTGACAATAGCAACTCATTTATCCAATTTGGTTCAGTCGATCTGAAGTTATGCACATTCATATATGTCAGTGATTCATTTTTATTTATATAGATTAAATAGTATCATGTGGTATCAATATTAAATTTATATATGGTTTTCAATACTAAAAGCATTTAGTTAATAAGTTGTGTGCCTTCTAAAACTTAAAATATCTTTGTTAAAATATTTTTTCTGTAATAACAGCATTTGATGTGAAGAAGATTATGTAGGAAACCGGACCCCAGCACTAAGCAGGGAAAACGCTAGGCCGAAGAAGAATAACAGCATTTGATGTATTATCTGGGTGTTTACCTATTACCAATATCATAATATGAGCATATAGGAAATATTTTAATACTCTATAAAAAAATGAAATCAGCATTTACTTACCTCCCCTGGCATTTGGTCTTGCTCTTTCATTGATATTGTCATTATTTCAACATATACTTAATCATTGCACCCTTCTGTAAAATTATATATATTTAAGGTAAATATACTATCTACTACACTGCTACTATCCACATCACATGAAAGTATTTTGTTAAATCTTAATTATAAGTAAACAAAGTATTTGTCTATTGTTTGAATACCTACATCTAACTGGCAAAACGGAAAAGTAATAAAATGTGAACAAGGATTACAACAATAATTAATATAATTAAAAACGATGAAGTGATTCAGGCACACTATTTATTAATGAACTATTTACTAAAGATGCTAGGGTAGACTAAGTGGTATTAAATGATTTGAATTGGAAATTTACGATATAATATGATGGTCTTTGCGACGAATTAATGCGTATTAAAACTACATTCAATCTATCTTTATCGCAATATTGGTGCGATACATAAATCAATCAATTTTTCTATCAAAGTTTAATATCTTATATAATTTTAATCCTTTAAACGAGAAGTCCTAAATATAAGTCTGACTATAAGGAAGTATTCTAATAATAAAGAATTACAACACTTGCCCTACCCACAGAAGAAGTCTACAAAATAATAATTCATATGATCAGCCGGCGCGACAAAATGGCGTCATTATCCCAAACAAGACAAAGCAAAAAATGTAACAAATTTCAATGTAAGATTATGTATGCTCATAAAAATAGTATAGATGCACAGTTTACCTTTGCATTTATCATATAATCAATTTACAAAAAAAAACTTGAAATAGATCACCAAATTTTACTCACTAACACTTTTTTGACGTAAGTATGAACGAAAATAATTTTTACTTGTTTCAATTTCTATGAATTTATTAGGCAAAGGTACCAAGATACAGCCTTATGCATTTTACAATATGAAACATTCGGCTCACCCCTACGTTTAGTAACTTTGGCATTGTTTAGTAGCCATTCAAAGAGAAGAGTATGTAGCCATTTAGTGTCGTGAGAAGTATCCATCGACAAAATATTGTCATCACTCAGAAAGTCAGAAAGGATATATATCTTGAGGGGCAGAAGAACGGGCGGCAAGTTAGGCGGCAAGCGTGATCGGAGAAGAGAGAGAGACTAAATTTGGGTAGTGTCTGTCTCTCTCACGCAAGCTTCTGATTGGTGGACGCACATACCAATTTGCATAACTGATTTGACGGAAAATACAAGGAAATATACCAACTAATCAGAAGCTTGCGTGAGAGAGACAGACACTACTCAAACTCAGTCTCTCTCTCTCTACTCCGATCACGCTTTTCGCCCGTTCGGCTGCCCATTAAGGTATACAGGGTTACAGGTAACATGTAGCAATCAAACAAGTGGCGTCACCTAATTAGTGCATTTTGGCGGACACTTTCTTAACTAAAGATTCGTCTTCTTTTGATGAAATGGCAACCAGTCGGATCTCTCGGATCAGCTATTTCTGCCAATGTCAAGTGTTTATAGTCTGCATATCATGTCTTTATGTCATCGTCGTGATGAAATTAATGTTAATAAATGTAAAAAATGTGGATGAGATGAAATGGGGACCGTCTTCCGAAATAATCCGAAAAAACAAAAATCTATCTCAAAAAAGATTGTACTCCTTGCTCCCAGCCACGTAATGCCAGAATGTAATGTCAAACTGTCAAATGAATGTCAAATGAAAATTGATTCTTGATTGGATTGTCTTGTCTGTAGTCTGTGGCGTCTGCTAAATAGTAAATATTCGGGGTTAGAATAAATGTTGTTGCTCTATTTCATGAGTGGAACACAAAGTTATTTCTCTTGAATATATGAAATAGGCAAACAAAATGAGTTTTTCTAGTGATGAAGTGAATTTCCTTGTATACCGTTATTTACAGGAGTCAGGTAAGGTTCATTAACCTGTTTTAGACGCTAACACCAAAATTTTATTTTTGATGTTTTCCTGTTCAAACTATATAATAACTTTCATATCAGTCATGTTATTTTATTAATATCTCCTAAACTAAAAATATGATACAGCAGAACAGTAAAAAATATTTATTGATTCGAGATTACTTTTATCGTTTAACTTTACCGCGATTGAAAAGTGTGTCCGCATATCATAACGATAGATTTGTTTGTAAAAATTGCAGGATTCCATCACTCTGCATATACTTTTGGTATTGAGTCTCATATATCTCAAAGCAATATCAATGGTGCATTGGTTCCACCAGCAGCATTGCTGAACATTTTACAAAAAGGATTACAATACACAGAAGCTGAAATCACAATTGGAGAAGATGGTAATGAGATATTTTATTCCACATACATAAATTGAGTTACTCCTATTTCCCAGAGGGCAGAGACAATTAATCCCCATTTATTGTCCTGACACACCTCACAGACGAGCATGCACACAGCGATTGACAAATGTGGATTTCATTCTGTTTTTTTAGTAAAATGTAATTTATTAGTGTCATTGAATTGGTTTTCTATATGATTGATTCTCATATATTTTTTGTTCTTTATTCTCATATCATTAAGTCGGATTATGAACATGATTTCTACTTACTACTGTGAAAGTATTTCTATTGTGGAGATATTAAAGTTGTTTGGCATTCAGGTAGGTCATTCTTAAGTTCTAAATAAGCCCTAGTGTTTGGGGTGAGGCTGTATTTAAACAAATTTGACCATATTTTTTCTATTTCAATAACAACAAGCAATCTAAAAAACCAAGGTCATATAGAAAACCAAATTGTAAAAAAAAACTGACTTGCTTCTTACACCACCACTTGTCTGAGAACTCAAGGGCCAACCTCATAGGAGGTATCCACACATAGAAAAATCTTTAGTTGTTTATTATAAGTAGGTACTGAACATGAATATTAAATAAAATATCATCAACAGCCCTAAACACTCTATAGTCTTTGCGCTGTAGCATGGTGCATGGCATGGTTCAGTAACATTTCGTTTAACTCTTGAAAGTTGCCGTGATTTACAAATTATGACTTAGTATTTCAGCTGTACCACATTTGCAATATATTAAACTGTAGTAAATTAAAGTAAATAAAATTAAAACACCAAGCACCATGCTACAGCGCAGAGTATAGTGCCAGACACAGACCTCTCCTTAGAAAGGAAGTGAATAATATAAATTTTTAATATTTTCTTTTATCAAATCATTATTATAATGTCATTCACATTGTTATCTAATTACTTTTTTATCTTTGTTTCTAGTTTAGAATTGTTTTATCTTCTGAATTGTATCTGAAAGTTTTGTATACATATATTATGCTTATGATAAAAATAAACTTTTACCATTACAGGCTTACCTAGGTTATTAGTACATAAATATGTTATGTGCAATATAAATTGAATTTAATTAAATTAATCAAATTTTCTTTTATTAATTTTTTCAGGAACAGAAACACGACTGACAGAAAGTTTAAGTTTGATTGACGCCGTGACACCTGACATTGTGGCTGCAAGACAAAATGCCCAAAATGCACAGAAACAAGCTATTAAAACAGACCCAGGCTCTGGAGGAGAACAGAATGGTGTAGATGTTAGTATGATAGATTTAATTAATTCTTAATGCTGTGATAACATGTAAGAAACTAGAAATCCCTTTGTAAAAAAAGAAATATTGTGAAACTTACAATATTTACAAAACTAACATTCACTTGTTTACATGTCACAATAGTACTGTTTTGCCTGTTTTAAGTATCCCTAAAAACTTTTTATAATTGTGTATGAAGTAAGTACAAGTTCGGATTTTATAACACATCTGAGAGAAGAGAAAAATTATGTATGTATTTAAAAAGTACTTATTACAAATCCTCTAATATACAGGGCACAACCTGCAGTGCAGCTACAGCAACAGGTGGGGCTGCGACCCCTACTGCTCCAGAAACTATGGAGGTGGACCAATCTATTGAAATCCCTGCAAGCAAAGCTACTGTTCTTAGAGGACATGAATCTGAAGTGTTTATTTGCGCCTGGAATCCAAGCACAGATTTGTTAGCTAGCGGATCAGGAGACAGCACTGCTAGGTAATATTAAAAGTTAAAAATAACTTCATTCATTCATTCAATAATTCCCAGTTCAATCAATCAATTTTATTTAAAAATTCCTAGCTAGGTATAAGGCGCTATTCAGTGCGACGCGGATGACCTACGCGGATGTCTGCGATGGACGGTGCAATGTATTAATCCTATACAGCGCGTTCAGTGCTACGCGGAGCTCTCCGCGTGCGGACGCCATCCCTATCCGCGCCACTTCTCCGCGCTGCGGAAGTCCGCGCTGCGGAAGTCCGCGCGCGGACGTCTATTGCTCGTAACGTTGTTGTTCTTGTTCAGTGCTCGATGGACGGTCGGGCGGGGCGGATGTGAAGTACTGTCATCATCGTCATAATATTTTATCCTTGACTATACCACTCAATCACGGTCCGCGCAGCACTGAACGACGAATTCATCCGTGACGGAAGCTTTTATCCGCGGGCGGACGATCCTCGTCGCACTGAATAGCGCCTAAGTATTTTGTTGTCACTTGCTTTATCACTTGCGATTTGCGGACGACATCGTCATTATGGTAGAGACGCTGCAGGACCTACAACAGATGCTGAACGACCTGGCTGACTCTTCTGTGCGTATCGGCCTACGGATTAACTTGGACAAAACCAAGGTCATGTTCAATGAACATATACTACCGGAACCGGTCGCAGTACACGGTGCCGTTCTCGAGGTTTGACTAGGTAGACTTTGCAGTTAGGTTGAAACAACTTCGAGGACGAGGTGAACAGGAGAATTCAGCTGGGTTGGGCAGCGTTTGAGAAGCTTCGTCGGGTCTTTTCATCGTCGATCCCACAGTGCCTTAAGACGAAAGTCTTTAATCAGTGCGTCCTACCTGTCATGACATACGGAGCCGAATCGTGGACACTTACGGCACGGTTGGTCCACAACTTAAAGTCGTTCAGCGTGCTATGGAGAGGGCTATGCTCGGCGTTTCTCTGAGGGATCGCATCAGGAATGAGGTAATCCGGCAGAGAACCAAGGTCATCGACATAGCCCAAAGGATTAGCAAGCTGAAGTGGCAGTGGGCTGGCCATATTAGCCGCAGAACTGATTACCGTTGGGGTAAACGGGTTCTTGAGTGGAGACCGCGTCTCGGCAAACGTAGTGTAGGACGACCACAGGCCAGATGGAGTGATGATCTGCGCAAGACGGCTGGCAGGAGCTGGATGCGAAAAGCCGAGGATCGAACCAAGTGGCGCGCAATTGGAGAGGCCTATGTCCAGCAGTGGACTGCGATAGGCTGATGATGATGATGGATTTTGTTGTAGCATGCATTAATTGTCATACGATTGAAAATTGTGAAATTTGTGATGCCATTCGAGTACGCATGGCTAAGGCGCTATGTTTTTCGTGGTAGCGTGTATTCGTTGTTAAGTGCCAGTTAACATGCGGGATGTGGTATTCCAGGTCACATTTTTGTAGGTCATGTAACACACCCATATACACCTGTATTTGGGATAACAGTGTTCTACTATAGTTTATGTTCAACATTATTATCAAACATGGACTTGATGAATTTTACCAAGTTTTACAATTTTTCAATATTGTTGATTTTATGTTATAATATTTTTTAGGATATGGGATATGTCAGACAATCCAGCTACTACTCCTAATCAACTAGTTTTACGACATTGTATTCAAAAAGGTGGAGCTGAAGTACCTAGTAATAAAGATGTCACATCCTTAGACTGGAATGTAAGTTGCTTTTAACATTATTATCTACCATAGGCCAGATGTGAAATGAACTTTGATAACTGGATTCTTGATTGCCTGTCCAGAGTGTCGAGTGTATATCAGTAGCAGTAGCACATGTAGATGCCTTGAAAAAGTAGATAAAAGCATGGAATAAGTTTTATAAAATAAAAAGCAATGCAATTCAATGTGGCAATGATGCCAGTTTTTTGGGAACGCTACCAGTAGGCGATGATGCGGAGGAATATTTTGACGCTTATGTAAATGTTTTCATTGGTTTTTTCTTTTTACTTTCTTCTCGTAATTAGATGTCCAATTTTATTGTGACCAAAAAAAATGTTAGCTTTACTTTTAAGTTACAGATGATTACACGTGTGCACATTAGAGATGCCACGAATATTCGGCTACTATTCGGTATTCGGCCACTTTTTGAAGTGAAAACTTCTTTAGCGGCGTTGTGCACTATTTTGGGATTGGTAAAAATGTTAAACTCGCGTCAGGACACGTGACCTGATCGAATATTCGTAAGACGGAGGCGTGGCGTAGGAGAGGAAGTAATATCCCCCTCTTTTTCTACCGCTCGGCGAAAATGTATGCCTGCTCCTGCTTTTTCGTTTAAGCGGCGAAGGGCGCTTGCGCGAGTGTGCGTTTGTGTAAACCCGGCTACGCTCGGGTAATATGTTTATACTGTATATATATAGCATTTATGTAGTTATCGGTTCTCAAGGAATATTAAAGGCAAAGCAAGGCATAGATTCGTATAGATCGTTCATTGTGTTTAATAAATATAGGAAATGAAAAAAAAAATAATAAATCAAAAATGCACAACGTTAATTTAAAGTTTTCACTTCTGCCAGCACTCCGGGAGTGCAACCCGTTGTTTTTTTTTTGTATTCGGCCGAATACCGAATATTAAATCATGAAAAAAAGATACGTCGTTTACTCACGATTATATGTGTTTATTACCAAATTACACATCTTTAGAAAGTAAAATTGATCAGTGGTAAGTGTGATGGATAAAAACAAGCTTTGCAGCATTTGTTTGTAGCAAACGATTACGCTTAACGTACGCAATGCGTACGATAACGGGTTCAGAAAGAACCTCTAAAAATTTTAGGTATAGAGGATTAGTTTTTCGTTTGATGACCACCACTCGTTATGACCAGTCGTCCGATCTAGGCGAATTGTTGGCAATTAAATATCCAATTTATTTGCCACAGCATTCTTCTTCACATCCTTCTCATTATTACCATTTCGCATATTATCTGTAGCGAGTTTGGTGAAGCGCAACTTGATGCTCAGTTGATAAGAACGACGTAGTAGTTTTAAATAATATATTCGCCAAACACAATAGGATACAAGATTATAAAATATAGAAAACTTTTTATAAAAAAAAAAACCGACTTCCAAAAAACATCCAACGAAAACTTTCTGCCAAAAAAACACTTCAAAACATAAAATAAACTGATTCTTCATAAATTGCTATTATATTATAATGTGTGCTAGGTACCTAAAATCTGTTTGAAGTATACTATCGCAAACAAAAAAAAAAACAAAATCGGTTCACAATTGACGGAGTAATCGGTGAACATACATAAAAAAAAAAAATACATACAGTGGAACATAGAACCTCCTCCTTTTTGGAAGTCGGTTAAAAAACACGGAATGTATAAGTAACAGAAGTAATGTTCCTAACAAACATATTCAAACATCCGTTATCTCTTATACCAGCCAGTCTGAGTCACGCTTGCAAACCTCTTTCTAACACTCCTCCTCAAGCGTTTCTCTCTGACTCACTCTTGCACACCCATCGCCTTACGACAGAACTCGTGCTTGCTCTTAGGCACAGGCTTTGTCAGCAACCATCTCATTTGTTGTGAGATATTTAAGCTTTATAATCTCCTTCTCTAAGGCCTCTCGAACAAAATGATATCGTAAATCGATATACTTAGTCTGCTGATGGTGCACTGGGTTTTGAGCTATGGCTGACTGGCTATCCGTTGGAACGTCCATTAGTTCCCCAAGGAATCTCCTCAGAAAAATCGCTTCCTTGGCTTCCTCAGACATACTCACATACTCCGCCTCTGCGGTTGATATAGCAATACCTCGTTGTTTTGTGCTCTGCCAAGATATTGCTCCTCCTGAAAGCGTAAATACATTTCCAGAATAAGACTGTCTATTATATTCCCTCCATGATCCGCATCCGAGTAACCTTGTACTTCTGTACTACATGTATCGCTTGAATACACTAGCCCCATATTCTAATTCGCTTTCCGCATCCCTAAGAATAACTCTGCTTTTCCTAAATCTTCCATCTCGAATTTAGACATAAGTTCTCTCTTGACCTTCTGCATTTCTCTTGCATTGTTATAAAAAAATAGGATGTCATCAACGTACACGGCAAGAATAATCATATCCTTCTCATTACGTCTCGTGTACACACATGGTTCGTTGTTACACCTCTGGAAATTCAGACTCTCTAATTCTGAATGAAGTTTAGAATTCCATGAACGTGGGGCCTGTTTCAGTCTATATAGAGATCTCTTCAGCAGACATACATGATCTTTCTTCCCTTTCTCTTTCTGTGGTGGTTGACGCATGTAAACTTCTTCTTGTAGCTTTCTATTAAGAAACGCCGTCTTCACATCCATGTGATCTATTTGCAGTCTCATCTGCGTTGCCAGTGCTATTAACAGTCTTAACGAGCTATGACGTACAACGGGGGAGAAAGTCTCATCATAATCAATACCTTTTCTTTGTCTGAAACCTCTCACACCCAATCGAGCTTTATACCGGATCTTATTTCCCGTCTCCTTTTTGATTCGGAACAACTATTTCGAATCAATAATGTTGCTCGCTTGGTTTGGCTCTACCAATACCCAAGTATGATTTTTCTTCAGTGCGTCCAACTCTTCCTGAATCGCAACCTTCCACTGTTTTGCGTCATGTCTCGACAATGCCTCTTCTACTGTAAGTGGGTCTCTCTCCTCCACTATTGTCTCATAAATGACTTTATCCTTAAATTCCACAGGTTTCCTGTTTCTGAGTGGGTATCTCCTCTCTTTTACCACAGGTCCTGGTTCTACAAGTTGTTCTTCTTCCGGTCTTTCTTCAAATTATGTCCACTGCTCATCTTCCTCTACAATTATTTCAGCATCTCTACCATCATCTGTATGAACTCTATCACGTTGAAGGACGGTCTCTTCTTGAATAACAGTTTGTCTCTATTCAGCTTTCCTTAGACGAATTGTAGCAGTTTCTCGTTCCTCTTTAGTATAGTCAACTTATGCTGCTGGTACATCTGGTTTTCGAAAAATACCACATCTCTCGCTCTATGAAGATCTCCATTCATAGGGTTAACTAACCTGTAACCTTTCGATTCTTCACAGTATCCTACAAATACAAGCTCTTTACATCCCATTTGGCCGTCTTCTCATCCGGGATATGCATAAAAGCTCTGCAGCCAAACACACGAAGATTAGACAAATCTATCATACGGTCACTCCAAACCTCTTCAGGTATTTTGTTCTTCACTGCAATTGACGGGCTCCTGTTCTTCGAATATACGGCTGTATTTACTGCTTCTGCCAGAATCGAACGGGAAGACCTGCTTCTTGTAGCACAGTTCGTGCTTTTTCTCCTATGGTACGATTGGCTCTCTGCTACACCGTTTTGTTGAGGTGTATAAGCAATCGTAAGTTGATGTTGAACACCATGTTCTCTCAAAAATCCATCAAAACTTTTATTACAATATTCGCGCCCATTGTCAGTTCTTAACACCTTCATCTTCTTTCCTGTTTGTGTTTCCGCAAAACTCTTGAACTCTTTCATCTTCTCAAAGGCTTCACTCTTTTGCTTAATAAAGAATACGAAAGTTTTACGCGAAAAATCATCTATAAAAGTAATATAATATCTAAAACCTCCAAAAGACTTCTCACTCCTTGGTCCACTAATATCCGAATGAACCAATCCTAATAAATCTTTGGCTCTCGTGGCTTTATTTTTCTCAAACGGTTACCGCGTTTATTTACCCATTCAACAAGCTACACAGTCTAATCTATCGTTACCTTGTTCAAATCTTAGTCCAGTTGCCATTCTATCCCTTAGTAGTTGTAGATTCCGTATACCCAAATTACCCAAGTGTGCCATTCTCCTATGCCATAGCTTCATTGTCTCTGTTGATGCTAAAGCACAAACCTGTAGAGAAGGCGACTTAATTTTGTACACACATCTCTCTAATACACCTGTAACACGTGGTTGTCCACTCGACGTATACTTACACTCAGTAGGTTCGATGTCAGTCCTGGTACATACAATACATTCTCAATGTTCAGATACTCATCTGCTATAGTACCATAACCCTCTCCATACATCTTACCTCCATTCGCACAAGACACTTCAACCTTATGACCTGCCTCATATTGACTCATCCAGTCTTTTCTGCTACTCATATGCATTGACGCTCTTGACTCAATAACCCATATATCATCTTGCTTCTCTTCACTTCTCGTGTGAAGCGCCGTCGCCGTTGCCGTCGATGTTGCAGTTACCATATTAACCGCCTTCGCCTTCTGCTTCGGATTATCTGGACAGTCACGTGCTTTATCCGATCCATCGCAAATTCTTATTTTCTTTGCCTTTGTTCCTCTGAACAAACTTCTTCTGGTTCTTATTCTTTGTCTTTGCTGTAAGTGCATTACTCGCCGAACTGGAACTTCCGCAAGCTTTGCCTTGGTCCATTTGTAACAGTTTAGTTTTGACATAGTCTGTTGTCAACTCAATATTGGAGTTCTCTATCGCCAATCTCATCGGATTATACTCCCCCGGTAGTCCTTGTAACATTAGCGCCGCTAACAGCTCATCGTCAACCTCTTTTCCGATATCTCTCAGCTGCTGTGCTACTAACATTAGCTCAGTCACGTATCCTCTGATAGTTGTGAACTACTCAAGTTTTAGGCTTACTAGCTTTGATAAAAGTCTGCATCGGTTATTTAGCCCTTTATCCTTAAAAGCTCTCCTCAAAGAATCCCACGCCTCTTTTGCCGTTTTCGCATTTCTCACGTGTATCCGGCAATGCGACTGTATCATCATACATATTCGGACTCTAGCTTTTTGGTCTCGCCTTAAGCCTAAAGTACTGTCTGGTGTCTTCTGAGTGTACTCCCACAGATCATCGTGGATTAAATACAACTCCAGATTAAATTTCCATGAACTATAATTCGAAATTCCGTCAAGTTTCTCTATCGACATGAAACTCATACCTCCTGTATCTCCTGCCGGCTGCGAACTCTCTAGTTTGCCACCCGTAGTTGTGTTTACCTCTGTAGGCATACTATTTTCTCTCTTCTACGTGCATACGTACAAGCCCATAACCTGCTGAAGGGCACCTTGATGCTCAGTTGATATAACTATAAATTCTCAAAATTAAAAAAAAACCCCGACATAATAACCTGAGTTCCCTTTAAAAAGTAAAAAACACGTTATACGCTTTCATTTGAGACCCCGCTCGATGATATTTTTGCAGACATTCCGTTACTCTTCCCCACTTTCACCCCCATAACTTTATAACGGCTCAACTGATTTTCATGAAACATGTCTACGAACCTCGCACATAACTCACTTTTAGTACAAAAAAAAAACTAAATTGAAATCGCTTCATCCGTTCGGGAGCTACGGTGCCACAGACAGACAGACAGACACATGAAACTTATAACACCCCTCTTTTTGGTCGGCGTTAAAAAACGACGTAGTAGTTTTAAATAATATATTCGACAAACACAATAGGATACAAGATTATAAATTATAGAAAAACACGGAAAATCACGAAAAGTTACAGAAGTAATGTTCCTAACCGATTGCATGATTGGCCTAGTGGTTTTGGCGGTCGCCACGCCGCTTGCCAATTCGCCAAGTGTTTAGGGTTCAAATCCTACACGGGACAACACTTTGTGTGATCCACAAATTGTTGTTCTGAGTTTGGGTGTTAATTGTGTCCGTTTCATGTATGTCTGTAAAGTCAGGATGTTTATTCCTAATGCCTTTAAAATTAAATTATTAAAATTAAAATGCCTTGTCTATTTAAAAAAGAAAAAGAAAAGAAAGAACAAACATATTCAAACATCCGTCATCTCTTATACCAGCCAGTCTGAGTCACGCTTGCAAACCTCTGTCTAACAGAGTTTATCAAAGCAGTTCCAGAAACTATCATGTATTTCAATAGTCTTATAATTTTAATTCAGGTTTCTTTTCTTACGAAAGTGAGAAGAATCGTCATCGGTACTACTAGATTCATTACAACTTATTTTCAGAGCTTCTAAAAGAATTTTTTGTCTTGCCGTTTCTGTCTGAACTAATCCTAGTAAACTGGTTTGAAATCGTGGATCAGGAAAAGTAACAACCGAAATAGAAATGTTTATGTATTATTATTTATAATGATCTGACACAGTGTGCCGTGACGTGGTTTACTCGGATTTGAAAAAAAAAAACAGTCAAATACCGGCGATAATATTCGGCGCTTCGGCCGACAGCGTTGCGGAATAGGGCACATTCAAAAGTGCAATTCACTATTTTTGGGACTACTGTTGAATATAAAAAAAAATATATGATGTAATACTACCTCTTCAATATTATTGTTTTTTACAGTGCGATGGCAATTTGTTAGCGACAGGTTCATACGACGGCTATGCTCGTATATGGACTACAGATGGTACTTTAGCCTCTACCTTAGGACAGCACAAGGGCCCCATTTTCGCATTAAAGTGGAATAAACGTGGAAACTACATTTTAAGTGCTGGGGTAATATATTATTCTATTGATATATGTAAAATACCTTGAACATGCAAAGGACTTGGTTGTAAAATACAGGTTTTAATATGTCCTATGGTGTATTTTAGGTTGACAAAACAACAATTATATGGGATGCCTCCACAGGGCAATGTACACAACAATTCTCATTCCACATGGCACCAGCTCTGGACGTAGACTGGCAAACAAATACTTCATTTGCCTCATGCTCCACAGATCAATGCATTCATGTATGTAAATTGAATGCAGACAAACCTATCAAGAGTTTCCAAGGACACACAGTAAGTATTACTTTATTTCTGACAAATATACATGGCTGATTAATTATCTTCTAATAAATAAAAATCAATTGCTGGGCGTTTGTCTCGCTAAAACTCTAGTAGTATAATAACATGTTAAATGAATGATTAATTATCTCTGTATCTGTCTATGTTTTTGCTATTTAAAGTAATACTTTATCTTACAGAATGAAGTAAATGCTATAAAATGGGATCCACAAGGGCAATTATTAGCATCATGTTCAGATGACATGACCTTGAAGATTTGGTCAATGAAACAAGACACGTGTGTGCACGACTTACAAGCTCATTCTAAGGAGATTTACACAATTAAATGGTCACCTACGGGCCCTGGAACACAAAATCCGAATATGAATCTTATATTAGCAAGTGCTTCTTTTGATTCCACCGTGCGACTTTGGGATGTAGAGAGGGGTGTCTGCATTCATACTCTTACAAAACATACAGAACCAGTGTACAGTGTAGCATTCTCACCGGATGGGAAATTCTTAGCAAGTGGCTCGTTTGATAAATGTGTGCACATTTGGTCTACACAAACTGGAGGGCTTGTACATTCATACAAAGGCACTGGAGGCATCTTCGAGGTGTGTTGGAACTCGCGGGGCACTAAAGTTGGAGCCAGTGCTAGTGACGGAAGTGTGTTTGTTTTAGACTTGCGTAAACTATAACAACAAGCCTCACCAGCTGTCAGGGATACTGTTTGTATATTCAATCATAAAAAGATCCGCAAATAATAAAATATTTTATGGATAAACAGCACATACAAAACAGATGGACTTTCTAGTAATTTAATCACTTGTAAACTAAAGGCAATAAATAAAATATATATATGACTTCTCAAAACAGTTGTGAAATATAAAGAAAAAATAAATTTAAAAATAAGGCTTTGTGATTGTCATCATGCTGTATTGCCATAATATAGCCCTATATGAATAGTAAACATACAGACATATTTTTATAATAGTATATTGAAAGGATATAATGTACTTTGATTATGTGCATGACATTAAATAGTAATGCTGTTATAATGGTCAATTCATTAATAAATGTAGTAATGGGTGAGATATGTATAAGACAAAGTTTATTGTACTATTTGTATTACATGTGTTCACATTTTCTTTAAGTTGTAATATGACTACAAAACGTTGTTGCTTATGTAAGAAGTAAATAAAAACCTATGTAGTACTTGTATATTTATTTAGATTTAACAATTTATTATTTCTCTACGCTGGGATGCTCTAAATATTACTTTTTAGTTAAGCCCTATATTCATGTAAACTTTTTGTTTGTAAACGATACATTGATAACGGCAGTTGACAAGTTCTCGCCTGATGAGCAACAATTGTTGATGTGTTTGCAAGCGTTTATAAAGATGGCAGTAGTGTGGATCAATGATAAAATAATGCAATTTATAGAACTATTTCAATCAAAAAATTATTTATGGGATTCTTCAAGGAAAGAAACTAAAGAATGATGCATTTAAAGAAAATTTTCAAGCCCTGAATATACTCAAAAAAGACGTGGAAACTAAAATACATGTACTGCATACTCAATTTAGTGAAGCGAAAAAAAAGTTACTTATAAAATTATCTTTTTGCAGGACATTATTTCTGATCAACTGTTGCTAAACAAATGTTTACAATGAATACGAGGCTTTAAGGTCTCTCCCCATACACAATTTTAATTTTTCAATTAAACATTTAACATGACACCCCCACACCATAGAGGCCCAATGATGCAGTAGCATGTCACTAGGCCGCCATGGTGGTAACCATGCTGCAAACACAATGAGTATGGAGACCACCACTTTTGGATTCTGAAAGCATAGCTTTCCATCAGGCAAAGTAGAGAGAAATACTCGTATTAACGTAATACTAGTATTCACTTGGCATTGAATTGGGAATGATCTCAAAAAGTGATAATTTTAACAATTTTGGTGTACAAGAATTGTTCACAAATCTGTTATACATTATCATGCTTGTAAGTGTTAATCTAAAGGAATTACTATTTCATTGGTCTCTTATATGCTAATAAATCTTCATGTTGATAAAGTACATGCAGCTTTTCATACAAAAATTTAAAGAAAAACAATAGATTGTCATACTGCCCCTCATAAGGTTGGCACTGTGGATGTTTATCTTCAGTCATATGTATAGGGTAATTGTGTGTCAGATGTGAATAGTAGTGTTCACTTCGTCCCCAAGCACATAAATGTATCTCTAATAGCAACTGATGTAAGGCCTCTATTGTTGAAAGGTACCACCTAGGACTACCACGTTGATGACGCCAAAATTGTGAGGGTCTATTCTGTAATACTATCTTTGGTATTTTTTGCAGTCTTTCATCTGCATAAATGCCACGACTTTGATTCCATGTGCTATCTATCAACACTACTCTATCTATAGGTAGTTTTGTTACGTGATGTATTCTGTCATCATCAGTGTCGTGTAACACTTTTGTCATTAAAGTACCCACATTATATCCTGATGGTAATGTAGCTAATAAAAGATCTGAATAACTAGGAGCATTATTATTGCCTGAATACAATTCTTGAACTGTCTTAGCCTCTGCACCTGGATACAACAAAACAGTTCTACCATCTAAAATATAGTCAGGCATGTCTGGATATATGTAGACTTTAACATCATGTGGAGCTAAAACAGCTGCATGTGCAGATGTACTTTTACCGTCTATTTCTCGCCGATGCTTAATTATATCGACTTTTATTGGTAACTGAAATGGATAGAAAATAAAATAAATAGTATTAAAATTATTTATCAAGGAGTTAATGATTTTATTAAACTTATTATCACTATACCTTTAACACTGGAATTTGACCCTCCAGAGATGTAACTGGAACGTAACATGTGTAACAAAAGTACATTCGCGATTTCCCACAACGAGGGCATGGGCTGCGACTAATTAGATTTTCAACTGCCTCTGAACTAGAAATTACCATACCTTCAAAAGGTTTATCGTCACGATTACGTGCCTCTGGACTTTTCGGATTCATTGTTTATTTCTAGATAACATAACCTTAAATCTATTAAAGTACTTGAATATATAAATTCAAATTGTATTCAGGTATCTATTATACAACCGTGGACAGTATTAAATGGTATTGAAAGTGTATGTATTCACAGGAAGTAAATAAGTTCACTTTACTCGCAAATGTAGATAGATCATTCCAATTCCATAGAGCAATATCAATAACTCGGCTCCGGGCTCTGATCTGTGATAATCACAGTAAATCACTACTCAAAGAGTTAAGGTATATACATTGTACTCTGCACAGAACACATATACTCCTAGCGGAGAAGAAGTACAACTTCATACAAAAAAAATGCTAACACGATAACACACTAGCGCTACAGTTAATGCCACTGAAAACTTTCGTGGTGCTAATCAAGCGCGGCAAATTTAAACGTATTACACCAAATAATATATATAGGTATATGTCGCAGGTATATTGTGATATTATAATAAAAGGGTAGATTGTCAATCGACTTCATTTAACTAGTGGTTAAATTAGGTTATTTTTATTATTTCTTTTAAAACAAAAAATAACACTCACCTAACCTTACAATGTCATTAAAACAAGGTTGTTAAATTGTAAGAAACGAAGTCGATTAAGAATCTACCGTTTTATTCTAATATCACTAGTAAAATTGTAATGTTATAGCTTTGACAATATACCTGCCACATTTTGTATGCATATTGACAAAATAAACAACTTGGAACCCTAATAAATAAAACGACATTTTAGACATGATATAATATTTTTCTTTTTTAATTATTTTTAAATATTTATTTACATAAACGGCCCATGCATTGACGGGAGAGGAAATCTGTGGAAAGTAAATGAGGGTTCTTCTTTCGAGGTAATGCCGCATTTTGCGCATTTAATGGTATTTCATCCCACCATAGTCACAAATTACAAGCACTTAAAGCGTCAATATCGCACTCAAAATGAATCTTTATACCGAATTGAACATCAGTTCGCACACACATCCAAAAACACAAAAAGCGTCAATTTCGCTCTGTCGTCTCTATCTCATAAAATATTACTGGCAGCTTATAGCACACACAGCACTAAACTTTAACAAACGAAAAAGAATAGGATACGCAGAAACTCCAGATTAAATAAACTTGAAAAATAAATAGCTGAACTTTTATGAGCTGTCAAAACAGACAAGTCGCCATCTTTAACAACATGAAACGTCATTTTACCAAAAAACATTCGATCTCTTTTTGTTGTATGGCGCTGTCTCAAGTTTCTAATAAGTCCGCCGTTGGCATTGGCTTACTAAAGAGCTGACCACCCCTGGTACTCTGTGAGTTAAGGGTAAAGAGAGCCCTCTTGCAGGTAAAAAATGCAAACCCATTTGACAAGCTGTCATTCTAGGCGCCATCTGAACATTGGCTCGGGAACTAATTGTATTCATAACTTTACCTTTAGCCAATTATACATATATATCATGTTCAGTTATGTAGATGTTTTACAAAACGTAACCTAAACTATTTTATTCCGTCCCATTTTTGTGTAACTTGTTAGAAGTCTGCTTAAAATAGAACGAAAAAAAAAAGTCCTGATTACATTTTGTAAAACATCCATTCAAAATATAAGGGTATGACAGTGCCGGATTAGCCACGTAGCAAGAGTAGCAAATGCTACGGGCCCCGCGGTTTGGGGGGCCCCGCGCTCCAACGCCTATCTGACCGTAAAAAAATAAGTTTAGACAAAACGTAAAATATTTTGCATGCCATTAGGTATCTCGGATGAACGGTGTTTAAGTTCACTTGTACTTATATTTAAAAACAAAGGAGATATAAAGGAATTTGGCAGTTATAGAAATATAGAGGAATAAAGATCATTCCACATAGTATGAAAGTTTGGGAAAATTTTATTAAGAGAAGAATGAGAGAGGAAAGTGCCAGTCGATACCAAGTTTTTGTCGGGCCAACAGATGCTATATTCGCAATTCGATAATTGTGTGAGAAATACAGACAGACGCACAAAAACTTGCATATGGTGTTTATTGATCTAGAAAAAGCGTATGATAGGGTAAGGGTACCCCGAGAGGTTTTGTAATGGGCTTTGAAAGAACAAAGAGTGCCTGCTAAGTATGTGGCATTGATTGGATCGATGTAGAGAGGATCTAGCACTTATGTAAGATCGGCTACGGGAAACACCGACAAATTCAGTGTCTGTTGGTTTGCACCAGAGATCGGTTCTTAGCCCATACCTCTTCCGACTGATAATGGATGCTGTGACATACAGGAGGACGTACCATGGTGCATGCTATTTGCAGACGACATTGTGTTGGTCGGTGATGACGCGTTCGAGGTTCCACGCAGGCATCAAAGACTTAATGTTGGCTTGAAAATCTGCAGAAATAAAACCGAATACATGTTCTGCGATTTCGGTGGTCTCTTCGGTTTTGCTACCGTGTCACTGAATGGAACAACGATAGCGGTCTGCACCGATTTCAAGTAACTCGGTTCGCTGTTACAAAATAATGGCGAATTAGGTCTGCGCAACATCAAATCAATGCATATGGATGAAGTGGCGACAGGTCACAGAATCTATTTGCGATCCCAAATTCCCTTTAACTTTCAAGAGACAAATATATCTGAATGTTGGCCAATAAAGAAAACAGATGAGAAACGCCTGCATGTAGCTGAAATGCGAATGTTAAGATGCATTTGTGGTGTGACTAGAATGGATAAGGTGAAAAATGACTACATCAGAGGAAACCTGAAAGTAGCACCTCTGGATGGAAAATTGAGAAGCAACAGATTAACCTGGTATGACCATGTGATGCGTGGTGTTGGTTTGTTGATTGGAAAATTGATTTTGGAAAAATCTCAATGATGGTCAGTGCTTACAAAGATGATTTAGAGAACAGCCTAGGCAACGAATTAGTGCAGTTCGCGGAATTGCTAAAAGCAGATGTGGCTACTGTTATTGACATCAATACATATATATTTTTTGACCGTATATTTCTTTTATTATGTTCTCGGATAACTTCTTCATTTATGAACCGATTTCGATGATTCTTTTTGTAAAGGAAAAGAGATATCCCAACGGTGGTACCATGATAAGGACACTAAGATCTGATGATGGCATTCAAGAGAAATCGATTGATTTGGTCGTTCTTGAAGTCGGTTTTATATTTTGTTAAAATTTTACTTGTTTAACATATAAAAGCATTAAAAATAAGTCAAGGAACACAATGGGCCAAGAACGACTTAATCATCACAATCATGTGTATAACAATACAATGAATATAGACTATGATTTGCTTAACATTGAAAGTATTATCTCTAAATTTTCGCGTTTTAAATCCAGAAAAGTTAATCACACTAGTCACACTAACATATAAAGGCGAAAGTTTGTGAGTGTGTATGTTTGTTACTTATTCACGCAAAAACTACTGAACGGATTTGTATGAAACTTTACAGTAATATAGCTTATACATCAGAATAAACCATATGCTACTATTTGCCGCGATAACCGGCATACACGCGGGCGGACCTGCGGGCAACAACTGGTTTGTTATAAATAAAATTTAAATGGTTTTGTTTTATTTAATACTTAACAAAAATTGTGGATTTAATATGAGCAAATTTAGAGACGCGCACTGAAAAACAAAAGTGAAACCACCTAAGCTAATACAAATTCAAATGCGAATACAAAATTCAGTGTTGTCAGGTTTTTTGAAATTTGTCTCCTTTTAATTGGGCAAACTATCTGTAATTAATGTGTTTCGCACCAATTGACTTAACTTACAAATTGTCAAATACGTCACCACAGAGTGAATCTAATAAAGTTACTCCAAATAGAAGAAAACTATTTAAAAGTACGATTGCATTATATAGCTAATTTAAGAATTAGTTCTTGTCATTTCTATACTAACAGGCAATATAAAAACTAGTGCAGAATAAGGTCGCTAATGTTATATGTTTGATTCACATTTTTAGTCTAGCATTGTAGTTGATTTGCATCAGTTTGTTTAAAATAATATGCGTTTGAACTATTTTATTACCCAAAGTTTAAAAAAGCCAACTAATTTGATTCGTAAAAGTAATAAAAAAAAATAGGGAGTTTATTTCAAAAACTGGTATCATTACACGCACACGTATTCCTACATAGCCGCTCCCGTTTGTCACACACACAGATTTTCGATTTTATTCTCTAATCTGAGTCTAATATTGATATTTGGCTGCCTCGGTGGCGCAGTGGGAGCGTACGCGACTGCTGTGCATGAGGTTTCGGGTTCGATTCCCGGGTAGGGCCAAATGTTAGTATGATCTGCAAATATTTGTTTCGAAGTTTGGCGGTTTTCTATGCATAATATGTATGTATTTACAAAAACAAAAGTTTATATATATTTATACCAGTTTGGGACTGGATCACAATCGTGTGTTAAATGTCCGAAAAACCATAAACTTGAGAACCTAACGCAAACCAAGGGCCCCTTGGCTGAATTTGCTAAAGGCCCCGCGCTGGCTTAATCCGGCACTGGGGTATGAGATAAAAAAACAATCCATTAATAATCACTTTTTATTCCTATATTACTACTAGGCATTTTACAACAATTATCACTAAAAATAACTAAGAATAAAAGTGTCTCTAGAACACAGTTCTTCAATAGTCTATATCGCACAACAAAATCCAAGTATTTCGAAGTAAACATTCAATAGAAGCTCAGGGCTCAACTCGACGCACTAGCTTGAAGTAATTTCAACGAAATATTACAATATGAAACGGAAACTACAAATATGCCTATACGCAAAATACATTAGAGCCACCCAGGGTTGCCACCCGTCCCGATTTAGCCGGGACAGTCCCGATTTCGATGATGATGATTTTTGAAAACATACGTCAATCGCTCAATTTGAATTGACGTTTTTGTATTTATATCCAAACTCAAACTCAAAAATATTTTATTCATATAGGCACTTATTTTACAGGCACTTATGAATAGTCAATATTTAATATAAAAAAATCGAGTGATTCTACTGAACTTTTCAAGAACCGTCCTTGCCCAAAGAGAACGATTTACTTGAAGTAATACCGACGCCAGAGATCCAAAAATGGATGACAAGTATTGATGCCCTGTTAGGCGACGTCTGCTCTATAGTGGCGGATGGAAAAATGAACACAGATCAAAAGACGCGTGTCACAAATATTTGTCGTAAGATTGGATCTGGAGCGTCTCAGATGGCCGTATTGTACCAGTCTCTGAAGCAGAAGACAATTCTCGCGCATACTACTATACAGCATTTACAGGAGAACCAGGATATAGCGACCTCTCCTAACCATTTGAAGACCGTAGTAAAAGAAAAGCTGTGTCCACAAGAACAAAGTTCTTTCGCCGATATGGTAAAAAAAGGTGCAGATAAGTATGTACGCCCGAGCAATATAAGCACCCTTGCCATATATCCCAGTGACAAGACCAAAACCAGTGAGGAAACCAAGTCTTTAGTCCAAAAAATTATTTCCCCTGAGGAACTAAAACTGCACGTACGAGGCCTTAAGAAAGTTAGGAATGGAGGCGTCCTCATTAGTACTGAATCCAAAGGAGATATAGAGAAACTGAAGCAGTCAACAAAATTAGTAACAAAATCAGGCCTTAAAGTAGAAGAACCAGCCAAACGCAATCCAAGAGTCACTATCGTGGGTGTACCCGTAGCCCTAACTGAGAAAGAGGTACTTGAATGCCTTTACGAGCAGAACTTGGCGGATAGGTTTCCTGGCGCCTCTCGGGAGTCCTGTCTTAATGCCATAAAACTCAGTCACAAATCAGGTAAGAAAAGCCTTTCTACCTGTAACTATATTCTTGAAGTACCTGCTAACATAAGAAAAGCACTCATAAATCTAGGTAGGATCTACATAAACTGGACTTCTTGTCCAGTAAGAGACTTCACCCTGGTGACCAGGTGTTTTAACCGCCAACAGTTTGGACATGCAGCCAAATACTGCCGTGAAACCAGCCCAACATGTAACCATTGTGGAGAGACGGGACACTCCTTCAAAGAATGCAGCAACAGAGCCACACCACCTACTTGCGCAACATGCAAAAGGTTCAAGCGGAAAAGTGATCACCAAACTGGTGATCCAAGTTGCCCGGCTCGAAAATACGCTGAGGACAAGTACATAAATTCAATAGACTATGAGGGCGCCTAAGAGTGCCAGTAATTAGTTATTAGTTTAAGCACTTAAAACTCTTGATATTTTATTTTCAACTTTATAACATATGACTAATCAGTTGCTCAGTGACCTAGAGAATTTTTCTGTGTCTGAGGTTGAAATATTGTGAAGTAGAACACTGTAAACAATATGTGCTGACTACTGATAATCCGACTATTTAAGTAAATTAAATTATGCAGACACAGAAAACATGTTGGAAACATTGAAGTAGTCTTTTACAACAAGTTTTGAGTTTTATATTTTGATACTTTCTATTTTGTAATATTTAATATTTTGTATTAATCCGTAAATTTTATATTAAATCCATATCTAATAATAAAAATAAATATTAGCAACCAGTTCACATATTTTAAGACAAGCGATCGCCTGAAACACAGGTTTACCCTAGCTCAGGCAGGCATCGATTATAGTATTTGATCAAAATTAATATTTTTAACATGCGAAAATGTAACATTAACTATCCTGACCTTAGTTGTACACTAGTGTAATTTAGTCTAAGTATTGCGTAATAACTATTTTTTAAAGCAAATGTCCTACACTGTAACATAATGTATTGATCGATTAAATAAATATATTATTATTATTATACTCTAGATTACGGCTGTCTGCCGCGTCCGTCAGCCGCGTCCGATAGTTTGTCTGGAGCTTTACTTGTTTTTGTTTAATCTTAGAGCATTTATACATGAAAGGGCAGCCGAACGGGCGGAAAGCGTGATCGAAGTAGAGAGACTGATTGGTTGGTGTATTTCCCGCCAAATCAGTCATGCAAATTGGTATGTGCGTCCACCGCCACCAAACAGAAGCTCGCGTGAGCGAGACAGACACTTTCGGCTGCCCTTAACAATATATATGCTCTAAGACACGAAAACAAATCATTTTCTCAATAAAGGCACTGGCAACTCTATTCCCTATTTAAAAAAACTCGAAATAACTGTCATGATGTCAATTTACTCAATTTGATTACCTTTTCGGAAGTAGTCAAAATAAATTTGCAATTTTTCTTTGTTTCCTGTCTACACTACACTTATAGTTATTTGGAGTTGTGGTCGTCATGTTCCTCAGGAGATGATTTCCCTAAATATACTACATTGAAAAGTCTATTGTAAATATGGTGATGTGATGACTTAAACGACAAAATTGTCCTGTTTAAAATTTTAATCGTAATATAAATATTTGATCATTACCATGGATATATCTTCAAGTAATCTCACTGGACTACTTCAAAAACTGTGTTCGGGATTGTCACTAGATCCAGGTTAATTCCATTTTCAAACATGTCATTGTTTTTATTTAATCTTCTAATTGTGTTTGTCACTAAAGGATTTGTTTACAATTTCTATATGCTAGAAGCAGTTTTATTCACATTATGAATATTTTACAAGACTATTTTAAGTCCTTTTTACCAAACTTGTTTACTTATGGTTGTGAGATGTTTTTCATAATTTAAAAATTTAGTTTTTCTGCACCAGTATATTATGATGAGAACTATATAATATAACAAGAATGTACATTTCTTTAGATGGTGCATATGAGCTGGCTGTGTCGTATCTCTCTTCTATGAGTGAGAAAACTCGAAGTGTTCATGATGAGAAACTTTTATGTCAGAAAATTCAGTCGAAACTGGCCACTGGATCTGCACAAGATGTTGAAAAGTTCAATGAATGTTACTCTAAATTAAAAACCTCTGTAAGTAGATTATCAACTTACTGTCGGCACATGAAGAACCTCTTCTGTTACCGTTCATTGTATTATTTAATAAATGTATCCAGGTATAACTGGTCTGTTACTATTATTTAATTGCTTTTTGTAAGTATTTGATGCTGTATGCATATTATATTTTTAGACCTTTTATTTTTTAAACAAAATGCAAGCTTAAGCTGTGTAATGCATTTGTAATACAAATAAATAGAATTTAAATTAGGTGCAAAATGAGTAATGAGCTCAATAAATATTTAATTACAGTTGTATGAAATTCTTTTAGTTTATTTTGAAGCAGAGAGTATCAGTTCTGGGTTTACTGCTGGCTCTGTCAGAGATGCCTCAGCATTCTGAATCTACACAACAACTTTTTCCAATACCTGCTCTCAATATTACTGTAAGTACATTTTTATATTTATACTAAAGTTTGCCAGTTGCCTTATCCAATTCCTATGGTAGTGTACACAAGTAATATGAAATTTTGATTCAGACTGAGAATTATTTTACTTTGTGATCTGATTAACAAAGTTTCTTCTACTCTTTCATGACAATCAACCAATTTCATAGATATGTTTATCATGCACTGAAGACTATTCAAATACCTACTTGAACTTGAACTCCCTGGCTGGTTTTCCGCAACTCGACAACTTTGATCCGTCTATTTTGCGTAGTGGGTCGGCACTAGTGGTGCCAGCCCAGTGCCTCCAGGAAGCCTAGCAGACTCATTGCGTTGCCGACGACCTCCTGAAGTGACCTCGGCGATCCGAGGTGTTTCGTCCAGTATTCTGCCACCCCAGGACATGCTAAGATGACATGAGCGGCTGTTTCTTCTTCCTCCATGCATGCTCTGCACAGAGGGCTGTCCGTTACACCTAGAGTAAAAAGATGTTTGTTTAATAGTGCATGACCAGTCATTGCTCCGATCAGAAGTCGAAGCGGCGGCCTCTTAAGTTTTTTCAGCTTCTGTGATCTTGCTTGGTCGTCTTGGGGCTTGATCGTCGGGAGGGCCTCCTTGGTCTGCCTGCAGGTACAAAGGTTGGACCAATATAACTGGTGTTCTACCTTGGTGTTCTGTTGCAGTGTCCGTCGCAGCCAAGCAGCTGGCAAGGGCAATATTGGTTCGGGGCCAACTAACCTTGTCTCCGATCTGCTCCTTGCTAGTGCATCAGCTGCGTCGTTTCCGCGTGAGTTGCTATGTCCTTTGATCCACTGGAGAGTTATACTATTTGTAGTACTTACCTCTGTCAGGGCTCTGTGGCATTCGTAGATCAGCCCTGAGGTAGTCGTGTGACTTTGTAGAGCTTGTAAGACTGATTGGCTATCGGAAAGTATGCAGATGGGGTATTCCATTACCTTCCTGGAGATGATCGCATGTTTTTATTATTATTATTATTATTATTGTTTGGTATGACACACTAGCAGCTAGAAAGCTGATGCGTGTGTTTGAAATAGTTTGGAGATGTCGAGTTTGTCAAGTCTGTTCTTGAAGCAGTTCAGTGAGGGCGCCACAACTACGGCTTCCGGGAGTCTGTTCCAGGCTGTCACAACTCGATTTGGCAGGAAATGCGTCTTGGGGTTTTTCTTAGAAGAATTTCGCCACAGTCTCAGGGGATGCCCGCGCAAGTGCATATTATCATCCAAGATGTAGATTTCCGGTAAGCTGGGTACGTCATAGTGCTCCTTGAGTATTTTATAAGTCTCAATGAGACTGCCCCTCTGTCGGCGTTCTTCTAGTGTGGTTAACCGTAGATATTTTAGCCGTTGTTCGTAGGCGCTATTACGAATCGTGTGAACCATCTTAGTTGCCCTTCTCTGCACTGCCTCCAGCAACAAAATGTCTTTCTTGAGATATGGGTCCCAGATGACATATGCATATTCAAGCAGCGGTCTAACATAGGTCTTGTACAGTTTCAAGAAAGTCTCAGCCGTAAGGCATTTAAAGGCCTTGCGTATGATGTACAGCATCGAATTTGTTTTCTTGACTAAGCCAGTTATATGAGCTTCCCACTTGAGATCGTTTGATATAATGATGCCTAGATCTTGCTGGGACTCAACGGGAATCAATTGTTGGTGTCCAAGGTAATACATTTTATGAGGATTATTGTTTCCAATATGCAATACCGTGCACTTGTTAGCATTTAAAGTCAGCAACCATTCTTGGGTCCAGTTATAAATGGCGTCTAAATCCCTTTGTATATCCTGTGACTGGCTACAGGGGTTTCCAAAGAATTTTGTGTCATCAGCAAATAAGGAAAAAGGCAGTTTGAGGACACTTTTAAGATCAGTCAGGTAAAGGATAAAGAGTAGTGGTCCCAGGACCGATCCCTGTGGGACGCCGCTGAGTACATTTCGAGGCTCAGATAAGGCTTCACCAATACGCACACGGAAAGTTCTGTTTGTGAGAAAGTCCCTAATCCAGGCTAGCAGATTACCGCGAATACCTAGGTGTTCTATTTTATGGATTAAGCGTTGTCTAGGCACGCGGTCAAACGCCTTCTCATAGTCCAGGTAAATAACATCTGTAGGTCTTCTTTCGTCATGACTTTTAGTCCATTCATGCAAACATTTAAGTAGGTTGGTAGTTACTGATCGTTTGGGTACAAATCCATGTTGCTCCTCTATAGATAGATAGATAGATAGATAGATAGAAAACTCTTTATTTGTACACCATAATATTACACAGTTACAAGAGTACATAAAATATGAGTTGTAGTGTACAAAGGGCGGCCTTATTGCCAAAAGCAATCTCTTCCAGGCAACCTTAGGATGATCAAAATGTGTAGGAGAGACAGTGGTAGTTGACGGTGCAGTGAGTTTTTAATTAATTATATTATTTGCTAATAAATATAACGTAAAACATATATTTATATATACACATACATATATATCACATACTTATACATACTAATAGATACACATACATATATAGATAACTAAATCACGTATGAATAAATATATAAATCCACATCATACCTTAATTCGTGCCTGTTTTAATTATGATAATGTTCATGAACCAATTTCTTGAATTCGTTAATTGTCTGCGCTCTATAATGATTCCTTCTTGTAGTAAAAAGTCTCTTATTTGATTGGTAATGATTTTTTCCATGGTTTTACACAGCACGCTCGTCAGACTGATGGGTCTGTAGTTTGCTGGTTCAAGTTTATTTCCCTTTTTATATATTGGCACAATATAGGCCACTTTCCAGTCAGCAGGTACCACTCCATCATTCAAGGAGCTGTTCATCATCATCGTTATGTTCTTTACCAGCACTGTTGAACACTTTTTTAAGACAATCGAAGGCAATTCATCAGGGCCTGTGGCTGTGGTGTCGTCAAAACTTAATAGTGTTTTTCGCACAACCTCCTCTGTGAAGATTATATCATCTTTGGTATTTGCAACTCTAGGATAATTAATAGAGGGAATTGCACCATCAGATTCTTTAACAAAGGTTTGCTCGAACTGGTCAGCAAATGCCTCGGCAATTTGGTAAGGTATAGTGGCAAGTTCATTTGATTTGTTCTTAACAATATTTGGGATGCACACTTTTGAACCGAGTTGTTTCCTGATATATCCATAAAAAGCTTTCGGGCCAGAGTCTATTACTGTAGACTCAAAAGCTGTTCTTCGTTCTCTACTGATTGTAACAATTTTATTGTTAATTTTTCTGTATTTTTGGTATGCGTTATCATTACGATTAATCTTATATATGTTCCATAGTTCCTTCTTTCTTTTTGTTAAGTCTATTATTTCTTTATTAATCCAAGGTTTATTGAAAACGTTCTTTTTATGTCTAGATTTTATAGGCACGCATATCTTAATAGAGGAGTGTATCTGCTTCATAAGAGAGAGCCACATGTCATTGACTGATTTTCCATTAAAAGTTAGATTCTTCAACAAATCCCTACTTAGTGCTTCGAAATCAGCTTTGTGGTAGTTATATTGTTTTCGTGTCTCGTTACTTTTATTAGAAGTATGGATGATTTGCGCCATAGCTAGGATGACTATGTGATCGCTTTTACCGATTGGTGGATGGTACTCTAGGTCGCTTATCAAGCTGTCCTCATTGCATAATATGAGATCTAGTAGAGATTCTTCTTGGTTTCTTTTTCTAGTTATCTGTGTTACAAGTTGCCTAAGACTGCTACCGCTGTACATGTCAAGAAATGTGTTATGTAGTTTGTCATGGCTGTGATATTTGTGGAGGGGCCACCTGATCCCAGGGAGGTTGAAATCACCCGCTATGAGTACTGTTTTTTCTGCCGCAGCTCTGCCAATAGTGCTAAAAAGGATCTCATCTGATTCAGAAAGGCAACTAGACGGTGGTCTGTATACACATGCCAGTAGTAGGTCGAGCTCTCCAAATTGAATATCCAGCCACAGTCCCTCCACGTTATCTCTGTGATACTGGTCGTCTACCTTGGATATGATAGCAATGTTATGAGCCGCATGTGCGACATATATTGCAACACCACCTCCTCGTCTGTCCCTTCTATCTAAGCGATAGAGCGTGTATCCAGGTATTTGTATTAGACCATTAGCTATTCCAGAGTGAAGGTGGGATTCCGTTATTAAAATAAATGCAGGTTTATAATTGTTAATTTCGATGAGCAGTAGATCAAATTTTGCCGTTAGCGATGCCAGGTTAGTATATAAGAAACGGAGTTCGGAAATTACAGCAGTGTTTAGTTTTTTGTAAGCGGAGCAGCGATAATTTTCGGGACTTTATTAATATATTTGATTGTTAGATTTTGCTCACCGTTATCAGTTCTGGTGACCAATTCTTCGCGTAGCTTGTTAAGTTGTTCACGTTGATAGGGAGTCATATCAGATTGAACCTTGACTGCTTTAGACAACTTACCTTTATTTTTCATGTGCTGTCATTATTGTACCCATGCACTCTGCCTGGAAGACTGTGTTGTGGGCTCCTAATGGAGTCGAGATGTGTATGTTTAGGTCCTCAGAGAATGCTCCCGACCCAGTGCCTGACCTTGTTTTGGATCCGTCAGTGAAGATTCTTAACTCCCTTGGGTTAAGTCCTTCTTGGGGATCCTCGTGCAGTTGTATCTTGTACTTTTTGTCGAAGACGAATTGCCTGGGTATTGTGTCAGTTACCGCTTCCGTGAGTGGTTCCTTACCTATGGCCTCATAGAGGATTTCGGTGTGTGGTACCCTAGGCGGTCTCCAGAGATTTTGTTTCTTTAGCCGCATTGCTGCAGTTAGAGCCTCCTGCCTTATAAAGGGGTGGAGTGGTGGTAGACCTATAATGGCTTCCAGAGCCGCAGTCGGTGTAGTCCTCATACAGCCCGTGGCCGCCAGACAGGCCAATCTCTGGAGTCGTTGTAGTTTAGCTTCGGCTGTGGATACTTTGGTCCGTGGCCACCAGACTATCGCGCCGTAACTTACCATTGGTCGGATAACTGCCTCTTAGAGCCACAGAGTGGTCTTGGGGCTTAGTCCCCAAGTTTTACCTACCATTCTGCGGCACTGCCAGAATACGACTGTTGCTTTTTCAATTTTGTTGTTGAGGTGGGCGCTCCAGTTTAGTCTGTGGTCGAATATTACCCCTAGATACTTTACCTCAGACGAGAGTTGGAGCTCTGTATTGAACAGCTTGGGAAGTCGGTAGTTTCCCAGGTTCACTTTGTTGGTGAACATTACCATTTCAGTCTTCCTTGGGCTGACTGACAGTTCGTTGTCCACGCACCAGCGTTCCACTATTGCCAGTGCCGAGCGCGTGACATCGCATACTATACCTGCGTGCATGCCGCTTGTTAATATCACTATGTCATCCGCGTATCCGATGGTATAATGGTGATTGTTGTTCAGAGTGGTGATAAGGTCGTTAACCACTAGGTTCCATAGGATTGGTGAGAGGACGCCACCTTGGGGGCAGCCCTTCGCCACCAGTGCTTGTTTGGTAGCGTCTGCTTCGAGTCTGGTGACTCTCTGGCTCAGCATCTTGTTAATCCACTCTATCATGACTGCATGCACTCCATGCCTTACCAGAGATGCTGTTATGCTGGTGAATTTCGTTTTGTCGAAGGCTCCCTCTTATATCTATAAAGGTGCCTAAGCACATCATCTTGTTTTTGTTCGCCACCTCGATTTTGGTTGTGACCGCATGAAGTGCCGACTCTGTCGATTTACCTGGGCTGTAGGCATGTTGGTTCGGGTGTGTGTGGTGCTTGTGTCAGCGCCGTTCCCTCAGGTGCCTGTCGCATAACCTCTCCAGAGTTTTTAGGAGGAAAGAGGTTAGGCTTATTGGTCTGAAGGATTTGGGATCCGAGTAGTGGGTTTTACCTGGTTTTGGTATGAAGATTGCTCTGACATCTCTCCACTGTCTTGGCACATATCTGTGTGCCAGACAGGCTCCCAGGACGTAGGTCAATCGTTGAGTAAGTGCCTTCCCTCCCCATTTAAGCAGGGCTGGGAAGATCCCGTCCGGACCGGGAGATTTAAATGAGTCAAAACTGTCGATTGCGTATTGCGTTTTATATGGGTCGATTACCTTGTGGGCCAGCTGCCATTCCTCCTCTGTTGGGATGGTTTCTTCATCTGGCCATCCGCCTGGACTGATTATTTCACAGTCCGGGAAGTGTGTTGTTACCAGAGTACGTTCTGCCTCTTCCGCCGAGGTGGTAAAGGAGTTGTCTGGCTTTCGTAAGGACCCCAGTGATATGACTGAATTGTTGGAGAAAACTTTCCTTACCCTGTTGGCCCGTGCAGTAGACTCAATATTTGTGCAGAAGTTCCGCCATGAGTTGGTACTCCTGTATCTGAGTCGTTTTTTGTACCTGGACTTGGTGGCCTTTTATTTATCCCAGTCCTGGTCTGTGCCGGTGTTCATTGCTCTATTGAGTTGTTCTTTGTTATTTTATGTAGTATGGCACGGTTATGTAAATAGCTTTATGCACGGCGTCACCTGGGCCTAATTGAAAACCAGCGACAGATGTTCTGTCTGACACGATGCTGAATTGGGTCCATTTTTGACCTCGCAAAATTGTTTTCTTTTTTTTGTGTTCTATTATTTTTGTTGCCAAATAAATGTTTCTTTCTTTCTTTCTTTCTTTCCTCATCTCGCGCCTGAGTCTCTCCAGCTCAGGCCCCCACCAGCTCTTATTTTTCATTTGGCCTGCTGGTGGGATGGATAGGGGGCATGTTTGATGGTAACAGTCCATCATAGTGTCTGTGAGGAACTTTACCTGTTTTTCGATTTCTACGGTACCTATGATCTGTTACTTCCTGATATGGGTTACTTCCCTGTTCCAGAGCCTGGCCGATCCGCAGTGAGTACTGCGCGCGATCGTTTTTTTTCGGGTTTCGCCTAGGTGGTGCCGTGAGTATGCTTACCTGAAGGTCGAAACGAATCCATCTGTGGTCCGAACATGATAAATCGTTGGACACGTGCCAGTTTGAGATGTGTTTCACTACTTCTTCAGTTGCCAAGGTCAAATCAATGATTGTCTTACTTCGTCTGTTGACGAATGTTGGTACAGAACCTGTGTTTATTATGTTAAGGTTTGTCGTAAATAGGTATTCAACGAGCTTCCTACCTCTGTCGTTTCCTGTGGACATGCCCCATAGGGCATGGTGTGCGTTGGAGTCGGTTGCTACGATTAGCTCGAGTCCCGCCTCCTCGCAGTAGTGGACCAGCCGCGATAGGTCGTGCGGTGGAGGGTCGTCGGCTTCAGGCATGTAGACCGATGCCACGACCGCGAGGCCAGTTTCCTGGGCTCCCTGCACCTTTATGGCACACATGTCTCTAGAACAGAAACTGGTTAGGGCCTGCATGTTTATGTCAGCTGTAGTGTATACAGGGTGTCCCAAAATTCAACGATAAGCGGGCGCCTAAAGGTAGACCTCCTAATGAGTACATAAGGAAAAAAAAATAAAAAAATATACCTAGTTTTTTTTTAGTTACAAGAAAAATTTAGAATTTCTTTGAAAATTTATACCTTTCATGATATTGCTACTATTCACCACAACTCTTAAAAACACCAAATTGCCCTCAGTTTTTACACAAAAAACGTTCAAAATATTTTTTTTCCCTACAATTTTGAAATATTTTTACTCTTAGTGTACTTTGACTCATGGTCTTGTAAAAAAAAAGTATGGACACCACTACGTAATAAATAAATAAAAAAAAATGAAGGGTGTAAATTTTCAAAGAAATTCTAAATTTTTCTTGTAACTAAAAAAAAAACTAAGTATATATTTTTTATTATTTTTCCTTATGTACTCATTCGCAGGTCTACCTTTTGGCGCCCGCTTATCGTTGAATTTTGGGACACATGGTATGCATGTGCGGGGGCTCTCTGGTCCCGCGTAAACTGTTAGCTTACCTCCCATGTTGCGGAGTCCGCAGACAGTGCCGTCTCTGACCCACGGCTCTTGGATCAGTATGACGGCTGTTTTGTCGACCTCCAACCACTTGCGGATCTGAGCCGTCGCGGTCAAGCTGTGGTGGAGGTTAGCCTGGAGGATGCTACACGCCGAGGAATGAGATAGCGCCATTGGAATCAAATTCCTCCGTTGCCACGTCCTCGTCCTCGGCTCCGCTCTCCCTTTGGATGGCCAACCTGCGTAGCTCCTCCGCGCACCCACCCCCACTGAGCCTGAGGCTCAGGTGCCGTGACTATATCGGCAGCATCTTTTGCCCCTCCGCAATGTCCATCTAAAGGGTGCAGGCACTGTTTCCTGCATCCTTGGAGTCGGTTTCGGCTGGTGGATGCTCCACAAACTTGCCGCGGGGCCCCTGGAACTTGACGTACACCGTTCCCAGCATAAAGCTGAGCCGGCGCCCGAGCTCGACCAGGGGTTTTACCACCGTCACCGGAATGCTGACAACAGCAAACGTGTCCGTCGCTTGCCTGTCCATCTTCAGCAGGAGCCATCTTTCGATGTCTGCCCACCGGTTTTGGAAGTTCAGCATGTGTGCTTCCTTCCTGTGGTCCTCGTGGACCCCAGGGAGCAAGATGCCGCAGCGGACCCGCTTCGTCATCTCGCTCGGGCGCTTTACCACCAACTTCTCCCCCGTGGGAAGGGTGATGCTGGCCACGCTTCAGCCATTCCAGCGTAGGCTGGTTCTCGCACCAGAGTCTCAGGTAGCCGTCGGTCAATATCGGCCTTCCTCGAAACGCTGTGCCCTCTGAATTGCTGCTGCCCGGCTTCATCAACTCCTCGAACAGCAGTTCTTCAATGCGTTTTTGGACCTCTTCAGACTAACGCCGCCGCCATTAGGTCCGCCTTGACCGCGCTCGCGTAGTCAGTCTGAGCGGCTTCCCCTGGTGGTCCAGTCCTCCGCCTCTTTGGCTCGCCTCTCGGAGATATTGACTCGTCGAGACGCGCCCTTTTGGCGGAGTACCGGCCCCCCTGGGTACTACCACCCTGAGGTCCTGCTTGCGCCCCTTTGCCCTTGGGAGGAGGTGGGCGTCGCGGCGCTGAGGGTTCAGTGGACGCATCACTCCCTCCCTGCGGACGGGTACCTTGCCTTGGGGTAGGCACCGGAGGCGTGTCTGTTTTGAAGGCTGGTCGCCTCTCCTTCTCTCTGCGACGCTGCCTTTTGTTTCTCTTCTTGTGAGGCTTGTCTTGTGCCGCACAGGCGGAAGAAGCTGGGGGTTGGGGCGCCGACACTACGTGTTTCGCCCTCTTCCTCTTCCTGGACATGGCGACCTGCCATCCGGACAGGCTAGGGTCCGTGGCTGGTTCGCCTTGTTGAGACCTCCTCCCCGCGGTCTGCTCCAGGTTAGTGGGTCGAGCCACATCCGGAACAGCTGCGGAGGCTGGCCGGGTCCGGCCTGAGCTCGTGGAGCTCGTTAAAGGCTGTACCCGTCCAGCGGCTGTTTTCGCGTTACGCGTCCTGGTCACCGGCTTGCCAGCGACCTTTCTACCCTTCGCGGTCGGTTTTGTCTTCGGTGTCGGTACCGTAGCGGCGCCGACACAGGACTGTTTGTGTTTGCCTGCCTGGGTCGCCGTAGCTTCCCTGAAGGCTCGTGTTAAGGAAGGAGGTCCTACTGGACCTCTTCCTTGGGTGTCCGGTCCAGCTGCTGCCATACCTTCCACCTTTGGGGTGTCCGGTCCAGCTGCTGCCGTATCTTCCACCTTTGGAGTGTCCGGTCCAGCTGCTGCCGTACCTTCCACCTTTGGAGTGTCCGGTCCAGCTGCTGCCGTACCGTCCGCCTTTGGGGTTTTTGTTTTTGTGATGTCCATTATTAGTTTATGTATGTATTTCACCTCTCCTCACCTTTGGGGATGTCCCTAAGGACACCAGGAATACCCGAGAGGTAGAGATAGGGTCGTTGGGTTGGGACTCATGCGCGACATCAGGAACTGCAGACATGCGGCCCCCAGATGTGCCGCCTGTCCTCGCTCCGTCAGCATGGCCGAGTCCCAGTGTTCTCCTGGAGAACACCCCCCCCCCCCCGAACCTCGCCTGCGGACCGTACCACCTCATCCGTACGGGATGCGTGTCCATTTCCCTGTGGTGGCTACCGTTTCGCCTGTATTCCGGACCAAAGAGGGCGTGTTGCTTCATAGAGGTATCTAACCCCGACCCCAATCAGCTCAACCCTTCAGGACTCCTTCATCCTAGCTTACGGCGCTCGACTGCGCAGGACTAGCGCAGGCAGGCATGATACTCCACCGAGGTCGCCTGCTGGCCTTGGTAAAGGTCCTGCGTTATACCCCACAGGACAGGGTCCCTGCCGAACTCTGCCACCTGCATACTCCGGCCTACTGAAGCATGTAGTGCCCACCCCCGCGACGAGGACGCGCCGGTCAGGACTTACCCAAGTGAGAAATAGAGAAAAGGGCTATGTTTCGCCTTGGGCCGGGTTAATGGACGTCCTTACTAAGTCCGCCCAATAGCATTCAAATACCTAAGCCAATAAAAGAGTACGAACCGGTGGAGGCAGATAATCTAGTTCCTTTCCAGTGTTTTTCTTACAACTGCCTTATATAACAGATTATTTTGTCTAAGATTAGCCAATGACACACGAGAATTTAGGCGTTAACAATTGCAGAAAGAAGAAATTTAGGCGTTAACAATTGCAGAAAGAAGAACGCTTGCAACTTGGCTAGGGGGGCTGTGTAGAAATGGGCTTGTCTTAACTTGGTTGGTCCATGTTGTTAATATGATCATGTGGTCTCATTTATTTATTGAAAATCAACAGCCATACCACACGTCTGTCCTCAAGAGTCGACAAGCCATGTTCTTTACAACTTTGACGGTAAGTCATGACTGGTTTACAGAGACGATAATTAAAGTGATCTACCAATTTTTCTTGTATATGTTCTATTTGATATACGGGTTATATTTAGATATATTAAATAAATATATTAATAATTAGATAATAGATTAGATAATAAGGGGACCAAATAGGGCAACTATACTCGAGTGTGCTAAGCACGTAAGCAAAATAAACAGATTTCAGCGATTCAATTGTTTTAAAATGTTGACAAGATCTTAGAACAAACCCAAGGTTTTTATATGCTTTAGAGCAAATAGTGTACTATCGTATCAGAAAACGATAGTGTACTGTCGAATAACACCCCGAGATCACGTACAGCAGTGACTCTTTTATCGGAGCGCCGTTAAAATTGTATAAATAGTGTACTGGTTGTTTTTTACGACTGTAAGTGACACATTGGCATTTATTAACATTTACAGAAATGTTATTCTTACTGTAATAATCAAACAGATGGTTTAGGTCAGATTGAAGTGCCAAGCAATCAGTAAGGCACCCAATATTTAAAAATATTTTTTTATCATCAGCATACATTAAGTATTTAGAGTTTCTGATGGCATCATTGATGTCGTATAAATACGCGTTATACAATAGCGGTCCCAAATGTGAACCTTGTGGGACACCACTGGGGTTCACATTTGGGACCGCTATTGTATAACGCGTATCATACTTTCAGTGTTCCCAATAACAATAAGTCCACATCAGTTTTATTTTGAATATTATTGTTACATTATTTTAGAGATCAAACATTGGTATCTGTGGCCAAGAATCAAGTTCTAGTAAGAGTACTATTGGATCAATGAGCTGGGGCAGCCATTTGGTAAAGCAACCTGGCTCTAGTCAGAGTCTACCATCTAACAACAGTAATATAGCTGTTGCGGTTCAACGGACAGGTTAGTAGTATATTGTATACTGTATTTCATTAGGGGTGAAAAATGCAGATTGAAATTTTTATTTTAGTTTTGCTTATTTCAGTGATATTTTTCTATTTATAACTAAGAGGGGTATTTTGATATTGCAAACACAATAAATTCTGTCAATCTAGAAATACTACAGTAACTTTTTTTATCAAACTTATGCAGATCGAGTTAATGAACGAACATGCGTGCGCGAGGCGGTTCTGGCTGCGACGGGTGTGCGAACGCGCGCCTCGGCGACGTGCCCACGCCCGCATAGCATATTACGCGCACGCATTGCTCATCTCGGCTTCTTGCATGACCGACTCAAAGAATTCATTGATCCAACTTCAGGACTCATGCCACAAGGTCAGTGTTTATATTATTGTAGTTGGCAATTGTCCTTGACAGTTGATACGGTTAGTGACATATTTTACATTTGGCTGGTGATTTTATTTCGAATTACAATTTTGTTCTAAGTAAAGTTTATTATTTATATTTTATCTCCTTAGGGCTAATGGGCGAAGGACTAGTGGCATCCATTAGAGATGAACTTACAGAGTATTATCGAAGTGTTGCTCTTCTACAATCCCAGGTATGATGATAAATTGAAAATGGTTTTATTACTATCATTGAGAATGTAATAATTTGTACAATCAGTTAAATTGAAGTCTGTCTCGTTATTATTATATATTTTTCATATTCATTAAATTAATATGAAAAATTCGCTTTGTATTTCGGAGCCCAATGAAGGATTAGACACAATATTACAAATACGCTATGAATTTATCTTCCTCGACAATACAGCACATGCTCTGACGTCTGTTTGTGTCGATCTATGATTTTTAACTGTAGCTTCAATTTAACGTTTATAAATGTCACTTGGTGTCTTAATTGAATAAATGATTTTCAATTTGAGTTTGAATCTTATGCTTATAAGTAGAGAATTTAAACAGCTGTAACAAAATTATATGATCAAAACATTCATCAAAATCAGTATCTACAGCTTGGTTGTTCCCATTAATAAGACGAAAAAAAGTATCTGTAATTGTGTATGAATGAGAATAAAAATTTAAGATGAATTACACAAAATTTTCTTTACTACGCTTATTACTACATATTGTCGAAAATATTTTCAGGTAGTTAAGAATGTTGATCCTAAATTGTAGTGCTAAGCTGTATACTTTTGATGTCCAAGGTATGTTTGTGTGTTATTAGGCGTGTGATAGCGACGGCGGCACTCTGCGGCGAGTGTGCGTGTGGGCTCAGGAGCCGCTGCACCGCCTCACTTGGCTCGCCAACATTGCGCATGCGGCTCATCACAAGAAAGGTATTTTCGCATCCATATGTAACCATATTTTAAACTACCTAATGAAATTCTTCAATTTGTGTAGTGTCAGAATCAGACGTTATAATTAACTGCAAGGTTGGCCTAGTGGTTTAAGCTGTCGCCTTCTATTTAGTTTCTATTTAGTTATTGTTCTGAGTCTGGGTGTTCTTTGGGTCCGTTTCATGTTTGTTTGTAAAGTGCCTTGCAACACAGGATAATTCCTAATGTGGGAGTTGTCTTTTTTTAAATGACATGAATAAATAAAATAAATTGTATTAAAATTTATTGAAGATAAAAATATTATCACGAAAAGAAAGTTTAGGTATTTATTATTGTCACTTATTTGTAAGTCTTCGTTCTTCGTACTTACACGTTTTACGCAGTTCTAAGTGTGTGAATTCGGTCGTGTTATATAAATTTAATACATTATCAAGTTAACAATTTCAGGTTTCACTATTTTTTTTATTTTTTTTTTTAATGACATGAATAAATAAAATAAATTGTATTAAAATTTATTGAAGATAAAAATATTATCACGAAAAGAAAGTTTAGGTATTTATTATTGTCACTTATTTGTAAGTCTTCGTTCTTCGTACTTACACGTTTTACGCAGTTCTAAGTGTGTGAATTCGGTCGTGTTATATAAATTTAATACATTATCAAGTTAACAATTTCAGGTTTCACTTAGAAACTAATGCTGTTATCAACAGGTGGTGAGCTCGCATCTTGTGTCCACAAATTCGTCCGTCATGGCGACGAGCGAGTAGCAACTTTAGCGAGGAGATTACTTACTGCGCTCACGTACCCACTACTGCTTATGCTAACGCGATGGCTATTACACGGTAAAATTATATGACTAAGCTCTTTTGCCACTAATATGTATAAATTAAAACATGTGCCGTTACACTGCTTATTAATTTACAGGAGAAATTGATGACCGGTTTAATGAGTTCTTCATAGAAAGCCGGAGTGGTGTTCCTATTGACAGAATGTGGCACGATAAATATAGAGTGCGGTATGTGTTGTTTGTTAATTTCTTAAATGCAAAAAAATATCGATATGTTATATTATGAACATAGTACATCATTAATCTCTTATAACAATCAAATTTGAAAAGCGGAAAAGTGACGTAACTATTAGTTTTGTTACAAAAAAGAAAAGACAACTCCCGCATTAGGAATAAATATCCTGTGTCGTGGGGGACTTTACAGACATACATGTAACGGACACAATTAACACCTAAACTCAGAACAACAATTTTTGGATCACACAAAGTGTTGTCCCGTGTAGGATTTGAACCCACAACACTTGGCGAATTGGCAAGCGGCGTGGCGACCGCCTAAACCACTAGGCCAACCGTGCAGTCAATTATTATAAATTAGTGAACTGCGTATCAAAATTTATCGCAGAATTTTGGATGTTTAGCTATCAAACAAAAGTGTATACAACATAGTTACATTGCTGTACTATTGCATTAAAATTGTTTTTCCAAATGTTTTGTTCTTTGTTACATAAGTGTCTTGTGAGTAAGATACTTAATATATTTTCATTGCTTAATGAATGAATAAAGTATATGTATTCGTAAATAATTTCCACAATTCAGGGAGTGGATGGTGCCGTCGTTCATGTCTCGCGAGCAGGCGGCGCAGATCCTGGCGACCGGCAAGAGCGTGGTGTTCATGCGGGAGGCCTGTCAGGACGAGCCCGGCCAGCACGACGCGCCGCCAAGCGATCACGCGCATTATCTGCAAGCGCTACTCAAGCCGCAGTCTGGTGAGTTACATTAAAGTTCTGTTATCACCATAATATTTAAATTAGGTCTGCAATACTTGGTTTCAGCTATCTATCTTTTTAAATATAATTTAAAGGTACAATAAAATAAAAAATAAAGATAATAGCCATTTTTGGAATTAGAAGCCAGTAGAATCGCTTATCAAAGCGTCATTATTTTCTTAACGCGAATGTACTTTTATACCCATGTCATGAAAATGCGGCGTATTTAGCAAAGTTGCGCCTGTATGATGTTGTCAACTTTAATTGGGATAAGACATCAAGATCTAAACCGAAAATAATGTACCATTTGCCCAAACCATCTTGGTTTTGAATCAACACTTCTTTGACTATGAACATATTCGAGAATGTTCGTGCAAAATAACATCTGCCTGATGTTTTTCAGAAGAATACACGGAAGGTTTAGCGTGGTGGGAAGCTTCAGGACTTCGGGAAGGTGTGGCGGGGGCTCACGCAGCCGCTTCGGCGCGTCTGTTGGCTGCGCTCACCGAACACCACCACTTGTTGGACCATCTTGCCGCACACAGGAGATACTTGCTTCTTTCGCAAGGAGACTTTGTGCACCATCTCATGACGTTACTACGGTAGGCAATTTTTTTTATGTACTTTTTGGATTTGCAATAATAAAATTTCCCACAGTGTACACAGTGCAGAAGTAGCAACTTGCAAAAAATATTATTAAATTATTATGTCTGACAGCTGAGAAAATAAATAAATAATTGGATTTGTCACCGATCACCGAAATTACGACATTTTTTGAGATACATATCATTGCAGTCCGCATATTAGAGGCTTTATGTTGAGTAAAAACATAAATTTAAAAGTAATAATAATAACTAATAACGTGTTGACAGGGACGAGCTAAACAAGTCGGCGTCATCGCTGTACGTGCACAACCTATCGTGCACGCTGGAGGCGGCCGTGCGCGCTACCAACGCGCAGTTCGAGCCGCCGCACGTGCTAGCCCGGCTACACGTCAACCTGTACCCTAACTGTACGTATCACCACTTGTACAACATTCTTCTTATTTTTTACATTAGAAAAAATACTATGGACACTAGTATAATATGTTACTCAAGTGTAACTTGTGTTCAGAAGTCAAGATGATGTTACTTTATCGGTATTAGTACAATATGAAAATGGACATGACAATTATACTCTAATTATTCATATCTTACTTATTAAATACTTGTTCTATAAAAAAAGCGTATGTCATATTTATAATAATAATAATAATATATATATATTTATAATAATAATAATGGCATAATCGGCTCTTAATGGGCCCGATATAGACTTCAAGGCCTCAACTTCCTGGCTACGGTATGGTGATCTCTTCGGAGAAACCGAAGGTTTTGTTTGTGCGATTATGGACGAAGTTATCATGACGAATAACTATCGGAGGTATATCCTGAAAGATGGGACGGTCGACATCTGTCGGGCATGTCACCGTCCTGGAGAATCTATCAGGCATATTATTTCTGGTTGTTCTCGTCTTGCTAACGGCGAATATTTGCACAGACACAACCAAGTAGCCAGGATCGTACATCAACAGCTTGCCCTTAAATACAAACTTGTGAATTCAGAGGTGCCATACTACAGGTATGTGCCCGACCCAGTTCTCGAGAATGGTCGTGCTACATTATATTGGGATCGATCTATTATCACAGACAGGACTATTGTTGCCAATAAGCCTGATATTGTGGTGATAGATCGATTAGAGCGCCGCGCAATGATTGTCGATATCGCCGTTCCTCATGACGAGAATCTCGTGAAAGTCGAAAAAGAAAAACAAATGAAATATTTGGATTTATCTCACGAGATTGTCGAAATGTGGAATGTTGATTCGGTGATCATTGTTCCGATAGTCATATCTGTTCACGGATTAATTGCCAAGAGCCTCGACCAACACCTTAAGAGGCTCACGTTAGACGGCTGGATTAAGGGTCTGATGCAGAAGGCAGTCCTCCTTGACACGGCTCGTATTGTGAGGAGGTTCCTGTCTCTGGAGCCCTAACCACCGGTTTCTTGGTCCCTGTACCCGAGGTCGGTGGTCTACTATTTTTTATATTTTTAAATGTATTTGTTTTTATATTTATATTTAAAAATGTAATTAATATGTATATAGAAATGAAATAAAGAGAATAATAATAATATAAAGCATCTACGTCCTGGCTACGGTATGGTGATCTCTTCGGAGAAACCGAAGGTTTTGTCTGTGCGATTATGGATGAAGTTATCATGACGAATAACTATCGGAAGTATATCCTGAAGGATGGTACGGTCGACATCTGTCGGGCATGTCACCGTCCTGAAGAATCTATTAGGCATATTATTTCTGGTTGTTCTCGGCTTGCTAACGGCGAATATTTACACAGGCACAACCAAGTAGCCAGGATCGTACATCAGCAACTTGCCCTGAAATACAAACTTGTGAGTTCAGAGGTGCCATATTACAGGTATGTGCCCGACCCAGTTCTCGAGAATGGTCGTGCTACATTATATTGGGATCGATCTGTTATCACAGACAGGACTATTGTTGCCAATAAGCCTGATATTGTGGTGATAGATCGATTAGAGCGCCGCGCAATGATTGTCGATATTGCCGTTCCTCATGACGAGAATCTCGTGAAAGTCGAAAAAGAAAAACAAATAAAATATTTGGATTTATCTCACGAGATTGTCGATATGTGGAATGTGGATTCGGTGATCATTGTGCCGATAGTCGTATCTACTCACGGATTGATAGCCAAGAGCCTCGACCAACATCTTAGGAGGCTCACGTTAGGGAGCTGGATCAAGGGTCTGATGCAGAAGGCAGTCCTCCTTGACACGGCTCGAATTGTGAGGAGGTTCCTGTCTCTGGAGCCCTAACCACCGGTTTCTTGGTCCCTGTACCCGAAGTCGGTGGTCTACTATTTTTTATATTTTTAAATGTATTTGTTTTTATATGTATATTTAAAAATGTAAATAATATGTTGTATAATAAGTTTAATAAAGAGAATAATAATATCTTTATTGTACACCAGGTAAATTATTAAAATTATTAAAGGTTAAAAGATAAGTAGGCTCAATTGGCGGCCGTATCGCCCGGAGGCAATCTCTTACAGGCAACCTTAGATGGAGACTAAACAGAATAGGGAAAGTAGAGGGTTGTGTCTGGTGTATTAATCTACTATATAAAAATAAGTCGGGTTTTCCTTCCTGACGCTATAACTCCAGAACGCACGAACCGATTTCCACAGTTTTGCATTCGTTGGAAAGGTCTCGGGCTCCGTGAGGTTTATAGCAAAGAAAATTCAGGAAAATTTTCAACAGAAAAGCGGGAAAGTGTTACATAAAACGAAGCCATCTGGTGGCGAAACGGAGTTCGCCGGGTTTGCTAGTATTATATAAGAAGGGTAAATTAAAGTAGTATACACATATAAGGTTGTAATTAGACAAAAAATGGATTATTGAATAAAAACTCAGAAGAGTGTGAGAAAAATGCCTATAAAATATGGATAAGGTTACTTGATGACTACGCGAGAGAAGTACATAGGTTATGGGTCTAGATGTCTCCCTCTTTATTTTATTACCTAAGAGAAAAACTTAACGAATATTACAAATGCGCACATATGATTGTTTGTGTATTTATAACGCTTTTACAGGTTTTTCCGATCCGATTTCGATTTCAAGAATGAAATGGTTATTGTGAAATAAAAGGAGTGTACGTTTATTTGTTAGGCGACGGTCGCGAAGACTGCGGCTGGGACGTGTTCGCGCTGCAGTACCGCGTGGACGGGCCGCTCGGCACGCTGTTCCCGGCCACGTGCGCGGCGCGGTACCGCGCGCTCTTCACGCAGCTCTGGCGCGTCAAGCGCATCGAGTACGGGCTGCACGACGCTTGGCGCGAACACACCATATTGCAAAAGAAATTAAAGTATATGCCAGGTACATTGATGTTCCTCAATTTTCAAAATCACGATTGTTCCTTATACTTAACTAAGTTTTTTTTATTTTTTATTAAAGGGCTTTGTCGCTGTGCGACCACATCGCCTTAAGTAACACACAGTAACACACCTAACTCACAGTTTATATACTAGAATGGGTAAATGAATATACCTTAATTGTTTAAATGTGTAACATTAACACATTCATTGTAATCATCATGCAGTAAAAGTCCTTAATCACACTAATATTATAAAGGCGAAAGTTTGTGAGTGTGTATGTTTGTTACTTCTTCACGCAAAAACTACTGAACGAATTTGGACTTTACAGTAATATAGCTTGTACATCAGAATAACACATAGGCTAGGTACTAGTTGCCGCGATAACCGACATACACGCGGGTGGAGCCGCGGGTAACAGCTAATCTGAAATAAGGAATTATGATGTTATAATCTATTCATGAATCATTTGCTTTGAATATTAAAGTTTACTTTTCTGCAATGAAACAACTTTCAGAATAGAAACGAAATATTACGAAACCATAAAATACTATTATTTATCGATAAGCAACAATTTTTAGGCCTTTGAGTGACTAATAATACTATACATTAATAAATTGAAGTGTAGCTTAGTCATCAATTCGTTGTTACAATTTAGAGGTATGGGGCTTAATGCGTCGCGTTTCGTGTCTTCGGCTGGAGGCTCTCCGGCTGTGCGGTGCGTTGCAAGAGGCGGGCGGGGTGGGGGCCGAGCCGGCGTGGCGCCAGCTGCTGGCCGCCGCCGCCGCGCGCGCCGACCTGGACACGCTGCTGCGCCTGCACCACCACGCGCTCGACCGCCACTCCATCCACGCCATGATACACCACACCACGCAGGTAACTACCTCCACTCTGCCGATGGATTTCTAGCGCACCGCAACATTGTAAACACCGTTAGATTGTAATCTATCTCGCGAGATTGCAAACAGACGAAAGATTGTGAAATGGTATGCAACGAATCGCAAGTCGCGCGCCGATTGGTTGAACAACATATGTCCCGCGCCGCCATATTTGTTTGTTAATTCGTTTGTTGCCTAATAAATTTATGTGATTGTAAATTGATTTCAAGTTGAAAACACCTTACAGCTTTTCAATTAGTTATATAAAATTGTTATTAGTTATATAAAATGAATTTGTAATCAATCAAAGAAGTTCTAACCTAACTCTATGGCCAATGAACTGCCTACTGTAAAACCTACCAATCAGGGACAGTTGATGATTTGACGCGCTTAAGCAGTATATCACAGTTGACAATCTATCGAAAGTTTACAATATCGCTAGGTAGATTATAATCTAACGGTATTTTCAATCTTACGGTCAATATGTCGAATTAACAACAAATATGGCGGCGCAGGACATAATGCTGTTCAACCTATCAGCGCGCGAGATGCGATCCGTCGCATAGCACACCACAATTTGACGGTTTCACTTCGATAGATTATAATATAAGTAAAAATAATACGTTAAATGGTAAGCAGTATGTTTACAATTTTTCGACGGTTTACAATCTCGCGAGATATTGCATACTACTGTGCATACAACGATGAGTGTTGTAGGTTCGATCCCCACATGGGACAACACTTTTTGTGATTCACATTGTTGTTCGAGTTTGCGTGTTCTTTGTGTCCGTTTCATGTATGTATTTTTTTTATGGAGACGAGCAGACGTATCAACTGATGGTAAGCGATTACCGCCACCCATGGACACCAACAACCAGAGGCGTCACAAGTGCCTTTACGGCCTTTGGAGGATGGGGAGAGGGATGTTTGTAAAATCCTCTGCTACACGGATATTAATTCTGGCGCGGGATTTGTTTTTTCTTTTTTTAAACCAGTATCAGATGTATTACCTACCAAAGTGACTCTACTTTGCCTGATGAAAGCATTAACATAATCCAAGAGTCTGAGAGAGAACTGGTCACGATGATTATTTTGAATGCTGACAATGCAAAATCACAGCATTGTCATCCACACCACACTATGGCGACCTATTGAGATGCTTCTGTGTCATTGGGCCTCCGATCTCGCACCCACCAAAGAAATACGACATCACGAATGCTGTCATATTAGGTTTGGATTTCTGTGAGTGGGTAGGTAGCGGGTGGTACTGCCCCGGTCGAGCCAGCCCGTTTGTCTTGAAATCACCGTAGTTCTACTGCCTTTGTAAAGTACGCACTAGTGGTTCTTTTAATTAAAGCTTGTTTTCGTTCATATTTAGGAGCTCCAATCATACCTGGGCAACGTGTTAAATGAAACTCTGGCCTTGCGTAGCTTTGAATCTATGCTACACGCCGGCATCAATGCTGAGCTCGAACGAAGAGATAACATCGAACAAATGAAGGCCGAGAGAGTGGCCCGTGGTAAGCATACTGACGAATTATAGTTTAAGAACCACGCGATCTAAATATTATTTAAAAAAAAGAAACAATATGTCTATGTAAAAATTTCCTACATTGGCTAAATTCTGTGATCTGTGAGTCTGGTGGTCTGTAAGAGGAGAGTTTGAGAGCCTTTTTACAGATGGCAAATAGAAACCTTATTATAGCGTGCGAGATTTGTTTGTGGGTTGAAGTGAGTCTTGTGAGGCGAAGATTGTGGATGGATCGAAAGACTATGTTTGAGGGCGTTTTTTTTATGGAATAGGCGGGCAAACGAGCAGACGTATCGCCTGATGGTAAGCGATTACCGCCGCCCATGGACACCTGCAACACCAGAAGCGACTCAAGTGCGTTGCCGGCTTTTTGGGGGTGGGGAGAGGTAGGGGATTGGGGTATGGGCCTCCGGTATCCTCATTCACTCGGTGAAACACAGCGCAAGCACTATTTCACACCGGTTTCCTATGAGGCTGTGGTATCACTCCGGTCGAGCCGGCCCATTCATGCCGAAGCGTGGCTCTCCCACGGCGTGCAAGGCGAAGCTCGCTGATGTTCTGCTAGCGAAGGCAAGTGTGACTAGCGGTGCATTAGGATGCCTCCTGTTACTTTAAAGCCCTGACACCATTTATAGGATAAATTTTTTATCATCTCGAAAATATTATAACCTCGAGTAATCACGATTGACTGTTGTTTGTTTTGAATATATTTAGTAGTAAAAAAAGTGCTGAAATATATATTGTGAGATTTGTTTTTAGGAGAGTACGCATACACGGCTGCTGATGAATCTCTAGATAAAGAAAAACGAAAAATATTCCATCAGTTCCTAGCGAGTCGGAAAGCTGACTTGAATGTTTGGGCACGCACATACAGGTATGTTTTGATATAGGTTGTTTTTTTTTTTAAATTATCTTACGAGAACTAAGGTATGTGATGATGATTAGCGTAATTAATTTGTTATTTGACTTTAGAGGTTTGCTTGCTTTTGTAAGTAAGTTCTAATGATAATATGTACAAAAAAACTTTTTATAAAAAAAAAAAACGACTTCCAAAAACATCCAACGAAAACTCTCTGTCAAAAAACACTTAAAAGCGTAAAATAAACTGGTTCTTCATAAATTGCCTATACCTAATTCTTTATTCATTTAAATAGTAGTATTATAATGGGTGCTAGGTACCTAAAATCTGTTTGAAGTCGGTGCCAAGTGACTATCGCTTAGACTTTTGTAATTGTTCGTTTGTATTCTTTTTGGCTTAGCACCGACTTCAAACAGATTTTAGGTACCTAGCACCCATTATAATACTACTATTTAAATGAATAAAGAATTAGGTATAGGCAATTTATGAAGAACCAGTTTATTTTACGCTTTTAAGTGTTTTTTGACAGAGAGTTTTCGTTGGATGTTTTTGGAAGTCGGTTTTTTTTTTTTATAAAAAGTTTTTATTTTACAGTTTTTAGTGCAAACAATCGTAGGTAAGTAGTAAGTTGAACTATTTCATCAAATTTCATCATCAAGAATACAAATTAAGGTACGTGTAATATTAAAATCATCCTCTAATCCCTAACTGTTGAAGAGTTTAATCTTCTATCATCAGCTCACCTAAATAGCTTGAAAGTATACGACTGAAGGTCTTTAGATACGTATGAAATTGAAAGAATTATTCTCCAACTCCTAACCGTTGAGGAGTTGTACCTTCCACCTTCCATCATCAGCTTACCTAAATAATTTGTAAGAATACGACTAAAGGTAACTTATATACATATGATATTTAAAGATTTATCCTCCAACTCCTAACCGTTAAGGAGTGGTACCTTACATCATCAGCTCATCATCATAAAATGATGACTACCAGACGCAAATACCGGTGTAACTTCAGAAAATATATGAAAAACATAGTATGTGCCTATAAAAAATGAGGATTTCCCTGGGATCCCATCATCAGATCCTGATATGCTGGCAATGGGACCACCACGGAAGCATACCCTGTCGAATACAAAAAAAAATTCAAAATCGGTCCACAACTGACGGAGTAAATCGGGTAACATACATAAAAAAAAAAATACATACAGTGGAACATAGAACCTCCTCCTTTTTGGTAGTCGGTTAATAAATAAAAGGGTATTTGGAAATATTTTTTCATTAAACATAAAATACCATCCTGCTTTCACATTTCGGGCTGTCATTAAGAATTTCTTGTAAGTAAATATAACAACACTTGGCCAGACCCGGGAATCGAACCTCAGACCTCGATTGGCAGTTGCAACGAGGCTAGGGAAATATTTTTTCACGATAGTCATAAATCGGTTCTAAATCTAAAAAGAAATAGGCGAGTAGTTCTTCATTTTTAAATTCAATACAAGTTAGTCAATGGTACGGAATTAAACATGGTGACATTTCTATGAACTCATAAACTCCTATGTTTTTGTAGACTTTGTATTGACCAAGTCCACATTGTTCTCCGGTTTTATTTTGAATCGCGCTAGAATCTAACTCGGAAGACAGGACACGTGTTCGATTCCTGGTTGATAAGCAGGTTCGATTCCCGTTGGTGAAATTTTGAGGCGACTGTAGACGCACAACAGGTCGCTTCATTGGTTCATGAAACAAACGCAAGTAAAACTGTAGGATGATTCTAGTATCACAATAATGTGCTTTTTGAGTTTCAAACTCATTATTCATAGGTCAATAAACAGTATTTATGCAATTGGCATGCAATACGCATGACCGGATGGCTATCATTCATTAATATTTTCATTGTTTCGTGTCGTGTTGTGATATTATTGTCGTTTATCGTCTTTGCTTCAATTGTGAGAAGAAGTGCCGACATGATTATGTACACTATCCCGTAAAGCACGATTGTGACCTTACCACCTGTCACGAATTTGCTTTAGGTACAGGTTTTTCTAATATTTTTTTTACTAGTCACACTATAATGCGTTTATCATAGTTTAATAAAAACACGCTTCAACATCACATCGAACTAAAAAGTAAAAAATCGTTTTGTATTGTTTAGAGCTTGTGCAATAAAAAAAAGCAAGCAAAACATCACTAGCCCGCCAAGGTGTGGGTCACCATTTTGCATTGTTGCATTGTCTGCATTCGCAGTATGGTGACCACCACTCTTGGATTCTGCTTATACTGTCCATCAGAGTCATTTTGGCAGCGTCAAACATTAAAAAACAAAAAATTGCTATTTACTCTATCTATGAATGAGTTCTGGTCTCGGGGTGGCGGGTCAATCTGACCGTTCGTTCCAGAAGCAGAGATTGTCCACTTTTGCTATCTGGACGCGGATAGGGCTCCCTGTACTTCACATCCTAAGACTGCGAAAGTTTTTGACAGCGATCCATCTGCAGTTTAGCTCAATTTACAGAAGTACCTGGATATTTTTTCTTTGGAAAAATTTCTAAAAATAAATCCTAGCTAGATTTATTTATCCCCCGAAACTCCCTGCATACTACACTAACTACTCAACTCAAAAATTAGTCGAGTCACCATTGTCTCAACGCTTCACATGAACAGTCCGCTCATCATATCCTTCTGGGTATGTAGTATTTGGTACAATGAAATGCAGATGTAGCCATACTAAAGGGAGCTTGTGTCAACTAGGTTGAAGGGTACACAAAATTAGCCACTGAATGGAAAACTAGTAAACTCTTGTTAACCCCCGACCAAAAAGAGGAGTGTTATAAGTTTCACGTGTCTGTCTGTCTGTGGCACCGTAGCTCCCGAACGGATGCGATTCCAATTTGCGATTTCAATTTAGTTTTTTTGTATGAAAGTTGAGTTACGTGTGAGTGTTCTTGGACATGTTTCATGAAAATCGGTTGAGCCGTTTAAAAGTTATGGGGTTGAAAGTGGGGAAGAGTAACCGAATGTCTACAAAAATATCATCGAGTGGGGTCTCAAATGAAAGCGCATAACGTGTTTTTTACTTTTTAAAGGGAACTCAGGTTATTATGTCGGGGTTTTTTTTTAATTTTGAGAATTTATAGTTATTAATTTAATATAAGATTGCTAGACGTCGTCGTAAAAACGCTAATCGGTCTTAATATCTCCTAATCTTCCGCTTGTTACAGGGGACACGTTACAACGTTAATACTCAAGCTAGCTCTCCATGCCGAAGTTTCATTGCAAACTTTAGCTTTCCGACTGGACTACAGCGACTTTTACAAGCGAGGCGATGCTAAGCTGCACGAGCCTCTTACCTACCAGCACAAAAGACTCAGCGAGATAGGTGTCCATCTTGGTCAGGTATGTACTCTTTCGACTTTCTGAATACGTTGATAAAATAAGATAACAGTATTTATTTATCGCTGCTAATTAACTTTTGTATAAAGCGTGTGTAAACACAAACTCGTTTTAAAACATTTTTAACCAAATATACTCGTCTAAGAACCTTTATTTTATACAAATCGAGTCGATAAATATACAGATTCGAGCATTCCACCTTATTTGGATAAAGAAAAATAATAAAATTATTTATTTTACAATATAAAAGTAATCTTATCGTCGTCTTTATATTCGACCCCATAAAAGTTAATAATCCGATATAGGTAAACATTTTGTAAAATTTTTGTTGAAGTGGTGTTACAAAATTGATATGCTATCTCCGTTGTCGCCAAGCTTAACAAGTAGTTATGTAATGTCGATCACACGGAATAAATATAAGGTAATGTATTATTACTCCCTTGATAGATTTTTTCTAAAATGTCATTAAATTCTCTCACTCCAAATAAGATGTCGCCCTCTTACTGGAGTGAAATTACTACCATATTATATTTTATTAACCGACTTCAAAAGAAGGAGGTTTCTCAATTCGACCGTATGTTTTTTTGTAATGTATGTTCGCCGATAACTTCGTCGTTTATGAACCGATTTTGATGATTCTGTTTTCAATGGAAAGGAGATATCCCAACGGTGGTACCATGATAAGGACACTAAGATCTGATGATGGCATCCAAGAGAAATCGAGTCGAACCTTGAACTCTGTTTTTATTTTGTTAAAATTTTACTTGTATTATTTTATTTCAGGGTAAAGATCGCTTAAAGAGGAAATGACAACTAAAGTGGTCAAATTCTATCTCATCGTATCAACGCATGCCACGGACAGTCACGGTAGACACAGCCCGCGTGTGCTGAACTTCTAACAGATCTTTCTCTAAAACCAAAAGCAATCTCTTATACCATAATCTCAACATTATTAGATAGCGGCAATTATATTTGTGTATGACATATATTTCTTCTGTTCTCGCGACGAACATAACTTTGATTTATGCTCGTTCTAACTGTAAACCCGAAAACATTTTAATTCATAAAAATACTCAGACAAGACAAAGTAGTCCCATTACTTATCTCTAAACGTGAAAGAAAAACTTTTAAGTTAGCAACATTGAAGTTTTATCGAACAAAAAAATATAAGTGATTTGCCGACCACAAGAGCACTAAAGTACACAAATACAAAATGCAGTATAATATTTGTCAATTACCTAATATTATTTTTAGTTTGTAACACGAAATGTTGAATTCGTTTTCAGTGGGTTCCATAAACTGAAATGTATTTATATCTGGGCAGGCCCGCTGTGCCATTAATGTCGCAATAAACATTTGTTTACTAAAGCGTTTGTTTTTTATTTTCCTTCTGTTGTTTGTTTATTGGCTAAAGCGTTTTTGTTTAATGAACAGAGTTGACTCATGTATGTTGTAACTTATGAGTAAGTTCCTAAATCGATATGATTTTGCCGTGAGTCACAGATGAAGCGGTTAATTTTCTAAAATTAATTATGTGTGGAATTGATTGAACTCCTAAAAAATATTTATTAAATAATGTACGAGAAATTTGAGTATTCTATGGTTTTGGGCATTAATGCAGTTTAATTGAAACATTTTCTGGCAGCAATAACGTAACTCGTATTTACCTACTACAATGGCTGTAGGTACCTAAACTTAATGATGTACACACTTGACTGCCTCGATAGTGCATTGGTAGTTTATGTGGCGGCTGCTGTGCAGAGGTCTCGGGTTAGATTCCCGGGTCGGACCAAAAGTTTGAATGATCTGCAAATATTTTTGAGGAGAATTTTTTAGGTGATTTCTATGTATTATATGTATGTATGTACAAAAATAAGTATTATATCAGTGAATCTAGCTTTCATAGTACAAGCTCTGCTTAGATGGAAACTAGATGGCGTTGTGTGTTACATGTACAAAGTAATAATTATTAAAGACGGTACACACAAATCTATTACGCCTATTAAAGATACTAAGTCGAAACCACCACCAATATGTCGATTTTGTCCTTTATCTACCACCTCGATAACACTGGTATAATAATAATTAACAAGTTACATACTAACACATAATCTATGGTGAAACTTTTTAACTCATGAACCCTATGCTTGTTCGCCATCATGATGGACAAAGTAATTACAATTAAACTATTGGTGACGAGCAGATTCCCTAGCGGCAAGTCGCAGAACTAACGTATGACAGATAAAAATACGTATACACGTTAACATTCCACTTTTAAAATACTGTTCACCCTCACGAAGTGGTCTTATAGTATTTTTTACTACTCCGTAGACGTCTATCAATGAAATCATTGTAGAAAGAATTTAAAATAACAATACACTCGCTCTGTATATTAAACTGTCAGGTAGAAGTATCTGTCTTACGTTAGTTCCGCAAACGGCCACTAGGGAAATCTGCTCGTCACCAATACACGTTAACATTCCACTTTAAAAATACTGATCACCCTCACGAAGTGATCTTAAAGTATTTTTTACTACTCCGTAGACGTCTATCAATGAAATCATTGTAGAAAGAATTTAAAATAACAATGCACTCGCTCTGATATTAAACTGTCAGGTAGAAGTATCTGTCTTACGTTAGTTCCGCAAACGGCCACTAGGGAAATCTGCTCGTCACCAATTGGTATTAATTTCTTTAAGCAACTGTTATGCTTATGACGGATAAGATTAAAATAATACAAAAGAAATTATGTATAACATGAGTTTATTTACTTAACATCAAGATTTTTGGTAAACATTACATATTATTGTCCTCAAGTTGATCTATGATCAATATAGAAGTTACAATCTCTTATCAGGCAACACGGATGATGCGTGTGCGCAAACATACTATTAGCTTGAAAATACATTTAAAATAGGTTTCCTTACAATTTCTTGTTAAAATATATTACACTCATTCTAATAAATTCCACTAATTTTATCACTGTACAATGTATTTGCTTTTGACCTGTGCAACAAAAATACTGATTCAGTTTTACAGTACACCTTTGTATGTCGGAATGACGTCATTCAGCGGGTGTGTAGGGGTAAAACTTGTAGACAACTATAACTAAATATTAAATTATAACACATGAAGTGTATGTACCTATAGCTGTTCTTTATTGGGCTCGCTTTGCAGAAAACTCTTGCAACGGAATGTTTGAAACTTGCACGTCTTTTCATCGCTTTCGATGGTGAAACATTTATGCTGTTTCAAAATTGTTTAAAGGAAGATTTTCGCTGGTTCATTTTTAACCGACTTCAAAAAAGGAGGAGGTTCTCAAATCGACTGTATTTTATTTTATTGTTTGTTTATTACCTCATAACTTTCGACTCAGTTAACCGATTTTGTCGATTCTTTTTTATTTGAAAGCTGGTGCTTTCCGTGTGGTCCCATTTCAATTTGGTCCAGATTGAAGTCAATTTTGAGTTAAAATTTGTGATTATTAATATATTTATATCTGAACCTACATTAGTAACTGTATAGTATGCTGAACGTATACACAGAATTTTATAGGAAGTTGACACATTTATGTAATTTAATGTATACAAGTGACATCATCAGTACCTATAAAGGTGAATTAAGGTAAATCCTACTGAGCAATCCTATGACTAATACTATGGATAAAACTAGACGGAATTACTACTTTAACGGGTATAATTGAAACACGTAACGACTACTAGAACTATGATAAATGCTAAGTGCAAATAATCTGCCATAACTAAACTAGTTCATTATGTAAGAAATATTAGTTCTGACCGTAGGTAGACTGTTGTAATATGGCAGTGTCTTGAATTCAATTATTATTTTATTATAATCCATTCATTCCAAATGAATTTTAAATACAATAACTAATAAATATAATAGCTTGCAAACCAATGATGTATATTTACGCTTTAAGTCTTCGATCTGTATGTTTTATCTACATTAATAAATTACAAAAAATTGGTTGTCTGTAAAGTCGGTTTAAGGACGATAGTTTAACTTGACAACGTCATAACAAAACATTAATGAAATGATGAGAGATAGATGCATCTATCACTCATACAACGATGTACAATGAGCGTAACGGGACAATAAGTCATACTTTTTCGTGCATGTAGCCGGCGTTCATTAATTTATTAGTCGTTGTCACGTCAAAATTTAACTCTTCTACACATCCAACTAATATTATAAACTCGAAAGTTTGTAAGTATGGATGGATGGATGTTTGTCACTCTTTCACGCAAAAACTACTGAACGGATTTGGATGAAACTTTACAGTAATAAAGCTTATACATCAGAATAACACATACTACTATTTGCCGCGATAACCGACATACACGCGGGCGCAGCCGCGGGCAACAACTAGTATTTATATAATCTCATCATTTGATAATAGAAAGTTGTACCTAATACTTAGTTGTCTTCGCTTTCCCTCCACACGTCGAGTACTCCAGGTGGATGCGTAGGTGTATTATTTATTGTTACTATTTGAACAATCATTGCCAATGTACGGATGATTAACATTTTGTTTTGTTCGCAATACTTAATTTATATCCTAATCAAGGTTCAAGTATTCATCATAATCGTTTCACAAGCTGGGCTCTGTGCTTGCTTGCACTATAAATGATTTTCATCTGTTATCATTGTCAAATGACATCGATAGAGAGACTACATATAGTTTTAAGATAGACCAACCATTGTTATTTCCTCACTCTTTTCTAAGGAGAGGAGCAGTGGACTATTAAAAGCGGTTGATGACTATGATGATTACCTCTTGTTATCCTGTAAGGACTGTAAAGTATGTATGCATGATACACTATATAATACGTTAGACTAGACAGCATCATCTAAGCAGTAATTCAGTGTCTCTACACCTTTATGTCAATTATAGGTAGGTACTTCATTAATTCGATCATGCCAACCCTATAAGCCTTCGCAAATCAAGTTTTGAATCTTGATTGTTTTTTAACCCCCGACGCAAAAAGAGGGGTGTTATAAGTTTGACGTGTCTGTCTGTCTGTGGCACCGTAGCTCGCAAGCGGATGAAGCGATTTCAATATTTTTTTGTATGAAAGGGTTACGTGCGAGTGTTCTTAGACATGTTTCATGAAAGTCGGTTGAGTCGTTTAAAAGTTACGGTGGTGAAAGTGGGGAAGAATGACAGAATGTCTGCAAAAATATAATTGGCGCATGATTACGATTAAGTGCTTGAGTAGGGGATTTTTTAAATGCAAGAAGTTATCATAGTGAAAGGAGACCGAATTAATTGCGAAATAACGAGTACGAGCCGGTATTAAATCAATTACAAATATTCTATTAATAAAACTTCTACTAGACTGTAGTCGTCTTAATATCTACATTTTTATATTTACATTTACTTTTTAAATATACATCTCTCTTATCTAACCAAAACAATGTTAAAATTAATTTGTACAATTAAAATAAATAGTGCAATATTATTTGATTATAGTCTTACAAAAGATAATCGTTCAAACACAATTGCGTTTGTGAGAGCAACATTTTGAAAACAAATGTTGGCTTTGATTGCCCCGCACATAGTAGTTTATGAACCAGGTATTTAAACTTCATCAAGCTATATACCTTCCTACTCCATTTTTTAAATATGCGACGGGGAATAACTACACATACAAAAGCAATACCATGAACAAATTGAAAGGAAAATTATTTACAATTTGTAGGTATTGTCACCATTTATATAATTTATAATAGTACTATTGTAATCGTAGTCATTTAATGTAGTATCGTTTGGAAATATTGCAATGAATAAACTGATGAAGTCATAGGTACTGACATGTACGCTTGTGTATGGGTTTTTTGCGTAGCGCTGCCCTGACTGCCTCTTCAAATACCTGATCCATGTTGTCTCGTTCTAGTGCCGAACATTCCACTAGTTGCACAGCCCTAAAAATAAAATATTAAAGTTATATAAATAAATAAGTCCTTTAATAATTAATTTTATACATAGTTACAAAAAGGTAATTTACAAAACAGCATAATTCATTTTAATAGCAAACGACATCTAAAAGGATCATCAATGTAACGAGAAATACATTTAAAAATGTATTGTTTTCAGTACAATAGTGATTAAATCATTTTATTGAACGGATTGTTCCTGTGTCGTCATATCAGAAGTTGTCGTGGCATTATCGGCGCGTGATAAGGGCCGATAGCTGCCGACGGCGGCGCGAGCGCAGATAACCCTTGTCGCTTTTCACTTTTGTAGCATTAAAAAATATTTCATTTCTCTTTGATTGTTACCATAACTGTCATGCAAACAATGAACTTCCGTTGAAACTTACCGGATTTTCTTCTTTAATTTTTTACCCTCTTGAGTCGTGATGACTGCTTGATTGGAATTCCGCAAATCTATTTTAGTAGCTGAAATAAGGGAAGTTTATAAAAAGTGTTCAACATAATAGTCATAAAATGTTTGTCGTAATTTATCTTGGTTTCTCAGATATACCTATATAATTTTATCTGATTAGGGATTCCTGTAAGCACTCGGCAACCAATCGTTGTTATATTGTTGCAAGTTTTGATAAAATTATTTCACATTAAAAATGTATGGGTATCACACAATGAGTGATTATTTGCTTTTTAGTCATAATTACCAAGCTTCACTGTTTGCGAATCTATTTCTAAAGTAGCAATTACTTTCATCCTTATTATCACTCATTCTGCTAATGAACATAAATGCTGTGGATCTAATATTAGTGAAAATGCTACTGTTGATTAATTTTGTCGGGAGACTTCATTACAAGTTGCCATTGAAATGTTGTCTTAAAAAGAATGAACATCTTTGTTAAGCATTGGCATGTTGGTTATGGTTCTTTGTTTTTATTTATTGCGTAGCTGTTAACTTTTCATTATTTAACCAAAAATGTACCTACACAAATAAGATTAATTATTTCTAAAACGTATTACCTATATAATTCAAAGTTTTGGATTTAATTTAAGTAGCTATTTATACTTTTATAGACAACAGAGGTTTGGATAAATACGGTATAAAGATACATGTAGGTACAAGACAGTACTTATTAAAAAATCTATCAACTCACCAACTAATACAATAGGCACAGACTGACTGAAGTGTTTGAGCTCGGGATACCATTTGTGGATCACATTTTCGTATGAGGAGCGTGTACCTACTGAATAGCATACTAGGAAACAGTTTGTCTGAAACAATAACGTATGAATTATTAAAATACATTATAAATGCAATCAGTTAAAAGCGAACGCATGGTACTTAGCTTTAACATATAGGTATGGACTTGTAAAGTAAGTATTTTATTAGAATTTTGTAAACTACGCACTAACTACCGTCTTCCGATTATTAATCTTTTTGTTCTTTTATAGTAACAAATCTAACGGATAAAGGCTAGTCCTATTGGGTCTATGATTTACAAGCATTGTAGTTGTGTTTATTTACCTAATACATATGTACACTTGCCTGCCCAGCAATTGGCCTCGTGGTTAGTGACCCTGACTGCTAAGCAGGAGGCCGTTTTTGGTTCGATTCCCACCCTTTAATCTGGATCAACCACAAAACTTTCACGTAATGCGCGTGTTTGCGACATTTATTAACCAGAAAAGAAAACGTGAGGGGCACTCTGAGGTAACAATTTGTTCTTACCACAAGTAAAAAAAACAAGGTTTAACTGTAATACTTACATTTGTATAAGATAAAGGCCTTAATCGCTCATAATCCTCCTGTCCAGCTGTGTCCCATAGTGCCATCTCTACCTCTTCACCATCGACTGTGATATGACCGACATAGTTGTCAAACCTGAAGCATTAAAAAAGCATAACGTTAATAATAATTGTTATTAGCCTGCCTCAGAAAGCACAGCTCCCATTCAGTGGCCATACAAACATGTATAGCATTCGCTACGGGGTAGTAAGTCCGACACAGTTTTTAACAGAACTTCGGTATCGCTTCGTATTTGGGTTGTAGAGGTCTGATGGAACTCTCTACTTAAAATATCGAAGATAATTTGGGAAAAAGGCTCTGAAAAAAAAAGATTTTGTCTGTCGCTATTGGACAAAAATTCGATGTCAATCGGTGCAGAACTTTTTCATTTTTGAAGCGCACACAAATGCCTAACGTTGATTTAAAGTACCTAATCATATGAATGTTTATATAGGAATGTGCCCGTAGGCATTCCGCCCACATTCATTAACAGTTAGTAGATCTACCTCTCTTACGTCATGATATAAAATTTGATATTATCCTCTGTCAACATCATCTAGTTTTTTTAACCTATCTCCTGTAAGAATTAAAAAAATATTATTATTGTAAGTGATAATTTAAAGAACACATGTTACGTTCAAATTGATTCAAGTAGGTAATTATAGTTTAGTGGGTTGTTGATGATGATTTTAAGGTTTTCATCATCAGCCTATTGCAGTCCACTGCTGGACATAGGCCTCTCCAATTGCTATATATCCAATTGTCCTGATTTTGTGAGTAAAGGAAACTAATGGAAGCGGTCGCACAGAGCCACTGACGGTTTTTTCCCGCGATTGATTTTAAAACCGCGACTTGTTACAGAATGGCTAGTGGGTAGAAACCGCGACCACCGCGGGCGGTCTATCCAGTGTTGCCAGAAGGTTACTTTTGTAACGTTTTAGGTGATTTTTTAAGGTTTACGAAGTCTCAAATTTTAAAAGAGACTAGTACCTAATTTATTTTGCGAAATAGGTAATTATGCTTCTCGTATATTTTCAATCAAGCGAATTTAAAACTGTATGATTAACATACACATTGGGTTCATGGTAAACTACCATAAGACATACCTATCTACATTCTATAGGTAATGGCGAATTCCTTTAGGCTATCTAAGGCTTAGGCCGCACTACGGCTAAACCACCGCGGTTTATAACCGCCTGATTTTGTGAGTAAAGGAAACTAATGGAAGCGGTCGCACAGAGCCACTGACGGTTTTTTCCCGCGATTGATTTTAAAACCGCGACTTGTTACAGAATGGCTAGTGGGTAGAAACCGCGACCACCGCGGGCGGTCTATCCAGTGTTGCCAGAAGGTTACTTTTGTAACGTTTTAGGTGATTTTTCAACTCTGTTGGTTACTTTTAGGTTACACAAAAAATGTTGAAAGATTATTTAGCAGTATGAGCAGTATGAATATATTAAAAAGATGCAGAGAAACAGAATGAGGTTAAATCTTTTATCTGCTATATTGAGAGTACGCTGTGTTTTTTATGGAATAGGGGGCAAACGAGCAGACGTATCGCCTGATGGGACGGTATGCGATTACCGCCGCCCATGAACACCCGCAACACCGGAGGCGTCACAAGTCCGTTGCCAGCCTTTTAAAAAGGAGTACTCTCTTTTCTTGAACGTTCGAAGGTCGGAAGAAAAATGCTGCTTTGATTATAAAATTCCAGACCGTTGTATTGTATATTTGTTAGCGGTTTTCTGGTGGTTTTAAAAGTTGAATCTAGTGGAGAGCTAGTTTATCTGTTGGTAACACTGTTCGCGGTTTTTAACCGTAGTGCGTTTCGGGCGGTTTGGCGGTTTAACCGCTTGCGGGAAAAAACTATAGTGCGGCCTAAACCTAATGGAGAACCTATAAGCCCATCAAGTTATTTGATGTGCTTAAAACAATTGTAAAAAATCTAAAATAATTTACTTAATAATTTACACAAAGAACTTAGCTTTTAGGTAGGTACTATTGATAAACTTTCGTTCACTTAAATTCCGGTGTAGGTAATATGTTCAAAAGAATGATATGAATGATAGATCATTATTATATCTAATCGAAATCAACTAAGTGTTACGGATATTCTTGTAGTTGTGGGACACATGCGATGACTGCTTGACAATTTTCTCGCTTTTATTCTTTTACTAGCTTTTGTTCGCGGCTCCGCCCGCGTATATGTTGGTTATCGCGATAGAAAGTAGCATATGCCCTTCTTCAGGAATCAAAGTATCTTCATGCCAAATTTCATTAAAATCGATGCCGTGGTTAAGTCGTGAAAGCGTGACAGACAGACAGAGTTACTATCGAATTTATAATATTAGAATAGATGTGTAGGTTCTGCGATCAAATTAAAACTTGCAATTAAGGACAGAATACGACAATAAACACAAAGTATACCTACCTGCTTATTAATATATTATTTAAAACTTTTATCATTTAAATAAAAAAAATCCATTGTGTGTCCATTTCGTGAGCAACAAAGATACTCGGTTGATGTTGGTTGGTACGTAGATGATATCAACCTCCGTCTAGCTGACAACTACCTGACTGAATAGCACGATTTCAAAAGCGAGACCTATGAATGTAAGGTACGAATGACAAGTTGCTGAACTGTTGCTGAGTAAATTTCTAACTGGTATAACCTACGAGCCCAAAGTGTTTTTCCCCTTTAAAATTTTCGATATGTTTGATGAGTGAATTGTGATGTTGAATACTCAAGGAAAATGCATCATCAGCTGGTAGTTTCCAACATGAACAAGGAAACAATTTGTCTAACGTGTTTATTTGTAATTGGGCATACCTAACCATGACGTGAGAATAGTTACATATTTACTTCATTTTTTCATAAACAAAGAATAACGTATAAGCAAGCGGCCAGTTACGTGTTTGCGGTTTCTAAACAAGTAGCACATCAATTTTCCTGAACTAAGTAACGGCTGTAAGTACCACACCCCCCCCCCCCCTCCCTAGCCAAGTCGCAACCGTTTTTCTTTCTGCAATCGTTAATGCCTAAATTCTCGTGTGTCATTGGCTATCTTAGATAAAGTATCTTAGACAAGGTATTAGCCAATGACACACGAGAATTTAGGCGTTAACGATTGCAGAAAGAAATACGCTTGCAACTTAACTAGGGCGGCTGTTCTTTCAAGCATTTCTAATAACTTTTTAGCTACACAATTAATCAGACCAATTAATCGCCACCCCTTCCCTGAACAACTTCTGTCTCTAGACTCTACCTCTACTCTACAAATTGTTGTGTCAAGGAATTCTCTTAATGTCGATTTGACTTCTTGTTTTGTTTGCTCACTTCCAATTTGTAGTAGGTACTTACTAAGAGAGGCCAAAAAGTTTCAGAAGTTTCGGACAAGAACTTATAGACTACGGGCCCGTGTCGAAAATTTATGGGTCATGTGAAACACCATGAGACCTTTTTAGAAAGATATAGAGGGGCATAAAACAATGACATTCAGCACTATGCCGTCACCTGTAAGCTGTCCAACTGAGTACTGGTGAAGGGAAGGGGGTAGCAACCCTCTTTTTCTCCTCCTCGTCACTTGATTTTTGTACGGCGTTGCGATATAATAGGTTAGAAGAGGTATTGAAATTGTATTCTTTTATGCCCCTGTGTCTTCCTAAAACGGTTTCCTGGTGGTTCACATGACCCATCAATTTTATCAATAAAATCAATAAAATTATCAAGTCTATTAGTTTCTGTACGTTTAGGTAAATTTTTATGTTTAAAAATTAAGGTCGCTAGAGTAATCACAGTTAGTAGTTACACGAAATATATACCTAATAATCTATCTATCTATATATTATATAAATAAAAATGAATCGCCGAAATGTATATACGAGCATAACTTCCGATCGGCTGCACCAAATTAAATAATTCTTTTTTACGCGTTCGCAATTGTTAGCGCAAGGTTTGTGTACAAGAAAAATTAAAAGATAACGGGATAAGTATTTTTTTTTGTCCGCGACTGTACACTGCCTTTGGGCAGCTGCGACAGATATGTAAATATGGCGGTACGAAGTTCGCCGGGTCAGCTAGTGTTATATAAAAATAAGCTTAGGTATGTAGGTGGCTAAATGTATAAATAGGTATATCAGTGGTATGTGCGCATAAATTAAAAGATCAATTTAAATATGCCTATAAATGAATACATAATTATCGTAAGTACCTACTTGTGTTTGTTTTCTAAAGCAACCACTTCTACTAAGATGTGTTGGAATTTCGTATTTAGGTACCTACTGTAGAGAGTTATTTCAATAATCATCATATTGGATTTAAGTTGAATTGAAATGTTATAATTGTATGATATATAGGTATGTTGCTTCATTATCTCATGACTTCAGTACCGAGGTGGGATTCAAACCCGCAACAAAGTCAAAAGTATTACGCAAAGATCTCATTGATTTTGAACTTGGGTTTAAATTGAAATTTAAACAGAGATCATATCAAGAAACAATATTTTAGATTTCATGGCGAGTTCCCAACAACCTAATTATCATTTTATTAAAATTTGAAGGATTCTGAAATAATCAAGACAGGAAAACTTTAGCTCCTATCATTAAGGATCTCAATCATGGACATATTCGGGTTTAGAGATATGATGGGAGATTAAAAACCCCTTTTAACATTAGACGTAAATTAGTCAATGCCAACTGTCTACCTACTTCTATTTGTAGAATGCAAAAACCTTGCATCTGCTAATACGCAATGAAAAGAAGCATGGTAAATGTACAAAAGTCAGACAGAATGGAAAACCGTGTGGTAAACAAATAAGACAAAAGCCATAAGCATACATAAAGAACATCAAGATTCTCATATGGCACAGGGCAGGGCACTTGTTAACAGAATGGCTCAAGAAAAACAGAATTATTTCCAGATCAACATAATTTAAAGAAAGCAAAGATATGTACCTATTGGATTGCAAGGCAATCCAACTTTGGTGCAGGAGTGTCCAACGTTAGTGTCTTGCGGAGGAAGTGACGATGTGTATATACAATACAACAATGCAGCGACGTATTTGACTTTATAAATAGTGCAGACGCAATACAAAGTAGCTACCTGTTCAATCTTAGACCACTGGACGGGAACACTTGGCTAAATTAACATTCGAAGCGACGCAACGCGATGTTGTCAATTTAGGCACGAGCTTATTTTGACAGTGCTTAATTATTTTTAATGAAATATGGATTCTGAAGCCAATGTATAAACATAGGTACCTACATAACATAAAAATATGCTTAGCAGTAAATATAATAATATAATGGTAGGTAGATATCTACAAGCATATTGACATCTTATCTCATCTACAAGCCTCAGATAAACTGTTATTCTAGAACCCCAGATAAAGTATTTATTTTATAGGTAGGTACCTACTAATAATTGTAATTTGTGAATAAAAGAAAAACTTGGTTAAGACTTCTTGCCACATAAAATGCTCGATAGAATCGAACATATAAGGGATTTTCTTAGGATGAAACCTCGACAGAATACTGTCAAGAAACTGTTAACAGACCTTTACAGTAAGTACAGAACATAGAAGTACAGTAGAAGTAGAATAGTGGTGTAATGTATCATCTCAAACGAATTCCACAAAGCCTGGTGATGCAAGTAAATGTGAAACATTCAAGGAGAGTTCTCCTAAGGTTTAACCCATCGATAATGGTTTAACCTGTGTTTAGAAATTCTTTATGAGTGCGTCGCGGTATAGGTAAGTACTTAGCATCAAAAAACTAGTTTCTAATTAGGAATGCATAACATATAGCGTAATCAATGAAACTCAATGAAGACAACGATGAACACAAATATGTATTTATATTTGTCAGATAAATTTTGACTCATCAAGGGCGTCGCCAGCCCTTGGCCTAGGTAGGGGCAAGTTGTCGGAGGAGATCTCTCGCTACCGGCCGTCATCCACTCCATGGCCGGTAGCAGGCGCGGTTCCAGTGGGGGGGGGGAATCACAGGCGGCATGACCCCCCCTCGCCCCCCAAATCGTACACATGTAATTTTTCCAACTGCTACTAGAACCTGTTTTTTTTTTCTTCTGTTTCCGTAATTGTTAAATAGAGATAAGAAGTCAAAGGATAGGAATTGTTTAACACCTATAAATTAAAACTGTAATATAATCTGGATAGCAAAACTTTGCCCTCCAAGGCTGTCGTGATTCAGGCCTGCTCTGCCATAAAGACTCAGATGACACTAAGGAAAGGCTGCAGATTCTATCTCTGCGTTACAAACTGCCTGAACGAGTCGAGAAAACCTGTCGGCCCTGAGTGGGCCCTGATCTATCGGACTGCCAATTTGGATTCGGATAGGGGGGGGGGGTGTTGACAGTTAGCCTTGATATCATTAACGCTTTCGGCATCCTTCCCTGGCGCGCGATTAGGGCGGCCCTTGAATATCACGCATGCCGTTATTTATAGAGGCCTATCTGCGCGCCTGCGCCTATCAGAATGCACATACGTAAGCTCAACGGGCCAGGTTTGTGCCAGCCAACGCGCTGTCGGAGCCAATTTGACGAGCTTCGAAGCTTGGATAGAGAGAACTGACTGTGTCACCTACCGATTCAATCACCGAGGGCATGGTTGCTTCGGCGAATATCTGAACAGAATCGGACGTGAGGTTATGGCACAATGCCACCACTGCGGACAGATCGGACGAAACCTGTCACCAGCATTATTCGCGGCAATGCTGGCGAGTAGTGAGGGATGGGAGGCCGAGTGGAGTCTGTAGAGACGTTATGCTCCAAAAGGAGTCCGCAGAGCGGGATCGGGAAAGGACCAATCCCGTTCAAAATGGGCGACAAAGGGGGCGCAGTAGAAGCCGCTAGCTCCCCAATCGTCGGTTAAGAGTCTTTGTGGCCACATGCAGGGGAAGAGACCGGTGACACTTCGGTGCGGCCGGGGGATGTTGTCTAACTGCGTAGAGCTGTGAGAGGCTCAACAGCGGCCTGCCCCGGGGGTGAATGTGGTTACCCCGGGATGTACCTCACGCGTGAGGTACGGCAGGGGATACTCCAAAAGCCGCTGATGCGTTTCTGGAGCTCCTCTTGACTGCCGAGTTAGGCCGCCGCGGGGTTTAGACTTTAGTGGGTAGACTGATTTGTCGGGAGTCCCACACACGCCCTTTGTGTCTCACCTCCTCCCCCCACGGATCTAGCTAATTTCTAATAAAGTCTAATTTACTCAACTTAAATTGATTATTAGTGACCCCCCCCCCAAATTTCAGGATGAAACTGCGCCTGCACGTTGTCCTACAAATTGCGTAGTACATTATACAGGTCTTAAACTCAAAAGTTGAGAATACCAATAGAAAAACGATTGTGACAATAATTCTTGTCGGACTAGCGATATATACCTGTTTTCGTGTAGGACATTGTTTAATTTGGACAGAAAACACTTTAATCTATTATTTAATATTTTTGTGCTACGGTTAGTAATAAAAAATATGGTCATGTGGTATTACCAATTTCTGAGCGTAGATCTGTTAGGATGATCTAATTTCGAATATCGATAGATTGATAGCTGACATTATTTTTTTACATTGAATATGTTTCTTTAAATTAAAATATGCATCAAATCAAATCTCTAGGGGGGGGGGGGGGGGGCCGCTCATTAACACTCGTATTTTTAGTAAAATCTTAACAACGGTCGAAGCAGACCACAAGAGAGTACATAGCTACTTGGAAATGAAACATATCTATGCAATTTCGAGGCGAAAACAATTTCTCTATTTTATTCGGATATTTTACATTTATTGACTATTAATCCTAAACACAAGAGAGAGAGAGAAGGAGATGTAGGTACAAGTCCTATAGTGGACTGTCCTGGATACGAGGACGAATATCACAACAGTGTAGGAAAGTGTAATCCGTATCCAAAATATGTATTGGATTCTTGTAAACGCCTCTAGCAAGTTTAACGTATACAGCTAGGTACTATTTTTTTCAGTATTATAGTGTTATTCGAGTAATCAACAACTGACAATTTATCTCTGTTTATCATATTGGCCAGATTATACAAAATTATGATAGTTTAAGTTGTAAACTTTTGAAGGTCAAGTGAAGCAACTAGCTTAATCTTTTTTTTTTGACTCTCAGTAAAATTATATTTTTGTAGAGCATTGGATGACCGAAACATCTTTAATGTAAAATATACCCAGAAGTCCGCAAAAAATTTAAAGGAACATTAATTATTTCAGAACCCTACAGAAGTACCCAGCAGTGTACACGTGGAACTACAGTCTCCCGTCCGATTTAGAACCTCTACCTACAGGAGACCACAGTTGAGAGTACTGCTAGGGCAATGAAACTAGAGTTCAATTGGCGGGCAGTAAATAAGCAGTAGAAATGCATAAATGATGGTAGGTATCAATGTGACGCGTGTTTATTATGCAGTGAGTCGTGTTTTGTTATTCAATTTTTGTTGAATAGGTACCTACGGTTTGATTGCAGTCTCTGTAGACATCTATTCTCTCTGTTTTGCAAGTGTACTAAACGGGTTTTCCGTTTAGTATTATGTACATAATCCTATTCAAGAACGTTGGAAAATACAAGCTAACTGAAATGTTACTGCTACACCTTTTTATATTAGTCATCAATAGTCATCATATTAAATTTATGGCATTGAAGAAAATGACGTAAGTTAAATCAACACAACATACTTTTTGTATAGAATTAAAATACCAGTTTTAAGACGCGTATTGTATTTTTTTTATTTTAATAAATTTCCACTAAAGGCAAAGTGGGTGCGCTCCGATATACATTTGTGTTTTTCGCTTGTGCTGAATTTATGTAAAGTATCTATTGTATTCTAAAGAGACAATAACTCGAATGAGTTACGATAAATGTATAAGTTACTACACGGCATACTTAATAGTATAATTAATTTAAGGAAAATTATACTGTACCGACTAATCATCATATTGGTAACACATGGAATCCTTGGGTCGTTGTGTTAACACCGTACCTACCTACAATATACTTAGATCTATTTTAAACAATTACAAAATCTACCTCCCGCCGTATAACCTTTAACTGTCGAAAGGCTTAAAAACTTGCCCTTAAAGTTTTACCAAAGAAAAAAAAGGATGTCTATTGAAACTTACACTGTAGGTACATATTCCTCTGGAAATTCATTTTTCGTATACACGTAGAGTAAACAGGTCTTGCCAACCATACCATCGCCGACCACTGTGATCTTCAGTCTTTTCGTCGTACCCATGGTGCGTGCAGCAACATCCGATAAATTAATAAAGGCACAATATTCACACTAACGCACCGATATAGCCCTTAACACTTATAACTACAGCTGTTTACACGAAAAAGTAACAGTGCACTGCCAGCCCGTAACTTGATCCTTGAATCTTATCACTCAATGATGTAATGATGTTATCAATCTTGTAGAAATACTAATGATAACGGAACGATTGTAAGTGATGCAAAGAGCGGTTGCGCGCGCGCTAACTCTCGCGGTCGAGTGTTGAATGTTGACGACACGAACAGTGTAAAAGCTGTGAATCAGTACAGTGACAACTTGGTACCAGTGGCCACGAGTCACGAGCGCGGACTGATAGTAGTACGCCAACCGCCAACGACTGTGTAGTAGGACACTGGCTGCGAATCCTATCTAATTAATTCTATGAACGTATAATGTACAAACGACGAACGTAAATGAGTTAACGTCACTTATTTATATTGTTAACTATTTGGTCAATTGAATGTCATCTATAGCGTATAGAATTCCTTTAAATCGGTAAATAATAACGGTAAATTTGTGTTAAAAACTTAATTCTTAGAACAGATTCATCAGGTAATCTTATTCACATTACTTTAGAAGTGATTATTGAAAAAACAAATATTCGACTGCCCTTCGTGAAAATTAAAATTATACTTACAAACTCAATTTTAAAAATAATTGGGAAGCTGCACTCAGTTTTGATTTTTAAATAAATTTAATATTTTTTTAGAATTTCTCTCTTCCAATTAAATTACAAATCGTTTATATTTTATGATACCTTTATGAAAGAACTTCTTTATTCTAATGGCCTATTCGCCAGGTTTAATAAAGAAAAATAGAGATTAAAACATAACTTTCATGATTTGGAAATACTTAGTGTGACTCTCATATTTTTTAACTAAGCCCCGCACGTCTACATACAAAGAATGAAAGAAATATACACACATACACTCGACAAACATAACCTTCCTTCTGGCGCAGTCGAGTAAAAAGAAGTGAAGATGAAATCAAACAATCGAATGAATTTATTTCAGTAGTTTATTAAAAATAATTAGTAGTAATCACCATACATTGTTATTGTTAGTTTGTACATTAGTATACATATTAAAAGCTATAATACTGATGATTATCACAAATAATCTTAATTAGGTCACTTAGGTAATTATTACTTAAACAGTAAGTTGTTTAGTCACAGTCAATGTGGGTAACTCGATTATTAATATCTGTACTGAGGTCAACAAATTTTACTTCGACTCTTTATCCAAAGTAAATTGATCCATTCCCCTGAAAATAAGTTCGTCTTTCAGTTTAAGAACTTCTTGCATCAACATTTGATTATTTTTGTCAAGCTTATTAATTATTCCTTTCAAGTGTTTGATATATTCTTCTCGATCAGATGTTATATTGCTGCAGGCAACGTAGGATTTCTTATCTGAATGAGTATGAATATCTGAAAAATTAAGTCACGATTTCAGGCTTTGACAACAAAGTGACCGAAATACAGCCCGAGGTCAAATACTTCACGCCGATTCGTTATAGATTTAAATAAATTTTCCTAACGGAAGCCACAAATTTTCACGCTATGGTGACCGATGGTGTACTGGAATTTAAATAGGCCAATGTGCCTTTATCAAATCAACTAATGACCCTAGGCAAGAGATACTGCAAAAAAACAAAAAGCGATTCTTAAGACCCTAGGAACACATCGTACATAAAAACTTTGCAGCACGGTTTGCCTAGTGGTTTAAGCGCTCGCCACACCGCACTCCACTGTGCTAAGTGTTGTGGGTTCAAATCCCTCATAGGAGAACACTTTGTGTGATCCACGAATTGTTGTTCTGAGTTTGGGTGTTCTTTGTGTCCGTTTCATGTATATTTGTACAAACCCCCGCGATACAGGATGAATGTTCCTAATGCGGGAGTTGTCTTTTTGAAACATAACAAAAAATGTAACAGGAAAAAACTGACTTCAATAACTGGACCAAACTGAAATGACACACGGGAAAGCACTCATAAAAAAGAAACGTCAAAATCGGTTCGGTTAAAAAAATACAGTCGTATTGAGAACCGCCTCCTTTTTTGAAGTTGTTTAAAAACAAAAAAATATCGTTTAAGCTCTATTTAGAGCCCACAGCCTGTCTGATAGCATCTCGGTATCTGATAAATATATATCGATATCTGGGATCTGAGTAACCCAGTAAGAGCAGATGGTCTGCAAGCTTCTTTAACTTCGGATAGTATATTTTAAAAAATTAACAAAAAAAAAAGAACTTAAAATCTATTTTTAATTTATTATTCTGTTAACTGATAACTTAACTTAAACTTGGTTTGGCAATGAATGTCAACTGCTGTGGTTCCACAGTTTAGGAGTTTCTGAATGTTGCTCAGTAAGTTACAACCCCTGCTTTACACATTAAATTAACTAAAGTTATTTGACATGTAATATTAATATGCGTTATATGTACATGTCAGTAACTACATGTATTCAACAATAGTAAATGATAACTCTTAACGCGATATGTTTCTATTTTCGGCAACAAAGCTATGTTTGGAAAACTTTTGTACATAACGGCGTTCGGTAACATCATTGTAATGTCGAACAGGCTTAAAATACAATACAATATTTATTGAGAGAAAAAGTCTGTTAGTGTTTCTGTATGTCCCAAGGGATTGTTTTGATTGCGGACGGCATGAATGTACGCTATAAAAGATAAAAAGCTTATCTTCTACACAGTTACATCCTGACATCTACAATGATGCTTGATGTTAGCGCGTCAGGGGCGCAATACGCATGGGCGATAGGACCAAAAAAAATCCCTCATAGATTCTTTAGTGGCTTATATCTTGAGCTAGCATATCTATTTTTTTTTTTCATTTTATATCAACTCGCTCTCTACGGCGCGCGTTCAGTGTTGCTAAGGTTGAATATATCAATCACAACGCCGAAAGCGGCCCCACTGACTAAAGACACGGTGGAAAGTCTTTCTTCACCATGAGGCAGCAAGTCGGGTTCATAATAACATATTTCCCACGGTTTACCGCATGTATGACATCTGAGTAAATCCCGCATTGAGCGGTAAATCCCGTGCGGGAAAATTTAAAACATTGGAATATATTTAATTTATAAAAAATTTACTTTTATTTACAATAATCTGAATACTAACACTATTATTTTGTCTAATAATCTTGCACTCTTTTATTTTCAAAGTAAAATATGTGTTTTTATAAAGACCTTAATCGTCAAACAGTAGTCTGTAAAAAAAAATACATACAGTTGAACATAGAAGGTCCTCTTTATTGGAAGTCTGTTAAAAATAAATCAAACAAATTGAATCGAACGTAAGTCAATCAATCAATCAACCTATAGATTAAAAAAAATCCCTTTTCTACTGTCTACCACATATACAAAAAAAAGATTATTTTGGAAGAAGTACGCGAATGGCGTGAAGCCGCTCGTCGAGCCACGATGGCTCAGTGAGTCGTGCCGGCTGGAGACACCACGCGCTGGCTTTAGCGCCGTGGAGGCTCTCCAGCCGGTCATCCTCGAGTGGGAAGGGCGGCAGCACGGGACCCTTTCCTTCCGACTGACGCAGGTCCTTTCCGGGTACGGTTGCTCCGGGAAGTACCTGCATTCGGTCGCCAGGAGGGAACTGAGTCCCGCCTGCCACCACTGCGACTGCAGTGAGGACTCGTCCCAGCACACACTGGCGATTTGCCCCGCATGGGCGTCGCAGCGTCGGGCCCTCACTGCAGTCATCGGAGGAGATCTCTCGCTACCGGTCGTCATACGCTCCATGGCCGGTAGCGATAGCCGTTTTACCGCGTTTTACAAACTTCTGCGAAGATGTAATCTCCACGCGGACCCAATTCGCCGCCGGCGAACCGAGCGGCCTGAATGAGGCCGCGACGGGTTTTTGCCTCCATGTGTACGAATGTAATGTGTATATTTATGTATATGTGTAAATATATTGTACTAGTGGTTGCCCGCGGTTCTGCCCGCGTATATGTCGGTTATCGCGGCAAATAGTAGCCTATGTGTTATTCTGATGAACGAGTATAAGCTATATTACTGTAAAGTTTCATCCAAATTCGTTCTACTGAACTTTTGGATGAAACTTTACGTTTTTGCGTGAAAGAGTAACAAACATTCATCCATCTATACTTACAAACTTTCGCGTTTATAATATTAGTATAAGAATAGTTATAGATTTACTATGTGTGTATTCTCTATGTGTATTATGTATGTTTGTTTTTTTTTATGTTTTGTTTGTTATTATTGATCATGTAACCTCTGTGCACCACCACATATCTTACTAGATTTCTACACCACCCTTAAGGCAAGCCTCCACCGAACAAAAGTTGGCAACTTTTGTGTTGTCAACCTATGTTTGTGTTGTCAAATTTCGGTGGAGACGCGCCTTAAGGTTGACTGGAACAAAATGCCTTGGGAATTAAGTCTGCCAATATACAAATATGCATAAAGTTTTTAATAATCTATACTTATAATAAAAATGTAAAAGGTCCAATTCTGTACATTACAGATATTTAGAAAATTTTTTTTGAATGGCTCTCTATAATCGATACTGAAGCCAAAACTGTATTTTTTTTCCATTTTTGGTCTGTCTGTGTGTCCGAAACTACTGAATGGATTCAAATGAAACTTGGCATGATTTGAGTTCATACTACGAGGTATATGTATAGCCCGAACCAATCTTTATGACGGTATGACTATTCATCCATGTCGATGCGCAGCATACAATTTAAGGTATCAGAAGGAACGTACAGGGGTGCGGGTGTAGTAGACCACAGAACATAAAGAATAGGTAGAAATGTTATGTCTCATAATTTACAACGGAACGACTGTCGCCAAACTCAGACAAATGAAAGCACTATTTTATTACTGCACACTACTAACGAATTGTTTTGATTTGATGTTTTTATTTGCTCAAAACTAGCCTACAATACATAAAGTCACACGTTTGATAATATATCTTATCGCGTAACGTTAACAGTTATTTTGCCATAGCGTAAGAAGAACTTACAACGTTTCGTAATCTTGAAAGTAAGAATACTTCATTGCAAGCTATTCAAAAACAGATGGCGTTATTCTACATGCACGCAATTATAACATTAATCACTATAAGAATAAATTCGATATTTGTGTCATTTTTCGATATTTACCGCTACTCGCTTAGTGTTGTGGCACATATTACAATATTATCAATAATATCGATACCTAACTTTTGTTGTAATAGGACGGAGCAGAATAAAAAACATGAATTGAAGGATATCTGAGGAGGCAACATTATAAAGGTAAAGAAGCTAAAAAATAAGTAATTGCATAATAATGAGAAGCCGAGGATCGAACTAAGTGGCGTGCAATTGGAGAGGCCTATGTCCAGCAGTGGACTGCAATAGGCTGATGATGATGATGATAATAATGTGTATTCATTTTAAGAATCTGTATTTTTATTTATTTATTTAGAAACTTTTACAGTATTATAACAGGATAAATTCCCAAGGCAATATTGCAAGCTTAAAACTAATTATACAATATAAAAACAACAAAAATGTTAAATACAATTAATATTATAATAAAACCAATTAGAATAATAAAAGTAATGAATAAGTAGGTATACCTACCTTATCTTAATATTTCAGAAATAATGCAACTTTGCGCTATTTCAGTGAATTTCGGATTAATTAATTAATTATAATCATATTATATTTAATAAAGACTGTTTAGATACTTAACAAAATTCAAAACAGTGGTTACATAATTAATATTTGGCACAGTATGTATTCATATTTAGTTTTATAGGAAATACACATGGTATCAATAATCATATTTTTTATTGACTGCAATGAACAAAAATGCAATACGTCTAATTGTCGACCCGTTGGTATAGTGTTTAGCGATCCTGACTGCTGAGTCAGAGTTCGGAACAGAGAGAGAGACAGACAAAATTTAAAAAAAATGTTATTTTGGTATACGGCCGTGCCTGCAAATTTCGCAGAGAAAAGAATCACGCTTCGACATAAATGGGCCGGCTCGACCGGAGTGATACCACGGCCTCACAGAAAACCAGTGTGAAATGGCGCTTGCACTGTGTTTCACAGAGTGAGTGAGGATACCGGAAGCCCATATCCCAACTCCTCCCCCTCCCCACCCCCCAAAGGTCGGCAACGCGCTTGTAACGCCTCTGGTGTTGCGGGTGTCCATGGACAGTGGTAATCGCTTAGCATCAGGTGATACGTCTGCTCGTTTGCCACCTGTTCCGTAAAAAAAATTTGCACCGTGTACCTACACATGCAGATGCATTTAGTAAAAAGCGGATATTATATTACAAACAGACACTCTTATTATATATATATATTCTTACTATATACTTATTTGTATAGATATTCAATGGTAAAACAAGTGTTTTTCTTTCAAGGCCACTTAAACAAACAAGCAAAATTTAATATTTATAATTATTATAGTAAGTAAATATAACACGTTTAAAAGTATGCAAATCGATAAAGCTAACATTCTACCTGGCTACATCACTAATCGAGTAGAATAGAAAATACGAGAATAACGTTGAAAACTGATAAGACCCGATCATACCAGATTGAGATTTATGTGAATGGAATAAGGAAGAGTTTAGCTTAAATCTCTAGTCAATTATCAGTTAAATAAAATTTTAAGATTTTATTGATAAAACTTATAAAATTGTACCTACAGATGTTAAGAAACACCTCAATTATCAATCTTTTTCCTTCTGCTATCATTTTTACACTGTAAAACAGAACAGTACTGCATTGTGGCGTAAAAAAGAACTTTCATTGGACGACCTATTCAACGCAGCGTTGTAACACGACTATGATACAAAATACCTACAACTCATAAAGGTATGCGGTGCAACGCTTATCAGTGGCAAGCGCGCCACGCCTACTAGTCACTTCTACTTATATCTTTTTGTTTTGTGTAGTAGACCAATACACGGCGCATGTTCCTTGTGTGTGTGACTTATATCCGTACACTACACATGCACTCATAATCTTGTTTAGTACAGTCGATAGTAATATAGTCTTGAATTGTTTCGTAACCTAGGTACTTGTTTTGTATTTTTTTTTGGTGACTTGTTTTATTATTGAGTGTTGTAGTTTAGTGTATTTTACGTTAACTTTTCAATGGTTACATATTTGATATGTAAATTAAAATGACTCGCGGACTGTAAAATCTTCTAAGTCAAGGTCATTTATTTCTGTAAATAGGTTTTCACAAAATACTACAACTAGCTAGAAAACTTAGTATAATTAAATAGAATTAGATTAATATTTGAGATCATATTTTATTTGCGTCGAACAACATCTTAGAAATAATTATTCGGTTTATAGTTCGATAAGAATGGTGGGAACCTACTCATGTTTTTAGAAATTAATATGCTAAAAAATAAGTACATGTATTATTAAATTTCATACTATAATTATATCCAGTTTCATCTTCGCAACAACCAGGCGAACAGAAGGCTCAACATCATGTGGCAGGGTGAACTCATTGCCCACAATCACAATCCAAAGTACCTGGGTACTATTTTCGACAGGTCACTCACATTTACAAAAAACTGCGAGAATATTAAAAAAAAGGTACACGCCCGCAATAATTTACTCCAACGTCTCCGCACTACCAACTGGGGAGCCTCGCCGCAGGTTATAAGAACATCTGGCCTGGCGCTATCATTCTCTGCTGGCGAATTTGCGTGCCCCGTGTGGAGCCGATCTGCTCACGCGAGGTTAGTAGATACAGCACTAAATGACACATGTAGGATAATTACAGGTTGCCTCAAACCGACCCCTACCAAACTGCTGTATCCGCTGGCCGGCATAGCGCCACCGGTGGTTCGGAGGACTGTGGCGAGTTCCGCAGAGAGGGCAAAAATGGAGAGCGACCCACGACACCCTAAGTACGGCTACACCCTGCCCCAACAGAGACTAAAGAGTCGTAGGAGTTTTGCGAAATGTGTCGACCCATTGACCTTGGGCCCATCTCAAGCTAGGTGCAAATTGTGGAGCGACAGCGTGTCATTGCCGGAGCCTTTTGTGGTGCCGGCTGAGTGCCTACCGTCTGGACACGAATTAGCGTGGCCGACCTGGAGGTCCTTAAACAGAATTCGGACTCAGGTCGGCCGGAGCAAGGAAAATATGTCGAGGTGGAGATTTGCGGACGGTGACAACCTGGGCTGTTTATGCGGTGAAACCCAAACTATGTCCCACCTTACATCATGCCCTGCCTGCCCAGACACCTGCACGAGGGAGGATATGATGGCTGCCACCGACAATGCAGTCAGAGTGGCCGCGTTCTGGTCTGCTAAGATCTAACTACACTGACACGAAACGTTTGCCATCGAAACGCTAAGAAGTATTATATCCAGTCATCTAATTATTTTAGACTTAACCGTACCTGCGCCGACCTGCTTGCGCAGCTAACTTCAGAAATATCATAAAGATTGGTTCGGCCTTTACTTACTTGTAATTCAATAGCACATGGTCCGATTTCATTCATTCTTTTTTTGCTAGAAAGCAAGAACTTTATATATTGTTCCGTGATCTATTTATTTGTTTATTTTACGACTTTAGTGTGTATTTATCGGTTAGTTCTATAAAATCCTAATAAATGGCGGTTTGGCATCTAAGTTGCACAGATATCCGGTAGGTGGCGCCGCATTTGTAGGGTATCCGGTAGATGGCGCCGTATTTCTATTCCTAGAATTTTCAGAAATGTAGAAAATATACAAAAAAAAAAAGTGGCGCTACGAAGTTCGCCGGGTCAGCTAGTAAATAAATCAAGGTAGGCTAGTGTCTTGTTAAGTAGGCTATTTAATGCATCAGTACTATCAGAGTTTAGTATGTTCAACCTGTACTCTTTGGCTTTATAATATTAGTATGGATTCAGTTGCATTCAAAGGACAATGTATTGGACTTTTGTACCACTTGGCGCATATCATGGTTGGGATTGTTTTTGTATTAATTTGGCTGCTAATATGACCGACAATAACATTTTAAATTCCTAGATTTGTACAACATTGGGTTAAGAAGTTAATTAAGTTTTTAGATTACAAATAAGTTGTTATTATTGTCAACAAGATGGCGTATTATTATATTTTTTTAATAAAATCATTCGTCTACAATTTTCGTGGTCTGCGAATAAAATGTTGCTCTTTTACTTAATTCACCAGTAAGCTTATTAATAAATATCAAATCAATTATTAGTTTTTTTTTTATGTAATACATATGTACCTATTTTAAAATAATGTAAAATATTTTCGGCAATCTGACATGCAACGCCATCTAGTTTTCAGACTAAGTAGACTTTAATCATGGTGTGTTTGGAACATGTAGGAATGAATTTTGTTTTGGAGTTGTAACTACTATAAGAGCAGAATTGAAATTCTTTTAGCACAGTTCTAAAAATATAATAAATACATAAAAATAATTAGGGTGATTCACATAACAAACGGTATAAATCTCATAGCCATTCATAACATATTGTCAACGGAACAGGATCTGTCATTCTCCTTTATACAATCCTGCTCCAATTATTATACAAATTAAATTTTTATATTTACCTTTGTCTCTCAATCTATCTGTTAATTTGTCATTTTGTTGTTTAAGCCTAGTTATCTCATTGTGTAATTTTCTCTCATTTGCTTCCTTTTGTTTGGTAACTTTTAACAACTTTGCTCGAGCCTCTGTTAACTTTTGTAACACATTATCAGAATGATCCGCAATCCTCTGAGCTGAGGCCACACAAGCTTTAGATTCATTTTTTTCTAAGCTTATTTTTTCTTTGAGTTTTCCAACTGATCCCTGCAGCATAAAAATTTAAATATTGAATTGTGTATTCAATTTGTATGTTTGCATACCTTCATAAATAAGAATATAGAAAACATACACTTAGGTGCTTATTATTGTGTTCCAATATATGGTTTCTTTCTTCCAATGCGTCCGTTTTCTGTTGTAAATTTTTATATGTGTGCAGCAATGTCCAAACACAGTTTGTTAGATTGACGATAGCCTCGGGCCGTAAAGTGTTACCGTCCACGTCCAAGTATGGATTAAAAATATAGTTAATGTTGAGTAAACCGAACTCCTAAACAATAGAAAAATAAACTATTATACTGTAACAAAACACAACTAAAACAAAGGAACTTTTATCTTACTTCATGTAGGCCAATAAGACATTCTTTAAAATTTGTAAGGGTACAGGGTTCGTAAGCTGTAGCCCGTTTATGTCTGTAATTTTGTAAAAGTTCTTTTACTTCCTCATCCAAGGCTTGAAATTCTCCAAACATAGCCATTATTAAAAATGTGTTAGCAAGAACACCAGTTGTTAACTGCGATTTTAAATTAAAACCCAAACGCAATAAAAATATGTACTGTTGTTTATACAAATTAAAAACTACATAAAAAAGTAAAACACATTTGTATAACAAGTTCGATAACTAATTATATAAAGTTTTCAGGTAGTATCAGATGTTTCAAACTTTTTCTAAAGCAATATCACGGGCGGGAATTATAAAAACAAAACAAACCACTAACCAGTGTTACCAGTGGAAGAAGCCAGAAGGAGGTTGACATTCTTAGATTAGAATAATGCGTAAGTACCATAAAGCATATATCTGAAGGGGCAGCCGAACGGGCGGTTTAGAGTGGTGGACGCACATACCAATTTGCATGACTCATTTGGCGGGAAATACACCAACCAATAAGAAGCTTGCGTGAGAGAGACAGACACTACCCAAACTCAGTCTCTCCACTCCGATCACGCTTTCCGCCCGTTGGGTTACCAACTTAGGGGTTTTCCCCCTAAATTTAGGGGGGAAAATGTGTAATGGGGTTTTTTTAGGGGTGTTATTTTGGTATGGGTTTTTTAGATTGATTTTAGAACTTCAAGTATTTACTTTGTTTATTTCAAATTAAGCAAAATAAAAGTGTAATAGTATGGGCCCTGGGATAATCTAATCTAGCGAATCATATTATTTTTTATGCAAACCGCCTTAGCCATTTCTAGTGCGATTGCTGGTTACTAAGAGTGCGGATAAAATGTGACGCCGCACATTTCAGCATGTTGTATTGGTGTCTAACACAATTATAAACATACTCGTAAGAATTTGTGGCTAAACTGCGTTTATTTTTACTACAAAGATTGTTATTCGTTATTTACCTGTTCAATTTATCCTCTCAATACTCAATAAATATGTTTATCAGCAAGCCATTCGTTAAAATGACTAAAACTAAAGATAAAAAAGTATTGTCAAATATCTTATATATAAAATTCTCGTGTCACAGTGTTAGTTACCATACTCCTCTGAAACGGCTGGACCAATTTTTATCAAATTTGGTGTGCATATCGCGTAGGTCTGAGAATCGACCAACATCTATTTTTTATACCCCAATTTTTTTATGGCAAAACAACGTTTGCCGGGTAAGCTAGTAGGTATATATAAAGACGTGGGAAACAGATCCAGACTTGAAAGGTAAAGTTATTCCATTGTATTTACGAGTGAGTCTAAAATAAAAATTATTGTTTTTATTATTCATTTTTTTATTAATAACGGTTATTTGTTATAATAAATATTTGTAACAATAAAAAAATATTTGTAAATGTATATGTAATTTTTCTTTAGGGGAAATCCCTAGTAATTGTGGCGAATTTAGGGGTTTTTGATTGGGGCTTAGGGGTAAAAAAAATTGAGAGTTGGGAACACTGAAAGATCTATATTGTATCTGTATTCTGTATGTAATGTCGAGTGTCGATGTCGTTAAGCTTGTCGATTGTCGAGGTGTAAAGAAATTTACAAATTAACCTAATACACATTGGTTTGATAATTAGATTGAATGTTGAGTGTATGTGATAACAGGTTGTTATTTTATGCTGTAATTTAATAGACTTCCATCTTACGACGCTATGAATTCAGCAATCGAAATAAGTTCCTACCGTGATCAGCATTTTAAGGTAATGTTGTCTTCGTCTAAAACGAAAATAACAAGAACTTAATGTATATAAAAATACTAATTGCTGGCTATATAGACTTACTGTGCATTCTTGTTCTTCAGGGTTCCAGAACTGAACAAGAAAAGTTACTAAAAGCATCATCTACACTTTATATTGGGAATTTGTCATTTTACACTACAGAAGAACAAATTTACGAACTCTTTTCGAAATGTGGTGATATAAGAAGAGTCATAATGGGTTTAGACAAGTATAAAAAAACTCCTTGTGGATTTTGTTTCCTTGAGTATTATACACGGTCAGATGCCGAAAATTGTATGCGGTGAGTAATGACAGCTGTTAGACAAATTACAAATACTGCCGTTCATCCAATTGGCTTGGAATAACGTTACATATATTTATTACAGATATATTAATGGGACTAGATTGGATGACAGAATCATTCGTTCCGATTGGGATGCTGGATTTATAGAAGGAAGGCAATATGGAAGAGGCAAAACTGGTGGACAGGTAATTTCTTTCTTTTATAGTTATCATGTTCAAGTACTCGGGTTCATACTTCTGATAGTTATTTACAATCTAATGTAGTACTAATATATGACTGTCACGTTGGCGCCGTGGTAGCGTAGCCGCTGTGCATGAGGTCTCAGGTTCGACTCCTGGGTCGGCCCAAATGTTTGCAGATCTGCAGGTATTTCTTTCAGAGTTTGTGTTTTCTACGTATAATATGCATGTCTTTACCAAAATAAAACCAATATTTATGTATTTACTTATATCAGTTGTCTAGTACCCATAATACAAGCTCTGCTTAGTTTGGGACTACATGGTGTTGTGTGTTAAGGAGGGTACTCACCTAGCCGTGTAGCATGTAATGTATCTGATACTGTATCAACCTGCAAGTGTGTACGGCTCATCCATGGTCATCGCGTATCCAGCTACGAGCTCACGGATCCTCAGTGCTCGTGATGATATCACACCGACAAGGTATTAAAAGACAAGGTAAAGGTAATTGAACTTTTTAATTTAGAAACTGAATCAGTGACATAGACAAATGAAATAGAACTTAAACATAATCCATATCCAAAATCTCGGAAAATTCACTGTGCGGAGACAATGTAGCATATTGTTCGTCGGTTGATAGCTGTTCAGAAGATGGTTGTTTTACAAATGTATATCTTTGGGATGCCTGTTCCATATTTCTTGATGTAATAGGGCATATACAGTATTGGTTCGTAGTAGATGTTCGTTTGAAGCTCGTGCCTACGTACTCACTACACAAGCGGTCGTGTCGCCGTCCACGCGCACGCTGCGAGCCGCCTTTGTGTTCCTAGCGATACCGCCATTCGGTGGGTAACTGCGAGCTTAATGCGCTCCACGCGCGAGCCGCTCGCAGCGGACTCGTTCCCACGTACTCACTTGATACAGTATCAGATACATTACATGCTACACGGCTAGGTGAGTACCCTCCTTTAGATGTGCAAAACATTTATTTATTTATATATGACATACTGAATCCAGAGTGTAGTAAGAGCCTACAGGTGCTCCCACACAGCAGTTATTGTTAGAGAATGTTGCATAACATTTGTTGTTTAATTTTTTTTAACAAATTGTAACAAAATTTATAATTGTTACTGATGTTATATAACTTAATAATTATACACAAACAAATTATAACTTTTGTTGTATAACATCATTTGAGCCTCAGCGGGACGTTAGCGGAAGGGTGCGGGAAGGAGGTTGCTCCCATGCAGTGGTGGGCATTAATCCATTCATTTTTAATTTAACTAAAAATGGATTAAAAAGTCATTGTGATTAAATAAATAGCAATTTTATTAATCGCAATTCAACATTTAATCCCTTATTACAATTAAATTATTTAGATTAATACAAAATTTACATCAAATGTAAATCTAATTAAAATAATTACAATTAAATTTTGTAATTGTTTTATGAGGCAATTAAGACTAACAATTAACTTTTTGGGGAATTTTGTTGAGAACGATGGACTGAATACATCCTGGAAATTAAAGGTTAGTTGTCCATTATACACCCTTTAAAAGTAGGTAGGTACCACAGAAATATATTAGGATAGAAATATATTAGACATGTCAGCGACAGAAACAAGCAATATTGAATTTGTTATCTATAAATTTTTGTGTTATATTCGACATTGCATTATTATATATGTTAAGGATGTCGTAATATGTTTGAAATATGGTTAGTTAATATCATTTATATATTTTCAGGTAAGAGACGAATATAGAACTGACTATGACGGAGGTAGGGGTGGCTATGGCAAAATCATTGCCCAAAAAATTACACCCACCCCCATGGAACGCTGAGCATGATTCTATATGAAGTGTGTATTGTGTTTTATTTCAAGATGACAGAAGTGTACGGAAGAATCTAAAGTTTAGTGTAACTATAATTATCTTCCTTTTTCTGAATATTAATAAGTTATAATAAAAATAAAAACTTAAGTATTATTGGTATTTATTTGGCAGAGGCAGAGTGAAGTATGTTAAGTACGGCTCAAATAACAGATGCCAGTTAGTCTTGTGCTGTTAAATGTTATTTGGTGCTGTGTCTATAACATTTAAAACGCTCATCACCCGGTGAATCCTTATACTGATTGTAATGATTAAAGTAGTCTTAACATTGAAATATTTACACATTGGAACAATTACAATTGTATCCTTGCCAACCTGTGCACCTTATGCAAGTGGCAAGTACTTTGAGTTCTTCAGATTGTTTCACACAGTCATGACATATAATGACGAGTGTGTGGGTTGCATGTGTCGTTCGTGTTACGCTAGTCAGGATAGGGTAGGTAATTCAATTTACTAAAAGCCAATCGATTTTCTTTAAATATTTATTTCAGAAAAAAATAATTGAAATGCAATATAAAAGTGTCGAAAAAATAAAGTAAAGCAATTTTAAGAAAAAATACTTGTTTACACATACATTACATACGTCTTGTTAAAAAATTACAACAATCATTACACTTAAAGCAATAGTTAAAAGTATTATGTAAAACAGCCTTAAAGCGTCATATAATAAAACCAACAAGTGTAGAAAAATATGTATAGAATTACTATAACAACGACATACAATAATAAAATAGATAAAATGTGAATTCATACAACAATGACAACTACAAAAGGCCCTAGGACTAATACAAACAGTTTAATTATAAACGACGGTAAATAAACTGCAATCAGATCGTGTCATTATGGCGTTTTGGACGATGCAAAATATATAAATGTAGATTCATAAGTACTTTCTATTAACGAAAATTAATTTCAACACGGTATGTGGCTTTCTAATCCCTAGGTGTTGCCTCGGGCATTAGGTCAAACCAAAGTGTTTTGGCTTCGCGGAAATCGTACTCGTTCAGATGAACTATAACCTGTAGGAGAAATAATGTTGTTAGATATTAAACAAGACAATATTTAATTGACTGGCACTTCCAAATAAGTATTCGTTAAATTAAAAGTTTTATCACTGCTCTTTGAAAATTATTCAGTGGTAGAAATTTTTATTTAAATTAGTTAAGTGGTGAAAACTAACTTATTTTTTTATTATTTAAATAGTAACCTGTCCAATTACAGGGCTGCCTCCAAGAAAACCTTTGTGTGTTGCGACAGTTACTTCTAGGTGTCTCGAGTGGAGTTCCGCTAATGGGATCACCCACTCAAACTGCTCGTCGTATTCGGGCATGCAACTATCTTTCACCACCTTTATACAAAACATTCAGAAAATAATAGGCTTAATACATTGTCTCTAATTAAAACTTAATGATTTTAAACCAATGTGAAGGCGCTGGGTCACCTGTGATACAATGCTTGCATTAGTACATGACATGTGTCATCTATATACACACATCAAAAGTGTCTAGGGATCAACATATGTGTCTAGGGATCAACATATATTTTTGCAATAACTTTTCTCCTGATTGATATTAATTAAAAATTTCTTTAAGGATTCATCAAATAAAGTGTTTTCGTTTGTCACAGTAACGATAAACCAAGTCACCTTTGCATTAATAAAGAAATTTGCCATTTTCCTAATAAAGGGATTTTTGACATTTGAACCACTAACAAAGGTGACTGACTGACATACCCAGAGATCAACGCACAGCCCAAACCGCTGAAGCTAGAATCCTGAAATTTTGCATGTAGGTTCTTTAAATAACGTAAGTGAGCACTAAGAAAGGAATTTTCGAAATTCCACCCCTTAGGGGGTAAATCAGGGGATGAAAGTCTGCGTGAGCGAAGCCGCGTGTAAAAGCTAGTCAACACATAAACTTGATTACACTACTTAAAATATAAATTATAAATTTGTAAATGTTTGTAAACAAATTTTAGCTCAATAAATATTATTAATACATTTAACGTAGAAGAGTCATGATTCTGCCAGACGGTTTGGTATTAGGTTTGTATCAAGTTCCTTCTCTCTGCAGTGCTGTGTAGTCCTAGTCCTGCATAGTTTATTCCCTTAGTCGGCTCGGCGGCTTGAATAGGGGTGGTGACACTCCGGTGCATGCGACAACTCGACCCGAGTGATATCACAGCCTTACAGAAAACCACTGTTAAATATTTTTTCGTTGCTTTTCACTAAGTGGGAGGACCAAACCAGGGGGAGATGTCTGATTCTGAAGGGCGAGACTCAATGGGTGACGACGCCCATGATACTCGAGTTGCTGGTGCTTATACTGGTTTAGCTTCTTTATATTATTACTCGTAGGTACAAAAAAAACTGTTGTTATAATACATTATATTTTTGGAGAAAAAATCAGAATAATCTAATTTCTAATCTAACCTTACTTTATATCGTTTATCATTGGTTCATTAGAACTTACCACTGTCTTACGTTTGGAGTCCTTGGAACGTCCTGGCAGTAAATACAATTTCACATATGGGTCAGGCACATTGCTGGGGTCCTTCAGGGGTATATGCCTGATGAAAAATAATGGCTTATTAAATTTGAAACACTACTTCAACTATTACCTAAGTCAAATATTCTTTATTTACTTACATTATTTTATGCACAACAACATAAAGCGTTTGGTTCTGCATACTGTAGCGTAATGACAGCAATATGCGTCCTAATCCTGCTTCCCCAGACGATCTGTAATTAAATATTTTTGATTGGGTAAGGCTATAATCACGAACATACAAAAAGCAATACCTCATACGGTACCGAAACAGGGCATCATTAATATAAAAAAAAACATGAGACCTTTACTAAATTTCTTTTCTATTTTGAACACTTACGTTGTTAGGGATGAAGTTCTATGAACGAGTTTTGGAGAGTCCCTTTCAGCGGGAGGTGAATACTCCTGAGGCAAGTCTGAAATAACATACGATATAAAGATCTTAAAACTGAAATTAAAAAAAAAGAATTATGGAGTAAGAAATTGGATTTTATCTTACCAACGGTCTTTTCGATTGTTTCGACGGGCACAGATTTCTGAGAACTACTATCTGGCTCTCCATCGTCGATGTTCTTGAGTTCCGGTTCAGTTAGATTAGCTGTAAGACAGTAATATGCTTTCTCAAGTTCCATCATGGAATGACACAAGCATTATGGCATAGAATCTAGTGATCATATTCTAGTAACAAGTCTAAGGCAAAGAATTTGTAGGAAAGCCATATTGATAACAATATGAGTACAATGACAAGTATCTAAATATTGTGATAAACATTTAAAGAAATCATTCAAAATGTGTTTTATGTCTTTAAATTTTATGTCGAAAACGAGTATCCAAGAGAGAAAAACGATAAATATCCGTCTCCGTTATTTAAAAGGACCATGAACGAATTAACTTTGAATATATTATTAGCACCTGCTTGGTTTAGTATTGGGTCAGGAGCAGGTGCATCAATGGTCTCTAGAGAAGTCGGCGGTGGCGCTGAAGGAGTAATGGGCGGTGACGGATCTACAGGCAAAGCTGGTTCGATGTCTTCCTCTTCATATTCTTCTTCTCTTATAGCTTCTTTAAATATCTACAGAAATTAAATAAAATGGTTTAGTTTGTGATTTCATAATTGTTTTAACATCTCTATATATTTGGGTTATTCTTTATGTCGGTAAATTTTGTACTTTAATTACATTGATATATTATACACTAGATTAGCAATTACGAACCAAAAACGCATAGGCCGAAATTAAGAACTTAATCAAGCCAAACTTCAGTTTAGTGTACAATGTCGCGCCAACCGAAGCTGACGTAGTGACACGTGACATAAAATGGGCAAATACGTAGTGAAAGAATGCGATGCAAGGCCAAAAAACTATAACAAATCAATCAGAAATACTTTTCACATGTCTATATAGTCTTTGTGTATTGAAATTAAGGCAAATAACGCTATAATAAAAATAAAAAATAATAATTGCAATTTAAATACAGTGTTGCCATTCACACATCTTTTTTTGTTCTCAAATTAGTGGGAAAATATGTAGATAATTAAATAGTTTTAATTAATTCATGAGAATAAAGGTATTTACATCCTACTAATATTATAAACGCGAAAGTTTGTAAGTATGGATGGATGGATGTATGTATGTTTGTTACTTTACTAACTTTTAAACTTTCGCGTTCCATGATATAATAATTATTATTTTTGCAACCGACATTTACTCGGGCGGAGCCGCGGGCAAAAACTAGTATTATATATTGATATTACCATGATAAGAACTAATATTGGATTACTTAGTCATCACAGTCATATTTTTAATAATTAATTAAACAAACAAACAAATTAATTAGCCGTAAAATTTCGTGAACGTATGAATTAATACCTACGTATGCGAAATTTCATTGCTTTATACGTTGAAGCTGTACATTTATAATTTACTAGCTGTTGCCCGCGGCTCCGCCCGCGTTTATGTCGGTTATCGCTGCTAAAAGTAGCCTATGTGTTATTCTGATGTATAAGCTATAAAACTGTAAAGCTTCATCCAAATCCGCTCAGTAGTTTTTGCGTGAAGAAGTAACAAACATTCACACTCACAAACTTTCGCCTTTATATATTAGTGTGATGTGATAATGTGATGTGATACTAATTTATGTTATTATTTATACATACGTAAAAATAATTTTGTATTATTAGACCTATAAAAAAGAAGCTAAAGAGAGAACTGTGAATTATTTTGACTGCCTCGGTGGCGCAGTGGTAGCGTATGCGACTGCAGAGTTTGCGGTCTCGGGTTCGATTCCCGGGTCGGACCAAATATTTGTTTCGGATTTTGGGCGTTTTCTGTGTATAACATGTATGTATTTAGAAAAAAAAGTATATAAGTATTCTATCAGTCAATCTAGCTATCATAATACAAGCTCTGCTTAGTTTGAAGTTAGATGGCGTTGTGTGTGAAAGGTCCGAAATATTTATTATTATTATTTTATTGCTTACGAAGCTGATGCTTTACAGCGGTGTTTGTTTTTTTTTTATAAACTTTTTAACAAAAAGTGTTTGGCTTTTTCATTAGTCATGCGTTATGTCATCCGTTTTGTAGTTTAAAAGATCTAAGCGAACAGACAGCGAAAGCGATTTCATTTTATACTACGTAAAATAGCAAATTTGAACAATACATATGTGAATATTCACGTTACATTAATTTCATAACACTTCAAACATATTAACCGAGTTTGATAGCACTGTTAACACTATAGATCTTAGTTAAACACATATAAACATTACTATGAATGAACATCGTGTTTTAATACTTGTTTGCAATAATAATATTCGTTCAATTATAAGTACACAACTTAAACTATTTAAAATTATAAGGTAAATTAAAAGGTAAATTTTCATAGAGTAGTCAACACCGGTCCGCCATTGTGATGTTTATGCTTTGTCTTTGTCTAATCATATCGACGTCGTCGTTCTTGTAACGCGTGTGAATGAGACATGCGTTTGTTGACATTCATTTGTCTAATGGTTTCAAAGCTACATCGTCAACGTTCAAAGCGGTTACATTTTTTGAGACGTGTGGTAATGAAGTTTGCGCCTCAAGGTATATCTATCTCAATGTTTAATTATGACAGTGAGTTTAGCATTCTCAATTTATCGAATAGGATGACTTTTATTTAGTAAGGTAGGTACTTACACGCAGTTGTAGAGACAAAATGATTTTCGACTCGGGGCCAGATTTCTGCAGCATGAGTGGCTGAGTTATCATAGTCAAATCCTTTTGCTTCAATAATGTAGAAATTCCATAAACAAGTTGACCTAGCTGACTGCCAGTTTTCGAGTCCAAAACCTGAAACAAAATACATTGTATAAAAATATGTATATGGATGTCCATATTAAATTTACACCAAAAATTATATACATGTAGGTAGTAGAGCCACGCTGATTTCAGCACGAACGGGCCGGCTCGACCAGGGCGGTACTACCCTCGCACAGAAAATCTACGTAAAATGACAGCGATCGTGCTGTCGTGTTTCGTTGGTGAGTGCGAGACCGGAGGCCCAATTAGTCTAGTCAACAAGTTCCAAACTTGTTGACTAGACTAAAAGATGCAGCAGCATCACTAGGCCGCCATGGTGTGGGTCGCCATGCTGCATTGTCTGCATTCGCAGTGAGCATGGTGTCCACCACTCTTGGATTCTGCTTATGCTTTCCATCAGGCAGAGTAGAGTCATTTTGGCGGGCCAAACATAAAAAAAAAAAAAAAAAAAAAAAAAAATTCAACATCAACCTATCGCAAAAAAAGCAAGAAAATAAATTTACTAGTAAGAACAAAAATATCTATCAGTGGAACACATAATATCAATAAAGTAGTAAATAGGATTTTTATGATATGAAGAGCATTGGAGGAATATTTTAAACCATCAAATTTTTTCTTTTAATCTTTTGTTCATCACATTAATCACATTATTATTATTATCACACTATCACACTAATCTTTTCAAGGTGAAAGTTTGTGTGTATGTCTGATGACTTCTTCACGCAAAAACTACTAAACGGATTTGGATGAAACTTTACAGTAATATAGCTTATACATCAGAATAACACATAGGCAACTAGGTATTTGCCGGGATAACCGACATTCACGCGGGCGGAGCCGCGGGCAACAGCTAGTTTTAATATGAACCTCAGAAAGTCAGAAGTGATGCCGCAGATTGATTGTTTGTTTCAGAATTATAAACTAATAACAGTACTATACCTTGATCTCCAAATTATCAATTTCAGGGTTTTGCACCAGGAATGAGTATCCTATTTCATACACGGGATCGTCAGTTCTCATTTGTACAGCGCTGTTCTCAGTCTTTTTACCCACAGTCACGATCAGGTATGGGTCGGGCCTCGATTGAGGACGAGCATTCTGTTACAAAAAATAATTAATAAAAGTAAAGAGAATAGAAATTAAAGTTACATTTTAATATATTACACGTAAATCGAGCCGGTTTTTTAAGCACGTATTTTAGTGTATTTAAATCAAATAGAATAAAAATATGTCTTACCGGCAACTTCTTACAAGAATCAATATAAACCGAGAGAACCGCGCTACTCAGGTCTCCGGTTTTGACCAACAGTGTCTCGGTCAATGCCTGAAATTCAAATATTTATTCATATTTTTGTCAACGCGCAGTTGTGTGATGCATTTGAGACTTCACTTACACGGCTCAGTTCCGTTACATCGGTAGTCAAACGGTGCCATGAAAGACGCAGCTCCACCTTGCCATGTTTGGCTTGCTGAAGAGTTTGCCACTACAATATAATGAACACATGTTTAATATAAATTACATATACTTAATTTTATTTCTCTGTTTGGTTAATTAAATCAAGGAAACCTGTTAACAAAAGTAATTAAATCCTAGAGTCTTGGTATACGAGCGCTATCCAGCTGTGTCAAGGTATACAAAGGTATACAAGGTATACCACATATTCGTACTATATAAATCATCATCATCAGCCTATCGCAGTCCACTGCTGGACATAGGCCTCTCCAATTGCGCGCCACTTGGTTCGATCCTCGGCTTCTCGCATCCAGCTCGTGCCAGCCGTCTTGCGCAGATCATCACTCCACCTGGCCTGTGGACGTCCTACACTACGTTTGCCGAGACGCGGTCTCCACTCAAGAACCCGTTTACCCCAACGGTAATCAGTTCTGCGGCTAATATGGCCAGCCCACTGCCACTTCAGCTTGCTAATCCTTTGGGCTATGTCGATGACCTTGGTTCTCTGCCGGATTACCTCATTCCTGATGCAATCCCTCAGAGAAACGCCGAGCATAGCCCTCTCCATAGCACGCTGAGCGACTTTGAACTTGTGGACCAGCCGTGCCGTAAGTGTCCACGTTTCGGCTCCGTATGTCATGACGGGTAGGACGCACTGATTGAAGACTTTCGTCTTAAGGCACTGTGGGATCGACGATGAAAAGACCCGACGAAGTTTCCCAAACGCTGCCCAACCCAGCTGAATTCTCCTGTTCACCTCATCCTCAAAGTTGTTTCTACCTAACTGCAAAGTCTGCCCGAGGTACACATAATTTTGAACAACTTCGAGAACGGCACCGTGTACTGCGATCGGTTCCGGTAGTACATGTTCATTGAACATGACCTTGGTTTTGTCCAAGTTCATCCGTAGGCCGATGCGCACAGAAGAGTCAGCCAGGTCGTTCAGCATCTGTTGTAGGTCCTGCAGCGTCTCTGCCATAATGACGATGTCGTCCGCAAATCGCAAGTGAGAGATGTATTCGCCATTGATATTTATGCCACGTCCTTTCCAGTGTAGCGTCTTGAACAGATCCTCCATTGCATTTGTGAACAATTTCGGGGAAATAACATCCCCTTGTCTCACTCCTCGATGCAATGGTATGGGCCTTGTTTGCTGATTCTGTACTTGGACGGACATGGTGGCGGCTTCGTAGAGACATCTCAGCACTTGGATGTATCGCCAATCCACTTGGCAACGCTGCAGGGACTCCAGAACAGACCAGATCTCGATCGTGTCAAAGGCCTTCTCATAGTCCACGAATGCTAGACACAGGGGCTGATTATACTCCTCTGTCTTCTGTATAATTTGCCGCACTGTGTGGATGTGGTCTATGGTGCCATATCCGCTCCGAAATCCAGCTTGCTCTGGTGGTTGAAATTCGTCGAGTCTTCGCGCAAGACGGTTCGTGATGACTCTTGAGAACAGCTTGTAGACGTGGCTTAAAAGCGAAATGGGTCGATAGTTCTTCAACCTGGTCTTGTCACCTTTCTTGAAGAACAAGATGACCACACTTCTGCTCCACGCCTCTGGAGTTCTCCCTTCGAACAGGACAGCGTTAAAAAGCTTTTGGAGCTCCCTCAGTACGGGCTTACCTCCAGCCTTTAACAGTTCTGTTGTAATGCCGTCCTCTCCAGGGGCTTTTCCATTTTTAAGCTGTCCAAGAGCCATCTCGATGTCGTCAATGCTGACTTCTGGCAGATCTTCGGTGTAGTGGCGTGTTAATGTGGCTCTAGAGTCCTCATTTTCGGGATCAGGTCGAGATGCATGCGAAGCGTACAAACCGCCATAGAAACGTTCCACTTCCGAAAGGACGACCGGCTTGGAGGTAACGACTTCTCCACTTGCTGTAGTCAGCTTCGTCAGGTGGCTTCTTCCGAGAGATTGTACAAACACCTTTGACCCCCGATTCTGCTCGATCGCTCTTTCGATCGAAAGAGTATTGGAGCATCGGAGGTCGTGTCGTACTAGTTTGCTGATCTCTCGGTTTAGAGTCCGTTTTGCCGACGAAGTGAGAAGTGGGTTTTCACGTCGTTCCTTCATTAGCCCTAGGGTCCTTTCCGAAAGCTTAGATTTCCTGCCCTTACGCTGCATTTCACAAAATCTCGTACCTTCTTCCCTGAGGATTCGAACCACATTTTCAAGGTTCTGGTTCACGCCTGTTGTGGTTTCCATAGCAGCAAATCGGTTTTCCAGATTTGACTGGAACTTTTCAGATCCCATTGCGGCTTGGAGCAGAGTTGGTCGGAGCCTGGATTTCATCAATCGGACACGTTCAGCTTTAAAGTTGATATTCAGAGAGCCTCGGACGAGTCGGTGATCACTACCGGTGTTAAACCTATTGATCACTGAGACGTCTCTGAATATGTGCTTTCTGTCCGTCATGATGAAATCGATCTCATTTTTAGTCATAGCGCCGGGGCTTCGCCACGTCCACTTCCTTTGGGGCCGTTTCTTAAAGAATGAGTTCATCAAGAACAACCCCTCTCGTTCGAGAAAGTTGACGAGCATTTGCCCCCTATGATTTCTGCTTCCAAATCCATGGGATCCTATTACCGATTCGCTGCAATTTTGTACTCCCACTTTGGCGTTGAAGTCACCCATAACAACGTTGTAGTGGGTTTTAGTAGTGAAGTGGAGGGCCCTCGATATGTCATCGAACATACACTCCACCTCATCGTCCGAGTGGGCCGAGGTCGGTGCGTACACTTGCACTACCTTGAGGCTATACCTCTCGGTGAGCTTGATAATGAGGTACGCTACCCTGTTCGACACACTAGACATTTCCACAACGTTGCTAGATAGGGACTTGTTAACCAGAAACCCAACGCCACCTTGAGACTGTTGGTCTCCCTCACGGAAGTACATGAGATGGCCGGAGTCAAGGGTTATGGTGTCCTCCCCCTCTCTTCGGACTTCACATAACCCCAAAATATGCCATCTAATTTTCTCAAGTTCCACCTCGAGTTGTGCCAGATGCGAGTCTAGCCGTAATGTGCGGCCATTAAACGTAGCCAGGGTCAGTCGGTTGTGGTGGCCTGCCGTAACCCGGAGATTCTTAGCACCCCCCGCCTCGCCGTTACCATGGTCGCCACCATGACCAGGAATAGCGAGACTGCCGGGAACTGGGGGCCGTGGCTTATTTTTCAGCTGCATGGAGGTTAATGCCCATAATCACCACGCTGGGCAGGCGGGTTGGTGATCGCAGGGCGCAGTTCCTTGCACCGGTGACGCTGCTGCCCGTCACCGGCCTATTACATTTAACTACGCCTATTGGGATGGGTATACCGCCATCGGTCGGTTGCCAGAGCCTCGTTCGTCGTTCAGCAGGATGTACCGCGTGCAGGTGAGGTTGGCTTGAGGCGAAAGATTTGGGTTCACCCCCTTACACCCCATATAAATGAATACATAAAAAATATTTCCAAATACTAGCATTGAACTAGCAGACGAGGTAAGAACACAGTATGTGTTCCAGCAAACGTTTGGCCTAATATTTTACTTAATCACTGATGGTTTTGAAAATTGTTTATTTGCATAAAAGGAGAATGAATTTACCTTATCCAAACGACCCAGACGCACTACTTGAGAAATGTCTAACGAACACCTGTAATAAGACTCAATATAAAACACTTACCAAGTATATAAACAATATCATACAATTTGAAGAACAGATTTACATTTTCTTCGAAAAAAATACAACGTGCAATTATAGTGAAGTCAAGCATAGAAATGTGTAAGAATGTAAAGATTACAACACAGAAAAACAAGTTAATACACAAACAAGATTAGCAGCAAATACTAAGATGTAAAATTTTGGCAATGTTGCTATGCCAATGTTTAAGAATCGTATGAAAATAAAAGACATCTACATGATTAACTAGCAGTACGTAATATAATAATGGCGGCTCGATTTTGGGTATTAGTATATACCGATAAGATGAATTAAGTTGTTATATTTATGGTTTTTAAACTGCACTACTAAAATGCTATTGACGTGCTTTTTGGTGAATGTGTATAAAAGTTATTTGTAAGTATATCTGTGCGCAGTTAACGCTCGCTGGTCGTTTATTGTGATGTTAGTATCAGTGATATGTTGATCTAGTATACGTGTTATATTATATAGCATTCGGCGGCAGAGCGACCGACCTGCCTAGTTTCTCATCCCGGCCCGTCCGGTCCCAGTCGTAAAGCTTGATGACCATTACCGTCGCACTGCTTCGAAGTATTGACTGTCACAACCCACCATGTTATACACACATAAAGCTCAGGTTTTAGTCGGGATTAGTGTTTTTGATATTTACAGATTTATTTTGCAGTAAAGTTAAAATAAAAGTTTGATTAAAAGTTAACATTATTATTGTATTAAAATGTAAGTGTCTATGTTAGATATTTTAGTTATTAAAAATATATAAAAGGAAATATTATATGTCAATAAACTTGCCACGTCATAATATTATTATTTTGTCAAATGTATTTGCCGAGTTTTATAAACGATTAAAAGATAAAACGCCATAAATAGTTGGAACACACATTAGCTGTAGATATCAAACAGAACACCAAAGTAGTAAAACCATTAAAATCTAAAAATGAATCCTCATCACCACCGATAAAAACGAAAGTATGACGTCATAAGCGGTGATAATAAGAATCAGACAAAAAAATAATGAGAACACCGCAATGAAACGTTGCTAATGTGACAAAGCACTTGTAGCAGCGGAGACGGACCTGCCAAGATAATCATCGTTCTGTATGCCCATTCCCGGGTCCCAGTCCCACAGCTCGCACTGCAGCTCCTGACTCCTCTTTGAGTTTATTATAGCCTTGGGACAAAATCACAATATACGGACATGTTAGTTTTTTGACGAGAACAAATATAATTTAGAATTTGATATGATAAAGGTGGCCCGATCAACACTCTCGACTCAATCTTGACTATCTGGCAAGTATATGTAAACTGTGGTTAAACAAAGACAAGTGAGTAACAATGTAAAGTGCATTAAGTTCCTTGTCATTGCTTAATCATTAAATAAAATAATAAATATATCTAAGAAGAATTTATCTAAGAGAGATTTATTGAATGAGACATAAAAAATCTTACCTTCACCTAAATAACTTGCTTGCACATGCACTATGATCTAATACATAAAGGCTTTGAAATGAGACACTTAAAATATGTCAGAAAATCCAAATGATATTTTTTTTTTATACCTAATCTATTTTTTGTGACAATTTGTTGTGTCTCATTTCTTTTTTTATATTGACTTTGTCTCACCAAGCTAAACACAAGTAGTTCATTAAAACTAATCCCATGAATTTTTGGTAAGACAACAATCAATATTTGTGTTTAATATTGTATAGGTACCAGTCATCAAGACAGTAATGTTTCATTATGAAGATGGTAAGAAAAATGATGTTCATATGACTGTTAACTATCGAACCAGTTGGTAAAACTATGAAAGCAGAGACAGTTACAATGCGTGAAGCGAGTGCAACCATGAGCGTAGCACGTAGCATAACCTAGTTCCTTATGCCGATAACTGCTGACCCCGGCCCCAGCGATCCTAGCCACGTACTTACTTGCCCAGTTTGTCGTCATCATTGCCCTCGTCCTTGTCGAACACTTCGATTTCCAACACTTGGCCCAGAATTTGCATTATACGCGCCTTTATGCCACACGCGCATAGTCCGAAGCAAACATAAGTGAGGAAAACAAAATTTTGTTCATAACTATGCACTTACTTGAAAACAGGTACAGGAACATTTTTTTTTGAAAAAGTTAATATTACAACCAAATACAAAAACATGTTTAATTGATAAAAAAGATACTATATTTTATAAAACTACAAAAGAATATGTTTTTAATATTGAACATTATCATGCAGATATGTGATTATTAAGTATTAATAAGAGGTAGGACGTCGACCCATCAAGGCAGACCATCATTAAGGTTCATTAATTTTCAAAGTATATTCACTTCCCGAGACCTTTCATGTTTATTAGTTAGAAATTGAAAAAAAAAAAAATTAGTAATGTAATATAGAGTAATTCTTTATAAAATTTGGAAATATTGTAAAAACGTGATATATGATAATCATGTGCAGTAAGCAGCATACTTCGTAAGTCTCGCAGAGATAAAATGCTCGGTAGGTCATGCTCATTCCTGATAATTATATTTATAGTAATGCATCAGTTAAAATAGCAATATAAATGTAAATAAATCATTTTTAATTTAATTTTTTGGACGAACTTATTCTTTTGTATCATCACGATACTTGTAATAATTATAACGACTGATCATTGTAAAACTCACAAAGCGCGAAGAACTGTACCTACCTCACGATATGATTACTTTAAAATCGACTTATTTTATTAGGTTTGATTATGAGCAAGTACTTTTAATAATTATTACTTAGTAATAATAAGAACAAATTATGTATAGTATTCATTACTATATTATTTTCTAATTGCCGTTCTCGGTTGCAAACACTGAATAGTCATGATCAAAGCATTATATTATATTGCTATATTAAATTTTTTATATAATATGTGCGTACAAACAATGCATTGACTTGCATTTCTTGTCATGGAAAGAATTTATTGCAACTTTGTACAAAAAGAAACATTCATTTCAATATATTAATAGTTCAGAAATGAGCAAAGTTCGCAAACTACTTACCAAGTAAGTTCCCAAATTATTTAAAAATAAGCAAGCACAATATAGAAGGCAAGTACTACTATTAATAAAAATTAGAACCTCGTAATGTACGACTAATCTCTGCACCATAAACTGTATACCCTCAGATCAAATAAAAAGGTAGATAACGCACGGCCTTGTTCTTGTTGAAGAAAAAAAAAATAGCGTAGTTCCAAGTAAACAGGCGTTAACCCACTAACTATGCTATAAAGTTCGCTACTTTTCGTCAGTATCGTACAAGTATCGACAACTTGTACGATACTGACGAAAACTAGCGTAGTTTCTTATTTATTTATTATTATTCATGCGATCTTACAAGCTAACAGTTGTGATATCCAAAACGCTTATAAGATTAATTTTTGGACAATTGACAATTGAGTTGCCGGGTAATTATGCTACACAACCCAGTTATATAGTAGTATTAATGTCGAGGTATATCGATAATAAAAAACAATACATTAAAATTACACATTAAAGATATAAAGAATGTCAGTTTAAGATTATATAAGAAAAAAATAATATTCGGTATGGCTATACTACGCCATTCAATATTACACAAAATTTACTATACAAATGTCCCAATCCATCGGCAAATAAGTCTAGTTCGTGGTGCTGAGTTATTATGTATGTGTAGCACTTGGAGGACAAAACAACTTCCGGTAGGTCGTTGATAAATATCACGAATAGTTAAAGGTCCCAATGCACTACCCTGACTTAGTATGTGTGTGCGTTAACGCGTGTGTTTACTTGGAACTACGCTACTTTTTTTGCTTCAACAAGAACAAGGCCGTCCCTTATCTACCTATTTTTATTTGATCTGAGTGTAGACCACACAAAGTTATAATTCTGTTTATACAACCAGCGTGCAGTTATTGGTCGCAACATCGAGGTGTAAGTATATATGCCTCTAAATATGCATCGCTCAAAATACTAGGTATAACATAAAACAATGTTAATAGAACTAACACTAAGATATTTAAAACCCTGCGGGTGCTAGTACATAGCATAAAAGATCTGGTACAAGATTTAGTGTTCTCACCTCACACCAGTAGTCCCATCGAGGGTTCACGGTGCTGTCGATGTGCTTGGTCTTCCATTGCTGTGCACCTACCGTTATGATCGCATATGGATCAGACTTACCCTTACCTGCGAAATATACATATAACATTGTGACTTGCGGAAACTAAATAATATTATACTTATATAGGCTACATAGCCAATTAAATGGCATAAAGAACTGATGATTAATTATAACATTTGTTAGGGATGAGTTCTACAACAGTCTGTATACTGTATAAAGGTAGTAGAGCCACGCTGATTTCAGCACGAACGGGCCGGCTCGACCGGGGCGGTACTACCCTCGCACAGAAGATCAACGTAAAATGACAGCGTTCGTGCTGTCGTGTTTCGTTGGTGAGTGCGAGACCGGAGGCCCAAATAGTCTAGTCAACAAGTTCCATACTTGTTGACTAGACTAAAAGATGCAGAAGCATCACTAGGCCGCCATGCTGCATTATCTGCATTCGCAGTGAGTATCGTGACCACCACTCTTGGATTCTGCTTATGCTTTCCATCAGACAGAGTAGAGTCATTTTGGCGGGCCATACATAAATAAAAAAAAAACAAAACAGAATTCTGATATCGACTAGTATTTGGATTCTGAAGATATGATAGCAGTCATCAAATGTAATTTATACTCTCGATAGTCGGCATTTCATGGAATACATTCTAGAATCAAACTCACTTGTACTTATCCTACTATTTTTATTAAGTTAAAGCTGGGTATCCATTATGTTCGCGAACTATTTGCGCTCCGCACTCCCGCAACCGCTCTAATGGAGACGGCACGCGAATCTCCATAGAAACACGCGTGCTCCACAGTCCGCTTGCGAACATTGAGCAAACATCTCGTCACCATTAGTGGCTAGTGCAGCATATATTTTATTTCTTTATCTTCTCGAAGACTATAGAAGCCCTCCTCGCTTTTGGGAATCTGACATTTACAAGATTTCCACCCAGGCGTCTTTTAAATTTTTATTTTTAAAATTCTCATCCTGGGGATCCCACAGCACAGTAAAGTTTCGATACAACCCGATTAAAGATAAACATTTTTCTTTTACCACTCCATTTTAACGGAGCGTGGAGCGTGATACACGACACGTACGCACTATAGTTGATATATTGCTCGCGTCCACGAACACACTGAGCTCCCCTTTGTGTTCGCCCAAAAACCGCCGCCAATTGGAGCACGGAGCGGGGAGCGCGCAGTGTTGCACGCTCCGGGAGCGTGAACGTATCCACTATGGGAGCACTTGCAGGAGCGCGGAGCGCAAATAGTTCGCGAACATAGTGGATACGCAGCTTTACACCTGATCGTTTTCGCCTTATGGCATTATAAAATAATTAACTATTGATAATGCCATAAGGTGAAACCGGTCAAAAGTCACTTTACAAAACAGTGTAAAGTTAATAAAAATATTGGAATGAGTACAAAAAAAAATTGTAACTTATGTATGTATGTAATTTCAATTTAGTTCGTGTGTGTAGTCGTAACCATTAAAAAATATGAACGTACCTTAAGCATATCATCATAGTTATAAATATTTTATATTTTACTTAACCTCGTAACTTAAGGCATTTGATGGTTCATCCATTTTTATTGCAGGTTTATAAATCCTTAATACATTTCTTAGTAAGCTACGATATAATATTATTCATTTTTTTTTATTCCTGTGCAAATATTCTTTATCAGAGGTTTCTTTTGTGTTATATCATAAACATTGAACAACAGTGTTTTTTATGTTCCAAGACAAAACAAGAATATTTTTTTCTCTCAAATGTTTCTAAATAAAATATAATTTTGCCTTAGAACAAGTAGAAATGGAAGAAAAAGTTAAAGTGAAAAGCAGACAAATTTTTTAGCATCGTCCCTAATTTTCAAACGAACAACTTTCTGCTGTATGCTGTAAAAAAAAATTTAAATTTTTCAAATACTCACCTAACATAGAAACATCTTTCTTCATGAGATTCTGGGCTTGGACGAGATGGATACGAAGTACACCCTGAAAATAATAATCAAATTTAGTGACGTATATCAGTTACCAAATTTAAGAAACAATTTTATTACAATATCGTTTAATGTCTGTATGTTGAGGCCAGTGCGGCAGGATGTAGATTAATCTGTCTTTTCTAAACAAAATAGTACTAAACTTTTGAAAATACTGGTCTCCGAATGAAGGAACTGAAGAGTTTATTAAATTCTATTCGACTCCAAATATAAACACCTACACTTTGCAGGTCAGGCTAACAGTTTCTTTCAAGTAACGCATTTAAAAAAATTGCGTGTAATGTAACAAAAATATACATACCTACAAATTTTAAAAAAAAAAAACGACTTCAATCTAGACCAAATTTTATTGGACCATTCGGGAAGCACCAGCTTTCAAATAAAAAAAGAATTATCAAAATCGGTTCACCCAGTCAAAAGTTATGAGGTAACAAACATAAAAAATAAATTAAAAAAATACAGTCGAATTGAGAACCTCCTCCTTTTTTTGAAGTCGGTTGAAAGGCAAAGATTAATTGAAAAATACGCGTATGTGAATTGCGTCATGAAGGTTGCACAATTTAAAATCACTGGTTTAAATTCTTACCTCCGGCTCCGGCATTCTGAGGTCAATTGTAGGTATTTCGTCACTCAACTTGATGGGTAACTTATTAGGAAGTACCATCATTTTCGCCACCTGTTCTACGATACAGCGACGTAGAATATCACTGAAAAAGGCAGTATAGGATTGTCACATACATACCTATGTATATCGAATTCATAATGTCGTAGGGGAATGATTCCCCTAACATTTTATGACATGGCTTAAATGGGCAGGCTCAAAACATTTCGGATGTCTAACACACAACGTCAAATAGTTTCAAACTAATCAGAGTTTATGCTATTAATGCTAGATTGACTGATAAAATACTTCTATGTTTTGTTTGTTATAAATACACAGGTACATATTATACTCAGAAAACACCTAAACTTCGAAACAAATATTTGCAGATCATACAAACATTTGGTTCCAACTGGGAAATGAGCTCAAGACCTCAACGCGGCAGTTGCATACACTACGACTGCGCGACAGGGGCATTTAAATTAAAATAGTATAAAATGTATCACTAAGAAATAAGTTACTATATGAGTGGGTACTTAATATAACTCACCTGAACCCAGGCATATCTAGGATATCAGCTGCACCAACCAAGTTGAAGTCTATGGAGGGATTATTTAAAAAGAATATCTGAAGGCCACCCACTAAAGGCATCTTGGTGATAAGAGGCTTCATTACGACGCGCACCATGCCATGTATCTGGAAATCAATCACTTTAATTAAGACTGTTTAACAATTAACACTTTTTTACAACACTAGGGGTTTGAGAATTCTCCGCCACAAATAATTGTGTCAATTTTCACTTAATAACTATATAACGATGCCATCTAAAGTCAAAATGCCATCTAAAATCTTCCAAAAGGAGGAGGTTCTCAATTTCATCGGTATTTTTTTTTATTTTTATGTATGTACATCGATTACTCCGTCAAATCCCATGGCCACTATATCAGGATCTGATCATGGGATGGTTCTCAATTTCATCGGTTTTTTTTTTAATGTATGTACATCGATTACTCCGTCAAATCCCATGGCCACCATATCAGGATCTGATGATGGGATCCTAAGGAAATCGAAGGAAACCCTCAAATTTACGTGAGCGCCTGCAATGAAGTTACGAGCAATTGTCTGCATGCCTTCATAGTCTGTAGACATCATTAAATTTTAAATGAAATGATGATGAGAGACTTGAGAAAGACTAAAAAGCGAAAAATAAAAAATAAACTTTGTTTAAAAAAACCGACTTCAAAAACTAAAAAGTATGAAATAACTTAATGTGTATGTGCTACCTATTCATAGGTTTGAAGCCGGTGCCAAGCCAAAATGTAATAATAGGTACCGCACTCGCCGCGCGTGACCTTGAGCGGGATAGCTGCTCTTCGCGTTGAACAAAACAACCGAAGCGTCGGTGACGTCGTTGACGTTCGTCTCGAAATATAGCGAGTGTGGTACCTACTATTACATTTGGCTTGGCACTGACTTCAAACCTATGAATAGGTAGCACATACAAATTAAGTTATTCTTCAAAACTACTTCAAAAACTAAAAAGTATTTTAGTTTTTGAAGTCGGTTTTTTTAATTACGGAGTTACTTTTGATTCACGTTATTCATTAAAGTAATGCTTTATCTTGTTCGTAACTGAAAAAATAACATAAAGCTGAGGGCCCAATGTGAGTTTATGACACATCAAATCAATCGTCTCGGTAATGGCGTTCGGCGACCTGGTCGCACTAATCTTCACCAATCGTAACGCCAAACAAGCTTGTCGCCGTTGATGTGAAACAAATCACATCAGACCCTTTTGATTTGCTCCTAAGAGCATAAAACTTAACAAGAAAGGGTCAAATAAGTTTGGAAGGCATAATTCGTGGGCTCAGTGGGAGTTCTCGGTGGCTCCGGTGTTTTTTTTTGGACAATAATCTAGAACTTATAAGTGGTCTAGTTATTGATGATTATAGCCAAAAAAACCGACTTCCAAAAACATCCAACGAAAACTCTTGTTTTGGTCGAAGTCGGTGCCACTTGGCACCGACTTCAAACAGATTTTAGGTACCTAGCACCCATTATAATACTACTATTTAAATGAATAAAGAATTAGGTATAGGCAATTTATGAAGAACCAGTTTATTTACGCTTTTAAGTGTTTTTTGACAGAGAGTTTTCGTTGGATGTTTTTGAAGTCGGTTTTTTTTTTATAAAAAGTTTATATTTTACAGTTTTTAGTGCAAACAATCGTAGGTAAGTAGTAAGTTGAACTATTTCATCAAATTTCATCATCAAGAATACAAATTAAGGTCTATACGTACGTGTAATATTTAAATCATCCTCTAATCCCTAACTGTTGAAGAGTTTAATCTTCTATCATCAGCTCACCTAAATAGCTTGAAAGTATACGACTGAAGGTCTTTAGATACGTATGAAATTGAAAGAATTATTCTCCAACTCCTAACCGTTGAGGAGTTGTACGTTCCACCTTCCATCATCAGCTTACCTAAATAATTTGTAAGAATACGACTAAAGGTAACTTATATACATATGATATTTAAAGATTTATCCTCCAACTCCTAACCGTTAAGGTGTGGTACCTTACATCATCAGCTCATCATCATAAAATGATGACTACCAGACGCAAATACCGGTGTAACTTCAGAAAATATACGAAAACATAGTATGTGCCTATAAAAAATGAGGGTTTCCCTCGATTTCCCTGGGATCCCATCATCAGATCCTGATATGCTGGCAATGGGACCACCACGGAAGCATACCCTGTCGAATACAAAAAAAAATTCAAAATCGGTCCACTACTGACGGTGTAATCGGGTAACATACATAAAAAAAAAAAAAAAAAAATACATACAGTGGAACATAGAACCTCCTCCTTTTTGGAAGTCGGTTAAAAAGAGTAGGTAGGTAAAGTATTTTTTTTTAATGAATTCTAACCTGAAGATCCTTAATGCCTCCTCGTATTCTCTGCAATACAAAGGATATGTCACAGTCGCCGGCATAGCTGTCAAAAAAATAATGACAAGTTTAAAAAAAACGGCCAAGTGCAAGTCGGATTCGCACAGGAAGGGTTCCGTACCATTATTTATACATTTCAAGAAAAACTGTATCCGTGTTTTTATCCTGTTGCCGTTATCAATCACGTTTGTTGTAAAGGGAGCCCCCTTAAATATTTTTGTTTTATTGTTTTTTAGTATTTGTTGATATAGCGGCAACAGAATTATATCATCTCTGAAAATTTAAACTATCTAACTATCACGGTTCATGAAATACAGCCTGGTGACAAATGGACGGACTGGCAGACAGCGAAGTTTTAGTAATAGAGTCCCGTTTTATCCTTTGGGTACGGAACCCTAAAAACAATATTGTACTCAGTAGTTGAATACTATTTATATAATTTTAGGGCTTGTCAACCCTAGACGAAATACAAAAATATTTTCAAAGACTAGCAAGAATTTCGATGATTAAAATAAAATGTACATTATGTGACTCAAATGAATATCATAAAATGTTATAAATAAAAATACACATATATATAAATCTTCAATTACTATAAGCAAGAAAAAAAATATAATAATAGTGAATATGTATTAAGATCATGTAACAATTTTAAAGTTAAAATTATATAACAAAAGTCATAAGTATGCTTGCTTATTGCTAAATAGAATGTGTTTTATAATGTGTCATAAAATGCCTACAATCTACATGATTAAACCTTTAAAATGTTTTAACATTAAAATGAACAATAACATAGTAATATTCATAACATCAAAAATTCATTAATATTTGTTTCCATAATACGGTGCGATAAAAACATTCAACAAGAAACAGACAATATATCACATATACAATAAAAACAAGTGCATTAAAACTCACAACAAATCAACATCCATGATGATTTCACTCCTCGAAAGATTCTTATCATAGACTTTGACGCCACCGACGCGAGGAGCCTGCGAAAATTAACACCCTCATTATGATAATTAAACATTCATTTTACAACACTTACGTACAAATAAGAGAGTTTTAGGATAATAAAATGTATTGCTATAGACTAGAAGTTTTCCTCTACGTCTCTTATAAATGAATACTTTTTTGTAAGTGCAACCGATTACCCTCGTAAGTATGTACTTTAAGAAGGAGAAGTCAGCTAAAGGCAAGGCCGTTTTCAATAACCTATCTATACTAATATTATAAAGCTGAAGAGTTTGTTTGTTTGTTTGAACGCGCTAATCTCAGGAACCGCTGGTCCGATTATAAAAATTATTTCAGTGTTGGATAGTACATTTATCGAGGAAGGCTATAGGCTATACATATATCATCACGCTAAGACCAATAGGAGCGGAGCACCAATGGTGAATTTTACAAAAACGGGGAAAAATTTTACGCTACGGACAATAGGAGACGTAAACGACGTTGCGTGGGTCATCTAGTCTCTAGATAAAGCTGGCGATAGGTTAATGAAAACGGTCATAAGAGAGCAAGGGCGTCGCCAGCCCTTGGCCTAGGTAGGGGCAAGTTGTCGGAGGAGATCTCTGGCTAACGGCCGTCATCCACTCCATGACCGGTAGCAGGCGCGGTTCTAGGGGGGAGGGGGGGGGGGTCACAGGGAACATGCCCCCCCCCCAAAATAGTACACATTTAATTTTTTCCTACTGCTACTAGAACCTGATTTTTTTTCTCTCCTGTTTCCGTAATTGTTCAATTGAGATAAGAAATCAAAGGATATGAATTGTTTAACATCTATAAATTAAAACTGTAATATAATCTGGATAGCAAAACTTTGCCCTCCAAGGCTGTCGTGATTCAGGCCTGCTCGTCCATAAAGACTCAGATGACACTAGGTACTAGTCTGGACCGGAGTTTCTAGGAAGAGTGCTAGACGCTGCACGCTCTGTCGTAGGGTCCAGGACAATCCCCCGATCCCTCCCACGCAATCGGACCGGCAATTCTGGTCCCACGAGTGTGAGATATCGGAGGGAGAGCTGGATCGAGCCGTATGGCGGCTGGATTCCCGCAACACTGTTTCTGGACCTGATGGTGTTTTCCAGGTCAGGCGCTGGTGACTCACTCTGTCGGTGCTGGGAGACAAACTTCAGGCACAAGGCAGATTTTCATTGAGTATTTTGGCCTCGGTATCTTCCCCCTTGACTAGAAAGAAGCGAGACTGGTGCTCCTCAAAAAGTAAGGGAAGGCTGCAGATTCTATCTCTGCGTTTCAACCTGCCCGAACGTGTCGGGGAAATTCTTTGAAAGAGTTATCTCTGACCGTATCAGCGGGCACCTGTCGCGAGTGGGCCCTGATCTATCGGACTGCCAATTGGGATTCGGATAGGGGGGCGGGGAGGAGGGGGGAGTAGACAGTTAGCCTTGATATCGTTAACGCTTTCGGCCTTCTTCCCTGTCGCGCGATTAGAGCGGCTCTTGAATATCACGCGTGCCGTCATAGAGGCCTATCTGCGCGACAGGGCAGTGAAGTTTGTCGATCGGAACGGAGTGGCAAATCGAAAGGAGCTGTGTTGTGGGGTTCCTCAGGGCTCTGTATTGGGCCCATTGTTATGGAACCTCGCATACGATGCTAGCTTTCGCACTAGTCTGCCTTCTGGCCTCAGTGTCGCCTGCTATGTAGACGATACCGCAATACCGGCTCACGGTCAGGGTCACGCTTCGGGGAGGTGCTTCTGCTCGCCGAGCAAGGGTTGGCTTGTGTCGTGATTAAAACTCGTGAGCTGGGCCTGAGGGTGGCGCCTCTATGGCTTACGTAAGCGCCAGGAACCACCCAGTTCATGCCTCTGGGTGAATGACACTGAAGTCCAGGTGAGCCAGTACATGAAGTACCTAGGCCTGTCCAGGTCTGGCCAGGATGACCTGGACAGACGGTAGAGCTTCGAAGAGCATTTCGGGCGACTAGTCCCCCGAGTACGAGGGGTAGCAGGGGCGCTACATCATCTGCTTCTCAATCTCGGGGGACCGCGGGAAGAAGTACGCTGCCTCTATATGGGCGTCGTGCGATCCATGGTCGTCTATGGGGCACCGTCGAGTTACTCCCGATGTGAGGCTCAACTCGCGAGTCTGCAGCTCTTGATGGGGCTACCGTACGATCTCGTACGAAGCGGCGACGATCCTGGCGCGATCTCCACCCTTCGACATTCTGACTGACATGGACACAATGGTCTACAACGAAATTCGTTCTGTCGGTCGGAATGGCGAAGAGACAGCGCCGGATCATGAGCCCGGAATGCTTCCTCAGAACGCATATACGTAAGCCCGACGGGCTTGGCGGGCACAGCTCGACATCCAGGTTTGTGCCAGCCAACGTGCTGTCGGAACCGTTTTAACTAGCTTCGAAGCTTGGATGGAGAGAACTGACTGTGTCACCTACCGATTCAATCACCGGGCACGGTTGCTTCTATGAATATCTGAACAGAATCGGACGTGAGGTTACGGGACAGTGCCACCACGGCGGACAGATCGGACGAAACCTGTCAACAGCATTGAACGCGGCAATGCTGGCGAGTAGTTAGGGATGGGAGGCCGAGTGGAGTCTGTGGAGACGTTATGCTCCAGAAGGAGTCCGCAGAGCGGGATCGGGAAAGGACCAATCCCGCTCAAAACGGGGCCTGCCCCGGGGGTGAATCTGGTTACCCCGGGATGTACCTTACGCGTGAGGTACGGCAGGGGGTACTCCAGAAGCCGCTGATGCGTTTCTGGAGCTTCTCTTGACTGCCGAGTTAGGCCGCCGCGGGGTTTAATGGGTAGACTGATTTGTCGGGAGTCCCACACACGCCCTTCGTGTCTCTCCTCTTCCCCCCACGGAGCTAGCTCCTCGCTCCTCTAAGTGTTCATCCAGAGATTGTCCCAGACGTCTCAAATATTATCATCCCAATAGATATACAAATAAAAAAGTTATCCATTTGTTTTTAATGTGTGGAACAAAATTGTGTATTGTGCAGTAAAGTCTAATTTACTCGACTTAAATTGATTATTAGTGACCCCCCCCCCCAAAATTTCAGGATGAAATCGCGTCTGCACGTTGTCCTACAAATTACGTAGTACATTATCCAGCTCCTATGCTCAAAAGTTGAGAATACCAATAGAAAAACGATTGTGACAATCATTCTGTCGGACTAGCGATATATACCTGTTTTCGTGTAGGACATTGTTTCACTTGGCCAGAGAACACTTTAACCTAATATTTAATATTTTTGTAAGTAATAAAAAAAGGGTTGTGGTATTAACAATTTGTGAGCGTAGATCTGTTAGGATGAACTAACTTCGAATATCGATTGATTTATAAGCTGGCATTATTCCATGCTCAATATGTTTCTTTAAATTCAAATATGCATCAAATCAAACCTCTATGGGGGGGGGAGGCAGCTGCCCCTACCTGCCCCCCCTTGGCGACGCCCTTGTAAGAGAGTATTAAGAAAAGAGCAGTTTTATTTTTTGGAACTTGTAGAGAAAACTCTTCTTGGTGCTGCTGTTTTCTAACAGTGGATAAATTCATAAAATAATCAACTTTTGAAACTTAGCAACTTCGAATCAATTAACCAATTGCAGTAAGAATCCAAAATGCTATGAAATTTCTTACAAAATGATGTAAAAAATGTTACTTTAAAATTGTCCCATTATATTGACAAGACTTCAGGAACGACCAAATTGAAATGGGACACACGGGAAGCTTTCAAATAAAAAAGAATTATCAAAATCGGTTCACCCAGTCGAAAGTTCTAAGGTGACAAACAAGAAAATGCAGTCTCCTTTTTTGAATTTGGTTAAAAATACTTACAATGGTACCGAGAATCATGCGTTCAAATTTGAATCCATTCAGTTTGTAATTTGCCAAGCTTTCGGCCACCGCTGGCTCGATCGATTCCTTTAAGATGTTGCGAGCAAATTGGTTCACATTTGGCCACACCTGCAGTAGGATCTGGAGACATAATAGGATATATTATCTTTCTTAATGTAAAGTGGAAAAACATTGTCTTACGAGATATCCGGTAAACGGTAACTCGATTATCTAGCATGTTCGAATTAAAATGAACCGAATCAGTCCTGACAAAAATATTTAGTTTGTATGTGCGTTTGATCCAATATTACTATAACGAGAACTCAATACAATCGCTTTATGAGTATTGCATTTTAGATGTAGTTAAGAGATCGAGAATTGGACAGCGAACAATTTAAATAATCACGTAGGTGGAAGAAGCGGTTTATATCGAGGCCTGTGTAGGAAGCAACTAAGTCATTTAATAAATTACTATAGTGTTACGTACCCTATTCAACCACTCAGCACGTTCCACGTCGGGGAAGAATACCTGTAACCATTTGTTTTCATTGGTATCATAAATCAATAATAAATCATTAAGTTAATGTGTGTGTTAGGTAATGTGTCATAATATGTCTCTAAGTTTTCAAGTAAACAATTACATTTATCTGGATGTCAATTTACGTACAAAGTGTATAAAACACCGAAATACGTTACTACGTTTACACGACTCGAACATACACGAAATGCATATATGGTTTGGCGATTGCATCGAATTTTAATGCCCAGCTACTTACTGCCGCTACGCAAAGTTTATATAAGCACCTACCTATCTTATGGTGTATTTTGTGTAAAGCGCTACTGCTGCATTCGAAGCGGATGGATGAGTATATTGGATGAGGATGAGTCGTGAAAATCGTAATATTAGTGGTGAAGCAATAGCTATTATTTATCTAGACGTAGCATCAAAGTGTCATTGAACTGTTAATGGGGTTTGTCTACCTAATCAATACATACTGCGGGCACTACTCGCGCCAGTACGTAATAGGCTATTAATTACATACACCTAGTATAATGAATTAATGTGAGAAATTCTTAATAGAAAAATGGTTATAACTTCAAAAACAATAATAAACTTAACATTAAAAAGAAAATTCCAACTGTGGGAACAACCATCATTAGATACTAACTGGGCTGAATAGATTTATCTAAATTTACTTTTAGAATGTTCGTAACAGAATTAACAAAAAAAATTGACATAGAAATGGAATTTTTAAATTTGGAAAAAGTGGTTAGTCCTGTATGGTTTGTAATTTACGACTACACATTTGTTGAATGTGAATCAGAACGACTATATCTTACCCATGCTGGTAAATCATCAAGTTTGGCCAAAACAACATCTTTTTCGGAGGACTGCGCGGCAGCCTTGGCCAAGTTTCGGCGATATTCGCTCTCCTTTCGCCATTGGTCGCGGAGCACAGATAAAATAACGGGGCCAATAAGCCATGCAACACTCCATTGCAAATAACCTACGAGGTACACTGCTCCAACAACAGACACCTGTAACAACAGTTATCAATTTGGATAAAACTATGCCTATTTATTAACATTATCAGTAGTAATGAAATACTAATTCATTGTCATAAACTTGATTATATGATTATAAGATAATGATTAAGTGGTATATTATCTGGTGATATACTATGTCATGTGAACAATACTTACACATAAAAATAATTCAACATATCAACAAAGCTTTGTAAGAGGTTTACTTAAGCTTTTTATTTAATTTAAATTTATTCTCAGTTCAGTAACTATAATATTTCGGACATCTTACATACAAGGTCCCAAGCTAAGCAGAGTTTGTGTTATGGGTACCAGACAACTAATATGAATACATTTATTTTTTGTAAATACACACATTTTATACATAGAAATAGAAAACACCCAAACCCCGAAACAAATATTTGCAGATAATACAAACATTTGGTTCGACCCGGGAATCGAACCACCGCCTACGCCACCGAGGTAGTGTTAGTTTGTCTGCGATGCGATGTCACGGACACGGAGGCAGCTGCGAATGCGGGAGTTTCTCACACGATCCCTTTGCGTGACTCCGCACATCCACCGCAGCATATTCATCTCCGTGACGCGCAGCTCTTGCTTGTGTCGCTCCAGCACCGGCCACGCCTCACAACCACGTAAGAGAACAGGCCTAATGATGGTTTTATAGGCCTGTCCCTTCAACCTAACCGGCATCTTGGGGTCATAAGTGACGCCTGTCAACTCACGCCACTTGGCCCACGCGGCAGCGGCCTTGACGTCGCAATCGAGACATCGATTGCGACGTCAAGGCCGCTGCCGCGTCTGTATTTCGGTCCGGTTGTCACCGGACGCCCGAAATACAGATCCCAGGTATTTGACCTAGTCCGTGCGCTCGACTAGGTAATCGCCTATGCGGATGGGTGAGGGATCTGAACAGTTGAATGCCAAGTACTCGGTCTTCGTCTCATTAAGCTTCAGACCGCCGTTTCCAAGTGCCTCTTTCCACGCCTTCCCACGTCGCACCAATCTACCCCTGTCCGCATCTGCCAGCGCGATATCGTCAGCATACATGAGCAACCCCCATGGTTGCTGTATGCCCCATGGTGTATGTCTGTCTCGGATGCTGTCCGACAAAACGTCTAATATCACGATAAACAGAAACGGACTAAGAACGGATCCTTGGTGTACCCCGACGGTGACGGGAAAGGGTTTCGTGGCGCCAACAGCGGTCCGGACTATGGAGTCGGATTCGTGGTACATATCTCGGATAATGTCAATATAGATCTCTGGAACCCCTTTGGATCGCAGTGCCCACCAGATTACGGCACGAGGAACACAATCGAAGGCCTCCTGCAAGTCCAGGAACAGGCAATGCAGAGGCGTATTCAACGTCCTGTATCCCTCAACGACAATTCTCAGTCCAAAAACCGGGTCCATGGTCCCGTGACCGGGGCGAAACCCATATTGACACTCCGAGAGTGTACACTCCTGTCGGATCCGGGAGTCAATTATCCTCTCAAGGAGCTTCATGGTGTGGGACATCACTTTTATACCGCGATAGTTGCCACACTCCTGCACCGATCCCTTGCATTTGAAGACTGGAGTAATGATACTCAATCTCCATTGCTTTGGAATCTTGCCGGTAAGGAGTGCGCGGTAGAAGATATTAGTTAGGATGCTCACACAACGGGGACCCATCGCCTTCCAGTACTCGATGGGGACTCCATCGGCACCGACAGCTTTCCGGTTCTTCATGCAATGAAGACCAGCCTAGACCTCTGCAGGCGTTATCAGTGGCACTAGTTCGAGATTTGGAGGGAGATCCGGTGGCTGCACCACTTTGTGTTGCTTATTAAGCAGCTCGTGAAAATAAGAGCGCCATCTCTCCTTCACCGGGAGCTCTTCGTGCAATAGGCTACCCCCAGGATCTTTAACACAGCGGCACTTGGAAATATCCTGTGCCGCTTTGATCCTAGAAAGCGCCAACTTGTAGATGATCTTTTGCCCCTCAGACGATTCCAACTTATCATACAACGGTTGTAAGTGGTCACGTCTGGCTCTGGCTACAGCTCTCTTCGTGGCACGCTTTGCAGCCCTATATACATCGTGGTCTTCTGGAGATCTGGACGCTTGCCACTTTTTAAAAAGGGCTTTTTCACCTTAATCTCCCTCTGGACTGTTTAGTTCCACCACCAAGTTTCCTTGTCACATTTGCGTCCACCCTTAGACACGCCAAGCACCGCCCCAGCCGAACCAATCTTGTCCCAACTGATTTGGACGGGTTCGCTCTCAGCAACAGTGCACTTGTCGCCGATAGCCAAGGCAAACTTTTGGGATGTGACTTCATCAAGCAGTCACCACCTGATCCGACGCTGGCAGCTCTCGACGCGTTTGTCTTTGGGCTTCACACAGAGGTCCATGAGAAGGATACGATGTTGGGCAGTGAGACTTTCTCCGGGTATGACCTTGCAGTTGGCCACTTTGCTGATGGTGTGTCTCCTAATGAGCAGGAAATCGATCCGAATAGCGTGCCCCCCGCTACTATAGGTGATGAGGTGTTCAGGTTTCTTTTTGAAATACGTGTTCACGATGGCCAGATCCGCAGTCGCACACGTCTTGAGGATGTCCTCACCCTCTTTGTTGCGAGCGCCATACCCAAAACCACCGTAAACACGCTCAAATTCCCCGCATCGTTAACCCACATGACCGTTCAGATCACCACCCAGCACGATTCCCAGCGACAACGGCATCTTTTCGGCTTCGCTAGAACCTACCTGCGGCGCGTAAGCACTAATGAGATGGGTAATAATCCCATCGATAAGCACCCGTACGACCATAAGCCGGTCGCTACAACGTTTCACCTCCAAAATGCCACTCTGAAGCTCCCCGGCGAGCACCACGGCCACTCCGTTCTCCCCACCAGGTGCACCAGTATAGATCAACTTGTAGCCACTTCCAATGTACCGTGGTCTACTGCCCTTCCACCGAGTATCCTGCAGGAATGCCACGTCCACCCTCCGCCTGGAGGGTACATCAGCCTATTCCCTCGCACGGCCGGTCAGTGTGCCAATGTTCCAGGTGGCAAAGCGGAGCTTATGTGTTACGGGTGTTGGGCGTTACTTCTTTAACCGTGCCTGCCCTGGACATGGTAGCCCTCTCCCACTTGCCACAGGAGTCCGGCGAAGCTTCTGCGCGCCGTTTTGCGGCGTCGCCCTATCCGTGGCACTAACACTATTTGTTCTGTCCATATTGTTTGGCTTTAATTTTGGCTTTTAAGGAAGCGACTGCCGTCTGACCTCCCAACCCTGAGAGGAAAGCCAGCGCCAGTGCCTCGTCCATTGGTCAGCAGGTGCACCAGCTAGAAGAGGTCGGCTTAGGCTCCGAGGTTCTTAGTAGAGCTCATATACACCCATACCCATAAGAAACTCCTACCAAGTAATAAATAAATACAATCAGTAAATCACTATGAATGCTAAGACTAGAAACATTATACAAACAAGGTATAATACATGTATTTGTATAATTTTGATACAATAAAGAAATTATTATTATTATAATTATATGTAGTTACTATAGGATTAAGTTATTTTAAGACAGTTTAAAACCTCTGGAAATGGTTCCGGTTATAAATATAGAACTAAATCATTTTAATTTAAAAAGTAATAAATAAATATTTCAGACAGGATTAATAAGCAGCTAAGGTAAGTATTGATTATATTTCCTCATACCAACAAGTAATATAAAACACAATAGAGTTAGATAACCACCCATAGCAGTGGGAATATATTTGAAAGGATGACATCATCGCCTAAAAATTAACAGTTTGCATGTTCTGATGTTAAACCTTAATTCACTACAACCATATTAGTAAAGGTAAACTATTTAAGTAATTAGGTCAAGTATTTACTGCTGATAAGCCATGTAACTATTTATTTATATAATAATGTAGTAAGAAAGATAATATTCTGTGATAAAAGTGTGGCCACATTTATGAACAATTTTAATCAAGAGGAAAGCAGTGTGATGCTATCCTTAGTTTAATGTATGCATAATGAATAAGAGGAACAAACAAGCAGGTTTTAAATATCTTACTTGTGATTCAAAGCATGACAACATGCTTGAAGGTCACTGCTGAGTCAGTCATACATTGATTCTGATTATATTACCTAGTCAGTTTTATTAACACAGGAAATCAATATGAATTTTCTATCATATCAGAAAGTACTTACACTCTTAGTTTAAAATGAAAAGACTTACCTTTTTGAAAAATTTGTATATCATGGAGAGCACATTACTATTTAAATCATCATTGTTTGGGGGTAGGGCCGGTTTACTAGATGTCACCATTTTCTTCTCATCACTTGCCTGTAGTAATAATGTATTTTAAAACAACAAACATGACGAAAAATATTATATCACTACTCATTGCATAAAAGGCATTAAAGTAAAACTAAGTTTATTAATCTTTCAACTGCTAATACAGAATTACTAAATATAAAAAGTAATAAATCCTAAAGATGCCAGATGCTCGAGTCATATTTATTTTTAGATTTAATACATTAAAAGCAATTATACAGAAGTAGAATAAAATAAAAAGAGCGTAAACATACCATGCTGGACAGACTATCTTTGGAGTTCAAACAAAACTAAGCACTAGGCAATAAAAAATCTAACTATTAGCGATTATGAAGCACATAGGTGTAACCAATAGGTTGTACTTATTGGAATAACTAATTTGTGCTGAAATCCAATTTAGAAATTTTAATACATTACTGTTCATTTAGTGAATCATGGATGATATTGACTGTGAAGCATTAAAATAATATAGTGTGCAATAATAGTGCGATTCACAACAGAGCACGGCGAATTCAGTAAAATCCTGCCGAATACTATTCAATTCAAGTATTCAAAAGTTCATTTTTCACTGTTTTGACAACATACCACTTGTCATGTCACTAAAGGTGAAATGACAGTTGACAGAATAGTAGAAATACGTTAACGAATACTACGATAATAAACGAATAATACGAAAACTAGTTAATTTATAGCTTAGCATACAATATTACAATATATCGAGGGAGCAGAAAGCGTGATCATAATAGAGAGAGAGAGACTGAGTTTAGGTAGAGTCTATCTCTCTCTCACACAGTTTTATATGCTCTAGCCTCTAAGATTTATCGATATTCTGAACAATGTTTAAAAAATATTTTAAACATCACGACTTTTACACATGCACATATTTCGTAGTCAAATATACGTATATTGTTAAACATAGTAATCTGATCACAGTAACACTATACTATACTTCTTCTTACACTACTTTTCCTAGGTGGTTCCTTTTGGAGGGGCAGCCGAACGGGCGGAAAGCGTGATCGGAGTAGAGAGAGAGAGAGAGTGATAGACTGTCTCTACTCAGAGAGAGAAACTGAGTCTCTCTCTATATCTACTCCGATCACGCTTTCAGCCCGTTCGGCTGCCCCTGCCGTTTATACTCCATATTAAGCAGCGTTGCCAGACGTCCCGATTTTGGCGGGACGTCTCGCTTTTTGAATAAAAATTCTAATGTCCCGTGCGGGACAGGGTTTGCCCCGCTTTTTGGGGATAACTGGTAGGACGTCCAAAGTGAAGTTAGTTAGCCGTAGTAGGTACTTTATCGTCAATGAAATTGGCAGGCAATTCACAAGGGATGATGCAGCATGTAGTAAATAAAAATATTGCGAATGAGCTTTTTTTAGGTCACTCGTACTGATGTGTCGTAATTTGAGATGTAAAATACGATACGTTTTGTTTTAAAATCTTTGTTTTTTTATGGAATAGTGGGCAAGCGGGCATACGTATCGCCTGATGGTAAGCGGTTACCGCCGCTCAATCCAGTCCGCCCGTGACGTGACCTCGAGCAGTATAACCCATTCGAAATGTCGGGAAATAGAAGGTATCGAAACCTTGTAAATAATTTTATGACTGCCTTGTTGGTCCAGTGGTTAGCGTACGCGGCTGCTGATCAAGAGGTCTCGGGTTCGATTCCCGGGTCGGACCATATATTTGTGTGATCCACTGTGAGTCTGGGTGTTTTCTATACACATGTATAATATGTGTGTATTTACAAAAATAAAAGTATGTGTATGTATTTATATCAGTTGTTTAGTACCCATAATACAAGCTCTGCTTAGTTTGGGACTAGATGATGTTTTGTGTAAGTTGTCCGAAATATTTATATTTATTTATAAATCGCGCCGTGCAACAAAAACTATGTGTATGTATGAATAATACTTTAATATCGAGTTTAAAGGAACCACCTACGAAAAGTAGTGAAAGAAATAGTTTGTTAGACTCAGGGCCGTCTTAACCTAAGCGGGGGCCCCTGGGCACATAAGAATTAGGGGCCCTTTTGGAAAGGAAATAAAGTGTATTATGCTAACATTTTTCTACTATGGAGATTTATTATGAGTAATCGTGTTTGCTGTTAGTTTTTTGGTTACAAGTACCATAATGATTTCTTTCAGGTTTTGTGTTAAGCATACCTTCTATTTATTATCACGTGTTCGGATTCGACGAATTTGAGAATTAAGCCTTTTTACGTGTAAAAGAGACCTTATTATAAACGCTCTTAAAACCACAGAACAACTTAGAATAATAGTCCTTAATGACCGCCTAGGTCCCTCTGTTAATCACTTATATCACCCAGATGTTTGTCGCACTGTAGCTCAAACTAAACTGCCTTTTTATACTAGATTACGTTAATGTCGTTAATCAGGTTAAAGTTAACTTTATACGGACCCTCCCACTTGGTCTGTAGTTTTGGGGCTTTTCTATGCATGCGTGTCGAGTTATTCAGCCAAACCAGTGCACCTTTATCAAAACCGTTTGAGCGCCAGCCGTATCGAGTTTTCTCGTTCCCGCTCGCGATGTCAACTGCAATTAGTTTCCAGTCCATTATAAAGTTGCTGGTATCTTGGTTTCACATGTGTGGGCCTTTTTACAACACTATACAAGTAGAACATTTACGACACCACTACGACACCAACCCGGTACATCTTGCCGACATTTCTTGACACTAGGATGGCCTCCTGAAGCTCCATTGTGAACTTCACGGAGACCGTCCGGAACCTTAGATGCTTACCATGTGATAAGTTTCTTTAGGTCAATGTCATTCCCCTGTGCTAACTTCATAGTTTCATCTTCACAGGGTCCCAAAAGTCAAGCTTTGAGTTCGAAGCAAGATTTCGAGTTTCGAGTCGGAGTACATTTTCTCATCGAGACATATTCTTTGGATTGTCTCATGAAGTCACCTTTTATATATCAGGCTTGCCCAGATTGGTGCCTTAAAACGTGCCTCTTAGATCAACAACATTTTTTCGCATCGTTTCCTCAACAGCTCCTCCAGGTAGTCCAATCCTTTAGCGGGTTACTTAGCTCCAGATGACCACTCTCACCATATCTGTAGCACATGATCCCAGAACTCTTCTTAAAAGAATACTTGATCTCTTTTATTTCCTCTGAGACTTCGCTTGTGGGTCGGCCGGATATCCTGTCGAACCACATCAACCTCCAGGGCGTGTGCCAGTGCTTAACTTATTGAAGCGTGGTGGCTTGGCCACCTCCGCAGGCTGCAGCTCTTACTTCCAAGTCCTTGATGCTGTTTATGAAAATCTGCATGTTGTTTGCTTTTATCATCTACGTTTTCCGTACGAGGTTCTCAATTTCTAACGTACATTGCAGCAGGCATTCTCCTGGGCATTAGGCTCTATCGCATATCTGGGAGCGGAAAACGTGTTTTAGATGGCGTTCACAACTAGAGCGCTTCTAACTATTCTTTATATCCGCTACCTGTACCTGGTAGTGCTTCTAAGAGTGACAACTTACCCCCTAAGAGAAACAGTTACGACAGTCAGGCACTGTTCATTACTCCACCCGCAATTTTTCATTGCGGCCGACATCTCACGACGTCCCGTGATCTTTACCAGGTCTTCGGACTACCCTGTACCTACCAACGCTGCAATAACATGTATACGGTCATCTCTTAAGAAATTTATGGGGCAGTCGGGCTTCGAAAATTTGTATGAAAATCTTTATTAATGGGCTCTTCAATAAACATCACTACATCCCCGTCTGTCTGTCTCTATAAATGCTTAGATCTTTAAAACTACGCCACGGATTTTGAAGCGGTTTTCTGTAATAGATTCAAGAGAAAGGTTTATATGTATAACATGGTAGAGAACAACTGATAATTTTTAAGATGTATATGTCTATCTCTCAGGGTTAATCCACAATAACCATTTTTATTATTTTCTTTTTACGAGAAAAAATGGCTTAGTTACGAAGCGATTTTAAGCAATACAGTATTTATCCTTAATTAATAAGTTCCTTAAATACATTGTGCATTTAATATAGACCAATGTGACCTTTAACAGTATGTAATTTAAATGAATATATTCGAAGATATTACAGATGTTAACGGCACGAATCGTATCATCAGTTGGTGCATCTAAAATCCACACATGCGAAGCTGGGGCGGGTCACTAGTTACTAAATAAAACGTTTAAAAACATGAATAAATTATTCATACATACTTACAGTTTTTAATTAAAGACATATAATCAACTTCCAAGCTAGGAAAGCCGCGGGCAACAGTTGTGTACTATATTTTTTTGTTAAAAAAGTGTAATATGTACGCAAATTATATCGAGAACATATGTCTGAGACAAAATTTTCGGTTCCTCGGGGCCCCCCTGACGATGGGGGCCCTGGGCACTGGCCCCGTGTGCCCTTATGGTAAAGACGGCACTGGTTAGACTGTTAGTATTTACAGGATTTAGTGGTAGGCCATCAGATTACTCTGTTTAATGATATCTAATATAATATACATTTAGGAATATATGATTGTGTATTATACCTACATATTTGTAAAAGTCATCTCAGTTACTAATCACTAATCACGAAAAATAATTATTTTCGATGATTAAAGATTAGCAGCAATCAAGTCATTACTTTTACTAATTCCCTACATGCATAAAAACTAGTAAACGCAACTACTAATTCAAGTGACGACATTAGTCCTTCATTACATAAAAAAATGAATACTAAGTAGATGCGCCTTAATCGTGAGGACATCATCGTGAACATAAATGTCTAGTAGGTACAGAAACAGTTGGAATTCAATCAATCTCTACTTACATATAATAAAATCGTAACTGGGAAAAAATATTATATCGGGCTTCATCGAGCGCAATGGAACCCAAAACAATGATTTTTAGAATTTTTGTCTGTGCGTTGTTGCACGCTAATCTCAGAAACGGCTAAACCGATTTGCATTCGGTTTTTACTAATGCGTTGCAGTTTGCTCCACTTAACATTTAGTTTCATTTCAATTGGTTCATAAATTAAAAAGTTATATCAGTTTGAAGAATAATGGCGATTGATATTTACGGGGGTGGAGCCGCAGGCAAAAAATTGTGTTTAAATATTCATCCCAAAGATATTTCTAGCTACCGGATCACGTGTGTCTATAATCTATACCAAGTTGGTTGTTAAAATATTCCTTCAACTATGATAATGATCTACAAGCTACAATTAGTTTAAATCTTCTGGTGATAAACGTGGCAGAACTATAGGTAATTGAGGAACTCCTTTCTATGATTATAGCTCTCAAAAGCTGTATAAATCCGTCATTCATGCATACGTTACATGGGAGACATGGAGCAGGAGCGTCGTTATTCTGTTTTCTAAAAGGAGACAAAGCCTAGTGAAGAACTACAGCTCCATTTCATTCCTGAGCCATGTGTACAATTTGTTTTCGAAGGTCATTGTGAATTGTTTTGCCAAAAAATTCAATAACTTCCAGCACCTCTGGAATAGGCTGGGTTTCGAAATGGCTTCATCACCGTGGACCACATTCACACACAGTAGGAAATAATTGAGAAGACAGAGGGAAACAATCAGTTTCTGTTATCAAATGTGGACCACCAGAAAACCATTAGTTTTAGGGCATGGTTGTTATTTTAATTATTTTAAAAAGGAGTGAATTTAAAATAACAGTAATGTATAAAATTCCATTTATTTATTCGCAAAACCATAATATAATTATGGAAAAAAGTTTTTTTTTTATAACTTTAAATACCTAAACATGCACACATTTCTAGCGGTTTTAGCTAAGTACAAAATTGATTGTGTCTGTATAATTACTTATTATAAATTTGAATACACATGAAACACTGAATGATATCAAAAATATTTCGATTTGAGTAGGTACTTTATTTATTGTAATTGATAAACAATGTGTTAAGTTTAATGAAAAAAATATGATTGGTTTGGAAACACATTTGAAGTAGGTATTATGCCACAAGACTGACTTTTTACTGGAAGCGGCAATGATATTTAATCATTAGGCATCGGTGGAATGTAAAGGAAAGTTAGAAATAGTAGTATTATTTATTAATTCTTATTTTCAATATATATATGTACTATTGGGGGACTTTAAATACAAGTAGTTTCATCAAACACGTGTTCTGTTTAGTATAGAATATATGAGCAGGAGGTCACACGGTCTCTGGCCGCAGGAACAGCTAGGTACTTAAACAACCGTCCATATTTAAAATTTTAGAGAATATTAGTGCAGTACATACACGTCAAAATAGCCTTAAATTATTAAAATGCGTTATTAAACACTTTAAAAGTTATACAAACAAATAATGCATCCGTGAGAAGCCGTGCGACAATTATTTTTAACCCCCGACCAAAAAGAGGGGTGTTATAAGTTTCACGTGTGTGTCTGTCTGTCTGTCTGTGGCACCGTAGCTCCCGAGCGGATGAAGCGATTTCAATTTAATTTTTTTTGTATGAAAGGTGAGTTACGTACGTTCTTAGATATGTTTCATGAAAATCGGTTGAGCCGTTTAAAAGTTATGGGGGTGAAAGTGGGGAAGAGTAACCGAATGTCTGCAAAAATATCATCGAGTGGGGTCTCAAATGAAAGCGCATAACGTGCTTTTTATTTGTTTTAAAGGGAACTCAGGTCATATTCGGGGTTTTTTTTAAATTTTGAGAATTTATAGTTATCTTAAAAGATATTAATACCATGAGACCTTCTATGAACACAGATCAAGTAGGATGAGTGAATTTCGTGAAAATAAAATACAAATAATATACACTCCAATAAAAGTTAATTATGAGTGTGACGAATTCTCTATTAGGTATATACTATTTCATAGACACCACTTTTATTCTCGACCATATTGGCATACCCTATAACAATACGTTTGCCTATGTACATGAATAGACTAATATTTATGTAAATATACATGATTTTTTAAAATTTATGGTCTATTAAAATTATAATGTCAGATGTACCTATACATAGAGACTAGCTATAGGTGAGTGATATTTGTGCTTATTAATATTATTAAAAAGGTATTCCTCAAAATTGTAATTCACACATGTTAGAAGCACGTTATTTAAATAGGCGACCTTTAACAAAATTTCTATTCGCTTAGATTAATATGGCGTTATAAAATTTAGTCTTTTAGTTTAATGAGCATAGATAAGGGAAATATTCATATTAAACTTTAGAATATAATGTATGTGGTAGGTGCGTTATATGTAGTAACAAACACCTACTTACACAGTGCGCTAATGTGATCATTATTGAAAAATATTAGCCGTAACATATTCGTTGTACTAACGATGGGCACATTAAATCCATCTCAGTAAATTGATTTTATATAATATATAATTGACTATGCATAAAACTAATCATATAAGTAACTAAACATATAAGTTCTGATATTTTGTTTTTATCCTCTGTTTTAAGACATATTAAAAATAATCATATCCAAAACATTCAGTAAGTAGTCTTTTAACGACAGACCTACAGTCAGTGTTGGTAAAAAGTTATTCTGATTATCGATAAAAAAATACGATTAATAAGTTAATCGTAAATTTTATTAATCGCAATATTGATTAATATTTTAATTGCGATTAATTTAATCACGATTAAGTTATTTTCGATTAAAATTAATGAAATTAAGTTATCGATTAAAAATAATCGATTTATACCAACACTGACTACACGTACACGCGATTGTTAAATGCAGCGAGGGCCTGAGGTAAGGCCGGGAGAACCTCTCTTCCTTAGCTCCGCAAAGAACTCACGCGCTTACATACAAAGATTTCTCGAGTAAAAGGGGTATATTGGTTAAGCGCGCTTTGAGAATGTGCAAAGTGTCCAAAAGAGCATATTTCGCAGCTTAGTTCACTGTACGTTTTTGCCAATTATTACCGTTCATTATAACCCATTTTACTCCTGACACCATCCTATTCGCGTACAGAGTCGAATGCTTACTATATTAGTTAATCAGCGAGATGTTTGATACGTTCAAGGAGTGCATCGCAAGTCTTCTTAGCGTCTCCGAGCAACATAGCGGTGTTGGGATTGTAGAAAATAGGATTATCTACAGCGGCGTATCCGACTCCCATCGATCTCTTCATCACCACGACCTGAAATTATATTTAATTTAATATTTAGTTATTCTTGATAAGCGACTTTCATTTTTACCTCCTCTAAAGACATACAAGTTTATTAGCTGCGCCCAGCGGTGTTACTCGTTGTTTTGTTGCTTTTAAATTAAATAGATTCATTGGTTTTAATTTTATTTTAGCACGACTTATTTTTTTCTAAAATAAATGTAGCCATGTTACTCCTTATAACATCGGCTATCTGCCAGTGAAACTTCCGTTAAAAACGTGCCAACCGTTTCAGTGATTATCCGGAACAAAGAGGCAAAAAAATAAGTGAAAAGCTGCATTGAAATTCCAATCAGAAACTTAAATTTTTATACACCTATTTATTAGGTACGTGAAAAGTAGAATTTATATACTAACCTGGTTTGATTTCCATACTTTAAGTACAGGCATTCCTGCGATTGGTGAATTAGGATCATCTTCAGCTGCACTATTCACAGTGTCGTTGGCTCCTAAAATAAGTAACACACATTGGTCATACAACGCTTTCTTTTTCAAAAGAGACAAAATTGTAGGTTCTATACGAAATTTAAATAAAACTACCGGCAACATATACGCATATAAGTAGGTATAACACAAACATATCCTGAAGAATCTAACTCACCGATGACCAAGACAAGGTCAGTTTCAGGGAAATCTTCATTAATTTCTTCCATTTCGTATACGTCATCATATGGAACGCCGGCCTCAGCAAGAAGTACATTTAACTGTCCCGGCATACGACCTGTTGTACAAAAAAATCACACAATAATAACGTTTAATTACATAACAATGGATACAAAAACGATAAATACCTGCTACTGGATGGATCGCAAATCGAACTTTCTTGCCAATTCCCTTTAAAATCTGCACTAATTCTGCAATTGGATATTGCGCCTTTGCTACACAGAGTCCGTAACCTAAAAGAAATGTTATGTCAATCAATAAAACATTCTCATCCTCACTTACAATTATAAAAAATATAAAAAAATCGGTAAATATAATATTTGAAAAGCCTGAATATTGTGGAACAATAGTTACCAGGTGTAATAATAATGTTCGCAGCGCGGTAAATGAGATCAGCGACAGAGTCTACGTTGAGTTCGGTGTGAGTAGCGCCCGCGGGACGTGCGGTTCCACCTGTTGCTACGCCGTAGCCGCCCAGAATTACATTGGGTAGCGATCTATTCATGGCCTACGAAATATAATAAAATGTTAGATAACCTACTTTAAGTTAAAAATGAATGTTCCAACTTTTTTTATGGAATAGGCGGGGAAACGAGCAGACGTATCGCCTGCTGGTAAGCGACTACCGCCGCCCATGGACACCTGCAACATCAGAAGCGTCACAAGTGCGTTGCCGGCCTTTTGGGGATGGGGGGGGGGAGGTAGGGGTAGGGGATTGGGGTATGGGCCTCCGGTATCCTCACTCACTCGGTGAAACACAGCGCAAGCACTATTTCACACCGGTTTTCTGTGAGGCGTGGTATCACTCCGATCGAGCCGGTCCATTCATGTCGAAGCGTGGCTCTCCCGCGTTATAATAATTAATGTTACTCAAACGTTTTTAAAGCAAATATATCAAGCTAATTTATTTTTGCTCTATTTTAAGTAATAGTAATAATAGCTTCATCGGCAGTTGTAGTCTAAAAACCCGAGAAATATTACCTTGCACATGATATAGGAGAGGATAGCACCAGAGCTACCAATGAGGGCTCCGACAATAGTCATTAGAGAATTGTTGAGCATGAACCCTTCAGCGCACAGAGCCCAGCCGGAATAGCTGTTAAGCACCGTGATTACTACTGGCATATCGGCACCTAAAAACATACATATATATTTACGAAACGGAAATATGTATAGATACACTAGCTGACCCACGCAACGTCGTTTGCGTCTCCTATTGCCCGTAGCGTGATATTTTCCCCCCGTTTTTTAAACATTCTTCATTGGTGCTCCGTTCCTATTGGTCTTAGCGTGATGATATATAGCCTATAGCCTTTCTCGATAAATGGGCTATCTAACACTGAAAGCATTTTTCAAATTGGACCAGTGTTCCTAAGATTAGCGCGTTCAAACAAACAAACTCTTCAGCTTCATATATTAGTATAGATGTATTTATTTACATATATATTATACTGTTCTAAGATCTAATACTCTTATCAACAACACATTTATTTGGATAAAGATTAATATTAGGTATTATGTTGATAAAAACTCTTTGGCAAATAACTCATTATTAGGTACCAACTCTTAGCGTCTTGTACTCGTGATAACTTCTAAACGAAATACCCGATTGGGATGAAACAAAAAGTATTTTACTTCTACATAAATACCCTTGATAACATAATACTTAATTTGGATAAGGATTAATAGTACGATACACATTTAACGTAGTTTCTTTCTTAAGACGATTTAATAATTTTTTTGAACACAAAAGCGGTTATGGTGACTAAACCATGATAGTTAGATATATGCTCTCGCGGACTTTTTTGTAGATCTTAATGGGACCTACAAACCCGTAATACATTATTTTGTTTTATTGTCAATAGTTATTGCAGCGCACGCAAAAATAGGTTTTCGATTTCACACCTTGGGTTACGAAATAGCAATTTTCTTACGGATCCCTAATTTTTTGAAAATAAAATATAGCCTATAGCCTTCCTCGATAAATGGACTATCCAACACTGAAATAATTTTTCAAATCGGACCAGTGGTTCCTAAGATTAGCGCGTTCAAACAAACAAACAAACTCTGCAGCTTTATAATATTAGTATAGATTTATAGTTATCATTTAGTACAACTTCTAATAGTTCTCCGAGCCTTTTTCTCAAGATAGGTTGGGGTCCGCTTTCAACGGGGGAACTTCTATTTTTAATTTTTACTCAAAGCGACTGCTATCAGACTTTCACAATCCTGTGTCGCGGGGACTTTATAAACATACATGAAACGGATCCAAAGGACTCCCAGACGCAGAATAACAAGTTGTGGATCACACAAAATGTTGCCCCTTGTCGGGTTTGAACCCACAACACCTGGCGCAGTAGAAAGCGGCGTGACGACCGTTTAAACCACTAGGCCAACCGAGTAGTCAATAAAGTCGTGTTATATTTTTTGTATACCACGGCTTTTCCTTATTAGGCTAATAAGTTTAATTATTACCCAGTACGACTGAGTATGAGATGTAAATGCCTGAAGATGTTCGAATGGCTATCGACACCACATGCAGAGCGAATAACATTTAATAGTGTTACCTCCAATGGCAGCAGTAAGGGTAAGTCCCTGGATGCCGCTGAGTACGGCGGCTGCCGAGAGCAGGGGCAGGCCGGGCACGTCCGGGAAGGCGAGCAGAGCGCCCCCGCAGCCGAGCGAGCCCGCCAACAGCCCCGCGTTTATCGCGTGCCGCCCCGGCAACAGCAGGGGCGCTGAAGACAACGAGCCTTGAAGCTTGCCGTACGCTACCAGAGACCCACTGTAAGGCAATAGTTATTTGTTATACAAGAGTGCAAAGTTGATTTTTAAACCGCGTGCTCAATTTTGACAATCGAGCAAGCGAAGGATTTTAAAATTAAATTACGAATGCAGCGAGTGAGTAAATAATTAGAATCCTGAGCGTTAGCGAGGGAATCAAAAGATCACGAGGTGAAAAATCTTTGCACTCGAGTGCAACACGTAACTTTTCATCCCACCTCAGCGAGGAAATTACTAAATGCAAAAAAGAAAATGGCGCGGGCAAAGAAAATAAAAAAAAAAGTATACCAAGAAGGTTCCGAGTCTGAGTTTTTAACAAATTAAAAAGGGTTATATGATAAATTCGGCACCATGGAGGTAGAAGTAAATAGGTTTAATAATGTTTTGAATTCACAAACTTAGTGCACACGACGATGTTCTAAATTCAATTTACTTTATCCTCTAGCGGATAAAAACGGCTTTTACACTCAGATATCGAAGGGCAAAAATACTATTTCCGAGATGGGGGGATGAAAAGGTTATTTTTGAAGTGATATCTTTTTATGGGAGGGTAAACCGCTTCGTTACGTAACGCGTTACGGCGCCAGTCTGTCTGGCTTCCCTTTCGCTCACGCATACGGCAGCGGTAGGCAGGCTCCTCCTCTCTCACTCTAACCCACAACGGTAGCCGTCAATAGTTCAACTTAGATTAGTTTAAGTTATCAATTCTGTCGGGCGTCCCGAGACGCACACGGTTTTATTTTTATAAAACTAATCCATCCTAACATGCCAATCCTATTGTACGACACAGGACACTGTGATCGATTTTGGGCTACTCGCATCCAACACCTATGTCAGCCATCATGGCCAAGTTACACTACGCTTGCAAGAACTCTTCTCTTCTTCTCACCATAACATAGTTGACCATAATATACCGGGTTAATAATTATTTTGAATAAAAATACTGTTATTAATGTTATTATGAACTTCGGACAGTTGTAGAATGTTTTAAAAATGTCAAAACAATAACATCAAAGTATACTATTAATAAATACGCAAGTGGTCATTACTGTCATAGTGTTTTGGTTTAAACATAAGTACCTGGATGACCGAGCCTCGCTCGGTATTTTTTTTTATAAATGGGTTTTTTGGCAACATTGGGACTATCCAAACGCTTTTTGTTATTTTTCTTCCAATAAAAAAAAGGTAAGTGGCGCCCTCTCTTGGTTTATTCTGCACCTTATTCCAGTATAGTTTAATGTAGTTCGCTCGAGTTGCGATAGATGGCGCTAGATGTACATTGATTTTATATATTTGATTGTTAAAAACACGAATAAAACGACATTTTCTAAAAATGAATCCTAGCTAGATCGATTTATCGCCCCCGAAACCCACAGCATACAAAAATTTATGAAAATCGTTGGAGCCGTTTCCGAGATTCAGATTATGTATATATACAAGAATTGCTCGTTTAAAGGTATTAGATTTAAATGAGTACATCCATTTGAAAATTGTAGATATATAACAACTGACCGATTAAAATGATTATGAACATTATAAATTTGACATTAAGATAGGTAGGTACATATTCGTCAATTCAAATTTCCGCAGGTAAAATGTAAAACGAAAATAAAACTTACGTAAATGTAATGCCTCCGATGTATGTCCCGAGGAACAAGGATGTTTTAAGAGTCGCGGCCGTCGGATCCAACGCCATCGCGGGGAAGTCGTGCATGTAGGTCGCAAGGCATGTCAACACCGCCGCCATACCGACAAGACTGAAAAATTAATTTACAATAACTTATTTATTTAAAAATTTCAAAAGAAGTTAGCAGCTAATTACATGTATTTTTATGTTAATTAATAGAGGAGAAGAACCAGTTAAAGCGAACCCAAAACCATACTTATAAAACTTTAAATGAGCATTTAAAGCAGCAAAGAGCATTTTATTTTAAATAATTTCAATTTAGTCTCAAATTTACTACCAAAAATCTAATAATCCTGTTGGAAGCAACGAATTTGCCTGCTATTACACGAGTTTCAACCATTTGCTAAATGCGTATGTATTGATGTGTATACATACGTATACACATGCATGTATACGTATGTACTCTACTTCATACCTGTGGAAGCCAGCCACGAGTTGAGGTAGATCGGTAATCTCTATTTTCTTAGCAATGGTACCACCAATAGCACCACCAATGCCAGCTACAGCCAACATTTGAGCAAACACCTCAGTACTGGGAGTTAGAGCTCCTAGTGTTGCAGCAATACCCCCGGCCACACCGATCTAAAAATATAAACAATATTATTGGAATTATTATTAACTTCGGACTATATTTACAATATTATACAATTTAAAAATATAATTTAAATTAGTTTAGATTTTAAATAAATAATGTTACCAATGAAATAGGTTTGTGTTGCTGCGTACCAGGGCGTTATATAACACTATTCGTGTTTTTGGAAGCCTAAAGCCGCGAGTATTTCGTCTGATGAAACCGCACATTTGAGCCGATTTTTTGACAATTTCATTTATATGAGGTTTAAAGCTGAGGGTACTGTCCATTATAACGCCCAGATCTCGTATTTCATCCACTTTTGACAATGTCGTATCGCAAAGCTTGTACGAGTTGAGAATATATTTTTTCTTTCTAGAAAACCGTATATGATGGCATTTTTGAGCGTTAAGGATCATGCTATTAGATATGCACCACGATTCAATGTTTTCCAAATCGTTCTGGACGAGGAGACTATCTTCTACGCACGTAATTTTCCTATTTAACAATAAATCGTCAGCAAATAGCATGCCACGGCAATAATTGATTTGGTTCGTAATATCGTTCACAAATATCGAAAATAGAATGGGGTCTAGGTGCGAGCCCTGTGGTACACCTGAACGCGCGTAGTAATTTTTTGAAACATATACACTGATAGCAACAAACTGAGAGCGATTTAAGAGTTAGGAAGCAAACCATCTTAGTAAAGAACCGTGAATGCCATTGAGTCGTAACTTGTCTATCATGAGCGGATGACTCACTTTGTCAAAGGCGCTACTGAAGTCGGTGTATATTGCATCCACTTCACATCTGTCGTTTAGTGCCTCCGAGATGTCGTTTACGTATTTCATTAAATTTGTTTGTGTAGATCTACCTGTTCTAAAACCATGTTGACTATCGGAAAGCTTGGCTTCTGCGTAATTTGTATTCAGAATATTATGTCTTTATAGTAAAAGATTTGTATAAAAATAAAACATGCTAGTAATTTTTTATATTACCATTCCCAAATAATTTCCTTTTCGAGCTGTTACTTGAGAACTGAGACCAGCTAAAGCTCCCACACAGCAAAGGGAAGATGCCAAGTACGCCATTTGATGGACTTCTGGATAACCCTAAAAAAGTAAAAAGTATATTAGATAGTGTTAAAATAATACAGATTTAAACTCGAATTGTCTTTTTGAATATAGTCGAAGTTTGGATTATTACCTGCATTGCAGTGGTAATGTAACCACCGAGAAGGGCAGCGGCAGGGATAGCGTACAAGTAGCCATATTCTGTTGGATCACCAGGCCTAAGGGAAAAAATAAATAGATTAGGTATATCTTTAATGTCCATGACATCCATGTCCGTAACGAGTAAATAAATAAATAAAATAAGAAAATAAAATAGCAAAAGAAAAAGAACAATACCTCTTGAACATATCAAGCATACGCTGCGTAACCATAAATCCACCAAAAACGTTGATAAACGATATTAGAGCCGCAGTACTTGCTAACCACTGAAAAACAAAACATCTTTGTAAGATCCACAAAAAAAGGCTAAGGCTGTGCCTTTGTTCATCGTTTTTATCTATGTATTTTTACAAAAGGGTGCATGTTTTAGTGAAACCAAATACCTGCACAGGAGTCTCTGGGACATAGCCTCCGCCCATAAGCAGCAATCCACCGACAGCAGTAATGCCTGATACGGCATTGGTCACCGACATGAGTGGTGAATGTAAAGCGGGCACTACACCCCATACTGTGTGATAACCTACCACTCCTGTAAAAATAACAGAATTACTTATTAAATATTTATACAAACACTAAAAGATATTTTGGGGAACTGTTACAAATGGGAATTTTGTGTGGTCAAATTCTTATAATCACAAATTTTAACAAAAAAACGACTTCAAGAACTAGACCAAATTGAAATGGGACCACGGGACCATACGGAAGCACCAGCTTTCAAATAAAAAAGAATCATCAAAATCGGTTCACCCAGTCGAAAGTTATGAGGTAACAAACATTAAAAAAACAGTCGAATTGATAACCTCCTCCTTTTTTGAAGTCCGTTAAACATAGTAATAAATATTATGCAGCACTATCTAACGCACTCTAGTTCTATTATAGGATTTAGGAACACATTTAAATATAATAGGTAGGTACACAATTACATCATAAATACACATATTCTTGGACACCAATATTTGCAATGAGCGGATATCGAAACCCATTTATTGTTGTTGTCTAACTCTGCACAACCGTACTGCTACATGGTCAACCAACAAAAATATGGTAATAAAATTCTGTTATTTCAATCATCAAAATAAGGCGAAATGCAGAGCACAAGTTGCCGAGTACAATGTATTCAAAAACATAGGTACGGTATAGATTTGCATAATATAAACAATTCTATATTATTGTTTTAACTACTATGTATTTAAATGGCCGTGACTAATGTGTATTATCAAGTTAATAATGAGAACGGGCCAAAAGTAATGTTGTGTGTATGTATTGGTAAGTTAGTAACAAACACACTCACACATAGTACCTACATCATAAAAGACACTTGTTTGTTTACCTGATAAAGCGAGTGTGGTCGTCATAGTTGTGAAAGCAGGATTAGGTGATGCCATTCCCAATGCAATCAAACTAGCCATACCTGTAAAGAAGATTACAAAAAAATAGAAAAGTTCATAGTATGGGGCAAACCGAGCAGACAGATCAGTTGATGGTAAGTGATTATCGCCGCCCAAAAACACCTGAAACCAAGAATGACCAGAGATAGAAATACGGGGACAGAGGGAGCTGAGCTGCAGCTGCTTAATAACAGCATATTCCAAATCCCTCCTATTTCAGGCGCAGTGAAGCACACCGTGTGACTTATTCCTTCGGATTCCGACACACCGCCCCGTGACGGGTGACGGCCCGAAGCAGTTTACACACGTAAATTAAAAAAAAGTTTTAGTACCCGACTACGTAAAAATGTGTCTAAAAAGGACGAAACAAGAAAATAATTCAAATAGAAATCCAGAAATGCATAGGTACAAAAATGATATGTGTTCCTGGCCCCACATAATCATAGTAGATTATACAGTACCTATACATTATAATATAATATGCTCTACTATACGTGCGAAGCCGGACCGAATCGTTATTTTGTTATTTGATATCATTTAAAAGGTATATGAAAAAGGCTACAAAAAACGACGAATATTACGATTACGAGGTCTATTAGATGACCTGTCGTTTAATCTACATTTATAATGAAAGTCAAAGTTATGCTGGTCAACGAACTCAAATTATTTATTGATCGTCAATTGACTAATAGGTATATTATCATTAATTTTATTTACCAGTGGAATATAAGAAGGCGTCCTTCAAAGTTTCGTTGAAAGGGTTCGGTGGTTCTACTTTGACAGCGGCAGTGGGTGCGGGAGCAGCCTGTGCGGCCACCATGCTGGGTGGCGGTGGCGCCGGCCACAGAAGTTCACCCGCCTTCAGCACTATTGACCCGCGAGTCACTTCATCCTCTAAGTTGATATGGAAGTGATCATTCGAACCTGGTAACATACAAATTAAGAAAATTTAGTTTAGTTCTTGAGTTTTCCATTTATTAGGTATTCAGAAACGGGAAATCCGCTTCAGTACCGAATCTGATCGGGTTTCTAAAGTTAAGTAAATATAATTTCTTAGTTATTAGTTATTATCTATCTCCGTTACAGACTTTGTACTTCATCTTTTACTGACATGAAATCGACGTGTAATTTGTATGTACAATAATCATACAATATATTTTTCTTATACTTATATTTATGGATTTTTGAGAATACTTTTTAAGTGATGGAATGGATGGAAATATGAATCGTGTATAGAATAAACGAGTGATCTCACATAATTATGCTTTTGTGTAATGAAAAGTTGTCCTAGGTTAGATATCTAAGCTAAATGTTTGAATTATATTTTCTCTTTATTTTAAAATAAGTTTTTTTTTTTTTTCTTTAAAAGACAACTCCCGCACTAGGAATAAATCCTGTGTCGCGGGGGACTTTACAAACATACATGAAACGGATACAAAGAACACCCAGACTCAGAACAACAATTTGTGGATCACACAAAGTGTTGTCCTACGTGGGATTTGAACCCACAACACTTGGCGAAGTAGGCAACGGCGTGGTGACCGTTAAGCCACTAGGCCAAACGTGCAGTCTAGTTAGTTATAAATGAGTAGCAATTATAATACTTTCTTAACTAGTAATTATGAGAACAATCCTCGCTTTCAACGATAATTTAATTTTATAAACCTACCTGCATTAAAGTAATACAATTAATCAACAGATATATTATCGAACTTTCCCGTTCAAACTGGAACTTAAGTAGCTATACCATAATTATACATTTAAGACGTATATCAGTGACGCTACAAACCTAAGCTGAACAATAATCCAGATATGTTGTTTGCGTAGAGCGTAGAGGCGTGCGCTGGCATCCGACTGGGCAGGTCCGTGAGACCAATATGAGTGACACCATGCACTTTGACGATTTCACCTTTCTTTGTTGTCTCGATGTTGCCACCCATCTCTGCCGCTAGATCTACTATGACACTTCCAGGATCCATTCCGCGAACCGCGTCCTGTATTCAATAACAAAAATTTGCTAAATTGTTATGCACCTAGAATTACTCCCTTTTCAATGACGATAATTCGTTTCTATTTTGCGTGAATGGTACTTTTATCTCGACTAATGGTAGTGAGTCTTTTCCAGCTTCTGGTAACTGATGATGTACTCCCATCCGATTTCGGTTACGGCTGCCGGTCTAAACGGAGACCAGCCAATTAATAGCCCGGTCGAGCCAGCCTAGTGTGTGCGCTGGCTCTGTCACGGTGTGAAATGTATACCGTGAGAGAGCCATGCTTTTGCGCACATTTGTGCTTTTAATCTTCACACGTGTTGACCCGAAAACAACTTTCATATTTATACAGATTAGATAAAAATTGCTTCAGTATTTCCTTAAGATAAGTAACAAATTAGGTGAGAGTGATACTTTTCACACAGTAATTCTACAAATATATATTATATGTATATAAAAAAAAAAAAATATCATAAGATTTTCTACTACCAAAAAGTGTTCAACGCGGCCAAAGAAGTTTTGTGACGTCGCATGTCGGTGACGCGAACTTATAAGATTTTGTCCTATCAAAAAGTGCTCAACGCGGCTAATTAAGGTTTCACTTCAAAAATACAAAAAATACTGAAATACACTTATATGTAATTGATATATTATTACCTCATTTGCAACACAGACGCAAGTAAGATAAATGTTTAATTTCTCATCGTCCGCGGCGTAATACAATCTCCGTACAATTTACCTACTGAGAGCCATCAGTAGACGTTACTCGTTTATAATTTATTTAGGTAGTTTATAATCTGTCCTCATTTAACGTCTCTCAATAAGCGTTATCTTAAGGAGGTAGAAATTTAATTGTGCATTTTCTAAAAGGGGATAACGTTGTAACTGTTGTTAGTTACACATTTATATATATTTTCCTGTTAATATTAGATGTAAGATGAATGTGTATCTGTTTGTTCTCCCTAATTAAATAAATAAATAGAGACAACAAATTGTCATTCAAATATGCCATGATAACAAATCGACTAGTACATATAATTACTAGTCCTGACTTACTGTTTCATCAAGGCAGAGCCTAAACCGCTCGGGCTAAAAACTCAAAATGTTGGTAGGTGATGGCTTTCATGTTGAAAAGAATCCACTAAGAAAATATCTTTGGAAATTTCACTTGTAAAGGATGAAAGTACAAGGGATGGGAGTTCGTCGAAAAATTAAGAAATAGCGAGCTGCAATAGTTAGTATTCTACAATCGTACATTACCTCAAGAATAAGTATAGGTGCCGGTTTACCCGGGATCAGCGCAGTACTGATCACTACATCAGACGATCTAGCTTCCTTTCCAAGGAGTGCTCTCTCAGCGTCCAAGAACTCCTTGCTCATCTCCTTAGCATATCCACCTTCACCGGCGCCCTCCTCCTGTACACGCCCATTCAAATATTAATATTATATTTGGTCACACTTGCATAATATATTCGTTTTCATTACTAAATTAGTTATTCAAAATATAACATCATTATTTGAACGTAATGTAACATTATAACAGTACGTACATTATGTAACATATTACAGTATGTAAATATAATAAATTCAATGAGCGCATGAATTGCTCAATTAAGATCTATTTATATTTTATACCATCCAAATAATTGATGATAATGTACCATTCTGATCTGTGCAGACTGCAGTGTTTTCAGTCATAAAATAATATTTTTAATCTTTATAAGCATCGTTATTGCCGACCATTTGAATTTAGCTAGGATGTAATAAAAATGTTCTCAAGGTCTACAGTCTGTAAATACGTTTCAAAAAAGACATTTAGCAATAAACATATCAAATTGATTGGACTAGATTAAACGAAGTAGTAAAGAAATTGCTCGCTTGTATAGTAGTGTACCGTGAACCTATTATGAACCTTGAGTGACAGAGACATGCTATAGAGGGTTTAAACATTACAAATTCGGGATAGCAAAGTTAAGGCGAGGTTTAATCAGGATTTGCCAAAAACGTACTATCTTTTAACGTCAAGTGTGAAGTACAGCTTTATGGTACTGAGATAAGAAAAATAATGAGTAAAGAAAACAGTCTACAAAACAATAACACGCGAGTACAAATGGAATCACGCAACTAAGTATAAAATAATGCCTACATATAGTCTATTGATAATGAGTGTAAAATCAAACATTAAAATTTACTCTACATTTAGCGAAACAAAATAAACTACAAATGAAATGCACAAATATTAGGTACGTGACTAGTTTATTTAGCACTACGAGTCGTTAGAATAAATTACCATTGGCGATAGCAGCCAAGGCCACGGTGGTCGCTGCACCCCAACCATTAGGATTAGGGTACACCCACCTCTGAAACCAAATACTTTCATAAGAACAGTTTTTGATGTAAAGCTTCTAATGGGGTCAGACTTGTTGCTGACGTGGCGATGCATCGCCACGGCGCTCGTCGTGTGGCTATATATGTATCGCGGTGTAGCGAAGTATTTTTATACCCATTATAGAAATATTCATTTCGATGTTTCACATCTGCTAGACGTCCCGCGACTGCACAAATAATTTGAAAAACTATTTCTGCAGAGCACTGAAGATAATTTTTATAGTAATGATTATAGTTCAGGAAAACTCAAAAATTATTCACTCTAGTATATAAATCAGCCTAACCGCAAAATGATAAAATGGGTTTGGAGCTAATCCATGAGCTATAGCACAACTTCCGTGTATATAGACTGAAATCCCAGTCACCCCAGATTTACGTCATTTTAGGAAAGATATTTTTTTTAGGATCGGTAGTCTAATATATGCTCAGAAAGGAATGGATACTCGCTAAGCTTAAAAGCGGGCCGTTTTTATAGTTAGCAAGAATCAAAGGTTGAAAAAAAACATGCTAACTTACGTCATTTTAGGAAACCACAATTTTTCCAATGTGCCTGACAAATCTGTAGGTTCATTCACCGTCCCAGACTCGTTTAAAGTTTATGTGAAATAACGCCTCTGCTATATTTACGGCAGACATATACGTCATGTATTGCTATATAAGTTAGCGTAGGCGTTCATACTTCTCAACAATATAGACTAAAAACTAACAACATACTAACTCAGAGTAGCTAGGAGTTGTAAGAGATAAAAATTCACGCGTCTAAGTGCATCTCACCTGTACTTATGCGCTCAAGTAATGCTCTAATGCTCCGGCGCTTCCTAGCGGATCTTTTATCGAGTCTTCTTTAGTTGAAGGCTATTTGGGCCGTCAGATTTATCTGGCTCATTGGGATATATTTTAGGATAGTTCTGAGTTAGTGTGCTGTTAGTTTTTAGTCTTTATTATTTAAGAAGTATGAACGCCTACGCTAACTTATATAGCAATACACATGACGCATATGTCTACCGTAAATATAGCAGAACCGTTAGTTCCTATCCTATAAACTTTAAACGAGTCTGGGACGGTGAATGGCCCTACAGATTTGTCTGGCACATTGGAAAATATCTTAAAATATTATAGTTAATGATATACATAAAATTCAGGTTTCCTAAAATGACGTAAGTTGGTATGGGATACCTGCTAACTGTAATACGGCCCCGCTTTCAGCTTAGGGAGTATCCATTCCTATCTGAGTATATTTTATTATGTTAGACTACCGTTCCTAAAAATTTCATCTCTCCTAAAATGACGTAAGTCTGGGCTGACTGGGATCTTGGACTAATATGTTCTATATTGTTTATAGGTATTTATACTGTTGTGTGCGTTACTGCCTGTGTATTTGTTGAAGTAACACATGAATGCTACATACAATAAGCAACTGCGTGAGCGTTTATAGGCGTTACAGCAATGCAATTATTAGGTACCTTATACCCACAAACTGTTTATGCGTTGTCTCTAAACATCTCATTTTTGTTTGTTATCATTTTAAGAAAAAGGATAGTGTATAGTTTTGGTAACTAATAATTATCAAAACTATTATATTTTATAAAGGTAACGTGTATTTTATTTGCACAGGTACTAAATGCATACAAATGTATTGTAATACCGCCAATTATAGTAGATGTAAACAATATTTATGACTACCATAAAAAGTAACGAAAAATTTACTTGATAGCACAAAAACGCGATAATTGAGTAATATTCTTGACACACATGCGTTCTCGGAGTAAGTAATTGCTTATAACAAAGTAATACTATTGAAATAATTGAATCGCGGATAGTTGCTTCTTGAGTGTATCAAAATATGGGGTCTCAAAACAATGTATAAATTCATAAAATGTAAACAAATTTGTTTGACTGCACGTTTGGCCTAGTAGTTTAACGGTCACCACGCCGTTTCCTACTTCGCCAAGCTTTGTGGGTTCAAATCCTACGTAGGACAATACTTTGTGTGATCTACAAATTGTTGTTCTGAGTCTGGGTGTTATTTGTGTCCGTTTCATGTATGTTTGTAAAGTCCCCCGCGACACAGGATTTATTCCTAGTGCGGGAGTTGTCTTTTAAAAAAAAAACATAAAATCACAGCTCTCTAACATGAGTTGCACATTAACTTTACTTATTTAAACCTGAAACTGAACTTATTGCTTATTTCATTTGTGCAGAACAGTGTGGATTCGAACTGACAACGATCATATGGATCGTAAATCCGACCTATTAGCATTACAAATTTGCAAAAGAAGTGTCGCAATTTTATACTAAATTTCCGCAACTGATTTCTAACCTTAATTTCCATAGTAATAAATTGAGCACCGAGACTTTCAATTTGCTCTCTCACGGTGGGACGCGTATCGAAGGCGCGGACTGCTGCACCCATACAACGCGCCTGTGCAGCCGCGGCCAAGCCAGCTACTCCACCGCCAATAACTAAAACTCGGCATGGTGGGACCCGACCAGCCGCTGTCATCTGACCTAGGAATTGTAAACATCGTCAATTAACGCACTTCCTGAGCCAGTATAAATAATTCATTGTGCAGTATCCTCGGTAATAATATTGCAGTACCTAATAATATTCTTTGAAAACTTGTTTACTTTTCGATAAGCATACTGATGCGCTACAAGAATAATTGTCATGTTGTTTGTTACTTAAATTTAACATACCGCGCCGCCAAATAGTTTACTTTCTTTTGCCGGTTTATTTAATGATTAATTTTCTTTTGTTTGGTATCTAAAAGGAATTAAATGTTTTGAGCAACGATTTATTATCTATTTTTCAAAATTTATAGTGGGCCAATTGAATAAAAATAATACAAAACGTAATCGAGCCCGGACTACACTGAAAAAATATCAGTAAATAATAACAACAAAATGCAAAATGTAGGATTACCTGAAAAGAATCGTGGAAAATGTGCCGCAGCTTCGATCACAGCGCGATATCCTGCTACATTTGCCATTGAACTAAGGGCGTCAAAAGCTTGTGCACGACTTATACGCGGCACACAATCCATTGCTAAAATCAATAAAAATCATTATTATTGCAGTTGTTTAATGCAATCGCAAATTTATGCAAGGTGTACCTAGTAATCTTACCAAACGCATTAACTTTTTTGGCTGCTAGTTCCTTTATTAAATCTGGATTCTGTGCTGGGTATAAAAAAGATATAAGCGTGCCTTCAGTTTTCACATTTTGTACTTCATTTATTACTAATGGACGGACTTTTAATATAATATCTGAAAACGAATATTTATTAATAATCATATTCTTGAGATACGCGAAATTCGACTGTTTCAAAATGTAGGGTTTCTAGTTACCAGACTGGAATGTTTGCTTTAAGTTGGTAACTTTGGCTCCTGCTTCCTCGTAAGACTTATTAGGAAAATTAGCTAATGCTCCAGCGTTCTCTTCAATATTAACAGTGAAGCCTTTCTTTACTAATTTACTTACTACTGCTGGTACAATAGCAACCCTGAAAATTCACAAATTACTGTTTACTACTTGTTATTAACGTTATTCTCCTACAACAATAGGTACGTATTACTACGTATATATATTTTACTAGCTTTGCACCACGGCGTTGCAGTTGCCCCCGGTTGTTGTACATGGGGTAACACCACGGGGCTCAGCTAGTATACATACCTATACGATAATTCTACTACTTAAATACCATTTGAAATCCTTCTGCCATAATTATTTTAACTTCAATAACATTGGACTTTCATACAAACTACCATCCCCCGTTTTAACCCCAGAATGGGGTGGATTTCTAAAGATACATTATTAGTACACCTCCACACCATCTATAGAGCATACATTTTAAATTATAGATTTTATTTGTGATATGCTTGTTTAGTAAATAAAGAAAATTGTAAAGGTACCTTTTTTCATTATTCCATATTTCTTTTGGTACTCCTACACTAAGTTTCGTATAAGGCACCCCTTGTGTAGGGGGTGCTGCTGCTGAAGAACTTGATAATCTGAACTGCCATGACCGCCGTATAGGCCTACATGTTTGGAGCAACTTCACAGACCCGCTCATTTTGGTAAAACTGGAAATATTTACAATACATTTAGGTGAAACTTAAAAAATATCATAAATACACATGTACTTAGGTATACTCTTTGCGCTGTAGCATGGTGCGTGGTGGTCCAATTTAATTTACTAGAGTTATTAATGATTTAATATATTGCGAATGTGGTACAGCTGAAATACTAAGTCATAATTTGTAAATCGCAAATCGTGGCAACTTTCAAGAGTGAAACGAAATGTTACTGAACCATGCCACGCACCATGCTACAGCGCAAAGAGTATACCTAAGTACATGTGTATTTATGATATTTTTTAAGTTTCACCTTCCGTGATGAACAGTTAAAACAGATAACGCTTTGATCAGTTTGAACACAGACGCGGTTTCAGCCTGAAATTTTGGGAGGGGATCGCTAATAAATCAATTTAAGTCGAGTAAATTAGACTTAATTGCACAATACACAATTTTATTATTTTTATAACAAATGGATATTTTTTGTTTTTATTAGTAAATCTATTGGGACGATAATATTTAAGACGTCTGTGACTACATCTGGACGAATACTTAGAGGAGCTAGCTCCGTGGGGGGGGGGGGGGCGTTTGTGGGCCTCCCGACAAATCAGTATATCCACTAGACTCCGCAGCGGCCTAACTCAGCAGTCAGGAGGAGCTACAAAACCATATCAGCAGCTTCTGGAGTACCCCTGTAGGGGAAACTAGATTCACCCCCGGGGCAGGTCTCTGTTGAGCCTCTCACAGCTCTACGCAGTAAGATTCGAAACACCAACCCGCCTGAGACGACATCTCCCGGCCGCACCGAGGTGTCACCGATCTCAGGTCGTTTGCAGTGACCACATCTCCCCTGGATCTGCCACAACGACCCTTAACCGACGATTGGGGAGCTAGCAGCTTCTACCGCGCCTCCTTCGTCGCCTCTTTCGGACTTTCTGCGGACTCCTTCTGGAGCATAATTTCTCCACAGACTCCACTCGGCCTCCCATCACTCACTACTCGCCAGCATTGCCGCGATCAATGCTGGCGAAAGGTTTCGTCCGATCTGTCCGCAATGGTGGCATTGTGCCGTAACCTCACGTCCGATTCTGATCAGATATTCACCGAAGCAACCGTGCCCGGTGAGCATCTGAGTGAATCGGTAGGTGACACAGTCAGTTCTCTCTATCTAAGCTTCGAAGCTCGTCAGAACGGCTCCGACAGCGCGTTAGCTGGTACAAACGTGGGTGTCGAGCCGTGACCGCCAAACCCGTAGGGCTTACGTATGTGCGTTCTGAGTAAGCGTTCCGGGCTCATGATCCGGCGCTGTCTATTCACCATTCCGACCGACAGAACGAATTTCGTCGAAGACCATTATGTCCATGTCAGTCAGAATGTCGAAGAGTAGAGATCGCGCCAGGATCTTCACCGCCTCGTACGAGATCGTACGGTAGCCCCGTACGATCCGTGTGGCCATCAATCGCTGCACACTCGCGAGTTGAGCCTTACATCGGGAGGAACTCGACGGTGCCCCATAGAGGACCATAGATCACACGACGCCCATTTAGAGGCAGTGAACTTCTTCCCGTGGTCCCCCGAGATTGAGTAGCACACGATGTAGCGAACCTGCTACCCACCACTAGAACTCGGGGGACTAGTCGCCCGAAATGCTGTTCGAAGCTCTACCAACTGTCCAGGATGAGGCCTAGGTACTTCATGTACTGGCTCACCTGGACTTCAGTGTCATCCACCCGGAGGCATGAGCTAGGTGGTTCCTGGCGCTTACGTAAGCCATTGAGGCGCCCCCTCAGGCCCAGCTCACGAGTCTTATCCACGACACAGGGCACCCCATGCTCGGCGAGCAGAAGCACCTCCCCGAAGTGTGACACTCCAGTATTGCCAGAGGGCAGTCTAGTGCGAAGGCACGCATCGTTTGCGAGATTTCATAACAATGGGTCCAATCAGAGCTCTGGGGAACCCCGCAATTCAGCTTCCTTCGATTTGCCACTCCGTTCCGATCGACAAAATTCACTGCCTTGTCGCGCAGATAAGACTCTATGACGGCAGGCAGGTAAGGCGGCACCTCGTGATATTCGAGGGCCGCCCTAATCGCGCGCCAGGAAAGGATGCCGAAAGCGTTAACGATATCAAGGCTAAATGTCTACACACCCGATTCGAATCCAAATTGGCAGTCCGATAGATCAGGGCCCCATCTGCGACAGGTGCCCGCTGATACGGTCCGAGAAAACTCTTCATGTACCCTGTGACTCCCCCCCCCCCCCCTTAGAACCGCGCCCGTGAAGAGTTACGTGATCGAAGAGTTAAAATCATATGTTCGATGTAAGTTCCCGTTTAATTTATCACGTTATTACCAAGTACCTGGATGATATATAGCTAGATAGAAGCGATCTAGCTAGATATCGATCTAGTATCGATATCTAGCTAGATCGCTTTATCGGCCCCGAAACCACTTTCATAGAAAATTAATTCATGAAAATCGCTAGAGCAGTTTCCGAGATTCAGATTAGAATTATTGCTCGTAGGTATGAAGGTAGGTATTAGATGAACATGTAAAATAACGATTTTCTTTTAAATTGAAATGAAATTGAGAACCTCCTCCTTTTGGAAGTCGGTTAATTACTTCAAAGTGAGATATCGCTCGTTTAGCTCAATAAATCACTTTCTATTTAAATTTGTTTTGTATAGTTGGGTTATACAGTTTTACGAGTCTTTTAGGCATTAAAACACACCGACAAATCTGATAATTTTAAACAAGCAAGTTTTATACACAATTATGTACATTTCGTATATCTCGGCAACGGCTCTAACGATTTGTGTCTTTTTTTTTTTTTTTAATTTTTTTTTTTTTTTTTTTTTTTTTTTTATGTTTGGTCCGCCAAAATGACTCTACTCTGCCTGATGGAAAGCATAAGCAGAATCCACGAGTGGTGGCCACCATACTCATTGCGAATACAACAATGCAGTATGGCGACCCACACTATGGCGGCCTAGTGATGCTTGTGCATCTTTTAGTCTAGTCAACAAGTATGGAACTTGTTGACTAGACTAATTGGGCCTCCGGTCTCGCACTCACCAACGAAACACGACAGCATGAACGCTGTCATTTTACGTTGATTTTCTGTGCGAGGGTAGTACCGCCCCGGTCGAGCCGGCCCGTTCGTGCTGAAATCAGCGTGGCTCTACTACCTACCAATATTCTTTATTTTTATTTAGGGAAAGTTTTTTATGAAGCTGGCGCTGCCTTTCTGAAAAAAAAGGATTTTACAGAAAAAAACAAACGACGACGCCCAGCGAAGCTCAGTTACCCAGATACAAGTAATAATACTTCCTTCTATTGTCCGTAGCTTTACCTGCGCTAGTTTAAAAAGAAAGGGATTTATTTTTTGGAAAAGGATAGTCTTGCAAAAACAGGTACCTTACACTACATGGTTCAATAACAAACTTGTACAAAACAATATAAACAAAAGGTCTACATAAGTTGTGCAACGAAATTGTGATTGTTTGTCCTCGCTTTTTTTAAAAAGATAAATCTTTTGGGGAAATGTCAATTATTGTTACCAGTACCAAAGTATTGGTGGTCATTTGTATATATTACTATTTTTTGCTAATAGTTAAACTAGGCGAGAATTGTCCCGGGTTTTAAACAAACATTTTTGTCGCCATATTATTATGTTGATGATGTGTAAGAAAGGTCGATTCGCTATTTTTGGAATCGTTATTGATTTAATACTACAAATATTCTGAGTTAGAAAATCCATGTATTGTCGATATAATAACCACCTCGTAGACAAAGGGTTTTGGCGTCTTACGATAATGGTACCCGACGGGACAGAGTAGACTTGGTACTTTATCATTTATTCTATGAAATGGACGTACATATTATCAATGACACAATCGTCAGTGATATTATTAATTGCAGTTAAATTTTGTACCTACTATACCTAAGTAATTTAGAGTATCCAAATTCTTTATTATACCATAACTTAGATTATTTTTCTCTCGCTATTACTAACTAGTTGTTGCCCGCGGCTCCGCCCGCGTATATATCGGTTATCGCGGCAAATAGTAGCCATGTGTTATTCTGAAGTATAAGCTTTAATACTGTAAAGTTACATCCAAATCCGTTCAGTAAGTAGGTAGTTTTTGCATGAAAGAGTAACAAACATCCATCCATCCATACTTACAAACTTTCGCATTTATAATATTAGTAGGATGTAGGTATGAGTATGAGATTAAACTGATTTCTCTCCATAATAGAGTAGAGTAGGTATCTAAATTTATAAGTAGGTATATCCAGTAACATCTAATCATGCTCATTTAAATTGTAAAAAAAATAAATTAAACTAAGAGCTTATCGTATTATAAAACTTATTTCAGTTTTCATAAAGATATCAATATCTGCCTCCATAGAAATAAGCAGTATCGACGCGTAACCAACCACATTAAATAATATTTATTTGGTCACATTTACCTTTGTTCAGCCCGGTTTCTTTTTTTCTTCTACAAAATTTGTTAACCGGTACCGTGACACTCAAAGTTGTTAAACATACAAAATAGACACTGTATACTATATAATTATGTTCTGCAATTATCTAGCACGAAATACTGAAATGGGATCACTCCAATTATTACTCTATACTTTTCGGTGTATGTATTTATACGGAATGAATATACACGATAGGCGCAGGCCGGCCGACGAGACGTGCCTCGTACTCAGGCCTGGCATTTACAGTATGTTCGACACAGTTATACGATAACACTAACTTGGGAGTCAAATAGATAAAACCACTATTGAATACGGACAATACGGGCAGTTATCGGAGCGTCGAGGCACCCACGCGGCGGCACCGAAGCTCACAAACAAGGATTGTGTTGAAGTTGCAATTTGTGCGATTAAATTTCTTCTAATAAACACATTGACTGACAAAACAAAAACATTGACTAACAAAAACATTGACTTTGACATTCATTTCAATTAGTTTAAGTTAATAAAGTTCTCTTAAATATAAATAAACTAAAAAATAATCATGAACCACGAGACCACGATACTTTTGAACATCCACCCACCGGGTTGGGCCGAAGCCCTTGACCGGTAAAAATGACATGCCACATGACTAATTCATTGAACCCTTATTTAACCCTTTGTTATGGGGGTCAATCAAAATTATGAATGAAATGAGATAAGTCTTAGTTCATTCATGAAAAACTTGTTTTGATAAGTGATAAACTTTTTTATCTATATGTCTTGATAATACTGAAAACGTTATAAATATGGGAAGGTTATAATATTTTATTAACCTTAATTTTTATTTATATTCATTTTGATGGAACGCTATGTTTTAAAATAAATTTTAAAAGTACTTAGATAAATTACTACTATACTGGTACGAAATGTTTAAGTTGCCACATTCAGTTCTGATGAATTTGAATCATAGTGATGCTACAGCCAATGTATCGACTGTTTGAAATAAAATTTCAAATTTTGTCGTAAATTCAGAAAACAAACATAGATAAAGGCATTATTAACCGGCTCTCATTTATACGAATTCTCGATTATCTAGACTCCGCGACCAATTAAGTAATTAAGTCATATTGAGCTAAGTTACAAAATGTTTGACACATGTACCTACTGCAAGTCGAATTTACGCAACCATGAACGGGCTGGAAGCTAGAACTGGAATTACTCCGCCCGTGCCGCGCGGGGTCGATAATTTCTTAATAAACATTCATTTTCGTTGATATGTATTTGTTGTTTTACATCACGTATATGTGCTACATGCAGGGGCGGTTCCAGCCTGAAGTTTTGGGGGGGTCACTAATCCACTAAGTCGAGTAAATTAGACTTTATTGCACAATACACAATATTATTTCACACAAAAAAAAACAAATGGATATCTTTTGTTTTTATTGGTAAATCTATTGGGATCATAATATTTGAGACATCTGTGACAATCTCTGGATGATTATTTAGAGGATCTAGCTCCGTTGGGGGACGAAGGGCGTGTATGGAACTCCCGACAAATCGGTCTAACCCTAAACCCCGGCGGCGGCCTACATCTGCAGTCAAGAGGAGCTGCAGGAACGCATCAGCGGCTTCTGGAGTTCCCCCTGCCTTACCCCATCACTAAGGTACATCCCGGGGTAACCAGATTCAAACCCGGGACATGTCGCTGTCGTACCTCTCACCGCTCTACACAGTAAGAGAGTCGGAACACCGACCCACCTGAGACGACACCCCCGGTCGCACCGAGGTGTCGCGTCGTTTCCAGCGGCCACATCTCCCCTGCATGTGGCCACAACGACCCTTAACCGACGATTGGGGAGCAAGCGGCCTTTATCGCGCATCCTTCGTCGCCTCTTTCGATCGGGATCGGCCATTTCCCGATCTCGGTTCCCCGATTGAGTGAATCGGTAGCTGATAAGTTGGTTCTCTCTATGCAAGCTTCGAAGCTCGGCAGAAAGGCTCCGACAGTGCCCGCCAAGCTCGTAGGGCTTGCTTATGTGTGTTCTGAGGATGCATTCTGGGCTCATGATACGGCGCTATCTCTTCGTCATTCCGACCGACAGATCGAATTTCGTCGCAGACCATTGTGTTCATGTCGGCTAGAATGTCGAAGGGTGGATTTCGTGCCAGGATCGTCGCCGCCTCGTACGAGATCGTACGGTGGCCTCGTACGATCCGTATGGCTGCAGACTCCCGAGTTGAGCATTACAGCGGGAAGATCCCGCCGGTGCCCCATAGAGGACCATGGATCGCACGCCCCCCTAACACACTCCCAAGCACAGAGAGGCAGCGAACTTCTTCCCGCGGTCTCCCGAGATTGGGCAGCAGACAATGTGGCACCCCTGCTACTCCTCGTACTGGGGACTAGTCGCCCGAAATGCTTTTCAAAGTTCTACCGATTGTCCATGATGAGGTACTTCATGTACTGACCCACTTGGACTTCGGTGTCATCCACCCGGAGGTATGAGCAGGGTGGTTCCTGCCCGAAGTCAGACTAGTGCGAAGGCCCGCATCGTATACGAGGTTCCATAACAATGGGCCCAATAAAGAGCCCTAGGGAACCCCACAACACACCTCCCTTCAATTTTCCACTCCGTTCCGATCGAAAAACTTCACTGTCCTGTCGCGCTGATAGACCTCTATGACTGCACGCAGGTAAGTCGGCACCTCGTGATATTCAAGGGCCTCCCTAATCGCGCCCCATTGAAGGGTGCCGAAAGCATTAACGATATCAAGGCTAACTACCAACACCACCACCCCGATCGGACTGCCGACCCCGATAGGGAGCGAACACATCTATATATTAGCGTCCATTGTCGAGCGTCCCCGTTGTAATCCAAATTGGCAGTCCGATAGATCAGGGCCCACTCGCGACAGGTGCTCGCTGATACGGCCAGAGATAACTCTCTCAAAGAGTTCCTATCCTTCCTATCCTTTGATTTCTTATCTCGATTGAACAATTATGGAAACTGATAAGAACAAGAAAATCAGGTTCTAGTAGCAGATTTTGGGGGGGTCACGTCCCCTGTGACCCCCGCCCCTGGAACCGCGCCTGGCTACATGTGCACAAAACCCGCTTTACTTCATTCGATTATCGGAATCTCTAACGGCAACAATTAGTTCAGTTCATCTAGTTTCCTAGTTAGATTTTTTGTCAATATATAATTTACATTATCATTAATTACAAATTCATCCCATTACAAAAATGGTGAGTAAGAGTAAATATGCTTCTAATTTATAATATTGTTCTTTAGTGATATGTTTTCAACTGTTGGCCTTCAATTTGTGGGAGTGATTCCATATTAAGGGTTGAAAACAGGTAGCTGGAAAAGCGAGCTTAAATTGATTTGAACAGTGACTAGAACAATAGATACACTTGATAGATCAGTATATGGACGCCCGATGTTTATTGCTACTAATCTTCCAAATATTAATTCAAGCCGAGTTTTAGTTATTAAGTTACATTTTTACAAGCTTTTTATTAACATGCAATGTATGTATGTTATGTATTGTATGTATGCTTGTATGTTCGGGTGGATTCTAGCAAGTCAATTTTGAAGCAGATCTGTAAAGAAACGTCGCAACATTATTGAGTTTGGACTCAGTTTGATTCGTCTCGAGGCATTCCAGTAAAAGCTTGTTTATAAAAAGCTTTTTAATTTAATTTATTCTATACTAGTGGTTGCCCGTGGCTCCGCCCGCGTATATGTCGGTTATCACGGTAAATAGTAGCATATGTGTTATTCTGATGTATAAGCTATATTACTATAATGTTTCATCCAAATCCGTTCAGTTGTTTTTTGCGTGAAAGAGTAACAAACATCTATCCATCCATCCATTCATACTTACAAACTTTCGCGCTTATAATATTAGTAAGATGAACCTAGTAACGCACTTACATTTTTATCTTTACACAATCTGTTCTGGTTGAATTCGACAAAGAAATTTTTTTAGGACAAGGGATCAACCGTAACCATCGATAAAAATATTGTTAAAGAGACATCCCTAGGCATATTACTCGCCGGCTGGGCCGGCCAACTCAACAAACTACAAACCGTATATGCCAGAACTGCCAGAACCGTTCAGTTGTAAATTCTTGAAGGTGCTTGGTGAAGCATTTGTAGTAGTTAAAAAAACTACAAGGTTTGAAGCTAAAGTGTTAAAAATAATAATCAAACAAATGGCGAACAGCAACAGTAGAAAGCTGCTTAAATATGTTACAGAACTAAGCGGTATAAGATCAAGAAACTGTAAGTATAAATCGAACCTATATTTTCTATCAAGAAGTTTTTTGGTTAGGTAACTTTTACTTTTAATAAACTTTTTGATGAAACAATGCCTTATACTTCGAAGTACGTTAAAATATAGTCTATTTTAATTCATAGTTGTTTTAATCATCGTAAACTTGATAAATTACACATCTAAAAACTCGAACGTTTCTCGATGCAAAGTACAGCTCAAGTAATATTGGTTGATTTATTGTTGTTTGAGATGTCTCTTAATTCTAATAAATTGACGACAATTAAACGTTTGTCTGGTAACAAATTGCTTGATTTGGTGATAAAGGTTCAGTAAATATTTTAATACAGGACCATTACCTACTTACCTACATGCTGTTAAATATTTTTTATTATTTTTAACATATTTAAGTATTATTATTATATATATTATGGGTTTTACTTTTAAATACTAGTGTTATGTACACTCAACATGATAAATTAAATTACTTTATTGTTTGTGGTATTTAATATTGTAATAAAATATCAAATGTTAGAATGTAATTTAAAACACCTTACATTTATGTTTTATGTATACAATTACTTTAAAATTATATTTAAGCTTACAATTAATTTTTATGTGTCACTGTAATATGTTTCTCATAGATGGAACTGCTAAGAGGGTTGTGGCTAAGAACCCTGTTGTGGAAATGGATGGAGATGAGATGACTCGTATCATTTGGTCCATGATCAAAGAGAAGCTTATATTCCCCTATGTTAAGGTAAATATTTATTTTATTAGCCTTGTTTTATAGCTAACTATAAAATTTCTTTAGATTTATTAAATTGTAAGCATTAGTTTGTCAGATGGCTTCAAGAATAATTTTACAGCAACATTATCATCATCATTGACAGCCTATATAGTCCAGTGCTGAACATAGGCATTTGATAAGAAAAGAGGTTTTAGTAGAATAAGAGTATCTTAATATATTATAGTTGGTATATGTGGAAACCGTCAATGCATACCTATAAATATATTGTAGGCTTAAATTGTAACACAATTGTTGTTAATATGTATGGTAATTTATATTTTAATTTTGAATAATACATACCAATATCAATAATATATATCAAATTTAAGGCATTTTAAACTATCGATAAGTTATGGTTTAAAAATATTGACCATAAGTGTTTTCAGTATAAAAGTTAATTTGAATAACTGTTTAAACTTTTTAAACAACACTAACAAGTTTACTTTTGCTTTTCCAAGAATGACAAAACTCAAAAGAAAAAGAGGAAAAAATAATTAGTTATTTAAAAAGTCAGTAAAATGACAATAGATGATAGTTTCTATGTCAAAAATAAACCTATGTTCATGTTCACCTATCACCACTGTAAATGAAAAATTATAGATGTAGTGTGTGTAGATATGCTTTTTTTCCGGAGGAAACCTCCTTGGGTTATTTCATTTCCGTCACCAAAAAGTGGTATCTTGGACTGTGGGTGACTTTTTTTTAGAGCTGGGCTTAGTGCGAGTTTATTTCACATAAACTCGCTCTTGATTATGACTATGTTTGGCGTTGTGATTGGTGAACATTTCAGTGCAGGTCAATCTCAAAAACTAATGTGGTCACACTCAGACACACTAGGCTCTTTTTTTAAGAGAGGTATACGCGGAACACGTCGCGATAACGCATTAGATATTCTTCTACCAGGGCAGCAGACAATTACTTTATCCCCAGGCCAATTAAGGTCGAAAATTCTGGTACACTCTCCATAATTTAGTCTCGCTTCAGACCACTGACTGAACAATGGCCTACAGGACAAGACTTACTGTATAGATAGTTGAAATGCCAATCGATAGTAGAATAGAGTAATAATTAAAAAAAGATGTTATATAAACGTAAAAGTTCTTATTGAAGCAATTACTATTTCTTTTGTTTTTAGATGTAACATATTATTGAACACAGCAGTGTACTTTATCTTTAAGACAGTTTCAATACTATACTTTTGAACACATTCAATCTTCGTTTTATTTTATGAAATGATTTAAAAAAAAGAAAAATACCTATTAACACGAGATATATTTTACTATGTATAATAATATAAATATGCAATTATCAAATGCAGGTTATCAAGTATTAGTTCTGCTAACTTCTTATCACATTTCATTACTGTGTCAATGTTACCATTTGCAACTATCATCAACATGTATTAATATAAATGGTTTGTAAACACATTGTTATCTATAAAACTGTACACACCAATTTGATAATTCGGTATGCTTTGTTACGCAATGTCAACTAACGCTGAAAATACATTTATGTTATATAGCTGCGTATACATCTTTTTTATATATGTCCGAAATATTTATTTATTTATTTAATACGTTTTATAAAATTCTAACGCGAAAATAATGTTTCGTACTGTGCAATCGAACTATAATCACTTGTCTTTCAATGTTAAATTGAAAACTTCCTTAATCTGAAATCATCTGAAAGTTATCTTATTCCATAATAATATTAATTGTATCTCGTACATTTCGTAAAAAAATGTCTAAAGGTTGTATTATTGTATTCAATCATACGCACGTGCTACCGACTTGCTCACATTCAAGTTATTAAAATTAGGGCTATATATATCTTATATATAAAATTCTCGTGCCACAATGTTAGTTACCATACTCCTCTGAAACGGCTGGACCGATTTGTATGAAAGCCCCTGTGCATATCGGGTAGGTCTGAGAATCGACCAACATTTATTTTTTTATACCCCATTTTTTAATGGCAAAACAACATTTGCCGGATTAGCTAGTAATTACATAAAAATAGAGTAGTGTATTCTAACTAGGAAAAGCTGCTTGAAATATAGCAGAGATAAATTTAGGAGCTAAATACCACTACCTACTTGTGTTACATTGTTGATGGATCGTTCGATCGAACCAGTGAATTTTGATAATAAGTATAGTCATACACACTGTAAAACAGACAAAGTGCAAACAAGCACTTGACTCTTGTTACCATTATGTTCAACTATGCGACAACAATAGCGATTGTATCGAACCTTTGCGTCTATATAGTTAGGTACAATCCATACAAATTTACGAGTATACTCTCGTTTTTTATTCTTATAGTAACTTGATGTATTTTCCACACAGTTGGATTGCTTATATTACGATCTGGGCCTGCCACATAGAGACGCTACTGAGGACCAGGTTACTATTGACGCTGCTCATGCTATTCTCAAGCACAATGTTGGTATCAAGTGCGCCACCATTACCCCCGATGAACAAAGAGTGGAAGGTACCTAAGTCTATTTTAAACGGAACATAAACAAGTTCGCTTGCTAAGTTGTATGTATAATTAATTTTTAATACAAGTTTTATCCCGTATTTAAAAGTGAAGATAATAAACGAACTCACATGTCAGTTATCTAGCTCATTGACCGCCATTTAGGTCATTGATTTGATATACTCTGTGATCTCTGTGAAACCACAGAGATCACCGAGTATATCAAAATTTAGTAGGTAGGTATAGGTAGGTAGGTATAGGTATAGGTAGGTATATTATAGAACATGCCTTTTATCCGACTACGGCCAAGCTGAAAGGCAGTTAGTCTTGACAGTCTATGTATGTATGTTCCACCGTAGCGCCTAAACTGCTGAACTGTGTTTAATGAATGAGGTGTTAGTAGATTCGTTATAAAGGCGCGGTTGACATAAGCTGTATAAATTTTATCGTAGTCGAGATATAGTTTTTGAAACATTTTCTTGTTATATTCAAAAGTATTTCTATTATCAGTAAATCAGTACTTTCTATTATCAGTAGACATTTAAATCGAGTGATTAAGTGAGTAAATCAGTTAAAAACCAGCATTATAAAAACATTTTTTTTTCTAGAGTTCAAGTTAAAAAAAATGTGGCTGAGTCCGAACGGAACAATTCGTAACATTCTCGGTGGTACTGTATTCCGTGAGCCAATCTTGTGTCAAAGCATCCCCCGTGTTGTACCTGGCTGGACAAAAGCCATTGTGATTGGTCGTCATGCGCACGGTGATCAGTACAAGGCACAAGACATGGTGTTATCCAAACCCGGAAAGGTAAGTTATTTCAGGTAGTACGTTTGAGATAATATGTGTGGGTGCGTTTTTGTTCAAGGGACTGTTCGAACAGGTAGTACCCTGTCCCAAACACATTCATCAGAATATGACATATTGATTTAATAAAACATTTTGAACTTGTATTGTATTTTTATACCCGGCTGCGAAGAAGCCAAAATTGTGAGTAACTAGTTGTTGTCCGCGACTCCGCCCGCGTGTATGTCGGTTATCGCGGCAAATAGTAGCCTATGTGTTATTCTGATGTATAAAGCTATATTACTGTAAAGTTTCATCCTAATCCGTTCAGTAGTTTTTGCGTGAAAGAGTAACAAACATCCATCCATACTTGCAAACTTTCGCGTTTATAATAGTTTTGGCAGTCTGTTGGGTCCACAGTAGTAACTTAACTACTGTACTGATTTTAATGAATGAGGTGGCGCAATAGATTCGAAATAATGACCCAGGTGACATAGACTATATAAATATAATCAAAAGTTTGAGGGTTCCAATCCAGTAACAATTTTAAAAACGTTAACTTGTTAGATTAATGGTGCAACGGTAAGTAAACCTGTGTACATATTTTTCGTCCAAAACTTTTACGACGTTCCATTTTAGGCGTTGAGCATAGGGTTATTAACAGAATTGATCGTTTTTCAAACTCTCGCAACTGCAAATTCAGTCGGATAATATGGGTGAAAGGTCGGTTTGTAACATAATTTAACAATTATAAATAATAAATAAATATTTCGGACATCTAACACACAACGCCATCTAGTCCCAAGCTAAGCAGAGCTTGTGTTATGGGTACTAGACAACTGATACAAATACATATATTACTTTTTTTTTGTAAATACATACATATAATACATAGAAAACACCCACATATTATACATAGAAATTAAAGATTTATAATTGAATGCCAATTATGGATCATAAAATATCAATTAGTCTGATAATTTTAGGGTACCTTTCCTAGAAATATCGTTGTGTTTTCAGACTGTTACCGAACACGAACTATCGAAGAGACGAAACTAATACATTTTCCCGCTAAAGTTAAGGATAAAATGCTCTTATATT